>JAZHEH010003238.1:0-1200000 GCA_036589455.1 Ateles fusciceps
AAAAATCAAGCATTTTTTTTACCCATTTTACAGGTTTATAAACTAAAGCTTGGAGTTCTTATAACTTGCACAAAGTCACAGAGCTAATAAGCTCCTGTTCCAAGATTCTATGATTATGGAACTGGTCTACACTTAAGGAAACTCCCACCTCCTTGTGTTCTAGGGAAGATAAGCCCAGTATCCCACAATCCACCCTTTGGTATATGCAACACCCAGATTACTACTCCTCAGCCCTCTGGAGGGTTGTGTGAGACTACTGAGGAACCTTTGATGAAATGGGGCTTTTCATCTTGGGTTGGCCCCTGAAACAAGGGGTGGAGGGAGTGTTTGGGGCAAAGAAAAAGAGTACGGCATCTTCTCTTTTATGTGAAGGATTCCACTTCATGGAGAAGAATGGGCAAGGGGCTCTTTCATGAGCCCTAGCCTGCTTCTAGTTTCTTTTGGACTTCTAGAGACACTATGGAAACTGGAAATTCATGAGCAAATCCCATCGCTAATACAGCACCTTGATGGCCAGGCACGGATGCCTCCTCAATAGGTTGCCCAGATACCATCTTTCCTGTCCCTCCCTCTATCTTCTCCTCACTTACTTCTTCCCCTACTTGCCTTTCTAACTCACACACTGTAGGAGGCAACTCTGCAGACCCCACTACAGCCTATAGCAGTCTCACCTCAGCTTGCAAAAGAAAGCCACCAGCACTTTTAAACAGATGGCTAACTTTAGATCTCCCAGCCTTGCTTCCTAGCTTCTCTGCCCAAGAGCCTTCTAGGGCCACAACAGCCCAGCCCAATCATTTCATGGTTGCCTCAGCTTGTACTACCCTTCCCAAGCATGGCACCACTACCCCTGAGTCTTCCAGCCAGATGATGCTCTCTCTGCTGGAGCTGTGAATCTGGAACATTGTGCCCACCGGTCCTTGCCAGCCAGCTACTTCACTGAGGTCTGCCTTCTCCCCCAGTGTCCGAGAAAGCAGCATCCTCCTCTGGCACAAAGCAGACCTTGAGATCCACCCCTCCAGGCTCATCCAGGATCTTCTCTATAAATTACTTGTCTCTTTTCTAGATATGAAGTCTCTTCTTCATGCCTGCCTTCTCCCTCTTCCCCATCCCTAGGTATTCACATATCTTCCCTCCTTAAAAAACCTCCCCCTCAACTCTGCTCCCCCATCTCCAACGACCTTGCTATTTTTAATATTCTCCACAGCCAAACCTTTCTAAAGAGCCATCTATATGCACCCCCACCACTTCCTCCCCATGCGCTCACTCTTCATTCCCCTTGGAATTTGAATTCCACCTCCCATACGCAATTGAAACTGTTATTCAAAGATTACCAATGATCTCCCAGTCTCCAGAACCAATGGTATTTGCTCAGTTCTCATATCTCCCTCAATTTCTCTGCAGCATTAGACCCTGTTGATCACCTGTTGTTCCCAAGTATTGCTCTCTCCTGATTCTCCTCCAGCCCTTCTACATCTGTTCTCCTATATCCCAACTATAGAAACCCCTGTATCTACAGTTCTGCCCTTGGCACTCTGCCCTTAATTCTGTGTAAGCTTATCATTTATTATATTATCTGTTTTGATAGCTCCAGCCACAGCTTCGTTCAGATAGCTCCCAAATCTGTATTTCCAGCTCTGGCCTTCCTCCAAAGCTCCAGACTCCCTTCATTATCCACCTACTGAGCCACACCTCCCTTAGCTATTTCACTGACACCTGAAATGCAACATGTTCCAAAGCAAATTCTCCAAATCCCCCCCTCTTCCCCTTTCTCCCCACAGCTGCTCCTCCTCTTCCCAGCTCCTGACTTTCATTAAGGGTACCTCTGTTCTTCCAGTCACTCAAACTCTAAACTTTGGAGTAATGGTGGGTTCCTATCTCTTTCTTGACACACCGACATCCAAGATGCCAGGTCCTATAGACTCCACTTCCCGAAATAACTCATATCCATCCCCTCCTCTCCATGAGCAGCAGAAATAACTCATTTCTGCTGCTGCTTCTCAAGTTCAGACCCTCCTACCCTATTGCAGTAATCTCCTAACCCAACCCCAGCCAACAGTTCCTCCCCTACTCCAATGGGCCCTCCACAGGGCTGCCAGATTTGTCTTTCTGATCGTGTCACTTTTAGCAACTTCCCAAAGCCAACTCCGCAAAGAACAAATTCATTGGCCTTCCATTCAAAGCCTTCATGACCTAGGAGCCCAATAAATGGTTGATAAAGGAATCAACTAATCAACCTAGTGGTCACCTCCTGAGTCTCATCTCCCATTGGTCCTCCACCAGCCTCCTCTGAGTCACATAAACTGGACCATTTACTGCCCCTAAATATGCTATGAATATTCACACCTCCTTGCAATGCTGTTTTACCTGGGATCACAACACTTTCTGTCTTCCCCATCCAAATCATACCCACATAAGTCCCAGATCAAGGAGAAGTAGCCACTTCCTTAAGTGCACAGTGTCTGCCACTCTTCACTCTTACACTTGTTTATCTGTTGCATCCATGTTCCCTAACTAGTGTGCAGCTCCCTTTAATAATGCCATGGGGCAGATGGGGGAGGAGACAAAGCTCATTATCCTATAGTTTCTTCTTTACCTCCCTGAATTAATTCCTCTGTCCACCCAGCTGATTCCTTCTGTTCCCTCACTCCTAGGCAGACACAATTTCAAGCAGCTCTATTGATCCAACAGCTCTGTGGCTGTCAGTCATTTCCTAGTTATTTTTGCTGCCAGTCATTCACGCACAAAGGAGTGGCAGGAGGAGTCTGAACTGCACGCAGACACAGAAGGAAGGGACTGATTCTCTGTGCGCACCTGAGGCTCAGCAGAAGCAAGAAGCAAGAACCTTCTCCAGGTAGCATTGAGCCACGTGGAACAGGACCTGGACAGGGGCTGGGCACTGGCATTCTTCTACTTATGCAGATGAGGAGAAAACAGAAGTGCCCTGATATAAGACAGTGCTCCATCCAGTCCCCTTGGGAAACCAAAATGAAAAGAACGGCCTCTCTTCCTGGACTGGAAAGGTCCTATGAAAGTCAGATTAAATAAGATAATACTTGTAAGAAGAGGCACTTAGAGTAACAGAATGTTCAATTTGGAAAGATCTACATATATTTGGATAGCATTGTATGACTTATAAAAACTTTTCAGATACGGTATCTTATTTGAGTCTCTCAGCAGCTCTATAAAGGAAGGGTCAGGGCAGGGAGCAGGGTGGCTATTATCCTTATCTTACACAGATGTTAAAGTCACTTGCTCAAGTTATTCATATAAGCAGAGGGCAAAAGAGAGTGTTTATCGCCTGCTCTACTGTCTGACCTTCTCAGTCTTCTTCATAGACTTTTCCCTCCTCTTTTAGCCCCTTATATCCAAGTGCTCCCAAAGGGGGGTTATTTATATACATTTCCATTCCTGTTCTACATTCTTTCTTTTTAATGGCTTTATATACTCCCATAGCATGGTACATGGTGACAGTAAACACTCAATAAATATTTTTCAAACAAATGACTAAATGAATGAATGAAAGAGAGCCGAGGTCCAAAACCTCGCCTTCTGATGCCACACACAGGCTCCCTGCACTGCATCATGTTGCCTCTCTGGCACCCTCTCACATCCATGTCAAAAGCCCTGCCCAGCATGCCTTCAAGAGACCATCAGCCTCTGTCCATCACATTCCATTAATAATTAAAACAGCAGGAACAACAGGGATAACTAGGATTTCTTGTGCTCCTACTGTGGCAGAGATTGCTAGATGCTCCATATGTTTTCTTTTTCCTACTTAATCCTCTCAACCTGTGAAACAAGCTTTATCAGTCCCATTTTGCAGATATTGCAGGATGAGAGAAATTAAATAATTAATGCAATATTCCACTCCTAGTTAGTGCTGGACCTATTCCATCCAAAGCCTATCATCCTCTGGCTATACCAGGGTTTCTCCATCTCAGCATTATTGACATTTTGGAGCTGGATAATTATTTGTTGTCCTGTGCATTTGTAAGATGTTTAGCAGCACTCTTGACCTCTACCCACTAGATGCCAGTAGCAAACCCTCCCAAGTTATGACAACCAAGAAAATGTCTCCAGGCATTGCTAAATGTTCTGTGATGAGGGGGTGGGAGGCGGAGGATTGCCCCCTGGTTGAGAACCACTGGGCTATACCATACTGCCCACTTCCAGCAGTAAACTATCAAATACCAGATCAGAGAAAACTTTGAAAAGTAAAAAGTGTTCATTTTTCAACATCTAAGAACCTCTAGTTCACCTGTTACAGTGTTTTATTGATATTTACAGTCAGGAAGATTTTCTTACTTCTCAGCTAATTTCTTTCTGTAGCTTCAGGTTATTCTAAAACCTCCTTTCATCCGCCAGGGGATTATCAAATATGACTGGACAGAATGTACCAGTAATAGAGTTATTGGTGATTTGTGGCACAAGGTTGAAGCAAAGCTTGCCAAATCTTACAGAGGTGGACCTGGATGTCACTGATATGTTCTAAAATATATTAATAGGGAGAAATAGCCTATAAAAATACAACATTAGAAATATTAACAACGTTCCCTCTCCAGAACCACAAAGTCTTCCCAACACTCCCCCAGAGGCTCCTGAAAAATGGTGTGACCAAAAGCCCAATTCATAATGGGTGAAAGTGGAGGAGATCAAGAATGGACAATAAGCATTAACTTAAGTATTATGTTTACACTCTGGAGCATCAAGCATAACTCAAAAAAAAATGTATGTTTTTCCTTGGCTGCAAAATAGAGCTAAGGAAGTAAGAGACTCCTCCCTTTTCAGGTACCTGGCAACGTACAGACTGAGTGGTGATATTTACTCAAATAATTACATACAAACATAGATTTTATTCCAAAATCTCCCTTCTATATGATCTGGACATGACAACAATTTAAGTTTCCCTGTCTAGGTGTGATGGGGTTATTATTTAAGAAAAAAAGTTTAAGGACTCATACAGTGAATATAAACATACCATTACTTAGATTCAATAGCTGCTTATATTTTGCCATGTTTGCTTTATATTGTGAGTAGGTGTTTTTTGATTAATCACAAGCTTTTAAAAAGGTCCTTTTTCCTACCTCCAAAGAACAAATAACTTCAATGGGGGAGCCAAGCCCTTCATGTAGGAAAAGGCTAACAATACAATGCTGATGAAGTGAGAAAATGAGTACAGACGGTGAGTAATTCAAAGAGCTGTCATCATGAGCTTTGAAAGCTCCCAGAAGAAGGCAGGGCTCAAGTCTTAAACAATGTGTTGGATTTGGAGGGTGCTGGGTGGATGCTCCAAGGAGACTGTGAATGCAGGCGCCCTTGGGCAGTGTGTGAAGAGCAGCCTGGCTGCAGCTGAGCTGTAAGGTGGACACTTGACCCTGAAGGCACTAGGGGGTCACTAAAGGTTCAAGCAACAAGAAGTGCTGTGATGAAAGTAGTGCTTTAGGAAGTGTAATGTGTCTGCAGGTCCAATTTGGAGTGGGGCTAAGGGAACAGCTTCCGAGGGATGAGAATGAGGGCCAGGAAAGGAGTGCATGGGGGGCATATGGGGACTGGCCCAGGGCCATGCCCTGTGGATGAACAGCAAGGGCTAACTATGAAAGATAATTCAACAGGGTTTGTTGGAGGAGAGAGATTCCTCACAGACATTAGCAAGGTTTTAAATACCATGACTGGGAGAGTGAAGATGTCACTTACAGAATTAAGAAAGTCAAGAGGAAGAGCTAGTTTGGGGGAGTTGGAAAGACATACAGAGTTGAGTTTGAGATTGGCCGAAGCCCAAGTAACCACAGCACTTCTGTTGAAAATGTCTAGATTCACAGCACCAATGCTCAACAGAAGGACAGAGGTAGAAAATATCTCCACATCACTCTTTTAATTTATCTTCTTACTTTTTTTCCTTTGCGTCTTAAAGAAAAAGGTTTCTCTGCCGCTCACCAAAGCTAACCTCTTACTTTTGGTAGAGAACCTATTCTTATCTCATTTTTTCAGGTATCAAACTCTACACTCATTCTAGCCTCCTCAGTTTTTCCTCTCCACACATTGTCTCCCTGCCACCTTCAAACCTGCTGTGACTCTGACAAAAAAGAAAAATTCCTTTTCTGTATACTAACATCCCTTCTGGCTAAGCACAAACCTCTTTTCCTTTCACTGATAAACTCTACAAGTAGCTGATTCCCACTCACCACCCCAAATTCCTCCTCTGGACACCTCTTCTAATCCCTGTGCTCCTGGAGCATGCAGTCTTTCTTCATCACGCCCCAGCACTCCTGCTCAACCTGTCTGCAACCTGTCATCACATCAGAGCCCACACTGACTCCCTGGGGTCTCCAGGATAAAGTCTCTGCTGCCACTTCTGCGATAAGAATTTCTACCACAAAATCTAATTTTTGCCCTTACCCTTCTTCCTCTACTCCTTCCCTCTGAGAGCCGATGCAGTCACAAAGCTTCAGCTGCATCCAATCTTCCAAATCAGCATCAACAGCCCTAGTCTCCATCCCATGCTCCTGTCTTGAGTCCTACATTTCCAACTGCCGACAAAACAACTCCACCTAGATTTCCCTGAGTTGCCCCCCCATGCTTCATATCCAAAGCTACCATCATTATCTGCCCTGCAAAACCAGTTCCTGTCTTCAACCAGCCCACTCCTGTTCATCAGCCAGACACTGTCAGTCCTCTAGGCTCTTCAACCCAGCTACTTCAGTTTCCTCATGGGCTTCATTTTGTTCTCCCCCATTAACTAGATTATCAACAAGTCCTCACATTTATACCTCTAAAAATGTGTCTCACAGTCATCCCTGACTCTCCATTTTTTCTGCCACCAGCCCAGACCAAGGCTCCTCCCCTTCAGCTCTGGATCACTTTTGCATCTCCCTAGATTCTACCCTTCTTTTCTCCACTTAATCAATCATATTACCCCAGATCAACCTTTCCAAACACCACTTTCTTCATGATGTGCCATTGCTCAAGAATCCATAATGACTCCCTACTGCCTCTGAATCAAATCCAATCTCCACTCTTGTGTTCTCAAGACTCTCCCTATTCGACCCTGCTCCACTTCGCCAATCCTGTCTCCCACTCCTCACTAACCTACATCTTCCCCTGTGTCAGCCCAGGCTCTTCAATGCCCTAATTCCCATGTGCCATTGCTCAGTCTCCATTTACCCTTCAAAGACCACCCTAGGTTCCACCTCCTCTGTAGTTCTGCCAACTTTTTACTTATAACCCCGCAACACTTAGCAATTAATCTCTAATTTAACAGTAATTATCCATCCTCTTCAAAAGTTCTTTGAGGACAGAGACCACTTTGAATATTTCTTTTGTGTTCCACAGCACCCTGGACAGCAGAAGGTGCTAGTGGGAATTGAAAAGTTATTTTTGATTGGCTGGTCAATTGGTTTCTGGTCCCAGTTATCAGTTCCCATATCTCCCCTCCTCTGCCTCATGACTATGATCAATAAAATTATTGTAACACACGTTCTCAGGCTTGGAACAGAGAATTCCCAGGAAAACAATCTGGAGTCCACCAATCTAGAATAGTAGGCTGGGGTGGGGTGGGGTATCTGTGTCCATATGCAGACAGGGAAGTGAGATTTAGGGGAATCTAGCTTAACCAATTGGTCAAGGGAGCTGAAATATGAAAATAATCAGTAGAGGACAAGTAAGGAAACAAAATGACAGAATAATTTGAAATATGCCTAATTGGAAGCACAGTATGCCAGAATTTTGACAAAGCAATTTCCAGTCTGGTCCTTCTGCACACAAAATTTTCCATCAGAAAGAAAGGGTCACCCGGTGCTAGGGACTTCAAAAATTTGAAGGTTTCTCAGTTGTTCAACTGAATACATTTATAATCTATCCAGCCTATCAGGTACAGTGCTATATGCCATAGAGATGGAGAATCAGAAGGGAAAAGGTTTAGAAACACAGGTTTTCTAAGCTTAAGAACTCCAGCAATGCATATGTTCATTGCAGCACTGTTAGCAATAGCAAATACATGGACTCAACCTAAATGCCCATCAGTAGTAGACTAAAGAAAATGTGGTACATATACACCATGGAATACTATGCAGTCATAAAAAGAATGAGATCATGCCCTCAGCAGCAACATGGGTGGAGATGGGGGTCATTATCCCAAGCAAACTAATGCAGGAATACAAAACCAAATACTACATGTTCTCACTTATAAGTAGGAGCTAAACAATGAAAACACGTAGACAGAAATAGGAGAACAACACACATAGGAGTATACTCGAAGGTACAGGGTGGGAGGACAGAGAGAAACAGAAAAAAAATACCTATCAGGTACTATGCTTATTACCTAGGTGATGAAATAATCTGTATACCAAACCCCTGTGACACAGTTTATCTATATAACCTGCACATGTACCCCTGAACCTAAAATAAAAGTTAATTAAAAAAAAAAAAAGAAGAAGAAGAATCCCCAGCAAGAGCCTAGGCTAGAGACCAGAAGTGGTGAGAGTCAGTGAGCCAAGCACAGAGGGCCATTCGGGGTGGGTGTAGTCCTTGACATACCCTCTCTTGCAACATGTTACAGATCATCAGTCATTTCCAGCCTTATGCACCAAGGACTTAACCTTTCTCTAACATGAAGGTCACGTCAGACTTAGCCCTGTGCTGCCCAAGGAGGAAGGAGACTATCCCCAACACAGGAGTCCCACAGGAGACTGACCCCAGTCTGCTATTTATTCTGTCATCTGAGCCAGGGTTAGATAATATGCACCACACGTTGTGTTTTGAAAGGCCCTGTGTAAAGTAACACATTGGACCATTATTGGCCATTAACACCATTAACACTGTGTGAATTTATTGTCAGAAAAAAGCAAGCCTGACATAGGTCGGGGAGAGAGATCCAAGATGGCCGATTAGCAGCAGCTCAGGATTGTAGCTCCCACTGAAAGCGCAGAGAGTGAGTGGACGCCACATTTTCAGACGAATTTTTATTGCCCATGGACCAAGAGATTCCCGGCGGAGGAGCCCCACGGGTCGCCAGCGCGACTCTTTTGGCCGGCGTGGCCGTTTTGCAGGCGCCCTGGCCTGGCGGTTCTCAGTCCGGAGTATACGGGACTGAGTGCCCTTTTGGTTGGCGTTTGGAGCTCCGGGAAGACAGAGTCTCCCATTCAGCTGATTGAAAAGAGGACTGAAGTGGGGGAACCAGACCAGGAGATTCCCAGGCAGAAAAGCGCCACGAATCTTAACGCCGCTGTTTCAGCCGGTGTAGTGGGTTGCCGCTGGGGAAGGCTGGTCCCTCCCCCCCCAAAAAAAAAAAAAAACAGCAATTGGAACTGCTGAGGATTGAGAGTTTCACAGCAGGTACAGCTGAACCCGGGAAGGTCCAGCTCTGTGGGGGAGGGGCATCCGCCGAAGGAAAACTAAGAAACAGAAAAAACTTTACCACCAACAAGCTGGACGTCCACTCAGAGACCTAATCTGAAATCAGCAATTACACAGACGACAGGTGGATAAATCCACAAAGATGGGAAGAAACCTGCGCAAAAAGGCTGAAAACACCCGAAATCAGAATGCTTTTCCTCCTACAGAGGATTGCAGTTCCTCATCACCAATTGAACAAGGCCTGATCGAGAATGAATGTGAGGAATCAACAGAACTAGGCTTCAGAAGGTGGATAATGAGAAACTTCTGTGAGCTAAAAGAACCTGTTCTAACCCAAAGCAAAGAAACTAAGAACCTTGAAAAAAGGTTTGACGAAATCCTAACAAGAATAGACAATTTAAAGAGGAATATAAGTGAATTAATGGAGCTGAAAAACACAATACAAGAACTTCACAAAGTATGCACAAGTTTTAACAGTCGAATTAATCAAGCAGAAGAAAGGATTTCAGAGGTCTAAGACCAACTTAATGAAATAAAACGAGAAGACAAGATTAGAGAAAAAAGGGTAAAAGGAATGAGCAAAGTCTCCAAGAAATATGGGACTATGTGAAAAGACCTAATCTATGTTTGATAGGTGTACCTGAATGTGATGAAGAGAATGAATCCAAGCTGGAAAATATTCTTCAAGATATTATCCAGGAAAACTTTCCCAACCTAGCAAGGTAGGACAATACTCAACTCCAGGTAATACAGAGAACACCACAAAGATATTCCTCAAAAAGAGCAACCCCCAAGGCACATAATCATTAGATTCACCAGGGTTGAAATGAAGGCGAAAATACTAAGGGCAGCCCGAGAGAAAGGTCAGGTTACCCACAAGAGAAAGCCTATCAGACTCACAGCAGATCTCTCAGCAGAAACCCTACAAGCCAGAAGAGAGTGGGGGCCAATATTCAACATCCTTAAAGAAAAGAGACTTTCAACCCAGAATTTCATATCCAGCCAAACTAACTTTCATAAGTGAAGGAAAAATACAATTTTTTATGAACAAGCAAGTACTCAGAGATTTCATTACCACCAGGCCTGCTTTGCAAGAGCTTCTGAAAGAAGCACTATATACAGAAAGGAACAACCAGTATCAGCCATTCCAAAAAACCCATTGGTAAGCTGCATCCAGACCCATCTCACATGCAAGGATATACAGAGACTCAAAACAAAGGGATGGAGGAAGATTTGCCAACCAAATGGAGAGAAAAAAAAAAAAAAAAAGGAGTTGCAATTCTCGTCTCTGATAAAATAGACTTTAAAGTAATAGAAACCAAAAGAGATAAGAAGGACATTGTATAATGGTAGAGGGATCAATGTAATGGGAAGAGCTAACGATCCTAAGTCTATGCACACCCAATATAGGAGCACCCAGATACATAGGGCAACTTCTTGGTGACTTACAAAGAGACTTGGACTCCCACACAATAATAGTGGGAGACTTTAACACTACATTGTCAATATTGGACAGATCAATGAGACAGAAGGTTAACAAGGATACCCAGGACTTGAACTTAGACCTTGAAGAAGTAAACTTAATAAACATTTACAGAACTCTCTACTCCAAATCCACAAAACATACATTTTCTTCAGTAACACATCACATCTATTCTAAAAGTGACCACATGGTTGGGAGTAGATCACTCCCCAGCAATTGCATAGCATTTCACAGGTTTAAATGAAATATTGGTTGGCTGTTTGTTATTTTCCTCCCTTATTCCTTCCTGTCTCCATTGTATAACACAATTATTAGTATAAAAGAGCTTTTCAATACCCATTTTTAGACTGTATTCTAGCCTGGGCAATAAAGATTCCCGTTCTCTCTCCCTCTTTTCTTCTTTTTCCCTTTCTTTCTCTTTTTTCCTTCTCTCTTCTTTCTTTAAAAAAGAAAAAAAGAAATCACACATAGGTCCCAGGAAAAGATCATTGGCAGAAAGAAAAAAAAAAGAAAAGAAAACAAATAAGCAAGTCTATAGACACCGAGCCCTGCTACAGGGGCCTGGGACAGAAAATAAACAGGACGTAGTGTTTGGATGATAGGGAAAGAGAAAGAGGAGTGGGCACCACAAGGTAAGGTGAGAAGGCTCACACTTCAAGATTTTTCCCCCAGAGCTAAGAAAATGCAGACTTTTTCCCAGTTAGGAGGCATGGGGGTCAGCTGGGTTTTGGTCAATTTGTTTCCAGTCCCAGTTATGAGCTCCCATATCTCCCCTACTCTGCCTCATAGTGAGTATTTCTGGATATCAGTCCCCAGAACCTTTTCCCTAGATTCCACCTCTTTAGAGTCCATGCTTTGGGCGCTGGGTGTGTGTCTGTGTGTGTGTGTGTGTGTGTGTGTGTGTGTGTGTGTGAGAGAGAGAGAGAGAATGAGAATGAATAGAATCCATGTCTCAGGAAGAGGAAGGAGGAAAGGGAGGAGGAAGAAAGAGAGGGACGGAAGGTTTAGACCTGGGAAGCAGAATAGAATGACAGGGGTCCCTCCGATTTCCCCAGACCCTGGCATCCGCTCCTGTCCTCCAACTTTTTTCCTCTGCACATCAACCAGAGAATGAACGGATGAGCCAATCAAGTCTTGACTTTCAAAGTCACAAGTCTCCCCAGAAAAGCACCCCACCCCCTTCTCCAGAGATGACCTCCAGGGCAAGGCAACAGGGTTAGGAAACAGATGGATATGCAGAGACCCTCCAGAGCTAACCTGACCCCGACCCCCCACCAGTTCATGTCCTCTAATCCAACTTTCCAAAAGGGAGAGCAGATGCATGGGGTCCCGGTAACTTACTGGGCTCCTTGGGACAATCAGACAAAATGGTTTCAGCCATGTGGGGGAGATGGGGGAGTTACACATAGAAGCTAGTGGAAGCCACGGGTACAGGGGAGATGGGGAATCCCTGGCCATCAGACAAACAGGGCCACAGGTGGTGGAAGGTGAGGGTGGTCAGTGCCGATTCTAGGGAGGGACTGTGTAGCCAGGGAGCAGGAGGAGCAATGGACCCGGGACATGGGCGATGACAGGGGCGCAAAGAACTAGAAAGACATCTCAGGGCTCTACACATCACAGCAAGCAGCAGACTTAGTGGGTGTGTATGAGAGGGACGCTAACTCACACTTCCAGGAATGAGTAATTCTTATGAAAAGCTCCTCCGTTCCCAGAACTGAAGAGGAGGACAAGGAGGAGGTCTGAGGCGCCCACCGCCCTCCCAGCCGGGTCTGCCTCTCAAGTCAGAGGGGCTGGCTCCCCACACGCACCAGGCGAGACCGCTGTCGTCCGCCCCGCTCCTGTCGGT
This sequence comes from Ateles fusciceps, assembly GCA_036589455.1. NCBI lineage: Eukaryota > Metazoa > Chordata > Mammalia > Primates > Atelidae > Ateles > Ateles fusciceps. The sequence continues at coordinate 12,681 of JAZHEH010003238.1, forward strand.
CCGCGGCCGGCGCGGCCCCGGGTCCCCACCGCCCCTCTGTGCACATTAGGGCCCCGGGCCCCCGACGGGGAGAAGGGTTGCCGGCCCAGGGTGGCCGCCGGGAGCCCCGCTGACAGGCACGGGGGAGGGGGAGCCGCGGGAGGGGCCGGGACGCCGGTAGCCCGAGCGGCGCGCTGCAAAGTGAGCCAACACCGCCCATCCGCGCGCTCCGGGAGAAGGCGGCCCGAGGGGAACCGCCTCCCGCCTCCCCAGCACAGACTCCCGCAACTGGGATGAAGGCGGAGGGGCGCCGAGTTCCCAGCCCCCACGCCCTCCCCAAACGCAACCCGCACTGCCAAAAACAACCAGGATCTCCGCAACTCCAGCCCCGACGCCGAGGGGGCACTGCCCCCCAACACGCACGCGGCGGCAACAGCCCTCCTTCCCCAAACTTGTCCGAGACGCCGCGTCCGAGGCAGCAGCCTTCAGCCCCGGCCCCCCCGCGCTCTGCCCAGCTTACCTGTCCGGAAAAAGGCGTCCACGTCCGAGTCGGCTGCTCCTCCTTCCTCCGCTGCTCCCTCGGGGGGGGGTTCATGACTGGGGGAGGGCGTCCGCCGGCAGCCGGGGGCCGGAGAAGCCTGGGCCGAGGGCTGCTCGGCGCCCGAGGGGCGGAGGGCGCGGGTGGCCGCGGGGCTTCGAGGGCGGGCGCTGGCGGCGGGGCTGGGGCAGAGGACGCCGAGCCTCCCTCAGGCGGAGGCGCGGGGCTGGCTGGGGGTGCCTGCTGCCGGCTCCCCCATGGTACCCCTTCCCCAGGGCGTTGGCCGCCTGCTGTCTGGCTGGGGCCGGGGCCCGGGGCCGGGGGTGCGGGCCGCCTGGGCGCCCGCTGTCCCCAGCAGCGGCAGCTGGCTCTCCTGCTCACCCGTCTGCCTGTCTCTATTGTTCAGCCCTGCTCCGCTCTCTCCTCTTATTTTTCCTCCTCCCTCCCACCCTCCTGGTCTCCCTACCTCCTCCCTCCCTCGCTCCCTCGCTCACTAGCTACCTCCCTCCTTCCCTCGCTCGCTCTCTGGCTCCCCCTCTGGCTCCCGCCGCCGCCGCCGCCGCCCCGCCGTAGCCTCCCCAGCTCCTCCCCCGGCTCCCGCTCCCTCAGTCCCGGCCAACAATGACCCGGGCAGCGCCGAGCTGAACTGAAGCTCCGGCCCAGGCGGAGGGCTTGCTGCGGGCTCCTGGCGGCGCCGAAGCCCCTCGTCCCGGCGGCCCCGCGCCGACCTCCCAGGGAGCGGAGCCCGAGTCCCGAGCTATTGTTCGAGGCTTTGCTAGGCCGGCTTCCTGAGCCCCGCAGGAAAAGCCCGGGCCGAGGAAGCGGCGAGGAGGGGGCGGGGCCGCCGGGCGAGCCCGGGGCTGCAGGGCGCACGCCAGGCTGGCCCAGGGGGCTCTGCGGCTCGGGTGCTGCACGCTCAGCTTCTCCGCTCGCGCTGCGGGTGCTCCTCCCGGCCCCGCGGCCACCTCCTCCGCCCACTCCACGCCCAGGTGTGTGAGGGGAACACCAGGCTGCCCACCCGCCGTCTGCGGAGTCCCCAAGCTGGACTGACCTGTCCCTAGAGGCCGGCCTTTCTTCCCCTCCTCCCGACGAGCTCTCTCCCGTCTCCCTGCCCTCCTGAGCCGCTCACATCTTCCTCACCAGTTCGCCACAGCTTTTCTCCTTTTTATCTTTTCCCGTTCTTTCCCCCTTCTCAGCGCCCCTTTAAACATCCCCGCCTATCTCTGTGACTCTTTGTCCAGTTTAATGCTCCTGTAATGTCTCCCTGCTTGTCTCTACCTCCCTTCGTCACTCTCTTGCCCCTCGTTTGTCTCTGTCCTGCCTCCGTACTTGGCCCGTATCTCCGCGCTCCTCTTGGACAGCTGTCAAAACTCTCTAATCCCTGGGGCCTTCTCGGTTTTGTTCTTCTCCCCTCGTGTGAACGGAGAGATTCATTTGGCCAGGAGAAAGGAGGTGTTACAGCAAGCTGAATTTCAATTAAAGTGGGGGAGAGGGGCTGGGGAGGAATGGGGAAGACGGCAAAGAGAAAACAGATGCTCAATGGGGTAATTAATGCGGTGATTGTATTGTGCCCATAGGTTTTTAAGCAATAATTAAACAATAATTCGCCAGTAGTCTGTTTATGGTTCTAGTGACTGCAGAGCCCACCAGACAGAGGGCCTTTAGACCTGAGTACTTAATAAGGTCTGTTGACCGCTGTTCGCTGTTGCCTCATCCAAACAGATGGAGAGGTGGTGGCCTGACCTAATGTGATAAAACACGCCTAATAGGAAAACCAGGTGCTGGTCTTAAGCTGATGACCTGCAACCTATCAGAATCTCCTGGATCTGATTGTCTCTAGTAACCTGTTTGGTTCTACCTCTCTCTTGGGGCCAAGGCAACCGGGATCTACGCAGATCCACCAGCTGAGTAACCCTAGCAGCAAATAAAATGAACTAAATAAGTCTTTAGCGAACACTTTCTGGCTCCCTGAACTCATCACTTCTTCACTGACATAGTCTGTTTTTTTCACCCATTAAAAAAAAGCACCTGTTTCCAACCTTGAGTACATCGATCAGACCTGTCTCCAACCTTGAGTACATCTCTCACACCTGTCTCCAACCTTAAGTACATCCATCACACCTGTTCTCCAACCTTGAGTACATCTATCAGACCTGTCTCCAACCTTGAGTACATCTACCAGACCTGTCTCCAACCTTGAGTACATCTATCAGACCTCGTGTAGTGACTCTGACATCACAAGTTCACTGCCCTGAGATGTAATTCATCTGGCCCTAGTATCTTGAACTGGTTTAAGATGCCCCTTTGCCTATGCCTCTTCTGACAATGAAAATACTTCTCACTTGTCTTTTCAAAATCTTCCTTCTCCTTAACCCTGTGCCTAACCCCTGGTCTACCCTGCTACCCTCGCACACACATATTTGATGCCAGAGCTGCTATTAATTGCCACCATTGTGCAGCTAAAGAACCAGTGGCCTGGAAAGGCGTTAGCTCATCTCAATTTAGAAGAAACATTACATGTTTAGAGGAAGGTTCATATCAAAATCTCAAGATATAGACAGAATAGGGGAACACCTTGTGTAATGACACAGACTTTTTTGAGAGGAAATTTGGCAATTTCTATTAAAATGTTAAATGTTCATGGCTATATTACTATCAAAGAAGATTTCAGAGCAAAGAATATGACCAGGGATAAAGAGGGACATTTCAATTCATCAAGTAGACGTAAAAACCCTAAAAGTGTTTGCACCTAATAAGAGAGCTTCAAAGTACATGAAGCAAAACTGACAGGATTCCAAGGAGAAACAGAAAAATTTATAATTATAGCCAGACAATGTAATATCTGTAAAATGTAGTAATTAATAGAATAAGGAGACAGATCATCAGTAAAGATATGGAAGACTTAAACAATGCAGTCAGCTAACCTAACCTAACGGACATTTATAGAATATTCCACTCCATAGCAGCAGATACACATTTTTTCAAATGCACAGGTAACATTTATCAAGATAAACCACATGCTAAGCCATAAAACAAATCTCAATAAATGTAAAAGGATTAAAATTATGCAACATGGTATATAAATTATACCTCAGTTGGTTTTTTAAAAAATAATACAGAGAGGCCGGGCGTGGTGGCTCACGCCTGTAATCCAAGCACTTTGGAGGCCAAGGCGGGTGGATCACCTGAGGTTGGGAGTTCAAGACCAGCCTGACCAATATGGTGAAACCCCGTCTTTATAAAAAAAAAAAAAAAAAATTAAAAAAAAAAAATAATAATAATACAGAGTGTGTTCTCTGACCACAATAGAAATAAACTAGAAATCAATAACAAAAAGAATCTAGAAAAACCTACCAAAAATTTGGAAAGCAAATAACACACTTCTAAATAACACATGAGCTACTAAGAATTCAAAGGATGGGCTGAGCACTGTGGCTCATGCCTGTAATTCCAACATTTTGGGAGGCTGAGGCTGGAAAATCACTGGAGGCCAGGAATTCAAGGTCAGACCGATCAACATGGTGAAACCCAGTCTCTATTAAACATAAAAAAAATTAGCCCATCATGGCAGTACACACCTGTAATCCCAGCTACTCTGGTGGCTGAGTCTCAAGAATTGCTTAAACCCAGGAAGCAGAGGTTGCAGTGAGCCAAGATTGTGCCACTGTACTCCAGCCTGCGTGACACGGTGAGACTTTGTCCCCCTGTGCCCTCCCCAAAAAAAGAATTCAAAGGGGGATATTCGAAAGAATCTCAAAGTGAATAAAAATGAAAACACGTTATATAAAAATCTGTGGGATGCAGCTAAGGCAGAAAGACATTTATAGTGCTAAATACCTATTTTGAAAATAAAGATCTCCCATCAATAAGCTCCTATTCTACTGTAAGAGCAAGTGAAATCAAAGTGGGAGAACAGAAATAAAAAAGGTCAGAGCAGAAGGCAATAAAATAGCAGGAAAAAAAAGAAAAAAGTCAATGAAACTAAAGTGGGTTCTTTGAGAAGATCAATAAAATCAAAAAACCTCCACCCAGACTGATCAGAAAATAAGAGAGAAAACCCAAATTACTATTAGCAGGAATGAGAGAGGTGACGTCACTACAGATTCTATAAATGTAAAAATAATAATAAGGGAATATTAAGAACAACTTTATGCTAATAAATTTGACAACTTTCATAGGATGGACACGTTTTTTGAAAGATACAAACTACTCAAGTTCACTCAAGGAGAAATCGCAAAGTTAAATAGCTATTTATCTACTAAAGAAATTAAATGTGTAGCTTAAAACCTTCCCCCACATACACCCACACACAAAACAACTCAAGATTCATATGGCTTTCTTGGTAAATCTGTGAAACATTTAAGGAAGAAATAATATCAATTCCACAAAAACTCTTCCAGAAAAGTGAAGAAGTGGGAATATTTCCCAAATACTTCTATGAGGCCAGCATTACCCTGATGCCAAAACTCAATGAAGGCCATATAAGAAAAAACAAAACAAAACAAAACTGTAGACTACTATTCCTTAGGAGTATAATGCAAAATTCTTAATAAAAATTTTAGCAAATCAAATCCACAACATATGAAAAGGATAATACAGCATGACCAAGTGGGTTTATCCCAAGTATACAAAGTCGGTTTAACATTTGGAAAATTATTCCCTCTAATGCCATCCTAGCCCAGCCTTCAGCTCTATGGTCTTGAATTTCTACAACAGCTTGCCAACTGGCCTCCCCAGGCAAAGTGGGGAAGTGAAGCCAACGATTTAAAGAAACAGTAGGCCAGAGAGACAACTCACAGGAATATGTTGGCCATCGAGACTAGGGGGAGAGGGTATCAGGAGAGAGACAGGGTGAAACCTATCAGACGCCACAGGGAAGTGAGGGGCAGAGAGGAGTAAGACATGGATACAAAATTTGGGTAAGTGGTGGGTTTAAAGCGATCTTCAGCAGAGGAAGAGGAGCACAGAACTGGGCTATAGGAGACAGTGTATGGTGAGGGAGCAAAGCAGAGGATAGAACCACACCGCATGCAGGACAGGGGCCAGTGTGTGGTGAAGGGATGGAACAGCAAAGAGGAATCATCTCTTCATGAAGTGTGGGCAGTGAAAAAGAAAATAAGACTGCTAGACAGGCTGGTCAAGTTTCCAAACGTTTATTTTGTTCTGTTGTTTTCAAAATGGAGCAGCTGTGCATAGCTAAAAAGCTGAGGGAAAGACACGGCAGAGAGAAAGAGAGGAATAGAGAATTCTGAAGCCAGAAGAATATCAGCCTCACTCAGAACGTGGAAAGGTGGTTGTTTTCCCGCTGAAGTGAGCAGCCGGCACCCTGAAGGGTCTGCGTAGAGGAGGCTAGTGGAAGACATTAGGGCCTCAAATCTTGATTCCCAGCCCTCAGTCCATACTGCAAAGGAAATTTCTAACAGAAAGCTGTTTCCTTTGTCACACTATTTTTCTGTTTAGAGTGAGAACAGGAAGTAATCTGTCCTCTTTAACAATTCCAAGGGAACGCCAAAACATCCCCTGGTCTTGGCCCTGCTTGCTGTACAGTTGTGACAGCCCCAGAGTTCTTCCTGACCTCTACTCTTAGTCTTTCCTGCTGCAGTGGAAGCTCATTCACTCTCATCCTGTCTTTGGGGGAAGCATGTGGTGACCAAAAAACCTGCCCGAATGAGGAAATCTGCAGGAGGTAAAATCAGGTCAATTTCCTACAGATCCTCAGGAAGTTTCTCTTACAGACTCCACACCCATGTTCCCTGTCAGCCTTCACCTATTCAGATGAGATGGGGGAACTCAACAAACTAAAGAACATTCAAATACGCCTCAGTTTCCACTGGCATTTCAAAACAAAGACCCCCTTAGTCATCTCAGAGATGCCGGTCCCAGGAAGCCAGAGGAATTATGCAGCTAATAAACTAAAACATATCCTAAGCTACCCACAAAGCGTTAGGTGTACTTAAGAAGTGGCCAGACATGCAATTCGGTCATCCCAGGAAACTCTGTCACCAAGTAGACCCAAGGAGGAGTGAAGTTTCCTTTCTGATGTCATCCCACGAGACCACGAGGCATCCTGGAAGATGTCTTACAGCAAGTGACAAGAAAGGAACCAAGATGTGGAAAAGCAAGTGAGAAACAGAAGTTATGATGAAAAAGGAATAAAGACAAAGGTGGAGGAAAGATGGTGATATGAAGACAAAAAGAAGAAACTGAGGCAAAGAGCATGCTCAAGGGAGAGAATCTCTTTCTGCTGTTCACTTAGAGCAGGGGTCTTGTAAATAAAGTTTTATCAGGGCTGGGTGCAGTGGCTCATGCCTGCAATCCCAACACTTTGGGAGGTCGAGGTGGGTGGGTTACAAGGGCAGGAGATGGAGACCATCCTGGCTAACACGGTGAAACCCCATCTCTACTAAAAATACAAAAAATTTGCCGAGAGTGGTGGCATGTGCCTGTAGTCCCAGCTATTCGGGAGGCTGAGACAGGAGAATCGCTTGAACCTGGGAGTCAGAGGTTGCAGTGAGCCAAGATCTTGCCACTGCACTCCAGCCTGGGCAACAGAGCAAGACTCCATCTCAAAAATAAGTAAACAAACAAACAAATAAATAAATAAATAAAATAAAGTTTTATCAGAACATAGCTGTGCCCATTTATCTACTTAATGTTTATGGCTACTTTTGCATCACAAGGGCAGAGCTGAGTAGTTGCAACAAAGACCATTTGACCTGCCAAGTCAAAAATATTTATTATCTGGCACTTAAAAAAAAAAAGTTTGCTGATCCTGACTTAGAGTAATAACAAGCTTGTAACTTCCCTTAATACTGATAGGCTCTCTGTGGTTCTTCAACTATTCTTCAGAATAGTTATCTTCAGAAACTATTGCCTGAAAGAAACCGACACTGGAGCCAAGCAATGGGAAAATTAATCAGAGCTGTAGCTTAGAGAGTGACCAAAGAAAAATTGCTCCGAGATACAAAAGAAATTGCCAAGCTAAAGAACAAATCTGACTCTCGAAAAGACTGCTATAAAGACTTGGAACCAACACAAATGCCCATCAGTGATAGACTGGATAAAGAAAATGTGGCACATATATACCCTGGAATACTATGCAGCCATTAAAAAGGATGAGTTCATGTCCTTTGCAGGGACATGGATGAAGGTGGAAACCATCATTCTCAGCAAACCAACACAAGAACAGAAAACCAAACACCACATGTTCTTGCTCATAAGTGGGAGCTGAACAATGAGAACACATGGACACAGGGAGGGGAACATCACACACTGGGGCCTGTCAGGGGGTGGAGGGCTAGGGAAGGGACAGCATTAGGAGAAATATCTAAGGTTGATGGGTGCAGCAAACCATCGTGGCACATGTATACCTATGTAACAAACCTGCACATTCTGCACGTGTATCCCAGAACTTAAAGTATAATAATAAAAAAAAGAGAAAACTACAATACTGACAATAAAATAAAGTCTCAATATCTATCAAAAAAAAAAAAAGACTCTTATAGATGGAAAATATATGCAGGGGAGGAGGGAGTATGTGTGTGTATAAAATATGATTTTAGATTGATAAATACTAATCAGATACATATAGAAAAAATATATGTTGTATATTTCTGATTAGAATTATGTTTCTGTATATATTTTTTTCTCCTGATTAGAAGTTAACAAAACTGAAATCACAATTGTTTTGTGCTGAAAGGTTGATATCATATGGCACTAAAGGGAAATAAAAGAGTCAATCAGTAGAATATACACATAATAACATAAAATTGAAATAAAGATAAGAAGTAAATTTGAGGGAAAGAAAAGGCTGTGTTTCCATCATCTTCTGATACTGACATGAAGGTACAGGTTTGACAATCGCATTTTTAATACAACTATCCAAAGTTCTTCCCCCAACCTCACACTGTAGAAACAGAGTCTCCCTATGTTGTCCAGGCTGGTCTCAAACTCTTGGGCTCAAGCGATCCTCCTGCCTCAACCTCCCAAAGTGCTGGAATACAGGCATGAGCCACCACACCCAGCCTATCCAAGGTTCTTGATAACATGAGACTGAGGAGGGAAGAGGATGGGAGTAAAGGATGAACACCATCCCATGAAACATGGAACAGGCTGATCTGGAGCTTTTGCAGAGAAATTCAAAAGACAGGTTAAAGCTACATATCTCTAGCATTTGGCACGTTTTTCCACTGTTTTCCACATCTGTTTTTCTTCAGATGACTTCTCCCACACCTATAAACCATTCCATCCCATCTTGTCCTGTCCTATCCTCAACACACACAGGCGCGCACACACACACACACACACACACACACACACACACACCCCTGCTCCATTCCAGGCACAAGATTCTCCTCTTCATTCTCCCATTTATCCAGTAATCCCTGCCTTGTCTTCATCTCTAGGCTTTTGCTCAAAGGCACAAACTCTGCTGGGTACCTACCTCAAATCTATTCTTTCCCCCTTGCTGTAACAGAACTACAATAATATTCAGGAGGGCAATACATCCAGCTATGATGCTCACCTGCCCAGAATCCTTTGCAGCTAGGGGTGGCCATGTAACCTGTTTCTTATCATGAGATATGACTGAAGAAAAAGTCTGCTAGGGATTTGGGGAAAATTTTTGCTGTCCTCATACAGGCTCTGCCTTCTCCCCCACCCTTCCTTCCTTTCTTTCCTTCTTCACTTTCTTTCCTACCCTTTTTTCTTTCTTCTTTTTCCTGCCTTGCGCACAACATGAGGTTTGAGGTGGAGCAACCACTTGGAAACACAGATCAACAAAGCCACAAGCTAAGCATGATGGAGCAGAAAGAGAAAAGAAGCCCAGGATACTGATGGCTCCTTAGTATTCTGCATTAGCCTTGGGCTTCTTGTATGTACGTCTCTGTTTAGCTAAGTCCTTGTAGTCAGGTTTATGTAGTGAGTGGCCTAATGCAACTAACTCCCATGCCCTTATTCGCCCTCCTACCTGGAAAGAAATTCTCCCCACCCGATAGCCAACTTTTGAAGTCCTGTACTTCCTTCAAAGCCCACCCTAAATCCCATCTCCTTCAAGTGGACGTTCCACGATGCCTCAAAATCAATTTTCCTCTTTCCCGTAGTCATATAGGGCACAATTAAAGTCATTAAAATAGTATACCCAACTGCTTCATATCATAAATATTCATGTCTGTTTATTCATACATCCTCTCCCTTGACTGAGAGCTGCTAAGGGCAAGGATCCTTTTGCACTCATTTTGAATGCCCTGCAACACCCAGCACAGCGCCCAGAGCAGTCACTCAGTAAAGGATTGTTGTAGTTCTTTGATTGCACAAATATTCCTTCCTTACTGAGTGTATGTTATGGATCATATTAAAATACCCGGCTTCTATGTAGATGGGATGGGAAAGTTAATAATTAGGAAAATAAACTTGAGAAATCCTAGTCATGTTTGACTATGTTTTGACAGTATGAAACTGTGTGGCCCTGTTGCTGACTAATTGCCCAGATATACGCACTAAGGTCAAAAGAAGGAACAGAAATGAGAAGGTATAGAAAGTCCAAAACTGGTCTATATATCATCAAACTAGTATGCTGGTTTCACCAAACTCAGCTTCAAACCGGTATCTATTAGAGGCTGATTCATATCCAAAGTAGATAATATAGCTTATTGTGTTGTAATTCCAGTTACACATTTACTACCTATTTAATGCATTTATTTTGACTGGCAAAAATTTATTGACCATCTGTTATGTGCCAAGTCCAGGTGACCAGCCATCCCAGGTTATCTGTGACTAGCAGTTTCCTGAGACACAGAAATTTTCATTGCTAAAACTAGGAGAGTTCCAGGTGAACCAGGATGGTTAGACACCCCAAGAAGCTCCATGCTTCATGCTTGATATAAAGCAGTAAGAACGATAAATGTTGTCCCTGCTCTCCAACATAGTTGGTTTTTATTTGGGGTTCCTAGCAATTAAAAGTAAGTTTGCATCCTGTAACTACATTTTCAAATCATACATGTTAGAGTTTATTAAACAGCAATCAAGGAAGTCCAACACTTCCAGGTGCTGACACCATAAGTCTCCATAGTACAGTTGTCTGTGGGTGTTGAGGGAAGAAGACGGACTTTGGAACAGGAGGGTAAGCCGAAGTTTAGTTCGTTAATGTGGTCGTTGTTCTACCGGCTGTGATTTCCAACCAACTTTAATCACAGCCTGAGCCAGTTGTCTGTTGCTCTTGGACCAGCAGGCATGCTCCATCTTCAGGTTCTCAGCCCTCTTTGTGATACTAACTTTGACCTGTTGGTGGGACTGTGCCTTCTTCGGAAAGGACCAGGAGATGTCCACTTTTCCTAGGGGAATGTGGAGGTAATCTGACGGTGGTGTCTGCTGATATGGCCACCACAGCTGGTTGGGGCTTTTTCTTCATCATTCTTCCATATTCATTCTTCCTATAGCTGGGTGCTGGGCCCTCCCATTTTTGACATATGAATGACATATTTCCCCCTTTTAGAATGCCAGTCCTCCCGGATAAATAATACATACCTCTGAGCTTAATAATCTGAAGATCCTGTCTTTCCATAGGAGTCAACTACTCAACAAAGACTGAAGGTAGGTCCTCGTTCCTCATTCCAAGAGTAAGTGGAGTGCTTCTTACTCTGCGGCAGATTTTCTCTCTAATCTCCGGCTTCACCTCTGCTGGGCTTTCATAACAGCCACCACTGCTTGTCTACTATTGGCTAGGCATTTTTATACCCATTTGGTTTTTATTTTATTTAAACTGCGCAACAACTCAAAGTAGATATTGTTATACCCACTTCTGGATGAAGACACTGAGGGACAAAGAAGTTAGGGAAGTTTCCTTGGGTCACACATTATAAATGGACAGGGTAGAAATTAAATCTCACTCTATCAGACACTTTTCTGAGAGCTGATTTGATGACCTGGAAGGGAACAGGTCCTTGTATGCTTGAAAAGAACCTGTAAATCTTGAATGCTTGAAAATAAGGGTGAGGATGATTTCAAGGGAGAAGCAATTTTGTGTCTGTTGACTTCTAAATTTTGCTTAGTGAGGGGGTGGGTGTGCCAGGGAACACTGCAAATCAGGGAGGAAGGCCTGACAAAAACCCTGGTTTACTGCCTAGATCAAATGTTAGTTCATACCTCTATGTGAGCTTGTAGCTTGAAGCAATAAGAACGTAATTTTAAAATGATTTTAGGAGGTTTTTAAAGGGTAGTTTTTCAACAAATAAAACTAAAATGCTTAATTTCATTTCCATGAAATTTTTATGGCAAAGATGCTTTAAGTGATCTGGAGCCACTCTTTAAAAAGATACAGACCAAGGAAGTTGGAGAATCTTATCTTTTATATTGAGACAGCCTCAACATTGAGGCACAGCATTGAAGGTCTCAGAGCCTGACCCCATCACTATCCACCATTAGCACAGTGGTCAAGATAGTCCAGGGATCCCAGAATGAGCGTTTACAAATGACGAAAATGAAGCCTACAACAATATATCACCAATGTCTTGCAAACTGTCTGGTTTATAATAGGTCCTTAGTCATTTTATTGAATAAGGGAATAAAGGAACAAATAAATGAAACAAGTGATTTTCCAGAAGGTCACACAAACAGGGGCAAAAATCCAGTGTTCTAAACCCTCACTCCATCTCTGAATCTATTCATATCATCCTCTGGGTGAGCCTAGCCAACTTTAAAATGGATATTTGGATGTCGGAATGAATAGAGCAGTGTGCCTGACTTAAGTAATATCCACATTTTAATTACAGATGTGGAAAAGATGGAGATGATGAAGCTTTCCTGTCATCCAGAAGCCTTGACTATTCCGTGTGGCTCTCCTGTCATCCAGAAGCCTTGACTATTCCGTGTGGCTCTCCTGTCATCCAGAAGCCTTGACTATTCCGTGTGGCTCTCCTTCATCAGAAGCCTTGACTATTGCGTGTGGCTCTCCTGTCATGCAGAAGCCTTGACTATTCCGTGTGGCTCTCCTGTCATCCAGAAGCCTTGACTATTCCGTGTGAAGCTCTCCCTGTCATCGCAGAAGCCTTACTATTCCGTGTGGCTCTCCTGTCATCCAAGCCTTGACTATCCGTGTGGCTCTCCTGTATCCCAGAAGCCTTGACTATTCCGTGTGGCTCTCCTCTCATCCAAAGCCTTCTTGTGTGGCTCCAGAAGCCTTGACTATTCCGTGTGGCTCTCCTGTCATGCAGAAGCCTTGACTATTCCGTGTGGCTCTCCTGTCATCCAGAAGCCTTGACTATTCCGTGTGGCTCTCCTGTCATCCAGAAGCCTTGACTATTCCGTGTGGCTCTCCTGTCATCCAGAAGCCTTGACTATTCCGTGTGGCTCTCCTGTCATCCAGAAGCCTTGACTATTCCGTGTGGCTCTCCTGTCATCCAGAAGCCTTGACTATTCCGTGTGGCTCTCCTGTCATCCAGAAGCCTTGACTATTCCGTGTGGCTCTCCTGTCATCCAGAAGCCTTGACTATTCCGGTGGCTCTCCTGGTCATCCAGAAGCCTTGACTATTCCGTGTGGCTCTCCTGTCATCCAGAAGCCTTGACTATTCCGTGTGGTTCTCCTGTGTAGTCGATAAGCCGTGTGACTATTCCATGTGGTTGGGTTGATTTCTAATGCGCGTCTGCTCCACCTCACCAATCGCTTTGCACAACATGCAGTTCACATTACAAAGTCAACAATTCTTTATCATCTGTGTGGTCAGTCACCCTTTGTTGTTCCTTCCTTGTAATTGTTTAATTTGGCCCTCCCCTGCCACATTTTTTGGCTGCCTACTCTCCCTGCTCCTGTCAGTCAGGTTGTACTCAGGAATGCAAATGCACAGAAAAAGTCCAGAGTCAATTATAACTAATTAGGTGTTTTATCTGCTGCTTTGCATTATCTGTGCCCCCTATGGGTACACAGCATAGGCTGGTTGAACAACCACCCCTGGACTGGGGAGTGTTCTAAGATTCACACACAGCTCCCTATCATCTGTGCTAACAGAGGTAAAGGGTGGCGTGGATGTACAACAGAGACATTTAAAAACCAAGGTATACTTCACGCCCATTTTCATTGTACATTTTAGTGAGTGTTTACAACTTTATATACCTGTGCGACCATCACAACAGTCAAGGCATAGCATACTTGCAACATGACAAAAAGTTTTCTTGTGCCATCTCTGCCAATCTGCCCCTACCTTGGCCCCTAGCAACCACCAGTCTGCTTTCTGTCACTATAGATTAGATTTGTCTTTTCTAGGGTGTCACATATATGGAACCATCAAGAATGTATTCACAAAAGTTATTTTTACTTGACTTTGGAATGGTTTCTCCAATTTCCTTCCCAGTGATGTCTGGTTCAGGCTGATATTAAAATGTGTTCACATTCCCTACATCCACCCTGATTTAACAGGGTGGCAGAGTGGGACAGGGAGGAAACGTGAGAGGCAAGACGTGGAGGCTGGTGAGCAGAATTACTGGCAATGAGAAGAATGTTGGGTCTCACCAGTGTTTGTAGAATATGACAAAGTGTGTGTGCCCATATTGTGCCCTGAACCTATTTTCAAGGGCGTTCAATACAGAGTCTCCTAAATTTAACTGCCCAGGAATTGTGTGTGTTTTGCCTTGAATGGACATTTGGAAACTCCAGATTTTAGCCAGCCCCGCTGGCTCCCTCTGGTGTAAACACAGAGATTTGTCACCCTGTGTCATGAGGCATTCCCACCCACCGCGCCCCCTCCCTAGACTGAAAGGAGCCAAGGGCAGGCAAGAAAGCTTCAGGTTCCCTCTGGCTGCTGTTAGGCTCATGGGTCAGAGGCTGAGTTTGTGAACACAGAGGAACACCAAGAGCTCAACTGCTTGAGAGAGGACAGAACAGAGAGAGGGGAAACCCCAGAGTCAGAACTACCTAGACATGCAAGATAGAGAGGTGAGGGGGCAGAGGCACAGCCCGAAAAACAAAGCAAGAAGCAATAGAGGGATGGCTTTTTCTCCATTTATGAGATATCCTAAAAATTTACTCCTCTGCCCAAAATAGATTCAGATCCAGGATATGAGAATCCTTGAGAAGTGAATTTTAACATGGAAATACTGATAAATCTTTTAAACAACGTATATACCTCCAGGTGCTGCTGGACCTGCTTAATCCCTTTAAACCTTCAGTAACTCCAATGATGGTGTTTAAAGTCTCACAAATCCGCAGTAGCTTTAAATAGGGAAATATAAATCACGTTCAGGAGCTTAGGGGTAGGGACAGGAGATGGGCATCCCAATGCCGTTTAAAACCACAGCACAAAGCAGGAGTTGCAATTCTTGTCTCTGATAAAATAGACTTTAAACCAACAAAGATCAAAAGAGACAAAGAAGGACATTACATAATGGTAAAAGGATCAATGCAACAAGAAGAGCTAACGATCCTAAATATATATGCACCCGATACAGGAGCACCCAGATACATAAGGCAAGTTCTTAATGACTTACAAAGAGACTTAGACTCCCACACAATAATAGTGGGAGACTTAACACCCCATTGTCAATATTAGACAGATCAACGAGACAGAAAATTAACAAGGATATCCAGGACTTGAACTCAAGCCTGGACCAAGCAAACCTAATAGACATTTACAGAACTCTCCACCCCAAATCCACAGAATCCAGAGAATATACATTCTTCTCAGCACCACATCGCACCTACTCTAAAATTGACCACATAATTGGAAGTAAATCACTCCTCCGCAAATGCAAAAGAATGGAAATCATAACAAACCGTCTCTCAGACCACAGTGCAATCAAGTTAGAACTCAGAATTCAGAAACTAACTCAGAACCGCACAGCTTCATGGAAACTGAACAACTGGCTCTTGAATGTTGACTGTATAAACAATGAAATGAAGGCAGAAATAAAGATGTTCTTCGAACCAACGAGAACAAAGACACAACATACCAGAATCTCTGGGACACATTTACAGCAGTGTCTAGAGGAAAATATATAGCAATAAATGCCCACATGAGAAGCGAGGAGAGATCTAAAATCGACACCCTATCGTCAAAATTGAAAGAGCTAGAGGAGCAAGATCAAAAAAACTCAAAACCTAGCAGAAGGCAAGAAATAACTAAGCTCAGAGCAGAACTGAAGGAAATAGAGATACAAAAAAACCCTTCAAAAAATCAATAAATCCAGGAGCTGGTTTTTCAGAAAGATCAACAAAATAGACTACTAGCCAGATTAATAAAATACAAACCATCATCAGAGATTTTTACAAACAACTCTGTGCACATAAATGAAATACTACAAACTGGGTGTCTTAAACAACAAGCACTGATTTCTCACAGTCCTGGAGGATGGAAGACTGAGATTAGGGTGCCAGCATGGTTGGGTTCTAGCAAGGGCCCTCTTCTTGGTTTATGTACAGCTGTCTCTTGCTGTGCCCTCACATGGTACAAGGAAAGCTAGTTCTCTGGCCTCTCTTGCAAGGGCACTAATCTCACTCATGAGGGCTCCATCCTTATGCTAATTACCTTCCAAAGCTTCCACTACCAACTGTCATCATATAGGGTACTTTGGAGAAACAGAAACATGCCATCCATAACAATTGTCTTTTCCTTACTTTGGATTTAATTTACTTTTTTTAAAAAAAAAAAAAAAAAGAAAAAAAAGAGCAATCAAGCCATACAAAGACACGAGGGAACCCTAAAAACGTATTACTAAGTGAAACAAGCCAGTCTTTAAAGGCTATATACTATATACTTCTAATATATGAAAAACGGTAAAACTGTGAACACTGTAATAAATTAGTGGTTGCCAGGGATGGTAGAGAGAGAAGAGAGAAATAGGCAGAGCACAAAGGATTTTTAGGACACTGAAACTATTCTGCATGATACTATAATAATGGATACGTCATTATGCATTTGTCAAACCCCATAGAACATACAACATCAGGAGCGAATGAAATAGACATGAAATGTCATGAAATAGGACAAAAGGAAAAAAATCCAAACGTCAGCAACCTCAAAGATCTGAAGGTAGATAAGCCCACAAAGATGAGAAAGAATCAGTGCAAGAGCCCTGACAACTCAAAAAGCCAGAGTGTCTTCCTTTCTCCAAGGCAGCACCACCACTCCAGCAAGGATCTGAACCAAGCTGAGATGGCTGAAATGACAAACAGAATTCAGAATATGGATAGGAACTAAGATAATTGGGCTTCCGAGTAGAGTACATTGATATCCAGTCCAAGGAAGCTAAAAATCATGATAAGACAATGCAGGAACTGAAACACAAAAGAGCCAGTGTAGAAAAGAATGTAACTGACCTGATAGAGTTGAAAAAACGTACTACAGGAATTTCATAATGCAGTCACAAGTATTAATAGTAGAATAAACCAAGCAGAGAAAAGAATCTCAGAGCTTGAAGACTGGCTTTCTAAAGAAGACAGTCAGACAAGAACACAGTAAAAAGAAGAGAAAGGAATGAAAAAACCTCTGAGAAATATGGGATTATGTAAAGAGGCCGAATCTATGACTTATTGGTGTCTCTGAAAGAGAAGGAGAGAATGGAATCAACTTGGAAAACTGATTATAATATAATATAATATTATAACTGATTATATCAGAATATCATCCATGAGAATTTCCCCAACCCAGCTAAAGAGGCCAACATTCAAACTCAGGAAATGCAGAGAACCCCAGGAAGATAATCCACAAGAAGATCATTCCAGACACATAATCATCACATTCTCTGAGGCTGATAGAAAAGAAAAAATGTTAAAGGTAGCTATAGAGAAAGGTCAGGTCATCTACAAAGAGAAGCTCATCAAACTAACAGGGGACCTCTCAGCAGAAACTCTACAAACCAGAAGAGACTGGGGGCCAATATTCAACATTCTTAAAGAAAAGAAATTTCAGCCCAGAATTTCATACCCAGCCAAACTAATCTTCATAAGTAAATGAGAATAAGATCCATTTCAGACAAGCAAATCCTAAGAGAATTTGTTACCACCAGACCTTCCTTATAGACCTGAAGGAAGCACTAAACATAGAAAGGGAATGACCATTACCAGCCACTACAAAACCACAATGAAGTACATAGACCAATGGCAGTGTAGAACAGCTGTGCTATAGCTGGCCTAGAGTTAGAACCTGAACAACGCCATTTTATAAAGAACAAAGCTATGTTTTAAAAATAAGTTGTAATGGCTGCCCCACTCTCCTCACAATAACTGCTGGCCTTTGGCTTCTGTACATAAAGCTGCTAGTTTGCTCTGCAAACTATCTACCTTTCTTATCAGTAACAGCCAGAATTGTCAGCCTTTGTGACTACAATAGCAGCCCAAGCTAATTCCATCCTGGTCCCTGTGCCCTGTAATAAATAACTAAGATCTGTTATTTACAATACTGCCCAGAAGATGTGCAAACTAACGCTTATCTTAACTTCTGTAAGCCACTTAGGTAACAATCGAGGGGGCAAGATGTCCTCAAGCCCTTGGAATGTCCGGAGCCCCCGCTCGCTCCCCTCTGTTCAGGAGATGATTTACGAAACCCCTAAATGTCTGTGTCCTTCACCCCCACCCCCGCCTCCGCCCTGACTCCCAAGGTAATTCTTACGGGTATAAAGGTCTTAACCCCCTCCATTCGGGGCCACGGGTTGGAGAGACGCGAGTCCTCCGTAGTCGCCGGCTTAATAAACCCTGCTATTCGGCATACTTTTGTCTTGGTGCTGGTTCCCCTTAATCTCGCCTCAAATATAACACAGCCACATAAACAAGTCTGTTAAATAAGCAGCTAACATCATGATGACAGGATCTGTCAACTGATCTTTGACAACGCTGACAAGAACAAACAATGGGGGAAAGGGTTCCCTATTTAATAAATGGCACTGGGATAACTGGCTAGTCATATGCAGAAGACTGAAACTGGACCCTTTCCTTACACCATATACAAAAATCTATTCGAGATAGTTGTAGAACCTAAAACTATAAAACATGGAAGATAAACTAGGACATGCAATTCTGGGCATAGAACCTGGCAAAGATTTTATGACAAAGATGCAAAAAGCAACTGCAACAAAAACAACAATTGACAAGTGGGACCTAATTTAAGACTGCAGAGCAAATCGAACTATCAACAGAGTAAACAGAGAACCTTCAGAATGGAAAAAAAAATTTGCAAAGTACACATTTCACAAAGTCTAATATCTGGAGTCTACAAGGGATTTGAATCAACAAATGGGCAAATGACATGAACAGATACTTTTCAGAAGACACACGCGTGGCCAAAAAGCATATGAAAAAAGCACATTATTAATCATTAGAGAAATACATATCAAAACCACAGTGAGATACCATCTCCCACCAGTCACAATGGCTATATATATTTTTAAGACAGGATCTTGCTCTGTCACCCAGGCTTGAGGGCAGTGGTGCACTCATGGCTCCCTGCAGCTTCTACCTCCTGGGCTCAAGTGATTCTACCACCTTAGCCTCCCTAGTAGCTGGGACTACAGGCATGCACCACCACACTCAGCTGATTTTTTTACTTTCGTTGCACAGGCTAGTCTTGAACTCCTGGACTCAAGCAACTTATCTGCCTCAGCCTCCCAAAGAACTTGGATTATAGGTGTGAGCAACTGTGTGTAGCCCAGAATGGCTATTATAAAAAGTCAAAAAAATAGATGCCGGTGAGGCTTGGAGAAAAGGGAATGCTTATACACTGCTGGTTGAAACGTAAATTAGTTCAGCCATTGTGGAAAGCAGTATCACAATTTCATAAAGAACTGTGTGGTAGTCCACTCAGGATGGTAGCCGAGATTGTAAAATTATAGAATACCATCACAAACCTTTTTGGAAGGCTGAGAGGTTTATGTAAAAGCTTCAGGAAAGAATGGGCTGAAGGCTGCTAGTTCTTTTATCTTGAGGCTTGAAGCATAGGGCAGTTAACAGGGGGATGCAAAGGAGTTTAAATGGCTCATTGTCCTAAGACCAACCTTCACCCACGTGTGCTTGACTGCCTTGGGTTGGCAAAAGTTTATTACTAAAAAATGGTGTTTGCTTTAGGCCTTGGAATCTGGCCTTTGATCTTCACCCTCTAGTGGTGTTGACTCAAAGCCTCTGTGGTTTAATGCGTGCTGAATAAAGGCTGGGAAGGCCAGCGAATTGAGGGCAGTGGTGGCTAATTTCTTCAGGTGAGTGGCCATAGACACCCCTAGCCTGCTCTTCTGCTGTATTCTGTGTCTGAGTAAATTTATTCATCCATTGCGCAGCTGGGGTCTGTGGGGCGGACCCCTGCAGAAATGAAAGCAGAATTACCATTTTTCACACATTTGTGCTCTCATCCAACTTTAACTTGTGGGACACCAAATTTTGTGCACTTGACAAACACTCTTTGCACACTCATCCTCCACCATCTAGATGACATTCCTTACATTCCTTTCACATTTACTTGAATTTGGCCTTGATTTTTATTTCAATTTTGATTTTTATCTTGACATTGGTGTTGATCTTCCCTTTGATGCTGACTTTAAATTTTACATTGACCTTGACTTGATCTCAACTCCAACAAAATCCTGTTTCCCACCTTATGTCTAGGTCATATCTAGCACAAAGTTTCTTTACCTTTGACACTAACCTTGACCTTGAGCTTTGCTGTGGTTCTAACACTCATCCTATTCTTGACAATAACCACATCATATACAGCAGTAATTACAAAGCTGAATATAATCTTGACTTTGATTTTGGCACCGACTTTGATCTTTTATGGACCTGTGAAGACTTTCTTCCTATCCTTTCATTACTATCATCTACCAGATGTAGCCTTATGTGCAAACTTGAAGTTGACTGATCCCTTAAATTTCTCCTTTATTTTTATGTAACTACTTAGACCACTTCACAGGCAGATCAAATTCAGCTCTGGTTTTGAACTGGAACTTGACCTTAACCTTCACATTGCTCCTGAGATTCAAGCTTGAAGTTTCCTAAGCCTTATTTTAACCTTTAACTTGACCTAGACCTTGAAACTGAGCTTGAACTTTACTTTCATTTTCACCTTGACACTAATGCAGATCTACTTCTTGTTTCTAATTAAAATCTCTATCATGTATGGTTCAAATTCTCATGACTTTGAACTTGAACTCTGACTGCAGCTCAGAAGATACAAAAGGGATGGGTAACGTAAAAATCTGGATCAACATTCGAATTCTGGGGAATTATACTGCAAATCGTGCCAGATCATCATCTGGGTAAATGGGGTGCCCATAATCCAGAGGCTTCTTTTTTGGGGAAAGTAAGACAAAATGAGCTAACCAGAGCCAAGCCCTATGCACCCAAATCTTAGCGGGCATAACTGTAGCCACCAGATATCTGGGAGTGTTGGCAGCCTTGGGATTTTTGAGCTGTCCCTACCCCCTTGTTTCATTCTGATCCATGTCTTCTAATAACTCAGTTTGTCTCTTCTCATCTTCAGGCCATCAAAGTCCAAATGGTCATTCAAAGGGAGCCTCAGACAATGGCTCCCTTTAACTGGGGGACCCCAGATAGGCCTCTGAGAGAATATCTGACTGCCACTTTTCCCAAAACAATGCCCCTTGTCAGCATGAAGCAGTTAAGTTATCGTCTCTATACTAATGGCAGATGTACCTCTTCAGAGGGGGAACTGATGGCAGAGTCAACCCATCTGGAGCAGTGGTTGTTGAATATGCCAGCTGCAGTGGGGGAGACGCGGCTGGGGCTGCACATTCCATGGCGCCAGCAGGAGCCGGAAACAGGTGGGGGCCCTGTGCCCTCCTGAATTGGTGGGGTGGGAGCCCCATGCTCCTGGGCACAGCTGCAGGCACCCAGCTGTGGCTCTGGACCCAGGCATCCCTGTACTCTCAAGGCCCTGGAAGGCCCCTGCCCGTGCAGGCTCAGAAGTGCCTGCTCCCACTCCCTGGCCCCCTCCCTGCTCCTGGCACCCACTATGATCTTGGAGCAAAGTTGAAGCCAAGCCTGGATGCTGTGGTGACCCGGCCTAGTTTGTATGCACTTGGGATGGCACTAACATGTCAGGCCTACCACTGCCTCAGCCCTCTCTGGACTTTGGGTGCTGACTTTGGGTTCCCTCCTTTGGGAGGGAGGCTGGGGGTGGTTAGGGGCAGCTTGGTACAGGCAAGCATGGAAAGCATGTTGGTGGCAGGAGGCAGACAGGCTCCTGGGTGAAAGGGGCGGGGCCCTGTTGAAAACCCCACTTCGATCTAGGGATGGCCTGAAGCCTGCGGGCTGGGCTGCCAGCTCAGGGTAGAGTTTGCAGCCTGGAGTGAGAACTTATGGTACTCTTTCCAGGCCAACCCATGGCCACTCATGGACCAACCAGCATGCAATTCCTCCCTTCTGTGCCCATTAAAAACCCTAGACTCAGCCAGACCCACACTTGTTGGGATGACCTGCCTGTGGAAAAGAGCTACCCATTCCAGGTCTCCTCTCCACTGACAGCTGGACACTCATTGGAACGACCTGCCTGCAGAAAGGAGCTACCCACTCAGGGTCTCCTGAGAGCTGTTCTGTCACTCAGTGAAGCTTCCTTCTGTCTTGCTTACCCTCCAGTTGTCTACATACCTCATTCCTCCTGAAGGCAGTACAAGAACTCAGGACCCGCTGAATGGTGGGACTGAAAGAGCTATAATACAAACAGGGTTGAAACATGCCTCCTGCTTGCCATGTTGCAGGCGATGAGGAGAGAAGAGCCGTAGCCCTTCTGGGAACCTAGACCTTAGAGCTCCCTGAATCAGAGCTGTGACACCCTCTTTGGGGCTCTGCAGCCCCTGGTGTCTCCAAGCTTCTGGGCACCACTGCATTCTAGATGTGGGTACCTGCAGTGGATGCTCTGGTAGTACATCTAATTCAGTTGCAGCCTTGCATGGAACTGGCACCTGTGCCAGTGCATGAAACTGCCTGCCTCACCGCAACAGCTGGAATGCCTGGCTATGTGCAGTGGTTGGACCCCATGCTCACTCACTCACTCACATACCCCTCATTACTCTGTGCCTGGCTCACCTGGGCAGGTGTGGGAGCATGAGCTGGTAGCATGAGCCGAGTGCAGCCTGCCAGGCTGATTGGACAGAATGAGTCCAGCAGGCCTGAGCAAAACTCAGGCAAAGTTGCTACCAGCCATAGAGGATTCTGGCTGGCAAAGCAACACCCCAAGGATCTTGTGACACTTCCTTTAGTACACACATAACTTGGGTCTGGGCCCTAACGTCTGTGTTCAAATCCTCGATCCGCCACTCACTAGCCATAGGACCTTGGGAAAGTTAAGCCTCATAATGCTTCAGTCATCTACAAATAGGAGTGGTACATACTGCATCATTTATTATGAGGCTATCAGAGTTTACCTGTCAAATGCTTAGGACATAACCAGACACACAGAAAGTGCTCGATAGATCTTAGCTCTCATTACCTGCTTCATTAGCACCACATGCTTGTCTTTTGTAGGACTTATCAGAGCTAGACTTTGAATACTTGTCTGATGTTCATGACTGTCTCTCCTAGTAGGGACTTGAACCAGGGATGGTGAGTGCTTTGTCCACAAGTGTGTCCCCAGTATCTAGCCTGGATCTTGGCACATAGTTGTGTTGAATATTCTCCAGTTGCCTCTCCAGATCCATCCCCAACCTCCCCTGACTCTGTGCCCCAGGAGGCTGAAACATCTGTGGGTCATCAAGAGGCTCCCCCAGTCATTGAACTTCTGGTTGGGTTTGGCCAATGGGAAACATGGGCAGGAGATAATAGCGTGGACAGAGAGTGGGACTGGGATATTTATTTCCCTGGCTTTCTCTGCCAGGCCACAAGCTGAAGTAGCCATGTCTCTTTATTAGAGATACCTACACATCTCAGGCAACCACAATCCCAACTATTCTCCAGGTCAGGTGAATGCCTGATAGTGCCTGGCCCCAGGATGCCTCACCCCTTCTTAGGTCCCCCATGCACCTATAAACTGTGCCTTCCTTAAATTCTGCTGTTATTCCAGTTAATGCGCCATGTCTTTCCTTCTGGAACATTGATACAAGAGGTTCTGTATCAGCATTTGTTGAATAAATGAGTAGATGCCTATTTTACCATATGAAGACAATAATCCTCAGGCCCAAGTATGGCTACAGTTGTCCTGATGAGTTAAAGAGACAGGAAGTGATCATATCTTTTTTAAAGATGATGTTCTCGAGTAGTAGTTCTCAAATGTTCAAATGTAAATGTGCATGAGAAACCTGGAGGGCTTGTTGAACCCACATAGCTGGCTCTACTCCCAAGAGATGATGATTTGGCTGGTCAGGCCTGAGGGGTGAGGGATAGTAATTTGCATTTCTAACAAGATTTCTGGTGACATTGATGTTTCTAGGCTGAAGACCACTCTGAGAAACACTGCACTAGAGAAATGCCAGATACTTTTGTTATTTATAGACCCCAAGCCTCAGGGCTGCATTAACTGTCTTTAAAGACATAAAAGGTTACGTATAATATAATCAGTTTTATTTTACACTTCTCTCATTATTGAAATCTCAACAGAGGTTTTTGCTAACAAACAAAAAGGAAAATAAAAAACAGCAAGGACAAGATTAAATGTTGACAGCAGATGAAGAGTTGTACAGGGCCCCATCCTGGGGAGGCTGTACACATTCTCGGCACAGCAGCAGAGCGGCCCGCGGAGCTTGAACCTGGTAAAGACGGCAAGTAAGCCACAGGTCAAGTCCTGAGGCTGGGGAACAGAAAGGAGCTCCTTCCTGGTCCATCCCAATCTGGGTGGCATGGGCATGGAAAAGAGCAAACACACCCCGCAAAGCACACTGGACATGCCTCTTCTTTAGCTTCTCAGGCCAGAAGACCCTCCTCTCCACAAACACGTGCACACTCACATGCTCACAAGCATGTACACACACCATATTCACACACTCAAGCCACGCTTCTTGATTTCAGGGCTCTATCATGGGCTCAGGTACCAAGGCCAAAACTGAGGTATATGCGAGCTACCTTAGCAGACTCACAAAGGCTACTGCAGGGGCAGGGTCAACCATCCCAAGGACCTTGCAAGGGAGAAACTCAATTTCTGTACCCCACTGTTGTGGGAGAAAATTCTAATGAGCAAATGGGACTAGCGAGGCCCAGTTAGGGAGGTCCGGAAGCCAGTTCTGAGATGCCACCCAGTTCTGCTTTGCTCCTCAGTAGCGAGTCGGCGAAGAAGCAGAGTGCCAGGAGGCCAGTCCCGAGCAGGTCCCCCCAGCCCTGTGAGGTAGGGGATGCAGTGGTTATCAGGATCCAGGGCCTGGTGCCAAGTCACCCGAACCATCACTTCTGCCAGGTACAGCAGGATTGCCACCTGTCAGAAGAGCAGAGACACAAAAGAAGACCAAGTCAGAAAGCCAAGTACGGGCAGGAAGCACTAGCTGAGGCTCAAAGGCAGACACCAAGGTAGACATGTCAGCCCCAGCCAGCCTCCTTCCTCCAGCTTCTCTTGGGGTCTGAAGCCCAGCTCTGAGCTCAAGCAGTGGCTAGAGAGGTAACCCTCATCTACACTTTCCTAGCCTCCTCCCTCTGGTGGGCCCTGCTCCTGGCACCCTGAAGGGCCAGTGAGACACAATGCCACTCACCAGCTAGGGCTCTCTCTGCTGTGCCACGCTCCACTCATGGGACTTTGCTGAGATGTCCACTGGGTTTGCCTGAGCCCTTCTCCCTGGAGGTTAGGACAGCCAGCCCTTCCTGAAGGTGCCATGGGGTAGTCCACACAAGCCTGCTCAGGCCTCACGGCTCCTCAGTCCCTTGTCCAAGGCTGACCCCAGCTCCTTCCTTCTCCCCAACTGGAGCCATAAGCTGCTGTTGCTCAGGACAACTTCTTGGATTTCCCTAATTCTACCCTTTAGGGTCAGGAACACACCACAATTACAAATGCCATCAACTCAGGGAGATGAGAAAGTGGCAGTACCAGTACCATACCCACAGAATTGCCCTCCAGTGCCCACAGTGCTCCCTGCAGAGGCCCCAGGCCTGCTGGGGACCATCAGCCCACTGCAGTCTAGGCAGACAGTGTGCTGAATACCAGCCCAGCACAGGAACCAGCTTAATCTCCTTCACCACCGTGATCACTGCTGTCCAGCTCTGATCAAAGTCTATGCATGCCTTACAGCAGCACCCCCTGCAGGCGCCTGGCCCTGCCCACCTGCCGCTGGGTAGGCAGTGGATGGCTGGAGTGCTCATCAGCCTGTTCCATGGGAACATGCTTCATCCTCAGGCTGCTCCTCTTATCCTCTGATGATGAATGTGCAGCATGCAGTGTGGCATGTCGTGTGTGGTGTCTAGCACGCAGCATACAGTGTGAGGGGGTGATGTGCAGGACGAAATGTGCAGCATGCAGTGCGGTATGGAGTGGAAGCTGTGTCGCGTGTAGGATGTGGCATGCACTGTGACACGCAGCGTGTAGCGTGGGTGGCATGCACTGTGTGGTGTGGAGTGTGTGTGTGTGTGGAGTGTGTGGTGTGGTGTGTGCAGCATGCAGCGTGCTGTGTGCAGTGTGGAGCAGCCTCTGTATCTCACAAGTTGACTCAACTCCTAGAAGATAGGGACTCATCCATTTATTCCCAAGTGTTCACTGGATACCTACTATGTGGCAAGCATGTTCTGGCAGATGGGGATACAGTCTTTCCCCTTCCGTTCTGGAGCTGAAATGTTAGAACCCCACATGTCTAGCCACCCCCCACTGGCCCCGCTCAGCCTCTCAGGAGACAGGAAATGCCTGGCTGGCTACCCAGCTGCACACCTCTGCTGCGGCAGTCAGGCTTACCTGGATTAGGCCTGCCAGCAGGTAGAGCACCACAAAGGTCTGGCTGTTTGTGACCGACTGACCCTCCACCAGGTAGATGATGTAGAAGAAAATCAGATGGCCTGGGACCACCAGCAAGAGCAGGACTCGAGCTGACATGGAATTGATTTCTGAAAGAAACAGAACCAAGAAGGTCACGTGACCTGAAGCGAGGCCACCCTGGCATGCCACAGTCCTCAGTGAGGCATCCACACTCACTCATCCATTTATTCCCAAGTGTTCACTGGACATCTATGAGACAAGCATATTCTGGCAGATGGGGGATACAGTGTTTCCCCCTTCTTCGTGGAACTGTTATTTTAGAGAAGAGAAACAAACAAGAATCAAGTAAGCAGAAATAAAAAGAAGAAAGAAAGACTATTTCAAACTGTGAGAAGTACTTTGAAGAAAATGAGCGTAAAGGGAAGGGCAAAAGCAGGAAGTGTATCAGTGGGGATGAGCTCCTGCAGATAGCACTTCAGCTGGGATTTGAATTGGGGGAGAGGAGTTTGGGCAGACAAAAGAGAACATGTAAGGGGCTTAAGGAGAAAAGAGCTTTGGGTGCGGTGCTCCACTCAATGTCGCGCTGGTGATATGGGGAGGGCGGCTGGTTCAAAAGGGGACCTCAGGCAGCCTCTTCCTCACAGCAGCCTCTGTGGCCCTGTCAGCACACCTGCAATGTGTCAGTGAGCCCCGGGTTTCCTTCAGATTCCCATGCTCTGAGTTTAGACTTTACAATAAGTGTGATTGTCCCTGGCCCTACCACAAACACTTTTTAAAATTTTAAAGTGAATGTGATTGATTTCTCAAACGGAAATGGAGTTCTAACGAAAAGTAAGTCTCCATTTGCCTCTGAGTTAATACATGTATTTCACCAAAATGATAAAGAAAAGGAGAAAAAAAAACCAGATATAGCTCAAAGCTAATGCAGAGGAGCACCAACATCTATTCATGATGAGAAATCAGACATGGAATAAAAGTATTCTTTAAAAAAATAGTCAAAAAGAGGAAGCAAAACGATCGGAAGAAGCTACTATTGGAAGTTTGTGTGAGAACTCAAGATAATCTGTAAAGCAACCACGTAAACATAAGAATTCAATAGAATGTTTAGGTGCACAAATAACACAGAAAAATAACAGCTTTTCTATATACAAATGACAAGTTAGAAAATATAACAAGGAGTTTGATGTCTGAGCAAAAGGGGAAGACACACTTCTTCCTATCTCTCCCACTAAGTACAACTAAAAGCCTGAACATTGTATATAAAACAAACGCAAACAGATTCTGAAAGGCTAGCTGGGGACCTTGGGCCACAATTAACAACATGGTCATGAGTCCCCTGAATTGTCCTTTTTCTCTTTATTTGCCTCACGTATCCAAGACCGAGTCCTGGAGAAGTCAGCCATCAAGAAATATGGACACAAATAGACAAAAAAGATTCCATAGGCTGGGCAGGGTGGTTCACGCCTGTAATCCCAACACTTTGGGAGGACAAGGCAGGCGATCACTTGAGGTCAGGAGTTTGAGACAAGCCTGGCCAATATGGTGAGGCTTGTCTCTACTAAAAATATAAAATTAACTGGGCATGGTGGCACACGCCTGTAATCTCAGTTACTCGGGAGGCTGAGGCAGGAGAATTGTTTGAACCTGGGAGGTGGAGGTTGCAGTGAGCCGAGATCACACCACCGCACTCCAGCCTGGATGCCAGATTGGGATCCTGTCTCAAAAGAGACTCTCATAGAAGTCTGCTCTTTTTAGCCAAAGGCCAGCAAAGGGGTAGCCCAGCAAAACAGAGAACTTTCAGATAATAACTACTCTACTCCAACAGACAGCACAGGAAAAACGGCAACCCCAACCCCAATAGGAGAGGCCAAGTGGGACCACCATCATCTGTGGCTGGCAGGGTGAGATGCAGAACTTTCATCCCTACCCAGTGGGAATGTGGTCCCCACCTTGTCAGTGAAGCCATGTGGGGAGCAACAATAAGGCAGCTCTCCTTGTCCCAGCCAGGGTGGTCTCAGAGGAGGCCTAGTGAGGGACCTAGATCACACTGTGCCCAGCAGTAACAAGGTGCTCCTCTTCTTCCAGGATATCAACAGAGGCTGAGTGGGGAACCTGGCCTTCCACCCCCCACCTGGGAGTAAGGCAGCAGTCCATTCCCTTCTTCCCAGTGGTGCAGTGTCAACGGAGGCCAGCTAAAATGGAGATTCAAATGTGATCCAAAGTCTTGTCACATAATACCTGAAATGTCTGGATTCAAATGAAAATCACTCATCTTACCAAGAGCCAGAAAAATCTCAACCTGGATGAGAAAAGACAACCAACAGATAGCAGAGTGAGACGACACAGACGTCAGCATCACCTGAAAGCCGTTCTAATGAAGCCACTACAACAATGCTTCATCAAGCAATCACAAACACACCTGAAACAAACAAAAATAGAACGTATAAGCAAAGAGACAGTCTCAGAAAAGAAAAAGTAGAAAGAAGAACCAAAGGGAAACGTTAGAACTAAACACATACAATACCCCCCAAAGTCCCAAACAACTCAGTGAATAGGCTCAATAGCAGAATGGAGAGGGCAGGGGGAAAAAAATCAGTCAACTTGAAGAAAAAAGTGATAGAAATGAGCCAATCTAAACAAGGAGAATAACAGACTTTGAAAAAACCAAACAGAGTCTCAGGGACTTGTGGAGCTGTAACAGAGCATTTAACATTCATGTCATTAGAATATCAAAAAGAAAGAGAGTACAGCTGAAAAAGTGATGGCTTACATTTTCCGATTTGACAAAAGATGTAAATCCATGTGTTCAAGGAGCCTAAAAACCCCAAATAGGATAAACCCCAAGAAGTCCACACCAATACATATCATAATCCAACTCCTAGAAACTAAAGACAAGGTCCTGAAAAATGCAAGAGAGAAATGGCCCCATCCCTATACAGCAAAACACACTGAAATGGCAGTAGGTTTCTCACAAGTCATGGAAGTCAGAAGGAAGTGGCACATTTTTCAAGTGTTTGAAAACAACTATCAACTCTGAATTTTATAACCAGTGAAAATATCCTTCAGAAATGTGCCAACAGCCAACCCAAAAGATGGCTAAAGGTAGTTTTCAAAATAGGAAGGAAATCCAAACAACATAACAGGAAAAAAAGATTAATTTTTCAAAGCCAACAAAAAGATAAAATCTCTCCAAAAGCTTTCAGTGGTTCTGAGTAGAATCCAGCCTCCTTCCTCAACTCCAAGGCCCTATCTGCTCACCCCTTCCGGGCTCTCTGGCCTCGGCATCCTTCATCCCCTCCTGTCCATTCAACTCAGGCCATATTGGTCTTTCGGCTCTTCAGACTCGCCACACTCTTTCCTGCCTCTGGGTCTTTCTAGACTGCACCCACTTTCCTGAAAGCCCGTTCTTCTCCAGCCCTCCTCCTCCCAACGACACCTGCTTGTCCTCAGGGAGGACCTTCCCAACCCCAAGTGTATCTCCTCTAATTCTTCTTCACTGCACTCTGCACTTTTGCTACTTGGTACACACTGTAATTTGTAATTATGAGCTCACTTGTGTTTAACTGCCCTTCTACACGGTGTACTCCAAGGGCAAGAAATGAGCTCTCCCTGTTCGTCACTAACTTGATACCTAGTACCCAGTAGACATTCAATAAATAATTGAATGAAGAAATGAAGGACAGGCAGGGCCAGAGAGTCTGGTTTCTGGGGCCCTGAAGGTGATGTGTGCCGAGATCAGCCCTGGCCTCAGGCATCCATTGCTACAGACACCAGATTCCAACAACATGGATATTTTCTTGTTTAAAGCAACAGCTATGATGCCCTCTGAAAGACATGACACCCACCTGATGTGCAGAAAGTAGAACACGGGTTGGGCCAGAATTTTTTCATCTGGAGGGGCAGGACGCCAGGTGTGCTACACATGTGGAGGTAGGTTGAGATTCGGCTGGTCTGAATGGCCACCAGATTGCCACCAACACCTACGAGGAGAAAAGAAATCTGGTTTCCCCTTCTTCACACCAGTCTCTAAGTTGTATCCCTTATTTTAAGTTCCCTCTTCCAGGAAGCCTTCTTGGTTAATTCAGTCCTTCATTATCTTTTCCTTTCCTCCCACTTGATCACAGATCTTGTTTGGCAGCAAGTCAGGGTGGCCCAGAGCTTGTGAATGAGATATCCAGGGAGCAACTGCATCACTTTGACCACTGGCATCTCTTACGGTGAGGAGAGCGGGGCTGTAAAGTAGGTTCTCAATAAATATTTGTTGGCTGGAGCAAGGATGAGAGGGAGGGGATGCAGGGACAAAGTGAGGATGAGGAGAGTGGATGGAAAGGTGTGAGAACAGCATGAAAAGGCAGTTTGGATAAGTCAGACCTCAAGGCCACAGGCATTGACAGGAACCAGACTAGAGGCTGGAATATCTGAGAAAGTTTTTTTCACTCAAGGTGGGATGGAGAAGGTCGGGAATGAAAACAGTGGATAAGAATGAGAGGGGGCCAGGCGCAGTGGCTCACCCCCTGTAATCCCAACACTTTCAGAGGCCGAGGCGGGCGGATCATTTGAGGTCTGGCGTTCGAGACCAGCCTGACCAACATGGTGAAACCGTGTGTCTACTAAAAATACAAAAAAAATTAGCTGGGCGTGGTGGTGCACACCTGTAATCCCAGCTACTCGGGAGGATAAGGCAGGAGAATCGCTTCAACCCGGGAGGCAGAGGTTGCAGTGAACCAAGATCGCACCATTGCACTCCAGCCTGGGCAACAGAGCGAGACTCCATCTGGAAAAAAAAAAAAAAAGAATGAGAGGGAAGGCAAAGGGAAGAGAGAGATGATCACAGGTGGAGGCATGTGGCAGGAGACGTGCCTGGGACACCCCCTCGTGGCTGCGTGGTCTGAGAGCTTTGAAGAAAAGACATTGTCTGCTTCGTGATTTCAATTTCTGCTGCTATGTGAGCCCCTATCCGGGAGCCCAGTTGTTAGTGCAGACTCCCACATTAATAGATGCTTTGAGTATGTGCCCAGAGCAAGTGGCTTTAGGAGAAATAGGATGAGCGGGGTCATGTGTAGATTGACAGGGCTTAGAACACAGAACTCTACAGGCAGTCATGAGGCCCCGAAAATCATGAACACATGAGGTTTCTGGGAACACCAGGACTCTCCTGCTGAGACTCCCAGATCCCATGGGGTATGAAAAAGGTTTCAAGCTCTGCCAGGGCCAAATGGCCCACCTGACAAAGGCCATGCTGAGCGCTCCTTCTGTGGGGGCAGGCTGACAAAAGGTGAGGATTCCCCCATCCTACTTCCTCAGTGCCATGGAGAACTCTTCCTGGCTGGGCCAGGTGGGCACCAGTGACCTCTGGGGCAGAGGCCAACTACCTAGGCTGCTCCAGAAGATGCAAACAGTCGTCTTCAGGCAGAGGACTGCTGTCATCTATTCTGCTTGGCCCATACATAATTTTAAAAAGAAAAAGGAAAAAAAACAAACCTCAAATTAATTGGTACTGTTTACAAATTAGGCCCTTAATGCAAATTCCAAGATTGTCTTCACAAGTCAGCTCCGGTAAGTCTGGATCTACACTCTCCCAAGGCTGCTAGTGGCTAGAGCTGGACAAGCACCACCTTCAGATGAGAAATGCATTCTGTAGCTTGCCCTACCCCCGCCATTCCTCAATGTCTAGCTGTTGCCTTGCCTGCATAATTCATGCAGATTATTTGATTGGCCACTGAAGGCATCTGAGTTGGTGACTCATCCCAAAAAATCACTCCAAGGTAATAAGCCCTCTGTTGCTGGCCTCACTCACAATGTGAAGGCACTTTGGCACTGTCGGGGTGCAGACACACTGAGTGGTCCACTGACATGCAAGGAACACGGACATGGTCATGGGAACAAGGGAGGATGGGCACTGTGGACACGCAGGGGCTGCCGAAGAGCCTCTGAAGGCTGTTTCTTCAGTTCCGAAAGGCCAGGGCCTCGGGGTTAAACTGGACCAAAACATGTTTTGTTCCTCTCCTAACTGATCACTTCCGTTTACAGAAACTTATCAGACACCAGACACCAAACCCAGCTTTGGTTAAAAAGAGGGGCCATCCACACAAACCCCACAAAGTCTAGGCCTAGGAGGTCAGCACGTGCAGAGAGCCAGGTGTCAGGCAGCAGGCAATGTGGGGGATCAAGGCACCTGGGAAGCACAGTCCTGGATCCATCTCAGGGACTGCTGCAGTGCCAGAATGTAGGCCTGGTATTTGTTACACTCTTAATTTTTAAGAAGAAGAAATCCAGATTTTTAAGTGTAAATATCTGAGTTCTGATGTCAGCAATGAATCCAAAAAAAAGAAAAAGCCACAAGAGCCAGCACCCTGGTTCTGAAGGCCATGCACAATCGGTAGGTGCCTGCGAGGCCTGGAGTTTGGTTCTGTCAGGAGAGCTCATGTCCCGGGGCTGCCTGTGAGCAGTGGGTCTGAGTTGCTGTGAGCATGTGTGGGGCTTCCTCCCCGGGCTCCTTCCATCCTCCGGCATCCCTGCAAGGCAGCAGTCTGTCCACAGCTCAGCTGCCCACCTGCCTGTGTGGGGCTGGTGCTGCCCCTCTCAGGTCTGCTGTTGAGGTCCAATCCAATCCTGGGGGCCAACCCCACCCAGGAACCTCATGGGAACCCCTCAAATACCTACCACATATGACAGGGGTAAATATCGCCATGCCTTTGTATTGCTGTTTAGCAATGGTTTTGCTCAAGATGAGTCCTCCAAAACTGGGGAGAGAGCAGACAGCAGTCAAGTGATCAGTGTTTACACTTAAAATGGCCCACAACCCTCCACACAAATCACCCTCTCAGCCTGGCTTCCCACCGTTAGCAGACACTCTCCTTTCCCCTACACAAAATATCTGCTGCATCCAAGCTGGTCTCCCCAGCGTTCTCTGCACCCTGCTCATGCTTTTCCATCTCCACTCTGAGCCTCAACTATTGCTGAAAGCCATCCGAGACACCCACTTACTGCAAAACAAACACCTTTCCAAGGGCCCACAGCGGGTTGGGCTGTCCCATGACTCCGGAACCACAGCTGAGATGCTCTTTAGCAGAAAACAGAACCTGCAGGAGGATCACCTCATGCCCACCCCTTGTTCTCAAAAAATGTTGCAGCAAGACCTTGCTCCCAGCAGCCATTGTAGTTTAGCAAAAGCTTTCCCCGCCCCTTGGAACTTCTTAGAGCCCTGGAGAAGCCAGGTCAATCTGTATAAGCTCAGGAGCCTCCTGGAAGCAAGGATACCTACTCCATCACCTCTTCTCCCCAAGACTTCAAGTTAGAAAACTCCATCAGAATAGACTGGGGTGGCCCGCATCAAGGTTGACTCCCAGGAAATGGGCCTTGAGAAGGGGCTGGAGTGTGGTGGACCTGGGCTCAGCTGAAGGTTCTAAGGCTCTGGAAGGGGGCTAACCCCACAGCTGTCTGGGTCCCACCAGCAGCCGTGAGTGGACAGTGACCAGGAGGACGGATGAGTCAGCAGATACGGCCTTGAGGCTGAGGTGTGGGACCTGCCACCTTAGCAGGGGTCTGGGCCAGCAAAGCTCTGGCGGCCATGGCCTGAAAGCCGCTGTCTCCCCTGGGGCTCCAGTGCACTCACGGGGTGGCCCCAGCTTTGGCTCTTCTTGGCTTCCTGGTGTTCTGGTAATTGTAAACAGGGCAGCCTCTCTCAGAACCAGTAAGGCCCAGGGTTCTCAGTGAAAGAAGAAAGTAAACCGGTATAATTTAATCAGCAATGGGAGTTACTGAAGGAGCCCACGGCTACATTTTACTCCATCCCCGACCCCCAAAACAACAGGAAAAAAGATTAACTTTTCAAAGCCGACAAAAAAGATAAAACCTCTCCAAAAGCTTCCAGTGGCTCTGAGTGAGTGTCACCCTGGTTCTAGGGGCCTTCACGGCTGACAGGAGGAAGAGGGGGCCGTGGCCCTGGCTCCTGCTCACCTGCTGATGACCATGGCCAGGATGATTGGGAACCAGCCAAACTTCAGGATCTTCACGATGGGTGGGCTCTGCTTGGCAATGAGGATCCACAGTGGGGTCAGAGCCCGCAAAGCTGAGGCAGACCAGCGGCGTCAGATATTGATTCTCTAAAAGGAGAACAGGGACACACGCGACTCATGTGGCCAAGGTCAGCATGCACAGGCCCAGCCTGGGTTTCACAAGTGAGAAGTAGGTGAGGACGCTCCTATCCTCATCAGTTTAGGGGGAACTGCCTTACCATACTTTTCAAAGAACTTTCACCATCCCAAGAAGTAACCGGAAAAGCTCCTCTCTGACCTTAATTCCTGCCACATTCAACTCCACTTTTCCGGCAAACTTGCTATTTCCCCCACATAAAGTACTCTATTCTTAGTACTCTGTTGGCTGGGTGCTGGATCAGTCACCGCTGTGGGGGCCCAGGACGAGCCTGATACACGTGGGTACCTTGTGCATTCATTCTCTCCCTTCCTGCCTTGCACTCTGTGTGGCGGTCCCCTTCCACAAGTGACAGAACAAGACCTGGCTTTCTCTAGAGCAGTCCTCTCATCCTCAGGCCCACCTTGATGTTATTGTCATAAACAAATACAAGCACAGTTTATAGAACATACCACGAGCCAGCACTATGCTCAGTATTTCGCGTGCATAATCTCAACTCACCTTCTTGACATCCCTGCTCAGACAGACAGCAGGAGGAAGCAGACATGTCAAAAAAGGTGGCTGCCCAGATAGCAAGCAGCTCTATCAGGGCTACGGCCCGGGTCCATGGAACGCCAGGGCTGGCTATGGGATGCCACCTGTGGGCCTGGCTGAGGCCAGTCCCAGGCAACCACATGGGTTACGGCCAGCCAGGAAGCTACTCATGTCCCCGTCTCATCTTCTCCACAGGTGGGAGGACGGTGAAGACTGGCCGGGTGCTGAATCAGTCACCGCTGTGGGGGCCCAGGACAAGCCTGATACACTTGGGCACCTCATGCATTCATTCCCTCTCTTCCTGTCTTGTGCTCTGTGTGAGGGTCCCCTTCCGCAAGTGACAGAATGAGACACCAGCTTTCTCTAGAGCGGTCCTCATACCCTCAGTCCCACCCTCTAGAGGGCGGGTTCACCTGCCAAGGGGGCCCCAACACTCAGGGGTGCCCAGGCATGGGTCTGTGTCCCACATGCTCCCTCCATGGTGGTGTTATCAGGAACATCCCCTCCTTCCTCCTCCGCACTAAAGGGTCAAGGTCCATTCCTCTGGTTCAGGTGCCCAGACCGGCTACAGACAAGGTATTTATGGTAGGAAGATGAGGCCTCTGCAGGAGATATAAGCCAGGCCCAGCCAGCTCTAACCAGGTCTCCCGCCCTCTGGGAAACAGCAGCCTGCAGGAGTATTATCTTATAGGATGCTTTTGAATCCAGTCTGAGTTTTTGGTTAGCTCTCACAAGCCCCCACGGGGCCTGCCTCATGCTCTCCCCAGCACACCTCCCCAGTGTGCAATGCCAGTTCACAACGACACCCAGCAGGTGCCACAGTCAGCTGCTCACACCTCAGTGGGTAAAGATTTGTCTAATACAGGCCAGTCCCAGTGACTGCTGAGTGCAGCAGAGAGAAGGTCACAGTCTCACTGGAGAGACAGATGCTCCAACAGTGATTTTGTGTCTAAATCGTCAGTCGTGTAGAAATGAGCATACGATATAGCGGGGCAGAGGGAAAGGTTCATGTGATGCCTAACTCTCACTTATTTTGCAAATCTAACTCAAATAATTAACCCATACACAAACCTTCTTGCTTACGTTCAGTTTGGCTTAAAAGTATAATTAGTTTATCTTATTTAATTCTTACACCTCTCCATTGCTACTTAGGCAAACTTGGTGAATCTCCCTGGTGATTAAACATCATTGCTGGCAGGGAATACGAGGATGGCAAGGAGATGGTCCCAAAGCTGGGACAGAAGAGTCGCAGCGCCAATACCCTCTAAATCACAGCTATTTATTTGTCTGCTTCAGTTGCCAATAGGTAAAGATAGGATGCTTTCTCAAATCCCTAGGCGCACATTCTCATGGGGGAGTGATAAACTGCAGCTTTGCTGAGGTCTTCCCTTTGTCTAGGCACTTCCTCAACAACTGTCACCGCCTGCCCACTGCCCTCCAATCCTGTGAGGACACATCAGTGTGGCCGACCAGCCTCAGGTCCCATTCAGCCTCCTAGGACACCTCTGCCCTAAAGGTAGAAGTTAACCACCCATATAAAGGCAGGCCTGCTTCAGCTGCATATCCTTCCTAACACGATTTGGAGAGCTTGAGGCACTTTCTTGAGGACCCCCTGAACTTGTGGAATGACCTCAGGCTTTCCCTCTGTAAAAGGGTTTTTGACTGTAACACAGCAGGTTCTTTCCTGTAGGAATAATGGCTGATTTGAATACCACAGTGTCTTAGTTTAGTTGCTCATAACAGAACACCTGAAACTGGGTAATCCCTAAAGAAAAAAGAATTTGTACTTATGGTTAAAACTGAGAAGTTTAAGGTCGAGAGGCTGCCTTTGGTGAGGGCCTTCCTGCTGGTGGGGACTCTGCTGAGTCTGGAGTGGCGCAGGGCACCACATGGCAAGGGAAATGAGCATGTAGCTCAGGTCTCTCTTCCTCTTTTATAAAGTCGCCAGTCCCACTCTCATGGTAACACATTAATCCACTAACCCATTACTCTATTAATCCATGAATGGATTAGTCCATTCATGAGGGCAGAACCCATATGACCCAATCACCTCTTAAAGGCCCCACTTACCAATACTGCCACATTGGGGATCAACACATGAAATTTAGGAACTCGCTGAAACCACAGCATTCCACCCCTGGCCCCCAAAATTCATGTCATTCTCACATGCAAAATACATTCATTCCATTCTCAAAGCCCCAAAGTCTTAACTTATGCCAGCATTAACTCAAAAGCCCAAAGTCCAGAGTCTCACACGTGAGCCTATGAAATCAAAACAAGATATCTGCTTCTAAGATACAATGGTGGTACAGGTATAAGGCAGCCATTCCCATCCAAAAGGAAGAAATGGGCAAAAAGTAAAGACCCATAGGCCAAAACCTGAGAGAGCAGACACTGGGGCATGTGACTCCAGAGCTTTCTCCTTTGACTCCACGCCAGGCATCCTCTGCACACTGGTGTGGGGTGATGAGGCTCCTAGCCCTCTGAGACCCTCCCACCTCCAGCCATGGCTGTGCTGTGCTCAGTCCACCCAGCTCTCCCAGGCTGGAGTCACACACCAATAGCTCTGCAGTCTTGGGTTCTTGGTGGGAGTCCTGCTTCCATGGCTCCACTAGGCACTGTCCTGGTGGAACTCTCTGGGGCAGCTACAGTCCCACATTTCTGCTTGACACCGTTCTAGTGTGGGAGCTCTGCAGTGGCTCCAGCCCAGCAGCGAGTCCCTGCCTGGGTCCCTGGGCTTCGGACAAAATACTTCCAAAACTTGGTAGTGGCTACCAAGCTTCCATGGCCCTTGCTCTCTGCAAGTCTGGACAATTAGCACCACGTGGACCTAGGTTTATGACTTGTATCTTCTGGAGCAGCAGCATGAGCTGCACCCGGGCTGTGTGAGCCATGGCTGGGGATGCCTAAGGAGCGCTGCACTGGGATACAGGGAACAGAGTCCCCAGGGGGCCCTGGGCAGCAAGCTCATGCCTTGGGCCTGTCCCCTGAAACTATTCCGTCCTTCTAGGCTTCTGGGCCTGTGATGGGAGGGGAGAGCCTCGAAAAATCTCTGAAATGCCTTTGGGACATTTCCCCCTGGTCTTGACTATTAGCTCCTGACTCCCTTTTCAGCCATGCTGATCTCCTTAGAAACTGGTGGCTCAGCCGTACCCTTGGATTCCTCTCCTCGTAACTCTTCCATTCTCTACCATATGGCCAGGCTAAACATTTTCCAAATTTTTCTGCTGTTTCCCTTTTCTCTAGGAGTTCACCATATAAACTAAAAATAAAATTCTAAGCTCCATCCCAACTATCTGAATGGACTTCCTCCTCAGTCAGGGCACTCTTAAAATTTAACCTGAAAGACTGGTTCAGACCATGAGGGGGAAGTGGGGATCGGACAGGCCTCATTATCCCTCTCTGGGATTGACATCCACACAGACTTTCAGTGTGATAAGAACATTTTATAATGTCTTCTCTCTGAAGCCTGCTACCTGAAGGCTTCCTCTACAAGTAAGAACTTTGTTTCCACATTCCTTTATCTTAACATAGACATTCCTTTTGTTGATCCCAGGTCTTTTGATAAACTCAACAAATTGTCAATCAGAATTTGTAAAAATCTACCTATAAGCTTGAAGCCCTCACTTTGAGTTATCCCGTCTTTCTGGACCAAACCAGTGTATTTCTTAAATGTATTTGACTCGTGTCTGATGCCTCCCTAAAAATATATAAAACCAAGCTGCAGGCTGACCACCTTTGGCACACGTTCTCAGGATCTCCTCAGGGCTGTGTCACAGGGCATGGTCACTCATATTTGGCTCAGAATAAAGCTCTTCAAATATTTTGCAGTTTTACCCTTTTTGTCGACAGCCATAAGCAGTCAGAAGTAAACATGCATCAGCCTGAGCACTTCGCTGCTTAGAAATCCCTTCCACCAGACACCCTAGTGCATCACTCTCAGGTTCGGCCTTCCACAAAGCCCTCCAGGTACGGACACAAGTTCAGCCACGTTCTCTGCCAATTTATCACAAAGATGGCCTTTACTCTAGTTTCCAACACTGTTCCTCCATTCCACCTGAAACCTTGTCAAAATGGCCTTTACTGCCTACATGTCTATAAGCATTTTGGTCATGACTGCTTAACCAATCTCTAAGGAGTTCCAAACTTTCCCTCTTCTTCTTGCCTCCTAAGCCCTCCCCGAATCTAGGCCTTTTCTAGCCTGTTCTTCCAAATTCTTCCAGCCTCTGCCCATTACCAGTTCCAAAGCCACTTCCACATTTTCAGGTGTTCACTATCCGTGAGAAAAGAAAAATAGCTCAGAGCAGTCTGCTACGTGAGGTGAGCAAAATGTATCAGGCCCAAAGAGACAGAAGCGCGGGACTTTAGCAGTGCCCACCACATCCATGCCTGGGGCAACTGTTTAAAGGCATTTTGTTCCTACCTGCCTCCTCCATTATCTTCATGTTCCTGGAGCTTGTGATCCAATGAACAATCTACAGCCAATCCATAGCTTATGTTATTTTAATGTAAATTATTGGTAAACAACTTAGGAACAGCCTCTTCCTTTATTCTTAAAATCCCACTTGTAACTACTAACTGGAAGTAATAGTTACTATGGGAGTGCATATTCAGGGCACTTGAATCTATGCTCCCACTGAGCTGTTCCGAAGCTTTGGGCTCAGGCAAACTCTAAACCTAGTCATATTGTTAGGGTAGGTGGTTAGATGTGAGCAGGGCAGGAGAGAAGGCCCCCAGGGATGTTGGGCAGTTGTCAGGCCACGGTCAGGCAATTATAAATCTGTCCCCCTAAAATAATGAGCAGGACAAGGGAGGAACCCCAGAGCTGTCTGGTTCTCACTGAGTAATGGACAAGCAGGCATGAAGCCTTCCCTCTAAGATAAGTTGCCATGACTGGTACCTGGAATGACAGGAGTCTTGCAACAGACAGAAGACACCTGGAGTTAGCAAGCCACAGTCCCCGATAGTGTTTCAAGCACGAGCAGTGAAGGGCAAGATGGTGAAATTTAACTGGTATATGACCTTCCTCTGGAGCACTGGACCAGTGAGAACTTCCCCTACAGAGCATGCACATGACTTCAGCAAACATACCGCACACGCAGCTCCTCCCAAGTGCTGGCAGGGCCACTGCACATGCAATAGTTAGATAAAGGCCCGCCCAGGTTGGAAGAACAAAAGGAGGACACAGGAAGCCCAGGAAAAGATAGGGGGTATAAAAACTCTACACAAAGAAGCAAACGACACACTTGATTTTTCAAGTCACCTGCATGGCTCTCTTCCAAGTGTACTCTCTCTAATAAACTCTTGCTTTGCTTAAAATAAATTCTCCCTCTTGTGTTAAAACTTGCCTGTGTCTCTTCTTTGAAATCTTTCCTTCCAGAAGACAAAGAACTGCCATTGCTGCAAAGCTGCCATTCTGAAGTTTCTCCAGATAGCTCACCGCTGGTAACAATATTCTCTGAATCTCATTATTTAAGCTTGACATCAGCAACACCCTACTCCTCAGTATCAATTTTTTTGCCTTAGTCTATTTGCTTATAATAGAATGGCAGAAACTGGATAATTCATAAGGGAAAGAAGTTTCTCATGGTTGTGGAGGCTGAAGAACCCAAGGTTGAGGGGCCGCATCTGGTGAGGGCCTTCTTGCTGGCGGGGACTCTGTGGTCCGGAGGTGACACAGGGCACCACATGGTGAGGGGAACTGAGCGTGTAGCTCAGGTCTCACCTCCTCTTCTTATAAAGCCACCAGTCCCACTCCCACGGTAACTCATTAATCCATCAATTCATTAATCTAATCACCTTTTAAAGGCCCTACCTTTCATTACTGCCAAGTTAGGGGTTAAGTTTCCAACACATGAAATGTGGGGGGACACATTCAAACAACACGGGCTGGGTGCAAAAGTACCCACTGACCCTTGGTGGTAACCTGCTCCAGGACCCCTCCTCTGTGGAGCCCTCCTTACCTTTGTGTCTGTAGAAGAAGCTGCTAACCAAAGCCAGAATGGACAGTGTGAGGAGGTCTCCTAGGCTGGCTGCAATGGGCGTGGCAATGTTGTCTGGGTTGACCCCGAGCTTTCGAGCACCAATCACTATACAGACCATCAGCACCCCTGCAGAAAGAAAGGAGAAAGAGCAGACTCAAATCCCAGGCAGCCAGATGGCCCTGAGCAGGCATAGCAGCAAGGATGGGCAGCACAGAGCCGGGAATGGCAGGTGGCAGGGAGGCTGCTCGTTAACTTGCTTCCTTCCACAAAGGCATTGATGTGAAGCCAGGCTGCCCTGACTTTCAGAGTTTCCCACTACACCAGAGGCTTGAGAAGGCTGGGAGAGCTGGACTTCACTTTGTGACCTGTGCGCATGATGCTAAGGAGTTACCTGTGGCTCCTGGGCTCCTAGATCACCAGGAACCACAGAGACAGGCAGCCCACAGCCCCATGCTGCACAGGGGCTGCTCCAAAGATGCTCAGAGCAAGGAGCCTCCCAGGGGTGAGCTCATGGCCTCCTGTGTTTACTGGCATCCTCTGAGAAGCAGACACCAAGATGGAATCAGCCAGGTAAGAGATTTAT
The DNA here is from genome assembly GCA_036589455.1 of Ateles fusciceps. Taxonomy (NCBI): domain Eukaryota; kingdom Metazoa; phylum Chordata; class Mammalia; order Primates; family Atelidae; genus Ateles; species Ateles fusciceps. Next base: position 54,258 of record JAZHEH010003238.1, read on the forward strand.
TAAGAACTAGGCCTGTGAGGGAAGACCGGGAGGGTGGGAGGGAGCTGGGAGCACTGGCAGACATTGACACAGGCAGGGCACAGGAGAGGGGGAGGAGGTAAGGTGGGGATGCGTCTGAGACTGCACTGCATTTCTAGGTGCACTCAGCCAGGCTGTCAGAGGCACCCTTCGAGGGCCCCACGTCTCCCAGGAACAGTCCTGTGATGGGAGCCTGGTGGTGCTGTCCCTGGGCACTGGGAGGCACACGCTGTGGTGGCGGATTTCAGGGTGCAGCACTGAGAGGTGAGGCTCACAATTCTGTGGCCACCATGACTCTGCAGTCCTCCTTCCTGTTCAGACTGTGCTCTGAAAGGGACTATCACACGTGATCTCCTAGTCCACATCCATGGCCTAGGGCTTGACTCCACAGACTCTCACTTGGTTCTCTAAGAAGATACTCTGTGTTGTGGCTATTGGCCTTTTAACACTTTACTCAGGATCTTGTAACTCTAAATATAATTACAATCACCACCTCATGCCATCCTCAAGCTGCCACCACGAGCTGGTTTGTGCCTTGCCTGATCTTGTGAACAAGCCACAGCCCTGTTAAAGAGGGAAATTAAATAATAACAAAAGTAGTTTGTCGATGAGTTTGTGTTCTTTGTAGGGGCATGGATGAATCTGGAAACCATCATTCTCAGCAAACTGACACAAGAACAGAAAATCAAACACCGCATGTTCTCACTCATAGGCGGGTGTTGAACAATAAGAACACATGGACACAGGGAAGGGAGCATCACACACTGGGATCTGTTAGGGGGAATGAGGAGGGACAGCAGGGGGGTAGGGACGTTGGGGGAGGAATAACATGAGGAGACATGCCAGATATAGGTGACGGGGGGGATGGAGGCAGCAAACCACATTGCCATGTAGGTACCTATGCAACAATCCTGCATGATCTGCACATGCACCCCAGAACCTAAAGTACAAAAAAAAAATATATATATATATATATATATGTGTGTGTGTGTATATATATATGTGTGTGTGTGTATATATAGGTGTGTGTGTGTGTGTGTGTATACATATATATATATATATATATAAGATCCCCCATTCCAGAGAGGATCCTGTCCCACAGCCAGAAGAAAGGAAGGCTGCACAGAGAGACCAGAAAGAATCTAGACAGACAGGCCTTGCTGGCTTTCCCCCACTCCATTTATTAACGTTAGGCTATATACTTTTTGTCCAATCATATTTCTTCACAGCTATCAATAATTTGTGAAACCTAAGCATAAAAAAGGGCAATTTTCCCTGTATCTTTGAGTCTTCATTCTGAAGGCTCCCATCTATACGCATCAAATAAATTTGTATGCCTATTAAAAAAAAATAGTAGTTTGTAATTGCTGCATAATAACATAAAGTTTACTGTACTGTGTTTAGTATAAATCCTATCCCCCAGCTCTGTTTAAAATTAACTAACTCCCTGTAAAACCTACCTTATCTATTCTCTTCACATTCTCAGCAAAGTTCCCAGGCATCTCAAGACTCCTATTTTTCTTGCTGACCAGCTGCAAGGTCACAGGGCAAGATAACACCCAAATAATGTACAATGTGTTTCTCAAAATGCTATTTTTCAAATGTAATGTACATCATAAGACATGCTACAAATTAACTGTTCTTTGTTTTGCCTTCTGTAAACCTGTTAGCTGCTAAGTCATCCTAAATGTATAAAAAGTACCCCATTTTCTTTGTCTTTTGCTCAGTTTTCGGATGTGAATGCATGGAGCCGGCGCACCTAAATAAAATTCTCCTGTTTCACCCATTGGTCTCTCTAGTCTCCGGATATCTGCAACACTGTGTCTCCTTTTGAATGCCAGCTGTAAGTGAATCCGAGCTTGCATGCTGAGTCAGTGAGGTGGGGACAATCTTGCAGGGATCATTTAAAGGAACACCACTGGTTTGGGGGCACCTATTGAAAACCACTACCCTGAGGCTTGTGTGACAGCCTCTTCAACGGCACCTGGTGAGGCAACCGCAATGCTTCTGAACAGCCATGGACAATACAGATTTTGCTTATGTTGCTAAGCTTCACCCCATCTCTGGGTCTCAGTTTCCCCTTCTGTAAAATGAGGAGCTGGGAATGGTGTTCTCTATAAGCCCCTGCAAAGACAGGGCTGGCCTTCTGGACTGTTAGACTCTGTTGTTTTCAGGAGACTTGATGCTGAGAGTCTCCTGGACTCTTCTTCTCTGGAAAGTCTGGCACATTCATCCCGCCCCATCCATGGACCAGGCTGGGTCATGGCATCCACCATCTGTCCATCCCTGCACAGGCTGTGACCAGAAGCCAGCCTCAGGCAACACCTTGAGCGGGGACATGTGGTTTGTAAACCTGCAGCTGGGCTTCAGCAGTCCTCTTCTGGCCTACACCCTCCACGCTGGCTCCATGCACTGGCACAGGAATGGGCTGATGAGCTGCCTGGTAGGAATGAGAAACCTCAAATAGCCCACATGGGTAACCCACAGCAAGCCAAGCCCAGATGGTACTGACTGAGCAAGTAGGTGGGGGGAATGGATGTATAAACACAGGTTCAGTTGTGAAGTTACCAACATTTCCTTCGTTCACTGCACCAAAGCAAGGCACCTGGTCTGCAAGATTCACACAGACACATGACCCAGGAGAGAGCTGGAGGACAGTCCATTCATTCAGCTAAAATCTGTGAGCTGGTTATGAGCCTCACCCTGGTTTAAGGGATGACAGTAACCAGAAGGTTCTGTTCCCATCAGTGGAAATGCCTGTCAGGTGCGGGGGAGAGACAATATGCAAATGCGTGAACACACATTTGAGGTGAGGTGAGTAAAACAGGACACTGAAGGAAAGCACAACCGGAACTAAGGTCACTTAAGTGTTGGTCAGAGAAGTCCTTGGGATAAAAGCGACACGTGGCACTCACTCTACTGTCCCATACACTCACAAAGTTTATTGTCTGCCCCTGAGCTAGACTATAAAATCAAAACACATTTTGTTGACAGTCTATCCCTAGCACTACACAGTGTCAGGCACACAGCAGACACCCAGCAACAACTGAATCACCAATGGATGACCATGCAATGTGGTGAATGTAGGGTGATTGTGCTTTCCCCACACATGTGTGAGCCCCAGGGAAGAGGGTTATGTCTGCCTGCAATTCTGTCTCATGTATGCTGCAGACACACATTAAACAACTGCTGTGTCCAGCATGAGACAGGGAGCAGCAGACAGTACGTGGGGAACTGCTGGGTCCCCACTGTTGAGGAGGTGACATTTTAGCAGGGAGGTGAGGCAGAAAGATGATGAAACAAGACGATCTGAGCTGCACAAGCAGAGCCGGGGTCCATGGGAAGGGGAGAGAGGAGGAGGGTGCACATGGGAGGGTGGTGCTGTGCATTCAACACTACTGTCCCCCTAACCCACACGTTGAAATCCTGACCTCTGAGGTGATGGGTGTTAGGAGGTGGGGCCTTTGGGAGGTGAGGTCATGAGGATTGGGGGCCCCATGAATGAGATGAGGGCCTTTATGAAAGAGGCCTCAGGGAGCTCCCATATTTCTCTCCACCATGTGACGACAGTGAGAAGCGATGGCTGCAGCCTCAAAGGGAGCAGCCGCGATCCCAGCCCTACGGGCACCCAACCTTGAGGTCCAGCCTGCAGCCCAGTGAGGAGTAAATGTCTGCTGCCACCGAGCTGACTGGGAGCTCCGTCACAGCAGCCACAGTCCCCTCAGACAGGTCAGAAAGGCCTCTCTGAAGACAGGAAATGGAAGCTCAAATCTGTGCCTTGCCTCCAGATGTCTGCAGCCTCTGGAGTCCATCACAGGCCTGTGCGTTAAGGTTATACTCAGTAAGTGTTTAAAAACCAACAGGCTGACTGAACAGATAGATGAACAAGCCTGCTGTGTGCAAGTGTCAGGCCTCAGCACAGAAGCGTGACCAGCTGAAGAGATCCGCAGAGCAGGACCAGGCCTTTACACAGCAGAGAGCAGAGGTGGGTGGTGGCAAGGGCAGCACACACCCCTGCCTGAGTGAGGGCACAGGGTGGGCCATGAAGACCCAGCTGGCTCCCTCCACCCCGTTAGTGAGACCCCTGAGTCCACCATCAGTCCCATTAGTGGTGGGACTACCCAGAAACTGAAAACACAATGAGCCCTGAGGTGGGAACTCAGAGGATCAAGGGGGTGGGTGGGGCACATAGCTGGGCACAGCTCACCCAGGGCAAAGGCTGCAAGGAAGGCAGTGAGGACACTGCTGGCACACAGCAACTCCACCTTGGTGATGTCCACCTCTTCTCGGGACACCGCACCCAACAGCAGTGCAGCCACAGCAGCCAGGAGCCCCACGACAGTGGCCTGCACCTGTCGGGCAGAAATCAGAAGCATGAGGAGGGCCTCTGGGCCGCAGCCACACTCCCTGCCCTTCCTACCTTGCTCACCACAAGGAGCCAGGTGCCACATGCTACTGCCTCCTTTCCCCTCACCCTAAAATCTCACAAGCCCTCACCCCAGGAACAACTAACACCACAACCCATATCTGCCTTGAACCCAACTCCCCCGAAACCACGCTGGCCACCTCTGCTCCCTTGCTGGGCACCACCTTCAACAGCAGAATCTATTTCTGCATCTTCTGCTCAAACTTCAGTCAGGGGCCCCCTGGTCTCTTGCTCACAACTCCACTCTCACTGGCCTGGGCAGAGTGCTCTACAACCCCCAGCAGTGCAGACAACACACCTCACTTACCATGTGGTGCACCCCATGATGCAGAGCAGCCAAACAGGAGGGGCTCCGCACACTTTTGGTCTCTCCCGGCACCCTGCACACACCCTCCCCTTCCAGGCTCAGCTCCCACCTCTGTCCAGCCGAGCGCACACTACAGCATGTGCCAGGAGCTGCCCTGATCTGGACATCAACACTGGTACCTCTAATTCAAAATGCTGACCTGGAAATGTTATTAAAGAAGGACACAGAAACAAAGAGCTCTACCATGTACACAGAGAAGAGTGATATGGTTTGACTCTCTATCCCCACCAAGTTTCATGTGGAATTGTAATCCCCAGTGTCGGAGGTGGGGCCTGGCAGGAGGTGATTGGATCATAGGGGTGGTTTCTCATGGTTTAACATCACCCTCTATCCCTTGGTGAAGTCATCGATAATTGTGTTGTCATGAGTTCTGGTTGTTTAAAAGTATGTGGCACCTTGCTCCTCTCTCTCTTGCTCCTTCTCTGGCCATGTGAAGTGCTGCTCCCCCTTTGCATTGCCCCCATGCTTGTAAGTTTCCTGGGGCCCTTCCACAAGCTGAGCAGATGCCAGTATCATGCTTCCATGCTGCACAACCTGTGGAGCCATAAGCCAATTAAACCCTCTTTTGTTTATAAATTACCCAGTCTCAGATATTTCTTTGTAGCAGTATGAGAAGAGACTAACATAGAAAAATGGTACTGAGGAGTAGGACACTGCTATAAAGATGCCTGAAAATGTGGACACGACTTTGGGAGCTGGGTAACGAGCAGAGGGTGGAAGAGCTTAAAGGGCTCAGAAGAAGACAGGAAGATAATGGAAACTTTAGAACTTCCTCAAGACTTGTTAAATGGTTGTGACCAAAATGCTGGTAGTGATATGGACAGTGAAGGCCATGCTGACGAGGTCTCAGATAGAGATTAGGATCTTTTTGAGAACTGGAGCAAAGGTCCCTTTTGTTACACTTTAGCAAAGAATTTGGCTGCATTGTGCCCCTGCCCTAGGGATCTGTGTAACTTTAACCTTGAAAGTGATGACTTTGGGTATCTGGTAGAAGAAATTTCTAAGCAGCAAAGCATTCAGAATGTGACCTGGCTGCTTCTAATAACCTATGCTCATATGCATGAGCAAAGAAATGATGTAAAACTGGAACTTATATTTAAAGGGAAAGCAGAGGGTAAAAGTTTGGAAAATTTGCAGCCTGGCCATGCATTAGAAAAGGCAAACCCACTTTCAGGGGAGAAATTCAAGCAAGCTGCAGAAATTTACATAAATAACAAGAAGCCAAGTGCTAATAGCCAAGACAATGGGAAAGGGCCTGGAAGACATCTCAGAGATCTTATTGGCAGCCCCTTCCCTCACAGACCCAGAGGCCTAGGATGACAGAATGATTTATGGGCCAGGCCAATGGCCCCTGCTGCCCTGCACAGCCTCAGGATCCTCCTTCCCACATCCCAGCCACTGAAGCTTCAGTCATGGCCCAAAGGAGCCCAGGTACAGCTCAAGCTGCTGTTTCAGAGAGTGCAAACCATAAGGCTTGGTGGCTTCCACATGGTGTTATGCCTGTGGGTGCACGGAGTATAAGAGTTGAGGCTTCAGAGCCCTCATGGAGACCCTCTACCAGGGCAGTGTGGGGGGAAATGTGGATTAGAGCCCCCCGCCCCACCATCACAGGTCTCACTGGGGCGCTGCCTAGTGAAGCTGGGAGAAGAGGGTCTCCATCATCCAGATTCCAGAATGGCAGATCCACCAGCAGCTTGCCACCATCAGTCTGGAAAAGCTGCAGGCACTGAACACCAGCTCCTGAGAGCTGCCTAAAGCCTCTGTGGCTTTGCAGGGTTCAGCCCCATCTGCTGCTCTCACAGTAACTAATTTGTCTTTGATTTTACAGGCTCATTGGCAGAAGGTACTTGCCTTGTCTCAGATGAGACTTTGGACTTTTGAGTTAACGCTGGAATGAGTTAAGACTTTGGGTGACTGTTAGGAAGCCATGACTTTACCTTGCAATGTGAGAAAGGCATGAGATTTGGGGGTCCAGGGGTGGAATGATATAGTTTGTATTTTTTCCTCCACCAAATCGCATGTCAAATTGTAATCCCCAGTGTTGGAGGTAGAGCCTGATGGGAGGTGATTGGATTACAGGGGTGGTTTCTATGGTGACCCCTTGGTCCTGTCACCTACAATAAGTGAGTTCTGCTAAGATCTGGTCCTTAAAAAGTGTGTAGCACTCCCGCCCACCACTCTTTTGCTCCTTCTCTGGCCACATGAAGTGCTGGCTTCCCTTCTGTCTCCCACCATAATTGTCAGTTTCCTGAGGACTCCTCAGAAGTAGAGCAGACGCTAACATCATGCTTCCTGAACAGCCTGTGGAACCATAAGCCAATTAAACGTCTTTTCTTTATAAATTACCTAGTCTCACATATTTCTTTATAGCAATGCAAAATGGACTAATACAAAGAGCTAGTTTTTTAGAGCTAAAAAATGCTCCCCAAGTTAATCTATGTAATTCCAGTCAAAGTCCCAACAAGATCTTTCATGGCACTTGGCAACTCATTTTAAATTTCACAAAAATGAGTAACTGCTAAGAATAGCCACGACAGCTTCAAGAGGGGTCAAAGAGGTAGTTGTGAGATATTCATGATCAATGGATATTTTAAAGCTGCAGGAATGAAAGCAGTGGGGATGCCAACAGAAACAGATCAGCAGGACAGAACAGAGTCCAAGAATAGAAACATGAATATATGAAAATTTAATATATAAAAATGTAATCATTAATATATAGTATGATAAAGGTGGCAATGCAAATCAGGATGGAATGGGTAAATATTAAACAGGGTAAGGAAAACTGGATATCTAGGTTTGGGAAAAATATGGGTCCCTACTTCACACCATCACACATACCCCTGAACATAAAAACCATATTCCATAAAATAAAATATATAACATATATTATACAGAATATATAATTTAAAAATGTATAATGTATATTATATACATTATATGTAATATATATTATATATTATTATATTTTAGGACAATTCTAAATAAAATCTCAATATGCATATAGTATAAAACTTTTTATGCTTAAACATATTGTTACATATATAAAACTTTAATAACTTATATACTATGATATATAGTTATTATATATATTATACATATATATACACATAAGTCCATTTATACACTGGACTTCATTATTCTGGATACTAACTAGAAAAATGCACAAGGGTTATGGATAGGCAACTCACAGAAAATACAAATGGATAACAGACGTCCGTAAAGATAAACTTCTCCAGTAGTTAGGAAAATTCTAAATAAAATCTCCACTTGAAGTTATCTATTTGTAGCTGATGCTGTTCTTCTTCTTTTAAAAGGCAAGTACTATCTTGTTTTATACTGGGATCCCTGTTCTGAGCACAGAGCCTGGCACTCTGCAGGTAGTTATACAGGCTCAATGGATAGACGGATGAATGGACAGATGTGTGGGTGCATAGGTAGGTGGGTGGGTGGGATGAATGGACAGATGGACAAATGGATGAGCAGGCAGGTAGGTGGGTGGGTGGGTGGGTGGGTGGGTGGGTGGCTGGGTGGATGGATGGATGGATGTACAAGATATACTTTGTTTATTCATCAGATTAGGTAAGATTAAAATTTAAAAGGTTGATAATATAAAATACATATTGACAAGTATGTGAGAAAATGGATCCCTTACACATTGATGGGGGTCAATATTGACACAGGAATTTTGGGGGAAACTTTGGCTATAATTTTTCTATATACCTTATGATTCAGCATTTTCTCCAAAGAAACACTTGCTTATGTGTACAAAGCATTCACAGCTGATATTTACTGAGTGCCATCTGTTATGCTCAAAGTAATTTTTATTCAGTAAGTCATTATTAAATGAGAAAAGTACAAGGTACAGAATTGTGTGTATAGTGTAAAACTTTTTTTGTTTAAACAATACAGAAAACTATATATATTATCTGTGGACACATACACACACACACACACACACAATATATATATATATATGGTGAATTCAAAAAGTAGTTTAGAAGAATATTTTCAAAGCTAATTAGGTTATAGAGAAACTGATTCAAATATTGCTCAGATATTAATGGTAGGGCTAATTATTCATTATTAAGAAACAAAATAGTTTTTAATCATTTTGGAGGGAAATCTAGAGGTTTGAACTGTTCATACCCTTTGAACTTGTGGGAAGTTATCTTAAGAATTTCATGCACAAAGATATTTTCACTGCAGTATAATCTTTCAAGTAAGTCAAAGGCTAGGAAGACCTCAAGGCCCTGCTCAGTGGCAGGGTTCAGGGAAGTGGGCAGGGCTGGTACTGAGTGGACTCCCAAGGGACCGGCTCTCAGTGGCTGCTGTTTGGTCACTGCTGCCACATTTATATGATAGAATATGTTGAAGTTCTTAAAAAGTCCAATGAATAAAACTTATTGCACTGCTGATGATTCAAAGTTAATTAAGCTTTTTTAAAAAAGGAGAAGACAAAATCACATCCATGCTAGGATTGGGACTATATGCCAAGCTAGTGCCTGGCCCTGAGCAGGGCTTCACAAACATATGTTGAGAATCAATTATGTGGAAATGTGCATCTATATGGATAAAGATTTTACGGAAAACAGCAAAGTACAACCAGTGTGACTTGCAGCCGAGGCATTTATTACCTCCCCCCTGCTAGACCTTGTGTTAGAGGCATCACCAGCATCTCATTCAACTCTGCAGTTCCTCAGCCACAGGACATGGTGCTGACCCGTGAGACTCAGCTCAGTTGGAGAGAGCAGACATTTAAACACACAACTACAACCAGGGCAGCCGCAGCAGCACGCATAAGGCACCAGAGAAGTAAAAGGCAGAAAGAGATACACCTGGTGTCAGGGAGGTAATTAGACCTGCGTGGAGCCTTTAAAGAGTGTCACTGGCAGCTGAACTAGAAGAGAAAGGACCTTGCAAGGAAAGAGAAAGATGGCTGAAGATGCATGGCAGGGAGGTGTGAAGGGGTGGGGGCTGGGCAGGGGGTTGGTGAGGTGGTGCGGCCAGGCCCACAGTTGGACGAGGGGAGCCAGTGAAGGAGGAGGAGGCATAACTGACTTTGGATTTTAGAAAAGGCTACCCAGGTGGCCGGGAAGAGCTGGAAGATTCAGGGCCTGGGAGTGGCTAGAGCAGTGCGGAGGTCTGCCATCATCCAGGCAGGGGGAGGAGGAGGAGAAGCAGGATTCATGTACAACTCGGAGGCAGAAGCCTCAAAGGGACTGCATGCTAAGAAGCAGCAAGGGCAATATAGCTTCTGGTGTGGTTATTGGGAAGGACCATCTACAAAGCACAGCTGACAGGACAGGGTGATGGCCAAGAGCCAGCCAGATGTGACACAGTGACAACTTTGCAACACCCCTGTACAGGTAAGGTGAAGTGACTTGCCTGAGGCCCCTCAGTGGGCTGATGCCCAAAGTGAGCTTTCAACCATCACACTAGACTGAGTCGAGGACTTTAGCAGAGGTGAGTATGAGCAGGGAAGGTAATGAGGCCGGACTTGGCTGTTTTGGGGGTGCCTCCAGGACAGGTGGATGGAGATGCCCCATAGAGATTTAGATGTAGTGGTTCTGGAACCCAGGTGAGGTATAAAGTAGGTATCATCTTAATGTGATGGACAGGGGGAGTCAGTCCTGATCAAGGCTATCCAGTGGATAGACGATAGGCTGTCTGATCTCAGGATCCATATTCTCAGTGCTGCCACAGACTGCCCACACCCAGAGAGGCCCAGAAGGTTCTAGGATAAAGTTATCTCCTGTCTTTGTCCAGGCCCAGCCTCTCCTCTTGCCTCTGAGCTCAATCTCTTTCTCAGCTTCCCCTGCCTGGGGCCTCCTGACTTACTGACACTCTGTGGCAAGGTCCCAGGATAAGTGCTTAGCGGAACTGGGGATGTGGCAGAAGGACGTGTGAGTGTGAGAGGAGCATGAATCACCTAAGGAATTAATTTGCAGGCTGAGAAGGAGCAGGCAGAGAGGCAGGAGCAGAGCCAAGGGAGGATTTCCAGGCAGGAAGGATCCACACATGCCCAGAAAAAGTAAGATCACATGTAAGAGGTAATCACAGGCTGCCTCAGTGGCAGCCTGTGGGGAACACCTGTGGCCTGGGAAGCACAATTTGAGGCAAGGGAAGCCTGTTAGCACTTTGTAGGCCATGGGACAGAGAAGGAGCAAGTACAGGTGGGTCTTTCAAGAAGTGGGACTTGGAAAGAAGGGAATAGGGGAGCTGGAGGGACCCTGGGTCCGCTTCAGGTGGGCTGAGCCTCCAGAGGCTGCATGAATGTAGTCTGATGGATATGAGAGGTAGAGGTATACCTGTTCTCAAAGTTCAGGCCAGAGTGCAGAGCTTGCTTAGCCTTCATCCTTCCCACCTGGGCAGGCCTGGCTGCAGATTCAGAAGGGGAGGGTCTGACAAGGTGGAGACTCACCTGGATGAGGGCCAGGTTGCTGCTGATGACTCTGTGTTGCTCCTGGGGGTCATCGATTTGTCCAGTGTTGGCCTAGAATGAGGAGAAAAGGACAAAGGTAGGTCTGGCTAGGCCCAAAGCCAGGTCAACCTTTCCTGGAAAAGGCAGTCTCTCGGGAGAAATTAACAAATACCACTTCATCAGCGTCAGAACAAATTACTCTGTTCAGCTTTCCAAACGGCAATCTGGCCTTTTTATGTGGGGAGTGGGGAGAAATGTTAGGGCATAGATCCCTTTGAGAACTGGATGGGGGTCATGGACCAGTCCTCCATGACCATGCAAGTATATGACTGCACACACTTGCACACATACATCCGTACACACACACAATGCACAGAGGCACACACGCATGCACACACACAGGCATGCATATTACCAGCAATTTCAAGGCCATTTCTTGCTCTCAAACTCATGAGCAGACCTCAGTCAAGGCCTCCTGCTGTGAAGTTCAGTCTTTGGCCAGGTCCCCCTACCACCTACAACTGCCTCCTCCACCCTGAAGCTAGTCTTATTTCCAGTGACCACCAATCCCCTCAATGTCATCTCAGCAAAATCATCCCACTTAAGGAACACATATAAGTCTCTCTTCTCTTAGGATAAAAAAGTGAGATCATAAATACAACTTTCTCCTTTAAAAATGGTTGTTAGCTCCTAACAGCATAGCACTTACCAACAGAATTCAAGGTCTAGCAAGGGGCAGGTAATAAATGCCTCGGCTGCAAGTCACACTGGTTGTACTTTGCTGTTTTCCATAAAATCTTTATGCTCACTGCCCACATATATGTCACCTCTCTCCTGTCAGGATCCTGACCTATCTGATGACACATCCCTTCAGAAGGACATTTAGCCTACTTATATAATAATTGGTCACTATTTTGTGTATTTTTTTCTAATAACAAAATACACTTATTAGATTAAGATGGTCGTGGGGGCAGATCCCTCATGAATAGCTTGGTGCCCTTCTGGTGGTAATGAGTGAGTTCTCACTCTGAGTTCACACGACAGCTGATTGTTTAAAAGTCTGGTACCTCCTCCCTCTTTCCTGCTCTCTTTGCCATGTTATGTCTGCTCCCCCTTGCTTCCACCATGAGTGGAAGCTTCCTGAAGCCTCCCCCAGAAGCAGATGCCAGCACTATGCTTCTTGTACAGCCTGTAGAGTTTGGAGGGGTCAGAAGAAGATAGGAAGATGAGGGTAAGTTTGGAACTTCTTACAAACTTGTTCAACGGTTTTGGCCAAAGTGCTGAGAGAGATATGGACAGAGAAAGCCAGGCTGATCAGGTCTCAGATGGAAATGAGAAAGTTACTGGGAACTAGGGCAAAGGTTACCCTTGTTACACCTTAGCAAAAAACTTGGCTGCACTGTGTCCATGCTCTAGGGATGTGTGGAAGGTTGAACTTAGGAGTGATGACTTAGAGTATCAGGCAGGAGAAATTTCTAAGCAGCAAATTGCTCAAGATGTGGTGTGGCTGCTTCAAACAACCTACAAACAGATGTCGGGGCAAATGAATGACTAAAAGTTGAAACTTATATTTAAAAGAAAAGCAGAGCATAAAAATTTGAAAAATTTGCAGCCTGGCCCTGTGGTAGAGAAGGAATCAAAGGGTCCTAAAGAACAACGACTTGCTAGAGAGAAAAGGGAACCAGTGTTGACAGTAAACACAATGGGAAAAAAGCCTTGAAGGTATTTCAGATTTTTGAAGCAGCCCCTCCCACCACAGGTCCAGTGGCCAAGGACAAACGAATGGTTTCAGAACCAGGGCACTGCTTCCCTAGACAGCCTTGGGACACTGCTCCTGACATGCCCAGCTGCTCCAGCTTCAGCCATGGCTCAAAGGACACCAAGTACAGCTTCGGCTGCTGCTTCAGAGGATGCAAGCCTTATGCCTTGGTGGCTTCCATGTGTTGTAAAGTCTGTCAGCGCATGGAATACAAGAGTGATTTCAAAGGATGTATGTGAAAGCCTGGGTGCCAGATAGAAGCCTGCCACTAACGCAGAGCCTCCATGGAGAAACCTTACTCAGGCAGTGCCAAGGGGGAAATGTGGGGTTAGAACCCACACAAAGCCCCCACTGGGGTAATGCCTAGTGGAGCTTGGGAAGGAGGCCACCGCCCTCCAAAGCCCAGAATAGTAGAGCCACCAACCAGCTTGTAAGGTATGCCTGGAAAAGCTGCAGGCACTCAACTCCCACCATGAGAGCAGCCACAGGGGCTGCACCCTGGAAAGCCACAGGGGTGGAGAAGTCCAGAGTCCTTGGGAGGCCACTGCTTACACCAGTGTGTCCTGAATGCAGGGCATGGAGTCAAGGGAGATCATTATGGAGCTTTAAAATGTAATGCCTGTCTGCTGGGCTTCAGATTTGCATGGGGCCTGTTGCTCCTTTCTTTCAGCTGATTTCTGTCTTTTGGAATGAGAATGTTTACCCAGTGCCTGTACCACCATTGCATCTTGGGAGTAAATCATTTGTTGTGATTTTACAGTCTCATAAGTGGAAGAAACGTGAGTTGGGTTTCAGATGAGACATTGGATTTTTGATTGAGTTGATGCTGGAATGAGTTAAGACTTTTGGGGACTACTGGAAAGGGATGACTGTATTTTGTAATGAGAGAAGAACAGATATTTGGGGGGCCAGAGGAAGAAAGACCTGGCCCCCCAAATCATTGTTTATCCAAACCCCCAAATATCTAGTTTGGATATTTGTCCCTTCCAAATCTCATGTTGAAATGTGATCCCCACTGTTGGAGGTGGGGCCTGGTGGGAGGTGTTTGAGTCAAGGGGGTGGATCCTTCATGAATGGCTGGGTATCCTCCTTATGGTAATGAGTGAGTTCTTGCTCTGAGTTCACGTGAAAGCTAATTAAGATTCTAGCACCTCCTCCCTCCCTCTCTCTAGCTCCTCCCTCTTGTCGCCATGTGACACAATGGCTCCCCTTCAGCTTCTCCCATAATTGGAAGCTTCCTGAAGCCTTCACCAGAAGCAGATGCTGGCACTATGCTTCCTGTACAGCCTGCAGACTGTAAGCCAAGTAAACCTCTTTTCTTTATAAATTACCCAGTCTCGGGTATTCCTTTAGAGAAATACAAATGGACTAACATAGTCACCAAACTAAGAATTGAACAGTGGTACAACACTAGTAACTAAACTATAGAATGTATTCAGATGTCCCCAGTTTTCCCACTAATGGCCTTTTTTATGTTGTAGGAAATAAATCAGGATCACCCATTGCATTTAGCCACAGCTCCTGAGTCTCACTGTAGAAGAATGAGTCAGTTATTTTGTGGGATGTTCCTCAACTGGGTTTGCCTGAGGTTTCCTCATGATTAAACTGAGATTGTGGATTTTGAGGGAGAAGACCAATGGGGTGAGGTGCCTCCACTGTGCACCCTGTCACAGGTGATACCAGCATAACTTGTCCCAATGCTGCTGACCCAGGTCACTGCTGAGGTGGCGTCTGCCAGGTTTCTCCACTGCAAACCCTATTTTTTTCCTTCCTATACTCTCAGAAGTGAGTCGTTAGGTCTTGCCCACACTCAAGGGGAGGGAATTAAGCTTTAGCTTCTTTAAGGCAGCATATCCAAGATTTGAGGACATATATTAAAACAACCAAAGCAATCCACACGTATTTAAAGGAGATACTTTGAGGCTATGCAAAGATTCTACTTCTCTGTAAAGACCCACACTAATAATTTCCTAAGGGATCTTACCTGTGGATATGTGTGCATACACAGGTTAGCATATATATGGACATACGTTTCCTAGCAGTGCACTGAGAGGACCTAGAAGTGGTGGCACCCCAGGATGCCAACCAATGGAAGTACAGAATCTAGGGAAACAATCAAAGTAGGAAACTGAAAAGGTAGACTCAGAAGCTATAATTATATACCCAAATAGGAGGTACAGAGGGAGAGGAAATGAATAGGAAAATATAAAAATACAAAAAATAACAAAAAGTATTCTATAGAGCTGAAGACAGATGTCTTTAGATTGAAAAATCCAAGATATATGCAAGAAAATAAGAAAAAATCTATGCCAGAAACATCATGGTGGAATTCCGTAACACGATGATAAAAGAAAAAAAATCTCCAAAAAGTCCATATAAACAAGTTACCTAAAAGAAATGAGACTGAAAAGGACACAGGCTTCCATCAGCAACACTGGGCACAAGAAGATACTGAAAATATAACTTCAGTACTGCAGGAAAGTAATTGTGAACATTGCATTCCCTAGCCAGCCAGGCTGGCATTCAATGGTAAGGAGAAAGTAAAGCATTTTCCTACTCCAGATGTTAAAGTTTACTTCCAACAAATCTTATCTAAAACAATTACTAGGGGATGTACTTGAGCACAAAACAAAACAAATATAAATTTAAAAGGAAGCTGAGAAAGAGTGAGACCAGCAAGATGGTGAATAGGCAGCTCTAGGCCCTTGTTTTCCCACAGACACATCAAATAAATAACACAGACTGAGCAAAATAGCTTTGTGGCAGCTCAGAAATCAGTTAAGATCTGCAGCAACCAAGAGAAAATTCAACCAAGAAAAAGCCACCCCCAAACCAATAGGAAATTCCACGGTGTTTCTGCTTGCCCTTACACCACTCCTCCTCCACACAGCATGGTGCAGTTGGGGGGGAACTACCTAATCCGAGAAAGAAAGAAGGAAAGAAAGGAATAGAACCTGCTGGCTATCCTCTTGCTTGCCTGGGGGCCGCCCAAGAAACTGATTTCTGTCTCTCCTGAGAGAGCAAATGGAAATGGAGACACAGTTTGAACATTAGGATGGAGGCCACAGAGGCGCCCAACATGTCAGAGCTGTGGAGGAAATGTAGGTCCATGAAGGCCTGTGGGGCAAGACATTATGGACAGAGAAACGCAATAGAATGTCAAGGACCTGAGAAGAAGCAGAGCTGACACTCAGAGGGAAATTAAGACATTTAAAAGCAGCCATGTATATGGGGGGAATTGGAGAGAAAAAGCACATCCACAGGCCCGGTCATGCATGCCAGAAAACCACTGAAAAGACCTTAAGCCTTCATGCCAGACTAATTAGTGAAGATTTTTCCCTGCACAGAGCCAGTCTGCAAAGATTGGGAGAGATGGCTGTTTTGCAAATACCTAATTTTTAATAAAAGATGAGAAAGGATATCAAAAAATAAGTTAAACACAGTCTATACATAGGAACAAAAAAATTGACAGACATTGACCCTAGAGAAACAAAGTCTTCACACTTGCCAAAGACTTTAAAACAACTGTCTTAAACACGTTCAGTGAGGTAAAGGACATATAACTTTAGGAAATTAAAAAAAAAAATAAGATATGGACAGGATGAAAATATCAACAAAGAAACAGAAATCATAAAAAGAGAACCAAACAGAAATACTGGAACTGAAAAACACAGTAATGGAATTGAAAAATTCTCTATAGAGGTTCAACAGCAAACTGTCAGAAGAATGAGTAAATTTGAAAATAGGTCATTTAAAATGATCAAGTCTGAAGAACAAAAATAAAGAAGATTTATTAAAAGTGAATAAAACTTAAGGGAGTTATAGAACACCATCAACTGGAATACATACAATTTGGAATTCCAGAAAGGAAAGAGAGAGATAAGGGGGCAGAGAGCTTATTTGAAGAAACAATGGCCAAAAACTACCCAAATTTGGGGAAAAAAAAAAAAGATATAGATATAGAAATGTAAGATGTATGAATTCCAAGTAGGATAAACTCAAAAAGATCAATACTGAGACACATTATAAACAAACTATTTGAAAGTCAAAAACAAAAAGAGAATCTTCAAAGCCAAGAGAAGAAAGAGACTCATCACATGCAGAAGATCCTCAATAAAATCACCAGTGGATTTCTCAGCAGAAACTTGCAGTCCAGAGGTAATAATATTAATATATTTAAAGTGCTGGATAAAAACAGCTGTCAACTGAGAATTCTATATCTGGCAAAACTATTTTACACAAATGAGGGAAAAATGAAGACATTCCTAAATAAAAGCTAAGGGAGTTCATTATTACTAGATCTGCCCCACAAGAAATGGTAAAGAGAGTCCTTCAAGTTGAAATAAAAGGATGCCAGACAGGAACCTGAAGCCAGATGAAAATATAATGTTCTCCAATAAAGGTAAATGCACAAACAAATATAAAAAATTGTATTATTTTAAAATTGGTTTGTAAAACTTTTTATAAACATTTAAAACACAAAAGCACAAAAATAAATAGAAATCTATTTTAATAGGTATACAATATAAAAATATAACTTATGACATCAATAATACAGTTCAGAGGCAGAACTGTAAACAGTAGAGTTTTATATGCAATTGAGTTAAGCTGCTATCAGTTTAAGGTAGATTGTAATCTATACTAATGGCTATGCTAATATAAGACAAAATGGACTTTTAAGTCAAAAACTGCTACAAGATACAAAGAAAGACATTACACAATGATACAAGGATGAAACCATCACAAAAACAGAACAATTACAAATATGAAACACGTTTTACCAAACATCAAAATTCCAAAAATATATGATGCAAATACTGACAAAATAGAAGGAAGAAGAGAGAGGCATTAAATAGTTGGAGACTTCAATACCACACCGTCAATGATGAATATAACAACCAGACAGAAGATCAGTAAGGAAACAGACAGTTTGAATAACATTAGAGACCAACTGGACCTAAAAGACATATACAGAACACTCCACCAAACAATGGAAGAATACACATTTTCCTCAATGAAATGTGAACATAAAACATTCTCCAAGATAGACCATATGTTAGGCCATGAAGCTAGTCTTAATATGTTTAAGAAGATTAAAATCATACAGAGCATATTTTCCAATCACCAGGGAGTAAAACTAGAAATCAACAGGAGAAGGACAACTGAAGAATCTCCAAAAAATGTGGAAATCAAGCAACACACTTGAACAACCAGTGGGTCAAAAAAATAAATTCTAAAGTAAATTAGAAAATATCTCAAAACAAATGAAAATGAAAATACAACACATCATAATTTATAGGATGCAGTGAAAGCAGTTTTAAAAGGAAATTTATAGCTGAAAACAATTTCATTTAAAAAAAAGACTTCAAGTAAACGACTTAAACTTACACCTTCAGAAAGTAAGAAGACAGCAAACTAAACCCAAAGCTCACAGAAAGAAGGAAATAATAAAGATTATAGCAGGGATAACTAGAGAATAGAAAAATAACAGAGAAAAATCAATGAAACTAAGAATTGATTGGTTCCTCAAAAAAAAATCAACAATTCAAAAGCCTTCAGCTAAACTGACTAAGAAAAAAGAGAGAAGTCTCAAAAAACTATAATTAAAAATGAAAATGAGATATAACTACTGATTCTACAGAAACAAAAAAGAATATAAGAGAGGAAATTGTATCCAAACAAACTAGGCAACCTAATTAAAATGGATATATTCCTAGAAACACACAATTGACCAGGACTGAATCTGGGGAAATAGGAAATCTGAATATACTAAAACAGTAATTAAAACCTCCCAACAAAGAAAATCCAGGACCAGATGGCTTCATTAGTGAATTCTACCAAACATTTAAAGAAAAATGAACACCAATCATCCATAAACTGTCCCCAAAAAATTGAAGAGGAAGGAAGAAATACTTCCAAATTCATCTTATAAGACCAGTGCTACCCTAATACCAAAGTCAAAGACACTAACAGAAAATAAAACTACAGACCAAAATCTGCTGAATACTGATGCAAAAATCTTTTAAAAATACTAACAAACTGAATAAAAGAGTATATTAAAAGAATTATGCACCATGACCAAGTGGATTTATTCCTGGAATACAAATGACTATTTCCAGTGTGTATGGGAGTATAGAGAGACATATTTATGTATGTTAATGTATATATTTTATGTCACGTAGATGTTTTGAAACTGGCCCACTTTACTGTTTTACAGTTTTCTAAGTGATTTGCTTAGATTTTCCAAGAAGGCAAGCATATCACTAATAAAAAAAAATAAGTTTTTCCTCTTCCTTTCCAATATTTAAGACTCTTACTTTGTCTTCCTACTTTATTATACTTGCCAGAACACACAGAACAACATAAATAAAACATTCTTCTGTGTCAAGTTGCACTAAGAGTATCTTTGTAAGTCACATATGGGAGTTAAAGGCAAAACTAATAGATGGAGATTGAAGGTAGATCAGAGGGGGGGCAGTATGGAGTAGGTGACTGGGCTGCAACAGGGACAAGAACTTTCCAGAGAGGTGGAGATGTTCTGTGTCTCAACTAGGGTCATAGCTACACAGGTGTAGGTAGGTATTTGTCAGCAGTCATTGACCTGCACACTTAAATCCTCTGTTTTTCTTGTTATCAGTTTATACCTTAAGACTGATTAAAAAAAAAAAGTGGAACCTTTGAAGGTTCTACTGTGATGATAATGTGTCTGTTCTCCTTTGAAAGACTGTTGTAATGAATTACATTAATGGTTCTTTTTTCCTCTCATGTTTTATGTTTTTTAAGAGAATTAGAACACTAAGATATGATCATTGTAGAGAAGTGTTTAAAATGCAGTTAGGGGCTGGACGTGGTGGCTCATGCCTGTAATCCCAGTACTTTGGGAGGCTGAGGTAGGTGGATCACCTGAAGTCAGGAGTTCAAGACCAGCTTGGCCAATATGGTGAAACCCCATCTCTACTAAAAATACAAAAATGAGCCAGGTGTAGTGGTGCACACCTGTCCTCTCAGCTACTCAGGAGGCTGAGGCATGAGAATCAATTGAGGCTGGGAGGCGGAGGCTGCAGTAACCAGAGATCACATGACTGCACTCCAGCCTAGATGGCACAGTGACATTCTGTCTCAAAAAAATAAAAATAAAATAAAATGCAGTTAAGCACTATGAAATAAACATCTGAAACGCCTCCATGGCAGAGATTGCTATCAACATTTTTTTCCCCTCACAAAAATGGATCAAAACAATTGTGCACACATGTATGCATGTGTATACATGAGTTGTGTGTGCATGTGTGTGACTGCATCATGTTGCCAGCTGTTCAAACATTTCCACATCCCACAAGGCTCCACGTGATCTGGCCCTCTATGTTAGTTTCCTCTTGCTGCTGTAACAAACTTAGTGGCTTAAAACAAAAGAAATCTATCCTCTTATAGTTCTGGAGGACAGGAGTTTGAAATGAGTCTTATGGGGCCAAAATCAAAACGACTCCCTCTGGAAGTTCTAGGGGAGTCTGTCTCCTCTCTCCCAGCACACAGAGCGGCATTTCTTGGCTCATGGCCCTCCATTGTCAAAGCCAGGAGCATACCATCTTTCCTCTCTTACCCTGCTTCCACCACATGGTCTTTTTTTCCTGTCTGAAATGTCCCTCTGTCCCCCTCTATAAGGACCCCTGTGGTTACACTGGGTCTCTCTGGATAATCCAGGACAATTTCACATCCCAAGGAGCTGCTCTTAGTCACCTCTGCAAAGGCCTCTTCCCTAGAAGTTAACATCCACGGGTTCCAGGACCAGGACCTGGTTATCTTCAGGGCCACTGTTTGGCCACTCACACCTTGCCTATCTCTTCAGCCTCATGTTCAGCAGTCCCCTGCCCCCACCCCCACCTGTCTTCTGCTCTCTAGCTACTTTGCTGTCCTCTCAGTTCCTTGAACACACCACAACCTCCTCTTGCCACAGTCTTTGTCACCTACAGGATATCACATGGGCATCAGAGAATGGAGAAACAATTCTGTGAAGTAGAAGGAAAAAAGCTTCAGTCTCCTGGGGTAGCTGGGAAGGTGTGAGAAGAGCTGGCAGAACTAGGAACTATGCTGGTTCAGGAGCCCAGAGAAGACACCTCCAGTGACCAAGGATTCAGGGAGCCATTCTGGGGAGTAGAAGCAGCCGAGAAAGGTTACTCTGGGTGACAAACCCTTCCTGTCTCCTCCATGGAACCCTCCATCACATCTGCATTGCTTGTTGTGGCTTCTGTGTGAATGTGTGAAGGGGCTGAGCTCAGGGTCCAGGTGGATGTAGGTAGGCAGGGCGGTGTGCGGACTTGGGGCACATGGCACCCACTGACATTTAGGTCAGGGGGAGGAACGGGGGACACACAGGGTTGTGCACGTCCCTCAGTCATCCAGTTTGGTAGCGGAAAGCCAGGGTGTTAGGCTGGGAGGGGGACCAGGGACAGCATCATTAAGTAACAAAACTCGGAAATATCCATTGTTTTGGAGAATCCAACCCACCGCCTGCGCACCAAGGGAGACCCAGTGGTAGGGACGCCCCTGCCCCGTGTTGTGGCCGCCTCGTATGTCCAGGTGTCCACTTACAGCTGTGGAGAGTCTGGACGCCAGTGTCATCTCCAGGTTCCCCTTCAGGCCCACCAGGGGGTGGCACCAACGTCAAAAGGTCTTTCACCTCCACAAACACAGGCCAGTGCTGGTAGGGGAAGAGTAAGGAGATAAACCAAACACACATGTCAGCGAATCTCTGGAAATGTCTTGAGAGAACCTTTAGCAAGTCACTTTTTACTCCCCATAAAATGAACAAGTAAGACTAAGTAGTTTCTTAAATGACTTTAAACTAAACACAAAGAAATGATACAGCTGTGAAACCTTTTTAGTGCTGTTCACTGAATCAGCATCAGCGGCTGGAAGCACACTGGGGGCTGGGCCAGGTTGGAGGCTAGCAGGTGGCAGCTGTGCTGCCTGTGCTCTGCACCATGTGTTCTGTAGAGGCATGAATGGGTCCTGGATGAAAAAGTTGGGGGATTTCTCATGAATTGGGAGGCCTGGAAACACCTGCAAGATGGCTGGGCTGAGGAAAGGCCCTGTCTCTACTGGGGATCAAGAATCTTTAGGCAGTCCAGGCAGGCCCTGGCTCCCTCTGCCACCAGGTCCAGGGGCTGCGTGCAAGCTGCCACTGAGCAGCCTGTGGGGCTCGGGGGATAGAGAAACTGCGTATGTCTCTATCCCATTTAACATAGAAAAATCAATAAATTCAAAGACAGGTCAAAGGGATTCGTGCTTCAAGAAAAATGGAAGAGAAAACATTTATTGGTAGAGGTGAAAACAATTCTTAACTGTTAAATGTATAATTAGATGTTCCCCTAAATCAGTTTTAATGCCCCATCTGATCCTACTGATTTATTTTGCCTGTCTGGTCACTGCGGAGATCTCTGATGCCTAACACTAGAAGCTTCTCCTGGGTTTGGAATTCTAGACCCGAAAACAAATCCCTGCTTTGTCATCAAGGAGACAGGAGGCCTGGGGTCTAGTCCCTGTACATCCCCTACAAGGCAAGAGCTGTGTAAAGATGCGCAAATCGGCCCAGCCTCTAGGGACTCAGACAGTCATCCACAAGCTGCCCAGCAACAGGCCTGACCAGGCGTGAAGGTGAAGAGATCAGGCCAGAGGCCCTTTAAGACTCCTTTCTGCTCTCAGACCAAGGAAGATGAGCACTGTTTATGGCTCCCTTCCTGTTCAGGTTCTCCCTGTACCTTATCTACTGGGCTGTGGAATTCAGAATCCAGTTCCAGCTCTGACGGAGTTCTGAGTTTGCCCTCTCCTAAAACTTGAGAAGAAAACAACGTCACCAAGCAAGGTGTCCTCCCACGCCTCCCAGCCTCCCAGTGGCATCTGGCCACAGCTCTGTGCAGCTGTCCTCTCAGCCTGCACACTCCCCAACACAGAGCAGGTCTCCATCCTCAGCAGGGGAACCAAGACCATCACACACTCCCCAGGTGGCCTTTGGGTGCTGCCACCTACACTCTCCCAACCTCCTATGCAGCCCAGGGTGATCATGGGCACTTTCTCTGCCTATACACAAGATCCTGCACCCAGCAACCCCAAAGTCACAAAAAAACCCTCCTCTCAGCCTTCCTCCTGCCTTCCCAGCACCACTACCTTTAAACAAGTGCCAGTCCTCACCCATCACTCTCAGTGTTGCAGCAGCTGGGTCCACCCTGCAGCCTTACAGCTCTCACTCTCTCTCTAAAGGAAGTGGTGGCCCCTGATGGGTAAGCTCCAGCTGCTGCTCTACCTGCAGGGTGGCACTGTCCCCTGCTGCACGGATAAAGCACCTGCTGACAGGCGCAGCTCTGCACCCTCTCCCCTGGCCTCTGGGCCTCCACCGCCCAGTCCTGTGCCCATCTCACTATCCACCCCGTCTCGGCCCCTCTTCCTTCTCCTAACCTTGTAATACTGACCTTCCTTCCTGCTTTCTCTTCGGTTCTCCTTTCTCCCCACACCCTGTCCCTTCCACAACTTGAGTCCCCTTCCACTGCACACCTGGCACTATCTTCCAGCAGCCACCCCACCTGCTCCATCCTCCCAGGGCTTTCAGCAGGAAGCCTAGGCAGGAGATGGAGTGGAAGCTGAATCCTAATGCATGGTGGTCCCATCCTCCTTGCCAGCGGTTGCTATGACTCAGGCCAGTGAGATCTGAGAATTCCCATCTGGTCACATTGGGTGTCACACAACCATGACGGGACTGTTCTGGCACAAAGTCTCGAGGACTGGCTGAATTGTGTCCCCTAAAACTCGTATGGTGAAGTCCTCATGCCTAGTACCAAAACATGACTATATTTGGAGAGACAGTTTAAAGAGATAAAATTGAAATCTAGCCATGAGGGTGGGTCCTAGCCCAGTATGAGTGGCATTCTCATTAGAGGAAATTAGGACCTAGACATGTACAGAGGGGGAGACCACGTGAAGACACATGGCCATCTGCAAAGCTCAAAAACCAACCCTGTCAACACTTGCATCTCAGACTTCTGGCTTCCAGAATTGTGGAAAAAATCCGTTTCTGTTGTTTAAGCTACCAGCTCTGTGGTATTTTGTTCTGGCTGTCCTAGCAAACGAATACAAATGTAAAGTGAAAAAAATGCTGGGTGACACTGTTAATCCAGTAATTAACCAATTCTGGCACTGTCCTATCTCTAGACTCCTGTACAGAGATAATAAGTGTCCTCTTTTAAAGTCCCTTTGAGTTAGGTTTCCTGTTAGCTGCAGCCAATAGCAAATACACTGACACCCTGGGCTTGTGCGGGTGCCTCCCAATGTCTCTGGCTCAGAAGTCTTTTGTGAGCATCAGATCTGCCCGTCCAACTCTGGCTGAACCCTGGACACGCCACAAGCACCTCAAACCCCAAATCCCCAAACTTCTCCTTGCCACCCTTCCTGCTCTGCCAGCCAGGACTCAACGCCTTCTTTTCCCAATCTGACATTCATCACAACTTTTAAATTCTGCCACCGCCCTCTCCAGCAACACTTTAAAGATGCCTATATTGGTCATCAGGGAGGTCGAAATCATCAGAAATAATGATTCTTACACTTGAGGGGTTCTGAACTCTGCCCACAGCCCCCCAGCTCTCCCCTGCTCCTCCTCACCCTTGGGGTCATCCTTGACACCACTGCCTGGGGTGAGTTTTGTGGCATAAATATGACCCCATCACTCAGCTACCTGTAACCCTTCACTGCCAACTCCTTTTCTGGAGTGTACCTAACACATAAGTCCTATGAACCCCAAAGAAACGCAGGCGTGTGTCAAGAACAGTCAATGCAAACTCACCGTGCTAGAGTCAGAGGTGGGGCTGAGACAGATGAGCACAGAGGACTCTGCTGGGGCTCTACTAAGGATGCCCCGGGTGGGGCTGCAAAGGTCTCTGTACCTTGAGGTGACCCATGGAACCACACAAAGGGGTTGTGTGCTCTCCTACGTGTCTATGCTACCCTTCCATAAAACCAGCAAGATATTCATTTCAACATAAAGCAGCCACCTGCTACAGTCAGTGCACAGCACACACTCTGAGCAGAGCAGACAGAGCCTCTCACTCCTGCCCAGCATCCCTGTCCCTATGACAGCAGCCACCCCTGTCCCTCATGCTCCACAAAGACACACTATCATTCACCCATATCTTTGCACACAGATCCCTCTGCCCGGAATGTTCACGTCTTTTCAGGACATCCTGGAAATTGCTACACTACCCTTTAAAGTCCAAATCAAATTGTCCTGCTCCTCTACAGATCTCCTGACCCCTAAGAAGAATGACTGCTCCCTCTTCCTTCACAGGCAAACATCTGCTTGTGGCTTCCACTCCCTGCCCAGCCCTCTGGACTGCCTAACGGTCTCTCTCCCCCAGCATCGGCAGGGTGGTGCTCTCAGCACAGCTTGGGGTGAGGCTATTGGAGGAAGAAGTGGGTGTTCAGGTTGCAAGCCCACAGAAGCACAAGTTTTCTAACAGGGGGCTGGCCAGGATGCAAAAGGCCACCCCAGCCCCAAAAAGGGATGAGGGTCCCATGAACTGAGATGAGCAAGCAGAAGCCACCTGGGAGCCATCGTGAGCTCACAGTCGGAGGCCAGGTGGACTGGTGGGTACAGACCACCCCTCTCCAACTTGGAACCAGGGGTACAGACAGATGCTGAGTGGCCATTAGGAAGAAGATGCTGCGTACATGTGGGAACATGAAACGCTATCTGAGGTATCCTTGTGGTTTGAAATTTTAACTTTATATTTACAGATTAAAAAGCAATACTGCACAGTATAAACCATACATGCATATGTTGATAGTACATAAAAAATTGTCTTGATAGGTGCACAGCAGCAGTGATAGAGGCGAGGGACACCCTTCCTCCATCACTTGGGTGTATTTTCCAATTTTTCTAAACTAACTCTATATGAAATGTTTCCGTAGGCAGATAGTACAAACCTCCCAGTGATTCCAATACGCTACCCGAACCACACTAGGGGGAGAAACAGACTGTAATGAGCGAATCTCCCTCAGCACAGGCCACCACCACAGGGAGACCACCATGGCCTGCCCACCTGCACCCTCAGGCTCCAAACCTTGTCCTTTCACCAGGGACCACACCAGGATGCTGGGGGCTGGGTACACTGAGCTCTGCCCGCAGCAGTCACGCCCCCACCCAACGGGGACCACAGCACACAGACCCAGTCATCTGGTCCTCACAATTCTGTGAGGTGAGGGCTTTCATGATCCCCGTTTTACAGATGGGGAAATGAAGGCAGAACGGTGTAACTAGGAATCCCCTCCACTGGTGAGTGGCAGACTCTGCCCCATGAGCCCACATGCACTGGGAGGAAGGCCAACATTGAGCTCCCGGGCTGAGGAAGCACACGCAAGCTAAGGTTCTGACAAACCTCCATCGTTCTGCGAATCTCCAATGCTGAGGTCTCAGTGTTAGAGGTCCCTCCTGCCAGCCTCACTGATACCCAGGATGCCCAAGCAGCAAGGGCAGGCTCAGGGCTGCTGTCCCATTCTGGAGGCCCCTCATGTCTCCAGCCTGCCCTGTCTGTGGGGCCAGGAGACCTGGTCTGTGTGTCTCCCCCACCCCTGACCCCCCCAAACACCCAGTACGCACTTGGACGGTGTTCATTACCAGGCCGGCCGTCATCATGCCCAAGCCGGACAGCAGAATGGGCACCACGACCTGGCACATGATGGTGAAGAAAGACTCAGGCAAGACCCCATGTGAGGACCTGGTGAGCTCACAGCTGAAGCCTCGCAGCTTCTTGCCCTGAAAGCAAAACTTCAGATTCAGCTGAGTGACCACCATGGCCAGGCAATGCACCACGATCCCAGGAGCACGCAGTCGGAGCCTGAGGTAACTCCAGTCCTCTCCTCTTGGCCCACACCAGGACGTTCTTCCCAAGAAGTCCACACAAAGAGGCTTCCCAGTCGCCAGGTGCCCTGCGCCTGCAGAGAGTTCCCCGATAGCCCCTTGGCAGAGGGCCAGCAGAGATGAGTGAGGAACAAAGGCCAGTGTGACTCAGGGCCTCATTCCGGAGACTCTGCCGGCCCCTGTTGTCCTTCCCTGAAGGTCAGGTTCTCCTCAGACAGTGGCTGTGTGTCTGCCAGGAACTCCCTCTGCCGGCCTGCCATGAAGGCTCATGGTCCCTCCGCACCGACCTTGACAGCATCCAGCAGCCCAGCAGGCCGGTCCATACTGGCTGGGCTGGACAGGGCTGGAGCCCACGTGGGGCCTGGCCTTGGTGAGTGCCCAGACAGAGGTCTGCTGCCACCTTGCCCTGTACAAGTGCCCTGGGCTGCTCCCCCTCCTGGCAGAGGAGGGCCTGGGGGAGATCTCAGCACGGAGGGACTACCTCCTCGGGCCAGTTCTACAGACCTCAAGTTTTATTCTTCAAGGTCAAGCAGTCTGTGGGTCCCCAGGCAGGAAGCCACACCCTGGGTCATCTCGACTTGTGTCCAGCCATGGGGTTCATGGCCACAGGAAGCTGTGATCACAGAAAAAAAACGCAGCCCTGTTCTCCCTCCACAGCCTGGAAGACTCATAAACATGCTTCCACGGTGACCTGGCTTTCTTATGTACAAAAAACTAATACACATGTACAAAGTTCAGACCAGCCCTGCTGACCCTCCTCACCCAGAGGAGGAGAAGGGTCTGGGAAGCCATCTCTGACTCCTGGGGTTCTGTTGTTGGGTGTGTCCTGTGCACATTCCACAGGCACCAGGAACAGAATGTTCATGCCTGAGGGCAGGCTGGGGCAGGCAGAAGCCTGAAGCTGACGGTCAGACTCACACCTGCTGAACCCAGGGCTGCTGTCAGGTCGAGGCCCCACTTCCACTCCCATCCCTGAACTGTGACCCTAGTCGGGCACCTTACCTGGTTCTCCCATCAGACAGCCTATCCCAGGCTCAAGTGCAGACCGCAGGCTGGAGTCCACTGCTCTCCCCAGTGTGGGTTCCACCAGCCTCCCCAAGCCTGTCCCCCGCAACCGAACTCCAGACAAATTTCTCCAGCACCTGCTCCCCTCATGCCCCCAATATTCCTCACACCGCATCTTTGCTCACATCCTTCATTTACTCATTCATTCAACAGATATTTTCAAGCCCCTCATAGGAGCAATGCATAATGGGCCCTAAACTCCCGCACAATTCCCACTGAGAGCTAGAGTTTCTGTCCCCCTCTTCCCACTGTCCCCACAGCTTGTCCAAGAGAACACAGTGGAAGAGACGCTGTGGCAGTCAGTTTCTGGGTGTGGATATTAAGAAACTGACAACTTTTATCTTTTAACTTTTTATCTTTTGGGCTGCTCATGCTCCTAGCTACTCTGCTGTGAGGAAGACCACACGATCACACATAGAGGCCACATGCCAGGGTTCTGCCTATTGCCCAGCCTGGCACGTGAGTGTGCCGTCTTGGGCTGGCGCAACAGCCACAACACAGAGCAGGTAGTTCTTCTCACTGGGCCCTGCCCAACCTGTGGATTCAGCATCAAACAGTGATTGGCTTTAAACAAGCTGCTAAGCTTTGGTGTCCTTTGTTATATGGCTGTAGTTAACTCCATTTGGGAAATCTCTTCCTCACCCATGATCTTGCTATTTCAGATGGAACAACTGCCAAATCTCTAGCCCAGACTATATACCCAGGAGAAGCTTGGAGCTTCTCCTCCAAGCTTGCAGACCATATACCCAGGCCCTGGTAGGGATGAGCATGTGTCTCACTCCGCCAGTCTCTCAGGACCACTGCTTCTAAGCCTGCCTTTCCCAGTGGCCCGCCTCAAGGAAAGGTTCTGCCAGAAATGCAAGCCTCATTCTGAACCCCAACCACCTCAATCCCACATCCACTCTGCCTGTCCCCACACCTCTCCCACAGCTGTCCCCCAACTCCCACCCACAGATGCTGCCTTCATCACCTCCCTTTGTCCCTCTAACCTGTCTCCCTGCAAAATCAGCGTGTGCTCTTCACAGGTACAACCCACAGGTGCACTGTGAGGATGGCGCTTGCTCACACATACTCCATGGCGGTCAACGCACTCCCTGAGAAAGGGGCACCTGGACCCCTTGCAATCTGGAAAGACACATCCATGTGAGCCTCCTTTTCTCTAGTCCACGGTCCTAAGCTGTAGCTGCAGAGGGAATTTCTCACAACCCTCACGGGAGCCATGCCCATGCTCCTCCCCTCTGCTGCAGGCCAGCACATCACTGAGGCCAAACATCTGCCAGGCCTCTTGGCCAGCTAAGGCGTCTCCTCTCAGCCAGAGCCTAACAGCTCTTTTCCAGAATTCTCAACATACTCTCTGAATCTCTCTGAAGATAGGTCCCACTTTTGCATAATAGAAGCGTGAACTGCAGGTGTATCTGCCTTCCCTCCCTGGCATGAGGCCCCTCCTGAGAACAGAGCCCTTCTCATTGCTGCAATCTTGGGGATTCTCCACGGCTAAACTCCACAGATCAGTACTTAGGGCCTAGTATTTGCCAGCCTCCGCCCTAAACTCCAGGGTACACTGTGAGCAGAACGGACACAGCTTATCAGATAATCAAAAAAAAAAAAAAAATGAAATGATTATCTGTGACAAGTGCTCTGAAGGAAACCCAGGGCAAAATGAGGGCACAGAGTAGACTCGGCCACACGCAAGCACTCAGTCACTGCAAATAACTGAAGGAATGCTCGGTTGCTCCCTTGTGCAGCAGTCTGTATTTCTCAGAGCTCTCTCGCATTCTGTCAATTTCACAACAATTTCACAACAGCCCTGGAATGTTCACAGGAACTACAGCATTATGTTTTGCAAATGAAAAAAATAATGGTTTTCTCAAGACCACACAGCAAGTTAGTGTCAAAGGCAAGCCAAGACCTCACCTTCTGGGCTGCCACTTTTGCCTGCCAACCCCATCGCTGTCCGTTATCCCTGGTTAGGATCAGTTTGTTCAAACAGGAGATTGAACCGGCAGGAGGCAGAGAGAAATGGCCTGATTCTGAGAGAAGCGTTGCAGAAGGTTACTGGTTTAAAGGCATGACCTGATTAAAGGCAGAGTCCTCTAGGCTGGCCTAGTTTCTCTGGCTGCTCAAGGCCTGTTGTGGGATGCACATTCCCAAGGTACATAGCTGAGCAGCCTCCTAATAGGTGATCACTTCCTTCAGGTGTCAGCACCTCTCGCAGTGTCATCATAGTTTTGGACATGGTCAGACACCATCACACAATGTATAATCACACACAGCAAATCTGGAAACATCCTCTTCAGTGCACTAGATGCAGAAATAAACAATCACTTGCATACTCTCATATAGAAAGAGGTGTCTGATAAAGTAAGTTACAAATTATTACAAAAATGTTTCTCAAATCTGTTTAAAAATTGAGAAATAAAGATACACACACACACACGCAAGTGCAGTGAAAATCTTTATTTTATAATTTTCTATTCTGACAAGGGTGATTATTTGCTTTTATAAATCACAAAATAAATTGTCATCAAAAGCAAATAATGTAATTATATCAGAAAAATGACTCTCCTGTGAAAACTTGAGAATAAAACATGTCAACACAGCTCATTGGCTTATCATCCAGAACATCAAGAGTGTGGTTTTAAAAATAGCACAGTAGCACAATCACAGCAGAAAAATCTCAAGGAGCTTGAACGAGATTCCAGCTGCACAGAGCAGCAGGTGGAATCTAGGTCTGGCGTCTGGTGGTTTCTGTGTGACCTTCTCTGGGCCTCCAGCCCACCCCACAGCCCACAGCATGAGAAAGTGGCACAAGATCAGTGGTACTCACCCATCAGGTGCACCAGGACCACCTGGGGGGCTTCCGCAACAGGCAGCCCAGGCCCCACAAAGACCACAGGATCAGAACGCTGAGGACCACTGATCTCTGCCCACTGTAAAAACATTCTCGTTCTTACTGGGGTGTGTTTTAGGGGAGGGTCTGCAGAGAGTGGGCAGGCGGCTCTGGAGTACATTTCCGACGCTGAAATGGGAACTGCTCATGTTCCCAGGAGCGGTTCTAACACAGCATCCAATTCATTTCTCAGGGTCACCTTGACCCTAGGCAGGTTCTGAGCCAGATGGTCATTCTTATAGGTCTGAATTCTTCCCCAATCTTGTTCAGGTCTCACAGATCAGGCCAATTAAATTTTAAGTAACTGTTAAGGTTCGGCCAGGCAAGGTGGCTCATGCCTGTAATCCCAGCACTTTGGGAGGCCGAGGCAGGCAGATCACCTGAGGTCGGGAGCTTGAGAACAGCCTGACCAACATGGAGAAACCCTGTCGCTACTAAAAATACAAAATAAACCAGGTGTGGTGGCACACGCCTGTAACCCCAGCTACTTGGGAGGCTGAGGCAGGAGAATTGCTTGAACCTGGGAGGTGGAGGTTGTGGTAAGCTGAGGTTGTGCCATTGCACTCCAGCCTAGGCAACAAGAGTGAAACTCCATCTTTAAAAAAAAAATGTTAAGGTTCTTCTCTATTTTCTGCTTCTGATCTTGACTGGCAGAACCCACCCACAGGTAAAGATGAAAGACTTGTCCGCCCCCTGCCAGGCTGGCCTGCTCCTGCAGTGTCTCCAAGCAGCCTCTCTTGCCTCCCCTGCAACACCTGCTCCTGGGGAAGGGGGATCTTCTTGGCCTCCCTCTGAAGGGCTGCTCCCACCACTTGCTGGGGCACACAGCCCTCACTGTTATCAACACTGACCCCCGCACCTGCTGTGTGAGCGGCATGAGGGCAGGGCCGTCTGCCTGGCACAGGCACACAGTATATGCTCCCTGAATGAGTGAGTGAGTGAGTGAATGAATGAACGAACAAACTGCTGTGGCCCTCACCTATCCAGGGCTGGGTGTCAAGGGTCCACCATACCCATAACCCAAGGGTGAGACCCCCCTCCCTCACTGACGAGGTGAAGAGGAGGAGACTTTAACAACTGTCTCATGAAGAGGTGGGCCCACCATGACTGAGGACACCTGGCCAGCTCTCCCTACCTGCTCTTTGCTTTCGAATAAGCCCACACAGCCAGCTGGGATCAACTGCCAATTGCTGGCTTGAACCTCAACACAGAGGGTGTTGCTGTGTAATAAGGGAGGATCTGTCATCTCCTCCCACCCTAAAGGGTTGTTTTCACCACCATGACGAGAACTACCATTAACTGACTTCAGGCTGGTGTGAGTCTGGTGGGTGCTCTCTGGCACTCCTGCCACCTGGTCTAACTTATCAATTGGCTTGACAAGATGAGATCCCAGAAACCCTCCCCTACTCCCCACTAAAACAGTTACTACCACCCAATGCAAATTACAACAGGACCTTCAAGGAAGGAAACTTATGGGAAACTTAAACAGGGTGTGCCAATCCCCCTGCTTCTCCTTTTCACAGGCCAATTTGGCTCTTTCCTAAACCTGGAGAGAATGAAAGGGTGCCTCATGGTAGATTACCACCATCTTAATGCCGTGACCCTGTCCATGCAGACCCCACATCCAATATCGAATATTACTGAAATCACTGGCTGCATCCAAATCAACAGGTACTTTGCTGCTATAGACTTGGCTAATACGTTTTGTTCAGTGCCTATTTCACCAGCCTCTCAGGCATAGTTGGCCTTCGCATCTAAAGGGACACTAGATAAGTTTTCCAGGCTCCCCACAAGGACCTCCACAAGTATGCCATCACACACAGTCATGCACCCAAGGTCTCCCCTGCATCCGTCTTTCTCAGGAGCACAGTTACATTACACTGACGATGGCCTCCTTCACAGAGGCTCCTCTGATACACTCATTAAGGGCATATAAGTAACCCACAAAGGCGCTCACAACGAGAGGGGGCCATCACTCCACATGTGGTGCGAGGCCTGGCACCTTAGTTAAACTCCTGAAAATTATTTGGTAAACTGAGAGCCATTCCATCTCCAACTCTGCAACAAGGCTATTAACCCTCTCAGCACCCACAACATTAATGCAAGTCTCCAACATCTTTTAGTTCTTTTGGGGTTCTGGAAGCAACATATTTCTCATCTACAAAATTTACCTGTGCCCATTTATGCTGTCATCTGCAAAGCAACCCAACTCAAATGGGCTTCTCCAACAAAAGGTTCTAGAACTTGTCCAAGTTAAAATCAGCAGTTACTCTTATTGGTGCCCCCCAGAAACGCCTTCATGGAAGAGGGGGCATTAGCAACCTTCCCTCAAGCCCTGGAGTCTAGAGGCTGATGGCCATAAGTTGTCTAGGGGCTGTGGTTACCCACAGTAACCACAAGATAATACATGCTATTATATTAAGCATGTGTGTATTATTGGGATACACACATGCTTAATATAATGTGTGAGTTTTGGGATAATTTGTTAGGCACCAAGAGAAATTATATTAAATACAATGAAATGCAATTTCCAGCCAGCAGATTACTAAAGATCAAAAAGGTTGAAAAGACCTGTGTTGGTTGAGTGTTGGAAACAAGCATTTCCCTGGGGTGCTGGACGAAGTTATGACGTCCTACCATTAGGCGGATGATTTGGTGATCTCCATCAGAGCCTCAGAGACACATGCTCTTTACCCAGCAATTCCACTTGCAACAAGTTATCCTACTGATTTACTCCGAAATGTAGAAAATGATTTATGTCAAGATTATTCACTGTAGCATTTGTTAGTCATATTTTTAAGTGGTTATGGGCTAAAGTATGTACTTGCAAAAATTCATATGTTGAAGTCCTAACACCCAGTACCTCAGAATGAGACTGTAATTGGAGACAGGGCCTTTAAGAGGTAACTAAATTAGGCCAGGTGTGCTGGCTCATACCTGTAATCCCAGCACTTTGGGAGGCTCATGCAGGTGGATCACGAGGTCAGGAGATGGAGACCATCCTGCCTAACATGGTGAAACCCCATCTCTACTAAAAATACAAAAATTAGCCAGGTGTGGTAGAACATGCCTGTAATCCCAGCTACTTGGGAGGCTGAGGCAGGAGAATCACTTGAACCTGGGAGGTGGAGGTTGCAGTGAGCCAGTATCACGCCACTGCACTCTAGCCTGGGTGATAGAGCAAGACTCCGTCTCAACAATAACAACAAAAAAGAGGTAATTAAATTAAAATGAGGTCATTAGGGTGGGCCCTATTCCAATCTGACGGGTCTTAGGAAGAGGGATTAGGACAGAGAGATGCACAGAGGGAAGATTATGTGAAGACACAGGGAGAAGGCAGTCATCTGTAAGCCAAGGAGAGAGGCCGCAGGAGAAACCAACACTGCAGGCACCTTGATCTTGGACTTCGAGCCTCTAGAACTATGAGAAAACAAAGGTCTGTTGTTGAAGCCCCCTACTGTGTGAGACTTTGTTATGGCAGTGCTAGTTGACTGACACAGTTGTTAAACTTCAAAGTACATCAGAAGGGAAATGATTAAGTAAGTTTTGGTCTACATCAATCATATGGGCTAATAAATTGTCTATTGGAAATTAACTTGAGCTAAATTTAGTCTCTATAACCAGAGACTAAAAGAATCTTGCCCAATATACAGGAAAAAAAAGGCTTTTTGAGAGGCCTATCCAACATCCTTTAAGCTGGACCTGATGTGAAACTGCCTACTCTATAGGTGACATTTGACAGTGCCCCCCTCCCCCATTCTCATTTAGTTCCCTCTTACCTGGAAATAGTCCAGAAGCATGCCGGCCCAGGACAGCCCCAGGCCTGCAAACATGAAAGGCATGGTCACCTGAAGGCCGATGGACCAGGCGGTCTCCTTGCTAGGCTCAGTTTCCAGTGGCTTGGGGGCCACACTCTGGCCCTCAGGGGCCCTGAGAGCTCCATCTTCTGAGGCTGCAGGGAGTCCTCCTGTGCTGAGGGGGGTGAGGAAGCCCCAGCTCCCCCTGGCTTGCCACTGCTGTCCAGCCTCCGCTGCCGGGTCTCTGTCCCATCCATCTGGGCACAGCTGAGTGCCTGGCAGCCCTACAGTGGGAGACACAAAGCAACCGGGTGTTGTAGGGCCGAGTTCCTGAATCCCAGGGCATTAACACCCGAGGCGCCTCGGGCACCTGTCCAGCCCCAGGCCGGCATTGTCCCATCCAAACTGCAGCCCTTACTCAGCGCCTGCTCCACCAGCCTCATGCACCCCAATTTACAATAGTTTGTTGTTTAATATGCATATGTGTGAGCACAAAACATACAGAAGAGCACAAACATACATGAGCTGAAGTCAGCAAAAAGAGCCTCTGAAAATTCTTTCTATAAAAGCAATTTAAAAAAACAGCAGAAACTGTCAAAATCAACTTTTTCAGAACTGTTATTGGTATCAAAGGCTCGACGCATCCAGGAGTACCTATTCAAGAAACTGCTGACTCTCAGCAAGAAAGATCACTTTGTAGCATTCAAGATGCTGGTGATGTTCTAACTTGCCTGGTCCCACTACCCTCTCCAGCTCTCAACAGCCCACAATTGCAGTGAGAGCCAGCAGCCTGGAGGGTGTGACAAGGCTGGAGCTCTTTCAAATCTCCATGCCCAAAGAATTATTTTTTGACCCATATGGGGATCCCTAAAACCCCACTTAGATGACTGTCTGTATTTAACCCCACTTGGAGTTCACCTGGTGCAAAAACCTTTTGCCCTGGGAAAAGTTAGTAGAAAACAATTATAGGCACAGTGGCTACCTGCTGGGGTGGACAATAGACTACTGAAAATGCTTCAAAGGAAAAGCTGAGAAAGGGGATGTCAATGGGGGTTCTGAAAAGTTCCCACACACTCTGGGAATCTATTAGTTTGGTGCAAAAATAATTGCAGTTTTTGCTATTACTTTTAATGGCAACAACCACAATTACTTTTGCCCCAACCTAATGGCAGGCCACCAATGGATAGTGCCACACTCGTGGCCAGGAAGACACTCAGGAGATTCCTAGGAAGGCCCCAAGTTTGCACCTCCTGGAGGCTTTGTACAAGCAGCAGGTAAAGGCTGGGGAGGCTGTGGAGAGCACCGGACTGGATGTGCCCAGTGTGCACATAGAGCCCCTGGGTAAAGACCAGGAGGCACATTCATTCCAGGCACGGAGTTCCAGGCACAGAGTTCAAGGAAATCTATAACTGGTCATCAGCTGGCACTAAGCAGAGAATTCTGTGGCCACATATGACAGAGAATGAAGGATGTTTACAGGATTGGTTCAGAAAAATCACTACACAAATAACAACAAGCAGCAAAAGCAAATCCTGGGGAGGGGGAATCTCATTTCCACACCTGTCGTGTTATATACTGTTAAAGGTCCACTTTCAACAACAAAAATGAGACATGCCAAAAAATAAGAAAGGATGCCCCATTTAAAAAAAAATTAATAGAGACTGTCCCTGAAGGAGGCCAAAACTTTGAACTGGCTGTTTTAAATATGTTCCAAGAACTTAATAAACCATACTGAAAGAACCAAAGGAAAGCTCCAAAATGATGTCTACTCAAATACAGAATATCAATATAGAGATAGAAATTATTTTTTAAAATAACCAAATAGAAATTGAGGAGTTTCAAAGTACAACAGCTGGAATGTAAAACTCCCTATAAGAGCTAATGGCCGATCTAAGCAGGGAGAATATAAAGAATCACTGAACTGAAAGATAAATCGAGAGAGATTATTCAGTATGAAGAATAGAAATGAAAAAGAACAAAGAAAAAGAAACAGAACCCCCCAAGAACTATGGAATAATATCAAGCATAACAATATAAATGTTGAAAAGGGGGAAGGTAGAAAGAATATTTGAAAACTAATGGGCAAAAAACCTTTCCTGATTGCATAAAACATTAATTTCCACATCCATGGAGCTCCACAAATCCCAAGCAGAATAAATTCCAAGAGAGCACAACAAAACCTGCCAAAGATCTTAGAAGCAGGAAGACAGCAGCAACTCATCATGTAAAAGGGATCCTTTAGAGCAGGGGTCCCCAACCCCTGTTGGGAACTGGGCCACACAGCAGAAGGTAAGCGACTCCTGGCAAGAATCACTGCCTGAGTTCCCCCAACAGTCAGATCAGCGGCAGCATCAGATCCTCATAGGAGCTCCAACCGTATTGTGAACTGCGCATGCGGGGGATCCGGGGTGTGCGCTCCTCATGAGAATCCAATGCCTGATGATCTGAGGTGGAACAGTTTCATCCCCCAAACCAGCACCTCCCCTCCGCCCCCAGTCTGTTGAAAAATTGTCTTCCATAAAATCAGTCACTGGTGGCAAAAAGGTTGGGGACCACTGTTCTATAAGATTAGCAGCTCATTTCTCAGCAGAAATAGAAGCCAGAAGGCAATAGGATGGCATCAAAGTACTCAAAGAACAAAAGCTGTCACCAAAGAACTCTTAACTAGCAAAATTATCTTTTCAAAGTAAAGGAGAAATTAAGAGATTTTCAGATAAACAGACAGAGAACATTCGTCTCCAGCACACTTGCCCTAAAGTAAACACTAAAGGGAGTCTTTCAGACCGAATTAGGACCCTAGACACTAGCTTGAATCCACACAGAGAAAGAAAGAGCACTGGTGAAGGTAACCACCTAGACAGATTTTTTTTTAAGCATAAGCATATTTTTGTTAGTAACTCTTTTTTCTTATCCAATTTAAAGACAACTACGTAAATCACGTTGGAATTAAGTTACTATTGATCCAAACTAGATTATTATAAACCGAAGTGCTGATTATAATCCTCAGGGCAATCTCTAAGAAAAAAAATGTAAAAGAAATAACAAGCGAATAAGAGTGATACACTAGGAAAGATCTGCTTACTATAAAACAATGCAGGAATGGGGAAATGGGGAAAAAAAGACATAAGACATATAGAAAACAAATAGCAAAATGGCAGACATAAATCCCATCTTATCAATTATTACATTAAATATAAATGGATAGGTTGGAAGTTAAAGGATTTAAATAAATATAATATGCAAACGGTAACCCAAAGATAACTAGAGTGGCTTTACTACTTTAATAATATCAGGCAAAACAGACATAAAGACAAGAATTCTCACTACAGACAAAGAACG
Organism: Ateles fusciceps; assembly: GCA_036589455.1. Classification (NCBI taxonomy): domain Eukaryota; kingdom Metazoa; phylum Chordata; class Mammalia; order Primates; family Atelidae; genus Ateles; species Ateles fusciceps. The sequence continues at coordinate 92,240 of JAZHEH010003238.1, forward strand.
ATATTTGATAATGATAAAAGGGTCAATCCATCAAAAAGCTGTAACAATTACAAACATACATATGCCTAACAGCAGAGCCCCAAAATATATAAAGTAAAAGTGGCAGAATCAAAGGAAGAAAAAGACAATAATTGATAGGTTAACAGAATACCAACAAAAGAAAGAGAACTTCAACAACATTATAAACCAATTAGATCAAACACATCTACACAGAACACTCTGCAACAATAGCAGAATATTCAATCTTAAATGCACATGGAACATTTTGTAGGCTTGATTTATCTTAGGAAAAATGAATTCAATAATTTAAGACTGAAATCACACAAAATCAAACAAAAATCCAACCACAATAAAATAAAATTAGATGTCAATAACAGAAGGAAATTTGGGAAATTCATAAATACGTGGAAATTAAACAACATACTCTTTTTTTTTAAGATAGGGTCTCAAGTCCGGCACCCAGGCTGGCTGGAGTGCAGTGGCATGATCACAGTTCACTGCAGCCTAGACTTCCAGGGTTCATGCAATCCTCCCATCTCAGACCACCAAGTAGCTGGGACTACAGGTGTGCGCCACCACAACCAACTAATTTTTTAAATTTTTGTAGAGATGAGGTATCACTGGGTTGCCCAGGCTGGTCTCGAACTTCTGAGCTCAAGTGATCTGCTCACCTCAGGCTCCCAATGCGCTAGGATTACGGGCATGAGCCACCATGTCCAGCCCATAATCTTAAATAACTAATGGGTAAAAGACAAAATCACAAGAGAAATTAGAAATTTCTTTGAGATGAATGAATATGAAAACACAACATACCAAAAAATTATGGCATGTGTTAATGCAGTGCTTAGAGGGAAATTTATAGCTATAAATGTCACTTTCTTTAAAAAGAAATGAACAAATTAATAAACCAATCTTCCACCTTAAGATGAAAAAGAAGAGCAAACTAAACCCAAAAAAATGAAGGCAGGAATGAATATAGATTAGAGTGGTAATAAATGAAATAGAGAATTGAGAAACAGGTAGCTCCCACTTAAAGTGCAGAGAGTGAGTGGACGCCACATTTTCAGACGATTTTTATTGCCCACGGACCAGGAGTTTCCCGGCAGAGGAGCCCCACGGATCGCCAGCGTGACTCTTTTGGTCGGCGCGGTCGTTTGCAGGCACCCTGGCGGCCCTTTTAGTTGGCGTTGGAGCACCGGGAAGGCAGAGTCTCCCATTCAGCTGATTGAAAAGCGGACTGAAGCAGGAAACCAGACCGGGAGATTCCTGGGGCAGAAAAGCGCCATGAATCTTAAAGCCGCTGTTTCAGCTGGCGTCGTGGGTTGCCGCAGGGGAAGGCTATTCCCCGCCTCCACAAAAAAAAACCCAGCAATTGGAACTGCTGAGGATTGAGAGTTTCTCAGCAAGTACAGCTCAACCCGGGAAGGTCCAGCTCTGTGGGGGAGGGGCATCCACCGCAGGAAAACTAAGAAACAGAAAAAACTTTACCACCAACAAGCTGGACGTCCACTCAGAGACCTAATCTGAAAGTCAGCAATTACACAGACGACAGGTGGATAAATCCACAAAGATGGGAAGAAACCTGCGCAAAAAAGGCTGAAAACACCTGAAATCAGAATGCCTCTCCTTCTAGAGGATTGCAGTTCCTCATCACCAAGCGAACAAGGCCTGATGGAGAATGAATGTGAGGAATTGATAGAATCAGGCTTCAGAAGGTAGATAATAAGAAACTTCTGTGAGCTAAAAGAACATGTTCTAACCCAACGCAAAGAAACTAACTTGAAAAAAGGTTTGACGAAATGCTAACGAGAATAGACAATTTAAAGAGGAATATAAGTGAATTAATGGAGCTGAAAAACACAAAGTGAGAATTTCACGAAGTATGCACAAGTTTTAACAGTCGAATTGATCAAGCAGAAGAAAGGATTTCACAGGTCGAAGACCAACTTAACGAAATAAAACAAGACAAGATTAGAGAAAAAAGGGTAAAAAGGAATGAGCAAAGTCTCCAGAAATATGGGACTATGTGAAAAGACCTAATCTACGTTTGATAGGTGTACCTGAATGTGATGAAGAGAATGAATCCAAGCTGGAAAATATTCTTCAGGATATTATCCAGGAAAACTTTCCCCAACCTAGCAAGGTAGGACAATACTCTACTCCAGGTAATACAGAGAACACCACAAAGATATTCCTCAAAAAGAGCAACCCCAAGGCACATAATCATTAGATTCACCAGGGTTGAAACGAAGGAGAAAATACTAAGGGCAGCCAGAAAGAAAGGTCAGGTTACCCACAAGAGAAAGCCTATCAGACTCACAGCAGATCTCTCAGCAGAAACCCTACAAGCCAGAAGAGAGTGGGGGCCAATATCACATCCTTAAAGAAAAGAACTTTCAACCAAGAATTTCATATCCAGCCAAACTAACTTTCATAAGTGAAGGAAAAATAAAATTTTTTATGAACAAGCAAGTACTCAGATTTCATTACCACCAGGCCTGCTTTACAAGAGCTTCTGAAAGAAGCACTATATACAGAAAGGAACAACCAGTATCAGCCATTCCAAAAAAAACCATCGGTAAGCTGCATCCAGACCTTTCTCACATGCAAGGATATACAGAGACTCAAAACAAAGGGATGGAGGAAGATTTGCCAACCAAATGGAGAGCAAACAAAACAAAACAAAAAACAAACAAACAAACAAAAGCAGAAGTTGCAATTCTCGTCTCTGATAAAATAGACTTTAAAGTAACAGAAACCAAAAGAGATAAGAAGGACATTGTATAATGGTAGAGGGATCAATGTAATGGGAAGAGCTAACGATCCTAAGTCTACGCGTACCCAATACAGGAGCACCCAGATACATAGGGCAACTTCTTGGTGATTTACAAAGAGACTTGGACTCCCACACAATAATAGTGGGAGACTTTAACACTACATTGTCAATATTGGACAGATCAATGAGATAGAAGGTTAACAAGGATACCCGGGACTTGAACTTAGACCTCGAACAAGTAACCTTAATAAACATTTACACAACTCTCTAGTCCAAATCCACAAAACATACATTTTCTTCAGTAACACATCACATCTATTCTAAAAGTGACCACAGGGTTGGAAGTAAACCACTCCCCCAGCAATTGCATAGTATTCCACAGGTTTAAATGAAATATTGGTTGGCTGTTTGTTATTTTCTTCCCTTATTCCTTCCTGTCTCCATTGTATAACACAATTGTTAGTATAAAAGAGCTTTTCAATACCCATTTTTAGATTGCATTCTAGCCTGGGCAATAGAGCAAGATTCCCGTTCTCTCTCCCTCTTTTCTTCTTTTTCCCTTTCTTTCATTCTCTTTTTCCTTTCTTCTCTTTCTTTCTTTCTTTAAAAAAAAAAAACAGAGAATTGAGAAACAAACAAACAAAAAAAGCCAGCAAAATCAACAGTTGGGTTCTTGAAGATATTGACAAAACTGACAATCCTTTAGATAAACTGATCAAGAAAAAAGAAGACTCAAATAGTTAAATTAGGAATGAAAGACGAAACATTATGACCAAAAGTAAACATAATTATAAGAGAATATATGAGTAATTATAAGCTAACAAATTGGAAAACCCACCAGTCAGAATGGTTATTATTAAAAAGTCAAGAAATAACAGATGCTGGTGAGGTTGTGGACAAAGAGAAATACTTACACACTGCTTGTGGGAATGTAAATTAGTTCAGCCATTGTGGAAAGCAGTGGGGTGATTTCTCAAATCACTTAAAACAGAAGTACCATTCAACCCAGCAATCCTATTATTGGGTCTTTCCCCCAAGTGATATAAATCATTTTACCCTAAAGACACATGTATAGGTATGTTCATTGCAGCACCATTCACAATAGCAGAGACATAAAATCAACCTAAATGCCCATCAACAGAGTCTGAATAAGAATATGTAGTACATATGCACCATGGAATACTATGCAGCCATGAAAAATTAGATTATGTCCTCTGCAGCAACATAAATGGAAATGGAGGCCATAATCCTAAGCAACGTAATGCAGAAACAAAAACCAAATACCACATGTTCCACTTACAAGTGAGAGCTGAACATTGAGTACACATGCATATAAAGAAGGGAACAACAGATTCCAGGGCCTACTTGAGAATAGAGGGTAAGAGGAGAAAGAGGATCAAAAAACTACCTATCTGCCAGGTGCAGGGGCTCATGCCTGTAATCCCAGCACTTTACGAGGCCAAAGTAAGCAGATTGCTTGAGCTCAGGAGTTGGAGACCAGCTTAGGCAACATGTGAAACTCTGTCTCTATAAAAAATACAAAAACTAGCCAGCTATGGTGGAGTGCACCTGTAGTCCCAGCTACTTGGCAGGTTGAGGCAGGAGGATCCCTTGAGCCCAAGAGGCAGAGGTTGCAGTGAGCCAAGACTGCACCACTGCACTCCAGCCTTGATGGCAGAGCAAGATCCTGTCTCAAAAAAAAACACCAAAAACTACTTATCGGGTACTATGTTTATTACTTGGGTGACAAAATAATCTGTACACCAAACCCCCATGACATCTAATTTATAACAAACCTGCATATGTACCCCTGAACCTAAAATAAATGTTAAAAAATAAAGCTAAAAAAAAATTAGAAAACCTAGATGAAACGTACAAATTCCTAGAAACACACAAACTAATAAGATTGACTCCGGAAGAAATAAAAAATATTAATAGATGTACAAGTAAAGAGATTGAATTTGTAATCAAAAAACTTCCCACAAAGGAAAGAGTTCACTGGTGGTTACCAAAGCCTATGGGGGGACTGGGGAAGAAGAGAGGATGGCTAATGGCCAGAAATATAGTTTGATGAAAGAAATAAGAAAGTGTTTGATGGATCAATAGGGTGACTATACTTTATAATAATCTATTATATATTTCAAAATAGCTAGAAGAGAATTCAAATGTTTCTAGAATAAATGACCAATCTCTAAAATGATAGATGGCTACATTGCACTGACCTGATCTTCACAAGTTATATGAAGGTGTTACATTATTACAGGTACCTCAAAAATATGTACATCTATTATGTGTCAATAAATTTTTTTTTAATATAAATGAATGAACCTGGCATAAGGTGCTTCACCTTGCCACCTGGTGGCACTTAGAGCAGGGGTAGGGAGAAAGGCCTTGAACACGGCCAAAGGGCTCTGGGTTTTCCCCTGCCAGAGGCAACTGGCCAGTGACCACTAGAGGCCACACGTCCTCACTCGGCCCCAGTCCGGGTGAGTCACTCACACGCGTGCCCGAGGAGGTTCACCCAAGAGCACACAGCAACTGTGCTTGATGACAGCAAACACCAGAGCAGCAGGTGCTGCCCTGATGTGTGGTCTGTGCTGGGGACACACATGCAGCTGGACCTAGAGAGCCCCAGCCCTGGGTCCACTCTCACTGTCCCTGCAAGCAGTGCCAGAGGAGGGCCTGGCCAGGGTGACCTGGAAGCAGGGCCCAGCTGCCATCAGCAGCACAGTCATTCCCCACCTGCTCTGTGTGCCTTGCAGGGTGGGGGACCTCACAGCTGTGGGCGTGGCCAAGGCCCCCTCAGCTCCACCTGAACGTTGGAGTGTTTGCAAGGAGAACATGCTCCAATGTCACTGTGTCACTCACAGCTTGTGCAGATGAACAACCAAGTCCTCAAGCAGAGGCCGGAGGAGGCTCCTGTGGGAAAGTGGGCTGTGGACCAGGAAACCTCTCACCTTGGAGCCCCAGGGAGGAGCCAGGATGTGGGTGGAGGCATCGCCTCCAGGGTCCCCACAGAGGACACCGGGCAATGTCTGCACATGGTTTTGGTTGTCCCGACAGGGGATGCTAAAGGACAGCCCCCCACAGCAAAGAACTGCCTCACCCCCAACGTTAGTAGTGAGGAGGCCAAGAAATCCTGCTATGGGGCAGTGGTCAGAGACCTTTGTCCTGCTTTGAGAGGGGCTGGGCAGGGCAGGTCATGGCCCACCCGGGGCCACAGGTCAGAGCCACACTTGGGTCTGTGAGGCTGTCCACCTTCCTAGCTGCCAGCAAGGGGTAAGGAGATGTCCACCCCCATTGGACTGAGGAAACAGACAGTCACCCAGAAGTATCCCTGTGTCACCCTGTGAGGCTGACCCGGGACTCTAGGCACCCAGTCAGTACCCCAGTGTGAACACATCCTGCTCTGGGGCCCGATCCCAACCGCTCACACAGACCAGAGCTCCCCCCAAAGGCAGGCAGTCAGGCAGGCCCACCGCTGACCACGCACCTGGAGGGCCGAGGTTCTAGAACTAATAGCTTCTGCCTGGCAGGGACCCAAGGTTGGAATCCCAGCTCCTCCCCTTTCTAGATGTGTGACTTTGGAAAAGTTAACTTTCTGTACCTCTGTTGCCTAATCTATGAAATGGGGTAAGATTACCTACTGTGTAAGGCTGTGAAGATTGGAGTCATGCATTTTCATCACAGGGCACCTGGCCCATTCTTACCCCTAGTTCAGCCTCCTCAAAGCCCTAAGGGTTCAGATCAGTGGTCAGAACCACCAGAACCTGCTAAAGACAAGAACAGGGACCCGCCCTCAAGGTTTAGGGTTCAGGAAAGTCGGGGTGGGGCTGGGGAACCCACGTTTCTAGCACATCTCAGGGAAGGCAGTGCTGCTGGTCCTGGGACCACAGTTTGAAAAACACTGGTGTAAAAGACTTCTAAAAAGTAGGATTTGATGACTAAAGTCATATGGAAAAAACTGGAAGAAAAAGGAAAACAACATAAAGAATGGGATTTTAAAGAGACATATCCCGCTGGCTCTCCTGCATGGAGAGAGTGTGGGACTTTGAGAGAGACTCCCGGCTCGGCACCCCAGGAGGCTTTCTTCACCAGAGGTTTGCACCGAACCCACCCAGGACAGTGGGCTGAGCCTGTGGCAGAGACTGGCGGGACGTCCGGCTGAGGCAGCAGCGAGGGCTCCCTGGGCACGGGCGCTGCGGGCAGCTGCAGGAGTCACGCTTGTGACATCCACCCAGGAGCCGTGCCCTCAGCAGGCTAGGAGGGAGGAGACCCGGCCGCTGAGTGCACGCCGCGGCGGTGTAGGCAGCGGCCTCACACACCTAAGGGCAGAACTGGCCCGCACCCCGGCGAGCCCCAGCGGCCTCCCCCAGGCGTGGCCCCACCCCGCCCCAGGCTGCCCCTCCGACCCCTCGGGTTTACCTCACCTCCCGCGCCCTCCCCTCCCCGAGTCCCCGATCCCGGCCCCCACCTGGCTCCCCCCTCCTGCCCGGGCTCACCCACCTCCCAGCCAGGACCCGGCGCCCGGCTCACCCACCTCCCACGCACCCCCGGCCCGAGCGCCCTCTCCCGCGCGTCTCCCCGACCCGCCTTGGCCCCGGCTGACCGCACCTTCCGCCCTAACCACGCCAGGCACAGGGCCGCGCTTATCAGGTCCCCTCCCAGGCGGCGGCGGGAAAGAGGCGGGCAGAGGACGTCGGGGCGGGCCTGCGGCTCCGGCAGGAAGCGGGAAGGCCTGGCGTCCTTGGCACCGCCCCGGCCGGGCAGCGGGACCTCGGGCGGCCTGGCGCTCGGGGACTGTTGTGGATGCCCCAGCCTCGGGAGCGCCGAGGCCCGCCGGGGCCCGGGGAGCTGGGAGCCGGGGACCGCGGGGATAGAAGTGTGGGGCGGAGGCTCGCGAGCTCGGGCCCTCCGCGCCGCGCCTACCCCCGCCAGTCCGGCTCCTGTCGCGGGGGAGCGGGTTTACACCCAAGGGTCTGGGCTTGACTGGAGAAACCCCCCGCGGGAAAGGGAGGTGGGAGGGCCCCGGGGCCCGGCCGCGGAGTCCAGGCAGCTGGGGCCCCACCGATGCGGCTGTAGGGTTTTATTGTGGAGTTGTCAGGGTGGAAAGGCCCAGAGAACAGGAACGCACCCCGCAGCCAGCTTCCCTTGGAGCCTGCATTTTGCCTAATAAGAAAAAAAGTCTGTGCTTCACCCCACACACGCCTTTCCTTTTCCTTTTTATTCCAGAGTAATTTTAAAGCATCCCAGGACATAAATTCTCCTTTAAATACTCGAGTATGTTTAATCAATAAGGCCTATTTTTAAACATTCCAGTAGTGTTACCATCACATCTAATGAAATTGGCAGTTCCCAGTCCTCTTCAATTTTCCCTGGTGGACTCGAAAATGCCTTTTGACAGTCCGCGTGCTGGGAACAGGATCCAAAGAGGGCTGGGCCATCTCTGGAGGGAGGCATGATGGTTCACAAGACTTGGTAAAACAGATCATTATATTGTAAACCAAAAAATAAATTCTAAGCCCCCTCCCCCAGCCCCCAATCATCCGAATGGACCTCCTCCTTAGCCAGGGCTTTTAAAATTTAATCTGAAAGACTGGTTCAGGCCATAAGGGGAAGTGGAGGCCAAATAGGCCTCATTACCCCTCTCCTGCATTAACATCAACACAGACTTGAAGTCTGGTAAGAAACACTTTGCAACCTCTTTTCTCTAAAGCCTCCTACCCTACCCCGGATGCTTCATCTGCATGGTAAAACATTGGTCTCCACAACTTCTTATCTTAACCCAGATATTCCTTTCTTTAATCCCAGGTCTTTGGACAAACTCAACCAATTGTCAACCAGAAAATGTTTAAATTGACCTATAGCCTGGGACCACCGCCCCCTCTTTGAGTTGTCTGGCCTTTCGGGATCAAACCAATTTATTTATTTATTTATTTATTTATTTATTTTGATACTGAGTCTTGCTCTATTGCCCAGGCTGGAGTGCAGTGGCACAATCTCAGCTCACTGCAACCTCTGCCTCCTGGGTTTAAGCGACTCTTGTGCCTCAGCCTCCCAAGTAGCGGGGATTACAGGCACCCACCACCATCCTGGCTAATTTTTATATTTTTAGTAGAGACGGGGTTTTACCATATCGGCAGGGTGGTCTCGAATTCTTGACTTCAAGTGATCTGCCCGCCTTGGCCTCCCAAAGTGCTGGAATTACAGGCATGAGCCACTACACCTGGCCCAAACCAATTTATTTCTTAAATGAACTTGATGTCTCATGCCTCCTTCTAATGTATTAAATCAAGCTGCACCTCAATCTCCTTGGGTACATGTTCTCAAGACCTCCTAAAGGCTGTGTCACTGGCCATGCTCACACATATTTGGCTCATAATAAATCTCTTCACATATTTTAGACAGTTTGACTCTTTTCATCAACAATAATTTGCCACCCAACATGGGGCCTTAGAGAGACTCAGGACCCCAAAGGATTTGTGTGAATTCAGAGCTAGGATACCAGCAGGGCCCACTGAAGCCTCCCAGACTTTGAGCTTCTCCCCTGATGGAACTGGTAAGTCCTCCTGAGCCCCATACCTCCCTTTGGTTGACAGTCCTTGGTTTATTCTGAGCTGGTTTTTCTCCTAGGAAGTTGTTAAGGATTCTAATTCTAGTCCACAGATGCATTCTAAAGGGTTTTCTCTATTGCTTTTTCTCCCAAAATTAATCTTGGTTCAGCTTGCCTGCACATTTGTGCGAGGACTTCAACGGTTGTTTTAATAGGTAAATGAGAGACTGCGTTTTCTCAGCTCCTAAGAGAAAAGACATTTGCTCCTCGCAACCAAAAGGTGCCTCTGGGTGACTGGGGCCTTGTGGTGTAGTGGGAAATAAGAGATCTGGAGAGACCAATGGTGTTGCAGGAGGATTTTATTCAACGTAATCATGAGCTCAGCAGAATCCCTTCCTAATTCTGAGCAAAGGACAAAGAAAATGGGTGCCTTTTATGCACCTAGGTGGTACGGATGACGAAGCAGGAAGCAGATTTACAGAAGTCAGAACAAAGAACAGTTTATTAACTTGTGACATGTCTTGTGATATACTTTACATTTAAAAAGTAACATCTTGCAGCACTTTGGGAGGCCGAGGCAGGTGGATCACGAGGTCAAGAGATTGAGACCATCCTGGTCAACATGGGGGATCCCTGTCTCTACTAAAAATACAAAAATTAGCTGGGCATGGTGGCGCACACCTGTAGTCCCAGCTACTCGGGAGGCTGAGGCAGGAGAATTGCTTGAACCCAGGAGGCAGAGGTTGCAGTGAGCGAGATCGCGCCATTGCACTCCAGCCTGGGTAACAAGAGCGAAACTCCGTCTTCAAAAAAAAAAAAAAGTAACATCTTGAGAAACACATTCTGCAGTTTTGAGCTTATCTGCTTTGTGACCTTGCAGCTGGTCAGTAAGAAAAACAGAAATGTCTAGATGCCTGGGAACTTTGCTAAGAATGTGGGGAAGATAGATAAGGTTAAATGGTTTGCAGGAAGGCAGTTAATATCTCTGCCTCCAACAGAGCTGGAGAGGTATTACATTACACAGCACACAACACTGCAAAATTTATTATATAGCCACTACAAATGATAAGGTTTTGTTTTACTATTATTGCTATTATTAAATTCTCTTCTTCACTGGGAGTGTCTGGGGGGGGTTGACATCCTGTGACATGCAGCAGCCCTACAGGGAAATCCCAAACAAAAATTAATTTAAAAAATGGCTTGTCCAGGAAATGCACATAAGGCTGATCATCCAGCATTTTGACCCTTCTCAGAGGTAACAGACCTCTGCAGAAAGAAACTGTCACATGTAAAACGGTGGAAATGACTCAGTGGTGACACATTGTGGGGTCTTGCCCACAAGAGGCACACATTGATCCACCACACAAAAACCCTAGGCCACAGCTCAGTTCCTTCTTTTAAGAACAACAACAACAACAAAAAAGTGGAAAACAAATGATCTGAGAATGAGGAGAAGCCAGGAGAAACGACCCGTTTCAGGCACTCTGTTGGTTTTATGGTGCCTCTACTTGCCAGAGTTTATGTAAAATGGAAATATAATGATCCATGTGCACATTTACATTAAGGAAAAGAGCCTGTACACCATAGAGTTCCTAAGTTCTCTTCTTCTCTATATTCTTTTCTGCCTGCTTTAAATCTACTTTTACTTTTCTACTGAGATAAAAACCACTGTTTGGATCTAACCTCTTTTTTTTTTTGCAAGCTGGTGAATTTACATTTATCCCATGGCTAAAGTTCTAAAGTAAAAGCTATAGGATCTGTGTGTGTGTGTGTGTGTGTGTGTGTGTGCACGAGTGTATGTGTGTATTTAAAAGGATTTTATAAGAGACTACAATTTTATATTTAATTGGCAAATTAAATCCATTTTAATTTCCCTCTAGCACAGCAGACTGTCTCTTGGTACTCTGAGATGTAAATTTTGCTGCCTGATTTTTCACCTAAGAGTTGTTTCCTTTAATATACAAATGTAGAACTATTTAGCTGACAACTGCTTAGGGTGATGAAACAGGTTATCCAGAATTTAAAAGTCTAAGGAAAAAGAGGTCTTACAAATGTATAAGATGTACTTCTATCACCATGCCTAATACAGCTATGTATTTATGTGTTGTGTATACAATATTTCACAACTAAAATATGTAAAAGAGCTCTAATTAGCTTAAATAAAAATAAAAGCACTTAAATACTTTATTAAAAAAATACTAGTCAAATGCTTTCCAAGTTCATGTGACAAGTAAAATATTTAATAAGCTGTCTTTTAAATTATTGGTAAAATATTAGAAATGTTCTAAGAATTGTTAGTATTTTTGTTTGCATTTATTGATCAAATGGCTTCACGTTTATTCTTTCAGAATACTATAAAATTAGTCATAAGGGTTATAAAACTATAAAACCCAGCGCAGAACAGAATGATCTTTGCTTGTATAATTTTTGATAAATAAGACGTGGGATATTGTTGGTTTAATGAAGACAGCTAAATCGCGAGTTATTGGTAAAAATACCCTTATATTTAATCATAAATTCTTTACTGAAGTAAACACCTGAAATTCATAGCTATAAAAATGGTTAACAGGGAAATAACTTAAATAATGACTATTACAGTTTTTGTTAATAATCCAGGTAAACAATGAAATACATTACTCAGATAAATGTAATGGAATAAGTTTTTGTAAACAAATTTATCATATAATTTAGGATCTCAAGTTATTAATAAATATTGAACATCTGGGTAATTTCCAATTTAAAAATTATAGGAAAACTTTTTTAAAGGGTAAATACCTTTGTCTAATTCAAAGCTTAGTTATGTATAAAACAAGGTAAAAGGAACCAGGAAATCAGAGATGTAGAGAAAGTTAAAGATATAAAGAGGTAATTTTTAGTAAAAAAATGTAAAAAGGAAAGCGATGTTATGTAAGAAAGCATCTTGTGTAGTGAATTTTTGTCCTAAAAAAAAAATGACTAAGTTGTTCAATAAAGAGAGATATTTAGGACAAAACAGAAAGTCTACTTGTGAATGGTCTATAGAAGTTGTAATAAGGTTAGTAAAAAGGAATTGTATAATTCAGTTGGCTATAAGTAAGAAGAAATTACAGTCGTCTTTCTAGAGGTGGATCTTTGCTATTTAAAAAGTACACTAATATAAAACTAAATAATTGGCTAAAACAATGTATTATTACAAATATTGACTTAGTTCAATGTAATAAGTTTTAAATTTATAAACTCTATAATCTGTCTCTGACATTCTTCAGATTGATATTTCAGAGGTTCAGCTTTCTCTTTTGAAAAGGCTTTGGATAATAGATGTCTCCTTCACCTTTTGTTGGTTCCTGTAACTTAATAATTACAGGATAATTAATAAAATTATCTGAAGTAAGGGAGAGAAATTTTTTTGAAAACAGGCAAATAAAATTAGATCTTTTAGACCTGCCTTTTAATTCTGCATGTCTCTTAGATCTCTATCTTTAGATGTGTCATGTGGAAGTGATATTTCACTATCAAACTACATGAAAGAGCTCTAACCTAGTAACTTTAAAAATGTTAAGTGCTTATCAGATTGGTAGACGCTAGCTCAGATGTCTTTTAATTTAACATGATCTTAGTAATCTTTGGTAAAATTAATTTGTTAAATTAAAACTCTAGCAATTTAAAATCTTAAAGTCATGTTAAAACCTCAGTTTTTTTTCTCCGGAAATTTGAGTTACTAAAAGTTAAAATAGGAGCATAAAATATGTTTTTGGTGAAGTTTATAAAACACAAGCATGTTGATTTTGCTAAAAAGGGAAAATAGGTTTTTCTTTTCTAATTAAAAAACTACTAAAGAGTTGCTTTAGGACAGAGAAAAAAATTATACTGATAAAACTAAATGGAATAATTAAGCCAGAGCAACAAAAGTTAACTGAGACCTGTGGCTACTAAAAACATAGTCGATGTGGGGGAGGGCAAAACTATTTAAAACCAGAGGGTATAATGCAAAGAAATTGTTCCACTTTGTAGATTTGTATCATTAGCTTCTTAAAAAAATCTTTACGACAGTGGATTGTAAAAATAACCTCTTTAAAGACAAAATCCTTAATTTTAAATACTACAGAAAGTAAGAGCTTGTTTGGGTTGACGCAGGACCCCACAGCTCACTATTGAACAATCACTAGTAAGTATATATGATCCAAATGTACAAGAGGTCATTCCTGAGAGAACAATTAGCCTAGTGGACCAGATAAATGCCACTCTAAGGTCTGTTTGCCCTGAGAAGGGGACTGCCCAACTCTCTGTATAAAATACCAGGTAAAGCAGGCACCCTAGATGAAGCAGTTGATATGCTTCATACGCAAGCCATGTTTAAACAAGCTTTATGTAAGGTAGTTGTAACCCCTTTTTCTAAATGTCTTATGAAAATGGGTCCTGGATCTAACTGGGGGATGGTTCCCCTTTCGAGTCTGTAAAACTAACTGCATGTAAATCTGCTCTTTTGAGAAATTGGACACTTCAAATGGGAACTGGTAAGACTGCCTGAACCCACATGCTATAGAGTAGAAGCTGGAATACTAGTCAAGACAAATCCTTCACTTCATAGCCTTTGTGGAACATTTACTGGGGCTGATGGCAAAAGAGGAAGTACTTCCCGATGACAGTGACTAAACTAGAGAATTTCCAGTTGAAGGGCATTTACTGCCTTAATCTGGAATGTTAACAGAAGCAATCCATATGTTAATGGAAACAATGGTGCCCAAAAGAGTCCCATAATAAAATAAAAATGGTTTACATGGAATCTTACTATCTGGGGACATAGGGAGGAGATACTGGTAAGCAGGGAACTCTTTCCTAGGACTAATTCTAACTCTGGGAGTAGTTGCTGGACTCCACAGTGCCTGACAGACAGCTCTCATGAGCTGCTTGGCTTGTGAATGGTATTTCCTGACAAACAGACTTTTTTTTTGCTGAGACAGACTCTTGCTCTGTCACCAGGTTGGAGTGCAGTGGTGCGACCTCCGCTTGCTGCAACCTCCATCTCCTGGGTTCAAGTGATTCTCCTGCCTCAGCCTCCTGAGTAGCGGGGACTACAGGTGTGCACCACCACGTCCAGCTAATTTTGGTATTTTTAGTAGAGATGGGGTTTCGCCATGTTGGCCAGGATGTTCTCTATCTCTTGACTTCATGATCCAACTGCCTTGGTCTCCCAAAGTGCTGGGATTACAGGCGTGAGCCACTGTGCCTGGCCCAGACATCTTATTTAAAAGATGCTACTTTAAAGAAGGTCAAGAAAATATTTTTCTTTTGAATTATTTGGGTGAAGTGTGTTTTTTAAACAAATTTACCTTTCTCTCTCAGTTCTCCAAAGTCTGGATTGTGATTTTATGACAATATAGTTATTTGCGTAAGTTCAGTAAGAGTCTTTTAAAAAGAGCAATTAGAGACACTGGTTAATTTACCAAGACTTTAACCAAAATAGTATATTTTTAGGTAAAATTCCAGGAAAGCCAACTTAAAAGGAGCCTATATGGCTAATCAATTTTATGCAAATAATCAGGGCAAGCATAATAAGCTTAGAACTTACTTTACACAGAAATTAGTCTTACTATAATCTCTCTTTAGTAGAAAAGAAAGGTGCTAACAAAATTTTTTTAAAGGAAAAGTATCACACTTGGTAGTACATTTTGACCCTAACTTTTGTTGTTTTAAGTATAGATTAAATCATGAATTATTTCTTGGCTGTAATAATTCTATAGAGTACCAGATTATAATTTTTCTTCATATTTTTAGATGGTACCCTAATTGAATAGGCCCTTTCTTCTATTCTGACACAGGAATCACTCTTATAATTGTCAAACTAAAAATGTTATTTCTCTCTCTTTACTGCCAAGGAAACCAAAATCATGGTGTTCTGAAGACCAGAGATGAACCCCTCATTTGGCATCCCACTGGGCCCAGACCTGTTTTACTGGGAATGTTCTGGTGCTAAAACTATACAAGCACCCTCCCTCTAGGCCCAATGGCTATTGTGGAAGAGGAGGGGGATGTAAGATTGTAAGGGCCAATTTTGAGGGATAAAATTAGGCCAAGGTCAAACCCTCTAAATCAGTAAGGGGTACAAAGATACCCTCTTCTAGCCAGGCCTTCTCCCCTGCTTGCCATGGAGTGAGGGGCCATGTCCACTGGAAGCCTCTGCATCGCGCTCCAGCTGCCTAGGACCTGAGAGCTCCAGTGGCTCCAATCCCCCTTCTAGGATGTGTGCCCAGATCAGCACACACCCACATAAGCAGGCTGGGGCACTGCTGTCTCTTCTCACAGTGCCACATTGAACTCCAAGGAGTCCAAGAATTCTGCATTTGAACTTGACCTCACAGATCTCTATGAAGGTACATTTGTCAAGGCCAGAATATAGACTCTACTTTACAGTTGTTTGGTTTTATTTATAATGTAGACCAAAAAGTGTCTGAGACGGGTCTCAATCAGTTAGAAGCTTATTTTGCCAAGGTTAAAGACGTGCTCATGACACAGGAGGTCCTGAGAACGTGTGCCTAAGGAGGTCTGGCCACAGCTTGGTTTTATACATTGTAGGGAAACAAAAGACAACACATGTAAGATTTACATTGGTGGGGTCCAGAAAGAAGGGACAACTTGAAGTGGGCAGGAAGGGTGGGGATGGAGGGAGAAGCTTCCAGGTCACAGGTGAATTCAAAGATGTCCTGACTGGCAGTTGGTTGAAAGAGTTTATCTGAAGACCTGGAATCAACAGAAGGGTGTGTCTGGCTTAAGACAGGGCTTGTGCAGACCAAGGTTTTTATTATGTAGATAAAGCCTCCTGGTCGTGCAGGCTTCAGAGGGAATAGATTGTAAATGTATCTTATCAGACTTAAAAAGGTGTCAGACTCTTAGTTAATTCTCTCCTGGATCAGGAAAAAGACCTGGAAAGGGAAGGAGAGTCTCTGCAGAATGTAGATTTTCCCCACAAGAGACAGCTTTGCAGGGCCACTTCAAAATACGTCGAAGAAATACATATGGGGGCAAAATACCTTGATTTATTTTAGGGCCTGCCATCTGTCATGTTTGCATCTTATTGCTACAAAGAGTCTGCTCTGTCAGTCCGAAGGACCTGAACTACTTTTTCAGGTTAATTTCAGGTCCTTGGCCAAGAGGAGGGGTCCATTTGTTACCCAAAGAGAGATCTGAGTTACCCTGAGTTACTGGCAGCAAATTTGTACCAGTTCACAGCAACTTCAGTCCCTTCCTCCTTGAAAGAAAGAATTCGACTGAAGGGCATGAAGCAGAAAAAGAGACCAAGGCAAGTTCCACAGCAGGAATGGAAATTTAAAAAGTCTTGAGAACAGGAATGGAAAGGAAGGTGCGCTTGGAAGAGAACCAAGCGAGCATGTGACGGTTAAAGAGACCCTGTTAACCATGATCCTAAGACTTTTATAAGCTCGCCTCTTTCCCCTGAGGGTGGGTTTTCCACAAGCCCAGTGCTTTAAGGAAAGCACCCGTTAGAATTGAGCACACGTGATGCGTTTAGGGAGTCTCTGCATGCCCATCTGAAGCTTTCTTCCTTTTCCAGTGGAGTGTGCCCACAGAAGGTCACATTTCACCATTTTTTGCCTCTTAACATGCATGCCCAGGAAGTTGCTTCTCCCTGGGGCCCCACATTCAATTAATATTTTGATGTTAACAGGTGTAGACCATCAGGAACTGGCCTCTCCTTGGCACTGTGGAATTATCATTCTTAGAGAGGCAATTCAATAATTGCTGAACCATCATCCAACATTTCCAGTGGGTTGGCAGGGAGCCCTCTCCTACCCCACCCATGCCTAACTACCTGTAACACATTCAATTGGTTGGGAGATTTATAATTTTATTTGTGGCTTACAATAATCATTAAATATTTAGATACATGGTTTGTGGACCCTCCCTTGTACTTTTGCCTTGGACTCTATAAATTTTGAGGTGGGCCTGTCTGGTTTATGATTCTTAGAGTTATGGGTACAAGACACTATTTTCTTCTTAACTCTAATGCATGAGAAATAAACTGGCAAAGAATAATGACAAATAACAACCAACAAGTGGCCTCAGTTATGGAGAAAGCACGGGGAAAATGGCAGCATTCTAGAAAAGGGGGCAACCAAGCATTGCAGCCAAGCTCCAAAGGGCAGTCACCACACCAGGTCACAGGATCCACTTCTTGGGGCCTTGGTAAATGACAGGCAGTGAGTACCAGTTCCTGTAGACTACTTTATGCCCCTCTGTCTCCCCCTCACACGGAGGCACTTGCAAGTGCTGGTTCAGGAATCCAGAGGCCTGGCTGGAGTCTAAGCAGTGAGTAGCTTGGCAAAGAGCTGCTATGCTTTAGTTTCGGTGGAAACTAAAAATAGGATAGACATAAAATATATTTGTAAATAATAAAGATTCATACAATGTTAGGAGATATTAGGATTGAATCAGGTCCCCACACATTCATATGTTGAATCGTTAGCCTCCAATGTGACTCTATTTGGAGACAGGGCTTATCAGGAGATTATAGTAAAGATTCAGTGAGGTTATGAGCTGATCCAATAGGACTAGAGTCCTTAAGAAGAGAAGGGAAAGAGGCAGGGGAGAGCTCCCTCTGCGCAAGTACACCAGCAAGAAGGTTGCCATCCGCAAGACAGGGAGAGAGGCCTCACCAGACACAATCCTGCTGGCACCTTAACCTCAGACTTCCAGCCTCCAGAACTGTGAGAAAATAAGTGTGTTAGTTATGAGCTGCCATAACAAAAGATTACTATTTTCACAGCAAGCTGACCTTGAGAAAGTCATTAAGCCTCAGTCTTCTCATCTGTAAAGTCAAGACAATATCTGTGCCTCCCTCATAGGCTTGATGATTACATGAGGTGATCCAGGTAGAGCCTTCAGCATGGTGCCTCGTGTGTAATGAGAGCTCGATAGTGTTCCTGCCGTTACATTTATTGTTGTTACTAAAACCCTGATGGGACAAACGTCTAAGGAAGAAAAGATTCCAGGCTCCCAGATGGACCACGGGGGAGGTCTGGGGAACAGGGAGGGCTTGACTCTGAGCTTGACATGGGCATCTGCCCACCTGGGCCTGCCCACACCTTTCCTCATGTCTGTTCCACTTTCCCACCGTTATTCTGCCACCACAGTGTCCACCCGGGGTTCCCAGCCAGTCTCCATCTTACCCAAATGGATGCTAGGTTGGTGACAGCAGCCCTAGCCCAGGGCTGGCCTTCATTTTCCCCTCCACTGCCAGCAGGTGGCCCTCTGGGAACAGGCCTCAGTGGTGGGCCTGTCTCTCTCCCCAGGCATCTGGCTCTCCCAGGCCAAGCAACACCGTCACGCCCAGGTGACTGTGCAACTTCCAGGCCCACCCAGGAATACCCACGGGTGCAGCAGAGAGACACAGAGATGTAGACGGTCTCTCTTCAGAAGCTTTATTTTCCCTGGGTTGGGGGCACGCCTCACCCAGACAAGGGCTGCTTCTGACTGGACAGAGGTCGTCCGAGATGCTGATATGGGGTGCAGGCAGTGGGGCTTCCACTGGCCCCACAGGTGGAAGGTGCTATGCATCCGGGCTCGAGAGGGAGGGGGCCCCGGCCGCCAGGGAGAGAGCAGCGACTTTCTTCTCACAGAGACCTTTCTTCAGTACTCGAAAGTCACCGTCTTGACCCGCAGGTACTCGTTCAGAGCCGCCTCTCCTGTAAGACACCACAAAGGTCACAGCAGCTCCCACCACAGGCAGGGCACTGCTGGAGGCTGCAAGTGTCTTACCCCTCGGCAAAGCCGAGGCCCAGTGAGGTCATGAATCTTACCCAGGTTCTCCCTGGCAGTGGATAGTGGGCCAGGACCCCTAGAATACAAAGCCAATCTGAGGCAACCATTTAAGAATCTTCCCTGGCTCCACTGCCTTGTCTGGACAGCAGGAAGCCCCTTCAGGCAGAAGCGGGTAGAGAGACTTAGTGCTACTGCTGGGACTCACTGGCCCATCTCTTCTCCCATGGCTGCCCCCAGCTGCATCCGCATCAAGCTGTGGCTGGGAAAAGGGGGATACCTCACAGTGCCCTGAGGCCCCAGACCTTAGCAGTGCTATGTGGCTGGTACATTTCAGCCCCACAACAAGTGTGAGGCCTGGGGCTGCCTGACAGCCTCCCAGCAGCTCTGGCTGGCCCTGGGAGTGGCACTGGTCCAAAATGCCACTGCTATGTCCCTCTGAGGTCCTGGGCCTGCCCAGGAGGGCTGCTTGGAAGGCTTGGCTTGTGGGACTGTCCACGAGGGTGCTGGTTCTCTCAGCAGGACACAGGGACCAGGGTTGGGAGGGAGCTGGGGGAACTCGGGGAGGATTCATAAGTGGCCCAGGTCATGTCCTAGGGACTTGGCAGCTACAACCTTCCCTGGGTGGCCATGGGCCTCATAAGTTCCCATGGTAGGCACAAGGAAGGTGGCCTGGGAGAAGGCAGGAAGAGGAGGCCCACAGGGACAGAGGGGAGCAGGAGTGTCCAGCTTACACGTGTGTGCATGTGAGCCCAGCCCTGTGGGCACACGTGGGCCCGTCTCACAGGCACCCTTGGTGGCTTCTGCGGGACTTGAAAGATGGGGATAGGAGAGAAAACTGGAAACAGTGACCACCCTTTGACCCCAGCCTCAGCATGACCTTCCCTGTGGTCCGTGGGCTGGCACAGGAGCCTGGAGAGACAGGTAGGACCTCTGAGATAGCACACAGCTCTCCCGGACCTTGCCAGCTACCTCTGCCAAGCCTGCCCATCAGACCTGTCTAGTCCCCCTTGCTGAGAGAGAAGGACAAAGCCCAAGGCTCGGAGCAGCCCAGGGAGAGAGGGCCGGAGCAGAACTCTGCGCCACCCAATGGGTAGAGCACCAGGGGACCTATGCTGTGTGCCGGGGGGACCCGCCTGCTGCTGCCTCAGTGACTTCATCTCTACTGGGAGACTTGCAACACCCATGGATGTTCACTCGGGGGCAAGTTCGGTCCCATGGCTCCTCTTCATTCTAAGGATGCAACCTGAACCCCTGACCATGGCCCATGGACCCTCAATCTGGCTGCTACCTGCCTCTCCGGCCTCCTCTCCTCCCTCCTGCTGCCACTTGGCCCACTCCTGCCACTCCGGCCTCTGTGCAGCTCCGCAACCAAAGCTGGTTCCCCCAAGGACCTGCTGAACCCTCAGCCAGAAACACGTACCCTTGAGTCTTCACGGCCAACTCCTCCCTGCCATGCAGTTCTGGGCAGCACAGGTGCCACCACGCCAGAGAGGCCCCCACTGCTTCCTGGCCGGAATGTCTCCCCCCGGCCACTCTTCTTGCCTTCTTTCCAGCATTCCCCCTTCCCAAGCATCTTGCTCACAGACTTATCAAATGTCCCCTCCCAGTAAGAAGCAAGCCCTGACAGTCATTGTATTCAAGGCTACATCCCTGCATCTGGGACAGGAGCTGGCACTGAGTGGTTTTAAACGGATATTTGTTGAATGAATAAATGAAAGCAACCTCACAGGCATGAGTAGATTACCCAGATCTTTGCCAAATCCAGACTGCTTGAATCCTCCGAAGGGAGCGGCCACATCAGTCTTGTTGTATGTGTTGACAAACACAGTGCCTGCCTGGAGCTTGTCACTGACATACAGGGCTTTGTTGATGTCCCTGGTGAAGACGCCAGAAGCCAGGCCAAATTCTGTGGCATTGGCCCGAGACAGCACGGCGTCCACGTCCCTGGAGGGAGAGTCCAGGGAGAACTCTCTGTGGGAGGTGCAGAGGAGAGCCTAGCCCGCTCCACACCCCAGCCACATGAGACCTTCAGAGGAGATAATGTGCTGGACTGCAGTGCAGAGGGCACGATGGGGGACAGGCTGGGCTGCGAGCGAGGAGGAAGGGCAGAGGCCCATGTGCAAGCAGCTACTACTGGGGCTCCTGGATCCTGGGGTGAGCCCTTTACTCCACAGACTGGGAGCAGGGGCCCAGAGAGGGCCACTGGGTCCTCACACATAGAAGGACCCAGTCAAGCCCTCGGCAGGTTGGGCATTCCCCAGATATCAGCGATTTGGAGACTTACTACCACCATATTTATTGGCTAGGTGGCAGTGAAATCTCTTATTCTGATACCATCAGCATATGATGATAATTTGTTTTTTTTGTTTTTTTTTTGATAGTTGGATAGTAAAGTGTGAGGATGAGGCATGATTTTGCAATTTGCTCCAAGGTGCTACGGAGACAAGGGGCAGGCCTGAGAGGTGACAGCAGGGGCCTCAGCGCCCGCGCCAAAAGTGGAGTCCAGTTTTTTCCTTCCAGCCCAGGCTGGCCTGGGGTGACTGGCTTGGCCAATAGGCTATGGTGGAAGGAATGCTCTGGGATTCTAAAGAGCCCGATCATAAAGAGCCTTTTGGCTTCCACCTGGCCTCCGAGGGGAACCAGGTGCCTCAGCAACCCGGAGGCTGCCACACAGAGGAAGCCTCCTGGGAGGCCCCCAGCAGCATGAGGACAGCTGCTCTGTCACCCCAGCAGAGGCCAGGCACCTCACAGAGCAGAGATGAGTTTGCCTCATTGAACCCTGATCACAAGTAAAATAAATCTCTGTGATTATTCCAAGCCACTACTCTGTGTTGGGGTGGTTTAGTGCACAGTAACAGACCTTAGAACAGAGCCCAGAGGGCTGCAAGAAACATGCCAGAGCACCTGGCAGGAACGAGGACAGGGAAGGGAGCTGCCTTTGCCCACAGGGGGACTCAAAGCCCCAGGTCACAGGGCTTTCCTCTCAGGGGTATGCAGACTCAACGGGCAACCCAGGCGGTGTCCACGGCTTGCACCCCGTCTGAGTTCTCCTCCTGGCTGTCCATGGACTACCTCCTAAAGCCCACACGAAGACCCCAGTAACATGTGGAAGAGAGTCAGGGCCCTTGAGACATCGGCAGGATTCCCTACCCATCAGCAAACCGAGAGATGATCATGACGGGCCCGAAGGACTCCTCTTTGGCTATGAACATGTGGTCTTCCACATCTGTGAAAACGGTTGGCTCAAAGAAGAACCCTGCAAAAGAGATGGAGGCCCGTTGCACATGGGAGGCACAATGCCTGACGGTCCAGCCTCGCTGTCAGCAGGGCCTGGGCCACACCGGCCACCTGCAGATGACCCAGCATAAGCGCCGGATCGTGGCACCCGTGTGATGGGTGTCGCCATGCTGTCGATGGCTCTCCCACCTGGCATGTTCTTTGATGTGGGTCTCACTATGCTTTTAACTCAGTGCTATTGAGGGAAATGCGGCTGCAGGTTGGCAGGTGACACAGCTGAGACCTGATCCCAAGTCCGTCCAACTCTAGTGCCAGAACCCATGGCCAAAGCAAAGACCTGAGCTTTTCTGGTGACAGCTAATTTAAAACCTCCTAGATTATTCGGCAGGTGAAACCTCCCAGGCAGCTCTGCCATTGGCCCTGGTGGCTGCAAGCTGTGGAGTAGGAGAAAGTGAGGGGGAGGAGCTCTGGACACTGGGACCTCCTGGGGCTCCCTCCCTCCTCCCTCCTGGGGTGCCTATCAAGGCCCAGCTTCATGCTGTTGGGTCAAGAAGGGACCACCTAGTCCCAACCCTGGATGCAGCCCCTACAGGCTCTGGTTCCCAGGGCAGAAGCACTTCTGACAACAGAAATACTTTCTGTTTTCTCTAGAGACAGAGCCCTGAGAACCTGCTGCGCTGAGGTCGTCAGTCCTGCCTCACCTCACTGAGATTCCATCCTGCCTGACTTAGGAATAATCAACAGACCGGGAATTTTCTCACTCTAGTTTTTAGAAAAAGAGAAAATTTCAAGAAACAGTAAAAAGCGATTTAACTAGTAAAATATTCAATATTTTTCATATGTTTATAAATGATACTTTAACACTGATTACAATTGTTAAAGTGTGACTCATGCACGCACGGTGGTTTATGCAGTGTGGTCCACGTTCACTCCACAGTTTCACACCACTCCTACTGGGCGTGTGAGCCGTGCTGGCCACCTCTCTGTTGTCCCCTCCCCCAACTACCTTATACTCTCCCCTGCCCCTCCAGGCCCTGAGAGCTGGTCTCCTGGTCCTTGAGCCACCAGAAGGCAGCCCCATGCTGTGCTCTGCCCCTCACTGGGCTGCAGGAATCCTGCTCCTTCTTGTGTCCCCTCCAGGGTGGGGTGATGGCTCCCCACTGTTCCTGGTTCCTGGATGTTGCTGTATCCCTTGTTAGCTCCCTAGCCCTGCTCCTGGCACAGGGCCTCCATCACACTGTCTCCCACCAATCCTGAACCCGGCCATCCTTGCCCTGAAAGGGCCCTAGTGACACTTCCCCCACCCCCACCTGCCTCATGGAACCTGCAGCCCAGCGGGAGTGGGAAGAGGGTGAGTGCACAGGGACAGCAGCAGTGCAATGGTCACGAGAGCTCTGTTGAGGTGTGTGGTGCCTGGCTCCCTACGACATGGCATGCCCGTGCTTGGATGTCCTGTGAGCTGAAGAAGCAGAAGTTCTCCAGGTGGGGACACTGGGAAGCTCCGCTAAGCCAAGCAGCAACAAATGCATGGAGGCCAAGAAAGCACGAGAAGCCTCTGGAGAGGACGAAATGTGGCTGCAGTGCAGGTCAAGGGCAAGTCAGGCACAGACCATGAAGGACAGTGGCTGTGAGGTCAAGGAGTCTGAACTTGCACTGCAGGTGGGTGGGCCACTGCTGCAAGGTCTTAACATTGGAGGAGAGGTCACTAGACCCTGGCAGCTGTGTGAGTAAAGGATCAGCAGGCTCGCAGGGCCACTTGGGAGGCTGCTGTGACGCCAAGCAAGGCAAGATGCAGGGAGCCAGCACAAGCGGCAGGGAGGCAGAGGAGACCCAGACTGGGACGATTCTCAGATTTGACAGAATCAGGCAAAAAATTTAAATGGGAGTCACAGAAAGACAAGAGTTGAGGATTCCTTCTTTCCTCCCCTCCTTCACACCACCAAATTAACTGAGCACCTACTCTGTGCAAAGCCTGGTCTAGGCACAAAGGAGCTAGGGGTGACGAAGACAGTCACGGCACCTGTCCCGTGGCAGCAGCACCAACAGTCCATCCCTGTGGCTGCTGCACTTCTGGCCTGGGTAGCTTAATCAGACAGAGGGCCCTGGAGCAGCAGGTGTATGTGTCTGGGCTCAAATCTGGCTGGGACATTGTGATGGCCATTGAGTTTGAAGGGCCTGGGGGACATCCAGGTGAAATGTCCAGTGCCCCTGACTGTGTGGTCAGGAGCTCTGGGTGGCGTGGAGCCCGGAGGCCTGTATCTGGTAGGGTCTGAGCTGCTGCAGGGGAGAGATTCTACAGGCAAACTGCCCCCATGAGAGGAGCTCCAAGCTAAGGACAGGCAGGGATGCACCTGCATTGAGGAGACAGGTAAAGCAACAGCTGAGAGGTAACAGCCAGCGAAGTAGAAGGAAAATCACAAAATCTAGTCTCATGGAATCTATGGGGGAGAGAATCTCAAGGCTGCAGGGACAGTAAGGGCAAGTCAGAGTCCAGTTCAACCCTGACTAAACCAGCACTGAATAATGCTGGTCCCATTCCCGGGTCTGGCTGGTGCCCATAGCCAAGGTCCAGTCCATCCCAGGTCTCAGGCGGGGCTGCAGCCTGACTGTGCAGGTACCTGGCCTTCAGCTGTCTCCAGTTCAACTGGACAGGGAACCAGAGGCCACAAGTCCTGCTGCCTCAGTTGACCCAAGCGGGCCTGGTGCACTCTGACTCACCTGGCCGAGGGACTTGCCTCCCGCCGCAGACCAGAGTGGCCCCTTCCTTCACGCCACGCTGGCAGTACTCCATCAGCTTCAGCAGGTGGGCATGGTGATTCTGTGGCCCGTGGTCAGTGTCCCTGTCCAGGGGGTTGCCCACCTTCATCTTCCGCACCTCTTCTACCTGCAGAAAGTCCTCCAAGTCAGGCGTGGCTTGTGCTGCCGCAGTTTCTGACAATCATCCACACCTCACCCAGCTCTCACGCCTGACCCCTGAGGAAAGTCCACACTCTATTCCAGCCTCAGGGCGTTCCGAATTCTGACTCCAAATCCACCTTCCAGGCTGAAATCCCAAATGGCTCCTATGTGCAGAGGGACAGAAGTCTCCAAGGAGATGGGAGCCTGGCGACAGATGGGCTGGGAACGGAGGTGCACAGGGGTGTGGGTGAGGGGGACAGAGGCAGGCGTATTTGACTCTGGTCCTGCACCAGCCTCACAGACCAAGAAGCTGAAGGAACTATTTGTCCGGGGGACTCCAGGATGTGGGGTGGGTGGGATACACCGGCCCTGCTGCAATAGCCCTGGTGCCAAAGTGGGACAGAAATTAAGTGGAGGGGAGGGGCCCAACGCTCTAGTCTGCTGACCCTCCTCCTCCAAGGCCAGTATATCTCACATCTTGCAAACTCTGTACCCCCAATCAGTCCTAATCAGACACCCGGGGAGACTCGAGCACCTGGGACCCCCTCTGCCCTTCCCACCAGGGACCACCAAGCGCCTCTGACTGTTCTGTCTCCACAAGCCTGGTTGCTTTTGTTCTTCATTCTCTGCTCCTGTACTGGCGACCCAAACTGTGCCCCAATCTCTTTTGGATACAAAGAACAAGCAGCGTACTGAGTTTCCTGAACGCTGGCCTCACTTCATTTGGGATTGTGAGAATTATCGCTGGGATTCTGGCCCTTGTAGTCACCCCCACTGTGGAAGTCTGATGACTCCCTGGAAGACCCCCAGACAGGACCTTGTGTGCACAGCTCTGTGCCCCCACAGCCACGCTCCCCCCATGACCACCATCTTATCTCTAGTAGTTCCTGGGTCTGTATCCTGGTCCGGCTATTCCTGTGACAGGCCCATCATGGCAACAGGCCTCACTTGGCCAGGCAGGCAGCTCCCTCACCACGAAGATGAGCTTGTGCCTCCCATCACGTGGTGGGGTCTGTCTCCTCACCCCTTGAACCTGGGCTGGCCTGTGACTTGCTTTGGCAGCACAATGCATGGAGGCAATGTTTCGTGCATTCCAAGAGGCCCTTCAACTTCTGCTCTTACTCTCAGGAGTCCTGCCACTGTCCGCAAGAACATGCCCCAGCACACGCTGCAGAATGCAGGCCCCCCAGCCACGGGCAGCTGTCCCAAGAAGCTGCCTGCTGCCCCGTCGCCCCCGAGACTCACTGCAGATGCTTGGGCAAGCTCTGATGAACCCAGGTGAGCCTCAGTGAACCCCAGCCTAGACTGCCACTACCACCCACAGAATCATGAGCTGAGGGAAGGGCTGTCATTTCCAGCCACTCCATGTTGAGGGTCCATTGTTACAAAGCAAAAGCTGTTCCAGCCCCTCCTACAAAGTCCTTCCCTTTCCCATTCCTTCCGGACTCTAAGCCACCAGCCCAGGTCCAGCGCTAGCTCTCCTGCAGGGACCCCTCCCTCAACCCTCGGCTCACTGGCCCTCTTTCTCCCCTGGCTTCCCAGGCACCATCTGTCTGAATCCATGCGTGGAGGCTGCTGGTTGTCTCTCCCGCATCCCTGCTGCTACCTGCTGGGATTAGATGCCGCTCTCCAGGACCTGGGGGCGGCGTGGGGTGGGGGTGCTCTTTGCAGAAGCTAAGCCAACCTCAGCTCGCTCTACCCCTGGTATCACAGCCTGGATAAAGGATGGCTGGGGCCTAGCTCGTTTCAAACCCACAGTGCTTTCTAACAGAGTTGGTGGGGGAAGGAGTCATGTCCCACTCTGGCTCCATGTGGTAGGAATGTAATGCTGGCACCGTCAGCTCCATATCCCCCACCACATCTGAGCCACTTGGAGAGAATGAAGCCAACCAGCTGAGGAACTGAGAAGCCAGGCATTACAAACCTCCCAAGGGGACTCAGGAGGACCCATCTGTCCCAAGGCCAGCATCAAGCCTGCTCTTCCAGGTGTGGCTGAGTGGATAAATCTGGTGGGAGATACTGTCCAGTGCCCACCAGATCCCCAAGGCCATGCAAGGTGGTTGTGGAGCCTGATGGGAGCTGCTGTCCCCTACTGGCTGCCCACAGCCAAGCCTGCCTGCCACAGGGGCCCACAGCCAAGCCTGCCCGCCACGGGGGCCCACAGCCAAGCCTGCCTGCCACGGGGGCCCACAGCCAAGCCTGCCTGCCACGGGGGCCCACAGCCAAGCCTGCCTGCCACGGGGGCCCACAGCCTGGCCACTTGACTCCAGCGGCATTCCTGTGTAGGGGGGTTCATGCTCCAGCGCCCCTGTCCACGGTCAGGCCCAGGCTGTCCTGAGGCCAGGCCCTTGCTCCATTCTGTCCGGTCCTCCTCTGGTCCCTTCACCTTCCAGGCTTCACCTAAGAGCCCGCTTTTAGTAAACCACATGCACTGAATTCTTGCCCCAGGCTCCACTCCTAGGGAGCCAACCCAAGACAGGCCCTTTTTGGTGATGTCAATTTAAGCCACAGGACTGCTATTTCTTGGTGAAATAATAAAATCCAGTGAAGACTCAGCATAGCTCCTGCTGCAGGTACCTGACCCCCGTGGGCAGTGCCCTACAGGAGGAGCCTAGCCTCACTTGACCCTGCTCTGTCTCCCCCTCCTCCAACCCCCTCCAGCCAGGCTGCTGTCCCAATGAACCAGGAGCCCGCAGACCCTGGGGCAGGACTTACCACTCTCCGCACGAACTCGTCATGAATGGAGTCTTCTACAAAGAGCCGGCCTGCTGCAATGCAGTTCTCTCCTTTGTTGAAGAAAACAGAGCTCATCCCCTTCAGAGAATGGACAAGAACACCAGGTCATGGCTCCTCCTGGGACACCAGCCCCCCTGCTATGCCAGGACCCAGCCGTCCCTTGGCATTGGGAAGGAAGGCACCCGTGGGTCCTGATTCCTCCCATGGGCCCCACTCAATCCTCAGTCACCTTGAGAGGAGAGGTGAGAGGTAATGATGTGGGGAAGTAAAGACGCTGAGGCCTGAGGCCATGAGAGACCCCATGCCCTCACTCCCACCACTGGAAGACAAGGCCGCCATCCACACTGCAGAGCATGGGGGACCAAGTGGAAGTGAGCCTTGGCCTGCCTGAGACCCTCTTGCACCGTGGGTGGGCTCCCTGGGGCGGCCCAGGGAGATGCCGACTCTTGTTTCAGAGCCTACACTCCTGGGAGCTGACGGGAGAGGGGCCAGGGCACATGTGTAAGCAAAGAGCAGGTGGCGGGTGACAAGGCAGAGAGGTGGGACACAGGCAAGCAGTCCCGATGTGGGTGGGTGAGGGGTGGGGCAGCCCTGGCCAGGGAACTCCAGGCACTCCAGAGCAAAGACCCTCAGAGGCCGCAGGCAGCCTGCTTTCAAACTCGCCCGCTGGGGGGAGAGCCAGGGGAGGATGGAGAGCCATGGTCAAGCCTGGCTGTCTTGGAACCTGGGACTGCATAGCCAATGACATGGCCCCATCTCCAGCTCAGCACAGGGCCCAGCTAGATCCCAAGGCTGATGAGTTCACCTGGGCCCATGAACAAGGCCCTTGCCTCCCTCAGTTTCTCCACCAAATGAGGTTGGACTCCCTTTCACACCCATGCTAGGGTGTCATGCCATCCTCCACAGCATAGTGGGACTTGGATAAGGGCCAGGGACATATTTGGGGGACCTGGCTGAACATGGCCTTACTAGTTTGCTCCCACAGGAGTGACGATAGGACCAAGGCATCAACAGTACTAATGGTGGGGAACAAGGACTGACACGTGTCTTACATGACACTTGCCACTAATCTAAGCCCTTCAGACATATTCATCCTGCAACCACCCAGGAGGTGGGTATCACCATGGTTCCTATCCACAGGTGGGGGCACAGATGCCAGAGATGTAGGTAACTTGCTCAAGGCTGCCCAGCAAGTCAGTGGTGGAGCTAGGCACATACGACACGGCCACCAGCAGAGAGGTCATTGTAAGCAGGGCTGGGCCCAAGTGCTCAGAGTTCTGCTTTGCTCTTTTATTTAAAAAACAACAAACACATTTTCTTGTGTATATTTGGGGTTTACAGCACAAGGTTATGGACTCCATACAGATGGTAAAGAGGTCACCATAGTGAAGCAGATCAGCACATCTGATTCGCCCTGAGACAGAGAAGGCTGCCATGCTTATCTCAGAACAGATGGAGCTGTGGCGTGTGTTTCCAATTGCATATACATACGTAATACACACGCACATCTGTGTTACAGGCAGCTGATCTCAGCTATCCTGGCAGATATGAAACTTCCTGGGCAGCATGTTTGGAGGGCACACGTCATTCTTCCCCAGGCCTGCTGACTGCCATGCTATGCTTGTGGTGACACCATGGGACTCCATCGAGGCTAAATGTGTGTGTGTGACTGTGGATCAGAGACAGGGCTTCCTGGTCCCCACAGTCCCTGTCCCCGCTTGCTGTCCCTGACCCCTCCAGGCCCGGCCCTCACCATCTGCACAGCCTTGTTGAGGTCACAGTCAGCAAAGATGATGAGGGGTGACTTCCCGCCCAGTTCCAGGGACACCTCTTCACATTACTCACGGCACAGCTGCAAGGAACAGAGGGCTGGTGGGGCCGGTGCCTCCAGGGCAGGTAGGTGCATTGGATCCCCAGGTGGCAGGGGCCCGGGCAGGCCCAAAGAATGCCTTGCTACAAGAGCAAGACACCGGCCAGTGCCTCCCCACTCTCCCCGCCCCTTGTGGCTTCGCATGGCCACCTTCCTTCCTTCCTGGCCCACACAATCAAGGCCTGTGCCCTGGTGCCCCCTGGACTGTCCTTCCTGCTGCACACTCCACACCTCACTCCCTGCAGGCCTGTGTTCCCATCTCTGGGTGCCTCTCTGATTGCCCCGTATAAAACTACGGCCTGCCCATGCACCCATCTGCTGCCCTTTGCTCCACTGCATGTTGACCTCTGACCCCACCTGCAAAGCATGAGCCTGGCCAGGGCAGGCACGCATCTGAGTCCTACTACAGTCCCAGTGCCGAGCACAGTGCCTGCACGCAGCTGGTGCTGCACAAATGAAAGAATACAAAACAGCACCATCCACTGGCACAGCTGCAGGGGCCCAGAGGCTTTGGCACCTCCCTGTTTGTGGCAGACCAAACGGAGAGAGAGGCTGGGGAGTCATGAACACATCATGTCAGTGGGCAAGAAATGCACTGCAGGGATGCTGTCCTCAACTGGACATTCCGTTAACAGCCGGCAGGCAGGAGGCTCCGCTGGAGAGGGAGAGGCCTCCTCTGCAGGAGCGACCCAGGGAGACGGCCCCATCTCAGCTGCAGGCCCGGGTGATGCGGCTGCCTGGGAAGGGGAAGCAGCAGAACCAGGGATGCTGGGGCAGGAAACTGCTTTGCTCTTTTTTTTTTTTGAAATAAATTTTACTGTGTATATTTGATGTTCGCAGCATGATTTTTTTTTTTTTAGACTCGCTCTGTCACCCAGGCTGGGGTCCAATGGCATGATCCCAGGTTCAAGCGATTCTTCTGCCTCAGTCTGCTGAGTAGCTGAGATCACAGGCATGTGCCACCATGCCCAGCTAATTTTTTTTTTTGGTAAAGACAGGGTTTCACCATCTTGGTTAGGCTGGTGTCTAACTCCTGATCTCAGGTAATCTACCCTCCTTAGCCTCCCAAAGTGCTGGGATTACAGGCATGAGCCACAGCACCCAGCCTTTTTCTTCTTTTCTTTTCTTTTGAGATAGTCTTGCTCTGTCATCCAGGCTGGAGTGCAGTGGTGTCTCGGCTTACTGTAAACTCTCCTTCCCCAGTTCAAGCGATTCTCTTCCCTCAGCATTCTGAGTAGCTGAGACTGTAGGCATGTGCCACCACATCTGACTATTTATTTTTTGTAGAGTTGGGATTTCACCACATTGGCCAGGCTGGTCTCAAACTCCTGGCCTCAAGGGATCCATTCACCTCAGCCTCCCAAACTGCTGGCATTACAGGTGTGAGCCACCACACCTAGCTGACTTTTTTTTTTTTTTAAATAAAATGTTCAAATTGAGGTAGTTTTGTGTTTTGTTCTGATTTATTTATTTGAGCAGGCTCTCTTTGTTGCCCAGGCTGGAGTGCAGTGCAGGATCTCAGCTCACTATAGCCTCCACATCCCAGGTTCAAGTGATCCTTCCACCTCAGCCTCCTGAGTAGCTGGCACTACAGGCACGTGCCACCACATACCCCCACTACAGCATGATGTCATGAACTACATATAGATGGTAAAATGGTTACCATGGTGAGGCAGATCAACAAATCTTGCCACCCAAACCCTCTATCCAGCTCTGGAGTGCTCAGAGCTGACATTTCCTGGGCCCTCACTCTGGACTTGACTCACATGTCCTCAGACGTGACGACAACCTACACACCTCAGAGGAATAGACCAGCTAGCTTTTGAATCAGGAGAGGCAAACCTGCTGTGACTACTTGTAGTTACCCCATTCCCCCACCCATGTCACTCAAAGTGCAGGTGCCAAAACCCACCCCCAGAAGTTCAGCGTCAGGGCTGGGGCAGGCTCGTGGCAGTCAGAGCTCCAGCTGCTGCCCTGTGATCTGGTCCCGGCTAGCTCTCCCCAGCCTGTCAGTGATGCAGACTAGAACCCCTGCACCGTCCAACTACTGAAATGGAACTGGCTGAGGACCCAAGAGATGGGCATGGCCCAGGTCATATTGTGGGTTAGTGACAGAGCCAGGGAGATGACACTAGTCAGTTTGAGGCCAAAGTCCAAGGATGACACTTCTGTCCACAGAAACAGAATGAAAGCTTCAAACGCTAGCCGTGTAGACAATGGGACTTTTTTTTAATGGTAGCCACATTAAAGACCAGCCTGGGCGACATAGCAAAACCCCATCTCTACAAAAAGTAAAAAATTTATCCAGGTGTGGTGGCACGTGTCTGTAGTCTCAGCGACTCAGGAGGCTAAGGTGAGAGGATCACATGAGCCCGGGAAGCAGAGGCTGCAGGGAGTGGTGATCACGACACTGCACTGCAGCCTGGGTGACACAGTGAGACCCCAACTAAAAAAAAAAAAAAAAAAAGGAAAAGAAACAAGTGAAATTAATCTTAAAAATATATTTTATTATAATATATTTTATTTAACCCAACTAATCAAAAATATTATTTCAACTTGAAATCAATATAAAAACTTAATGAAGGCAGAGCACAGTGGCTCACACCTGTCACCCCAGCACTGAGATGGGAGGTCCAGTCAGGTGGATTGCTTGAGCCCAGGAGTTTGAGACCAGTCTGGGCAACACAATGAGGCCCTGTCTCTACGAAAAATACAAAAAGTTAGCTGGCCTTGGTGGCGTGTGCCTGTAGTCCCAGCTACTTGGGAGGCTGAGGTGGGAGGATCACTTGAGCCCAGGAGGTCAAGGCTGCAGTGAGCTATGATGGCGCCACTGCACTCCAGCATGGGTGACAGAGCAACACCTTGTCTCAAGAAAAACCCAAACATCCTATTAATGAGCGATTTCACTTTTTGTGGGTGCTCAGTTCTTGAAATCGACGTGTCTTTTATACTCTCAGCTCCTCTCGGTCCAGCCCGTTGCTGATCTGATGGGGCTCCACAGGCCCCCTCAGGGCTTTGTCAGAAAGGCAGATGCGTCTCTTCAGCGTCTGCACAGAGCCCAGCTGGGCCACGGAGGTGGCTGTGCCCTGGAGCCTGGGAAGCAGGGCGCAGCTCCTGGGATAGCACTGCCATGTCCCAGGCTCAGCCCGCGACAGTCCCTCCTCTGCTCCACTCCCAGCCACGCACCTTTTCATGATGTGCTTGCCCACCTCTGTGGAGCCTGTGAACCCAATTTTCCTCACGTCGGGATGGTCTGAGAGTCTCTGGCCAACCAGGGAGCCTGTGGGTGGGAGGGACAGGGGGAATCAAGGCGGTCCCCCTGGTGCTGGGGGAGGCAGGAGCCCACCTCCAAGTCTGCACAGATCCACCCGGGGGCCTGAGGCCCTCAAAATGCTCCCCCACATGCTTCATCCCCATGGTGCCTGGGGCTTATGGAGCCTTGCTCCCTGTTAGGTGCTGAACTGTGTCCCCCTAGATTCAAATGCTGAAACTCTCACCCCCCTCTACCTCTGACAGGGACTGTGTTTGGAGATGTGGCCTTGACACAGGTGATTCAGGTCAAATCAGGTCATTGGGAAGGACCAATCTGACTGGTGTCTTTCTGAGAAGAGGGGGATTTGGGCAATGACCATGTGAGGACACAGGGAGTGGAGAGCTGTCTGCAAGCCCAGGAGAGAGGCTGCAGGTGAAGCCAACGCTCCTGACATCCTGGTCTTGGACTTCCAGACTCCAGAACTGAGAGATGATAACTGTTTCTGAAGCCCCTGATCTGCGGTGCTTTGACATGGTAGCCCAAGCAAACCAACCCACTCCCCACACGGCTTTCTACCATCAGGCAGACCCCATGGTGAGGGCACCAAGCCTTCAGCTCTCGAAGGGTGTCCAGCAGAGACCCACGGACGCCTGACCACATCCCTGAGGGATGTGGTGTCCTGAGCATCATAGACTCTAGAACATCTGCCCTCAGCCATGCCCTGCACAAACTCTGTCCCCAACCTGGCTAAGTCTTCTATGTCCCTCAGGTCTCCATCTCAATGAGACTTTGGAGTGGGCTCCCTGACGCTGCCTCCTCCCAGACTCAGCATATCTCCCCACTTAAGCCACTCTCTTGTTTTGGCTTCTGATGCTGCACCCTCCTAATTCACCTCTCACTTCTCTGACGGCTCTTTTCCATCTCCTTTGCTCACCTAACCTTAAAATACCCAGCACCTCTGGCTCTGTCCCAGGCCCTCTTCTCTCCTTAGTTTACATTGTGTGCTCAGCCGATCTCACAGGCTTCCAAGTGCCATCTTCAGGTACGTCATCCCCCAGATCAGCCTCTCTAGCCAAGCTTCTCTGGGATCCAGATCCACTGGTCACTCCTCTGCCTGCTCGGCATCTGCACTTGGATGTCTTCTGGCTTCTCAAATTCAGCGTATTTGAAACTGAACTCGTATTCAACCCCCAAGATCTGCTCTGCCTCCAGGGTTCTCCGTTTCAGTAAACAACTTCTTGCAGCCAGCTGGTTCAAGCCAAGATCCCGAGTCATTCTTGACCCCTCCCTTCCCCATCCCATGACTCGTTCGGTCCAGGGCTCCTGCGTCTACCCAGCCCCTCCATGTCCACCACTCCCCTGCCTCCGGGCTTGTAAAATTCACATGCCTAGGCACGCCTGTGAAGGTTCCGCTTCAGCAGGTTTGGAATAAGACCCTTGTATCCTCCCTCTATATACAGTTAAAGCTCTACAAGTGATTTTGATACTAACTCCATTCTACCGCTCCCCATTAAATCACTGTATTGGGGAGAAAACATCTGCAAAAGATATATCTGATAAAGAACTGGTATCCAAAATACACAAAGAATTCTCAAAACTCAACAATAAGAAAACAATCACTAAAAACTGGGCAAAAGACAGAAACAGACACATCACCAAAGAAGACAGACACATGGCAAGTAAGCACAAGAAACAATGCTCAATGTCATTTGTCATTAGAGGATCAAAAACTAAAACAGCAATGAGATACCACCACACAGCTACTAAACAACCACAATCCAGAACCCTGACGATGCCAGCCAGATGCTGGCACAGATGTGGAGCAACAGGAACGACCAGGCATTGCCGTGGGAACGCAAAATGGTACAGCCACTTTGGAAGACAGTTAGGCAGTCAGTTTAAAAAATAAATGCACTCTCACCATATGATCCAGTAACTGTGATCCTTGGTATTCACCCAAAGGAGCTGAAAACTTACGTCCACACCAAAACTTGCACATGGATGTTTACAGCAGCTTTAATTAGAATTGCCAAGACTTGGAAGCAATGAAGATATCCTTCAGAAGGTGGATGGATAAATAACTGACGTGAATCAGACAAGGAATATCATTCATTGCTAAAAAGAAATGAGCTATTAAGTCACAAGAAGCCATGGAACAACCTCAAACATATATTACTAAGTGAAAGAAGCCAAATGAAAATCCTGCTTATGATTGCAATTACATGACATTCTGGAAAAGGCATAATGATGGAGACAAGAAAAAAATCAGTGGTTGCAAAGGCTTAGAGAAAGGAAGAGATGAAAAGGTACTGCACAGAATATTCTTAGGGCAGTGAGACTACTCTGTGTTATAACCTAATGGCAGATGCAAGTCACTACGCAGCTGTTAAAACCCACAGAATGTACAACCCAAGTGTGACCCCAAACTGTGGACTTTGGGGGATGATGAAGTGTCAGTGTAGCTCACTGTAACAAATGCACCCTTCTGGTGCTGGATATTAGTAGTGGGGGGCTGTGTCTGTGTGGGCGCAGGTGGTGTGTAGGGGACTCTCTGTACTTTCTGTTAAATTTTGCTACCAACCTAAAACTGCTCTAAAGTAGCTCTAAAGTCTACTTACTAGTGATAATAATAACAATAATAATAGCACTCTCTCAGGCTATTTAAGACATATTTACAAAAGGTATCATATATGAGACCATAAAAATTCTCCATTTTAGATAAGAGAATTTTTACAAGCTATCATGTGTTGGACTGTGCCTCCCCAAACCACCCGCCAAAATTCACAGGTCGCCCTCCTAACCCCCAGTATCTCAGAATGTGGCCTTATTTGGGGATGAAGTCAGTACAGGTAAAATTAGTTAAGATGAGGTCACTGGGGTGGGCCCTGATCCAAAATGACTGGTGTTCTTATCAAACTGGGAAATTCGGGCAGAGACGCACACACATGCAGGGAAATGCCATGCATGTGATAAAAGCACAGATCGGGATGGTGCTTCTACAAGCTAGGAGGAGGCAAAGAAGAACTCTTCTCTAGAACCTTTTAGACAGAGCATGGCCGTGCTAGCACCTTCCATGCAGCCTCGTAGCCTCCAGAGCTGTGCAGCGCTGCCTTGCTGTGGTTTCTGCCACTTGGTTTGCAGCGCTTTGTGACAGCAGCCCTGGCAAATTCACACACAGGCCACAGTCTTTGATCATGACATAATTCAAGTAGAAATAGAACGAAATTTTAGACAAAAAACAACTTGGCAATTGTTTTAAAATATCTTTTTACTTACTGCATTAGAGAGAAGACCAAAACTATAACTATATGACATTTAAGAATAATAAAAACATGAATACAACATGCTTACGGCATGAGGCAGGAGTGCATTTCTGGAAGGCCAGCTTGAGCAGCCCTGTGGACAATTCCCCGGGGGAAATCACCATCCTGGTGAAGATGGTCTAAAAACAACCACTTAAACTCCTTGGAAGTTTTTCTAAGGGCATGAGACAAAACATTCTTCAAGAAAATCTGAATCTCAGTAAGAGCAGGGAAGGTGTGCAGCACTGAAGCTACAGTCTGCTCACTCCCCCTTGGGGGAAGCTCCACTCCAGGCAGGTGTGGCCAGGAAGACAGCGCTCCTTTCCCTCTCACTCCCAGTGAAGGAACCTGGCATCCACCAGGAGGGGCAGGGCATCGAGACCTCTCATCTCCACCAACTCTCAGTTGCAGAAGCTAAGTCCTTTGGTGACTATGGCTAAGATGCTGAGGCCCCTTCCTCTGTCCAGACCTCACTCATAAGGGGAAGGCTCTACCCCAGGTGTGGCAGATGGAGAAGACAGTGCATGACTGTATTCAAAGTGCAGAAAGAACAAGACCGTCAACCCAGAATCTTACATCTAGCAAAACTGTGTTTCAAAAAGTAGAGGCAAATAAGGATATTGCCAGATAAACAAAAACTGAGATAATCTGTTGTTAGTAGACCCACCTTACAGGAAATACTAAAAGAAGTTTTTCAAGCTGAAAGCAAGTGACTACAGACAATAGTCGGAATCCACAGGAAAAAGCAAGGAGCACTGTAAAGGTAATTAGGTAATTATAAAAAGATAGTGTCAATGCATAGTTTATTTGCTTTCTTCTCTTAACTGATTTAAAAAGCAATTGTATAAAATTATTATATACATAATTGTATAATTGTACTGTGGGGTAACAAATAGAAATGTAATATATTGGACAATAAAAGCAGAAAGGAGGTAAGTGCAAATAAAACTTAAATGGAGTAAGGAAATGACACCAGGTAGTAGCTCAAATCCACAGGACCAGCTGAAGAGGACCAGAACTTGTAAGTCAGATAACATATAAACTCGACACACAGATACTTATTCTCCTTTTTTTCTCAACTTCTTTAGTAGACGTAAAATTATATAAAGTAATATATATAGCAATGTATTACTGGGTTTGTAACATATATAGATGTTCTATGTGTACAAAAACAAAAACAAAACGTGATCCTAGCACAAACAGGGAGAAGATATCAGAGCTATCCAGAAGTAACATTTGTAAATTTTACTGGGATTAAATTAGTATAAATCTGAAGTTGGTTTTGATAAGTATATGACAAGTCCTAGAGTGACTACTAAGAAAATAACTAAAAATGTATACTGCCAAAAACTATTGAAAGCATTAAAATGTTATACTTGGAAATATTCACAATGCAAAAGAAAGTACAGCAGGAGAAACAGAGGGAGAAAAGACAGGAGACTCATAGAAAATGAAAAGTAAAATGGTAAACCCACTGTATCAATATTAACATTAATGTAAAGTCTCCAGTCAAAAGGCAGAGATTATGAGACTGGATAAAAAACAAGATCCAACTATACATTCTATAGTGGAGGCACATTTCAGATTCAAAAGTATGAATGGGTTGAAAGTAAAAGAATGTCAATAGCAACCATATGAAAGCTAGTGAGAGAATACTAATGTCAGACAAAATTGACTTTAACACAAAAGCTACCCTGAAAGATAAACAAGGGCATTTATAGTGATAAAAGTGTCAGTCACAAGGTGCGAGGTGTCACCAAAGCTCTTTTTTTTTGAGACGAAGTCTTGCTCTGTCACCTAGGTTGAAGTGCAGTGGTGTGATCTTGGCTCACTGCAACCTCCGCCTCCCAGGTTCAAGTGATTCTCCTGCCGCAGCCTCCGGAGTAGCTGGGGTTGCAAGCGTCCACCACCATGCCCAGCTAATTTTTGTATTTTTAGTAGAGACAGGGTTTCACCCTGTTGGTCAGGCTGGTCTTGAGCTCCTGACCTCAAGTTATCCACCTGTCTCGGCCTTCCATAGTGCTGGGATTACAGGTGTGAGCCACCATGCCCAGCCATCACCAAAACTCTTTCAAATGCTTTCCTTATTTGAACCAGAAAGAAATTAATGGACTAAACTTTCAACCCAAAAAGCTACAAAAAAAAAAAAAAAATAGAAGAACCACTCAGGAGAACACAGAAGGGAATAATAAAAGCAGGGGACAACCATAAAAATAGCAATGGAATAGGTAAGGAAATCCAGGACCTGTATTTTTTTTAGGGTGGGGTATGGAGACAAGCAATAATTTTCACCAATTTAATCAACTTAAAAAGAGAGAGAAAAAGGAAAGCTATAAAGAATGTTTTAAACAATCAAAAGGAAAATCCAAAAAGGAGATAAAAATTATGAGAGATTATTAAATACAAGTTCATGCTAATACATGTAAAATCTGCACAAGAAGGGACTTTTTCATAAACTAGACCACTAAGCACAACAGAAACTTAAAAAGTAATTCATGTATGACCTCCCCAAATGCTCTAAGCCTGAAATATTCTACAGAAAAATTCTCTCAAACTTCCAAGGGCAGATAATTCCCAAGTTCAGCTGGGGTATCTGAAGACAAAAGCCCTGCCAGGTGCAGGAGCTCTCTCCCACAAAAGCGTCCTCCTTCGCCACAGGTTGGCCCTCCTGGGCTTTCCCCAGGCTGCTCTGCCCTCACGCCCCTGTCCAGCAGGGCCTGCTCTGCCCGGTTGCATCTCCAGCTATTGGAAGCCCTAGCCCTCCCACCGACCATGGCTCTTACCAGATCCCGGGAGGACGTTGACCACACCTTTAGGAATGCCAGCCTTCAACGTCAGCTCTGCAAACTTCAAGGCGGTGAGCGGGGTCACCTGAGTGTGGGGCCAGGAAAGGAGACTGGATAAGGAGGTTTTTGAAAGTGGGGCTCTGCTTTCCCTCCCTGTCTTCCTCTCCCAGCAGTTCAGCAGTAAGTAGGGAGGAGCAGCTGCAGACTGTGGCACCAGGAAGACCCCAGGGAAGCCACCAGAGGGGAAGCAGCACCAGCTGGGAATCAGGGGCAGGCCAAAGTCTGCTGCCCTAGCTTCTCCTCCTGGTAGGGCTCCAGCCCCAGCCAGGCCTGGGTTCCCTCCTGCACAGCATGTTTCTAAAGATGAGGTTAAGTTCTCCTCAGAGGGTTGCTGTGATGCTTAAATAAGCAAATGTATGCAGATTACTACATAATTTATGAAACATGTTGAAATGCTGAGGCATGCCTGACTCAGGGAAATACTATCCATGTCAGCCATAATTATTGTTTTTTCATTATGCCAATACCCTTGGGGCAAAATTATCCCAAAGAAGCTGGCGAGTGGGTGCCCTCCTAGGCACCCCATCCCTGCCATGTCATGCACTATCTTTGGAGGCAGGCAATGGGTGCGCTATCATTGCCAATGTACAGATGAAGAAACGGAGGCTCACTAGGGGTATCCTCACTCCCAAGGACCTTCCCAGTATGCCTGGGTGACCTTTGACATCTCGCCTCTACACCCCCACCTACGCCTCTCAGACACCACACCATGTAGCTTCTTATACAGGGATGGAGCCACAAATCCCACTGCTCACCTTGCTTCCCTCCAGGACTTGTGGTCTCTGAAGCCACGTAAGTGACATGGCACCACCAGCTTTATGGATAGACTACTCAGGCTGTCTTAGAGCTTGGGGCCTGGTTTCTGCCCCATGAATCCGGAGTGCAGAAATCCCTGCCTCTGCTCAACTGAGTGGCTGCAAGTTCCAGCACAGCCAGCTGGCCTCAAGCAGCCATGGCTGAAAAAGAGTCTGCTTTGGAGAGCTCTGCCTGCCATATACGCCTCTGCCCATTGAGAGTGGGGCCTGTGGAGGGCAGCTGGCCTTAGCAGGACCCTTCCTCCAGTGCCTGTGTGGGCAAGCGGGGCCCTTCCCTTCCTCCCTCATTGAGTTTCTGGTCCTCTCTGTGGCCTATAGTCCCTGTCCGGAGTGAGCCCATGCTCACCTGAGCAGGCTTGATCACCACCGTGTTCCCGGCAGCCAGGCAGGCAGCTGTCTTCCAGGACAGCATCATCAGGGGATAGTTCCAGGGGATGATGATGCCACAAACCCTGCCGCACAAAAGAGGTTGCGTTTTGTCCCTCTTCTCCGCCAGGGGCCCACAGTGGAGGGCCTGCCAACTCCCTGCCCCTCACCCAGGGCCTGACATCCACTCTCAAAGCCAGGCTTCCTGACAAGACACCAAAGGTCCCTCTGAAAGGCAGCTCACGCCTGCTCTTTCTGTCCTGAATGCTACAGTAAGAAATGGTCTGGTGGCAGCTCCTCTTCCTAGCAGGGCAGGATGGCAAGGGACACTGGACAGTTTCTGATGGAAACTGTGGAACTGTCTGGGGCACAGGCAATGAGAGAGGGTGATGGTGGGCAGGCCCAGGTGAGGACACAGGCCAGGGGGGACCTGTAGAGGGTCAGGGGTCACCAGGGGTGGGTCAGGAGGGCCTGGAGGGGGTCCTCCTGAGTGTGAGACCAGGTGTCAGTCCTCAAGAAGAGAAGACGGAGTCGGCAAGGCAGCACTGATGAGGTCAGGGCGCTCTGTGTGTAGCTATGGTGCCCAGGGTCAGCGCCACCCTAGGTTCCAGAGCGAGCCTCTGGCTGGGCACAGGTACCTCATACTCAGAGCATCGTGGGCTTAGGGAGGCCGCATAGTCCCAGGGACCAGCAGGCATGCTGGCCGGGTATGAATCCTGCATGGGCCTGCCTTCCCCCACACAGCGCCACTCTGGGTGAGCGCTGGGCAGTTAGGTGAGGACATCCACACAGAGCCCCGCACGCAGACCACAGGCTGTGCTGTCCCCGCCCCACCACCATCACAGGATGTTTCCCCAAAAGATAATTGCTTAGCCAGAGCCAGGCTTTGGGCAGGACACTGGGTGAAGCATCACGGGGGGAGCAGCAGGGGGCACTGAGAGGGTTGGGGGAACCACCCCGCACCCCACATGCACCCAGCAGATTGGGTGGGACTGGACAGGCAATAGGGAGCACAGCACGGGCTGGCGAGTTTTCCCAGGGAGGGGGTGAGGCTGTCGGTTACAGTGGAGGGGGTTGAGGGGCGCTCGGAAAAGAAAACACATCATAAAAGTCCCACGATTATGCGCTGAATTGTGCCCCACCCCCCAGTTCCTATGCTGAAGTCCTAATCCCCACAGGCTAAGGATGTGCCCTTGCTTGGAGACCAGATCGCTGTGTTGTAATTAATTAGGATGTGGTCGAACCAGGGTGGGTAGGCCCCTAATCCAGCAGGAACGCTGTCCTCATACAGAGAACACCATCTGGAGAGACAGATTCTCACAGTGGGAATGCCAAGAGGGCATGAGGCAGAGAGGGGGCGCCCTATAAGCCAAGGAAGGCCAGAGGTCGCCAGCAGCCACCAGACACCAGGAGAGAAGTCGGGATAGACCCTCACAGCCCTCATGTGGAATCAGCTCTCCCCACATCTGATCTCAGACTTCCAGCTCCCAGAACCGTGAGACAAGTTTCCATTGATTAAGCCCTGGATTGGTGGTCCCTTCTACAGCAACCCAAGCTGACACTCACACTCATTGGTTAGGGGAAAGGCAGAGCCCCGGGACTGGAGTATGCAGAGCCAGCCTGGCACGGGGTCAAAGGAGCAGGGCTGCGGGACCCAGGCCTGAGTCAATCCTCCTTGCCCAGCTGCTGTGAGAACTGACCTTCATTGGCCTTGATGCCTCTGATTCTTAGTGGCCTTTCTTAGTGGGAGACTGAGTGGCCTCCCTCCCTCCCTCAGGGCCACTCCCTGCTGTGGGTCCCTGAGCCCATCTCTCCTCTGCCCTCAGAGGCTCCCAGGGAGCTGCATGGACAGTGAGGGTGGAGTTCCTTCTCTCTCCTGGGAGCCTGGGGCCTGGGCAGGGGACACCAAGCAAGATTTCTTGGTGTCCCCCAAGAAACACTTGGCTCGCTAGGGAGCTCCAGCGGCTGTTGGGCCGGGATGCAGCTGAAGACGCGAGGGGACAGGCTGACTTGACCCACAAGTCAGCTGCAGCCTTACTGCTGGGGTTGCTGTGGGCCTGGCCAGGAAAGGAGACGGGCAGCCCCTCACTCAGTCATTCTGCAGTATTTATGGGACACTGCACGAGTGCTGGGATGATGACAGGCATGGGCACGGGGCAGCATCAGTCCGAATGGTCAGACAGAGAATAGAATGGGATTATAGATTAGAGAGGGCAGGCTGGGAGCAGAGGTCTCAGGGTACGTATCGCAGGTGAGAGCTGGAGGACAGCGGTGAGGGCTGCAGGTGGGACATGGGTTCAAGTGCTCAGAGGGGCATGAGTGTGGAGGGTCCGGGATCTGCGAGGCCAGCACAGCCAACCATGGTGGACTGGGGGAGGGGGCCGGGGATACCAGGCCCGGATCCCATGGCCAAGTGAGGAGTCTGATTCCATGTCAAGGGCACTGGGAAGCCACCCGAGAATTCCGAGTGGAGCAGTGACACGGTCTCTTGTGAATTTCCTAATACAAACGTCTGAAAGCTGGCCTCTGCTCCTTCTCAGCACCACAGACAGAATTCTCCTCTTAGCCCTATCCAGGAGGCCCTACCCTGCCTGGCTCCTTCAGCTGGCCCTCGTAACTCCTTCACAGCACGCCGTGCCCTAGACACCTGACGCTAAGCCATCAAAACAACTTAGTGAGGACAGGACTGTTTTATTACCATCTGACAGATGGGGAGACTGAGTACAGACAGGCTGGGAGCTTGCCCTAAAAAGGGGAGGACTGGGATTCCAACCTTCGGTTCTGGATCCAGAATATTCCCACTGAGGCGAAGTCCCCTGTGAAGGTGGGAGGGGTGAAGCCCAGAGGCCCTGGCAGCCTCCCTGGCAGGCAGAGACCATTAGTTCCAGAATTACGACCAGCCAGGTGCGTGGTCAGCAGTGGACCTGCCTGACTGCCTGCCTTTGGGGGAGCTCTGGTCTGTGTGAGCGGCTGGGACCAGGCCCCAGAGCAGGATGTGTTCACACTGGGGTGCCCAGAGCCCAGGTCCAAGGCCAGCCTCACAGGGTGACACAGGGATGCTTCTGGGTGACAGTGTCTGTTTCCTCCTCTGTCCGATGGAGGCGGACATCTCCTTACCCCTTGCTGGCAGCTAGGAGGGTGGACAGCCTCACAGACCCAAGTGTGGCTCTGACCTGTGGCCCTGGGTGGGCCATGACCTGCCCTGCCCAGCCCAGCCCCTCTCAAAGCAGGACAAAGGTCTCTGACCACTGCCCCATAGCAGGGTTTCTCAGCCTCCACACTACTAACATTGGGGGTGAGGCAGTTCTTTGCTGTGGGGGGCTGTCCTTTAGCATCCCCTGTCAGGACAACCAAAACCATGTGCAGACATTGCCCGGTGTCCTCTGTGGGGACCCTGGAGGCGATGCCTCCACCCGCATCCTGGCTCCTCCCTGAGGTCCACAGCCCACTTTCCCACAGGAGCCTCCTCCGGCCTGTGCTTGAGGACTTGGTTGTTCATCTGCACGAGCTGTGAGTGACACAGTGACATTGGAGCATGTTCTTCTTGCAAACACTCCAACGTTCAGGTGGAGCTGAGGGGCCTTTGGCCACGCCCACAGTTGTGAGGTCCCCCACCCTGCAAGGCACACAGAGCAGGTGGGAATGATTGTGCTGCTGATGGCAGCTGGGCCCTGCTCCTGGGTCATCCTGGCCAGGCCCTCCTCTGGCACCGCGTGCAGGCACAGTGAGGGTGGACCCAGGGCTGGGGCTCTCTAGGTCCAGCTGCATGCGTGTCCCCAGCATAGATCATGGATCAGGGCTCCGCCAGCACCTGCTGCTCTGGTGTTTGCTGTCACCGACCAAGCACAGTGGCCATGCGCTCTTGGGTGAGCCTCCTCGGGCACACGTGTGAGTGACTCACCAGGACTGGGGCCGAGTGAGGATGTATGGCCTTGAGTGGTCACTGCCCAGTTTCCTCTGGCAAAGGAAAACCCAGAGCTCTGCGTC
This sequence comes from Ateles fusciceps, assembly GCA_036589455.1. Taxonomy (NCBI): domain Eukaryota; kingdom Metazoa; phylum Chordata; class Mammalia; order Primates; family Atelidae; genus Ateles; species Ateles fusciceps. The sequence continues at coordinate 136,632 of JAZHEH010003238.1, forward strand.
TGTGTTCCAGGCCCTTCTCCCCACCCCTGCCCTGGGGCCACTAGGTGGCGAGGTGAGGAGCCTCATGCCGGGTTCATTTCCCAGTTCCTATGCACTTGGTGTTGGTGGGGTCCGCACTCTTCCTGCTGAGCGGTTCTCATCCTCTGCCTGTTCCTCCTTCATTCTGTTTCCTGTTCCTCAGTGCTGTGCAGGAGTTCCTCATCTTTATGAACACTGACCTCACCATACCCATTTTGGATGTTTTTTGGGTTTACCCTTGTTTCCCCTCCTGGGCCTGACTGATCCAGTGTTACTGGGGGATTAAATACAATTGTCTTCAAGTTCTTACAGCAGTGCCTGGCACGGAGCAGGTGCTCTAGAAGCACATGGATGGCTGTTTGATAAACACATGCACAAGGGTGCTGTGAGCTCCTGCAGGCTGTGCTGCAGTCCCATGTACTGCATGGAAAGCACTGCGAGGCTGCACCTCGCCCTGGGCAGGGACTCACCCGACAGGCTCCTTCCTGGTCAAGGTCAGGTTGCGGTTGGGTCTGGCCTGGTTGATGGGGGATGGTGGAGCCCTGGAAGAGGCACAGGGGCAGTCACTCAGGGGTCCAGGGTCCACACCCCTCTTCCTCTGGGCAGCCAGTCTCCACCAGGGGCTCTGGGAGGAAGTCAAAGCCACCAGCTTTGGTGTGACCTGAGGCTTGAGAGATAGGCAAGGGGGCAGCCAGAGGGGCAAGAAGATTGCTCCACCCTGAGCCTGGCAGGCAGAGCCCTTGGGAAGGAAGCCGGTCCTGGTACCAGCAAGGCCTCTAGCTTTGACACTTGAGCAAGAAAAAGTGAGGATGGGGGCGGGGCCAGGCGCCCACCCCCTCCCCGCAGCTCTAAGCAGTTGAGCATGTGTAGGAGGCCCAGGACTGGGGCTAGCTGCAGCCAGAAGCTACATGGCAGCAGAGTGGGGGTGGGCACCAGGCAGCCCACCTCCCTCGTCGCTGTCACGTCCTGGTGGAGAGAAGGAACCATGGAGCCCAGATCTGGCAGAGATGCCGTGAGCCCTACAAAGATGGGTCTCCCCAGGGAGCCTCCACAAATGGCCCCCATGTTCCACAACTGATGGTAAGGGCCTGAAGATACGGTGAGCACTCCCTCTTGTGACGGTGTTGACTGTCCCTGTTGACCTTAGGGTGGGGGTATGGTGCCCAGGAACCCAGAATAACTGTAGGAGTCTCTAGAAAAGCAGGAAGAAGAGAGTGTCACAGGGATCCCAAGCCCGAGAGTGACCTGCTGCCACTGGGAGACAGAGCATCTTGAGCAGGGACCTGCAGCCAGGAAGGACCTGCACCCTCAGCCCTGCAACTGCATGGAACTGAACTCTGTCAACCCCAGAACTCACCTGGATGCAATTTCTGCCCCAGGGCATCCAGATAAGGCCCAGTCTGGCCAATGCCTTAGCTTTGGCCTTTTGAGACCTCAGCATGGAAGCCAGCCCAGCCTGCCTGGAATTCCCACCTGCAGAACCACAAGCTAATAAATGGGTGTTGCTCCAAGCCACCCAGTTGTGGTCATTTACTGTGCAGCATGCAGACTACTGTGCTGCCCTTGGAATCCCCCTATACGGCTGGGCCAGCCCGGGACCCACCTGGATCTTGTCACACCAGCCGGCAAAGTAGCGGAAGGTCTGGATGGACATCCCCACGTGGGTCTTCAGGGCCAGCGTGTAGACGGCACCCGCATCCAGGGCCTCGATGGTGGCCAGCTCCTCCTGGTGCTGCTCCATGAGATCCGCCAACCTGGCCAGGGGGAGGGTAGGCGATAAGTGGGCTCAGGTCTGGCACAGCCTCATCTGTCCTCACGAGGCCCTTCTTAAAGAAGGCAGGGGCCTGCCCTCCACCCCAGGTCTGCCACTCTCAGATGTTTGGACCTCCGTTTCATGCAATGGGCTGGCACAGTTTACTCCACTGGATGGTTGTGAGGCTGACACCCTCTGTCCCTCTCTCCTTTTCTTGCTCTTCCCTCCCTTCCTTCCTGAAGTATCTGTGTATCCATTACTTTATCCAGTTCCTCTGAAATTATCCTGCAGAGGCATTCACCCACTTGCTGCGGACAGCAAAGGGGTCACCACCCAAGAGGCCTGCTTTTCCTGTCTTCGGAAAGCTTGAACCAGGAGAAAGCCCATCTGTCTTTCCGGCACCAACAATTCAGTCCAGGGCAGTGGGGACATGCTCCTGAGGTATCTCCAGAGGTGGAGAGGTGGCCATATCCTCACCCTTCACAAGAGGGCTGACTAGGGGAGCGACGTGGGGGGCTGGTGCATTTACACAAACCAGCTCCAGTCTGAGCATGCCGAGGTCAGGTTGCCCTCCCTTGATTCTGATGGATGTGCAGCTGTGGGAAGCCTGGGAGTTATGAGGGTGCCCCTTTCATTCCCTAGGGGGAGGGTGGCCAGGGAAAGTGGAGCCCACAGGCCCAAAGCAAACTCAGCCTTGCAGACAGGCAGCTCGGCTTGGGTCCAGAGGCAAACGTGGGGCCAAAGTCTGCAGCTGTTTCCCACACTGCCCTTCTCTGCACACAGGCACCACGAGGCCCCCATGCACCCCAGGCCTGCTCTGGTCTTCACCTGCCTACACCCACCAGGACCCGTAGTGGGTCCATGCCACTCAGGATGCATCTGCAACTCTGTGCCTGGCCGACCAGTCCCCGGCCCTGTTTCCACTTCATTCTGGGGCCATGTGACCCCAGCCCTTCTGCCTCCCTCCTCCTCCTCCTCATATCGGCCTCTTCCAGGTGCTCAGGTCACTCGGGCCTCCTGCCTTGGGGCTTTTGGGGGCTGTGTTGCACGTCTGGGCCCTCTTTCCACACTCCTGCTTCTCCTCTCAGCCTTCTGTACTTCTTTCAGACATGGACTCAAATGCTGCACCCTGTGGTAAGCCGACCTGAATCCCCACCTGTGCCCTAAGTGATCAGAGCTCCCTGTCACATCCTCTGATAGCCTCCTCTGCCTTTCTTCACTCCTCCCTGCCTGCCACTACGGTCTCATAATAGACATTCACACAGATGATAATGTCATCATGATGTGCCTGCCCATTGGAATCCAGGCTCCAGGGGGCAGGGCACTGTCTGGTTCTCTGCTCTCCGCAGCACCCAGCTCCAGCACAGCTCTGGGCACACGGGAAGCACTCAGCTCAGGTTTGCTGCATGAAACTGGGCGAGGCCACCCTGGGCAAGAAGAGCCCATGCGTAAATCAGTTTCTGAGAAAAACCGATTGTGTGCAACAAATAGTGAAAATACCACCTAGTGGCCGGTAGTGGAACCTCAACCAGCAGCTGTTGGCCGTTGATGAAACAGGGCCTTGCAGTGATAAAGCACCAGCTGCTACCGTCCTTGGCAGCCCTCAGACCCAGAGCTACCTGGACATGGAAGCCCACATGGCAGCCTCGGGACAGTCTTACCGCCCCTCTCCTGCAACCCTGCCCAACCGCAGCCCACTAAAGCTTGTGGTGTGCCATGCCTCCTGTGTTCACATCCTTTTCCTTCATTCAGCCCTAATCCCTGAATCCCCCATATTCCTAGACAGTGTCACCTGTGTGTGATGTGGCTGTGTCATCAGTCCAGTTCCCAGGACATACTTTCTAAAGTAGCCATCACCCGAGTGCACTATTCGGGAAGCTCTGAGAGGCTGCCTTGTGGGGACTATTCTATTGTCAATTCAGGTAGGCTGCTGAATTGACACCCTGGCACCCGTGCTCCCCAGAGCCCAGTCCCTGGGTGCCAGGGTAGCAGTGCAGGAGAAGTGAAGCTGCTGCCGTCTCGCTCTAAAGGTCTGCAGGGCAGATGTAGGGGTGTCCAGCGGGCTCAGCCGGCCCTACTAGACCATCAGCAGCCTGGACCACTGCCAGATCCTCAACCGTGGACCACAGTGGTATCTGGGCAGAGCCAGCAGCTCCCCCACGGTCTTTCCCACAAAGAGTAGCCTCCTCTTTGTGGCTCTACTCGGCAGCTGGATATGGCTGCTTCTGCTCCCTGGAGGTTCTATCCTGTCCACCAGGAGTTCGTGGGACTGCCCAGGAACCTTCTTTAACTCTCCCTCTGATCCTTCTTCCCAGCTTCCACAACTGTGTAATGTCTGATTCCTGCAGTGCCTTTCTTGTTCTCTTAACACCCATGGTGGTCCCACCACCCTGACAGGGTGCTCTGTGGCCATTTATCTGGGAAATCCTGTTCTGCCCCCTCCGGGACATCTAGACCCAGCCTCTGTCATGCTGAGCTGAGGCAGAACAAGCAATGGGCACTACCAGGTCTCCAAGGGGCCTGAGAGCTTGTACAGGATAGGAATGGGTCCACTTACAGCTGCCAGGGTGTCTCCCTCACTGTCATTGTGGGTAAGTAGGAGCTGTTAGGATACAAGCCACCAACTGGCAGCAGAGGCCAAGGGAGGAACCCCACATACGCTGTCGGCCACGCAGTCTACCAAAGGTATGCAGGGCCCAGGCCAGAGGCTCTCCCTCTACCTGGCATGCCTGTTTCACAGCTCTCCCTGATTTCCAGGAGCTCTAGGGACCGCTGGGCATGGCCAGTGCCTTTCCAGAATTGAGGGGCTTGCAAAGGGGACAGGCACCTACTAAACGCTGGGCATGCCAGCTCTCACAGCCCTCCCTGCCCCAATCCTAATCTCCATTCGGTTTTGCAAACCATGGAGGCCCCTCTCTCTCGTTTCCTGCTGCTGGGCTGCCCTGGCTTTTCTGGCCTCTGGAGTATAATAGAAACAGAGCCATTCTGACCTCAAGGCCAAGGCAGGGTCTCTCCTGCCAGGTGAGGAGCCTCGCTGGGACCTCGCCATAACTGGGCTTCACAACTCCAGAGCTTCCCAGGACCCAGCGAAAGAGCCAGCCCCCCGAGACACCTGTGCTCTGGGTTCATCTGCCTGCACCCTCCCTTCTTTCGGGAATATCATCTCACCTCTGCGAGGGTGACTGCTCCTCCCCCCAGGCCCTGTGGTTCCAGGGGGTACAGCACCTCTCTTCTGGGCCTCTGTCACTCTACAGTCATAAGCTAAAGTCATCATCACAAGTCCTTGCCTAAGACATCTGAACTGGAACTAAGGAGAGAAGGTCCCTTCCTCCCTGGCTTAAAATTTAAAAAAAGAAAAGAAAAGAAAATGTGAGACCTATGGATTCCAGCAGCCAGAGCCAGGCTGAGCAAGCAGAGACCAGGTCAGCCCCTCCCTGGCCCTTGTTGTCTTCTGTGTGTGGGAACTGAGTCTCCTTCGGCCCAGGCTGGTGAGGGCAGTGCTGTGTCTGCCGGGGGAGGCCCAGCCTGCACCTACCTCAGAAGCAGCCCTTGGCTTCTGTATATCCTCACCTCCACCAGGCACCTCCCCTGAGGCCACTCTGCTGAAACACCTCCTGTTTCTCGTGTCCCTTCCTCTGAGAAATCTTTTCTGAGCCTCAGGCAAGGAGCCCCAGCCTGGTCCATCTGATGGCCTCGGTCCCATGGCCTCCCCAGGACCCACCTCCTCCTGGCAGGTAAAGAGGCCTTTGCAAAAGCACTCCCCACCCCACCCTGCCCAAGTTGATGGTGGCAGTGGCTGGCAGGTACATGCTGGGCTCCCACCTGTACAGCAACCGGCCCCGGTCCCGCGCACTGATCTTCCCCCCACAGTCCATTCTCAAAGGCATCCTTGGCTGCGGCCACTGCCTTGTCAACATCGGTGACTTGGGCCAGGGATACCTGGCAGATGACCTGTAGCAAAAGCAGAGTCGTGACCAGCTGTCCCTCGGACAGCTGCACACAGATCCCCTGCCTGCTTCCCCAGCTTCCTCCTGGGATTCCTCTTGTCCTTTGGCCATGCTTCCCCCTGGCCACATGGGCAGGCATGGAGGGGAAGCATGGCCAAAGGACAGCCCTCGGAGGGCTTACACAGGAAGAAAGACAGGTCTTCCTGGGAGAAGGCTGTTTGTGTGTCTAAACCCCAGGGCCCCCACTCCGTTCCTGCCCCGAGTGTGCCACCCATGCAGGCTCCCCTCACCTTGGCCTGCTGGGTGTGCCAAGGGGAGCCGGTGGAATCCTGGCATGAGAGGGCAAAGCCAGCCCCTCCTGTCTGCCACCACAGACAGCCAAGCCCCTTCTGCCAAGGCCCCATCCTTAGCCCCTCCTGACGCTCCATCCCAAGGGCACTGCACTGTCCTATCTGTGTCCCTACCCCCTGCCTGTCCCTTTGCAGATCAAGTCTTTAACTCCGTCAAATGATTCGTTTTGAGTATACTCTCTGTATTCTGCAAGGATTCAGCAGATCCTACGGGATGGACAGGATAGGAAAATGTCAGTGTGCAGCCACAAGAGCAAGCTCTGCTTCGAGACCCATGTTTCAGACATGCCCATCTGTGTATCTACCATAGGCGTACATTGGCTCATCACGCCCCAAGGTCACAATCAAGAGAGAGTGGCAAACACGGGATTCAACTCAAGGATGAATGTTCCAGTGGTGGAGGGTTCAAGTATTAGACAAGGCGGGTCCCATGCTGGGGCTACTGATGAAGTGTGGAGGTGTGGCAGTGGCCTCATTTCTTCCTAGTGGGGGAGGAGGAACCCTGTTCCCAGTCTCTGAAGCAGGCGCAAGACCCTTCAGAGCCCTCCTGCCTCCTGCCACCACCCTGCACCTCCTCTCCACACCACTCCAATAGGGTGGGCTGGAAATGAACTGGTATCCTTTCCTGTGCCTCTCAAAGGCACACATCCAAGCAGAGGCCTTCAGGGTCAGGACCCCCAGAGGCCAGTAGGGGTAGGGGAGGAAGGATGGTAAGGCTGGGGAATGTGGGGAAGGGGCGCTGGGCCTGCACTCACACTTCCGTCGGTGGGATTGATGGTCTCAAAGGTCTTAGCGCCCTCGGCATCCATGAACGCCCCCCCCCCGATGAAAAGCTGGTGGGGCATGTGGAGGGTGCGCTTGTTCACTGCCATTTCCACCTGGAAGAAAGGACCCCAGTGACAAGCACAAACCCACACAGGGCGCAGGAGGCACACACAGACAGCTGCACAGCCACACACAGGCACACTTTCCAGGGGCCTCCTGGGGCTCCAGAGCTGCATGTGGGCAGCTCTAAACAGGGGGAGAGACGAGGGACAGGCTGTGCAGTCAGGCTGCCTGTCAGGAGCCCAGCGCTTCCACCTACTCCCTGTGTGGCCTTGGGCTGGCTCCTCAGCTTCCTCAGGGCAGGGCCAAGAGGACTCTCAGCACAGAGGAAATGCCAGTGGGTAGTGAGGCCCTTGGCAGCCACCAGACATGCCACCACCTACCACTCACGTCCCTATGGATTGGCAATTCCTCCCTGAATGCAGGCTCTTCAGGGTACCATCCTCCTCCTGAAATATGTTCGTCAGTCGTTTGTCCTCAATCCCAAGGACACTCCGGGGGTCCACCTTGGTCCCCTATGCTTTCTTCACCCACTTTTGTTCCAATCTACCAGCGAAACAAACTATGCCAAAGTCCATTCCTATGGGAGTTGACAGTCTACCAAGATAGCTCAGGGAAGATTTCTTAATAATCTCTTTAAAAAATAGATTTCCAATTACTTATCACGCTTCCACACACACAAGTTGAATATGTAGGATCATTTGTTTCCTTACTGGGAACTAGAAGTCTCTTCTTAGTATCCTGATCCCATGCCTTGGGACTCAGGGTTTGGCCCATTTCCTGAGCATCAGAAGATAGTAACATCCTCTGCTAAGAAGGCCCCACTGTACCAACATCCCCAGGCTATCCTGGGTGCAGGGAGAGCATGAGAAACGGAAGGGTGGGCTCCTGAGGCCCTGGCTTTCTGAATGCCCAGCTTTCTTCCCTTGTCTTATGTAGTCACAGATGCAGCTGCCGGAGGGGTCTGCAGGGCCTGCTGCAGGGAGGGCCCAGCACTCACGTAGTCAATGCTGCACTCTCCCTCCTCATCGTCCCCTCGCAGCTTCCTCACTAACAGCTGGATGAAGTCCCCAAAGGTGGATGCCATGTACACATCTTCGTTTTCTAACTCCAGGCCATCACACAGCTCCTTCACTTCCTCCACCAGCCTGGAGGAAGGAGATGGAAAAATGGGACACAGGAGGGGATCGGCAGGCCTGCATCGCCGCCAGCAGCAGCGGCAGTGGTGCCAAACACCCCAAGAGGCTCATCCCAGCACTGGGGCTAGCCGTGAGCCCAGAACTGGGGGAAGGGCCCAGGCTGTGGACTCAGATGGCTCTAGGTCCAAAATCTCGCGCCATCACTTTCTAACTTGTGACCTGGGGCAAATTGACTAACTCCTCTAAGCTTTAATTTCTTCACTTGTAAAACAGAAGTAATGATAGCTCCTCTGTTATTTCGTGAGGAGTAAATATGACAACCCACCTAATAATAATTAGTAGATTAATAATAAGCTCCAAAAAAATAAATAAATAATAAGCTCCAAAAAACTCTGTTAAAAGAATAAAAATACAAACCACAAATTGGAAGAAAACATTTCTGAATCACATTATCTGATAAAGAACTTGTATTCAGAATATATAAAGAACCCTCAAAACTCAATACTAAGAAAGCAAACAACCTAATTAAAAATGAGCAAAACATTGAACAGATGCCTCTCCAAAGGAGAAATATGGATGGCAAATAAGAATATGACAAGATGCTCAACATCATTAAGCACTGGGGGAAATGCAAATTAAAACCACAGTGAAATACAGCTGCATATTTATTAGAAAGTCTAAAGTTTCAAAGCCTGACCATTCCCACTACCGGGAAAGATGTAGTGCATGGAGTAACTGTAGCTCGCACACACTGCTGGTGGGGGATGTAAATGGTACTACCACTTTGGAAAGCAGTTTATAAAGAATTAAACATACTTCCCATTTCACTCTTAAGTATTTATCCAAAAGAAATAAAGCCTATGTCTAGACAGCAGTCAGCAGAACAGGAAGCTCTGAAAATGCATCCCCTTACCTAAATAACTGGAATTTACATAAATCAAATATGTTGGATCTCTGGGGTCTAGTCAAATGCTTTCAGCACCAAAGATAAAGACTGGCGAAGAAGCTGGTAAATGTCAATCATTTTCAGTGAATTTCAGCCTCTCATAAGCTTTTGGTTGGCACCCCCACCTCCCACCTCTGCCACAGAAAGCTTAAGCAAGGCTGGGTCATATTCCAGACACAGCTTTTTGAAGCCAAGCTGGGCAATAAGGACCTTGTCCTCCAACCACCAGCACTGTGTCCTGAGCATGGATATTCCTTTTGATTGCTGAGAGGCTGGCAGTCACTGTTTCAACCCTCGCAGGCTGAAGTAGCTTCCAGGAGAGTTTGAAAGGCAATACTTTCTCTCCACTTTGGTAGCCAGACATTTATAGAAATCTTTGTCAGGTCACTGGCTGACTACAGGAACAATGGAACAGAAAATTCAATGACAGCACACAAAAAGGAACACATCTTGCAAAAATGATTTGGAAAAGTCACAAACAGATGGCTCCAGCCCTCAAGGAAGATTAATAATCCCTAATAAGTGAGAGAAATTTATTTCCAGAATTACCACAACATAAGACTCAAAATGTCCAGTTATGACCAAGAAAGATCTACAAAACATATGGAGAAATAGGAAAACAGAGCCCATTCACAGGAACAAAAAAGAATTTGAAAGAAGGTATTCCTGAGGAAGATCAGACATTGGAAATATTGGTCAAAGACATTATGTCAAATGCCTTAAATATTTTCAATGAACTAAAGAAAATTATGAACAAAAAACTAAAGGAAATCAAGAAAATGATGTGTGAACAAAATGAGAATATCAATAAAGTGACCAAAACTATAACAAGAAGTCAAGCAGAAATTCTTGAGCTGGCAAGTACAAGAACTGAAACAAACAAAAAACTCACTAAAGGGGTTCAACAGTAGTTTTGAGCAGGCTGAAGGAAAGATGAGCAAAGTTGAAATTATTCAGTCTGAGAAGCAGAAAGAAAAAAGAATGAAGAAAAATGAAAAGAGCCTGTAGGATTTATAGGATACCATGAAACATAACAACATACTCACAGGAACGCCAGAGAGAAAAAAAGAGAAAAAAGCAGAAGAAATATTTATTTAAAGAAATAATGGCCCCAAAGTTCCCAAACATGAGGAAAGAAATGCATATGCACATCTAAGACATTCAATGAAGTCCAAGCAGGATACACTCAAAGAGATCAACACCAAGGCACATTATACCCAACTTGTTGAAACCCAGAGACAAAGAAATAATTTGGACAGTAGCAAGAGAGAAGTGGCTTGTTATATACAAGGGATCTTTGATAAGCTTAAAAGCTGACTTCCACTAAAACACCGTAAAGGACAGAAAGCAGTTGGATAACATATTAAAAGTTCTGGGGAAAAATGGCAACCAAGAATTCTATATCCCCTCAAAACCATCTTTCAAGAATGAAAGAGAAATTAAGATATTACCATAGAAACAAACACTGAATAAATTCATTAGCAGTAGACCTGCCCTAGAAGAAATGCTGAAAAGTCTTTCTCTTTTATTTATTTCTGCCATTTGTTTTCTGCATGTCTTATTTTTTTGTGTTCCTCAGTTTCTCTATACTTGTATTTTTAACGTGCTTTGTAACTTCTGTTTTTTTCCTATAAAAGAATAGGCAAGTGAACAAAACAATAATTTTAAATATATATTAATGGGTATACAATGTATAAAAATGTACATTGTGACAGTAGTACTGTAAAGGGGAAGGGGAAAGAGATGTATAGAATGAGAATGTTTTTATACTATTGAAGCTGGGTTGATATTACTCAAACTACCACTACCTTGTTATAAATTTAACATGTTAATTATAATCCCCAAGTAACAACCCTGAAATAACTAAAAAACATACAATTAAAGAAGGGAATCAAAGTCATACACTACAAAAAAATTACCAAATACAAAAAAGGACAGTATAGAGAAACTGAGAACAAAAAAAAAAAATAAAACATGCAGAAAACAAACGGCAGAAATAAATCTTTATTTATTAGGAAGCAAAAGAGACTTTAACAAGTTTACAAGAGACAAAGGACATTATATTGATAACAAGGTTTGATGCTGCAAGAGGATATAACAATTATAAATTCATACACATCTAACACAGCCCTAAAATATGTGAAGCAAAAATTAACATTTCTACAATAGTAGTTAGATACTTAGATGCCCAACTTTCAATAATATATTCAAGAATAAGACACCTGAACACCACAAACCAATCAGACATATACAAAACACTGTTCAAGAAGAGCAGAACACACATTCTTCTCAAGAGCACATGGAACAGTGTTCAGGATAAACTATTTTTTAGGCTACACAATAAGTCTTAATACATGTAAAAATATTGAAATCTTACAAAGTATCTTTCCTAATCAAAATGGAATGAGACTAGAAATCAATAACAGAAGGAAAACTGGAAAATCCACAAATATATGAAAATGAACTAGCACACTCTTAAACAACTAATGGGTTGAAGAAGAAAACACAAGAGAAACTAGAAAATACTTTTAGTCAAAGTAAAAGAAAAACACAACATATCAAAACTTACAAGATGTAGGAAAAGTAGTGCTAAGAAAGATGTTTACAGGTGTAAATACATGCATTAGAAAAGAATAAAGACCTCAAATCAGTTACTTAAGCTGTACACCTTAAAGAACTAGATTAAAAAGTAATCTAAACTCAAAACTAGTAGAAGAAAGGAATAATTAAGGTTAGAACAGAGATAAATGAAATAGAGACTAGAAAAACAATACAGAAAATCCACAAAATCAAATTTTGATTTCTTGAAAATATCAACAAAATTAACAAACCTTTAGCTGAACTGACCAAGAAACAAAAAGTGAAGGCTCAAATAACTAGAATCAGAAATCAAAGGGGAGACATACCAATTTTACAGAAATAAAAAGCATCGTAAGAAAATATATGATAAATGATAACTAGGCAAAGTGAACAAATTCCCAGAAACACACAATCTATCAAAACTCACTCATGGAGAAACAGAAAATTTGAATAGGTATGTAACTAGAAAGGAAACTGAATCAGTAATAAAAATCTTTCCAGCAAAGAAAAGCCCAGGGCTGAATGACTTCACTGGCGAATTCTACCAAACATTTGAAGGGAAATTAACATCAATTTTTCTCAAACTCTTCCAAAAAACTGAAGAGAAAACACATCCTCAACTCTGTCCGTAAGTCCAGCATTTACCCTGACACCAAAGCCAGCCAAACATACTACAACAAAAGAAAATTACAGATCAATATCCCTTATAAAAATGGATGCAAAAATCCTCAACAAAATACTAGCAAACTGATTTCAGCAGCATTTTAAGAAGATTACATACCATGACCAAGTAGGATTAATTCTCAGAATGCAAGGATAGTTCACCTATGAAAATCAATCAGTATAACATGCCACATTAATGGAATGAAGAGAAAAACACGTGGTCATCTCATTTAATGCAGAAAAAAGAATGTGACAAAATTCAATATCCTTTTTTGATTAAAAAGCATTCAAACAAAGAATAGAAGGAAACATTCTCTATATAAAAAAGGCCATATTTGAAAAACCCACATCTAACATACTCAATGGTGACTGAAAGCCTTTCCCCCGAGATCGGCAGCAAAATGAGGATGCTTGCTTTCACCACTTCCATTCGGTATAATATAATAGTCCCTCCTTACGCTTGGGCCAGGGGGGTGAGGGGGTTGTTCCAAGGTTTTCAGTGAATGCCTGAAACCACATAAAGGGCTGAACCCTACACTGTGCTTCTTGACTTATGATAGGGTTACATCCCAAAAACCCATTATAAATTGAAAATGTTGTTAAGTGGAAAATGCGTTTAATATCCCTAACGTGCTGAACATCAGAGCTTAGCCTAGGCTAAACTTAAATGTTCTCAGAACATTTACATTAACCTACAGTTGGACAAACTCATCTAACACAAACCCTATTTTATACTAAAGTTTTGAATATCTCATACAATTTATTGAATACTATACTGAAAGTGAAAAACAGAATTTTGTATGAGTTACACAAAGTATAATTTTTACTGAATTTGTATCATTTTTATATCATTGTAAAGTCAAAAAATCCTAAGTTGAAGCATTGTTAAGTCTGGGACCATCTGTATATTCTACACTTTTTCTGATAACATCAGTGGCTACTAAGTGACTAATGGGCAGGCAGTGTATACACCATGGTTAAAGGGATGATTCACATATCAGGTGGGATGGAGCGGGACAGCATGAAATTTCATCATTCTATCAAACGGTGTGCAATTTAAAAACGTATGAATTATTTATTTCTGGAATTTTCCACTTAATAGTTTCCAACCATGATTGACCATGGGTAACTTAAATTACAGAAAGCAAAACCACAAATAAGGGTAGATTACTGCACTGGAAGCTCTAGCCAGGGCAATTAGGCAAGAAAGAAACATTAATCCAAATTGTGAAGGAAGAAGTTAAATCATATCTCTTCACAGATAACATGATTTTATAGGTAGAAATTCTTAAATGGGCCAGGTGCAATGCCTCACCCTGTAATTCCAGCACTTTGGGAGGTCAAGGTGGGAAGATCATTTGAGCCTAGGTGTTCAAAATCAGCCTAGGCAACATAACAAGAGCTTGTCTATACAAAAAATTGTTTTAAGTTAGCTGGGTGTAGTGGTGCATGCCTGGAGTCCCAGCTACTCAGGAGGCTTAGGCAGGAGGATCACTTGACCCCAAGAATTTGAGGCTGCAGTGGGCTATGATCACACCACTGCTCTATCCTGAGTGACAGAGAAAGACCCTGTCGAAAACACAGAAAAAGAAAACCTTAAATATTCTGGACCTCCAAAAAACTGTTAGAGCTAATAAAAGAATTCAGCAAAATTGCAGGATACAAAAACAACATGCAAAAAACAGTTGCAACTCCATACACTAGCAATGAACAATCCAAAAAGAAAATTAAGAAAACAATTCCATTTACAATGGTATCAAAAGAATAAAATAAGAATAAATTTAACCAAGTAGGCAACAGAGTTGTACACTGAAAACTATAAGACATTGCTGAAAGAAATTACGGAAGATCTAAATAAATAGAAAGCCATCTGTGTTCATGGACTGGAGAACTTAATATTGTTAAGATGACAATACTACCAAAAGTTATCTACAATTTCTATGTGAACTCTATTAAAATCCCAAGTGATATTTTGCAGAAATTACAAAACTCATCTTAAAATCATATGGCATATGAAGGGACTGTGAATAGCTAAGACAACCCCAAAAAGAACAAAGTTAGAGGACTCACATTTCCCAATTTCAAAATTTACTACAAAACTACAATAATCAAAGTAGTATGATACTGGCATAAACACAGATATATAGACCAATGGACAATATAGCGTAGAAATAAGCCTAAACATATATGGCCAACTAATCTTCAACACGGGTGCCAAGGATACACAATGGGAAAGCCATAGTCTCTTCAGCAAATGGTGTTGGAAAGACTGGATGTCCTCATGCAAAAGAATGAAATCAGATCCTTATCTGGCCCCATACACACAAATAATCAACTCAAAATACATTAAAAAGCTTAAAAGTAAGACTTAAAACTGTAAAACTGGAAGAAAGCCTAGGGGAAAGTCTTCATGACATTGGTCTTTGCGATGATTTCTTGAATATCACACCAAAAGAACTGGAAACAAAAGCAAAAACATACAAGTGATATACATCAAAGTAAAAAGCTTCTGCAAAGCAAAGGAAACAGTCAGCACAGTGAAAAAGCAACCTATGGAATGGGAGAAAACATCTGCAAACCATATGTCTGATATGAGCTTAATCCCTAAAATGTGTAAAGAGTTCCTACAACTCAGTAGCAAACAAAAAAAAAATCCAATTTACAAATGGGCCATAGCTTGAGCAGACATTTCTCCAAAGAAGACATACAAATGAACAACAGGCATATGAAAAGATGCTCAACATCACTAGTCATGAGGAAAATGCAAATAAAAACTACAAGGAGATACCATCTCATCACTGTTGGGATTGTTCTTGTTCAAAAGGAAAGAAGAAAAGGGGAGAGGAAGAAACGTAGGAAGGAAAAGAAGTATTGGCAAGGATATGGGGAGAAAGGAACCTTTGTGCACTGTTGGTGAGAATGTAAAATAGTGCAGCCTCTATGGAGAACAATATGGAAGTTTCTTAAAAAATTAAAAGTAGAACTACCATATGACCCAGCAATCTCGCTGCTGGGTATTTGTCCAAAAGAACTGCAATCAGGATCTCAAATTCCCATGCACTTCCACATTCATTCACAACAGCCAAGACGTGGAAACAACACAAATGTCCATCAGCAGATGAGCAGATAATATGGTCTATCTGTACAATGAAATAGGATTCAGCCATAAAAAGAAGGCAATCCTGCCATGTGCTACAACATGGCTGAATTTTGAGGACATTATGATGAGTGTAACAAGCCAGTCATAGAAGGACAAATGCTGCTTGATTCCACATGTATGAAGTACTAGAGTGGCCATGCTCATCGGAGCAGA
Organism: Ateles fusciceps; assembly: GCA_036589455.1. Classification (NCBI taxonomy): domain Eukaryota; kingdom Metazoa; phylum Chordata; class Mammalia; order Primates; family Atelidae; genus Ateles; species Ateles fusciceps. The sequence continues at coordinate 152,166 of JAZHEH010003238.1, forward strand.
GAGAATGGCTGTTGCCAGGGCTGGGGGAGAAGGAAATCGTGAGTGGCTCTTTAACAGGTAGAAAGGTTTAGTTGTCCTAGAGAAAGCTATAAAGATCTGCTGACCAACACTGTGCTCATAGTGAACAGTAAATATACAGTTATAATTTTCAGAGGGTGAGTAGATGTTGTATTATGTGTTTGTTGCCACCTTCTTTTTTTAAAAAAGGACATACACTCTTAACTATTTACAGAAAAGCAGTTTTGCTTTCTTTGCATCCTCAGCTCAGTAGCTCTACACAAGGCACAGCCTGGCCCCTGGACACCATTCTCTCAGGTGTCTGGCATCCTTCTTGGCATATTTTTTACAAAACAATTATTCTAAACTGCATACTGCCTCACACTGACTTACTAGAGGTCCACAGTGCCCAAGGTTTCCAAGCACATAGGCCCAACTTAGCCCACTCAGCCCCAACTCATATGCATGGTAGATTGCAAGACTGGCCACAATGCCCACCCCTGCAGTCACAGCCTTGGCCATGTGAAGGTGCAGCCCCTGCTAGCAAGAGGTGGAGTTTCTTTCCCCACCCCTGGAAGCTGGACCTGTTCCATGACTCATTTTGACCAACAGAATGCAATGAACATGATGTGCAAACTCTGAGCCCAGGCTTCCCTGGGCTCCTGCTCTCCCCCCCTGGAACCCACCACCACCACAGGACCAGCCAGCCCCCAGCTGACCTGGCAGATCCCACCCTTATGTGAGCCCAGCTAACAGCAACTGAATCTGACGCAAATCAGCTGAGCCCAGCACAAACTGTTGACTCACAGAACTGTGAGCTAAGGATATGGTGTTGGTTTAAATCTCAATGTTTTGGGGTGCTTTGATGCACAGCACAAATGGGTTGGCACAATACATAACCCCAATCCTCCCCGTGAACTCGGCCCTGCTCTTCTGCATCAACTCCTCCCAAATTCCTTCCTAGAACTTCCCTGGAGAGGCCCCATGCAACTCCACCCCTTATACTATTCTCATGAAGACCTGCAACCATTCATTTGTGCTACCCCCCCACCAAGTGTGCATTCAGGAGACCTGCACACTGGCCCTTCCTGGGTACCTGGCCCATATGATCCATCAGTGTAACAAACGGTTGTTTCCTGCTGCTCAGTTTTGCAGATATTTGTAACATAGCACCAAGTACCTTGGACAGGACCCTCCACTCCTTGCCTTACCTCACAACGTCCACAGATGCGGCCCCCGACTTGAAGAAATCAGTGGAGTCTTCAACCTCCAGGACATTGGGGGAGGATCCGCTGCCAAGCACTCTGCAAAGCAAGGCCTCATGAGAGGGTGGCCCAGGGGAGCTGGGGACAAGTGCCACTCCAGGACAGCAACCCCTGAACAGACTCGTGGATGGCCTGGGGCCAGACTGGGCTTCTCTATGTACCCTCTAAGATGTTGCCTCTTCCCAGGAGACCTAATGGTCCTGTAGCAACCACCTTCTGGGGGAGAAGGAGCTGCCACAGCCCAGGCCCCACTGACGCCGGCCGCTGTCCTCACGCCCACCTCACCTTGACCCCCAGCTTCTCTGGGGTCTCCATGGCAGTCCAGCTGGTGGAGGACAGACATGCCAGTCCTCTTGGCATGGGTGGGGACTAGAAAGGCAGGGTCCAGATGCTCCTGTGCCCCACTTGCCTTGGTGCTAGCATCCAAGTTCTGGTGTCCCCAGTGTGACACCGATGCCCGGGTGTTGTGGCAGCAGGCTGGGGACAGGGTGGGCCTCAGAGTGACTATGAGGCTCACAGATGGGCTCAGAAGACCCGGGTCTTGACCTCACCAAGATGCTAACTGGTCTATGTCCTATGAAGGACTGAGTCTGGGACCTATGGAAGGCAGCAGTGCTCAGCCAGCTGGCCCTGTAGATGTGGGTGCTCAGCCAAGGCACCCAGTAAGGCTATCCAGCAGTTAAGATGGAACAATTGTTCCCTGGGCAGGCTGCTGGTGAGGCCTGGTGGGATAGGAGCCAGGAGGGGCCCCAGCAATACCAGGCCAGGTCCCCACTCTCTGGATGAACTCCAGGCCATTGTTAATCATGGGCCCAGGTTGGGGGGGGTGAGGCATGAGATGCTGGTCCAGGCCCAATCAGAACCAGTCCCCCAACACCTGGCACAAGCACCCCTGGTTCTGGCTCTCCTCTTTCTTTCTTGGAAAAATGTCATGGATCTGCCCTTCCCATCTTCAGGGGACCATTAACAGTAAACCAAGCCACTCACTGTCTGCCACACACCTGCTGCCTGCCCCTCAAGACCTCTGCTGGGCTCTCACCTGCTGACGACACCTTCCCCTGACCCCCCAGCTACTATTTAAGTCCTGGGCATTCTTAAGGGTCCAACTTCTGTGTCATCTGTTCCCTGAAACCTTCGCTGGCCACTCTACTGGCAGGATCTACCTGCCTCAGACCACACCGCTTGAGGCCACCAGTCGTCCACCGCTGGATGGCACCTGCAAGACACAGGGCCCTTATCAGATGGGAGTAGAGCCATGGAGGGGCAGTGCGGCAGACTGGTCACTGAATGCACCACAAAGCCACAGCCCACCAAGCCATGAAAACGCAGGCAGCCCCTCGGTGCCGACCACAGTTGTGTGAGGATTCCATGTGTGAGGCAGGCAGAGTATCGACTACAGGGAGAGTCAGCAAACACAACATTTGTGCCATGGGCAGCACCTGCCCAGCCTCAGCTCAGGAGGGAGTAGGGGGTAGTGGACCACTACCTGCGCAGCCCACAGCGGGCTCTTGGAGTGTTCTGCTGAACGGCCACAGGCCAGGCCCCTCTACCAACACTGGGTAGCTGCACAGCCCCAGATGGGCCTCTCATTGTCTTGGCCATGTCCCTTCTAACCCATTGGTCTCCAGACCACACATCCTGGAGACCAAGTGCAGCTGTGAGCAAGAGGGCTAATGATGGCCATTCTAGTGATGGTCCTGGGGTCTGCACAGTGCACAGCTGGAGAATTCGAGCCTAGCCCTCCGCAGCCCAGACTCTACTTGTCAGGCCTTGACTCCCGAGCTGGGACCTGCAGGTACTGAGGGCACCTACTGGAGAGAGTTGTTATCATGAATAAACATACTGCTCTTCCTGGAGGGTCTGGAACTCTGAATATGCACAGTGAACAAATGCAAACCTGAAAGAGCCAATCCTTCCAGATGGAGCCCCAGCAGCTAACTTGGTCTAAATTTAAAACAGAGCTAAGTGGTCAGTTGCTGTCTAGGGGGTCACACATGTACTCTGGGTTCCCCCAAAATCTGCACCTTTTTATCTTTGGGTCTTTCAGAGCTCACCTGAACCAGCCAGTCAGGACTCAGCTGTACCAACCAACTAGAACTGGTTTCAATCCTTCCTTTGTGTGGGAACCTGGGTGAGCGCTTTTGCTATAAAACCCCAGCCTTCCCATTGTTGTCAGGAATGCGCCTTCCTGTTAGACCGGAAGCTGCCTTTGCATGATTTGCAAACTGGTTGCTGGAATAAAGTCTCTGTTCTCCAAATTCCTTTTCTGAGACTTCGTCCACAGTACACACTTTAGAAATAGCTGCTTTGCTCACGATGATGCTTAGACTTATTGCCAGTGTGTACTGAGTTCCTCGAAGATGCCAGCTACTAAACTAAACCTTTTCATGTGTGTTATCTTCTTTACCAATCACAACATCCACTGAGGAAGGGCTTATTATTCCCTTTTCACAAATGCAGGACTCAGCTGCAGCTGTTTTAAGATAGCATCTTTTGACTCGGATCTACATCTACAAACAGATGACCCTAGCTCATCACCAGGGCCACTCAGCTATGGGCTCCAGGAGGGCTGTCTGTCCAGCTGGCCCTGCAACCCCAGGGCAGGCCAAGTCAGGGCCAGAGCCACTGCTCCAGGGATATCTTTGGAATAAATCAGAATTTTTTTAAACAGACATTCGAAGTATTCCACTTTCAAGTAAGGAAGTTGCTGGCTCTCAGTGCCTTTGAATCACACAAGTGCCTCACATCCATCCTTGGTGAGCCCTGCCCCGCATCTGCTGTTAACACTCACAGCCCCAGCTGTGTCCGGCTGACACTGCCCCTCACCCCCTGGGCAACAGCTCCAGTGCCCTACCATGGTGGCTCCCTGAACACAGGGAGGCCTCCGCCCTGTTTGGGCCTTGTTCCTTCTCTCTTGAAGGTCTTCCTGCAGATCTTTACTCTCCACCCAGGGGAGAAGGATACAGTGGGAGGGAGTGGGAAGGGTCAGGAACAAATTCCAGGCAGTGAGCATGGATGGAAATTCCAGTTGAGAAGACTGAATCTCAGAGAGGAAAGCTCCCTACAGCATCACACTTGGGCAAAGCTGGATTGGAGCCCAGGTGTGCCTCATGGGCAGCCTGTGCTGGTCACAGCCCGGGATGCTGCCTCTGGCACAGCCTTTCTGGAAGGCTCCAGTGCTGACATTCTAATCACAGGGACATGAGCTTGACACCTGACTCTGAAATATTCCAGGAGCTTCTGTTTCACTTGTTAACTGTGACAATGAGCCCTTAGAAGAGTCAGACTGAATTGGCCAGATTCCAGGGCCCCAGTTGCAGAGGAAGGAGGAACAAGAAGACAGCAGAAAGCTCCAAGACAAGACAGAAGCAACGTGCACCTGGGGCCAACGCAGACACCCCACAGAGGCTGGCACTGCCAACTCCGGGGAGTGTGAGTTGCAGAACACATGTGCACCGCACAAGCTGTCCAACTGGATGGCAGCCCTGAAGTTGCCTCTTACCCGCACGGCCTCCGCAATAACCAGCTCTGCCTCCGTCAGCTCAAGGGCACTGCTGTCTGCCCCCTTAAAGAAGTTCGAGGCTGGGATCATTTTGCCATCCTCCAGCTGAATGTTCTTCACCAGCAGCTGCAAAAGGAAGGATTTCACAGTTCCTGTGGTCAGACTTGAGACAGTGATGGAGTCCCGCACGGGGTGCTGTGCTGGGCACTCCAGCCTTGTCTCCAACTGTCAGATGAGGATGGAGCAGGGAGTCCCAGGTTCGTGATGAGGAGTTCAGAGTGGGGGAGGCCACCATTCCAGGTACACAAACTGCAAAGCTCACGCCCCGCCCCACCCCCCGCTGCTCCATTTTCCATCACCCACCCCCACTATGCTTTCACTTTGTTTTTAAGTGTAATGACTTTATTACTTCTATAAAAAAGGATTCCTGGGGATCAAAAAAAGAAAAAGTCATTCAGGCACCACATAGAAAGTCAACTGAGAAAAACAACTAATCCTGCAATCATCCAGTAGCTCCGAGAACCGCCACAGAAGCACCTGGAGAACATTACCAGATGCCTGCCTGGGACACAGAGGTGGGAAGAGGAGAGACTGAAAAAAAGTCTGGCTGCCCCTGCAGTCTACAGCTTCAGGACAGCACTTCAAGCTGGTCCCAGGTAGAGCCTGCATCCAGTCATCAGTTTAAGGGGATTCTGGCTGCCAGATGTGAACTACCCTCACTGCAGCATGTGGCTCTGGGATACTCTAGTGTCTGCCTCAGATTTATTGTATTTAATAACATGTTTGAATTGTTTGGGGCCTGCTTGTTTATCAATAGTTTTTTTGACAAATGCCTTTGTTAGGGGCCAGAGAAAAAAATATGTGTAATAAAAGAGTTATGAATAAGCTCATGGGTGGGTATATGCCTCTATGTGTTAAGAGTGGCTATGTAAGAATGGCACCCTCTATGCATGCTCTGGCAGAACTGGAGCTGGCCTCCTGGCCTGACCCTCGCCCCACTGCTTTTTGAAGATGTTCTGGAGCTTTCTGCAAGCTAAAGCCCAGCCAAACCCCACAGGGTGTGCCTGAAAGATGTTTCAACCCAGGGTCTTCTGGGTAGATCTGTGGGGAGCAGGGTGTGTGTGCTCAGCTGGTCTCTCTTCAATCCCCTCCCACCCTGAACACCTCTGGACAGTGGACCAAGCTCTTGTGAGAGAGCTGGTAACTAAGCTTCCTCTTAGACACTTAGTTGCCTTCTTTGCATTGCTGTCTTTGCTGGTCTCTGGGCAGACGCTGTGGGTGCCCTGCTCAGACCCCTGTGGCTGGTGCCCTGTCCTCCAGCAGCTTAGACTGTCCCCTCCTTGCTTGCTGTGGATGGATAAGAGCTCCTGAACACAGAGAGGCTGAAGGACTGGCCTGGTGGGTCCTCCACCCCACCCCAGAACCACTGAAACCAAAGGCTGCCGGAGGTGGGGACAGACGGATATAATTGGAGGGTGCAGTTAATACCCCAAAGCCCACCCTGAGAGCAGCACCAGGCTAGACTTCTCCTGAACCTTTACTTTTGCTTTGCTTTTCTCCGCCCTTACTGCCTGGAATGATTTTCTGGAACATTCCCTCAGTAAATCACTGGCACAAGATTTTTTTACCTTAGATGCTGCTTCTAGGGACGTGACCTCAGACAGATAATCTCTTGCAACTGCATATATCAATCAAAACACTACACTGGAGACATCAACAGCAGCCTAGACCCTCTGACAGGGGAGCACGGCAGACTGGATACCAAGAGCGACACTGCCACGCCTCACTCCAGCTGGGCGGACACAGCAACACGGCTAGGGGTACCGCGCCCATGGGGTTTGTCCAGACCCTGTTAGTGAGGGAAGACCCCGCCTGCCCTCTCCCTAACCCTGGCTGCTCATGTGAGGAGTAGTAGAGTGCATATTAACAGGACACTACCATGGGCAACACCAGCATCAGGGCTTTGGAGCCAGAATTTCAAAGTTTGAATCCCAGCTTTGCCATAGGCTAGCTTGGGTGATCCTGGGCAAGTTATTTAAATCTCTGTTTTCTCCCCCTATAAGCATATAATATTTGTACATATCTCATAGTGTTGTTGGGCAGATTAAATTTAATGCGTATAAATTGTTCTGGCATAAAAGGTGCTCCATCAGTGTTTGCTGGTACCGTGATTTGTAATCTGCTAATAACAAGAGCAGGTGGCTGGCATGGCTCCCAAGGCTCTGCTAAGTCATCATGGCATCCCCCATTCAAAGAGATGGGAGCTGAGGTACAGAGGCTTAATGACCCCACACCCAGAGGTGCTTAGATACTCTGATAGACCAAAGAGAAGCCCTGAGCCCAGGCTCCCTGGGAGGGCTTCTCTCTGATTCTGGGTTGCCTGACAGTCACACAGGGCACTCAGCCTGGAGACAGGTGCCTTGCCAAGAAGGGCAGGGAACCCAGTTTCCCAGGAGAGAGAAGTGGGTAAACTGCCTCAGACAGCCTGTGCTTGGGGCCAGCCAGGCAAGCAGGGACAGAGCAGGCTCAGTGTTCCCCTCCTGGGCCTGGTTTTTTCCATTTTCTCCAGAGGAGCCTAGGGTCTTCCTGTGAGGCTTGAGCCCAAGGACAGGAGCATGGGTAGCCTTCAGCAGGCTAGTGACTCACAACCCTTACCATTCTGTCATCATTCCCAAAGAGGATGAGTCCCGCTTTGGTGACCACCCCTGGCCGATGGGCTCCTGGAATGGGCAAAGTATCTCCCTCAGGTACCAGGTCTGAAGTGTTCAGTGTTGAGTTGAAAAATGTCAGTTTCTGTCAAGGGAAGAGAAAGCAAAAGACAGTGGGTGAGAAGAAGCCCCTGAAGCCAGCAGCCCAGGCAGGGCTGAGCAGGGCTGGGAGGAGGGGAGGGGGACCAGGGGCAGCTGAGACCTGGGAGCCAGCTCAAAGCCCATGTGACCTCTGAAGCCCTTCCTCCTGGGGCACAAACAGGACCAGGAGGAGCCTCAGTGCCCTCAGAGAGCTGATGGCAGGGCTGCTTCAACCTCATGTACACCATAAGACCCTTTTCCTTGGCCCATGGCCTCAGACATCAGGTGCACAGACTAGGGGAGAATGTGCTCCAGGCATTACAGAGAGAGGCCACCTGCCCTCAGGGTGCTGCCAAGCAGTGGTCCCTTTGATCAGAAGATGTATTTGCTAGTACAAAGGGCTCTGCATTGGTGAGGACAGCAGAGAGGCTTCCAGCCACAGTCTAGGCAGTTGGCTGGGGGTCAGGGGTCTGGACAGTATGAGACTGTGTGGGGGATAAGATAGCCCTAGAGGTTTGCACAAAGACCACCATACACAATCCTGTCACCCTTGATGCCTCACTAGAGCCTGTGATCCCCAAGGCTCTCCATATTCAGCATCTGGCCTGCCCATGCCTGGCCCTGAATGTGCTGCCCCACCCTGACTGAGGCCAAGTCAGAGTCAGCACTGGGCCTTGGGTCTCTGCAAGCCCAACGGTGAGACTCAAACAATACAGCTGGGTCCCAGGGGGCTCTACAAGGGCCTGGAGGCCTCCAGCTATGAAGAACATCTATCCTTTAGCTACTGGAGGCTGGGTAGGTGTCTCATTCCTGGGGAAACGCTGGGATGGTTAGGGGGTACCCAGTGGGAATAGGAGCCAGTGTAGTAGCTATTTATTATACCAACCAGTCCAAACATACGTGATAGTTTTATGGACAGTGGGATACACCAATGCACCTGGCTGGATTCCAGCCATGCAGGGACACACCTGTTCACAGGCCTCTGTCCAGGCTCCCGGCACTTTGTCGTTCCCACGGATCCAGTTGTGAATGGCCTCTGCTGGCTGGTCCCAGTTGATCTGTGGGTAGTAAGGTGCATGTGCTCAGCTGGTCTCTCCTCACTCCCCTCCCACCCTGATGACGTCTGGATAGTGGACCAAGCTCTTGTGAGACAGCCAGTAACATCAGCTTCCTCTTAGACACTTGCTGGAGTCCCTGAGCTGGTGTGCCCAGTTCTGGGTGCTCTCTGACCCTCAGTCTCTCATGGGTTGGGCAGACTTCAGAATGGTTTGGGGAAGATAATGTTCTGCTGCTGTCAAGATGGCTGAGACCCTACACAGAGGCCCCATCACAATGTGCTCAGACCTGTCCCATAGGGCCCCACCTACCTTTCCTCACTGGCAGGGCTCCTGTAAGTCCCCACACAGCACCCCATACTCATGAGCTGAGACACAGCCCACAGGCCTCTGAGGCTCCCCAACAGGCTATTGCTCCAGAGACCCGCACTGTCTCGCCTTGGAGACTGCTTGCACTACGGCTGACATTTTACCCCCTAATTCCCGATCTTCTCCCTACCTGTGGGCTTTGCATGCCCATTCCTCCTACAGAGGAACAGGAAAGAACCTCAAATGGACCTTGTTCCCTGCCCTCCCAGGTGCCATGGGCCTCGTCCTCCACTGTTTTCTTCATGCATCCCTGACCTGGGCTTCCCTCTCTTCTGGCCTCAAAGAATTACAACCTGCACCATCCAGGCTGAACCCCAGCCTTCTCAGGCTGCCCTCTACATTCCCAGTCTGCTCACAGGCAGGCTTCGGGAAGAACCCAGCACTCACCTTGGCAGTCTCCTTCTTCTGAATCCCTTCATAGGTGGCTCCTTCCTCAGGCTGAGGGATTCTGGGGGCTTTGCCCTCAGCGATCAGTCTCACTGCCTGCACCTGGGGAGATCCGGTGGGTTGCCATCCCCATCAGTAGGACCTTGCCTCCCTCCCAGCCCCAGGGCCCCACACTAAGCCTGAACCCTTCCCCAGACTGACCAGACTTGCCTGGCACACAGCAGGCACCCAAGAAACGCCTGCCACATGAGCAAGGGAGTCAGTGTGAACCTAACTCCTGCTGCACAACGGACACAGACCCACCCCCCTCTACCTGGCAAAGGTGTAGATTACATAGATCTTACATCTTCTGAGATCTTAGCAGATTATAGAAACTGCAAAGCCCTGTAGGTATAACACGGACAGATGTCCATGTTGCTGTCTAAGCCTTCTCTGCCTTGTAAGGAGAGTGGATCCTGAGCCCCTTGGTGGGCTCGAAGGTGCAAGTTTGGAGGTCAGAGATGAAGCAGGAAGTAGTTTCTCTGTGACAAGAAAGAGGAATGTGGTGGGAAGGGAATCAGGGGAGAGGGAGGAGAGCCAAGGAGCCTGGGTCCACGTGAGCGAGAGCCTAAGGGAAGAGACCGGGAGGTGCCAAAAATGGGAAGCGATGAGTGTCAGAGCGTCTGAGGCAGGGCTGCCTGATGGAGCCCTCTATGGTGATGGACGAGTTCCAAGTCTGCACGGTCCGACACGGTGGCCAGGGGACTTGGAATGTGGCTGAGACTGGGGAACTGAATTTTTCAGTATAATTCATTTTAATTAATTTAATAGCTGCAAGTGACCAGTGGCTGCCTTGTTGGACAGTGCAGCTTCAAGGAGTATTTGAGTTGCTTGCCGTGGAAAGCACAGGTAAGCCCCTTCTCTGTCCCACTAAATCTCCAGTAAGTTTACTTTGCTCACTACTTTTGTGAGCTGGTCAGTCTGTGCCAAAGACAAGTTTAACATAACTGAAAAATAAAAGGCAATGGCCAGGAGCTGAGGACGAGGGGACAGTGGATGCTGGAGCTGCCCTTCCTGCTGCTCCCCCAAAGCGAGGGCTCCCCGGGGCCTCCGTCCCTCCGGCCCCCTGCGTGGACAGCGCCTTTGCCTCCAGCCCTGCCAGCCAGCCCGCGCTCGGGCAGAGGCAGCAGCCCTCAGATAAGATTCCCCGCTCGCCCTCCATTCCCCCCCGCCCCACATAGCTAAGCCGCCCTGCCACTCAGGCCATGTGACCACAGGGCCCAGCCTTCTCAGCTTGCTGCAGCAGGAAGCATGTGACTGACGCAGCCTATCAGAGCACTCCATCACCCTAGCCAGTGATTGGCTCAGGAGGATCACATGACCCCAAAGCTGGCCAATCAGAATCTTCCCTGATTTGTGACTGATGAATTCCAGGAGAAAGAGTGTTTTATCAGAACATTCCATCATCCCAGCTGGTGATTGGCTGATGAGGATCACAAGACCCAAAAACTGGCCAGTCAGAATCTCCCCCAGATTTGTGATTGATGAAAGAGTGTATCTCTTTCCCTGGAATCAAGAATTAGAATCCTTGAGCTACAGTGGCTATCTTTCCTCTAATTCAGGGCAGCCAAACTGAGAACGAAGCTAATCACACAGAAAAAAGCAGAATCAATGAGTCAAGAAGGAGAGAGAAATAGAATCCTAATGACATCATGGCTAAAGCTCCTGGATTGAGCAGGGCATGACCCCATCCCTGCCTTTAGCCTTGTCTATTAAATGGGCCCCAAAATGTCCCCTTTTTGTCAAACGCTTTTTGAGCTGGGTTCTGTGTGTTGTGAGCAAAAGTTCCTCCATTAGGAACAATACACTGTTTGTCCTAATCCTGCCTCTGAAACCTTGAAGTGAGAGCTCTCTCCCTCCAGAATCCTGAATTTGGGGAACAGATTCCTGGCCTCCAGGAGCAGTGGGCTGGGTCTAGGGAGGGTGCTTGAGGGTGCGGTCGGGGCGGGCAGGGCAGGGCGGCTCCAGGACCTCACCATCCCTTTGATGCCTTCTGGGAAGAGGAAGCGGTTGTACAGCGTGCTCACGGTGTCATCCGGCAGCACCTCACACTCTTTCTGCAGCAGAAGGTCCCCCGGTGTCCAGACCATCGTCTGCCCAGAAGATGGAAAATCCCCCCTTTCTTATCTCCGTGAATGAGGGTCCTAGGAAGCAAAAGAGTGAAACCCGGAGTCCGCGACGACGGGCCACGGAGGACGCCCTGGGTGCAGCCCCGTGGCCCTGCTACCCTTCAGGAAACCCTCTCTCCCCGGGGGGAGGAGTGACACCGGCTCCAGCAGGAAACGGAAGAAGGAAAACAGTATGTATTGATGCCAACCATGGGCCAGGAATTGTGCTAAAAGCCCTATATGCCTTACGTAACTGAGTCCTCACAGCAGAGATCACAGGTATGGTATACGCGGTTTACAGATAGGGTAACTAAGGCCCAGAAAAGTGCAATGACACCAACAAAGATGAGAGAGCATGAATTCCAACAGACCAGTCTGACTACGAATCCATTCTCTTTCTCAACTCAAATGTCTTCCCTTTTTGACCATCCATCTGCCTTGTCAACACATTTGTGGTCTTCTTGGGACTTCTGTCACCTGAGACTACCTTGTGGAGGCCATCCTTTGCTCCATCTTTATCTCTTTCTACATACTGTGCTGCCTAGAGCAGCAGTAGTGGAGGTAGTAGGACCCCCTGCCCACCTGGGCCCTGGCCCCTGTGCCTCCTGGTGCCCTCACTGTCCTAGCTGGGGGGATGGGAACACTGACAGTGACAGCTCCTTGGATAACTGTGGGAATGCAGAGTGCTTAGCAACACCTGCTCCCAGTGCTCTAGAGCCTTCTCTCATTGATAACCTTGCACAGCCTGTTCTGTGGCTGACATCTGGCAGCACAGGACAGGCACCTGAGTGATACCCACTCTGCAGCCCTAGAAATGCTTTGGGCTAACGGAAAGCAACAAGTCAGAGCTGATGGAGGGACATGTAAGCCCTATATGTGTTTTTGGCCCCCTGTGACCTAGCCAGGCCCCATCTCACCAGTTGATGGCCGAGGCCCCTCGGTGCCTGGGGAGCAGTGACGGGTGATATATGATGGAGCCGTGCCGGGGGGCATTGATGATCTCCATAGGGATGAACTGGCTGCAGAAGGGCAGGACGTTGAGCTCGGCCCCCAAAGCCTGGTATTTTGCCACCACATCAGGCAAAGCCTGTCCTTTGCACGCCACCGGGCGAACTTGAATACCGGCACTCCATCCTTCTCAGCTTGCAGACCTGTGGGACAGTGGATAAGAAACTGGCCTCTCTCTATCACCCACCCACACACGGCCACTTCTGCCTTCCCAGCAGAGCGGTTAATGGGCCTTCTTTCCGTGCCTGCCCTCTCACCCGCATCCCAGCCAGGTTCCATCAGGCAACACAGACAGACGCACTGGCCAAGCATGAGGCTCTGGGGACTGCCCTGGCTGCGCTCTGACTTCGGCTGAACCCCAGGACCTCTGAGTGCCTCCCTCTTCCAGACCCCAGATGGCTAACCTCTGCCCTCGCTCCTCTCCTGAGGCCTTGCCATCCCCATCACTGAGCTACTGTCTCCCGGCTCCTCTACTGTGCTCTCTTTGATGGGGACTGGCCCCCTGCAGGTGGCATTTATGCTTTGTAGCTGTCCCCTGAGGAAGGAAGATGGGGGAAAAAGGCGACAAGGGCATCCTCACTCCTTTTTGTCTAGTGGGTTCCTGTCCTATGAGCCTCCCCCAGCCCAGCTTCTTCATCCCAGCCACAGTCATTCCTTCCCAGAGTAATGGCTAAATCAGTTTTTCCATCATCTGCAGAACTAGACTCAATATGTACACATGCATGCGTGCGCGTGCACACACCCTCCCCCACCAACACACACCCCCCAGAGGCCCCGGTACAGCCTGCAGGGGCCCCCTCCTCCTGCCCAGTCACCAGCACACCCTCCTCAAAGGCCTGGATTACAGGCCCAAGCTCCCCAAGTTTTTGCAGTTAAAGATTCCTCCTTTATCTCAGCCTTAGAGTGGGCAGCTGCTTCCTGCAGTCACTGTTCCCGATAACTTCAGGCTCTCTGCTTTCCACTCTTCAATACCCAGGGAACACTTCTTTGTATTCAGTTCTCTGTTAGAGCCTCTGGTGTGATGTTTGACCCCTGACTAGACTGGCCCTCCTCTCTGGACTCCTCCTCTGTCACTCTGACCTGGTGTCTGGTGGTTTTGAGGGAGGGTGGAATGTGATGTCAGCAAATTGGACTGCACTTGCAAAAGCTGTCTCACAGTGACCAGTGAAATATTGCTGCAGGACATCTGAGATCAAGGTCAAGTAGGAGACCCAGCCAGGCTTGCTCTCGGTCCAGGGTCAGCAGCTGGGGTGAGTGGTCACTTAGTGGCTGGGTGTAGGATCCAGGCTGTGGTGGGGTCAGGATATGTCATGGTTCACTTGTGGTCATATCCAAGACTGAAGCCTGGCTGGCATGGGGTGGTGGGTGCTGGAGCTGATTATAGGGTCAGACTGCAGCTTCTCCATTAAGGGAGGCTGGCTATTCCTTAACAAACCACACCTCTGTGCCTGGCCAGGCCTACAAGCCCCCTTTCCTAATCCTGGCCTTCTATCCTTAAGCCCTGCCCCACAGCCTGTCTCCATCAGGCCTGAGAAGGACCAGTCAGTGTTCCTAGAGGGTCTGTTCATCCAAGCGGAGGCCCCTGCATCCTGCCTGCTGAGGTTCCCAGCTCAAGGCAGTGGCACAGACCTGTGATTCTCAAACTGTGCTCCTCCTTGTACTAGAGACACCAGTATCTCCCAGGTACTTGTCAGAGGTTAAAAATTTCAGACTGCACCAGACTGCACCTCGTTCTGAATCAGAAACTCCCAGGGTGGGCTCAGTACTCTGTGTGATTTTTTCTTTTCTTTTAAAAAATTAAAATGCCAGGGGAGAGTGCAAATGCAGTTCCCCATTACCACAAATTATGCAGTCGAGTTTCCCACATTTGGGGAAATCGCAGGGGTCAGCACATCCAGAGTACAATGGAGAAGCCTCGCCCTGGGAAGACCACCTTCGTGATCGGGTCTCTCCCTGCCGGGTAAGTAGAGCACTGTGTGTTTTGACAGCAGCCCCAGCAATGGTGATGCCGTGCATGCCCACCTTTCAGAGCATGGACCCCAAGTTCAGAACATGGAGCCCTTCTCAAGCATGGATGCTGGGTCAGAGAAGCTCTGTGGGGACCCGGGACCATGCAGGGCTTCTCTACAGCCCTTCTCCAGGACACTAACACCACTCCATAATCAGGTGGGGAGGGGATCGCCACTTTATTCCAGCAAAGCCCAGCAGCCAGTTGGCACTGGAGCAGGATTGAAGGTAGACCGCTTATGGCTGCCTCCCAGCCAGAGCAGAGGCCCCGAAGACTTTGGCTCTCAGCTTCCCACCCACTGCTTCCCCTCTGCCTGGGCAAGCCGGCCGCCCTCCATCGGCTTCCCTGTTGCGGGCGTCTCACTCACCCAGTGGGTCGGCCTTCCCATCCTTGTCTGGAACAGTGAACACACCCACCACTTCATGGCCCTCCTTCCTCAGGTGGCAGTAAACTTCCTGGCCAAACAGGCTCTGCCCAATCACTGCAATCTTCATGGCAGTAGGATGGCTGGAAGGACCTGGGGGAAGGAATAAGGCAGCAGCTAGGCAGAGATCTCTGGTCTCAGAGAAGCCAGCCCCAATTCAAGCCAGGGCAGCTCATGGCACCTGGCCTGCTCTACCCCCAATTCCCTCTGTGACTCTGTGGGAGGCAGGACACCGAGGGGAGACTGTCACTCTAAGAGGGAGCAGAGGAAAGATGTACACATGACCCAAAGGATCGCTAGTGTCAGAATGTTCAATGCCACAGTGGGTGAGCTGGATATGGATTGTAGAATTAGGGGATTCCCTTTTGAAACCTTCCAAACTGGAACAGAATGCTGGTTGCCAAGATGTTTGAGATGTATTTGAGCATATTTCTGTAACTAACGAGTTCTATGGCCTTGGTCAAGTCACACTTGTTCATGAGAAAGATGCCACATCCCTTAAATGGCTTTCAGCCTAGAGATTAGCCTTATTCCTCTAAGCCAGGAGCCACAAAAGGAGCAAGGGGAGCCCCCGCTGAAGGGGCTGTCCAACTGAGCTGCAACAGAAAAGAGGCCTGGGTGGGCAGGCCTGAGGATGAAGGTGGTGGAAAGTTGAATGGGGTTCCACTAAGGAAGATGTGTGGGATGAAGCCTAGCCAATTATGCACATTCTCTAAGAATGGGTCATTCATTCACCTCATGCATATTTGTAAAACCTAAACTATTATTTACTTAATACATTTCTTTAAATTGTCCATTTACCAAAATAAGAATTTTTTAGGAAATTTTTATTAAAGCAGAGTATACTTCATACATACAAAAAGTGCACAAATCATAGATATGTAGCTCAATGAGTTCCACAAACCAAACACATCACTGTCATCATATATACAAGTACATGTATATATACATCCATG
This sequence comes from Ateles fusciceps, assembly GCA_036589455.1. NCBI lineage: Eukaryota > Metazoa > Chordata > Mammalia > Primates > Atelidae > Ateles > Ateles fusciceps. Next base: position 168,073 of record JAZHEH010003238.1, read on the forward strand.
TACATGTATATATATATATACATCCCCTTTATATGTATTCATCTTACATAAATGGAATAATACAGTGTTTTGCAGATTTTCTCCCTCAACATTATCTTTGTGGTTGCATGGAGTCATACAGAGTTTATTCTCATTGCTGCAGAGTATTTTGTTATGTGGATGTCCTGAAGTTCATTTACCCACTCTACTGTTAAGGGAATTTGGGCAGTTACCAATTTGAAAGTATTACAAATAGGATGCTACAAAGATTTTTGCACACCATCTTCATGGTACATATGTACACATCTCTGTCAGGTATGTATTTAGGGTGGAATTCCTGGGTTATAGGTGTGAAAATTTTCGGCTTTAACAGATCCTGCCAGTTTTCCGAAGTGGTTGTACCAGTTTCCACTTCCATGTGCTCTCCATCTTGGCTTGTGTCTTTATTTTAGCTCTTTTTCTACAGTGAAATTCAGCTGCCTCATTGGGGTTTAATTTGCAATTCCCTGGTGACCAATGAAGTTGAGCACCTTTTCCTATGTTTCTTGGCCATCTGGGTATCCTTTTGTGGGAATCGTCTCTTCAAATCTTTTGTCTATTTTTTCCATTGGGTGGTTTTATTCTTATTGAAAGGGAGTTTCTTGTTGTTCTGTTTTGTTTTTAAATCATCTAGACTGTGAGTTCTTTGACAGATATGTGTATGGAAAATATCTTCCCTAATTCTATGGCTTGCGTTTCTCATCCTCGTATAATGTCTTTCATGAACGATGTTCTTCAATTTAACATGGTACATTTTATCAAACATTTCCTTTATAGTTAGTGGTTCTTGTATTCTATTTTAAAAATCTTTGCCTACTCCAAGTTCATGAAGATGTTGTCCTTGTCATTCAAGATCTTTATTGTTTTGCCTTTTACATTAGATGTGCAATCCCTCCAGAACTGGTTTTTGCATACAATGTGAGGTAGAAGTCCAGAATTTTTTTTCCATATGGATATAAAATTAACCCAGCACTAGTTACTGAAAAGACGCTTCTTCATTGAAAAAAGGCATGCATGTATATGTCTATCTTTGAATCTTTGGTCAGTTTGTCTAAATTTGCATTTAGTATAGCTTTAAAATGTTTTCGTTGTTGTCGTAGTAGTGAAGATACATAATATAAAGTTTTATTGTAGCTGAACTACCTAGTAGTTATGAAGTGGTATTTCACTGTGGTTTTGATTTGTATTTTTCTATTGAATCAGGATGTTGAACATCTTTTCATGTGCTTTTTGGTCATTTGTATACCTTCTTTGGAGAAATGTTTATTCGAGTTCTTTGACCCATTTTAAAAATTGGTTTGTCTTTTTATTGTTAGCATATAGAAATAAAATTGATTTTGTACATTGATGTTGTATATTCATTATCACTTTAATTGATTCACACATAAATTTTCATATAGTGTAGATTCTTTGTGGTTTCCTAAGTATACAATCATGTTACTATGTTGGTTTTATTTCTCTCTTTCCAATCCTGAAGTCTTTCATTTCATTTACTTCCTTTTCGCACTTGCCAATTTATCCACTACAATACTGAATACAGATGGTGATAGTAGATCCTGTCTCATTCCTGTGAGCTTGGGAAGAAACCATTCAATATTTAACCATCGGTTATCTTTGGGGGAATTTTGGTAGATAGACTAGCATATTATGAAAGTTGTCTTATTAATATATTTCTGGCTGCCAATCATGACAAGGAGTAGTATTTGATTTGTTTTGTTTGGGTTTTTTTTTTGCATTTTTTTTTGTTTTTTGTTTTTTTTTTGAGACAGAGTCTTGCTCTGTCTCCCAGGCTGGAGTACAATGGTACAATCTTGGCTCATTGCAACCTCCACTTCCCGGGCTCAAGCGATTCTCCTGCCTCAGCCTCCTGAGTAGCTGGGATTACAGGCATGCCCCAACACCCCCAGTTAATTTTTATATTTTTAGTAGAGATGGGATTTCACCATTTTGCCCAGCTGGTCTTGAACTCCTAACCTCAGGTGATCCACCTGCTTCAGCCTCCCAAAGTGCTGGGATTACAGGTGTGAGCCACAGTGCCTAGCCTTTATTTGTTTTTTAAACTATGCTTGTAAGAAATATCGACGTGAACCAGTCCCAGTGGCTCCTGACTGCAACCCCAGCACTTTGGGAAGCTGAGGTGGGCAGATTGCTAGAGGCCAAGAGCTCAAGACCAGCCTGGGCAACGTAGTGAGACCTCATCTCTACAAAAAATACAAACAAATTAGCTGGGCATGGTGGTGTATGCCTGTAGTCCCAGCTACTCAGGAGGCTGAGGCAGGAGAATGACTTGAGTCTGGGAGTTTGAGGCTGGAGTAAGCCAAGATCCTACCACTGCACTCCAGCCTGGGTGACAGAGTGAGACAGTGTCTCAAACAAAAAAGCCAAGGTGGGTAAGGGTGGAGCAAAAGAAAAAAAGAAGAGAAGAGAAGAGAAGAGAAAAAGAAAAGAAATATAGATGTGTCAACTACTTCCTTTAACAAATGTTCTTTTCAGGTTTTGGTGTAGCTTTCTCTTTTTTTTCAACTTTTATTTTAGAATCAGGGGGTGCACGTCCAGGTTTGATATATGAGTGTATTGCACCCAAGTAGTAAGCACAGTACCCAGTCGAGTTTTTTCAACCCATTCCCCTACCACGTTTGGCAGTCTGCAGTGTCTGTTATTCCCATTTTATGTGCATGTGTGCTCAATGTTGAGCTCCTACTCACAAGCGAGAACATGCAGTAACTGGTTTTCTTTTTCTGCCTTAATTCACTTAGGATTATGGCCTCTAGCTCTACCCATATTGCTGCAAAACATGCTTTCACTCTTTTTTATGGTTGTGTAATATTCCATGGTGTATATGTACCCCATTTTATTTATCCAATCCACCATTGTTTGGCACCTAGGTTGATTCCCTGTCATTGCTGCTGTGAATAGTCCAATGAGGAACATACAAGTGCTTGAGTCTTTTTTATATAATGATCTATTTTCCTTCGGGTATATACCCAGTAATGGGAATGCTGGGTTGGATGGTAGTTCTAAGTTCTTTAAGAAATCTCTATACTTTTCTTTAAGAAACTTCCACAGCTGCTGAGCTAATTTACATTCCTACCAACAGTGTATAGGCATTCTCTTTTCTCCACAGCCTTACCAGCACTGTTGTTTATTGACTTTAGTAATAGCCATTCTGACCAGAATAAGATGGTATCTTATTGTAATATTGATTTGCATTTCTCTAATAATTGGGAACATTTTAAAATTTTTGTTGGGTGGTTGTACTGTATATCTTTGTTTGGAAAGTGTCTGTTCATGTCCTTTGCCCATTTTTTAATGGAGTTATTTGTTTTTTGCTTGTGGATTTGAGATTCTTATACATTCTGGATATTAGACCTTTGTCTGATGCATAGTTTGCAAATATTTTCTCCCATTCTACACATTATCTGTCTATCTATTAATAGTTCTTTTGCCATAAATAAATTCTTTAGTTTAATCAGGTCTCACTTGTCAATTTTTGTTTTTGTTGCAATTGTTTTTGGGGACTTAGCCAAAAATTCTTTGCCAAAGCTCATATCAAGAAGGGTTTTTCCTCGGTTTCTTCTAGGATTTTTATAGTTTGAGGTCTTACATTTAAACCTTTAATCCATCTTGAGTTAATTTTTGTATGTGGCAAAAGAGTCCAGTTTTATTCTTCTGCATATGGCCAGTCAGTGATTCTAGCATCATTTATTGAGTAGGGAGTCCTTTCCCTGTAGCTTGTTTTTGTTGGCCTTGTCAAATATCAGTTGGTTGTAAGTGTGTGGCTTTTAGAGTTTTCTATTCTGTTCCATTGATCTTTGTATCTGTTTTTGTACCAGTACCATGTTGTTTTGGTTACTATGACCTGATAAAATAGTTTGAAGTCAGGTAGTGTGATGCCTCCAGCTTTGTTATTTTTCCTTAGGATTGCTTTGGCTATTCAGGCTTTTTATTGATTCCATGTGAATTTTAGAATAGTTTTCTAATTCTGTGAGGAACAATGTTGGTAGTTTCATGGGAATAGCATTGAATCTGTAAATTGTGTTAGACAGTGTGGACATTTTAACAATATTGAGTCATCCAATCCATGAACATGGAATGTTTTTCCATTTATTTGTGTAATCTCTTATTTCTTTCCGTAGTATTTTGTAGTTCTCCCTGTAAATATCTTTCACCTCCTCAATTGGCTGTATTCATAGGTATTTCATTTTCTTTGTGGCTACTATAAATGGGATTGTGTATCTTGATTTGATCCTCAGCCTGGACATTATTGGTGTACAGCAATGCTACTGATTTTTATACATTTATTTTGTATCCTGAAATCTTACTGAAATAGTTTATCAGGTCTAGTAGCCTTTTGGTGGGGTCTTTAAGCTCTTCTAAATATAGAATCATATTCTTGGTGGAGAGAGATAGTTTGACTTCTTCTTGTTATATTTTGATGCCTTTTATTTATTTCTCTTGCCTGCTTGCTCAGGCTAGGACTTTCAGTATTATGTTGAGTAAGAGTGGTGACAGTGGGCATCCTTGTCTTGTTCCAGTTTTCAAGGGGAATGGTTCCAGCTTTTGGCTGTTCGGTATGATGCTGGCTTTGGGTTTGTCATAGATGGCTCTTATTATTTTGAGCTATATTCCTTCGATGCCTCATCTGTTGTGGATTTTTATCATGAAGGGATGTTGAATTTTAACCAAAGCTTTTTCTTTATCTATTGAGATGATTATGTAGTTTTTGCTTTTAATTCTGTTTATGTGGCAAATCACGTTTATTGATTTGTGCATGTTAAACCAGCCTTGCATCCCAAGAATAAAACCCATTTGAGCATAGTATATTAACTTTTTGATGTGCTGCTGGATTTGGTTTGCTAGTATTTTGTTGAGAATTTTTGTGTCTATGTTCATCAGGGATATTGATCTGAAGTTGTTTTTTTTTTTTTTGTCTCTGCCAGACTTTGGTATTAGGCTGATGCTGACTTCACAGAATAAGTTAGATAGGATGCCTTCCTTTTCAATTTTTTGGAATACTTTCAATTGGATTGGTATCAGGACTTCTTTGTATGTCTGGTAGAATTCAGTATGAATCCATCTGGCCCTGAGCTTTCTTTAGTTGGTAGTTTTTTTCATTACTGATTCAGTTTTAGAGCTCAATATTGGTCTATTCAGCATTTCAATGTTTTCCTGGTTCAGAGTTGGGAGATTGTGTGTTTCCGGGAATTTATCCATTTTCTCTAGATTTTCTAATTTGTTTGTATACAGTTGTTCACAGTATTCTCTGAGAATCTTTTCTAATTTCTGTGGATTGGTGGTAATGTCATCTTTGCCATTTCTGATTATACTTATTTGGATCTTTTTGTGTGTATGTTAATGTAGCTAGTGGTCTATCAATCTTGTTTTTTGTTTGTTTGTTTGTTTTTGAAAAACCAACTCTTGGTTTCATTGATCTTTTATATGGATTTTTGCATCTCAATTTCATTCAGTTCTCTAGTTTTTACTTCTTTTCTTTGACTGGCTTTGGGGTTGGTTTTTTCTTTTCTTCCAGTTCCTTTAGGTGAAGTTAGTTTGTTAATTTGAGATCTTTCTATCTTCTTGATGAAGGCATTTAGTGCTATAAAATTTCCTCTTAACACTGCTTTAGCTGCATCTCAGAGATTTTGGTAGGTTGTGTCCCTGAGTTTCATTAATTTCAAAGAATTTTTGTTGTATCTCTGCCTCAATTTCAATTTTCATGCAGGATTTAAGAGCAAGTAGTTTAATTTTCACGACTTTGTGTAGTTTTGAGAGATCTTCTTAATATTGATTTCTATTTTTATTGTCCAAGACTGTGCTTGATACGATTTCAATTCTTTAAAATTTATTAAGACTTGCCTATGACCAAGCACATGGTCAATATTAAAATATGATCCATGTGCAGATGAGAAGAATGTATATTCTGTGGTAGTTGGATGGAGTGTTCTGTGGATGTCTATTAGGTCCAATTGGTCAAGTGTTGAGTTTAAATCCAGAGTTTCTTTCTTAGTTTTCTGCCCCACTGATCTGTCTAATGCCATTGACGTGGTATTGAAGTCTCCCACTATTATTGTGTGATTGTCTAAGTTTTGTCATAGGCCAAGAGGAACTTATTTTATGAATATGAGTGCCTCAATGTGGGGTGCATATATATTTAGGATAATTAAGCTTTCTTATTGGATTGTACCCTTTATCATTATATATTGTCCTTCTTAATTTTTATTGGTTTAAAATCTGTTATATCTGACAAAAGAATAGTGACTCTTGATCTTTTTTGTTTTCCATTTGTGTGGTAGATCTTACTCCATCCTTTTACTTTGAGCCTGTGTGTGTCATTACATTTGAGATGGATCTCTTGAAGATAGCAGATGGTTTGGTCTTGTCTTTTTATCCATCTTGCCACTGTATGCCTTTTAAGTGGGGCATCTAGCCCATTTACACTCAGGGTTAGTACCAATATGTGAGATTTGTATTCTGTCATTGTATTAGTCCATTCTCTCATTGCTGTAGAGAAATGTCTGAGATTGCAAATTTATAAAGAAAAGAGGTTTAATTGGCTCACTGCTTCAGTCTGTACAGGAAGCATGGCAGCATCTTCCCAGCTTCTGGGGAGGCCTCAGGAAACTTACAATCATGGCAGAAGGTGAAGGGGAAAGCAAGAACATCTTATATGGCCCAAGCAGGAGGGGTAGGGGAGGTACTACACACTTTTAAAACAACTATATCTCATGATAAGTCACTATCACTAGAAGAGTACTAAGAGGATAGTGCTCAACCATTTGTGAGAACTCCACCCCCATAATCCAGTCATCTCCCATTAGGCCCCACCTCCAACATGGGGATTACAATTGGACATGAGATTTGGGTGGGGCTACAGATCCAAACAATGTCAGTCATGATGTTGTTATCTGGTTGTTATATAGACTTGATTGTGTCATTGCTTTATAGTGCCTGTAGGCTAGGTGCTTAAGTGTGTTTTGTGGTACAAGGTATCACTCTTTCACTTCCATGTTTATCACTCTTTTAAGGACTTCATGTAAAGTTGGCCTAGTTGAAATATATTCCCTCAGTATTTGCTTATCTGAGGATTTTATTTCTTCATTTATGAAGCTTAGTTTGGTAGGATATGGAATCCTTTGTTGGAATTTATTTTCTTTAAAGATGCTGAAAATAGGCCTTCAAACCCTCTGGGTTGGTAGGTTTCTGCTGTGAAGTCTGCTGCTAGTCTGATGAGGTTCCCTCTGTATGTGACTTGACACTTCTCTCTAGCTGCCTTGAAGATTTTTTTGTTTTGCATTGACTTTGGTGAATCTGATGACTATGTGCTTTGGAGATGGTAATCTTGTACAGTATCTTACCAGGGTTCTCTGGTATTTCTTGAATTTGCACGTCAACCTCTTTAGCAATCATAGGGAAATTTTTGTGGACTATATCCTCAAATATATTTTCCAAGCTGTCCATTCTGTATCCTTCTCTCTCAGAAATGCTAATGAGTCTGTTTACATAATCTCATATTTCTCAGAGGTTTTGTTCATTGTTTAAAATTCTTTTTTCTTTACTTTTGTCTGACTGAGTTAATTCAAATAACTATGAGCTCAGAGATTCTTTCCTCAGCTTGATCTATCTGTTATTAATACTTTTGATTGTATTATGAAATTCTTATAGTGAATTTTTTAACTCTAGAAGTTTAGTTTGGTTCTTTCTTAAAGTGGCTATTTTGTCTTTCAGCTTTTGGCTCACTTTACCAGATTCTTTGGATTCCTTGAATTGGATTTCAACTTTCTTCTGAATCTGGATGACTTTACTCCATCCAGATTCTGAATTCTATGCCTGTTATTTCAGTCATTTTTGGCTGGTTAAGAACCATTGTTGGGGGAGTGAGTGGACTCCTTTGGAGGTAATGGGGCACTCTGGCTTTTGAATTGCCAGAGTTCTTGTTCTGGTTCTTTCTTGTCTGAGAAGATCACTGTTCCTTTAACTGTGGCATAATTTGAGTACAGTCAGTTGGCTTCATATCTGGACGTTTTCAGAGGGCCAAGGCTCTGTGCAGGATCTTTATTTGTGGGTGAATTCCTGTTTTTGGTTTCACAGGGTAAGTATATTAAACAATTTTTGGTCTTACAATTTGGGCTATGATCCAGTACATGGCGCCTAAGAGTAATGGCCTGTAGATAGGCTCTTAGCTGTTTGACTCCTTTATATTTAAGTTTGCAGCTTTGCTCTGCAGCGCTACTTACAGTGAAGAGAGAGAGCTCTGCAGTGCTCCTGGGCCCTGGGTGAGTGTCCTCTGAGCACTGGCACTGTGCCCAGGTTTCTTCTGTTATGTGTTCTGGACTGCAGGGCTCCTTGGGCAGAGGGTGAGGCAGGGAGGAAGGCCACACCTTTTCCAGGCCAGCCCTGTGGATGGAGGCATGCCGCACTCCCTCAGCAGCCCATCTCACTCATGCACGCACCCTCTCAGTGCTCTGACGGTGTGGGCTCCTCTCTACTCAAGTGCCAGCTGCAGATCTTGGCTTGGCACTTCTGAGCTGAGCACTGCAGCCCTGGGGTGAGCCCAGGCTTTGTTCCCTCCCCAGCTTGTAGGCAGCAGGGATGGGGCCTCAGCAGCAGCAATGGCAGAATACCTGTCAATTGTCTCTGGGAGCTTCACCCCAGAGAAACTCAGAGCCATGGACAATGGGAGTAACCAGGTGGCACTGGGGTGACTGCACTGTGGGGCCAATCTGGGGGCCCTGCCTGGTAAAGAGTAGGGGGACGGGGACTCATGGGGAAGACAGTCTGGCCTCCTTTGTAGGCGGCTGCAGTGTGCTGGAGGTGAGAGGAAAGCACTCAGGGTGTTTGTTCACTTCCCCCGCCCAGAGGCAGCAAGGGAAGTACCATACAGTGGCAGCAGCCGAGGGGATGTCAGTTGCCTCTGGGAGTGCCACCCCAGAGAAACAGAGTTGTGCCAATCAAGATGACCAGCTGGGGGCGGGGCAGCTATACTGTGGGCCCAAGCCAGGGGCAATTCTGGTAGGGGTGCCAGGGGCTCATGGCTAATGAGGAAGACATCCTGGCTCCATCTCTGTAGAACGGCTGCAGCATGCTGTGGGCCTGCAAAAGCTGTCAGGTTCTTTGTTCCCATCAGCAATGGCAGAGAGCCTGTCAGTTATCTCTGGGAACTACACCCCAGAGAAACATAGGGCTGCCATGACTTAAGTAATGAGGTGGGAGTGGGGCAGCGGTGCTGGAAGCCCAGGCCAAAAGGCCCTGCCCAGTGGAGAGCAGCAGGGGCAAACAGTCTGGCTGCCTTTCCATATGGAAGCTGCAGTGTGCAGGAGGCCCGTGACAGTTCTGGGGGCAGCAGGGGTGGGCACTGTGGCGGAGGCAATCACAATGGGCTTGTCAGGTACCTCTGAGAGTTCTAGTCCAGAGAAATGGACTGTATGACTGTCCAGAGTGCTCAGGCAGGGGTGGGGTGGCTACGCTGTGGTCTTAGGCCAGTGGACCATGCCTGGCGAGGTGCAGAGAGTCAGGACTTGCAGTCTGTCCACTCCTCAGCACTGTGGATGCAGCCCCTATCCTAGGTGCACACAAGAGAACCTGGCCTCCCTTGATGGTGGGGCTTCAACAACTGGCACTGGGTGCTCAGGGATCTGAGGCCCATGGGGCCCCACGTGGTCTTGAGCAGAAGCTCTGACCAGACTCTATGCAGCTTTGAGTCAGCCCAGAGGCCCCAGGTGGGGGCCAAAGGGGATCTTCTGGGCCCAGCTTGGCAAAGGCCCATGGCAGAAGTGTGGGTTCCTGGGGGCTCCCGCTCACTCACCCTTTCCCCTAGGTGACTTGGGAGCCTCCCCTGGCTCCATGCCAATCCCAGGTGGGCAGCTGTCCTGCCTCTCTCCTTCTGCTCTCCATGGGTGGCCACTGCTTCCTTGAATCCGATGTGGCCTCCTGGCCCATCCGCGTGAAGAGCTGGTGCTGGTACTCACTTGCCACTCTTGGTTTTCTGTAGGAACAGTGCACGCTGGTGCTTCTAGTCAGCCATCTGGGGGCTTCCGCTTTTGGTGTAGTTTTCTTTGCATTTATCCTGCTTGAGGTTTCTTGAACTGCATGAATCTGTGCCTGATATCATTTATTAATTCAGCAGTCTGGGAAAGTCTGCGTCCGTTGTCTCCTCAAGTAAGTTTTCTGTCTCATTCTCTTTCCTCTCCTCAACTCCAGTCACATTCATTTTAAATTATTTAACTGTGTAAAGAGCTGCCGGGTTCTATGTCTTTCTCTTCTTGTTTCTCTCTGAACTGCAGTTTGATTATTTTCTATTGTCTTGTCTGATAGTTCAAATATTTTATCTCTGGATGGATCCAGCCTGCTGTGAAACCCATCCAGCAGAGTTCTTCATTTTGGATAGCATTTTTTCAGTTGCAGTGTGCTCATTTGATTTTTTAATATATTTTGAATATCTGGTAAATGCTCCACATTTTTCCTCTATTTTCTTTAACATACTGTGTTTGGTTAACACCTTGTCTGCTGACTTGACTGTCTAGATTACCTGTGGGTCTGTTTTTCTCTTCATTATTGATCATATGCTCCTGTCTCCACAGATGGCTTATAATTTTTCTATTGACTGCCATTCATTGTATATTTAAAAAGTAGATGTTCCAGATAATATTTTATTGTGTTAGAGAAAGTTCACCCTTTCCTCTGCTATGCAATGTGGGGTAAGGGTGACAATTACCTTATCCCAGTCATGGACTGATTTTGGTTGATGTTTCCTTACAATTTTAGTAAAATTTAGTCTACCTCTAGTTTGCCCCTTTTCTAGGACGTAGTCTTCTAGGGCTTTCAAATTTAGAACCAGGCAGGTCTTTGTCTCCTTAGCACTGGGAGAGAGAGGGGTGCTTCTGTTCTTGTTTTCAGAAGTTTTTTGTTTAATTCTTGGCCTTCTCTAGCTTAGAATTCAACAAATATCCTGAGGGATAAATAGTCATATGTGTAAAACCCTTCAAGACTCCAATGTTGTCACTTTTTTCCTGTCTGATCAGTAAAACCTCTGCTGGTTTCTCTGTCCTTAGAAGCAGTACTTGCCTGAATCAAACCACAATTCTCAGACTATTTCCCACATGTATTAGTGAGTGTCCACAGGGAAAAGGCAGCTAAAGACTTTTCACCTCTGAAAAGTCTCCTTTCACTGAAATTTTACTCCCTCTTGTCAGTTTTGCTTCCAAAGGCTTCTGGTGCCTTAAAATTCACACACACACAGACACACAGACACACACACACATGCACAGACATACATATCTATCTATCTATCTATCTATCTATCTACAGAGAGAGAGAGAGAGAGAGAAAGAAATGTATCCAACTTTTCAAATTGTTCTAAGTGGAATATTGACCTGCTTTGAGCTATTCTATGCTATTCACATATTTTAAAAAGAAATTTTAAACAGCTTGAAATTATGGGTTGCATTGCTCATCATATTACTTTAAAACATATTAAAAGGAATGCATGACTATTTGTTTTTAAATGTTCATTCATGGACCATCTAAATAAAAAGGAAACTCTGAAATAATGCACATAAAAATGACAGCACAGAAGCAAGCTGGCTTCACTCCTCTACCCCATAGAAAACCAAAAACAAACATACAGTACCAAGATTTTCACTAGCAAAAACCCAGAACTCAAATATGAGGACATCACAGTTCCTAGGGCCACAGAGAAGTGAAAAAAAAAGGCCAAGCAGGTGGTAAGAGATCAAATTCCCACAACAGCAATGCTCTTTCTCCCATTCTAACCAGCAACAAGGGCATGGAAAAGCTTTCCCCCAACTAACAGTTTCTACAGTGGAAAAAGTGATACTAAGGTGGTCAACCAGCCTTCCCATGATTTTGGGTTCCATGATTTTGGGTCCAAGAGACGTGCCCTTGCCTTAGCCCATGGGAGGCATCATGACTGCTTGAAGGAAAAATATCCCTGAAGACAGGCAGAGACAAAGGGGCCAAGTGAGACTATCAACCCTAGAAATTCTGCTCTATAACTCAGCCAAAGGAGATGCCAGATCGGAGTGAATATTCAGCAGCATCACGCTGTAGGAGGTATTCTCCACAGGTCCTGGGCATAAACCCCTAGCTAGCCTTCCCACGCTGCTAGGACAATCCCTTTGGGACCTCCTCCATTTGGGACAGGTAGCTTTCTAATCGTTTACTAGAGCTGAGGCAGACTTAGGATTAGAGTGCCACATAGAGCCAAAGACAGCGACCTAGCAGTAAAGATTTGCTAAACAAATATATTCAATAAGAATCAAAACAGTCAGATAAAGAAAACTGGAAGAAGTAATTAATCCTTCAGTGAAAAGAAATAGACATATACCTACAGGAAGCAACAGTAAACAGGGAACCAAGACCTCCCCAAAAGGACAAAGCAAAAATCCAGTGCCTGACGGTGATTTCTGGAAAATCTGACCAAGAATTCAAAATAGCAATTTTAAGGAAACTCAGTGATCTCCAAGATAATACAGAAAAGCAATTCAGAAATTTGTCAAAGATATTTAACAAAGAGATTTTAAAAAATCAAACAGAAATCTTGGAACTCAGAAATACATTTGCTGAACTGAAGAACTCATTAGAGGCTCTCAACAATAGAATGAACCAAACCAAGGAAAGAAGCCATGAGCTAAAGATCAAGTATTCGAAAATCCACAATCAGAGGAGAAAAAAATAAAAAAGAATGAAAAGGAATGAAGACTGCCTAAAAATAGAAAATTACCTTAAAAGACCAAATCTGGCTAACAACTTCCACCAAAATTAAAAAATGTGTTTTTAGTCTGACATACAAGGAAGTTAGAAATTGTCACTCTCATCCTCAAAGGATGAACCAAAAGCTGAGCACACAGAAAATGAACTCTTGGCGTCATTAGTGAATTGAGATCATAAGGCAAAACTGCTGCCCTCAAAATTGGAGATAAAGGTGAATGCAGAGAATCATATTTTATCAGAGCAGAAACCTCCTTGGGAGCCAGTACCAGATAGGAAATCTTATAAGGTAATTGACTTGCTGGAGGCTCATTGTGGACAAAGCTGGGAGCTAAGATTTCTGGGTAGTCTTAGAGGGACCCTCGCACTTTGTGAATTTTACCTGCAGGAACCTTACAAGGTTCTTGATAGAGCAGGAGCACCGTCATCTTGGACAAACAATGCCACTTTAAATTCCAGCTCCCTTTCTAGCCTTATGCATTTCAAGGAAATTACTTCTCTTCTAACTACAAGCAGACAAGAAGAGCAGACAGTAAAACACAGATAAGACAGCTTGGACACAGAGGGAGGTGGGGGGAAAGTCTCTTGGGTAACTGCGAACTTCAACCTCATACAATGGGCCCCAGGAAAACAGTGGGCCTTAATAAGCACATTCCTTTCCCTTCAGGTGCACTAAGATAGGGAAGCTAAAAGCAGACTCGGGATATGCCTGCAGCTGCAGAAAGATATATGGAAACAGACACACAACTCTCCCTCCCAGATAAGCACAACAAAGAGACACAGAAGCAATCCAAGCCTCTGATAAACTCTCCCACCCTGAATACTTAAAACTCTTAGTCTGTAAGAGAGTGTGCCTCTGACCTAACTCAGCCAGAAGCTCCTCTCAGGGTTTATTTTCTCTAAAATAAACGTGTCTTAACTGGCAAGCCACCTTTCCTGTTTCTTTCTCTTCTTTATTTCTCACAGTTCTCATAATAAGGATTGGAGAAAATCCCCTTCTATTTTTGGCAGGAAGCAAAGAAAGCAGTCATCTTTTCCTTAACAAATCTACCCTCGATAGAAACTATTATACCAGAGCCTAAGTGAATGGGCATCTACCAGGGCCTAACTAACCAAAGGGATGGAGAAAAAGTTCAATTCCAGCCCCTCTAGCCTTTCTGATCACCTAAAAGGGGTAGGACTGAGAGTACTTGTGAAGGTCACAGACTGGGGTGCAGGCTCACAGACACACTACGATCTAATTGTAGGACTGTAGAACACTACCCCCACCCTGAAAAAGAACACCTTACCATTATATCAACAGAGCTCCTGTATGGTAACAAGAGGATTACAGATAAGAGAACTGCAAGGCAGAGCCTATTTAAGGAGTCTCTAGGAAAACCCAGAGACAACAGGGTAGGCAAAAACAATAAGATGAAGAGAGAAAATTATATCCTCTGACACCCACAGCTATAGCAAATAGTAAACACATTCTAACTCCTGGACAGATAAATATCAAACCTCATACCAAAGGCCTATCTACATCAGTACCTTTTACCCAATACATTATATATGATTTTCCACAGAAGAATTACAAGATACATAAAAGACAAAAACACAGTTCACAAAGACGAAACAAGTACCGAAACCAGACTCAGATACGGAAGCAATGTTGGAAGTGTTAGGTGGAAAATGTAAAACAATGGTGACTAAAATGCTAAGAGCTCTAATGGAAAAAGTGAAGAACATGTAAGAACAGATGGGTTATGTAAGTAGAGAGATGGAAACTAAGAAAAAATTTTAAAAATTCTAAAAATAAAAACCCTGTGATAAACGTGAAGAATGTCTTTAATAGGTTTATCAATAGACTGGATACAACTGAGAAAATAGTCAATGAGATGCATGAAATAGCAATAGAAACTTCCCAAACTGAAATGTGAGGAGAAAAAAGGAATAAAAAAGATGAAACAGAATATCCAAGAATAGTGGGACAATTGCAATAGATGTAAATCCTTGTAATAGGAATATCCGGTGGAATGTTAGAAAGAGGGAAAGGAATAGTAAAAATATTTGAAATGATGATGACGGAGAATTTTCCAAAATTAAAGACAGACACCAAACCAAGATTCGGACAGCTCAGAGGAAACCAAATAGGATAAAGACCAGCCCTCAAAAAAACCTATACTTAGGCATATCATATTCAAACTGCAAAATATAAAAGACAAAAAAAAAATCTTCAGTGAAGCCAGGGAGAGGCAGGGCAGGGCACCTTACCTACAGACAGAGAGAGATGAGAATTACATTAGACTTATCTTCATAAACCATACAATCGGGAATAGAATAGAAAGAAATATTTAAAGAATTGAAAAAAATCCATCAACTTAGAACTAGATTCCATCTGTATGCAGTGAAATTGTCCTTCAAAAGTGGAGGAGGAATAAGGACTTCTCAAACCAAAATTGAAGGAATTGTCACCAGTAAACAGCCTTACAAGATATGTTAAAAAGAAGTTATTCAACAGTCTAATTGATCAAGCAGAAGAAAGAATTTCAGAGGTCGAACACCAACTTAACGAAATAAAATGAGAAGACAAGATTAGAGAAAAAAGGGTAAGAGGAATGAGCAAAGTCTCCAAGAAATATGGGACTATGTGAAAAGACCTAATCTACGTTTGATAGGTGTACCTGAATGTGACGAAGAGAATGAATCCAAGCTGGAAAATATTCTTCAGGATATTACCAGGAAAACTTTCCCAACCTAGCAAGGCAGGACAATACTCAACTCCAGGTAATACAGAGAACACCATAAAAATATTCCTCAAAAAGAGCAACCCCAAGGCACATAATCATTAGATTCACCAGGGTTGAAATGAAGGAGAAAATACTAAGGGCGGCCAGAGAAAGGTCAGGTTACCCACAAAGGGAAGCCTATCAGACTCACAGCAGATCTCTCAGCAGAAACCCTACAAGCCAGAAGAGAGTGGGGGCCAATATTCAACATCCTTAAAGAAAAGAACTTTCAACCCAGAATTTCGTATCCAGCCAAACTTAGTTTCATAAGTGAAGGAAAAACAAAAGTTTTTATGAACAAGCAAGTACTCAGAGATTTCATTACCACCAGGCCTGCTTTACAAGAGCTTCTGAAAGAAGAACTATATATAGAAAGGAACAACCAGTATCAGCCATTCCAAAAAACTCATCGGTAAGCTGCATCCAGACCCATCTCACATGCAAGGATATACAGAGACTCAAAACAAAGGGATGGAGGAAGATTTGCCAAACAAATGGAGAGCAAAAAACAAAAACAAAAACAAAACAAACAAACAAAAAAAGCAGGAGTTGCAATTCTCGTCTCTGATAAAATAGACTTTAACAGAGACCAAAAGAGACAAGAAGCACATTGCATAATGGTAGAGGGATTGATGTAACAGGAAGAGCTAACGATCCTAAGTGTATGTGCACTTAATACAGGAGCACCCAGATACATAGGGCAAGTTCTTGGTGACTTGCAAAGAGACTTGGACTCCCACACAATAATAGTGGGAGACTTTAACATTACATTGTCAATATTGGACAGATCAATGAGACAGAGGGTTAACAAGGACGTCCGGGACTTGAACTCAGACTTGGAACAAGTAAACTTAATAGACATTTACAGAACTCTTTACTCCAAATCTACAAAACATACATTTTTTTCAGTAACACATCACATCTATTCTAAAAGTGACCACATAATTGGAACTAAATCACACCCCAGCAATTGCATAGCATTTCATAGGTTTAAATGAAATATTGGTTGGCTATTTTTTTGCTATTTTCCTCCCTTATTCCTTCCTGTCTCCATTGTATAATGTAATTATTAGTATAAAAGAGGTTTTCAATACCCATTTTTAGACTGCATTCTAGCCTGGGCAATAGAGCAAGATTCCCGTTCTCTCTCCCTCTTTTTCTTTTTCTTTCTCCCTTTCTTTCATTCTCTTTTTTTTCCTTCTTTCTCTCTTTTCTCTCTTTCTTTTCTCTCTTTTTTCTTAAAAAAAAAGAAGTTATTCAAAAAAAAAAGGGAAATTAAACAAGTCAGAAACTCATATCAACATACAAAAGAAATAAAGGTGAAATAATTTTTTTCTTATTCTTAATTAATCCGAGAGATAACAATTTGTTCAAAATAATAATTGTGACAATGTATTCAGTGATTGTAGCTTATGGATAAGTAAAATGAATGACAGCAGTAATAATAAGGCATGGTAGGGAGGAATCAGGAATACTCTGCAGTAAGATCCTTACACTATCCATAAAGAGGCATAGTGTTATTTGAAAGCAGACTTAAGTTAGTTTTAAGTGTATATTGCAAACTGTAGGTCAACTACTAAAAAAGCAACAACAAAGAAGTAAAATTGATATGCCCAGAGAGAAAAGAAAATGGAATCATATAAAATGCTCAGTCAAGATCCGAAAAGGCAAAAAAAGCATGGAAGAATAAAGAAACAAAGGGCAAATAGAAAACAGTAATAAATGTGGAAGATATTAATCCAACTATATCAACAATCACTTTAAATATCGAGGGGCTAAATATACCAATTAAAACACACAGACTATTAGAGTGAATAAAAAAATCAATGCCTAACTATATGTTGTCTACAAGAAACCCATTTTAACATAAAACTCAGATAGATTAAAAACAAAGGGATGGAGAAAGATATACCCTGCTACCACTAATCAAAAGAAATAAGGAGTAGTTCTATTAACTTCAGATAAAGCAGACCGCAGAGAAAGAAAAATTATTAGAAATAAAGAGGAGCACTACATAATGGTAAAGGGGTCAATTCTCCTAGCAGACATAATGCTCCTTAATGTATATGTGCCTAACAACAGAGTGCTAAAATGTGTAAAGCAAAAACTAATACAATTGCAAAAAGAAATAGATGAATCCACTATTACCGTTGGAAACATCAACATCTCTAGGTCAGTCCCCATTAACTGATAGATCCAGCAGGTTGAAAATCAGTAAGGACATAGTTGAATTGAACAGCACCATCAATTAAGTGTATCTAATTGGCGTTTATAGAATACATCATTCAACAACAGCAGAATACATATTCTTCTCAAGCTCACATAGAATATTCATCAAGACAGACCACAATCTGTGCCATAAAACACACAACAACAGATATCAATGATTTCTGTAATGTACTCAGGTCACAACAGAATCACTAGAAATCAATAACAGAAAGATATTTGAAAAACATAAAAAACGAATGACACACTTCTAAACAACATGTGAATAAATCAAAGAATACATCTCAAAAAAAATTTAAAATATTCTGAACTAAATTAAAATGAAAATTTAACATCAAAAGTTATGGGATGCTGCTAAAGTAATGTTTAGAGGGAAATTCAGAGCACTGAATGCATATATTATTAAAGAAGAAAGATCTAAAATCAAGCTTCCAAATTAGGAAACTAGAAAAAGAAGAGCAAATTAAATCCAAACTAAGTAGAAGAAATGAAATAATAAAAATGAGAGCAAGATGTATGAAATTGAAAACAGGTTGTCAATAGAGAAAATCAACAAAATCTAAAGCTGGTTCTTTGAAAAGATAAGTAAAATTGATAAGCCTCTAGCCAGGTTAACTGAGAAGAAAAAGAGAGAAGACACAAATTACTAATATCAGAAATGAAAGAAGGGCCATCAGTACTGATTCTATGGCCATCAAAAGGATAATAAAGTACTAATATGAACAACTCTATATCAACAAATTTGGTAAGTTAAATGAAATGAAATAATCCCTTGAAAGCACAATATTCCAAAACTCACACAAAGAGAAATAGATAATCTGAATAGGACTAGACTGATTAAAGAACTGGAGCCAATAACCAGTAGCCTTCCAAAATAGAAAGCATTAGGCTTAATGAATATGGCCAAACATATAAGAAAGAAATTATGCCAATTCTCTACGATCTCTTCCAAAAAAAATAGAAGTAGAGAAAATTCTGTAATTCTGTTGGGCGAGAATTACCCTAGTACCAAAACCAGAAATGATACAAGAAAGGAAACCAACAGACCAATATTTCTCATAAACATAGATGTTAAAATCCTCAAAAAATCAGCAGTAGAATCCAACAATGTTTAAAAAGAATTTATACATAACCACCACATGGGATTTATTCTAAGTTAAACATTTGATAATCAATTAATGTAATCCATCACATGGACAGGCTAAGGAAGAGATCACATCAAGAGATCCAGAAAGTGCATTTGATAAAAATCTTGTAGGATATCGGTCAGAGTGGTGGGAAAAACTACAGGTAAAAGGAGAAGGCCATCTAAAAGGTCAGAAGGCTCTGCAAAGCTCCAGGAGAGAATGGCTGAAGACAGCTTTTCTATGACCCTGAGGCAGAGGGCAAAGAGTATGTGCAAGGGAGTGAGGGGGGAATTTACCTTAAACAAACTTGTTTACTTATGTTGCCCCAGGAACCAACCTTTAGAATATTCACATACAGATATTTGGCAGTTCTCTAAAAGAAGGAATGATAAATGTTAATCATCTACAGGTTGTGTATTGCTGCAGGCTTTCAGCACTGTGCCTGCACTCATAAAAGCAAGCAGTTCCAATCTCTTGGGGCTGCACTCTGGCCACTGGAGCCAGGCAGTCACCTAGCTGCTCTTACATTGCATACCTGTGTCTGAGTACTCATTTCATCCATCAGCCTCGGTCTGCAGGACAGACCCAGCAAGTGGTGCCCCGTGTGAGGAAGACGCAACGGATCGCAATGGAACCCTCGAAAACAAAAGTGGAGTGACTGCGAAGTAAGTAATTGGTGCTTACTGGGGATTTCCAAGTTTGAGGAAATTTTCAAGCTAGGGTTTCATCATGGGACAACAGTTATCAGCACAACAATAACAATACATAAAAGTATTGAAACAGCTGCTTAACGCTAGTAGAGTATTGATCTCAGAGGCCCAATTAAGGGATGTAATGCAAACCGTTGCTTTTCATAACCCATAGTTCCCAGAAGAAGGCATACTAGACCTACAGCTCTGGGAGCAAGTGGGAGGAAATCTTAAACAATATCATGCACAAAGGCGACAGGTCCCAGTAACGTTTTTAATGTTATGGGCCTTAGTTAGGGCTGCTTTGGTCCCACTACACACAGAAGAGCCCAAAAAGGGAAGGAACCATCACCTACCTTCCTTACCGCCTCCTCTCTCAGCCCCGCCATTACTGGGTAAAGGTGCCACAGAAGAGACAGAGATTTTCCCTGGGAAAATATAACTGTAGTATATCCCTTGGGAAGAAGACAAGGGATATACTACAGTTATGGGACCCTGCCTTAGGCAAGTGGCATTAGAAGGGCAGCTCTTGCCTGCCCTGTGATGCAAGATCAACAAGGCAATAGGGTACACGAACCCATTACTTTCAACACTTTTAAAGAAATAAGAAAAAGCATTAGAGAAAATAGAGCTGCTAGCCCATTTATGAGAGGATTAATTGAGGACATAATGGACAACTACCCTATAACCCCATGGGACTGGTCAGTGCTAGCTAAAACAACTTGAGAGGCCAGCCAATCCCACCTCTGGAGGGCAGAATATAATGAGTTGTATGAACAACAAGCTAACCAGAATCAATTGGCCAGGCAAAACGTAACAGCTGCTGTGCTCCAGGGGGAGGGGTCCCTATATTAATGTACAACAACAATTAAACTTTGACTCCCAAGCCTATGCACAAGTGTCCTTGTGCACTTGCAGGGCTTGGGACTCAATTCCCAAAGATGGAGTTCAACAGGGATCTTTTGTAAATGTTAGACAAGGGCCTCAAGAGCCATTTGTTGAATTTTTTAACCACCTAACCAGGTGATTAAGAGACAGATTAATCATGCTCAGGCTGCTGATATATTATTGTTGCAATTGGCCTATGAAGTGCTAATGCAGACTGCCAACATGCAATGTAGGCAATCAGAGGTAAGGCAGCTACAGCAGGGAAACTCGTATCAGCATGTTAGCTAGTGGGGACTAAAACACACAAAGCCAGAATATTAGCTATGGTGTTAAAGCCTCCTAAAGTGAAAAGGGAGAAAAACCCAAATGTTTTCTATGTGGAAAGCCAGGTGATATGAAGTGGGAATGCCCCAATAATAAGGACCAAAGTAACTCAGGAAAAGAACCCCTTCTATATGCCCCCCAATTTAAAAAGGGAAGGCGTTGGGCAAACCAATGCAAGTCTAAATTTGATAAAAACATTAATTCCCTAATTAATCAGATGGGAGACTTCATGAGGGACTGTCCCCAGGCCCCATTCTAAACTGGAGCAATGCCAGTGGCTTTTCTCTGTCAGATGGAAGGCCCACAGTCCTCTTTTTCAGAGCAGCCACCTCTGGAGTGCAGGGCTGGACCCACTCTGCCTTGACAATTATTGCTAAAGAAGAAGATCCAAAGAGGGTTGCTACAGGGATTTGGGGCTTGCTGCCCCTGGGAACAGTAGGATTGGTCCTAGGGCAATCAAGCCTATCCAGTAAAGGAATCACTATATTCATCAGGGTAATTGATAGCGATTATCAAGGTGAAATATTACTTATGATGGATTGTAAAAGTTTACATATTCTTCCCCCTGAATAAAAGATAGCTCAGTTACTACTTTTACCATATTGGGTCCCCAATGCCCAGGGAAAGGTAAGGGGATAAGGAAGTTTTGGAAGCACAGGAGCCACAGGAATATATTGGAACCAATTAATCAGTGACCAGAGACCCATGATTACTTTAAAAATTGGAAATAAAAATTTTACTGGTTTATTGTCTGCAGAGGCAGACATTTTGATCATTAGTGATCAAAACTGGCCTTGGATCAATCAAAAACAGAAAATTGTCAGCATCAGGGAAGTGCACACAGCCAAGCAGAGTCCACACCCCCTAATATGCCGTGATTCAGAAGGAAGAAAAGCAGGCATACAACCTCTCATCATGTCCATTCCTGTTAATCTTTGGGAATGGGACCTATTAGCCTAATGGGGGTCTCCCTGCACACCCCTTTCTATTAATGGCCACTGTTGAGATTCCTCCCCTACCCCTAACATGGTTATCTCAAGATCCAATCTGGGTAGAACAGTGGCCTTTAAAGGGAGAGCAATTACAATGAGCCCATGAATTAGTTGAGGAACAATTGAAAGCCAGACATACAGAACAATCAAATAGCCCGTGGAATTCACCCACTTTTGTCATTCCCGAAAGGTCTGGCAAGTGGAGACTTTTGCATGACTGATATGCTATCAATGCTAATCTGCAATCTTTGGGGCCCTTTCAACAGGGGCTCCCTTTCCTGTGGCAATTCCTTGAGATTGGCCTATAGTCACTATTGACTTAAAAGACTGCTTTTATATTATTCCCCTTGCAGAACAGGACAGAGAAAAATTTGCATTCACAGTACCAGCTATCAATAATGAAAGGCCAGCTCGCCAATTTCATTGGGAGGTGCTCCCCCCAAGGAATGTTAAACAGTCCTACCGTGTGTCAGTATCACGTGCATCAGGCTCTGCTCCCTAGTAGAAACGAATTCCCCAGTTGTAAAATCATCCACTACATGCATGACATCTTACTGGCAGTTCCAACAGAGCTAATACTTCTGAGTTTATATGCCTCTGTCAAAAGGAATATACAGTTAAAAGGCTTAATTGTACGTAGCACCTGAAAAAGTACAGATGTCCTCCTGGAAGTATCTTGGATACATACTAACATCCTGGTCAGTAAGACCTCAAAAGGTTAAATTAAACACTGACAACTTACACACCTTAATGATTATCAAAAATTACTGGGAGATATTAACCGGCTTCACCCCACCTTTGGCATAACAACTAACAAATTACAGAACCTGTTCTCTATCCTAAAGGGCAATGCACCCCTGGACTGCCCCAGGGATTTAACCCTGGCTGCAAAAAGGGAAATTGAAGAAATAGAACAGGTTATTTCCCAGAGGCAACTAGATCGAATAGATATTCGATACCCACAATATTCAGTCCAATTATTTGTATTTCCTACTAAACATTCCCCAAGAGGATTAATAGGACAATAACCACGATATTCAGTCCAATTATTTGTATTTCCTACTAAACATTCCCCCAACAGGATTAATAGGACAATAACCACGATATTCAGTCCAATTATTTGTATTTCCTACTAAACATTCCCTAACAGGATTAATAGGACAGATGACCCCATGGGTTTTCACTCACATACTGGGACTAAAACACTGTCTTCCTATACCCAGCTAGTTATTCAAGTCATTTTTGTAGGCTGTAAACAGTGTAACCAATTGCAAGGTTACAACCCTGCTATATAGTAAGAATATCTTTAAATAAAAAAAAATTCAAAGCAGTCCTGACCTTATCTTCAGATAGCACTCTCTGGTTATGTGGGCCATCTTAGAACATGTCCTTCCCGCTGACAAACTATTCCAATTATTACCTCATACTTCTGTGGTTATGCCTACAAAGGTAGTCCACTCCCCCTATACCTAATGCCTTAACGCTTTTCACTTGTGGCTCTGGTAAAAATGGAAAAGCAGCTATCTGTTGGGAACCACATTAACTCCCTCATCTGATCTGGATTTACTAGTACTCAGAGAGTACTAGTAAAATCCAACCTCAGAGAGCTGAGGTTGGAGCCCTAATATTGGCGCTGGAAACATTTTCCGCTCAGCCTGTCAATATTGTTAGTGACTCTGCTTACTCCGTTTATTTATTGCAAAACCTTGAAACAGCCCTCAGTAAGTCCACTCTTGAGCCCACCCTGTGTGTCCTTTTTCTTCGATTTAAGCAATTGCTGGATCAATGAACATATCCTGCTTGTATCACACACATTTGGGGCCACAGCTCCCAGCCTGGCCCACTGGCTGATGGCAATAATCAAGCAGACTTGCAGGTCATGACATCACTACTTGACCAAGCTACACAATCACATCAATTTTTCCACCAGAATTAGAGAAATTTACCTAAACAATTTCAGCTTACTCAAAGACTAGCTAAACAAATTATCCTGCAATGCCCGG
The DNA here is from genome assembly GCA_036589455.1 of Ateles fusciceps. NCBI lineage: Eukaryota > Metazoa > Chordata > Mammalia > Primates > Atelidae > Ateles > Ateles fusciceps. Next base: position 191,834 of record JAZHEH010003238.1, read on the forward strand.
ATTTCCAGCTCACAGGCATGTCTCCTCCCTCAACAGGTATTATCCCTAAGGGACTGGAGCCTAATCAGTTATGGCACACAGATGTTAAAAACATCCCTGAGTTTGGAAAACTAAGATATGTACATGTATCCATTGATACCAATTCCCATGTAATTAGCATTCAAGCTCTTCCTGGAGAGTCTGCCCGATATGTCATTAAACATCTTCTCTTAACCTTTGCATTTATGGGGCGGCCCACAAAGATTACGACTGATAATGGTCCGGCTTACACCAGCTCACAACTTCATCAATTTTGTCAGACATGGAACATCCAACATTCCACAGGTATCCCGTACAACCCCCAAAGACAGGCCATACTGGAACGTGCCCACTTCACCCTTAAAAGTATGCTCAGGAAACAAAAAAAGGGGGAATCTGAGTAAGGACCCTGCAACACTACTAGCAAAAGCCTTATTTACCCTTAATTTTTAAAACTTAGACTATAAATTTCAATCATCCATAGAAAAACATTTTGCAAAAGCTCCTCAAGACGTAAAACATGCGGTTTTAGGGAAAGATGTAAATAGTAATGTATGGTATGGTCCAAATGACTTGCTAACATGGGGGAGAGGATACACTGTGTTTGTACCCCCTCAGGTCCCCTTTGGATTCCAGCACAAGGCATCAAACCTTACCATGGTGTGGCTGGGACACACAACCCTGTACTAGAAATGAAGAAAATGACCCTGCAAGACCCGGAACCCTCAACAATACAGCTTCCTCGGATGACACAGGCCCCAGACATTACATGGAGGAGATACTGAAAAGACGAATTAGGAGGCAGAACGAATCCTGCTCAGGACGCAGACACCATTCACTCCAGGTGATTTGTTCCTTGCTATGCTTTCTGTTGTACATTGCAACTCTTGTAGGGTATTGATTTTTCTTATTTTCTCACTCCACCTGCAACCCATATATGCCACACTCTATTGGGCCCATCTTCTAGATCTGCCCATCTTTCGCCCTGTTACTTGGGCAGACACCCTCTTCCCAGCCTCTAATAACATGACTGCTTGACTGGGAGGGGTTGAGATACCCCCAATGGGATTCCTTAGTAATGGCACACATTGGACTGGGATGCCAAGTAACACTACATACCACTCCACAGTTCTCCCACTGTGTGTCAGTTATAACAGTTTTAACACTTATTGTACCTGCCCAAACCAATTATGGCTCTTGCACACCTACAAGCTCTTGAGGCTGCTGTAGACTATCTTGGGGAATGACAGGATGCGCTGGCATTCCAACAGCAATTAAACTGCAAGTGGGAGCATAAACATATTTGTGTCACCTCCTTACCATGGAATCAATCAATACATAGTTAGGATGAGGTGAAACAACACCTCTGGGGAACTCTACAAGGTAATTTAAAAGCAGACATAAAGCAACTTAAAACTAAAATTCAAGAATCCCTAAACGCCATCAATCAGCATGCCCAACAAGCAACCATATGGAAAGATGTGTAAGAACATCTCTCCTGGATAGATCCCCACTCCTGGGGTCACTCCTTGATTGGAAGAGATTATTACTAATTATATTCATGTTTGTCTTACGTTATTTACTTGTTCTAGGATGCAAAGCCAGAACACAAGCTGTAACCGCTGCACCTGTCAAGCCTGTTGCTGCACACATCTGTACTCTTCAATCAGCAAAACCTGATGCAAAAAAAAAAAAAAAAACAGAAAAGGGGGAGATGTAGGATCTCAGCCAGAGTGGTGGGAGAAGCTATATGGAAAAGGAGCAGGCCTTCTGAAAGGTCCAGAAGGCTCTGCAAAGCTCCAGGAGAGAATAGCTGATGGTAGCTTTTCTATGACCCTGAGGCAGAGGGCAAGGAGTATGTGCAAGGGAGTGAAGGGGGAATTTACCTTAAACAGGCTTGTTTACTTATGTTGTCCAGAAACAACCTTTAGAATATCTGCATACAGATATTTGGCAATTCTCTAAAAGAAGGAACAATGAATGTTAACCATATACAGATTGTGTATTGCTTCAGGCTTTCAGCATTGTGTCTGCACTTGATAAAAGCAAGCAGCTCCAACCTCTCAGGGCTGCACACTGGCCACTAGAGCCAGGCAGTGACCTAGCTGCTCTTACACTGTATACCTGTGTCTGAGTACTCATTTCATCCATCAGCCAGGGTCTGTGAGACAGACCTGGCAAAATGTAACAAATTTATGGTAAGAACTTTCAGCAAACTAGTAATAAATGGGTACTTAACTTGATAAAGAAGACCTATGAAAAACCTACAGCTAACATCATACTTGATAGAGAGAAACTAGAAGCTTTTCCCCTAAGATTGGAAATAAGGCAAGGATGTTTCCTCTCACCCTTCCTATTCAACATTATACTGGAAGTCCTGGCTAATGTAATTAGAGAAGAAAAGAAAATGAAAAGTGTATAGATTGGGAAGAAAGAAATAAACTGTCCTTGTTCTCAAAGAACATAATGGGCTATATGAAAAATGTCAGCAAAGCAACAGAAAACTGGAAATAATAAGTTATTCTACCAAAGTTGCTGGATGTAAAGTTATGGTTAATATACAAAAATCAATTACTTTCTTATATACTAGCAATAAACAATTGGAATTTGAGATTAAAAACATAATACCATTTACATTAGCACTGAAAAGTGAATTACTTATATATAAATCTAAAATATGTCAAGATCTATGTGAGAATAACCATAACTAATGAAAAAACAAAAATAATATATATAAGAAACGAAGAGATATTCCATGTTCATGGATAGGGAAACTCAATACTGTCTAGATGTCAGTTCTTTCCAACTTTATCTATAGATTCAATGCAATCTCAATCAAAACCCCAGCAGTTATTTGTGGATATCAACAAACTGATTCTCAAGTTTATATGGAGAGATAAAAGACCTGGAATAGCCAACACAATATTGAAGAAGAACAAAGTTAGAGGACTGATACTACCTGTCCCCAAGACTACTATAAAGCTAGAGTAATCAAGACAGTATTGTATTGGCAAAAGAATAGTCAAGTAGATCAACGGAACAGAATAGGGGAGCCCAGAAGTAAACACACATCACTATAGTCAACTGATCTTTGACAAAAGGACAAAGGCAAGACAATGGAGAAAATCTGCATTGCACAAAAATCACACAAAAATCTGTACACTGATGTTTATAGCATCTTTATTTGTAACTGCCAAAACTTAGATTTGACTTTTTAGATACAAGAATAAAAGCACAATTTATGGAGAAAAAAAATGGTACATTAGACTTTATTAAAATTAAAAATTTCTGCTCTGCAAAAGACACTGTTAAGAGAATGAAAAGACAAGCCATGGTTGGGGGAGAAAAGACATATCCGATAAAGGACTGTTATCCAAAATATACGAAGAACGATTAAAACTCAACAGTAAAACAAACAACCCAATTTTAAAACGGGCAAGGTATATTAAAGACACCTCACCAAAGAAGATATACAGATGGTAGATAAGCATTTAAAAAGATGCTCAACTATAAGTTATTACAGATTGCAAATTAAAATGTAACAATTCTAATATGTGTAAAATATGAGATACTACTATACACATATTAGAAGGGTTAAATTCAGAGCACTGACAAACACTGATGAGGCTATGTAGCAGCAGGAACTCTCATTTATTACGGTAGAAATGAAAAATGATGCCACCCTTATGCAAAAAGGTTTGGTAGTTTCTTATAAACATGAAACATACTTTTACCATATGATCCATCAATCGCTCTTGATATTTTCTCAAATGAGAAAAAAACTAATGTCCACACAAAAGCCTGCACACAAATATGGATAGCAGCTTTATTCACTGCTAAAACTTGGAAGTAACCAAGATATCCTTTAGCAGGTGAATAGAGAAATAAACTGTGGTGCATTCACATCCATACAACGGAGTAGTACTCAGTGATAAAAAGAAATGAGTTATCAAACCACAAAAAGACGTGGAGGATGCTTAAATGCATTTTGCTAAGTGAAAGAAGCCAGTCTGGAAAGGCTACATAACGTATGATTCATACATACTCTATGACATTCTGGAAAAGACAAAACTACAAAGACAATAACCAGTGGTTGCCAGGGATAGGGTTGGGGCGGGGAGGGCTGGGGGATGGATGGGTAGAGCACTGGAGAGTTTCAGGTCAGTAAAACTATTCTCTATGAAAACCATAGAATGTACAACACTAAGAGGAAATTCTAATGTAAACTATGGACTTTCATTAATAATATTGTATCAATATTGGGTCATCAAGTACAACAAAATTGGCCAGGCCTGTAATCCCAGCACTTTGGGAGGCCAAGCCAGACTGGTCACTTGAGGCCAGGAGTTCAAATCCAGCCTGGCCAACATGGTAAAACCCTGTCTCTGCTATTATAAAAGTACAATAATTAGCTGGGTGTGGTCATGCACCTGTAATCCCAGCTACTCAAGAGGCTGAGGCACAAGAATTGCTTGAACCTGGGAGGCAGAGACTGCAGTGAGCTGAGATTATGCCATTGCACTCCAGCCTAGGCAACAGAGCAAGACAGTTTAAAAAAAAAAAAAAGGTATAATGAAAATATATCAATGCACAATGTTAATAATAGGGGAGGCTGGGCCTAGTGGTTCATGCCTGTAGTGCCAGCACTTTGGGAGGCCAAGGCAAGAGGATCATTTGAGCCCAGGAGTTCAAGACCAGCCTGGGCAACAAAGGGAGACCCATCTCTACAAAAAAATTTTAAAATTAGCCAGGCATGATTGTGCATGCCTGTAGTTCCAGCTACTTGGGAGGCTGAGGCATGAGAATCACTTGAGTCCAGGAGTTCAAGGCTGCAGTGAGCTGTGTTTGTGCCACTGCACTGCAGCTGGGGCAACAAAGCGAGACCCTGTCTGAAAAAGGCACAAAAAGAAAAAAAAAAAGAAAGGAAAAGAATGGAAAGAAAAATAGGAGAAAGTGTGGAGGGAGGGACAGACTAAGAATATGGAACTCTGTACTTTGCCCTCAGTTTTTCTGTAAACCTAAAACTGCTCTAAAAATGTCTATTAATTGAAATAAGTAAATTAATCTAGCTCTCTAGTATACATCTTACTCCAAAATACAGTCCAGTTGGGTTAAAAATCAGCATTTGAATGTCAAATATAAGAAGAAAACATTAAATTATTAGAAAATATTGGTAAATATTGGGTTTTACAAACCTGACACTGTCAAAACACCCCAGCAAGTAACAAACCACTATAATTTTGTAGAGCTTAAGTGTGTGTGTGTGTGTGTGTGTGTGTGTGTGTGTGTGTGTTACCTGCAGGGTAAAAGCCTGGAAGAATTTACACTGAAATGTTGAAAGTCACTGGGTAAAGAGTTTTGGGTTTCAGAGTTTTTTGACAACTATAATTATTTTGTTTTCTTATCAGAATGTTCTTTGTTATATTGTACATGCTTACTTGTAAAAAAAAATTAAAGGGTACGTCCCCTCGCCTTTGGCTGCAGGGAAGCAGAGTCCAGGTGGCCACCAAGGGGCCGTTGTCACAGTCCAGGGAAGGCGAGCATATTAGGCACAGGAGCCTTGGGAGGGGCCTCAGTCAGGCTTGGCCTTTGGCCCCAGAAAGATACATGCCAGTGAGGGAGAGGGGTTGGGAAGAGCCTGTAGAGTCCCTTGCGGGCCATATGGGCAGCCTCCAGGCCTGTGCCTCCTCCCCGAGTCATTGCCGCTCAGTGTCCTTTCACTTGGTGGTGTGAGGACACTGGGAGGCTTCCTGGGCCTCCCAACCCTCCTACCCAATTCCCAGCCCAGGCCTGGAAGGACCCAGCTTCTAGGCCCTGCAGGGCTGGGCTACCCTGCAGGACTGCAGCTCTGAGCCATCTCTTCTGGTGCTGGGGCCTTGGGGCCCAAGAACGCAGCTCTAGCACCAGTCCAGAGTGTCTCATTCCTCCCATGGCCCTTTGGAGGGCCCAACGCCCACTCCTCTCCTGCACTCAGCCTTTTTGGTCTGGCACTAGGCAGGAGGCCACTTTGTCCCTTGGGGGTCATGCTCTACCCACTTTCTCTCCCACAGCCGTCTAAACAGGGAACACGTCCAGAGATCTGGCCCTCTGGATCTTAGGCCTCAGGCCAACCTTGGGTAAATCCATCTCTGAGCCTCAGTCTCCTTGTCTCTATAAGGGACGCCACACTGTTGTCTTCCCCTATGACCATGAGAGTTAACGCTAGCAAGAACACAGCAGCCGACTGGATTGGGTGGCTCATGCCTGTAATCCCAGCACTTTGGGAGGCCGAGGCAGGCAGATCACAAGGCCAAGAGATCAAGACCACCCTGGTCAACATGGTGAAACCCCGTCTCTACTAAAAATACAAAAATTAGCTGGGTGTGGTGGCGCTGGCCTGTAGTCCCAGCTACTTGGGAGGTTGAGGCAGGAGAATCACTTGAACCTGGGAGGTGGAGATTGCAGTGAGCCAAGATAGCCCCACTGTACTCCGGCCCTGGTGAGAGGGCCAGACTCCATCAAGAGAAAGAAGAAAAGAAAGAAAAAGAAAGAAAGAAAGAAAGAAAGAAGAGAGAGAGAGAAAGAATAAGAAAGAAAGAAAGAAAGAAAGAAAGAAAGAAAGAGAGAAAGAAAGGGAGGGAGGGAAGGAAGGAGGAGAGAGAAAGAGAAAAAAGGAAGAAAGAAAGAAAAGAAAAGAAAGGAAAGAGAAAGAAAGAAAGAGAGAGAGAAAGAAAGAAAGGAAAGGAAGAAAGAAGTCAACATTCTTGGAGAGTTTCCTAGGGCCAGAGGAGGGCCAGTCTCATGTAATTCTCAAGCAACCTTGGGAGGCAGGCACTACTGTTTATTGTCTCTCCTGATTTTAGAGACAAGAAACTAAAAGTCAGAATACAAGAAATTTGCCCAAGGTCAAGGAGAAGCGGAGGCGTGGGGGAGGAAGCAAAGTCACCTGACACCAGAGCCCAAGCCTCCGAACTCCAAGTCTGGGACTACTGATTAAATTCCATCTCCGTCTGCACTTAGGGAAGATTTCTTTTCGTCTCGTAGGCAGGTGCCCACGGGGCCTGAGCTCTCGATAGCGGGACCCCAGGAGCCACGTTGTGGGGTCTGCTATCTGGCCTCTCTCTGCACGCGACCACCCACTGGAGCGCAGTGGCGGAAGCTGAGACTCCAGTGCAGCCCCCTGTCCCCCGATTTGGCCAATCAGGGAAGACCTTTCTCTGTCCCAGAATGGGGTTGAAAGGTCCAGGAAACAAGTAGTCTCCAGCCACAAATCATCGCGTCACCTTCCGCTGGCCCCTTTCTCTTAAGCCTCAGTTTTTCTCTTCCATAAGCCGGGCCAGTAGTGCCCACCCCCACAGGACGGCGCCGGCTCCGTAAGGGTCCTACCACCGCGGCCAGCCATATTCTCTGCGGGCCAGTGCAGGCCGCGGTCCTTTAGCCTGATGACCCCTGGCCAGGTTCAGGCTCGATTGCTATAAAGAACTCCAGACCCGTACCCGAGCCCGGCGTCCCAGCGGCGTGTTCCCCGGTCCCGCAGGAGCCCTTGCAGTGTGAAGCGAGTTCTGCAGTCCCCTGGAGCCCGGGAGTCACAGCCGGGGCAGTTTCCCTTCCGAGGGGCGTCCGGCGCTCTCGGGAGCGCAGAAACTCACCGCGCGCTGGAGAAGGTGCAGGCGTCGCAGGCAGGCTGGACCTCTGTGAGCGGCAGCCCCGAAACTGGGGATGGTGCAGACCCGCCCTGGCAGCCAGGAGGTGAGACCGGTCCTCGTCCGTCTGCGAGCTCTGGTTAAGGACTAAGGACGGAGCCCGCAAGGGGAGGGGCCCGGGGCGGGCAGAGAGTCAGCCGGGTGGGTGGGAGCGGCGCTCACTGGCGGTGGGACTGTGGCGGGGCCACCGGGCAGCCTCTCCGGGCGGGCCTATAAATGCTGTGTAAGCGCTTACCCCGCAGGGGCTTGCGCTCATTCCCACTTACGTCAAGAACATTTGCTGTGGACCCTTGGAGAATTCCCAGGGCTTTGAAAACGCCCAAGCACCCAGCAAGGCTGGCAGTTCTGAGCACTGGCAAGGCTAAGTGGGTCAGAGAGACCCTCGCCAAACTGGTGACTCACTCACTCACTCACTCTTGATGGGCCAAGTACCTGTCATGTGCTACGGACACAGCAGAGTCAAACGAGACGCTGCCCTCCTGGAATTTGCAGCCCCCTGGAGAGACGGCCCCTTAGACAGCAGCCACACATCTGGGTGGACAGCGGCGCTCCCGCCCGCCCAGTGCCTACCCGCCTCTGCAACTCCCCTCCTCCGCTCTCCCTTCCACCCAGCCCAGGTGCCGCAGACCCCTCTCGGCTAACCAGGGGATCCTGACCAGCCCCCGTCTCAGGCAAGGCCCTGTAGAATGCCGCAAGTGGTACTCATCTGACAAAGGTCTGATATCCAGAATCTACAAAGAACTAAAACAGATTTACAAGAAAAAAACAAGCCCATTCAAAAGTGGGTGAAGGATATGAACAGACACTTTACAAAAGAAGACATCTATGAGGCCAACAAACATGAAAAAATGCTCATCACCACGGGTCATTAGAGAAATGCAGATCAAAACTACCTTGAGATAGCATCTCACGCCAGTTAGAATGGTGATCATTAAAAAAATCTGGAGACAACAGATGCTGGAGAGGATGTGGAGAAACAGAAACAATCTTACACTGTTTGTGGGAGTGTAAATTAGTTCAACCATTGTGGAAGACAGTGTGGCGATTCCTCAAGGACCTAGAAATAGAAATTCCATTTGACCCAGCAATCCCATTACTGGGTATATATCCAAAGGATTATAAATCGTTCTGCTATAAGGACACATACACACGAATGTTCACTGCAGCATAGTTTACAATAGCAAAGACCTGGAACCAACCCAAATGCCCATCGATGATAGACTGGACAAGGAAAATGTGGCACATATATACCATGGAATACTATGCAGCCATCAAAAACGATGAGTTTGTGTCCTTTGTAGGGACATGGATGAACCTGGAAACCATCATTCTCAGCAAACTGACACAAGAACAGAAAATCAAACACCGCATGTTCTCACTCATAGGAGGGTGTTGAACAATGAGAACACATGGACACAGGGGAGGGGAGCATCACACACTGGGGTCTGTTGGGGGGGGGAAATAGGGAGGGACAGTGGAGGGTGGGGAATTGGGGGAGAGATAGCATGGGGAGAAATGCCAGATATAGGTGATGGGGAGGAAGGCAGCAAATCACACTGCCATGTGTGTACCTATGCAACAATCTTGCATGTTCTTCACATGTACCCCAAAACCTAAAATGCAATAAAAAAAAAAAAGAATTCCGCGAGTGGTCACTGTGTATTGTTTCTTGACTGAAAGCCTGTGCCCACGCGGCTCCTTCTCCTGGAATGCCCTTGCCACCACACCTGCGACTGGACTGCTCTGTGCCCTGCTGAGCCTCACTTCTTTTGAGGTGTCCCTCTTGCTAAGCCCCAGTCACCTGACCCTCTGCTCAGTGCCTGAACACAACAGGCTTGCTGCAGCCCCTGCCTTTACCTGTCTGCCTCCAGGGTTCTTTCAGAGCTTGCTCCGGTATCATATCAAATATCAGAGCCTTAAGAGAGGCTGTTCCAGGTCACACAAACTAAGGAAGTCCCTCAGTCACTCCCTGTCATATCACCCTGTTCTATTTCCTTCACAGCACTTATTGTGTATCTGATATTTCCTTGTTTCTTTGTTCATTATCTGTTTCTCCCACTAGACTGTAAGCTCTTTGAGGACAGGAAATTTATGAGATGTATTCACTGTTATATCCCCCAATACACACTGATGGCTTGTAGTAGTTGCTAAATGAATGTTTGTTGAATAGCTTAATGCATGTATTTTGCTCACATAAGCCAGTATGGGCACCGAGGATTGAGGTGGCCTGTCCCCTGCTGATCCATCTTGCCTGTTTTCACCTACTTGCTCTTTAGGCTCCAGCCTGCAGGTCTCCCCTGCTGTCCCTCATATCTGTGGACCTTCTCAATTCACAAAGTTTCCACGTGCTGTTCATCTTTCTTCAGAGAACCCCACTAGTTCTTCAGGAAGTTCCTACTAAAATGCCACGACTTCAGGGAAGCTTTCCCAACTGCAGCCTTACTGGGACAGATTCCTCCATTATGTGACCCAGAGAGGTCTGTAGTTTTTCTTCATGAACCTTTCTCAACCTGCAATTTTTCTTTTTTTTTTTTTTGAGATAGTCTCACTCTGTTGCCCAGGCCGAGGTGCAATGGTGCAATCTCAGCTCACTGCAACCTCTGCCTCCCAGGTTCAAGCAATTCTCCTACCTTAGCCTCCCGAGTAGCTGGGATTACAGGCATGTACCACTAACTATGCCTGGCTAATTTTTATATATTTGGTAGAGATGGGGTTTCACTATGTTGGCCAGGCTGGTCTTGAACTCCTGATGTCAGGTGATCTGCCCACCTCAATCTCCCGAAGTGTTGGGATTACAGGTGTGAGCCATTGCACCCGGCCTTCAACTGTAGTTTTATCACTGCTTCTGGGATTACTTGATTAACATGTCTCTCCCTCTGGATCACGAAAAACTAGCTTATTCTCCTGGGAAGTCCCCAGGGCCAAACGCATGCCCTGTGTGTGGAAGGTGTGCCATGCAATCTGTAGGATAGCTGGCCGAGTGTCAGGCGCCTGCATAGGAAAGTGGTGTGTTCTGAACTTGGGAGCTAAAATAGAGAAGGCAGATGAGCAACAGGAACCACGGAAACAATGGTTTGGAGGTTGGAAGTCCCAAAAAGAAATATTAGGAAATCAGAGGAACCCATACTCTTAGAGGTATGGAGCAGGAGAGGAGGGAGGCTGAAGCAGAAAGTGTCCTGAAATCATGTGGAAAGTAGAAAATGTACCAGATGAATTGGGATATCTAGTTATGGAGATTGTTGAAGGTGCTGCCTCCTGGCTTCTTCTTGCTGCTTATACTAAAATGTGAGAGAAGGGACATAAGTCAAAAGAAAAATTGTTAAATAAAAAAGGAACCAGACCTTGGGTTGTAAAAATGCCCAGCTTCTCCAGATGTCATATGATGCTAAAACTAATACACGGCTTCCAGGCAAAGAGCAAATGCAGCCTCAAGCCAGGAAGAGGGCCTAAAGATGAAGCCAAGGGTGTGGATATGACATTATGGCTATAAAATCTTCAAAGAGATCAAAGGGACACCTCAGAATATTTTGTTAAACAGTAGGATTTCTAAGACACTTACAGTTGTCCTTGACAGAAGTCTCAGCAGAACCCCAAGGGAGAGACAGGCTTTTCTCAAAGAGATGTGTGGGTTTGACAGTTGTCTAAAGGCATGAATGTCAGTGAGATCTACAGAAGACACACAACATTGTTAAAAGAATTGTCTTAGCAAAACAATGTAGACTTGCACTGAAAGGGTCAGAGACAATATAAAATGAAGAGACCTCATTGGCAACAAAAGCCAAAATAGACAAATGGGACCTAATTAAACTCCAGAGCTTCTACACAGCAAAAGAAACAATCATTAGAGTGAATAGGCAACCAACAGAATGGGAAAAAATTTTTGCAATCCACCCATCTGACAAAGGGCTAATATCCAGAATGTACAAAGAACTAAAACAGATTTACAAGAAAAAAACAAGCCCATTCAAAAGTGGGCAAAGGATATGAACAGACACTTTACAAAAGAAGACATATATGAGGCCAACAAACATATGAAAAAATGCTCATCACCACCGGTCATTAGAGAAATGCAAATCAAAACTACATTGAGACACCATCTCATGCCAGTTAGAATGGTGATCATTAAAAAATCTGGAGACAACAGATGCTGGAGAGGATGTGGAGAAATAGGAACACTCTTACACTGTTGGTGGGAGTGTCAATTAGTTCAACCATTGTGGAAGACAGTGTGGCGATTCCTCAAGGACCTAGAAATAGAAATTCCATTTGACCCAGCAATCCCATTACTGGGTATATATCCAAAGGATTACAAATCATTCTATTATAAGGACACATGCAAACGAATGTTCATTGTGGCACTGTTTACAATAGCAAAGACTTGGAACCAACCCAAATGCCCATCGATGATAGATTGGACAGGGAAAATGTGGCACATATACACCATGGAATACTATGCAGCCATCAAAAACAGTGAGTTTGTGTCCTTTGTAGGGACGTGGATGAACCTGGAAACCATCATTCTCAGCAAACTGACACAAGAACAGAAAATCAAACACCGCATGTTCTCACTCATAGGAGGGTGTTGAACAATGAGAACACATGGACACAGCGAGGGGAACATCACACACTGGGGTCTGTTGGGGGGAACTAGGGAGGGGACAGCAGTGAGTGGGGAGTTGGGGAGGGGATAACATGGGGGAGAAATGCCAGATATAGGTGATGGGGGAGGAAGGCAACAAACCACATTGCCATGTATGTACCTGTGCAACAATCATGTATGTTCTTCACATGTACCCCAAAACCTAAAACGCAATAAAATATATATTTAAAAAAATGAAGAGACCTTCAGACTCCCCCAAATTCTGGGATGAAGACAGCTCAGAAACTGCACAGATATGAACCTGGGCTGCATTTCTTGGAAAAGAAGGGATAACTTGGGGAACAGAACAAAGAACCCAAAGGGTGGAGCCAAGAGCATGGAGAATCATTCTGGGGCCAGAGTCAGAATCAAGGAACTTTCAGCATCTGCCCAGGAGGATTTCAGAATTGCTGTGGACTAGTGACCTGCACGCTGCCCATCCTTGTCCCCTTTGGAGCAGGAATGTCTATGGTGGTTATCCTATGCCTGTCCCACCAGTTTATGTCAGGTGGGTGCAACGGGGAAGTGCAGTTAATTTGTCTCTGGAATTCCTAAGTCTTGATTGAGAGCAACCGTAGTCAAGGATCTACACTTGAAATAATACCCCAGGTGTTTCACCCACATTGAGTCCTGATTTACATGCAGAGATTCTGAACATTGAGCTGATTCTGCAGTGGGATGAGGTTTTGAGGGGATGTTTGGAGGGTGAATGTATTTTGCATGTGGAAGGACGTAAGTACTTTGTGGCCAGTAGGTGGACTATGGTCATTTTAGAACTCTTTGATACTACTCTTCCATTCAAGGAGTGGCGCTTAATTCCCCTGCCCTTGACTGTGGGCTCAACGTCGCAACTCTCTTTTTAATAAATGAAAGATGGTGGAAGTAACTGTGTGATTTCTGAATCCATCCTTTCATAGGCTAGATAGAGAAGCTGAGGCTTGAGGTCAGAAAGTGGCAGAAGCCAGCTTATCCCTGTCCCAGGACTATATGATACGCTCTGAACAAGTCCCACTGAAACCCTCCTTTGCCAGTTAAGTTCACTGTGCCGGGAATGGCCTACCTGTGCTCCAGGGATGGGCCAGTGCATCATCTCCTTTGGGAAGCCTGACCCTCGCCTTCTTCTTGGGAATTCCCTCACTCACAGCACAGACCACACTCTAATGTAACTGTCTATATGTGTGTCTGTCTCTTTCTGAACTGCAACACCTCTGAGGGGGAGGGACAGGGTCTGTTTCATCTGTGTATCCCACAGCCCTGCATGGGCCCTGATGCAGGAGAGGCACCTGCAGTGAGAGTGAATGGACAAGCTGTGCAAAGAGAGCCTCTGCCTGGGCTTTCCACAGGGCCCTGGTAGATGAGTCCTCCCAGGGAAAGAGGTGTGCACTTATACAGCCCAAGGCTGGGTAGAACAATGGGGGCTACTGCTCTAATCCAGAGGCAGGTTAGAAGGCAAACCTGGCTCAGGACTGTGTGAAAGGGGGGATGGGATAGACATGGGTTCTCTTCTGTTGTATAAGGATGATTCAGCTTGTTTTTGGGGAATCAGTAACTGGGACTGTGTGTACGCTGCAAAGGAAACATTAACTTGAAGGTCACAGACTGTGGGAAATCAAAGAAGGCAGGCCAAGTGACCTGGGCTTTTTTTTTTTAATTTGGATCCAGTGTTTCCCTTTGTTTATCTCCTGAGATGCCTCATTCAGATGTTTCTACCCTTCCTTGTGAGTTACTCACGATGTCACCTGATCCCCACCCCTTAGAACCTCTCCCCAGTGGGAACCTAGAATTCAAAATGGTTTTCTCCATATTTCCCCTTAAAAGGGCCAGTGTGAGATTTTTCATATAGAGGTGAAGGTAGGGATGAGCCTTAACACAGCTCTGTGCCATGCACCCGAGCCCACCTGAGGACCTGCAAGCACAGACGGAATGTTTCTGGGCCACAGAGCTCACAGCCCTGCTCCTGCCAGGGCCTCTCCAGCCCCACACCGAATCTAACCTGGGGGTTTTGCATGTTTGCACCCCCATGCTTGGACAGCACCTGGCTGGCACATGGCCCCCAGAAACTCACTGCAGAGGAACAAATGAGAAAAAGAAGGGAGTGTCTCTCCTTCAGGTGTTCACACCCCGACGGGGGGAGAGGAATGTGCAGGCAGCAGGAATCAAAGGTGGGAGGGGATGTGAACCATCACGGAGGGGGAGACATAAAGAAAGGGGGTCTGAGTGCTTCAGGCTCCTCCTGGGAGATATCCAGTAAGACTGTGATGAATTTAACCAGCAAAAAATGAGAAAGATGATCCAGTTGGAGAGAATGTAAGAATGACGCATGGGTGCTTGGAGGTGAGGACCTGCGTTGTTTTCTGAGGAAGCAGGAGAAAGCATTGCAGCTACAGGAGAGGAGCTGGCAAAGTCAGGGGTCAGGAGGCCACAACATGGGGCACAGACCGTGGGTTCTAACCTGTAGCCCAGTGGTAACCAGACTTTCTGATTTCATAGGTCAGGACAATTTCAACAGCATGTCAGTAACTAACATTAGAGTCTCATTTTCTTATTTTGCAAAGTAGAAACATCTTTAAAAAATCAATATCTTGGAATATTATTCAGCCTTAAAAAGGAGAAAGATTCTGACACACACTACAACAGGGAAGAATCTCGAGTACATTATGCTAACTGAATTATTAACCCTGTCACAAAAGGACAAATGGTTCTGCTTTTCTGAGGTCCCTAAAGTAGTCATGTTCATAAAGACAGAAAGTAGAATGGGGTGGGTGTCAGGGGCCACGAGGAGGGGAGAATGGGGGAGTTTGTGTTTAATGGAGGCAGGGTTTCAGTTGAAACAGTTCTGGAGATGAATGGCATTGATGGTTGCATAATAATGTGAATGCTCTTAAAACCACCGAACTGTGCACCGAAGAATAGTTCAAACGGTAGGTTTTGGGTTATGTTTATTTTACCACAATTAAAAATAATAACTTAAAAAAACAGTTTCCGCCAGCCATCACCATAATTGCATTGAAAAAGCCCATGTAGCATCAGAAAGCTGAAAGGAGCAACTGGGCCTTGTTGGAAGCTCTGTCCCCACTGGCTCTGGGCCTGGGCTGGCCTCTGAGTGTGACCAAATCACCCACCCAGGAACCAGTGCAGGTCAGAGCCTGGCATGTGCGAGACAGGTGAGCAGAACGTGGCACTGATTGGGGAGTGCAGGATGGTGCCATGTCCCAGGGCCAGTGACAGCAGAGCCCTGACCCTGACCCGGAGCCTGACCCTGAGCCTGACCCTGAGCCTGACACTGAGCCTGAGCCTGACCCTGACCTGGAGCCTGACCCTGAGCCTCAGCCTGGGAGCTTGGGCTGTGGAGCACTTCATGGAACTCAGAGGAGTGCAGAGTGTAGGGGCTGCTTGGGAGATGCAGCAACTGTGATCATAAACGGGAGCAGGGGAAGACCTGGATCCCCTCTCTCCACTCATGTCCTTCCAGGATCCTCCAGTGGCTAAGTCTCTGCAAGTCAGAGGCAGAGAGGCCTGAGGCTGCAGCCCTCCCAGGTCAGATTCCAAGCACCAGGCCCTAGGAAGGGTGGGGAGTAGACTAGAGGGACCCGCAGATGAGTGGCACTGTCCAGTCAGCAGAGAGCCCACCTCACGTTGCCCAGTGGAGGAGCTCCTTGTGAAGTAGCTGCAAGAGCACTGGAAATGCTGCAGGACAAAAAGAAGTGGTGAGGCGTCTGGAGATCAGCAGTGGCAGGAGCTGCCACCACCCGAGGCTGCACAGACGTGGGGGAGGGCAAAGTCCCTGTGGTGCTCTGAAGTTGGAGCCAACCAGGAATGGGCACCCAGGACTGCCTAGGGGAGCAGAGATCAAGGAGAGGCTGCTGTCATTCCTGGAGATGCTTCCTGGAGCAGAGAGACACAGAGGGGAGGGGGGAGTGGGGGCGGGGGCAACACCCTGGCTTCTCCCTGTGGTTCACTCTTCCTATCTCCCACAAGGGATTCCCAGGGTCCAGTGAACTGGGAGCCACATGCTAGGTGAGGAAGCCTGAGAAACGTGGTCTGGTCTACTGGGGCCAGGCACCTCTGCCATGGGGCAGAGCGGGGGAGGACAAGGACCAAAGCTTTGGGCAACCAGGCACACGACTGACATGGGAGGCCAAGGTGGGGAAGAACATGTATGCAGCAAGCCTGGCAGCACCGAAGCCCTCAGCAGCTTCAGTCGAAACTGTGTCCAGAGTGACAGCGCAGGGCTGGCGTAGAGGGTGAGATGTGAATGTGTGGTGAAGACACAGGGACACACACTGTGAAGTGTTTGGCTGGGAAGGGGAAGGTAACAAGAGAATGCCATGGTGGGAAGGGGAAAGGCTGTAACGAAGGAGACTTAAGAGTGTAAAAAGCCATTGAGAATGACTCAGCTGAGAAGGAAAAGTTGAATGTACAAGAAAAAAAAGTGGAGAATCAGTAGTATCTGTGGTTCCTGAAAGTGGGGGGAAGGGAAAATGTCGAAAAGCAGATTCCAGGGTGGCTTGAATGGCATCATAAGCAGAAGAAAGGAAGGGAGGGTGGGAGGATGGACAGGTGGGTGGCTAGATGGAAGGTGGGTCTTCTTTACCCATGGTTCATGTTGGTACAAATCCCCCCTCGTGGCTTTCCTTCTCTCTCTAAAGAGTGTGGTAAGGTCATCTCCTGAGGTGGGATGCAGGAGAGGGAAGCTCGAGCAGTCCTTGCGGGGTTGGGGGAACAGGAGAGTGGTAGAAGGAGCCTGGGCAGTATTGAAGGCTCACCTCAGGTTACAATGGGGCCAAACCGTGCATGTTTGAGATCCCCAGAAGCAGAAGCAGAAGCAGAAGCATCGGACTACTCAAGAAGCAGCCACGGAGGAAAGGAAACCCATCTCTGAGTTTACCCAAGACTGAACCAGATGGTTTCAGTGAAAATCAAAGGGTGGTTGTGGGCTGCAGATTCTGAGCTGGACAAGGAAAATGCCGGTGAATTGAGGGAAACTATGGAGGGGAGCTTCAAGGCCAGTGAGTGGGTTGTGCTGAAGCAGCTGGACCGGAGACAGAACAAGTGGACAGACAACAGAAGGTGGGAGGTGGGGAGTCTGAACGAGAGGTTCGGGAAGCAAGCACAGTCCCAGGTGATGACAGCTCTGTCAAAAAGGGAAAACCTTGAGCAAATTTAAACTTGTTAAAGTTTATTTGAGAAAAAAAAAATAGATTTGTGAATTGGGCAGCCCTCAGAACCAGAACAGGTTCAAAGAGCTCCTGGCTGCTACACAATCAGGCTACATTTATGGACAGAAAATGGAAGTGAAAGAACAACTTAATTGGTTACAACTCAGCATTATATCTCACTTGAAGTAGCTGGCTGCCTGTAACTGAAACTCAGACATTTGTGACATGAGTGTATACTTACTTGATCCTTGGACAACACAGTTTGGACCTGTGCGGGTCCATGTATGTGGATTTTAAAAATAAATACAGTCAGACATCCATGTTGGCAGTTTCTGCATCTACCAAATACAAATAAAAAATACAGTATTTGTGGGATGCGAACCCTGTGTATGCAGAGGACCAACTTTTTGTTTTCGTATTCATGGGTTTCTAAGAGCCAATTGCAGGACTTCAGTACGCATGGGTTTTGGTATCCACGGGTGGTCCTGGAACCAACGCCCTGCAGATACTGAGAGACCACTGTGCTTCTAAGTTAATTAGTTACATTTAGCATGAATCACTCTATACTGGCTTGGTTTGTTGGGCCCCGTACAGGAGTCTTGTCCAAATCAGTAGCCTCTTGCAAATTTTATTTAACAACCCCTTCTTTTGGTCAAGATCTCACCTAGGTAAGAATGTAAATAAAACTTAGGCATCAGTGCAACTCTCAGTTACCGTCATTTTAGATATTCAGTCTCAACGTGTCATTTATTCATAGGTTATGGTGTCCTCATGATCATACATTTGAGAATTCTGTCATTCCAATAAAAATGATACCATTTGATGCTTAACAGATGGCTGCATGCAAACATTTAAAAAATTTTGAAAGGACAGAGTGTACCAGGAAGACTACTATTATGACTATTGGGAGCATAATACCAAGAGTTTAAAGTGTGCCCCTTACCCAGGGTCCCCATGAAACAAATTGACTAAAATTGAATAGATCAACCAGTAAGTCAAATGAAGAGTGCCCCTGTTTTAACCAAGTAGCCGGTTTGTTGTTTTTTTTTGTGACTGAGTCTCTACAATACCCGATGTATTGTGTGCAACAAAAAGTATCAGCGCCAAACTAAGCTTCATAAGTGAAGGAGAAATAAAATACTTTATGGACAAGCAATTACTGAGAGATTTCGTCACCACGAGACCTGCTCTACAAGAGCTCCTGAAAGAAACACTAAGCGCAGAAAGGAACAAGTACCAGCCACTGCAAAAGCACACCAAATGGCAAAGACCAAAAATGGAATGAAGAAAGTGAGTCAACTAACAGGCAAGAAAACCAGCCAGTAACAAAATGGCAGGATCAAATTCACACATAACAATACTAACATTGAATGTAAATGGCCTAAACACCCCAATCAAAAGACACAGACTGGCAAACTGGATAAAAAGTCAAGACTCATTGGTGTGCTATATTCAGGAAACGCGTCTCACATACAAAGACACACATAGACTCAAATTTAAGGGATGGAAAAAGATTTACCAAGCAAATGGAAAACAAACAAACAAAAAAAGCAGGGGGTTGCAATCCTAGTCTCTGATAAAACATACTTCAAACCAACAAAGATCAAAAGAGACAAAGAAGGGCATTACATAATGGTAAAATGATCAATCCAACAAGAAAAGCTAACTATTCTAAATATATACATACCCAACACAGGAGCACCCAGATACATATAGCAAGTTCTTAATGACCTAAAACAAGATTTAGACTCCCACACAATAATAGTGGGAGGCTTCAACACTTCACTGTCAATATTAGACAGATCAATGAGACAGAAAATTAACAAGGACATTCAGGACTTGAATGCAGAGCTGGACCAAGTGGACCTGATAGACCTATACAAAACGTTCAACCCCAAATCCATGGAATATACATTTTTCTCAGTACCACATTGCACTTACTCTAAAATTGACTACATCATTGAAAGCAAATGACTCCTCAGCAAATGCAAAAGAACAGAAATCATGGCAAACAGTCTATCAGACCACAGCACAATCAGACTAGAACTCAGGATTAAGAAACACACTCAAACCTGCACAACCACTTGGAAACTGAACAACTTGCTTCTGAGTGTTGACTGGATAAACAATGAAATGAAGGCAGAAATAAAGATGTTCTTTGAAACCAATCAGAATGAAGACACAACTTACCAGACTCTCTGGGACACCTTTAAAGCAGTGTCGAGAGGGAATTTTATAGCAATAAATGCCCAAATAAGAAGCAAGGAATGATCTAAAATTGACACCCTATCATCAAAACTGAAAGAGCTAGAGGAGTAAGATTAAAAAAAACTCAAAACCTAGCAGAAGACAGGAAATAACTAAGATCAGAGCAGAACTGAAGGAGATACAGACACAAAGATCCCTTCAAAAAATCAATAAATCCAGGAGCTGGTTTTTTGAAAAGATCAACAAAATAGACTGCTAGCCAGACTAATAAAAAGAAAAGAGAGAAGAACCAAATAGATGCAGTAAAAAAAGATAAAGGAGATATCACCACTGATCCCACAGAATACAAACTACCATCAGAGGTTACTACAAACAGCTCTAGGCACATAAACCGGTAAACCAGTAAGAAATGGATAAATTCCTGGACACTTGTACTATACCAAGACTAAACCAAGAGGAAGCTGAAACCCTGAACAGACCAATAACAAGAGCTGAAGTTGAGGCATCAATCAATAGCCTACCAACCAAAAAAAGTCCAGGCCTAGACGGGTTCAAAGCCGAATTCTGCCAGACATACAAAGAGGAGCTGGTTCCGTTCCTTCTGAAACTATTCCAAACAATACAAAAAGAGCAAATCCTCCCTAACTCATTTTGTGAGACCAACATCATCCTGATACCAAAACCAGGCAGAGACTCAACTAAAAAAGAAAACTTCAGGGCAATATCCATGATGAACATCAACGCAAAAATCTTCAATAAAATACTGGCAAACCAAATGCAGCAGCACATCAAAAAACTTATTCATCACAATCAAGTAGGCTTCATCTCAGGGATGCAAGGCTGGTTCAACATATGCAAGTCCATAAACGTAATCCATCATGTAAACGGAACCAAAGACAAAAACCACAATTATCTCAATAGATGCAGAGAAGGCCTTTGACAAAATTGAACAGCCCTTCATGCTAAAAACTCCCAATAAACTAGGTATCGATGGAACGTATCATAAAATGATAAAAGCTATTTATGACAAACCTACAGCCAATATCATACTGAACAGGCAAATGCTGGAAGAATTCCCTTTGAAATCAGGCACTAGAAAATGATGCCCCTCTCTCACCACTCCTATTCAATATAGTATTGGAAGTTCTAGCCAGAGCAATCAAGCAAGAAGAAGAAATAAAGGATATTCAATTGGGAAAGGAGGAAGTCAAACTGTATCTATTTGCAGATGACATGATTGTATATTTAGAAGACCCCATTGTCTCAGCCTAAAATCTTCTCAAACTGATAAGCAACTTCAACAAAGTCTCAGGATACAAAATCAATGTGCAGAAATCACAAGCATTCCTATATACCAATAACAGACAAACAGAGAGACAAATCAAGAGTGAACTCCCATTCACAATTGCTACAAAGAGAATAAAGTACCTAGGAATACAATTAACAGAGGATATAAGTACCTCTTCAAGGAGAATTACAAACAACTGCTCAACGAAATAAGAGAGGACACAAACAGATGGAGAAACATTCCATGCTCATGGTTAGGGAGAATGAATATTGTGAAAATGGCCATACTGCCCAAAGTAATTCATAGATTCAATGCTATCCCCATCAAGCTACCGATGACCTTCTTCACAGAACTGGAAAAAAACATTTTAAACTTCATATGGAATCATAAGAAAGCCCGCATAGCCAAGACAATCCTAAGCAAAAAGAACTGGAGGCATCACAAAAAGCTGGAGGCATCACACTGCCAGACTTCAAATTATCCTACAAGGCTACAGTAATCAAAACAGCATGGTACTGGTACCAAAACAGAGATATAGACCAATGGAACAGAACAGAGCCCTCAGAAGCAAAACCACACATCTACAACCATCTGATCTTTGACAAACCTGACAAAAATAAGCAATGGGGAAAGGACTCCATGTTTAATAAATGGTGTTGGGAAAACTGGCTAGCAATGTGCAGAAAGCAGAAACTGGACCCCTTCCTGTCACCTTACACTAAAATTAGCTCCAGATGGATTAAAGATTTAAACATAAAACCTAACACCATAAAAATACTACAAGAAAATGTAGGCAAAACCATCCAGGACATAGGCATAGGCAAGGACTTCATGACTAAAACACCAAAAGCAATGGCAACAAAAGCCAAGATAGACAAATGGGATCTAATTAAAATTCAGAGCTTCTATACAGCGAAAGAAACCATCATTAGAGTGAACTGGCAACCAACAGAATGGGAAAAAATTTTTGGAGTCTACCCATCTGACAAAGGGCTAATATCCAGAATCTACAAAGAACTAAAACAGATATACAAGAAAAAAACAAATAGCCCCATTCAAAAGTGGGTGAAGGATATGAACAGACACTTTACAAAAGAAGACATATATGAGGCCAACAAACATATGAAAAAATGGTCATCATCAATGGTCATTAGAGAAATGCAGATCAAAACCACATTGAGATACCATCTCATGTCAGTTAGAATGGCGATCATTAAAAAATCTGGAGACAACAGATGCTGGAGAGGATGTGGAGAAATATGAACACTCTTATGCTGCTGGTGGGAGTGTAAATTAGTTCAACCATTGTGGAAGACAGTGTGGCGATTTCTCAAGGACCTAGAAATAGAAATTCCATTTGACCCAGCAATCCCACTACTGGGTATATACCCAAAGAACTATAAATCATTCTACTATAAAGACACATGCACACGTACGTTCATTGCAGCACTGTTTACAATGGCGAAAAACCTGGAACCAACCCAAATGCCCATCAATGATAGACTGGACAAAGAAAATCTGGCACATATACACCATGGAATACTATGCAGTCATAAAAAACGATGAGTTCGTGTCCTTTGTAGGGACTGGGGTGAATTTGGAAACCATCACTCTCAGCAAACTGACACAAGAAAACCAAACACCGCATGTTTTCACTCATAGGCGGGTGTTGAACAATGAGAACACATGGACTTAGGGAGAGGAGCATGACATACTGAGGGTAGTTGCGGGGGTAGGGGAGGGACAGTGGGGGGGGTGGGAAGGGTGGGGAGGGATAACATGGGGGAGAAATGCCGGATATAGTATCATCTATGCAACAACCCTGCATGACCTGCACATGTACCCCAGAACCTAAAGTAAAATTAAAAAAGAAAATATACTTTGGCATAACACATGAAAGCCTTACAGTATATAGTTATATCAGAATTGAGGAGAGTGGGGAGATACATAAGATTCTATTATTAAGGGCATAGGCATCCAATAAATATCACATAAAGGTTCAGTCTATGTTTTCCACTGGGAGTGAATCTGCCCACAAAACCGATGGTAGTACCTTGGCCAAGGCAATCCAATTGATTCAGTCATCAATTTCAAAATGCCATTTGTTCTTGCAACCTTTCTAGAAGATTGAAAGTGATGGGGACAATGATAGTGTCATTGTGTTTGCAACACCTTGTTTAACTGCTTTAGAGTTTGTCCAGTAGCATAGGTTCCTCTGTTGCTGGAGATCCCTCTCCAGGCACACCATAGAAAGGAGACACATTTCTAGTAACATGTTAACAACTGTCCTAGCATCAGCTTTCTTATGTGGGAAAGCTTCTATCTGACCAGAAAACATGCAAACTCTTGCAATAACATGCTGATATCCCATCAAGGGTGGAAAGTGAATGAAGCTCATCTGTAAATATTCAAATGTTTCATCGCATGGTAGAAATATACTACCTGAAGTTTTCATTGTCTTCCCAGGATTACGGATTTGACAGATCAAACGTTGGCTATAAACACTTTTAGCAATTTTAGAACAATCACCCCCACCAATATTTTTCATAATTTCATAATGAGCTGTGGAGTGCAGAGCCCTTAACAATGGAAGCTTCAAGGACTCAGAGAGGACCAAGTGGCTATCCAGGCCTTCCATGAGTACACACTTCACACTGAATTTACATCTTTTCAGATACCAATTTTGTTTTTCCAAATCAGTGCACTGCACTGTTTATTAAGTAAGTCATCATAGGGGGAGCTGACTTGGATCAATCTTATGGAGTTTATTCAAATTAGACATCCTAACAATTTCAGTACTGGCTGACTTAGTATGAACATCTGCCAGGGCATTCCCTTGATACTCAGGTGCAGTTTTTTAAGTAGGTATTTTAATTTTAATAAAAGGCACTTTGTGATGGCAACAGGATGGCAGAAAGGAGTTCATCTACTTGAAGTTCATTTATGATGGGAATCCCACTGGAAATGAGAGGCCCCCTTTGTTTCCATAACATGCTAGAATTATGAAGTACTTCTAAAGTATATTTGCTACCTAAAAATATCTACTGATTTATCTTTAGCTTTGTGACAATCTCAGGTAAAAGCAAAAAGTAATGCAGGTTAGGTTGATTTAAATTGGGGTAGAGATAGGCACGGGCTAAGATTTCATGATGAAGACACCAAAAGCAATTGCAACAAAAGCAAAAATTGACAAACAGAATCCAATTAAACTAAAAAGCTTCTGCACAGCAAAAGGAACTATAAGCAGAGTAAACAGGCAGCCTACAGGATGGGAGAAAATACGTGCCATCTATACATCTGACAAAGGCCTAATATCCATAATCTACAAGCAACTTTAACAAATTTATAAGAAAACAAACAAACAACCCCATTAAAAAAGGGGAAAATGACATGAACCAACACTTGTCAAAAGAAGACATACATGTGGTCAGCAATCATATGAAAAGAAAGCTCAACATCACTGATCATTAGAGAAATGCAACCCAAAACCACAATGAGATACCATCTCACACCAGTCAGAATGACTATTATTAAAAAGTCAAAAAAATAACACATGTTGGTGAGGTTGTGGAGAAAAAGGAACTCATATATACTGTTGGTGGGAGTGTAAACTAGTTCAACGATTGTGGAAGACAGTGTGGCAATTCTTCAAAGACCAAAAGACAAAGCTACCATTTGACCCAGCATTGCCATCAATGGATATATACTCAAAGGAATACAAATCGTTCTGTTATAAAGACACATGCATGCATATGTTCATTGCAGCACTATTCACAATAGCAAAGACATGGAATCAACCCAAAGGCCCATCAATGACAGACTGGATTAAAAAAATGTGGTACATATACATCATGGAATACTATGCAGTCATGACAAATAATGAGATCATGTCCTTTGCAGGGACATGGACGGAGCTGGAGGCCATCATCCCTAGCAAACTAATGCAGGAACAGAAAACTTTGATGTTCTCCCTTATAAGTGGAAACTAAATGATGAGAACACATGAACACACAGAGGGGAACAACACACACTGGGGCCTATCAGAGTATTGGAAGTGGGAGGAGGGAGAGGATAAGAAGAATAACTAATGGATACTAGGCTTATTACGTGGGTGATGAAATAATCTGTACATCAAACCCCCATGACATAAGTTTACCTATGTAACAAACCTGAACTTGTACCCCTGAACTTTAAAAAATGTAGGTTTTATAGGTTTATGTTTTCCATTTATAGTCTATGATCCATTTTGAATTAATTTTTGTATATTACCCATTTTTTTACATTAGGTACACGCAGATGTAAAGATGGGATCAATAGGCACTGAAGATTCCAAAAGGGAGGATTGAGGGGGTTACAGGTTAAAAACTACATATTGGGTACTGTGTACACTATTTGGGAGACAGAATAAATAGAAGCCCAAACCTCAGCATCACGCAATATACCCATGAAACAAAACTGCACATGCGTACCCTGAATCAAAATTTTAAAAAATGAATTTAAAATAAACAACTTTAAAAATAATTATATTAAGTTTTGTAACTTTTTGAGAATGAGGTTTTTATTTTTGCTTATAGGCATCTAGTTTCTCTGGCTCTATTTATGGAAAAGCCTATCCTACTTCTATTGAATTGCTTTTGCAACTTTGTCAATGGTGTGATTGTGTGTGTTGCTATTCTGTTCCGTTATCTATATGCCACCTACCTATGTCTCAATACTACACTGTCTTGATTATTTTAACCATAGAGAAGGACTTAATATTGTGAACAGTAATTTATCCCACTTTATTATATTTTACAAAATTGTTTTAGGTAAAATTCTAGGACCTGTGCCTTTCTATGTACGTTTTAGAATAAGCTTGTCAATGTCTATAAAATAAATACCTTGCTAAAATTGTGATAAGAATTGTATTAAACATGAAGATAAATTTGATGATAATTGACATTTTTATTATGCTGAGTCTTCTGATCCATGAAGACACTATGTCTTTCCATTTAATTAGGTCTTCCCTGATTTCTTTCATCAGTGTTTTATAATTTAAGCATTGAGATCCTATGTGTTTTATTAAGTTCATACTTACATATTTCATTTATTTCAAAGTGACTGTAAATAGTTTGTGTGTTTTATATATACATATATTTTATTGCACTTTAGGTTCTGGGGTACATGTACAGATCATGCAGGATTGTATATCCTGAATGGGATTGCCCAGGTTGTCTTCTAGGGTTTAAAATGATAAAACTTTTAGGAAAAAAGAGACAAGTTTTGGGATCTAGGGCTGGGCAGAGAGTTCTTAGACTTGACACTAAAACATAATCCATAAAAGAAAAATTGATGAATTGGTCCAAATAAAAATTAAAAGTATTTGTTATGTGAAGTCCACATAAGCAAGGTGAAAAGACAAGCTATAGACTGGTAGAAAATATTTCTAAACAAACCTACACATCTGCACATGTAACCCCAGAACTTAAAGTATAATAAACAAGGAAAATATTTCTAAACTATGTGTGCCAAAAAGAACTAGTATCTAGAATATATAAAGAACTCTTAAAACTCAACAGTAAAAAATCAAACAACATAATTAGAAATGGGGAAAAGGCACAAAGAAATATTTTAGAACAAAGGAAATACAGATGTCAACTAAATGCATAAAAAGATATTCCAACATCATTAGTAATCAGAAAATGCAAACTAAAATAACAATAGGCTATCATCATAAAAATCTCCAAGAATGGCTAAAATAAAAAGTAGTGAAATAAACAAATGTTGGTGATGTTGTAGAAAACTGAGTCACTCATACTTTGCTGATGAGAACTGAAAATGGTACAGCCATGAAACAAAATGGAAACCTAATCCAATCTTTTTTTTGTTTGTTTCAGGGACCTGCCGTAACACAAAAGGAAGAAAAAATTAATGCACTCTAGTGCATTTGTTGTTTATTTCCACTGTAAGTTGTCTTTAGTAACATTTTGCCATTTCTGTAAGACTTTGTTGCCTCCCGGGCCTAATGTATAAGCCAGAAGAAACTCAGTTTTTCAGAAATTAAAGATCCCATTTTAATCTAAAATATTGTCTTTACTGTCAGGTTCCCTTGATTAAGTTAGCCAATGATTTTTTTTTTCCAAGAAGAATGAAACAAAAGGGTGGAATACAAAAATCTCTGCAATTTTTTTTTTTTTTTGAGATGGAGTCCCACTCTGTCACCAGACTCCAATGCAGTGGTGCGATCTCTGCTCACTGCAACCTCCACCTCCTGGGTTCAAGTAAGTGATTCCCCCTGCCTCAGCCTCCCAAATAGCTGGGACTACAGGCACATGACACCACACCCGGCTAATTTTTTTTTTTTTTTTTTTTTTTTTTTTTTTTTAGTAGAGCCAGAGTTTCACCATGTTGGCTAGGATGGTCTGGATCTCCTGACCTCATGATCTGCCTGCCTCAGCCTCCCAAAGTGCTGGGATTACAGGCATGAGTCACTGTGCCCCACCCCCCTGCAAATTTTTAAAAGCCAAATTGTACACCCCCTGCAATATTACCATTTTACAACCAATTCCTTTCTGACCCAGTCAGATGTAAGAGTCATCTAACTGGACCCAAGCCAGTTAATTCCCAGATCAAATCCATTCCTGGACCCATTCCGGTTTCTGTCGTGACTTCCAGACCCAGTTTGGAGCAGAAATTTGCTCAAAGGAACTGAGAGCTCAAAACACAAATCCATGGAGCTCTGAAATCTGAGAGAAACTTACCCATGATCCCCAGCTGCTCTGAGAGATCAATGGACACAAATAGGTCCGGCAGGTATCTTGCTTGTTCACTCAGCATTCCTGGGGGGTCGCTAAGAAGCTGTACTTTGGATCCCACTTCTGACGCCATCTGATAAAAGAAAAACTTCAGCTGAATTAAATTTAAAGGAGTCTAATTGAGCAATGAATGATTCACAAATTGGGCAGCCCTCAGAATCACCGCAGATTCAGAGAGACTACAGGGGTGTCTCATAGTCAGAACAAATTTACAGACAAAAAAAGGGAAGTGACATACAAGAAATAGAAGTAGGGTACAGAAACAGCTGGCGTTTGCCTTATTTGAACGCAGTTTGAACACTAAGCAGTGTGTGAATGGTTGAAGCATGGCTGCTGGGATTGGCCAGGGCTCAGCAACTGTTACAGGTGCATACTCCTAAGTCAGGTTTTCAATCTACCTGTTAAGTCAGGTTGCAGTTCATCCACAAGGACTCAAACATAGAAGTATGGAGTCCTTCTCAGGCCATATTTAGTTTGCTTTAACAGCGTATTAAAGTGGCATTTGTGAAAGATAATGTAGCCTCAATATTTACCAGCACGTTACAGGTTCCTTGTTTGTCTCAGCCTCTTTTTCTCATTGCTTATCGAAAGGCATTATGGGGAACAGCTAGCAGGAGGGTACCTCCTGCAGCCGGGCTGATTGTGGTCTCACGGGCTCCCTCTAGTGGGCAGGCCATCCCCACTAAAAGGAGGAGGCTACTTGGTGGACTGGCATGGCTGGGCAGCCTCTCTCCCAGGGCCCTGGCTGTTTGCAATATAGGCAAACAGGGTTGCTCACTCTAGGTTCTTTAGGCTCTGATTTAAAACAAGGACAAGGTGGTCCCTTTTGCTTTGGCCCCTGTAATTGTTGCAATTGAAGAGACATAAGCCTATTAACTTTTTGTGCTTTTTCTTATTCTAGATTCTTTCGAAAATGCTCAGCTAAAGCCATCAATTCAACCATGTCTGTCATTTCCCATCCGAGTTTATGCTTCTTAATGCAACTGCTAAATTCGGGACAATGTTTGTTTATAAATAAAGCAGTTAATGCCATTTTAGTCCTCAAAGGAAATTCTCCTTGCTGTCTTTTGAGTGCAGAATGTTTCACAAATAGTGTTTCTAAACCAGCTCTGTAATATGAAACTGGTCTATCCTTTTTTCACCTGCAAGACTGTCTGACCAATCCATTTTTTTTGTGGAGAAGCCTTAGGAACTGAATTTAAAAGGTTTTCAGTGTTCTTCCAGCTTGTTGTAGCAAGAAGGTTTTTGAGGGTCTTTAATATCTCCTTGCGTTCTCTCCATTCTGCTGTTTTCATCCATTTTTGTGCTTCACCAAGTCCCAAAATCAAGTGAATAAATTGATAAAAGTCAGAAGTTCCTGCATCATAAGCTCCTATGGGAATTCTAAATTCCTAGGTAAGCATTTGAGGATTTTCTCTTGCACGAAGCCTCTTATGAAGACTCTAAGTTCAGCTTCAGAGCATGCAGTAAAAGTGGTTACAGCAGGCAGGCCTGGGTGTTCAGAGGGTCTCACTTTGTAAGACAGTTGTCTAACCTCTCCTTTTTCATTTTCCTCAAGATGGAAAGGTACTTGAGCAAAACGATCAGTAGATTCGGGGTACTGAAGTAAAGGCAAAGAAAGCGAGGAGCAGTCAGAGTTAATTCAATGAGCAGCGTACAGTCCTCCTTCCTCTCATCCTCAGTTTGCTGATTAAGCTTTCTATTTGTCTCCTGGGAAGAAACTTTTAAAGTGACCACTCTTTGTTTAATCTTTTACAT
This sequence comes from Ateles fusciceps, assembly GCA_036589455.1. Lineage (NCBI taxonomy): Eukaryota > Metazoa > Chordata > Mammalia > Primates > Atelidae > Ateles > Ateles fusciceps. The sequence goes on from JAZHEH010003238.1 coordinate 221,380, forward strand.
ATTTCTGCGTATCAATTTGAAACATGTTCCATTGTTCTTGTGGGATGTTTTATCTTTCTATTTCTAATTTTTCCCTGCAAATAATCAATTTTATCCAAATTAAAACTTCTCAGCTGAGCACAGTGGCTCATGACGGTGATCCCAGAACTTTGGGAGGCCGAGGGGCTAGATCACTTGAGACCAAGAGTTTGAGACCAGCCTGGGAAACAGGGCAAAACCCCATCTCTACAAAAAATACAAAAATTAGCTGGGTTTGGTGGTGTACACCTGTAATCTCAGCTACTTGGGAGGCTAAGGCAGGAGAATTGCTTGAGCCCAGGAGGCAGAGGTTGCAGTGAGCCAAGATCGTGCCAGTGCACTCCAGTTTGGGTGACAGTAGTAAACCCTGTCTCAACAAACAAACAAACAAACAGACAAACAAACAAACTTCCCCCACTGTGGCTGCTGTAACTCTAAATTATTTTTGTAAGGTTCACCCATTTCTATAGAAAAGCCCTGGTTCTGGATCCATAGTTTATATACCAGAAATAGACTAGAGTCCCAGATGGGGGAATTCTAAGCTCCTTGCATCCCAATGAACCCAAGATTCCCTATCTTCTAGGAACCCTACCCACCATACCCAATTCAGTTTCATTTTGACCCAGCCAGACACCTGAAACCTCTATAAGATCCAGCCCAGTTTCAAGATTTCTGAATCCCATCTGGATCAAATTTCTCAAAATAAGCTCAGAGAGCTCAGAATCCAAATGAGTGGAGCTCAGGGTCCAAGAGGGCTCGACCACCATCCCCAGTTCCAAGGGATCAGTGGGCACAGCGGGCCCTGCTGTGTGCCTTTGCTTGACCACCTCCTGCTCCTGGAATCACTGTGCTCCTCTTTGAGTTCCTTCATGTTCACCAATCTGTTAAAAAGGAAAAACCTCAGGCAAGGTTAAACTTATCAGGTTTATTTGAGGGGAAAAGTCTTGCAAGCTGAGTAGCCCTCAGAACTAGAACAGGTTCGGAGACTCCTGCCTGCCACATGGCCAGGCGGCGTTTATGAACAGAAAACCAACATGGAGCAAAAAGAACAACTAAGTTGGCTACAGCTCAGTGTTTTGTCTCGCTGGGGTTGACAGGCTACCCACTAAGATGTAAAGCTCAGGCCTTAACTAACCAAAACTCAGCTATTTGTTGCCTTAGTATACTCTTAAGGGAATTAGTGACATTTAGCATGAGCAACTCCATATTGGCTTGGTCTGCTGGGTGCAGGAGAGGAGCCTGATCCAAATCAATGGCCCCTACAAACACTACTGAGAAGTTTTAACGAGGGGGTTCTGAAGTGGCTGTGGCCGCTTAAGGGTCCACTTAAGGCTGAATATGGGAAGTGCATGCATTCTTATATTTTCCATTCTCCACAGTTGGTCTTTGCTTATTCCTGGGCTGGCTACCACCCTTTGTAATTGCTGTAGCTTTTTGGCTTTATTTTTCAAATTATGTTATTAAAAATTAACTATGCACTCTTTGACCCAGCCATTCCACTTCTGGGTATTTTACCCAAGAGAAATAAAGATATACATGCACACAAAGACTGGTAGCATGTTCACAGCAACCTATTCACCATGGTCAAGACCTGAACACAACTCAAATGCCACCAATAGAAGAATGAATTTAAAAGTTAAAACTTTTATACAGTAGAGTATCATTTATTAATAAAAGGAAGAAATACATGCAGCAATATTATGCTAAGTGACAGAAGCCAGACTCAAAATAGTACATTCTGCATGATTTTTTTTCTATTGGATATTTGAGGTCAGATAAAACTAATACATGGTAATAAAAGTCAGCACAGTCATTGAGAGAGGGTGAGGGTTGACTGGAAGGCAACCCCAGGAGATTTCTTGGCAGGATGAAATGTTCTCTAGCTTGTTTGAGATTGTGGCTATACAGTGTGGGAAGTAAAAGTTCCTATTCAAAGTTTCCTTTCTTGTTAAAAAATAAATCATAAATTTGCTGATAACTCTTTGTTAAGTCCTATCCTATATAGCTGTTAAACATGCCATGCTTACAGTCACATAGTATGTTCTATGTCTTTGTACTTTAACCAGGATATCTGTGCTGGATGTGCTCACAGGCATGTCCCAGCTAGCAGCCTTTTTACCTGTTTAAAAAAAGTTTTAAGTTGTTAGCCAATCGGGTTTTAGTTTAGATTGTGAGGTCTGGCTCCAGTCAACAGAGATTAGACACAGCAGTACAGACAACCCCAAATGCGTAAGGGATAAATATGTCTGCTTTCCCTCTGTTCATTGTACTCTTGTGGCAAGATGGCTAGCGAGAGTACCCTTCCTGTAGTCCAGGAAGTAAAAATTGCTTGCTGAGAGATCCTTCGTCTCAGTGCTGATTTTTCTTTGCAGCACCAAGCATCTGTTTCCAACAACAGGTTGTGAAACTACCAAAACTCATTAAGCTCAACAGGTAAGATTTGTAAACAGAAATTGTTATAAGATTAAAAATTAACTACAAAATGAATATGTACTCGGTATAAAACATGCAACAATCGAAAAATGAATAGAGAGGAAGCTAACAACCCACCCACCCTCTTTGGATCTCCCTGAGGCAACTGCTGTTACTGTCATTTGTGTACAGAACTGAAGGCCTGTTACTAGCCTGCAAAAACTCTTGTTACTAGTCAAGCATCACTCCTGTAATCCTAACACTTTGGGAGGCCAAGGTGGCAGAATCACTTGAAGCCAGGCATTCAAAACCAGCCTGGGCAATACAGTCTCTATAGATTAAAAAATAAAATAAAAAAATATATATATATATTAGCCAGGCATGGCAGCATGCACCTGTAGTACTAGCTGTTTAGGAGGCTGAGGCAAGAGTATTGCTTGAGCCCAGGAGTCTGAACCAGGATGACAGAGTGAGATTCTGTCTCTAAAAACAAAAACAAAATAAAGTTGATATTGAAACTTTCAGTTCAAATTTAGGCTTGTAACATTTTATGTAACTCCTTTGATCTCAATTAAAAAAATTGAAAACAAGAAAAGTTCTAGGAAGATAATTAGATTGGTGAAATAATGACATTCAACAGGTTTGAAATATAAAGTTAGAAACACCTTCCAAAAATTAGATCAAAATGTTGAATAAATGGAAAATAACATAAAAGATAAAAGGTTTAGAAAATCAACTCATGAAGTCCAACATTGAATAATAAGTGAAGTCTCAAATATTCTAGCTGACTTCCAGTTGCTGTATGAAACTTCTTTTTTCATTTATTAGACATGTAGGAAATAGACGGACCACTGAACTGAGACTTTCTCAGACAATCATAGTGTCGTGCCTTCTTAACCACGGCCCCAGACTCCACCACAGCGGGTGGGAAGTTCAGCCAGTTCCATTTCAGACTTGAAGGACAAGGACACCCAGATGGCAAAGACTGGCCTCATGCCCACTGAGGATGAATTGCAAAGCACACAGTCACATGAAAGGGAAAGGAGAGATACTGACAACCACATCTACACAGCTCTTGGACAAGGAAACTGGGATGCAAATAACAACCGTGTCTCAGAAAAAGAAGGCGCTGCACTCAAAACGATGATGGAGATCCACTTTTAAATATTTTATTCCTAGCGAAACATGAGATACGTAGAATGACAGGAGCACTTGTTAACTCAAAAGACTGAAAACGTGCCCCTTCCTCAACACTCTTTCTTAGAAGCCGTGGGAGCATGCGATCCAGAAAAACAACAGAACAAATGAAGGAATAGCAAGATCTGGATTCGGGAGCCAGGGAGGACAGGTAAAGGACAGGGCAACAGTCAGTCTCAGGATGCCCACAGCCTGGGCAGGCAGAGGCCCCGTGCAGCAGGGCAGAGGTGCCAGGGCATAGTGGGGTTGACAGAGTCTACAGGATGAGGCATCTTATAAAAGATGGCCATGTACTTGTGGTCTAATGTAGTGTTTTGAAAAAATAAATGAGATCAGTGCACTGAAATGAAGCAGATTTTAAGATGAGGTCATCACCAGCTCTAAGCAAAACAAAAAGTTGGACTAGGGAATATACTATTGTGTCTGCAGTGTAGTACATAGTCTTAATAGACTGTTAATGTATAACACACTATAAATTTTACCAATATTTTACTACATTCATACTGGGAGATTGGAGGGCAGGGGAGAAAGGGAAAATGCAGAGAGGGGGGCTGGCACAAATAGTAAATCTTCATCTGCTCTGACACCTGCTTTGCAGACCATATCAGAAATTACTTATTGGGCAATAGCTGTGCAAGTGTATTATTTGGAAGAACTTATTAACGCGCTTCGTATTTCCACTCTTGTTGGATGCATGCAGCAGGCCCTCTTCAGGTGCAGAGGGGAGGTCTATTGTTTCATCCTTGTACACCCAGCACTGCCAGGGTGTCTGCAGAAGGCAGGGCCCAGTGTGCTAATGAATAGACAAACATACACATCCTTGGATATCCCTCTGCCAACTTCAGGGAGCAGGAGTCTGTGTACAGAGAACTTGCTTCTAAGGTAGTTGGCTGCTGTCTACCCCACTTCCACACACACACACCCCTAGGCTGGACCTACGCTCTCAGGCCCCAAAGGTTAGGCCAGATGGGGTGGGACAGCCTCTCTAGCAGGCCCTGCTGGCCAAGGAAGCAGGGATGTAGGCTGAGGAAGAGAAAGAGGCAGACACGGGGGTTGCAGGCTCTGGTTTTAGGTCCAGGCTAAGGCCCTGATGGCTCATGCTGGAGACGGGTATCATGCTTGCAAAGTTCTACAGGAAACAAGAACATGGGCACCTGTCCCTGGGCGTCCTGGGTCCTCCCTGTCAAGTGCAGGTCTGCTTAGATTCACTTGCACACATCTTTCCATTTATAGGATTGCTCCAATGAGTTCAATTACAACACTGATTCTCTGCGCTGAGCTTTCAGGACAGGCAAAGAGCTGCCCCTGACTTTCGAGATTCTTAGGTTCCCCATGGCACTGACACTGTGGACTTGTGAAATTTCATTACTGATAAGATTGCATAAATCCCAATGAAGTCACTGTATTAATCTGTTCCCACATTATATAAAGAACTACCTGAGACTGGGTGACTTACAAGAAAAGAGGTTTAATTGGCACATGGTTCCGTAGGTTGTACAGGAAGCATAGCTGGGGAGGCCTCAGGAAACTTTCAATCATGGTGGAAGGCAAAGGGGAAGCAGGCACATCTCACATGGCCAGAGAAGGAGGAAGAGGAGAGAGCGGCGGGAGGTGCCACACACTTTTAAACAACCAGATATCATGAGAAGTCACTGTACCAAGAGCAGCAAGGGTGAAATCTGCCCACATGATCCAATCACTCCCCCCCGACCAGGCCTTTCCTCCAACATTAAGGATTACAATTTGAGGTAGGATTTGGGCAGGGACCCAATAATGCGATGCTGATTTATGAGGTTTGCAATTGGTACAGCGGGCATATACCTGGGATAGCTTTCTCTACAAGGGTATTTTGCTGAAGCTTCATGAAATTATTGGTGTCTTCATGCTGCAATGGGTGGGCCACTGAGTTCAACCAACATTTAAACAAGCACTTGTTATGTATTGTCCAGGATGAAAAGGAAGAGTCCCCTGTTCTCCAGAAGTTCAGAGTCAGGGAAGGGAGATGGGTGTGTCCAGTCCATTCATTCTCTTGATAAATGTGTACTGAGCACCTAGAGTGTATTGGACACTGTCCTAGACACTGAGATATAGCAAAGAACAAAATTTCAAAAAAACACCACATAGGACTTACATGACTGGGAATGAACAATAAGCAAAATAAACACGAGAATTATCAACTATATGGAGATGGAGAAAAATAAAGTAGGGGAGAGGGGGAGGGAGAGTTGAGGGGAGGTTGCATTTTAAACAGAGTGGCGAGGGAAGCTTCATGGTAGAGTGATAACTGAGCAGAACCCTACTGAAGGAAAGGGAGTCAAGTGCAGCCAGGGGAAGGGCACACTAGGGGGAGGAGCATCTGGTGGGAAGGGCACACCTAGGTGAAAAGTACACCTGGGGTAAGGGTGTACCTAGGGAGTGGGTGCACCTGGAGAAGAGTGTTCCTGGGATGTGGGTGCACCTGAAGGTGGACCTGAGGGAAAGGTACACCTAGAAAGGGTACAGTTAGGAGAAGTGTGTACCTAGGAGAAGGATGTACCTAGGGAGTGGGTGCACCTGGGGAGTGAGTATACCTGGGGGAAGGGTGTACCTCAAGGAAAGGTACACCTGGGGAGTGGGTGCACCTGGGGGAAGGGTGCACCTGGGGGAAGGGTGCACCTGGGAAGTGGGTGCACCCAGGAGATGGACACACCTGCAGGAAGGGTTCATCTGGGGGAGGGATTGTGTCATCTCCCTATCCCTTCCCTCCCCTTGTCATTCAAAACTCTAACCTCTAAAATATAAGCTTTTCTCACCTTGGGGCTTGAGGACAAGGTTCTCAGAGTCAGTAACTATTAGAAGCAGTATGTAATCATTTGTGTGTACTATGTACAGTGGCATTTTTCCCTAGTGAGACAATTTGTGACTTTAGTATGACCCTCACTCCCAAAGATCGAGAATCCTGGGATGTTTATTCAATTTCACTAATGAATGCAATGGTTTATTAAAGAATACATTTCCAGAGGAAGTGATGGTCAGAGACCCTTGCTAAGCTTATAACAGGAGCTTGCAGCCCTGAAGGCTGCCTGCCTCCTCCTGGAGGTCATACCCAGATCTATGCTGGACACCCAGGGTGTGTAAAGCTCAGTGCTCAGCAAGGCTGCCTCTGCCAGGGGCTTTCATGGCAGCTGAGGCACAAGCCTGACAACTCGTTTACTTGCAGCTGACTTCATGCTTTTTCTTTAGCACATACTTGAGAGAATGTTTCAATTGGAGTCCAATCAGACCAGCCATCCCACTTTGCCATTTTATCCCTACCTCAGCCAGTATACGGGAAAGTTTTAGCAGTTCAAAAGAACATTTTTAGTCATTTGGCAGAAACAGTACGCCTATTTGCAACTTTGCTGGAAATTTCCCAATATGCAATCTCTGCTAATGAGTTCATTACAAACCTTCTCACAGCCTCCCTGGGGGATTGTACTAGGAACTAAATGTATCCAAGGCATTAATGTTGTTTCTAGGTATTTTGTTGTTATCGCAATTGTAAAAGAGATATTTGTTCACTTTATTTTGTAAAGGGTTATTGCAAGTATATATAAATGCAGCTTATCACTGTGTTTATTTATATCCAGCCACTTTATTCTCTTACTATTATTCGTAAATACTTGCTTCCTCTTTGAAGAATGACCATATTTTTCTGCCTTGTGGACATCACTTCTTGACCAATAAATTGGGAGTTCAGTGCTGGATTCTGAGCAGGGAAGAGATGTGTACCTTCTAAGCAGAAGCTCTCTGGGTATCTAGTACTGCTTTTAAAACCATCCCAATACAGAGTGGCTTAAAATAATGATTCATTATGATCTAATGGCCCTGTGGACTGGGTGCAGTAGTTCTTTCTTAGGTTTCTTATGTGATCATAGTCAGTTGCTGGCTGCGGCTGCATGCCACCTGAAGGCTCAGCTGGCTGGACGTCCAAAATGGCCCAGTCACACAGTGGGCAGTGGATTCTGATTGTCACCTGGAGCCTCAGTGGGGGCTCTTCACTGGAGCACTCACATATGGCATCTCCACATGGCTTGGGATTCTCACAGCCTGACAGCCAGATTCCAGGAGGGAACGTTATCAAGAGATCCAGATGGAAGCTACAAGGCGTCTTATAAGCCCAGCCTCAGAAGTCCTAGAATGTTACTTCCATCACAATCCATTGGTTAAGCAAGTCACTAAGGTTTGTCCAGACTTTGTTAGTAAGGCAAAGGCAAGATTCCAGTAACTGGTGTAAGAATCATCCAGCACATACAGGGAGGAAAGGAATTGATGGTCACTGTCTTTGGAGACTATCTATACCAAGCTTTAAAAACCATCACCTGGTTTCGCAAGCTCCTTCTCCTCGGCGGTGAGGCCAGCATGTCCCAGGTAAGGGTGACTAGAACTTCTTGGACTGATTCATTCATTTGGGCATGCATTTTAAGTTAATAAACACCTACTGAGTTTCCACTGAGTGCATACATGATGGAAACAAACCAAACCAAGGCCCTCTTCAGCTACAGTCACTTCTAGGGCATAGGAGGGATAGTGGGAGCGGGCTGTGCTTGTTAGGCAAATGAGCTCAAACTACAGAGTGATGAAAATATTAACACCTATGTAGCACTTACTGTATGCCAAACACCATTTACATACTTTACACATCGTGCTTTACAGCAGAACCTGAGAAACATGCTCACCAAGTCCAGGAAATAAGTAGAGGTATCAGGTGTTTTTTATTGTATGATTTTTGAGTAGTTCAATAAAATGAAAACAAAATAGAATACATAATTATTAAGAGAGAAGAGAATATTATTTTTAAATACGATGATCTTGATCTGCAGAAGTCTCAAAAGAATTAACAGAAAAATTTCTCAAATTAGTAAGCAAGCCCTAGCTTCATTACATACAAGCCTTATGAGCTTAGGTCACTCACTTCCTCTCTCTTCTCTCATCTGAACCACTGTGGAGCCCTAGAAATGGGGGATCCCTTGCCTTGACAACTCATTGGTACGTGTGAAAAGCCAACAAGGGTGGATATGAAAGGAACTGCAATCACAAAGCACTTTGCTGAGTGTGAAGATTGGTGCTCGCAACAGAAGTAAACACACTTTGATGCTGTGATTGCTGTTCAGCAGGTGGATGGTCCTCAGTGATCCTTAAAGAGTGGCTGTGACTGGAAGACAGAATGGCGAGGGTGACTCATGCAAATGAAAAGATGGGCTCCAACATTCCGTGGTTGGTCCCCCCATTTTTTTTGTTGGCGGTGCTGGTTTGTTTTCATTCCCCATGCCCGGTCCTTCCGATGGCACTTGCTGCTTTGGCTCTAGAGCACAAGTCTACATTGCATGCAGTCCTGGTGTGACAATCAATGGAGGCATTTCCTGAGTGAGGAGCTGGGACATGGGCCAAGCCAATCAGACTCTGGTTCCCCCAGGATGCTGAGTCTTAGCAGAGCCATGCCAAGACAGAAACGGCTGACCTGCTGTGCTGCTGCCACGGCTCCCTGAGGAGTGTCCCTCAGTTCCTGAGAGGGGACTGTCTGCACGCTGGCTCTTATGGGTTGATTTTTCACTTTTTCTTTGACTATGAGAGCTACCCACATCCTCTTCAATTCTGACTCCAGTCAACCAGACACAGTTTCTATTGCTTGCAGTGGAAGAACTGCCCATGCAGAAGGCGTTGAGGCTCCTGGGAAGATGGGGAGCAGCACGTGTTCTCATGGTGTTCACAGCTGTACATGAGAAACACCTCATTGCCTTCACATGACAAACCCACGAGAGAGGGGGTTCCTGCGCCCATTCTGCAAATGGGAAAACTGAAGCTTGGAGGAGAAATTGATTGCCCAGTGTCACAGCCAATGAATGACAGAGGGAAAGTTGTGGTCCATGGCTAAGTCCGGGTTCCACAGTGTGTAGACGAATTTCTTCAACCCCTTCATCATGTGACAAGAGCCACAAGCTCTCTGGGCCTCCTGGACATGACAGGTGTTTGCTCACAAACTGAAATTTTCTCTGCTGGGTCACATCCTCCCCTGCCCTTCCTGTTCCTGGTGCAGGGCGTGAGCCGGACCATGGAAGATCTATGGGTATTCAACTTTCAGAAAGCCTTGGCGAGGTCTAGTGATGAAATCTGTCATTTGGCATGTTGACAAAAAAACAATTTGAACTTTTTGGCCACAGTTTCATTTCCATAAATCTCTTCATTTTTATTCTAATCCTTCTCCAACTGTTTGTCAAAATTCCCATTAAATATTTTCCCACTTAGAAGACTGATTTTTAACACCCAAACCCCACCCCCACCAGGCCACAGTGTGGTCATTTTTCATTCCTAAAGTGAGGAGGCCAGAGACATTTCCAAGAGAGATCAAAGCACTTGCTGGCCACGTTGGAAAATGAGAAGGGAGGATGAGTGTGAAGGTGCATCCTGCCGCCAGGAGGGGTCCCCTCCAAGTGAGTTAAAAGAGGTGGGCCAGGAGGGCTGAGCAGTAGCTCCACTGGGAAGCCCCGGGCTCCAGGCCCAGCCCTGTGGCTGCCTCACTGGGCAAACCCTTCCTGCTGGCCTCAGAGAGCGTGGACCATCTTCCCAGGCTTGGCTCTGCATCCCAGGGGCACCATGGAGCAGCCAGGGCCCTTGGCCAGGCCACTAAATCACACTGTGCCTGCCTTGTCATCTATTACACGCAGGCATCAGAATTTACCTTTAAGGAAGTGCTTCTCACACTTGAGTCACTCAGTTTTCATGGCATATTTATACACTATATATGCAGTTATGAAAACTTTAAATCAAATTATTGCCTTTGCTTAAATATGTTTCTTTAACTTGTGCATATCATCACTGAAGATGGAAAACCAGTATCACATGCCATAAACAAAAGGTAATTGAACAAAATAGCACAATCATAAAATAACAGATTTCATATGTCCCCTAAAATCAACTTGGGTACTAGCAATGATGTGTATACACAATTTTGGAAACACTACTTTAAGGGGTTGGGACACAAAGTCAAATACCTCCACCTCCAATGTCCCCAAGTCCTCTAATTATCAGGAGTTTCTATTTCATAATTTAAAAAACAAGCAGGCTGAATTCCACACATGACAGCAAGGCTCCTCCGGCACATTCCTTCTTCCCTTATGAGACTGTGGATTTTCAAAAGGTTCATGTTTTTCAGGAAAGGACAAATGGTCAAACTGTGGTGTGGTGGGGGTGGAGGGTGTGAGCTACCTCTTTCCCCACAGTGCCTAGCTCCTCGCTGGCAATTCATGTTTCAGCGAATGCCCCGATTTACACACCAAGCCTCTCTCCTGAGCCGCAGATGTGTGCACCTGACCACACACTTGGCAATTCCCTTTTGCTAGCTTGTGGATGCCTCGGCTTAGCACGCTGAAGACAGAACTCCAGACCTTTGCCCTAACCCTATTTTCCCCAGGCTTCTCTATCATGGGGCGTGGCCATTCCCCAGGTGCTCACGTTTCCATGAGGGCAGAGACCATGTCTCTCCCGTTCCTGGCTCTATGTTCTGTGCCTGACTGGAGCAGGAGCTTGTATGGACAACCTTAAGCTGGCATCCTGAAAATCAAATGACCCCAGGTCCTAGGGACTTCAAACAACAAAGTTTTCTTTCTCTCGTGTATTTATGCCTCTCTCAGCATCGCTGGGTCTCTGTTCCATGTCAACTTCATTCCAGAATCAAGGCTGATGCAGCAGCCCCCGCCGGACATGCCAGGCTGGAGCCAAGGGAGAAAGAGCAACAGTGCAGCCACTGGATGGCGCCTGGAGCTGCCACACCTGCCACATCGCTCATCGCCCAAGGTGGAGACTAAGCCACCAGGGCCGGGAGGCTTTGCCTCTAGGGGACGACTTGGGAATAACTTACAGCCTCCCACAGTGCTTGGCAGATGCTGATTGGATGCTGACAGGAATAAGGTGTCACAAGTAGCTTCCATCATAGATCTGGGACCTGACGTTCACGTGCAGGTTAGAAAGTGGGCTTCGTGCTTGGGTGGGACACAGGGCTCACCCACTGGCCAAGATATTCATTTCTTACACAGGTGAAGTCGTAGGCCTCACACACAGGTCCCCCACCCCCACAGGCCTCACACTTGGTCCCAGAGGCTGCAGGCTGGCAGCTCAGTATGTGGGATCCCCTGCTATGACCCTCCAGCCTGCCCCTATTCATACCTGGCCTGGGCCTCTGCACCTGACCCAGCTCCCACAGCACACTGCTGGGGGCTCCCACATCCTGTGGGCCTCACTGCCTAAGAGTCTTTTAATCTGTTAGTCACTCTGAGGATGGGAGGAGGGAAGGAAGAAGGAAGAAAAGAGGGAAGGAAGAAGGGAGGAAAGAAGGAGTGAGAGAGAGGGAGGGGGGAGGAGGGAAAGGAAGGAAGGGAGGGGAAGAAGGGAGGAGGGAAGGAAGGATGAAGGAAGGAAGGAGGGAGGGAGGAGGAAAGGAGGGAGGAAAAGGAAGGAAGGGAGGAAGGAAGAAAGAAAAGAAAGAAGGAAGAAGGGAGGGAGGAGAGAGGGAGGAAGGAAGGAAGGAAGGAGAGAGGGAGGGAGGAGGAAAGGAAGGAAGAAGGGAAGGAAAGAAGAAAGTAAGGAAGGAAGGATGGGAGGGAGGGAGAGAGGGAGGGAGGGGGGAGGAGGGAAAGAGGGAAGGGGAGGGAGGAAGAGAGGAGGGGGAGGAAGAAGGAAGGAAGGAGGAGGGAGGGGAGGATGGGGAAAAGATAAAGAAGAAAAGAGGGAAGGAAGAAGGGAGGAAAGAAGGAGGGAGGGAGGAAGGAAAGAAAGAATGAAGGGAGGAAGGGAAGGAGGATGGGGAGGAGGGAAGGAAGAAGGGAGAAAAAGGAAGAAGGAAGGGAGGAAAGAGGATGGAGGAAGGGAGTAAGGGAAAGAAGGAAAGAGGGCAGGAAGGTAGGAAGAAGGAGGGAAGGAAGAGGGAAGGAGGATGGGAGGAGGGAAGGAGAAGGAAGGAAAGAGGAAGGAGGAAGGGAGGAAAGAAGGAAGAAGGAAGGGAGGAAAGAAGGAGAAGGGGAGGGAGGAAGGAAGGAAGGAGGGAGGGAGAGAAGGAAGGGAAGAATAAAGGAAGAAGGAAGGAAGAAGGGAAGAAGGAGAGAGGAAGGGAGGAGGGAAGGGAGGAAGGGAGGGAGGATGGAGGAGGAAGGGAGGGAGGATGGGAGGGGGAAGGAAGAAAGAAGGAAAGAGGGAAGGAGGAAGGGAGGAAAGAAGGAAGGAGGAAGGGAGGAAGAAAGGAAAGAGGAAAGGAAGGGAGGAGGGAAGGAAGAAGGAAAGGAGAGAAGGAGACGAGGAGGGCGGGAAAGTGAGAAGGCGGGAGGAAGGGAAGGAAGGATGGAAGGAAGGACGGAGGCCGGGAGGGGTACAGAACAGGGGCAGCCTAGGCTCGGGTTGCTGTGACAAAGCTGCGGAGTGGCCCTGGGGCATTCTCCTGCTGGCATTTGACGTAAGCCTGTGATAGACAAAGAGCAGAAGATGCCTTTAGGGGGCGCAGAAGAACAGGTCGATGCTGGCTGGGGAAGCAAGTATTTCAAAGCAAACTTTTTCATCGTTTTTGTGTTTGAACCATGTACATGTATTGCCTGTCCCCCTAAAATAAATTAATTGAGAAGAGAGCGAGACCACGCCGAGATCACAGCCTGAATGGAAAGCACCGAACCCCGCTGTGATCCCGGCTTCGGGCCCGGGCGCCCTATGGGGGATGCGGGGTCGCCCTTGGGAGGGCGCCGCCTCTGCTTCTCACGGCAGGGGCGCCTCCAGGAAGGGAGAGGACAGGGAGCTTTGTCCCGCTGCGAACGAAACGCGGAGGTCCGGCCTCTTTCTCCCCGCCCTCCCCGCGCCCTCCGCGGCCTCCCCGTCCGCCCTGCGCCTTCGGAAAGCGCCGCCCGATGGCCAGGCCCCTTGGCCGCGGCCAAAGTGCTCTGCCCAAGCTCAAAGAGCCGTCTCCACGGAAGCGGCCCCTCCTCCGGGAGCCCGGCGGCCGCGAGGGACCCCCGGGACGATGCGAGGATTCCGCCCCTGCCCCGCGGACTCGACGAAGGGAGGCGCTTTGAGAGTCTCGGTCTCCCGCCCGCGCGCCTCCCCGGCACAGACCTTTGCCTTGTGGTGCGCGTCCTGATGTGCCCCGAGCTACAGCTTGCTGAGCTTTGCTGGACGCGCCGGAGCAGCGGTCCCAGGCGGAGAGACCGCCGTCGCGCGCTGCCGGGGCCCTGGAGGGCTTGGCGCCTGGGGCCAGGGCGCCGCTTTGGGGCGGGAGGATCACACCGCGCGCTCCGCGAGCCTGGCGTCTTCCACGCGGCCGCTGTGTGTCACCCAAGCAGTGCGCTCTCACTGCCGTGTCCGGGTCACTGCGGGGGTGAGCCCCGCTTTATCCACCCCTTCTGCTGTGGATGGGCACTCGTCCGGGCTAGAAGGGATAAGGTGCTGTGAGCGGTCTCGTGTGTGTTTTTGGTGAATGTGCACACACGTTTCTCTTGAGTGCAGACCTGCCTGGGAGTGGAACTGCCATTTCCTAGTACTTTGGGGGAGAAGTCCTGTTGCAGTCTGAAGCCAAGGAAGCAGAGGGCCGTCCACATTCGTGATTCCAAGAAGGGAAGGCCACGGAGAGCAGCCACGCAGAGGCGAGGAGGGGCACTGGGCGCTGCTGTCCCCTCCCCTGAGGGACAGCCACTCCCCTTATGGACGCAGGTGCGGTCACCAGAAGGGAAGGACAGCAGAGGACTCTTCAGGACCTTCCTGGACCCCCCTCCTGCACTGGGAGTGGCCTACTTGCTTGACTTGAGGGTGAGGCTTGGTCAGCCCTTGACCGTGGCGGGTAGGACCATGGGCTTCAGGAAGCCAGCACCCACGACCCGTGACTGCGAGTCCATTCCCTGCTTGCTGCCCGGTCCTCCAGACAGGGATGTCTCCTCTCCCTTCCCGGGCTTCCATTGCCTCGCCCCCTGCTATGGTAAGGATTCACTCAGGTCCCTATTTATTAATCAGGGAACTCCGGGTTCCAGTTTGCTCCCCTTCTCCGCATCTAGTCCCCTTGGGAGCCCCCTGGGGCAGAGGATAACGCACGAGGAGGCCTGGCTGTATATGTCTGCCTGATTATAATAATATCAAAATTCCGTTGAACACTAAACGGAAAAGAAAGAGGAAAACATTGAACTTTATTAAAATGAACTTCAAAAGACAGCATTAAGAGTAAAACCATGATTCACAGAAAAGTTGCTTTTTGTTCAATAAAGGACTCAGGACCAGAAAATATGAAGAACCCCTACAACAAGAAAAAGATAGATTGCTCAGTTAAAAACTGACAAAAGACTTGAAAAGATATTTTACAAAAGGAGGGATCCAGATAGTCAATCCACACGTGAAAGTGTACTTAGCATCAGGGAACTGCAAATCAGTGACATTCGATTCCATATCACAGCCGCTGGGCAGCTAAAATAGCAACAGCAAAGGCAGATGAGAATGTAGAACAACGATCTGGGCTCTCATTCCCTGCTGATGGGAGGGTGCATTGGAGCAACCACGTGGAAACTGAGAGTGGCCTCCTGCACTCTCGGTTCCAGCCAGCTCTGCATGCCGTATTTTCTCAGTGACAACGTTCTGTATGGGCGTTGCCCACTGCTAGTGCTGGGTGACCTACGTTGGTACAGTGGGGACTACAAGGCCCTTTTCTTGGGTTACTTCCTTTACTACTTTTAACTCCTGGTCCTTGGCCCTGGAATCCCCCAGCATTTGGGGTTACCAGAAAACAAGAGGTGGCAAAATGGTGCAATAATTTTGAACCCAGCTCCATGTTGAAATGCACAATTGGGGACAGCGCAGTGGGGGAGATGAGAGCTTGGGGCCGGGAAGACTGCCTGGGTTCCAACCCCAGTCCCTCGCTGGCCACCTACAACACACTGGAAAATCACTTTTATCGCCAAACCTCAAAAATGGTCTCAAGCTTTCCAAATAGAGTAGGTTATTTCTTTTTGTTTTCTAGAAAAGTGAGCATAGTGGTAGAGCCCCTGGAGGTGCATCCTCCTGGGGTAAGGCAGAGCCATCTCACAAACCACACCACCTGATGGCATCTATTTCAAATGTCAGATTTGGTAGGCTGAAGTGACCCAGAGGCCAGAACATTCCACCCAACAACAGCAGAATATACAATCTTCTCAAGTATACAGGAAACGTTGTCCAGGAAAGACAACATATAAGGTCACAAAACAACTCTTAACAAATTCAAGAAGGTTAAAATTACACAAAATATCTTTTTTGATCACAATGAAATGAAACTAGAAATCAATAGCCCAAGGAAAATTGGAAACTCCACAGATACGTGTAAATAAAATAACACACTCTTAAACAGCCAGTAGGTCAAAGAAGAGGCCACAGTGGGATTAGAAAATACCTTTGGACAAGTGAAAATGAAAACACAACATACCAAAACTTATGGGCTACAGCAATAGCAGTGCTAACAGGGAAGTTGATAGCTGTCAATGTCTTCTATTAAAAAGAAGAAATATGTCAAATAAACAGCTTAACTTTACATCTCAAGAAAGCAGAAAAAGAACAAACTAAAGCTAAAGCTCACAGAAGAAAGGAAATAAAGATTAGAGCAAAAATAATTAAAATAGAGAATAGAAATAAAATCAATGAAGCCAGATTGGGTTTCAAAAAAAAAAAAAATCAACGAAATGGACAACCCCTTTGCTAAATTAAGAAAGAAAGAGAGATGACTCAACTAACTAAAATCAGAAAGGACATGACAACTGATGCCACAGAAATTAAAAGGATCATACGAGAATACTAAGAACAATTGTATTTCCACAAACTTGATAATCTAAAAGAAATGGACACATTTCTAGAAACACACAACCTACCAAGACTGAACCATGAAGAAATGAAAAGTCTGAACAGACCAATATCGAGTAAGGAAATTGAATAAATAATCAAAAACCTTCCAACAAAGAAAAGTCCAGGACCAGATGGTTTCACTGGAGAATTCTATCAAACATTAAAAAAGAATGACTAAAGTCTTTGCTATTTCTCAGCAGCATCCACAAGGGTCTTGAAATCAAAGATTCACCTAATTTGCATAACCAAAAATGCCTAGAAATAAGCCAGATCACAAGTGAACCTTGTCCCATGTCATGGCTTTCCTTCCTTCCCCAGCAGCACCCCCACCTCTGAGGAACACCAGACAAAGTTCAGACGAGACCTTTTAGGCTTGTCATGGGGGAAAGCTAAGGATTGCGTCCACAGCACACAGGGGCACTCAATAAATTTGTCAAATGAGCATTCTGCTCCCACTTTTTGACAAAGCCTCTTGAAAATGCCCAAGTCTTGCATGGAAGAATAAAAATAGCCTGAGGAAAACAGAAATCTTCGTCTAATCACTAGGATATAGAATCCCTTCTCTACATCAATATAAAGGCAAAATCAATATAAAATTTACAGATTTATGCACGTAAAATTAAAAATATTTGTATGTCATAAAGTGTCATAAAGGCAAACTATCAAAATATGGATTATTATATCAAAATTGGTCCTGAAAGACCCAGGTGCTCCCAGCAGAAAGGATCCCAAATATAGGGAATGGCATCATTTCCTGGTGGTCAACATGAAGGGTAATGACATCAGCAGAGGCATGGTCCTCTCCAATTACCTGGGCTCAGGGCCTCCCAAGACCACAGGCCTCCACTGCTATGTCTGGCTGGTTTACCAGCAGGACCGGTTGCTGAAGTCTGAAGAGTCCATCCTCAGCAACTGATCTGGAGACCACTGTGGCAATTTCAAGGTGGCATCCTTCTGTAAAAAGTACGAGCTCTGGGCCCTGGTGGCCGGCACATCTTACCAGGCTGAGCGGGATGACTAAGTGCCTAAACTGTACAAGCAGCTGTCTGGGAAGTGGGGGGGGAGCTCAGGGACCTGAACTATCCTGGTGGTCCCAGCCATGTTCCCCAGTTTAGTGTTGCATGCAGATTTCTCCTCTTCCCCGCTCCCCTTTGCACAGCCAAGACCTGAGCAGTGAGATAGTGGTTTAGGTGACTTTTCCTGCTGCCTGTCCTTTATAATTCTAGTCACTCACTCACTCCGGTTTATGTTCTGATCAAATTTGAACTCCATTTGGAAGATATTTTGGATGACTGTGATGGGGTCATCAAATTGTTAATTGCTAAAAATAGCAACCCAGAATTTAAAGGAAGAAAAATTGCGGGGGAAAAAAGACCAGGTCTACAGTAATAGAGCAAAGCATCAAAGTTTCTTTAATGGGGGTTAAGAAAAAAAAAATTGGTTGTCTCTGCCTTTGTGATCCTGAGTCCAGAATTGTACACAGTGTGTTTTTATGGTGCTGTCATTCACCTCGACAGCAAGATGCTGGCACTGAGGCTAAACCCCAAAATGGCACAACTCAGATGCCTTAATAGGTGTCAGTATCTTGCTCTGGTCCCTTTAAAGAGCATTCTTGGAAAAAGCAGCAGACAGAGTGGCTTTGCTGTTATTGGGGCATGACCATCTAGACTCACAGCAGTGCCAGCTGACAGTTTATCAGGAATCCTTAAATCTGTGTCTGTTAAATTGATCATTCTTCATGGGGGTAAGAAAAAGCTGGTCTGGAGTTGCTGAATGTTGCAGTAAATCCACTGTTTGCTTATAGGTCAATAAAAATAGAACACTTAAATGAAAAAAAATAAGAGTGTGAAGGAGAAAAAGAATAAAAGCAGAAGTTAATTAATTAGAAAGCAACAAGTAGGCACAAATGAGAAAAGGAATCAAAAATTGTTTCTTTTGCAAAGATCGGTAAAATAGATACATTTCTGGCAAGTCTGGTGAGCTAGAGAGAAAGAGTGGGAAAGAGAATGAAAGTATGCAGTATTAGGTATGAAAAATTGACACAATTATAGCTATAAATAGAATTAGCAATTAGTTGTTAATTAATTGCTGGTGGATCTGCATAGTTACAGGCAGAAGATTGGGGTTTTTGGAGTTTCCATCTCTCTGCTCACATCTGTTCTTGCATGTTGTTCACTTTTTCCGTTAGATCCCATAGCGTATTATCCATAGTTGTTTTAAATTCCTTGTCTAATCATTCCAACCTTCCTTCATCTTTGAATCTGGTTCTGATGCTTTCTCTTCTGTCTCTTTAAATTTGTTTGTTTGTTTTTTAGTGTGCCTCGTAATTTTTTTGTTGAAAACATGTCATGATATATTGGGTAAAAGGAACTGAGATTGATAGGCCTTTCGTGTGAGATTTGTATGCTCATTTGACTAGGAATTAGGCTGTGTTTACTATTTGCTGTAGCTGTCAGTGTAGGAGGATAAAATTTCCTTGGGTGTCTTTGATTTTGCCTCCCCTTCTTTTACAGGAGCCCTATTGATGTGATGGTAAGGTGTAGGGGAGGGAAGTTCTGTAAAGGTCTCAGTATTTTAGTGAGTCTATGAACCTGAGCTGTGAACTTCACAAGTGCTTCTCAGTTGCTTTTCTCCCCCCCCCACGCCCCTTCATGATTTGGGAAAGCTAGAAGGGGCTGGAATTGGGTATTTCCTTCTCCCAGTTAAGCTCTGGTAAAACCCCAGTCTGTTAGGCTCTGGCAAACAGTTTTCCTTAATGTCACGGCTTGTTAAAAACAGAATGCTCTAGAGTACTTCAAAATAGCTTCTTTTCTCTGTCCCTTGTGTATTAGTCTGTCCTCTCATTGCTGTCAAGAAATACTTGAGACTAGGTAATTTATAAAGAAAAGAGGATTACTTGGTTCTTGGTTCTGCAGGCTGTACAGAAAGCACAGTGGCATTTGCTTCTGGGGAAGCTTTGGCTCATGGCAGAAGTCAAGGTGGGGGAGCAGATGTGTTACATGGTGGGAGCAGGAGCAAGAGAGAGAGCAAGGGGAGAGGTGCTACACACTTTTCAACAATCAGATCTTGTGAGAACTCTATCATAAGAATAGCGCCAAGAGGATGGTAATAAACCATTCATTCCTTAAGGATCCATCCCATGATCCAATCATCTCCCCCAGACCCCACCTCCAACATTGTGGATTACAGTTCAACATGAGACTTGGGCAGGGACACAGACTCAAACTATATCAACCTACTGGAAGCAAAATGATTTATCTTCAGTCCCCACTGTGGGAACCTGATAATTTGGAAGTAAAAGTCAATAAAAGTATGCCCCAGGTCCCCTCAAGACTGGACCCCCTGAAGTTTTTGACTTTTAAGCTCATCCACACTACACTGAGCCTCCAGAAACTCATCAGTTACAGTTCAGGTTTTTCTACCCCAGTACTGGTTTCTGGAAAGATTTCTGCTCATAGGTGTCAACCTTCAATAATGAGACTTAGAAAATATGATTAAATATAGAGCTTATTTGAGTGCAAAGTTTAAGGATGACAACTGAGAATCACAGGCTCCAAATAAATGAGTCAGAGTTCCAAAGTGGAGAAGTTAAGGCTTCCTCGATATAGGCTGAGACAGATGTTCAGGAGGGTTACGACATTTTCCATATAAGACCAATGCATACCTTACAGTGATTCGGTTGGTTAAAGATTGCTGCATTCCAAGGAGGATTACTTATTACTCCATAAAAGAGGGTAATGAGCTCAAGTAGGTCTTATTCCTGGTAACTTTTCAGTCTTTTCTAATTCTCTACAGTACAGGAATAAGGAAAGGAGTTAATCCATAACTGGAGAAGCAGTGTTTCCTAAGTCCATATATATAGTCTCATTTCTCTCAAGGTTCAAATAATCTAAAGGCCAACAGCTTTATGTTTGAATTATTTAATTTCTGCTCCAGTAAGTTGTGATTCTCTGTATACACTTGTCTTTCCAATATTTGAGGCAGCTATTTGCCCTGTGGTCTCAGTTCTTTACGTGTCTAAGGAGAGCTGTTAATTTTCAGTTTGTGTTTTTGTTTTCTTCTTATTACAAGGATGGGCATGAAGACCAAGCTCCTTACATTTCAGACCAAAAATCAGAAGTCCCCAAACATTTTAAAGTCTAAATCCAGTTGATACTTTTCATAGAAAATATAAATGACCAAGAAGTAGTACAAAGAGTAAATTGATCAATAAATATGGATGGCATGAAAAACCCCTTTAACTTAAAAAGTATCTGTCACAAACCAATAAATTAGGACAAGTTGAATGATTAAACACGAGAGACAAACATAAGCACGATCCATGCTCTAAGATTCCAGAAATGCTTTAAAATCCTTGGGATCAATTAAATCTCACAATCAGGCTTTTTTTCAGATTTCTCAAAACAATGTCATACATATATTATACCTTGGAAAACAACCCCAGTCTTGAGACAGCAGTTCATAATCAAGCAAATTACTGTCTCAGCCACCAAATGCACTTGCCCCAAGTTGTATACTTAAAGAGTACAGAGAGCCCACATTGGTTCAGGTAAGGTTTTGTTACCCAGAGAGTTTGCCACAGACCTTAGATTTCAAAGTTTTTTGGCATTTAGGAATTGTAGACGGCATGTTGAAAACCTACACTATCAATCAAAGTTGTTCATAAAATTCTAGACAATGCAATAGGATAACGAAATAAGCTTAAAAACATTGGAAAGAAAAGAGACCAAATTGTCCTTATGTTAATTGTCCATTTCCAAAAAATAAGAAAGTACAGAACACTAGATTTTAGAGTGTTTCTTTAATTCAATATTTTCTATGTACATACATATAACATATGTGTGTGAACATGTGTGTATGTTTGTGCCTGTACATAAGAATGGGTAACACCCTTCTTTTCACCCAGACAGAGTCTGAGGAGAGAGAGGAACAGTTCTTGGCAAATAATTTAATTCAGTCCTTTCTAGACTGTGCATTTCTAAAGCTCTAATTGTGTTGCTAAGGGAGCAGCGTTTAAAGCAGGTTTGTGACTGCTTTCTTATCCTGCTAAGCCTGAAAGGGAAGCAGAAAAAGAACAAAGGACTAAATACCACTTTGGATAATGATGTGATTTACTGATTCCATGGGAGGAAGTGCATTCTTTCTAATTTAGAGGCAGTTAGGAGACATTTTCTTCCTTGCCATGGCAAGAACTAATGTTTGTCCTTAAGAAAGACATGTTTGTGCTTGAGTCAACAGACACTCCGTACCATGCACAGATTAATTTATAAATGGACTAAACACTTAAACATGAAACATCAATAAAATTATTTCAGTAACATACAGAATAGTAATCCTAAAACCTTGGAATAGAAAGTGTTTTCATTCTCAGATGTCCTAAAGAAACAATTTCACTGATTTAACCATGTAAAAATACATAACTTTTATGGTTTAAAAAAAAAACAAAAAATCTTAAAAGAGGAAGTCACTGGTAAAAGTATTCACAACTAAAATGATTACAGAGGGTGTAATGGTTGAATTGTGCTCCTCAAAAAATATCTGTTGCACTCCTAACCCCAGTATCTCAGAATATGACCTTATTTGGATCTTTTCAGAAGTAATTAAGTGCCTCATATGAGGCATTACGGTGAGCCCTGATCCAGTATGATTGGTGTATTTGAGTATTTGAAGTGGGAGAATACTTGATGCCAGAGATAGAAGGAGGCCAGAAAGAAATTATAAATTTACAATGCACAGCAAACACCATCTTCCAGGGATAGTTCTGGGAATATGGTAACCTGAGCCCAGCTCCATTTCCTTCATTCCCACATGTACCTTTTCTAGACCAGTCAGCTGCTGAGACTCTGGGCATCTATCTGGGTGCTCATGCAGCCTAGGCTTCTATGAGCATCTCAAGGAGAAGACTTCTGTGGTGCCTTCTGCCCAGTTGCTCAGTGGCAGCTGCCTAGAAGTCAGCACTGGGGAGCTGCCAGGAAAATCCTGGGAAGACTTGGGGGAAATTCCCGTCAGCACCATGAGCCTGCCTGGTTTCCCTGGCCAAAAGATACTAAGTGTAGGCTGAGTCCTTCTAATCCTGCAGCTAAAGAAAGGGAAAGAGGATAGAAGAACAGGGGATCCCAGCACATGCCTGCTGCAGTGTCACCAGCACATGGAGGCAGAAATCTCTGCACCTTCTACCACCTGAAGAGCTGCTGCCCCGGGAACACTAATGACCAGACTCGAGCCCGGATGAGCCAACAACCAGCCCACAGGATCACTGCAGCCAGAGGGCAAGGTTAGCCCATGACAAATAGAACTCATACCTGGAAGAGAGAGCTGCTAGAGGACAAGGGTGCATCCGGAAGAAAACTGGAGGAGGTGAAGAGGGAAAGGACATTTAAATGGATGCAAGAGCAGTACAAAAGTTTCTGGAGCTAAAAATAAACATAATTTTCTGCTCCAAAAATTCAGTGGGTGAATTATAAGAGAAAAGAGACACTGTTGAAACCTAATTCGAATTAGCATTCTAGAAAATGTATTGCAATAATATCTCAAAAAGAGAGCAAATACATCAAATAAGACAGAAATCATCATGAACCAGTATAGAAGGGTTTGGAGCAGTGGATACCAAGGATGAGACAGTAGGAGTGTCCACCCTCAGCTCAGATAATAGTGTGTGCCTTGTCAGGAGATAATTTAGAAAACCAAAAGACAGTTGATTTTTTTATGATCACAATGGACTGGCAATGCTCAGCAACATTAGTGATACAGTAGTCCTCAAAAAAGTCTTCTGTTCATCTAAGATTTAAACACTTGCTGCAGGTACTGTTTTTTTGTTTTTTTTTTAATAAACTTTACCTCTTAGAACAGTTAAGATCATCAAAAAGATTTAAAAAATTGTATAGAGAGTTCCCAAATACTCCTTCATTCATTTCTCCCTAAAATTAGCATCTTTCATTAGTATAGTATATTTGTTACAATTAATAAATCAATGCTGAGACTAACCTCCAGAGCTTATTCTGATTTTCTTAGTTTTTACCTAATGTGTTCTTCTGTCCCAAGATTCCATCCAGCATACATTACATTTACTTATCATGTCTCCTTAGGCTCCTCTTGGTGTGGCAGCTTCTCAGGCTTTCCTTGTTTTTGAAGATTTCAACAATGTAGAAGATTAAGAAGTTTATAAGATGCCCCTTTATTGAAATTTATATGATGTCTGTCTGATATTTTTATCAGGATTAGATGGGGATTATATGTAGATCACATGGGTAGAGAAGCAACTTTCATCACGTCATAATAATATTACATGCTATCAACATGATTTGTCACTGTTGATACTGACTTTTAGCAAAGATTAGTGGACAGAGGAACCTAAGGAGACATGAAAAGTAAATGTAATGTATCCTGGATGGAATCCTGGGACAGAAAAACACATGAGGTAAAAACTAAGAAAATCAGAATTAGCTCTGGATGTTACTCTCAGTATTGATTGTAACAAATATACTATACTAATGAAAGATGCTAATTTTAGGGAGAAATGGATGAAGGAGTATTTGGGAACTCTCTATAAAATCTTTTTAATCTTTTGTGTGAGTCTATTTCTGAGGTCTCTACTCTGTTTCACGGATCCCTTCATCTATTCTTTTGCTAGTATTACACTGTCTTGATTACTGTAGCTTTACAGTAGGCCTTGAAGTTGAATTGTGTCAGTCCTCCAACTTCTTTTTTTGAGCTGGAGTTTCTCTCTTGTTGCCCAAACTGAAGTGCAATGGCATCATCTTCACTCACTGCAACCTCTGCCTCCCGGGTTCAAGCAATTCTCCTGCCTCAGCCTCCTGAGTAGCTGGGATTACAGGTGCGCCACCATATCCAGCTGATTTTTTGTATTTTTAGTAGAAATGGGGTTTCACCATGTTAGCCAGGCTGGTCTCGAACTCCTGACCTCAGATGATCCACCTGCCTTGGCCTCCCAAAGTGCTGGGACAGACTGAGAATATGATAGGAAATTTCTCCTTGAATAAGGCACCAGAGCCAGGTAGGATCAATAAACAAATAATTCTACTGCTATTTAAACTATGTCAACCTATATAAAAAGAAAAAATTTTCTTATTCATTATGAAAAGTCAGCAGAACTCTAACACTCAAATTGTATAAAAAAATATAAGAGGGGGGCGGGGCCCCCCCCGCCCCCCCGCCGGGGCGCGGGCCGGCCCGCCGGGGGGCGGCGCCGCCGGCCCCGGGGGAACCCGGGCCCCGCCAAAAAAAAGGGCGGCGGGGGGCGCCCCCCCCGGGGGCGGGCCCGGCCGGCGGGGGGCGGGGGGCCCGCGGGGGGCGGGGGGGGGGGGGGGGGGGGGAAAAAAAAAAAGAAACCTATACACCAATTTTACTTCTGAATATAGATGTAAAAATTCTAAATAAAATGTTAGTGAAACAAATCAGTAAGTTTCAAAAAATGGTACACTATCAAGCAGGGTTTAATCCAAGAATGAAAAAGTGGCTTAATATAAGGAAACCTAAAGGGAAAAATACACATGATTTTATTAGCACAAGCTGAAAATGCAGTTAACCAAATTTATCAGTTAATCTTAATAAAAACTCCAGGAACCAAGGAAAACTACTTAAAAAAGATTGCCCACTAAAATTAACAGCAAATATTATTTTGAACTACAAAATACTAACATCATTTTAATTAAAACCATTAACTACAGAGGGATACTTAGTCTTACCACTATTTGTCATTGTCTTGGAAGCTGAATTGAATGCAATGAAATAAGAACATGAAATAATTTCGATAAACATTGTGATATGGTTTGGCTGTGTCCCCACCCAAGTCTCATCTTGAATTGCAGCTCCCATAATTTCCACGTGGTGTGGGAAGGACCCAGTGGAAGATAATTGAATCATGGGTGGTTTGAATCATAGTGTCTTTATGGTAATGAATAAGTCTCATGAGATCTGATGGTTTTATGAGGGGGAAACCCCTTTCACTTGATTCTCATTCTTTCTTGTCTGTCGCCATGTGAGATGTGCCTTTCACCTTCTACCATGATTGTGAGGCCTCTCTAGCCATGTAGAACTGTAAGTCTATTAAACCTCTTTCTTTTAGAAATTGTCCAGTCTCAGGTATGTCTTTATCAGCAGCATGAAAATGAACTAATACACACTGGAGGCAGAGATAAAATCATCTCTGCTCAGAATGATACAAGTATTTATAGAAAACCAAGAATCTATTAAGGAGGCTCCTTCTCTGCTTTGCTGTTCTGCCACTCTTCTCTTCTTTTTATCTGCTCTTGGAGTCCAGGGTTTGGGGTTTATATAGCTACAGGATAGGGGTCCATGGCAGGCCAAAAGGCAACTTTTGGGAATAAGAACAGGAATGCCTGTTCCCATTTAGAGCCTTGGGTTTCCAGGTTTAAGGGTAGGACCTTTGCTGGGGAGCTGCCCTCTTCTACCCTATATTTCCCTGTCGCCTGTCCATATCATTTCCCCCCTCTGAAGAGGCACATCTAACTGCCCTTAGAATATGGATGACCACCAGTCTTAACTACTTCCTGCTGACATGGGGTACTGTTTGGAGAAAACGACAGTCAGAATCCTCCTTGTGGTCTATCTAAGGGTCCCCAGGAAAAGGAAGCCATTGTCCAAGGCTCTGGCTGCCTGACCATTTGGAGTCTCGATGACCTTTAGGTGAGAGAGGATAAAAAGAAGTTTCATAGGGTTAAGTATGCATGGGCTAAACATGTGTGTTATACAAGGAAAAAAAATCTAGGGCCACCGATTACAGAAATAAGAAGTGAAATATACTAATAACATTGTACCCCTATCTTTCTCACCCTGGTGAAAAAATCTAAACCTTGTATGGGAGCAGTTAACCTTTATGAGAGAGCTAACTCTTCTCACCACATCTGTAGCAGTTAGCAGGTACATCTTGGGAATTCTGGGGTGTCTGGGCTTGCATGGTGTCCATTAAAGCTTCTGCCTCTTTCTTGTGTCACCCTATCTCTATTGTAAAAACCGGAGGTGGCCACTTTCAGGAGGTCCTCTAAAGTGCTATCTGGTCCCAGGGCCCGTTTCTATAACTTCCTCCTAATATCAGGGGCTGCTTAAGTAATAAATTTATCCTTTAGGATTTGTTGTCCCTCAACGGAATCAGGAGATAGAGAGGTATGCACTACCAAGGCCCTATTACCTTCTCCAAGAACGCAGTGGGATTTTCATTAAGCCCCTGGTCTATCATGGATAGCTTGCTATAATCGAAAGGCTTAGGTCATAGTCCTACGTCAGCTCTTCATTATGCACACCTGAAAGTATCTCCTCATCCAGTCTCCCATCTCATCACTGGGATCCCAACCAAGGTCAGTCACTGGTACTGCTTCTCTTTCACTTGGATAAAGTTCACCCCCTTCGCTGCGCTGTATGTGATACAAAGCTCATCCCCAAATCTCTCTGCTGCTTGCAGATTGGCCTGTTTCTCAGTGTCCATCAGGGTCTAATTCTAAGGGAACACATGTCTCTCCAGGAGAGTTCAAATATTTGGGTGAAATTCTGGAAAGCCTCTGTATATCTGTCAGTGTCACCTGAAAACTTGCTTAGATCCTCCTTAATTTGCTTTAAGTCCTGTAGAGAGAGGAGATCTGGACCTTACTGGGGTCAAATTCACAGACATCTCTGGGAGGGGCAAGAGTGAGACTGGGCTTGTCGGGGGTGAGGATTTCTAGGAGAGGGTAAGTGAGAGACTGGAGCTGTATAGGGAGGTCCACGGTGGACCCAGAAGAGCAAGGCTGGAGAAAGCTGGCTCCACTGCTGGGGATTCATTTCTTCAGTTCCCTGAGATTGTTTCCTGCAGCCTGTCCTTAGATGGCAAACAGGAGGGCTGGATCAATCCTATAGTGGTGGGAAAGGGCTGGATTTCCCTGCAAGGTATAGAAAGCTTGCATACATGGGGCCTCAGACCATCTGTCCTCACATCTACAGACAGGGTCCAACTGCCGGATAGTATTGAAATATAATTCCTTCCTGAGGCCAAACCAGTCCTTCATAATTTGGCCAAACCTTTATGCAGAGAGCTATGAGGCATTTTTCCTCCAGACTCTGAGGGTCAAAGCAGTCCCAGTGGTTCAGGACGCACTCCAGAGAAGTATAAGCTGGGGGGTGGTGAAAAGAGCTGGTTGCCCATTCTGAAAGACAGGGAAATAAAGGCATCCCTCATTTCCCTTTTTTCTTCTAATGAAAACTTAGGGTGTGATGGAGAGAAAGCAGGGCATCTCCCCCTTTCCCTTCTGTCTTCTCATCCCGAGTTCTGGCAACCTTAGACAGATGCCACCCATGGGTGCTCTTGTGGCATGTACCTGTGAAGCAGGGAGGGCCTAGAGAACAGGAATTATCCATCGTCATCTATGTCTTTATCCCCGCTACTGTCAGTAACCTTTGGGTTCCCTGGGCCTCATCCACACCATGAAGCATGGCATCCTTCCATGAAGCAGGGGTTTGGTCAACAGGAATTTGTCCTGCCCATTTACATTGTGCCTGTTGCCTGGCTTTGGATCCCTCAGATCTGGTTTTCCTTTCTAAGGCCTCAGCCTGAAGCTTGGAATTGAGTTTCAGATTTAAAAAAAAAAAAAAAAAAGCATTTCAGGGGCTGCCTGTATCTTTTTAGATGGTCTCAAACGGGCTCTGCCAGATTTGCAGTTATCAGCCAGCAGGGGTGCTTCCTCCGTTGCTTTCCCTGTCATAAGCAGAGGGCTGGGGTAGGAAAAGAACCCTCGTGTACAGAAAAGGAAAACAAAAAAAAACCAGCTTAAGCCTCTTGCTCTGTGAAAACGGGTTCCTTTAATTATTGTATCTTTCCCCTAGTTCAGACCAGTGAGGATCCTTCAGCCACTGGGGGAAGGCTCAGCTGGCACGGCGAGCAGGAGGCGCCAGCCAGTCGGTCGACCGTGCAGGGTTCAGCGGCAGCCGTAGTTTTCTCCCACCTCTCTTGGCCACTGGGCGTAGCTTGTGCATGCTATGGACATGCCCAGGCTCTGGAGCCGGGAGATAGGAAGGGAAGCCAATGTACACAGGATCCTGAGGCCATTGGGGTGGGGCTTCCCGTGGCCCCAGATGCAAACTACATTGATCTGAATTGCACCTCTGATGGCTGGGCCAAATGCTCATCTATTTAACATCATTGCCATAGTCTGTAGCAAAACACTAAATATTATAAAAGAGGAGATAGAGCCATTTCAAACCGTGAAAGAAGAAGAGATACCAGGCAAAGTCTAGGGGTCTTTGCCTACGGAGTTCCATCTTTGGGCTTTCCAGCAGCAAAAGATGCCTTCGGTTGTCCCAGGGTTTTACTCCAGTCCCATGCGATGGCTAGACCTCCATGAAGGGAAACAGCCATTTTTTTTTTTACCTTCAGGAAAGGGAGACGTGACAGTTCCACATCTGTATGCACCCTTGTGGATCCCTGGTGAGACCACAGATGAAATGAGAGAGTTCCCTGACTCCCTCACAGGACATGTGACAGGGGTGTACTAGTCTGTTCAGCTCACTGCTTAAACCTCTTGTGGGAGAGGGAGCACGCAGATGGGCAGCTATAGGAACCAGGGCCAGCATTTTTGGACTTTGGCCCCAAGGTGGCATCTAGGGGTGTGTACCTGTGACTCCTGAAGCCCCAGTGGGTTTGCTGTGGGTTTGCTGTGGTGCTCTTTTAGCTCTGTTGTCCACAGGTGGCTTAAGTGTTAACCAACTCAGTGCCCTCTTGGTACCTGGGTTCTTGTCTGGTGTCCAGGAAGAATCAGGTCACACTAGGACTTGAAGGATGGTGAATGAAGGGACTTTATTGAGTGATGCAGGTTGCTCTCAACGGCATGATGGGGAGCTGGAGAGGGGATAGAGTGGGAAGATGATCTTCTCCTGCAGTTTGACCATCCACCAGATGATCTCCTCTCCAACTGTCCGCTGCTGAACTCCTCTTGATACTCAGACGTTCTTTCCCTTCTCTCCTCTGCCACTTCATTCTGTCACTCTTCTGCTCTTCTGTTCATCTGCTCTTGGAGCCCAGGATTTATATGGGTACATATATAAATATTTATATGGGCACAGGATAGAAGGGCATAGCAGACCGAAAGGCAACTACTGGACAAAAAACAGGACTGCCTGTTCTCATTTAGGGCCTTGGGTTTCCAGGCTTGAGGGTGGGGCCTTTGCCAGGGAGTCACCCTCTTCTACTCTGTATTTCCCTGTCTCCAACCTGTATCAATATTATAAAATATTTTTAAGATGAAAATTGTTTTCTGTAGAGTGAAAAATTAACAAAGTCAGTAGACAGATACCTGGTTTATATTACAGAAAATGAAATAATACCTGTAAGAGACATGGTGTTTCTCACAAAGTGGTAAGTCTGAACAATCCCACAGCAGAATGCTTAAAGAATATGAATAGAAGATTTACAGATGAGCAAATCCAAATGGCCACCAAACATATAAAAAGATGGCTAGATGTATTAGCAGACAAGAAAATATAAAGAACAACAAGATTTTATTTTACGTTCATAAACAGGTCAATGAAGGAAAATAATGCAATCAGACATTGCTGGTGGAAGTGTGCTGGGTGAGCCCCTTTAGAAAGCAATCGGGCAATATCTGTTAAGCATCTTCCACAATCACAGGTTATATAGATATGGATGTAGATAGAGATGGACTTTATTGTAACATCACTTATTTGAAAAATAAGTAAATAAACTTGGAATTGTCTATCAGTGGAAGAATGGTAAAAAAAAAAAAATACAGTATTGCCACACAGTGGAAATTATGCATTCTGAATTCCAGCAGGACTGACTAGTTGCCTTGGAAGAGTTTCCACAAAGTATTGCTGAGTGAGAGGGAAGATTTTGAGAAATACATGCAATGTGATTCTGTGTTTGAAAAAATGAGCAGTGATAAGGAAACGGCAGGTACGCGTATACATTATATAAATATACATATGAATGTCTCTAGCTCTGTTATTATTTGAGCATGGATGAAAATATTATCATATTCATGGAAACCCGCTGTCATGGGCTCTTGGGGGGACTGCAATGGATAATACGGGGTTGAAGTGGGGTAAGGAGTGGGAGAAATCCAGAAAAAAATTTTAAAATAGAGAAAGTAAAAATAATTATATATAATATGATTTCAATGACACGTGTATGAACAATTATAAATGTGCACATGTATACTCTTTCACATGGAAATGAAGCAAGTTTTTAAGGCAGGATCCTGGAGGATGAAGGACCGTGTCAGCATTGGTTCAGGCTGAAACTGCAGCTGCTCACAGTCCGGGCTCCTGTCATCCAAGGAGTCAAAGTGCGCATGGGAAGTCTTGCACAAGCCCCTCTCGGGCCAGAGCTTCAATGATCAATGATCACTTCAACTCAGAATTCACCACTTATTCATTAACCTCGGACAAGCCCAAGAAGGATGCTCAGACTTGCCACATTATCTGTGGGAGTGGCAGTGGGTATGATAGGAAGTCTTTTCTCTCCTCCTCCTTTTTTTTTTATTTTGTTTTTTTAATTGCAAGTAGGTGAAAGAACAATCAACCTTTTAAAGAAGCTAAGGCCCTACCTTTCTCTCTCTTTATTTACCTTAGGGCAAAACAGTTTGTTGCATAGAAACAATTAGAAATCTCCAGTAGGGTTTTGAAATTCAAACCCTCCAGTTGACATTCAAACAAAGGATAAAGAGGACGAGGTATGTACTGACATGGAAACACACCCTGGACAAGTTGATAAGTTTAAACAATCAGGTTGCATAACAGTATGTATACAGAGTCATTTGAGGCCAAACTGACATTTTTCCTTCTCTTGCCCAAATTCCTACCTAAGGGGCACGGGGAGTGTAAAGCCTCATCCGAGGGGATTTAGCTAGCCCTGTATAACACAGCTTACTTTCCAACCCAACTCTGGCAAAACATCACATGACAGATAAAGAAGGAAATCAAAATATTTTAACCCCAAATATATTTACTTGCCGCATCTTGAAACTGCCCTTCAGAGTTGACTCTCATGGGGAAAAATCTACGTTCTGTACAGAATCCCCTTTCCCTTCTCCTGCCTTTTGCCTGATCCAGGAGACAATCAACTAAGAGTCTGGCACCTTTATAAGTTTGTAAGAAACACGTACAATCTATCCTCTCTGAAGCCTGCTACCTGGAGGCCTCATCTGCATAATATCCTCCGTCTCCACAACCCCTTTCTATTGATTCCAGTTCTTTAAATAAGCTCTCTCAACCAATTGTCAATCAGATAATATTTGAATCTGCCTATAACCTGTAAGCCTTCTGCCCACTTCTAGTTGTCCCACCTTTCCACATAGAACCAATGTACTTCTTTTTTTTTTTTTTTTTTTTTTTGAGATGGAGTTTCACTCTTGTCACCCAGGCTGGAGTGCAATGGCTCGATCTCGGCTCACTGCAACCTCCGCCTCCTGGGTTCAAGCAATTCTCCTGCAGGATGGTCTTGATCTCTTGACCTCGGGATGCACCCGCCTTGGCCTCCCCAAAGTGCTGGGGTTATAGGCGTGAGCCACTGCGCCTGGCCCCCGATGTACAGCTTACATGTTTTGACTGATGTCTTACATCCCCTCAAAATGTATAAAACCTAGTGGTGGCTCAACCACCGTGGCCACATGTTCTCAGGGTCTTCTGAGGGCTGCATCATGGGCCCTGGTCATTGAGATTTGGCTCAAATTAAATGTCTTCAAATATTTTACAGTGTTTGATTCTTTTCACAGACAAATTCCATTTTAAATATATTTCCCAACTTTTTATTATGAAAAATTTCAAATGGACAGAAAAGTTGAAAGAATACATCAAACCCCTGTGTATCTGTGTACCCCCACCTCAATACAATTGTCAAAATATTGTCATATTTATTCTCTATCTATCTATGCTTTACAATTTAGTTGTAAATTGCAGGCATCATGGTGCTTCACTCCTAAATACTTAAACCTGCATCTTCTGAGAATAAAGATAAACTCCTACAAAATATAATGTCATTGTTGCATCCAATAAAATTAACAATAATTCCATATCATCTACTATCCAATTTTTATTTAAATTTCTTTAGTTATCCTAAGAATGCCTTTTATAGCTTTTTCTTAAAGTAGATCTAGTCTTTGTTCACACAAAGCATTTGGTTATTAAGCCTTTTGGTCTCTGTTAGTCTAGAATAGCTGCCCTGCCTTTCTAAAAAAAAAAAAAAAAAGTTTTGAATGACATTGACTTCTTAAAAAGTCCAGCTCAGTTTTCTTATAAAATGTTTCACATTCTGATTTGACTGATCTTTCCTAAATGAGGTATTTAACTTGTTCCTATATGCCCTTCCAACCTCACCCTTCTCTTGTAAACCGAAAATTAAGTGTTGGGGCTTAACTGAGTTCAGTGTAAAAGTTGCTCTGCTATCAATAACACTGCTAAGTGTAGACACTCAAGGTGGTGGCTAGCAGAGCTCCCCGTTGATAAAGTACAATATTCTCTTGTATATCTTGGTAAAGGATACCTGGGCAGGGCATTGTTAAATCCAGTTTAGCCTAAAGCCACCTTCTTACATATTTTAAGTTCAACCTAAAGGTTTATCTGTACATGGTAAACTATAACCTAAATGGAGGTGTGGACAGACTATAGCCCACCTTTGTGCCAATCACTGAGTTTTGGCCAACTAAAGAAGGCCGACTGTTCAGACAGTGTTCAAATAAGGCAAATGCTAGGCTATAACCAGTCCCTCTGTTTCTGTACCTCATCCATTTTCTCTATATCATTTTCCTTTTTCTGTCTACAAATCATCTTCTACCTTGTGGCTTCACTGGAGTCTCTGAGGCTACTATGGCTGGGAAGGCTGCCTGATTTGTGAATCATTCTTTGGTCAATTAAACTCTATTAAATTTAATTTGGTTAAGGTTTCCCTTTTAACAGATGGTATCAGAAGTGAGATCCAAAGTAGAGCTTCTGGTGACCCCCCAGGAACATCGAGTGGCCAAGCAGGGTTCCCTCTGTGTGACATGGTAAAAGCCCCATAAAACTGCATACCTTGACCATACTTCGGCTTTCTGTTGAAACTGCTCTCTGTAACCCCTAATGTGACAGTCAAGCAGTCCAAACCCATGCCATCTTGGCCCCTGCGACTTGTAACAAGTAATTAAGGTCTGTAATTTCCACCCTACCCAGAGAATGTGTAAAATAATGCTTATCTTGACTTCTGTGAACCACTTAAGTAACAATCAGAATGTCCAAAGTCCCCTGGCCCTCGGAATGTCCGGAGCCCCTCACTCTCATCTCTGCCCAGGGGATGATTTACAGAATCCACTAGCCCTTGGAATCTCTGAAGCCCCTCAGCCCCACCCCCGCCCCTCACCCTCACCCCTGAGGTGGTTTTACGGGTATAAAGGGTCTTGACACCCTCCTTTCGGGGCCACGGGTTGGAGAGACGCGAGTCCTCCGTGGCCCCCGGCAATAAAGACCCTGCAATTTGGCGTACTTTTGTCTTGCTGTTGACCTCCTATGCTCGCTCCAGTACAGCATCTGGCCCATTGCATTTGTTGCTTGTTGCTCCCTGGCAGTGACTGGGGATCCTGGTAAGTTCTCTCTAGGATTCCAAAGCTCCATGGATTTGTGTTCTGAGCGCTTCAAGTTTCTTAGAGCAAATGTATGATCCAAACTGTGTTGGAAGCCATGGCAGAAACTGAACTGGATTCAGAATCAATCAAATTGGGTTCAATAATTAGCTGGCTTGAATCCAGTTAGGGGTCTCATAGACCCAGAAGAAACCAGTAGTCAATGGCAATACTGCAGGAGGTATAAACTTTGGCTTTTGGAAATTGACAGGGATTTTTGTGTTCTACCCCCTTTGTTTCTTTCTTCTTGCATGCTTCGGGAAGGAAAAATCATTGGCTAAGTTGGTCAAGGGGGTCTGAGAGCCAAAGCCAATATTTGAGGTAAAAACTGGATCCTTAATTTCTGAAGAACTGAGTACCTTCTAGCTTATCGATGGGTAGGTATTAGACCCTGGAAACAACAAAAGGTTACAGAAATGATGAAATTTTACTAAAGGTAAGTTACACTAGAATGTTCCAAATGAACGACACTGCACTTGAAGAAGTGCGTTTGTAAATGAGGGCTTTCAAATTAGTCTCATCTAGGGATGCCTATTGATATGTGGAAGCTTCTAAAGAGGCTTTAATATTTTTAAAGGCTCTTGATAAAAAGGCAAGTAAAAAGCTTAAGTGACTAATTGATAAGAAAAATTGAATCTGCTGACCTTTTAGTTTGGTCACCATGCTGCCCTAATGGAAAAGAAAGCTAACCTAGATAAAGTGTTTATAAAAGGAAAGCCTTCTTTTTCAGATCTATCCCTGCTGAGTCCAGGCATAGAGGATGCTTTCTTTACCCAATTCCTTAATGGGGTCCACCGTGAGCTTAGTGATTTTAGCCAAGAACACAGTAGCTAGGTTAAACAGAACACCTATTGAACTGAAATACACCTTTCTGGAATTTGATTAGCTAACCCCTTTTGTGAAAGAAATGTATACCTATTAAGGAATCTCCATTTCTATGGATGTTGCCTATGTACATTAGAAACTTTTACCATTATTTTAAATTTACATAATAAATCATACTTTTGTCTAAAGTGCTTTTCTGGCCATCTTGCCTTGACTGAACTTTTATGTGAGCAGCATTATTCTTTTACTTGATTTGAGCAAATGATGACACAATATTTAGGCTTAAAATCTTAGCTCTGTGCTTATAAAATATAATTTTTTTGTTTTATCTAAAAGTTGTCTTTTTAGAAATGCAAATTTGTTGCTTAGTTAACAATTGCTTAAGGCAATGAAATCGGTAACTGAGGCCCCAGCACTCCCAACTCCTTAATTATACATGGGCACAATGGCACCAGATAAGAGGAAAACAATGATTAAAAAACGGTGCTTCCAAGGCCTAAGGACCAATGCTTGGAGGCCTCCTCTAGTCTAAAGATGGTGTGCCGGAAGCCTGCAGTGCGAAGGGGCCCCCCAAGAGCCCCATGTGGCCACCAGCTCCCACCGTCCAGTGGCCACATCCTCCAGTGGTTGGGTGTGGCTGGCGTTGTGCTGCGGCTCCCGCTGTCTGTTCCCCACTGCCTCTGCTGCTCCTGGGTCCCTGACACTGCAGCCAGGCGTCTGTCGTCACTGCCCGATGGGGGCCATGGTTGGTAATGCTTGTGCTTTGCTATGTATGTGGCCTTCCTGACCCCAGTGTTCGACTTTGCAACCCTTGGGTGAGTGGCTTTAGTAAACAGCCAGGATGGTAGTGACTAAAGACAGCTTTGCCATGGGTATGGGGGAGGGACCAATGAGCTCACCAGGGAGACAGAGGAGGCCTGGGACCAGAGGAGAAGGGAACAGGGAACGGGACCTGGGAAACAGAACATCTGGATACCTTCAGAGGCTCAGGCTGAGGAGGTAAAGTCCTGTCTCCCTGCTGGTGGGAAATTTGCTGATGGGGAGGGGCAGGTTTTGGGGGCAGGTGGTACGTATCTGTGGAGTTGCCTTCCTGGCCTCTTCCACCTTTCAGCCTCCTCCTGCAGCCTCACGGCCTGTCCACAGATGGGGACATGTCTCAGTCCATTGAGACTACTCTAACAAAATGCTGTATACCGGGTGGATTATAAAAAACAGACATCAATTCCTCACAGTGTTGGAGGCTGGAAGTCCGAGATCAAGGTGCCCGCACAGCAGGGCTGTGAAGTGGCCAAGTTTGCAGACAGTGCCCTCTCACTGTGTCCTCACATGGCGAATCCACTCCAAAGCCTCTGCCCTCATGACCTGACACTTCCCAAAGCCCCCTCCTCACACCATCATGCTAGGGGTGAGGATTTCAACATACAGGTTTGGCGGGGATGCAAACCTTCAATCTGTAACAGGATGCAGCAGAGCGAGAACTGACAGGGCCTGCGCTGCCACGTGATACTTGGGAAGCTAGACCTCAACTCACGGACCGTGGACCCGTCACTCTGTCTCTCCCCCAGCATCAGGGGTGGCAGAGAAAACCCATGACAGTGAGTGAGCACCACATCATGTGGTGTGCACTTGCTGGGTTCTGGGAATGGCAACAGCCCTTTATGACATGGCCTGCAACACCCTTTGGAGCCAGTGTCTTTGCCCCATTTGAGATGCATAGACCGAAGTGCAGACCAGGGCGGGGTGCTGGGCATGGGGCTCCCCGTTCATGGCCACGTGTGACAACATTGGAACCCGCATCAAACACAAACCTGCACACTGCACCCCCCACACTGAGCTGACGGCCCCCAAGCCATAGAGAGACCCCCTTCTCTCCCAATGAGGACCTTATCATGAAAATCACATAGGAATCCATACTCAGTCTAACAGCTCCAAACTGCAGCAGATCACAGGGCAAAATCACCACCACTCTCATAGGGCACCACACGGAACGGTACGGCGTTAGTTACCAAAGCCATTTCTGTGTGTTGTATACACATTCACAACATATGCTACGTGTGTACACAAGCATGAACACATACTGGTTATTTTGTAAGACTTGGGTATTATTCTACAAGTAGCTCTTTTTCCCTTCATATATCATGAAGCTGTTTCGCAGTAATACATAGGTATGTACCTCATTCCTTTTCATGACAGGACGGCATTTGTATTCACTAGCTTCTGCTGTATAACAAACCGTCTGTGTTAGTCAAAGTCTCTAGAGAAACAAAACTAATAGGAGTGTGTGTGTGTGCACGCAGGCACGTGCGTATGCACATGCACACGAGTGGAGAGAGAGGGAGTGTGTGTGAATGTGTGGATGTGTGTGTGTATAGATTGATAGACATGTACATACATAAAGAAATTGGCTTGTGATTGTGGGAGCTGGCAAGTGTGAAATCTCCAGGGCAGATGGCAGGCAGGGGCCCAGAGAAGGGGTTATGTCACAGCTCCAGTCTAGGGGCAGTCTGCAGGCAGAGTTCCTTGCTTTTCAGAGGACCTCAATCTTTTCTCTTAAGACCTTCAACTGATTGGATGGGGCCCACTCACATTTTGAAGGATCATCTGGTTTACTCAAAGTCTACTGCTTTAAATGTTAATCTCATCTAAAAAATATCCTCACAGCAACAACTAGACTGACTTAACCCCAAACTGGATACCACAATCTAGCTAAGTTGACACATAAAATTAACCATCACACCACCCAAAAACACAGTAACTAAAAACAACAATGATATTATTGCTCATGATTCTGTGGGGTGCGAGCAGGTTTGGGCCTTCTGCCGGTCTCTCAAAGGGTCATTCACATGGCTATCATCACCTGTCAGCTCAATAGGGCTGGAGGGGCTAGGATGGCCTCTCTGGTGTGTCTGGCAGCTGGTGCTGGCTGTCGGCTGGGGCACTTCAGTTTCTCTCCACATGGCCCCTGTCCTCTGCAGGCTGGACTGGTCTTTGCTATAGCACAGTGGGCTCAGGGCTCTCAGAAGGTGAAGGGTCCCTTGAGGCCCGAGCACTGAATTTGCACAAGGCCACTCTGGCACATTCTGCGTGTCCCAGGCTGGCTCCTGTTGGAGGGTAGAGAAGCAGATCCCCAGCCTCCTGTGCAGGGCAGCAAAGTCACTTAGCAGAGGGTGTGGCCACAGTTGGGGTGATTTGTCTATCTTCATGTGCACCATCAGCCAGCTCCCCCTCCCTCAGCTCACTTTCCATTTTTTGCTCTAAGAAAGAATGCTTGGATGTGCATGGTGGGGACTGCATGGTGGGGGACTGCATGGTGGCCTCGGGGAAGCCCGTCTGCAGGAGAGATTCACAGAAGTTCAATGGCTCAGAGGCCAGGCAGCTGCACTTCCTGTGATGCGCGCTGCCCCCGAGTCTGTGTGCCCTCCCACTTGTGCCTCCCAGGTCCTCCTCTCTTCTGCCCTCAACAACTCATGGGCTTTTCCGTGTTTGCCAGTCTGATGAGTGGCAAGTGACACAATAATATAACTGATGGTTTTAGTTTCTTGGCTACTGGGGGAGTTGAGAGTAGTTCTGTCTGTTCATATTGCTTTGATACCCGGAACAATGTACAAAGATATCTACATCTTGAAATTGAAAGGTATCAAAAGGAAACAGGTCTTGAGGATCCCTGTGCCTCCACACTCCACACAGGGGGAAATTCAGCCATTGTGCATCTTTTCCTTGGGGTGGGGAAGGTTTTTCTTTTGTTCTTAATCTCAGAATCCCAGATGTCAGAGCTGGAAGAGCATAAGGACCTCCTCGCCAAGACCCCCACTTTATGCATGGAGAAATTGGGCCTTTGTTAGGGCGCGGCTTGGCTGGTCTCACAGTGGCAGGTCCCGGCATCATCTGCTGAGGGGGAAAGGGCTCTTCTTCAAGAAGGGACAAAGCTCGCACCCCACCTCCCCCAGCACCCCAGGGACTGGGGTCTCCTGGTGCCTCTTCCGGTCCTGCAAAGGGCCCCACAGACTGACCAGCAGGGGGCAGTGGAGGACTGCTGACGGCGACAATCCTGGTCTTCTGGAAACTCTTGCCGGTGGGGTGGGGGACATGGCCATGAAGATGGGGCACAAATAACCCAAGATCACGAGAAAGGCCTTAATAACGTGCCACACAGAGAGCGATGGGCCTCGCAAAGTCAACACGGTTGGGTTTGCCTCCACCCCTGGATCAGATCGCTGTTTATTTAGCTCAGCTGAGAATTTCGGGATCTTGCTGCATGAGCCATACCTATTTTTACACAGTAGAGTCAGCCTCGGGGTGACAGCAGAGATCCAGGACGGAGACCTACTATGGGGCAGGAGGTGCCAGGTTTCCATCCTCTGCAGCAGAGCACTTAGCATGAGTGCCATATCTCCCTCCTCCCTCCTCCCTCCTCCTTTTCCCCGCTTCCTCCCTCCTTCATCTTTCCCTCCCTCCTGCTCCTCCTCTCCCTCCACCTCTTCCCTCTGCACACCTCCCCTCCTCTTCCTCTCCTCTGTCCCTCCTCCCCTCCTTCTTCCCTACTCCCTCCTCCATTCTTCCTCTTCCTCCCTTCTCCTCCTCCCTCCCCTCTTCCCTCTCCACAACTTTCTCCTCCCCCTCTGTTCTTCTCCCTCCTCTTCCCCATCCTCCCTCTAGTCGCTTCCCTCTCCACATCTTTCTCCTCCTCCTCCCCGTTCCTCCTTGCTTCTTTCTCCTCACCTCCTCCCTTTTTCCCCCTTCCTTCTCCTTCCCTCCTCCCTGTCCTCCTTTCCCTCTTCCTAACCCTAATCCAAGCCTAACTTTAACTCAAACCCTCCTTGTCCTCCTCTCCCTCCTCCCTTCCTTCTCTTCCCTCTCCTCTCTGTCCTCTTGCCCTTCCACCTCCTTCCCCTCCTCCCTCCCAAACTCCTCCCTCCTGTATTCTTCCCTCTTCTCCCTGCTTCCTCCCCTTCTCCTCCCCCTCCCTCTTCCCAGCTCTCCACATCTCCTCCTCCTCCCCATCCCTATCCTTCTTCCCTCCTCCCCTTCCTCTCTCCCCTCACTTCCTTCTTCTTCCCTTCTTCCCTGTTCTTCTCCCCCTCCTTCTCCCCTCTGTTTTCCCCCCCTCCCGCCTCCTCCCCTAACCTTCTCCCCTCTCTGTTTCCCCCCACCCTTCTTTCCTCTCTTCATCTTCCTTCTCCTCTCCTTCCTTCCCCCTTCTTTCTCCCCATCTCCTCCCACTCCCCCTCTTTCTCTCCTCCCTTCCTCTTCTTTCTTCTTCCCCTCCCCCTCTCCTCCTTCCATCCTTCCTCTTCTTCCCCCTCTTCCTCCTTTTCACTGGTCTCTCCTGGGCTCTCAGGGTGTGAGTTTTCTGCCTTGCTTTTCCTCGGAATCTTAGACTCTGTGTGTATAACTGATTGTGACCCAGTTCTATGTGTGGCTGATGCAAAGCCCCTGTGTATGCCCCCTCCCTCCTGGCCCTTTCATCTCATTGCACAATGGAGAGTGGGGTTGCATCATCTCAGGGGCCCAGCCAGCATACGACTCAGCACACCCAGGGCTTTCTGCTGCTTCTAGAGTAACTGTTCTCTGGCAGGCAAGGTGGGGCTGGGGGGTCTGAGACCTCCTGCCAAGAGCAAGGCCCAAGCTGTCAGAGCTTTCTTTTCAGCCCCTGGCACCAGACCACCGTGGCCTCCTCTCGTGCTCCCCCTCACTCCTGTGCTCCCCTTATTTCCACCAGGCCCAACCTGGGCCACCCCATTTCAGATCCAAGGGCTCCCAGGCAAGGCCCCAGAAGAAAAGGCCCATGAAGACTGCCTCTCCACAGCTCCTGTAGGATGAACCCTCTGGACCCCCAAGCTGAATGCCCCCAAATCCAGGCCCTGTCCTCAGAGCAGCCTCAGAGCTCCTCAGGATCCCAGGATCTGCTCAGACCACCTTAGATGCAAAACATAAGGCAAAATAAACAAAATAAAATAAGATAGAAGATGGTCACATTTCAAACTCAGATTTTTTTCACAGACTAACCACCTATATGCAGTGAGGATGACTTTTAGGCTATAAAGGTGCACATGTCATTTTAAATGCTATTCGTTGCTCAAATTAATCTGTCTCCATTTCCTATTTTAATTTAACCAAAATCCCAGTCAGTTCAGGGACCCTCACCCCTTTTCCTGAGCCTGTGCCGCAGCTGGCTTATCTACTGCCAAGGCGTGTCCTTGCCATGCCATCCGCTGACAATATCGTCATTCCCTTCGGCGTCATTGTGGATGGAGTCTGCTTTTCCTCCCCAGACAGCACCGCCTGGTGAGTCCGGCCCTCTCCGGGCTAACACTGTACTCTCTGTCTTGTGTATGAGAAGCATTTTGCTGTTGATTCACTTCTCCTCCCTGTGGGGGACAGAATACAGCTCCCCAGCAATGTCCGTATCTTGATCTCCCTAACCTGGGAATATGTTACCTTATGTGGCAAAGGGAGATGAAAGTTGCAGGCAGCATTAAGGCTGCCAATCAACTGACTTAAAGGTAGGCAGACCATTCTGGATGACCCGGGTGGACCCAAGGTCCCCAGGCAAGCCAGTGGAAATGAAGTGGTGTGAGAGACTTGCCAGCAACCACTGGCTTTGAAGAAAAAGGAAGGGGCCAGGAGCCAAGGAGTATGGGCAGCCTCTCAAAGTGAAAAAGGGAAGGAAACGGAGCCTCCAGGAGGTAACGCAGCCCTGCCAACAGCTTGATTTCAGCCCTGTGAGACCTACTGCAGTCGTCTGACCTCCAGAACCGTTAGAGGGTACATGTGTGTTGTTTGGAGTCACTACGTTTGTGGCTGTTTGTTATTGCAGCAACAGTAAACTAATACACTCCCCGTTTTACAGATGAGTAGACTACGATTCAGAGAGGGCAGGGAAGTTATCCAAAGTCACAGAGCAGATGGATGACAGAGTTTCCTTCAGGGTGTGGCCAGGGGAAGCATGCAGTGTACAGGTCAGCTGCCCACAGTGAACCTGGGATTCCGCCTCACCTGCACACCATACAGAGGGGCTAATCATCTGCAGCTCAAGGTTTAACCACAGCCCAACCAAAATTGAAAGAGCAGCACCCTTTCAGATCTCCCCCCACCCACTGCACTGAATAACCGAGTGGAACAAAGCATCTATAAATGATGTAAGCCTAAATGCATATTTTACAGGGGGAAGGGAGTGGGATATATTGAACACTTCACTTTCATTTCAAATCCCTATAAGCATTTCCTAACTCCCTCGGTACCACTGACTGTTTCGTACTCCCTCCAGGAAGTACTAGCCCGGTTTATCTCTTCTCCTCCTTCTCTTCTGCCTCAGGAGGAGGAACTTCCCTCTATTATGGAGAGCAATTCACTTCCACTCTGGTGTCTACTTTCACAGTCATTCTTGCATCCACCATGGTGCCCATAAGCACACAGTGCTTGAGTTAAGAGGACTTGCCCTCCCTGGAAGAGCCTTATCAACCCACTTCCATGACCTGGACAAGCCCTGGAGATGTCCCATCCCCCAGAGGTGTTATTTCTTCCAAACAAACGCAGTGTTGTCCCAAGAGCAATTCTGGTGGGTCCCTTTTTTCCACCTGTGCATAGGTAGAGTGAGTTGACTTGAGTCGTGCCACACACATGCCCATCCTGGCCACTTGCATTCAGGTCAACAGGAACTAGAATCCACCCAAAATGTCTGTGCCTAATTCTGGGCTCACCACACCAACTACACAGCATCTTTGGGAAGAGGAGACAAGATTGTGGTTCTAGGGCTACCTCATGAAATTAGGGGAGGGAAAGAGACTCACAGAGTACTGAAGATGTCGGGACATGCCACGCCTCACAGGTAGCTCCTTCTTATGAGGGGGCCCTGTCACCCCAGGGTGCGAGGATCCAGAACCCAGGTACTGGGAGAAAGAGGCAGACCTTCTTGGAAAGCAGGATCCCAGTTTGGGTCTCTATCCATGGAGAGGCTTGGAAGGGATGAGGCTAGAAGCCCTAAGACATTCACGGTAGGGAGGGACCTCTCACTTTCAAGTACATCTTCCTGGTCCCAGTGCTGGGCAGAGGAGAAGTGGGTGCCAGGGCCCTGAGGTGGCTCCCCACCTGTGCTGCCTCCAAGGAGGAGAAATGAAAGAAGGTCAGCCCACCAATGACCATGGAGGCATGACTCTTGCTTGGGGCATCTTGTTCTGGTGGACTCTGGCCCCTTCTGTCAATCCATTATTTGACCTTGGCCAACCAGGTGCATCTTCTGGTCCTGGGTGACTTCATCCCTACAATGGAGGTGATGATACTGCATTCCCAAGACAAGATGGCATTTGGAGATGGACTTTGAAGACTGGAGCTTGCCAGACAGGGGTAGATTTGGGGAGCAGAAGAGAGGAGGGGAGGTAGCTGGGGAAGGGGCAGGATGTTGGTTTACACTTGTCTGGGTTCCACAAGGCCTGGGACAATGTTCTGCCACCATGCAAGGATGCCCTGTCTTCTCTCAAGCATGCTCCCAGGACACCCACTCTCTGGGAGACAGCAGCTTCAGCTTGTCTTTGCTTCCACGTCTTGGTACCTTTGACCCTG
The DNA here is from genome assembly GCA_036589455.1 of Ateles fusciceps. NCBI lineage: Eukaryota > Metazoa > Chordata > Mammalia > Primates > Atelidae > Ateles > Ateles fusciceps. The sequence continues at coordinate 264,852 of JAZHEH010003238.1, forward strand.
ACACCCCTAGCCTACTTTCCCTGGTGCCTGACTGACATAGCTGCCCTTCAGCAATTGAATGGGCAGAGCAGGCCACTGTGGGTGGTGCTGCCAGGGGCTCATCCAGCAGCCTCATCTCAACAGCAGTCACTGGCACAACAGCGGCGCAGTGATTCCAAGGTCTGCCTATGCTTTGTTCCTATTATGAAAAGAACAAGGAGCGGCAAACAGAGAAATGGAAGTTCAGACACTGGTGACAAGAAACGGAGCTTCCCTAAACCCACCCTGCCTGAACGAGACCAACATGCCTCAGGGGCCATAGGAAGTGTCTGGGGTCACTCACTGGGGTAGCCCAGTGTGTGTGTGCACCCCGTGGTGAACCCCCAGTGCTGGTGAACACATCCCCAGGGCTGAAGCTTGAGTGTGGCCTCCGTGTGTCCTAGTAGCACCGCTTGGGTCTCTCACCTCACTTTGTCAACTGAACCCTGCAACCAGACATCAGATTAGGAAAGAAAAGGACGACCCTAAGATGCACGTGAGAAGTGCCAGAGGAGTCATCAAAGGCCATGTCAGAGAACAGTGAAGTGGATGAGGGATTCTGCCCCGTTTGGCCTGAAGTCTCTCTGGCAGCTGGCAGCCATATAGGGTCTCTTCAGGTGGGCATTATGAACAGAAGTAGGAAACCGCTCACTTGGCTGCCAGAATTAGGAATGTGAGACGTTTCAAGCTACATCCGTTTCTGAAGGATCCGAAGTGCGTGCATGTCTTGATTTCAGCTGACCTTTCTCTCCAAACACTTCCTACTCTGTCTCCCTCCGCCTAAAACACACATAAACGCCCTGAATTCTGAGTCCGGGAGTTAATCCACTCGGGTTGCTGACAGTCCCGCCCAGCCATGCTCCAGGGCTGTCCCTTCCTGGACTCCGGACAGCGTGTGGCGCAAGCCACCTCCCCTGGAGGCTCCCTGCTACAAACACTCCTAGAGCCTAACCGAAGCTCTGTGAGCCCCCAGAAAGACAGGCCCTGCCTGGGAAGGCCTGGAGCAGCGGTAAGGTGCAGTGCACCGGCTGGGCAGAAGGGGGCAGCTGGGCACCGTGCCAGGCATTGCTGCTTGGTGAGAAGGCAGGCCCAAGGTCAGATTCTCCAATTTTTCCAAAACGAGATGAAAATCTGGATTCTTATTATTTTATCTTAATAATATTTGTGAAAGGAAAATAAATCTTGGGACCCCCAAATCACTAAGCTAAAGGGAAAAGTCAGGCTGAGAACTTCTTAGGGCAATTCTGCCTCCCGTTCCATTCAGTCACATTTCTGCTCTTTGAGAGATGCATATCTGACTGCCTCCTTTGGAAAGGCTAATCAGCAACTCAAAAAAGGTAATCGTGTGTGTATCACCTATCTGTGACCTGAAAGCTCCCTCCCCACCTTGGATCTTCCTGCCTTTGCTTCAAGTTGTTCCGCGTTTCCAGACCGAACCCATGCACTTCTTACATATATTGATTGATATTTCATGTCTCCCTAAAATGAATAAAACCAAACTGTGCTCTGATCACCTTGGGCACGTGTCGTCAGGACTTCCAGAGGCTGTGTCACAGGGTGTCCTTAACCTTGGCAAAATAAGTAAACTTTTTTTTTTTTTTTGAGATGCAGTCTTGCTCTGTTACCCAGGCTGGAGTGCATTGGTGTGATCTTGGCTCACTGCAACCTCCACCTCCTGGGTTCAAGTGATTCTCCTGCCTCAGCGTCCTGAGTAGCTGGGACTACAGGCTTGTGCCACCACGCCCAACTAATTTTTGTATTTTTAGTAGAGATGGGGTTTCACCATGTTGGCCAAAATGGTCTGGATCTCTTAACCTCATGATCCACCAGCCTTGGCCTCCCAAAGTGCTGGGATTACAGGTGTGAGCCACTGTGCCCGGCCAAGTAAACTTTTCTTTTCCGTATTCAGAATTTTATTTTACAGTGTGTACACAAGAATAAAAATCCTCTTAGTGCTGTAACAATCTCAGAATGCTAATGTTTTGCTGCTAAAAGCAAATAATGTAAGAATTGTTTTTCTCAATGGGTAGATATTTCCTTGCTTTGTTTTAATTATATAATATTTTCTTCCGTTTATGGCACTTGTTGTTTCCTTATTTTGATGATTTTTTCTCTTTTCCCTCTGCAAACGTTATGGCAACTTGGACACTTGTGACTTCTTGGTTGCAAGCATCCAGAAGCAGCTAACAAAATGAACAAGTGAAAAAACAACTTTTCCCTGTGCTTAGTTTACTAAAGCTCCTTTTTTTTTGTTTGGTGGTCTTGATGGTATGATTTTGGATTGCCTAATATATAACGTGTTGTGCTAGAAAAAACTTCTAACATATACATGTATTGTTTTCATTTAAAAATTAATTAAAGAGAAAGGGAAAAGAGACATTTTAATGCCCCAGGAATTGAAACTAACCTTTTCTGTCTCGGCTGGACCTCTATGTCCCTCTTGATTTGCTGATATCATTTGCCATGTGATAGCCAATACATACGTGTCTGCTGGGTAAGCAGTAAAATTCTGGGGGGCAAGATAGTTTTGAGAAGCTTATAATCTGGCTGGGGGAGACATACCTTGAAAATCTGGAAAGATATTTAATTTCTAATTTTCTTTTTTGTGAGATGAAGTCTCGCTCTGTTGCCCAGGCTGGAGTGCAGTGGCGAGATCTCTGCTCACTGCAACTTCTGCCTCCCAGGTTCAAGCGATTCTTCTGCCTCAGCCTCTGGAGTAGCTGGAATTACAGGTTAATTTTTGTATTTTTAGTAGAGATGGGGTTTCACTATGTTATCAGGCTGGTCTCGAACCCCTGACCTCAGGTGATCTGCCTGCCTTGGCCTCCCAATGTGCTGGGATTACAGGCATGAGCCACTGTGCTCAGCCTAATTTCTAATTTTCTTAAAAGCAAATAAAAGAAACATCAATTGAGCATGATTCTGCACATTTCTCATCTCCGTATCACTACGGTAAAATAATCATGAAAACTGCCATTTCACTACAAACTTACATGCTCTCCTTTTATGAATGCTGAGTATGAACACGAAACATGATCACCTGTTTAAAAGAAAAACATTGCTTTGTTCTTTGACAATTTCAAAATAAGGTACTTTGGCTTTTTATTCCTTTTAAGAGTTTCTGTAGTTGACGGTTTTTTACTTGCTGTACAGTTCTCCTTGGATCTGTATTACCCCAGCTCCTCAGAGATACAACAAGGGTAGAGAGTCTTCACTTAAAAAACATTTCTTAATTGTACACATTTAAAAGTTAATATTTAGGTAAAAACCTCTTAATCCTCCAACCTCATTCCCATTGTGAATAATCTGGTTTAATATAAGTTAAGTCTATAAATTTGTTCTTTCTCCTCAAAAAAAAAAAAACAGTTAAAAAACTTTACAAGAATTATAGGTTTGAAAAAATTTGGGGAGAGAAACGAGAGTACTGTCACTTAACCCCTATTAACACGCGGTGTTCAAGCCTTCCAGTGTCAGCGTCTTTTGCTTGTCACCACCGCTAGTTGTTTCACCAGCATGCCGGCTAGGAGTCTTCTTAGTCATTCTTCTCTTCTCCTTGGTAGTGTCTGTACTCTGGCTTCAGCTCCCATGTGTTTTTGTGGATCCCTTTACATTCTGAACACCAATTTCTTTTAAAATTCGCCGGGCATGGTGGCACATGCCTGCAGTCCCAGCTACTCTGGAGGCTGAGGCAGGAGAATCACTTGAACCTGGGAGGCAGAGGTTGCAGTGAGCAGAGATCGTGCCACTGTACTCCAGCCTCGGCGACAGAGTGAGACTCCTTCTCAAACAAAAAATTTCCTTCAGGTACACCACAGGTTGTTTTTGATGTCCACCAAGTCCTTAAGATTACAGTATTGATGTTTCTCAAAGGCTGAAAATAGCGTGTCTAAAACATGTTGTTTATCAGCTAGAGTTTGCTTTCCATCGTCTTTCTTTTTCCTTTCATACTCAATATTGTATTGATGATTAGCAACAGGTTTGTAATTGGTTGTTACAACTTTGTCCAGTTGTTGTGACAGCCTCACAGGTTTGGAAGACTCTTCTATTTGCAATCTTTTTAATTGCATGTAGTTTTCACTGGCAGTTGGTTGTCATTCAGCTCTTTGTATCACAATTCCTTCCAATGACAACTTATCTGATGAACTCTCAGTAAATACTGTTAATGTCTGTCCTCCGACACTTTGCACCCAAATAGATGTTCTCTAGGAGCACTGACTGAAGCCGGTTTTCCAGCAATATCAAGAATATTTGCAAGATCCTCATTCAAAGTAAATGACACTTCAGTCCTTCTTTGATTCTTGGCAATCTGCAGTTTCCCAACTTAACCTCTTCCAGGGGCTTTAGCCCATTGCTGTGACAAATATTTAGGAACCTTGACTAGCCACACTCCTGTGTTCTGTTTGGCGCTAGTCAGGTCGAGTTCCCCATGCTTGATGGTGGGTCTGTCGCCGGTGGAGGCGTGTGGGCTGCAGCAGCCACCCCAGGAGCTGGAGGGCTGCGGAGCAAGCTGCGGAGCAAGCCTCGGGCAAGCCACCCTGAGAGGTGAAGAGCCGACGTTCCTTACCTGCCAGAACACTGGGAACCTGGGGAAGAGCCCAAGCAAACTTTTCAAATTAACTGAGACCTGTCTCAAATTTTCAGGGTTCACGTATTTAATTGTAATTAGTATGACATTTTAATATTACTAAAATTATATTATTTTATTATTTTACAAGCTTTAAAATCAGTCCCAAGGCCAAACAAAACATATCTGTGAGCTGGAAATTTGTGGGGCACTGGGGACAGAGGCAGAGTGTCCCGATGGCCTTGTGTGCCTGCAGTGCCTGGCATGTTGTAGGCAGTAGGCAAACAGTTCCTGAATGAATGAATAAATGACTGGATGGATAAGTGAATGAATGAAAGGGCTGGCAGGATGCCCTGGTTCCCCACGGGGCTGGGATGCTCACGTTTGCCCCGTATCCCGAGAGAGAACACGGTGTCCAGAGGGAGGTAGTGGAGCTGGCATGGACACAGGCCTGGATGGCGGCCACCTGTGGCCGGGAGCTGGACTGGGGGAGGCCTGGCCCTGCTTGGATCAGCCTTGGAGCCCCTGTGGACACTCCAGTTCTCCAGGCAACGGCTTCCAGTCCCTTAGCCCCTTGAGTCACGGTTTAACACAAACACAAGGACCTGAGTTAGCACAGCCCCAAAGGAGGCCCCCCACTGCACCCCTCAGTGCCCTCTCTTTGCAGCTTTTCCCAGGCCATCACATCTGCAGGAGACTCAGTTCTGAGAGGCCAGGCTGGGAGGGGTGGGGGCTGAGGCAGAGGGGAGGAACCAAGCTCTCCCCCTCCAGCCCAGGGAGCCAGAGGCTGGCATTCTGGTCCAGGACTTCGGGTTCTCTGTGAACCTCTCTGTCCGCCAAGGAGATGGAAGCTATGTTTGGGGGTCTCTCGTGAGTACAACACTCCACTATATGTGCCTGTGTGCACGCTGTGCCATGGATGTATGTGCCCTTTTTATTCGGGTACACAACCAGCTATGTTTTGTGTGTACACCACTGGAGTTACATGTGGGTATGGGTGCACAGTGTGCAAGCTTCTGGTATGTGAGTGTAGGTCTCTTTGTGTGCAAAAAACCCCTACTATATGCATCAGTTTGAAGAGACCATAGTGTGTGTGTACACCAGTGTGTGTCTGTGTGCCCCACCTGAGGTGTTTCTGTGCATGCAAAGGCTGCGTGTGCACCCCTCCCCCGCCGTGTATGTGCACCCTGTTGTGTGCACACACCCTGCTGTGTGTGCCGATGCGCACATCCCCCAGGGCCGAAGCGTGAGCGTGGCGCCGGTGTGTCCCGGCGGCGCTGCTGGCTCTCTTGCCTCACTGTGAATGCTTGCAGTCTGAATCTCCCACTAAGACGTCAGGCCACGTGGACCTGAGTGTTCGTGGCGGCCGGGCAGGCTCTGGGATCCCAGGCTGTGGCGCTGGGGCGGAGCCCTGGCCCTGGGTCGAGAGGTCGCCGCGGCCTGCATTCCTGGACGCGCGCGCACGGGCTGGAATCCGTACATTCCATTCATAACATTCCCGCAAGCGGGGCGGGGCGGGAAGGAGACGCAAAGCCGGGGAGTGAGTGATTAAAGGAAGAAAGAAGGGCTTCTTGAAGCTCCAGGCTGTGTGTTTTTCTTGCGCGCCCTGGCGCAGGCCCGGGCGCTTAAAGGCAGGAACACGTGAGTGGTTTGCTGAGCAGCCCGGCCCCGCCGCGCGCCCGTGGCCTGAGGCTCCATTTATCCTCCTTGGAGGGCGCGGTGCGGCGGGACTCAGGGAGCCGCGTCCTCTCCCAGGCGGCCTCTGTGGCTGTGGCTGGGACAGGGAAAAGCTGCCCAGGCCAAGAGGGCGGTGGCGTCAGATGCAGCCAGCTCAGCCTTTGCGCAACTGAAGCGCCTGCTCTCAGCTCCACTAAGGAGCCGGTCTCATTATCACTCCCATTTTACAGATGAGGAAACCGAGGCTCAGAGACAGGAAGTAGCTTGTGCGATTCGTTGGGTTCCCAGGCCTGGTGCCTCTTCCCGTTTATGGCAATACCGACTGCCCTTGCAAGGACCCAGCCCCCTCATCATGTTTTTCTGCTCTCCTGACCTCCACATCTCCCTTAGCTCAGTGCCACTCTCCTCTGGGGCCCTCCTCTTCATCCTCCTGCATTTTCCAGGCCCCCTTCTCTTAGCACAGTGTGTGTTGTTCCACTGCCCTCCCTCGATGAGCCAGGCCTTCCCGAACGACAGGGCTTGTGAACCACCTGTGCTAGGTCACTGGGCAGCATGGACTCTAGAGGCGGGCAGTGGGGCAGGCGGGAGTCTAGTTGAGGGGAGGTCCTGACATCTGGAGGGTAGAGCCTTGCTCTCCTTGAGACAGAAGCCGGGAGAACAGGAGAGAAAAGGCAGACTCTGACCTGACCCCTGGTGGGCAGGGAGGCCCGTGGGATGAGGGCCAACCAACTTGTTTGGGACAAATGGTGTGAGACACTCTGCCAGGACAACTCTGGTCGCATCCCAGGGCAAGGACAATATGGAGAAGGCGACTTGATTCCAGGTGTGACCGGCCCTGGCCAGGGGTGGGGCTGGAGAGGGCGCAAGCTTTGCTGTGGGCCTCTGAGGACAGCTTTCAGGAGCTGGGAGTAGTTGGGGAAGAAAGGGGGCAGCAGGGCAGCCCCTGCAGAGGGAACCGCAAGGAGAAAGGCTGTGTGGGAGGGAGCATGGGGTGAGCCTTAGGGTCACCTAGCAGGCAGATGGGGGACAACTGAGTGGTTAGATTACAGAGTACCTCCTTCAAAAGCCGGAGGGCAGAGTGATGTCTTTGCACGCCCTCTGCTACACCTTGCACAGGTTGGCATTCCGTATTTAGTCACTTGGTAGTTCCTGTCCACCTCCCAGATTCACCTGCAAAACAGAGTAAGTGCTTAGAGGTTTGCTGATTGATGAAGAAGGTGCTAGAACAGGCTGGATCCTAACACTCCCTGCTTTGTCAACCAAACATCAGGTTAAAATACCAGGTAGGAGCCTGTCCTGGGCTGGTGAGCGCTGGCCAGGTAATTGAAGGTCATCTCAGCAGGGCACTCCACCTGCTCAGTCTTCTAGAGCCATTCTCCAGTGGTGGTGTGACCTTGGACAAGCTCCTTCATTTCTCTAGCCTCTGTGGGCAGCGGTGGCCCTGGTGTCTCCATCATGGGGGAAGTACCGACAGCACTAGGAACCCCGTCTGCACAGAGGCCACTCAGCAGAGCTTTGCTGGCTCCTTCCTCATCAATGAGCTCTTCATCCTCCTTCATTTTCCTGGCCACAATGAGCTCCTCTGAAGCCATCCTTCCAGCAGGGAAACTCCAAACTGTCCTGATTTGTGCTCACCAAGGCACCTGTTTTCTGCAGTTTGGAGGACTGAGTGGTTTTCAAAGTGGTCCAGAGAGCTCTGGGGCCCCCAAACACTTTCAGGGCGTCTTCAAGGTGAAAACCATGTTCGTGACAATGTTAACATATGACTCTTTCTCATTCCCTCTTGGAGGCATGGCAGCAACTTCCAGCAGGTATGGCGAGGTCATTGCTCTGACAGCCAGTGGGCAGGTGTTGTGATGTCACCACTCTGACAGCATGTGTTCCTGTGCTTTAAAATTCCTCCAAAGTTGGTTAAGGGATGCAGGAATACAGTTAGGTAGAAGGAACGAGTGCTAGTATTTGGCAGTATGATAGTGAAATTATAGGTTAACAGTAATTTCTCATCTATTTCAAAATAGCTAAAAGAGATTTGTAATGTTTCCAACAGAAAGAAAATCATATATATTCCAATTACCTTGATTTGATCATTGCATATTGTATATATGTATCAGAATATCATATGTACCCCCAAAATAAATACAACCTAATATAGATAGATAAAAACAAATAAATAAGCCTCTCAGTTTTCTTTTCTTTTTTTTTGAGATGGAGTCTTGCTCTGTCACCTAGGCTGGAGTGCAGTGGCAAGATCTCAGCTCACTGCAACTTCTGCCTCCCGGGTTCAAGCCAATCTCCTGCCTCAGCCTCCTGAGTAGCTGGGATTACAGATGCATACCACCACACCCAGCTAGCCTCTCATTTTTCATTTCAAATACATTAAATACCAAAAGGTATAACTCACCATTTTTTAAAAAAGCTCCTCGAGGTCTACGGCAATTTTAAATTTATTCATTAAGAGTGGAAAGTGGTCCTGAGACTACAATTTTTGAATCACTGGCTTAAACAGAGTTTAAATCCAGATTCTGTCCCTTAATGTCTACAAGGCCTGGAGGAAATTACTTTAAACATGTGAAGGCTCAGTTTCTCTTCTTAAAAGGAGGAAAAAGGCACCTTCCTTATTGTGCAATGTGGCTCATTACGGAGACAATGCAAACAAAACACACAGACATGAGCCCAGCCCTCCTGCCTGGTGGAGCCCTCCTTCCAGGTGGAGGCTGCCAGCTGCCCTGGCTTGCGCTCCAAGGACCAAGGTGCCCATGGGTTTTGGAGGGACTCTTAGCAGCTAGCTCCTCAAAGGCTGGCAAACAAGGACAAGCAGAGCCCCTGCCCCAGAGCATTCATCCAGCCTGGCACTTTCCCGGGCGGGCGCCCGGCCAGCTGCCTGAGTACACAATTTCCTACATGTCCAAGGTGTGAGAAAAGTAACACATTTGTTGTTGATCTGGTTGGAAAAGCCTGGTTTTAAAGAGCAGCGTGTTTTCAACTTGTTGCGAAGTACATTCTTGTAATTCCTGACCAAAATACCAACTCGACGTAAAAAAAAAAACCTCCTTCATGGAAAAAATATTTTGTTTGGAGACTGATCCCTTAATGCTGGTGGAGGGTGCGACGCGTCCTCCACCTCCTCCGAGGGCCTTTCGGGGAGGGTCGGCCGTCCCCGCAGAGTGCCAGGACTCAGCCTGGGCAGCCTGGCTTCTGCCACAAGAGGCACAGAAGTCAAACATCCAGAGAAAACCACAGGGGAAAAGGAGCTATTCAAACTGAAAAGAGAATTCAGTGAGGTGGCCAGTTACAAAATAAATATACAAACCTTGTGGCTTGCTAAGTGTCCCAAAATAGCCGTAACAAAATATATTGGGGGAAAAAAGGTCCCATTCACAATTCAATAAGAAATTAGAAATTCCTAGGAGTAAACTAAACAAGGAAACACGTACAGGACCTAGAATCAGAAGGCTCCAACCCTTACCTGAGAAGCACAAATGCAGTAAATGGATGTGTATATATATATATACATATACATATATATATATATATATATATATACAAATATATATATATATACATGTCCCTGGAGAGAAAGACATAATATTACAAAAATGTCCATTTTCTAGCAAGAAATATTTGAAAAGAAAACCAGCGGAGCAGGGAATGAGATTTGCCTTATCAGATGTTAAAGCTAAAAATCTTTTAAATGTTGAATTCCCGATGCCGGAATGCAGTGGAACAGAATCAGAACTCCACATGCCCACCGGAAGTTATGTAAGCATTTAATATGCGATAAGATGACCTTTCAGACCAGTGTGCAAATCATAGGCTTTTTTCAATAAACAGTTTGGGCAAATGGCCAATCCTTTGAAATGAAATAAAGTTAGATTTCTGTTTCTCGCTCTAGATGGATTAAAGATTCAAACATAACATGAAACCATAAAAACATGAGAAGCATATATCAGTGAATATTAATGTAATCCTGGGAGTAAGGGAGAACTTAATAAACATGAAACCAGAGATTGAAACAATAAGGGAAAAGGTAAATGGGTTTGACCAGAAAAAAAGTTAAAGCTTCACTGTGTCAATAAATACAAACCAATCTGTGCATTAAAAAGACTCTAGTAGCTTTGACTGCAACCTTTTTCAACTTCTTGATAACATAGGGCAAGATGAAACTTGCCACGTTCATCCAGGTAGGGAATAATCATCTAGTGGTTGAAAAAAAAAAAAGGCCGGGTGCAGTGGCTTATGTCTGTAATCTCAGCACTTCGGGAGGCCGAGGTAGGCAGATCATCTGAGGTCAGGAGTTCAAGACCAGCCTGGTCAACATGACGAAATCCTGTTTCTACTAAAAAATACAAAAATTAGCTGGGCATGGTGGCAGATGCCTGTAATCCCAGCTACTTGGGAGGCTGAGGCTGAAGAATCACTTGAGCCTGGGAGGCAGAGTTTGTGGTGTGCCAAGATCATGCCACTGCACTCCAGCCTGGGCAACAGACCAAGACTCTGTCTGAAAAAAAAAAAAAAAAAAAAAAAATAGACCCCTGCCCTGCCTTAATGGAGTAGACATCAAGAATGAGAGACAAACAACTGACAAGAAAGCAAACAAAAGACTGCCCATTGAAAACCTGGATCAAAACTCAAATTAACAACAAGGTTTGGGGCTGGGCTCAGTGGTTTACACCTGCAATCACAGTGCTTTGGGAGACTGGGGAGGGAGGATCACTTGAGGCCAGGAGTTCAAGGTCAGCCTAGGCAACATAAAGAGACCCTAACTCCACAGAAAACAAAATAATTAGCCAGGTGTAGTGGCTCATGCCTGTAATTCCAGCCCCAGCTACTGGGGAGGCTGAGGTGGGAGGATCACCTGAGCCCAGGAGGTAGAGGCTGCATGGAGCTATGATTGTGCCACTACACTCCAGTCTGGGCAATGGAGTGAGACCCTGTCTTAAAAAAATAAAATCCAAGGTATTGGAGAAGCTGCTAATAACAGCAGATGGCAATCAACTTGGAGATGCCTAGCCATACTGCAACTCAGAAGTGTTCTAAAATCTCCATCTAGTCTTGCAGCAGACTGTTTTCAGAGAACTCTTCCTCTGCACTTTTTTCCTTCTTTAGTATTTTTCATCATCCCATGCTATTTCCTTTTTCTTCTACTCATCACTGAAAGACTGAATGTTCACAGCCTATCATATAAATAATAACAAATAAATGTACAGTTTCAAGTGGTGCTATGAAGGAAAGTTCCTGACTGTAGATGGTCTATGGGTGTGTCTTTCTAATTTTAATAGTTTTCTATTCATTTTAAGGTGTATTTAGAAAAAATTGTTTTCCATTTATGGGAGAGGTATGATATTATCTTTTTTATAATTCTTCTTCTTCTTTTATTGAGACAGGGTCTTGCTCTGTTGCCCAGGCTGGAGTGTAGTGATGCCATTACAGCTCACTGCAGCCTCAACCTCCTGGGCTCAAGTGACACTCCCGCCTCAGCCTCCTGTGGCTCCGGGACCATAAGTGCACACCTCCATGCACAGCTGATTTTTTAAAAATTGCTTGGCTTGGCATGGTGGCTCACACCTGTAATCCCAGCACTTTGGGAGGCCGAGGCAGGCCGATCACCTGAGGTTGGGAGTTTGAGACAGCCTGACCAACATGGAGAAACCCTATCTCTACTAAAAATACAAAATTAGCAGTGGGTGGTGGCGCACGCCTATAATCCAGCTACTCGGGAGGCTGAGGCAGGAGAATTGCTTGAACCTAGGAGGCGGAGGTTGCGGTGAGCCGAGATTGCGCCATTGTACTCCAGCCTGGGCAACAAAAGCAAAACTCCATCTCAAAAAAAAAAAAAAAGTACTTGCAGAGATGGGTTCTGGCTGTGTTACCCAGGCTGGTCTCAAACTCCTGGGCTCAAGTGATTCTCCTGCCTTGGCCTCTCAATGTGCTGGTATTATAGGCATGAGCCACCTTACCTGGTCATTTCCTTTTAAATAAATATATTTCAGTAAGGAGTTGATTTGAAGAACAAGATTATGTACATACTAATACAGGTGGTTCAAGTGCATGGGGAAATTCTAAACTTGACAAGGCAAAGAGCTGACATTGGGGAATTGCCACTGACCTCAAAGAGCAGCTGCAGAAGGGCTTGGCTCAGGCCGCATGTCAGGACCACTAATGGGAAGTATTGGGAGATTAGACAAAGAGGTCTAGACAAAGTAGGGGGCTTCAGCTGAGGCAGAGGAGCAAAGGGGTTGAGGGCAATCAAGGGAGTGGGCATGGAAGATAAGAATAAGAACATCTCGGCTATGGCAAAAGAGCCTCCTGGTACAACCCCAGCCAGGCTTGAACAGGGGGCAGTGGTGAGGGGCTCAGCTCTGGTGCCAGGCTTCCTGGGTTCAAATCCCAGCTTATTCTTTCTAGGTGAGGTAGTGGCTCTCTCTGTCCTTGGCTTTCCCAGGTACACAATGATGATGAGAGGCCATCTCATGGAACACTGACTATGCCTCAACTTCCTCCTCTACAAAATGGAGCCCTAAATAATCCCTTGCTCATAGAGAGCAATGAGTTTTGAGTGTTTCATAATGTGAGGTGCACGGAACAGCTCCCTGCGGAGGCAGCTCCCAGCAGACGCCACTTCCATTCCCTCTGCAGGCTCCCATTCTGACCACCACCCATATGAATGGGGGATGCACAGACACGTAGGTGAGCTACCCTGCATTTTCCATCCCCTTTCACCCTCTGACCTGCTCAGTGTCCTAGGAGGCTCACCTCTAGGGGCCCTCGCCCTTGAAGTCCTGTAGGACAATGGGAAGCTCTGACATTGGCTGGCGGGTTAGAAGTCCCAGGCTGTCCTGTCCCCCACATCCAGCTCTGTGGGCATATTTTGGGAGTGGCTTCCTCTTCTTGTCCCTGCAGGCCCAGGAGTTTCACGTCTCTCCCACTGGGGCTCCACCTCCACCATCTTGTTGGTCCCTTCCCTGCTGCCCACACTCCCTGTTGGTCACCAGCTACTCCCTTAAACTCTTTTCTGGCACCCTTTGCAGTGACCCTCTGTGCCCCCCTGGCCTTCCTCTGACTGACGTCCCACATGAGTTTTGTCTCTCTCTGCACAAAGCTCTGCTTGCTCCTTCCAAACCTTCAGATTGCAAGCCCCCAACCAGCTGCAGAAGCTCACCTTGGGCCCTACCTTCCCTGCCCCTCCCTGCCCCCACACCCCACCCCAACAGGCCCATTTCCCTGGGCCTGCCCCTCCCGAGACCCGTCCTGGCACCCCTGTGGTCTCCTTCTGCAAGATTCACAGCTCTCTCACAGCAGGACGGGACTAGCTCTCTGCTCCGCTTCCCACCCACCCCCCACAGTGGCAGGGGACCAACCTCCAATGGCCTGGTAAGAATTATGTCCATTGTTAAGCCAGAATTTGTTTCACTGCAGGGTGAAACCAGACCACAGAGAACCTTTTGAATGTCATGTTAACCCTGGAAGTGATGGGAAGCTTTGCTCAGAAGGTGTCTGAGTGAGCCGGGGTGAGATGACACTAAAGAGGGGAAGCTGCTCACAGACCAGACCCAGAACTGCTCACCCAACCTTGCTGTCCCTAGCAGCTTCCATCGATTCCTCCCCTTCTTTCCTGCCTTCTTTCTTCCTTCTTCCTCCCTACCTTCTTTTCTTCCTTCTTCCTCCCTACCTTCTTTCCTTCCATCCTCCCTTCTGCTTCCTTCTTCCTTTTTCTTCTTCCTTCTTTCTTCCCCCTTCTTTTCTCCCATCTTCCTTTCTTCCTCCCTCTTTCCTTCTTTTCCTTCTCCTTCTTCCTCTGCCTCCTTCCTTTCACCTTTCTTCTTCCCTTTTCTTCTTCCTTCCTCTTTTCTTCCTTCATTTTTGTTTTCCCCTTTGCTCTTTTTTTTCTTTTTTTCCTTCTTTTTCTTGGCATCAGGAGGTATTTCATAGCTTGAATAGACACAGTTTTATACTAGTATTGACAGCAAATTTCAGTCACTCCTGACACAGTCTTCCCAACCCAGACATTGTGGAGGCAAAGCTTGTGAAACACTATGAAGTTTCAACAGTGTTGGAAATTGGAAGTATTGCTCAACAGCTCATCTGAGGCCTTCCCTGAGCATCAGCATGTGATAGCTGTGTGGGGCAGCCAGCTATCTCATGTCTTCCTCCCCCATGCCCATGCTTCTTCTCCAGCACTACCTTGAGACTGCAATTCCCTGCAAGCTAAACAGCCCCAAGAACCCTCTGAGAGGCTACAGTGGCCTACTGGGGGAGCCCAGGAGACCCAGGGGCCTTGCACTTTGGGTTATGGTTTTTCTTGCCAGAGGAAAACCCTACAGATTGCTGCAAGCTGCAGGAATAAACTCATGCCTTTGTGGAAGAACAGCCAGACCACAGGCTCTCGGAAGACCCAACTCTCAGGACAGCAGAGGCTCACAACACGAAAACCTCTAGGCCACCAGGAAGTTGGCAAGAAATGATTAGCTCAAGTTACCCTCCTCTCGAGGTACAGGGAGGGCACTCATCCACTCTGTTTACCAACCAGCACCGGTTCCATGTGGATCTCCTCTCATTCAAGTAGGAGTAAGCAGGGGAAATGGGGCCTGGAAAAATTCTAGATCAGAGAAGACAGAGACTGAATGCTCTGCCATGGACAAAATTAAAGAAATTGCCAGGAAACTACACTCACAGAGGAAGAGCATATTTGTTGAGACTACTGACTACAAAAGCAAAATGTACATTTCAGCAAACATTTGCAGAGCAATCTCAGCAAAGTTCTAGAAAACTGGGGAATCTGTGAAACAAGATATTAATGCTGATAAGGCAAGAAGCGAAGATTAAATGGGAGATGTTGAGGGGCAAGACATGAATAGATTTTTACCTTTTCGTTTGGAAAGAAGGAAAATGGTAACAATAAGAATAGTACAAAGAATGCCCACTTATTCTTTACCCAGAGTCACCTATTGCTAGCATTTTCCCACAGTCGCCTTGCCGTCTTCTCTGACTATACATATGTGTGTGTATACACATGTACATGCGTATGCATGTCTGTACATGTACACAAATACAAACATATATATACCTCTACATAAAATTTCTTTCTGAGACATTTCATGGTCAATTGCATAGATCACAGACCTTTACCCCTAGGTAAAGGTGTCCTATCCTCAGGATCAGGTATTGCATTTAGTCATTCCACCCTTTAATCTGGAACATTCCTGTAGCCCTTCTTCGACTTTGTATGACATTAGCATTTCTGAACCATACGGTGCCTTTTCCTTCTGTTTAGTAAAGAAATCATCCCTCATTTTGCTGGTTAGTGTATAAGTCTGTTCTTACACTGCTGTAAAGAAATACCTGAGACTGGATAACTTATAAAGAGATTTAGCTGGCTCCCGGTTCTGCAGGCTGTACAGGAGGCATGGATGGCTAGGGGGGCCTTGGGAAACTTACAATCCTGGCGGAAGGTGAAGAGGAAGTAGGCACATCTTCACATGGTCAGAGGAGGAGGAAGAGAGAGCAGGGTGGAAGTGCCACACACTTTTAAACAACCAACTCTCAGGAGAACTCACTCACTATCACGAGAACAACAACAAAGGGGAAATCCACCCCCATGATCCCATCACCTCCCATCAGGTCCCCCTCCAACATTGGGGGATTACAATTTGACATGAGATTTGGGTGAGGCCACAGAGCCAAACATATCAGTTATATTCAGATTATTAGTTTCAGGCTGGGTACCCATAAGCATGCCGTAGGGGTGTCACATCTGCAGGCACAGAATGGCCATCGGCCTCTCACGTGCTGGAGTTGTGATCTCCGTGGAGATGCGGGATGGGCTGCTCTCACTGGTGTTCATGAATCAAAAGCTCTTGTGTGCTCTCCCTCTCTCTTTGCTCACTATTCGTCCTTTCCGAATTTTTTAAGTGACACCATTCTATAAAACGTGACAGTGAAATCACGTGCTTATCTTTCCTCCCTCCCATACCCCTTCAAGAATCAAGCTTCTGCGCCAGCCCCACAGGACCAGGAGAAGGAGTGACAACAGACAAGAGAGGCAACGTGTTGGAAGACGAAGGAGGGAGCCCGGAGCTCCCCGGACAGATGGCTCACTTCTGAACTTGGACTCCATGAAGTGTTAGAAGGCACCCAGTGTCTGTATCCTGTATTGTGTAACACTCCCTCCAGGGGTTGAGGCAGCACCCGATAGTCTCCATCAGCATTCCCATGGTGACAGTTATGAGTATTCACACTGACTAGGACAAGTGAAGACTACAATGGCTTCAGTCAATTCAGATCAAGTTATGCCATTACATGAATTCAGGGCAGTTCAGGTTTTTCTGGCAAATTGTTAATGAGCAAAATGTCAGTTTGCAGAGCCTGGTGGGACTGGGATGGGAGTAAGGGACTGTGGCCAACCCAATGTTGAAATTAAGCCTCTGGGAAGGGACCAAACAGTACTGCCCGTTAGCCCCACAGAGCCCAGGCTGCCATGGGGACCAGTGCCGGAGGGGGAGGCTGCTGGAAGCAAGAGATCTTAGGAGTGTCCTACCTGGCTCCTCCAGTGGCGTCCTGGCCTCCCTCCTAGCTGATGCTGGCGGAAAGCATCTCTGAAGAGGAGTTGAGAACCTGCCACCTAAGAGTGAGTAGGGGTCAGCCAGGTGCAGAATCAGTAGAAACTGCCCCTGCTGCTCCTTGAGGTGGAAGCACAAGGCCAGTGAGGGCCAAAGGTGGGTACTGGGAGGGGCAGCACCATCCAAAGGACAAGATTGGACTCCAGCTGCAAGAGGAGCTGCTGGGAGGTTTCAGGCCCTGGAGTAAACAGATCTGATTTGCATTGTGAAGAGATCACCCAGGGCTGCTGTGTGAAAAGCAAGATGTGGGGGGCCAGAGGGAGAGTAGAGGCTGGTGGAGAGTCCTGCAGCTGGGAAAGGCCTGAGGGCTGGGGCGGGCATGCCCTGCGGGGGCCTGCTGTCGCTGCACAGGCAGCGTTGGATGGTGCAGGCAGGAGAGGAACAGGGGGTCCAGGGAGCTCCCAGACTTCCGGCATGGGAAACAGAGTGGAGGAAAGCCCACCCCGCTGCCTGGCAGCTGCTCTACAGTGGTTTGCGGCCCACTCCTGGAGAAGGATGGCTGGGTTCAAATCCCAGCTTCACCACCTACTTGCTGTGTGATGTTGGTTAAATTATTTAATCTCTCTGGGTCTCAGTGATAGCTTGATAACAGTGTTCAAAAGTCCTGAAACAGGGCCTGGGACCTAGGAGTGCCCTCTAACAATGATCCTGTCCTTCTGGGGCCTCAGATTCTCCTTTGCCGAGATCCCTCTGCGGTGAGTATTCACTTAGCACCTGCGATCTTCACACTCTGCTCTAAACCAACCAGTGTATTCCTTGCTGAGGAGCCTTCAACTTCACTTTCAAAAAAATCCTGTGATAGGCTGGGCGCGGTGGCTCATGCCTGTAATCTCAGCACTTGAGAGACCAAGGCAGGGGGATCACCAGGTCAGGAGTTTGAGATCAGCCTGACCAACATGGTGAAACCCCCATTTCTACTAAAAATACAAAAATTAGCCAGGAGTGGCGCCATGCACCTGTAATCCCAGCTACTCAGGAGGCTGAGGCAGGAGAATCTCTTGAACCCTGGAGGCGGAGGTTGCAGTGAGCCGAGATTGCACCACTGCACTCCAGCCTGGGTGACAGAATGAGACGCCGTCTAAAAAAAAAAAATTCAGGCTAAATCCAACTCACGTATTTTTACATAGATAATATTTGAAAGGTCTTATACGTGTATGTATATCTTTTCCTTATTGAATTTAGGAATGCTTTATATATTTTAGATCTTAAAATATCCTCTAATGTTGAAATTTTTAAACCATTTTTTTCATTCTATCATTTATTTTAAAGCCTTTACCATGTGGGAATTTTAGTTTTTATGGGAAATCCACCTTTTCTGCTGGCTGACAACAGCCATCTCTATACTAAGTTTATAGAATTAGTTTTCTATATTTTATTCTAATTCCTTTGTTTTATTTCTTAAGTCTTAATATTTATTTCTTCTGGAATTCATTCTGGTGGATAGACATGTGGAAGAAATCTAAATTTTTCTGATTTTGGCCATAAAGCCCAGTGTTACTTGCCAAATACAGGCGACTCTTGAACAGCAAGAGTTTGAACTGCAAGAGTCCACTTATGGCAGATTTTCTTCCACCTCTGCCGCCACTGAGACAGAAAGACCAACTTTTCCTCTTCCTCCTTCCCCCTCAGCTTACTTAACATGAAGATGATGAGGATGAAGACTTTTATGATGAGCCACTTCCACTTAATTAATAGTAAATATGTTTTCTCTTCTTTAGCATTTTCTTAATAACATTTGCTTTTTTCTAGCTTACTTTATTGTAAGAATACAGTGTATAATACATATAACATGCAACATATGTGTAAATCAGCTGTTTATGTTATCAGTAAGGCTTCCGGTCAACAATAAACCATTAGTAGTTAAGTTTTGGGGGAGCCAAAAGTTATACATAAGTGTTTATCTGCATGGGAGATGAGGGGTGCTCTTAAACCCTGCATTGTCCAAGGGTGAACTGCAATCCATTTCATTGATTTGGAATGCCACTCTTATTACCTACTAAAGGGCCGGGTATGCATGAGACTGGTTTTGTTTCTCTGTTCTCCTTCATTGCTCTATTTGCTTTTTCCTGTGCCCTGAAGGATTCTTTCGTCAATCACTGTACTTTTATAATATGTTTTACATCTGATAATACAAATAACCACCATTGCTTTTTTGTTTCAAAAAATCTTCAGTATTTTCAAACACTTATTCCTGCTGATGACATTTAGAATCAATTATTGAATTTCAAGTCACTTCCATTTGAATTTACTTGAAATGAATTGGTAGATTAATTTAAAAGAAATTGTGTCTTTAAAATGTTGAATCTGCTTTTCCAGGAATCTGGAAAGTCACTGCTTATTTAATTCTCTTTATATGTCTTTAGTTGACTTTTATTGTTATTGTTTTCCTCACATTGGTTTGTGCACATTTACTTAATTTTTTTCTTTTCTTCTTCTTATTTTTGAGACGGAGTTCCGTTCTGTCGTCCAGGCTGGAGTGCAATGGCACCATCTTGGCTCACGTCAACCACTGTCTCCTGGGTTGAAGCGATTTTCTTGCCTCAGCCTCCTGAGTAGCTGGGATTACAGGCATTCACCACAATGCCCAGTTTTTTTTGTTTTTTGTATTTTTAGTAGAGATAGGGTTTCACCATGTTGGTCAGGCTGGTCTCGAATTCCTGACCTCAGGTTATCTGCCTGCCTCGGCCTCCCAAAGTGCTGGGATTAAAGGCATGAGCCACCGTGCTTGACCTACTTAATTTTTTTTCTAACAGCTTTATTAAGGTACAATTCGTGTCCCATGCAACTCATTCATTTAAAGTGTGTAACTGAGTGGTTTTTAGTATATTCACAAAGTTGTGCAACTATTACCAGATTCAGTTATAGAACATTTTCATTTCTTCAGTAAGAAACCCTGTACACTTAGCTACTACCCCACCCAAGCCCCAGCTGCTAACCCTGTAGACCAAAGCAACAAAGTTCTCTGACATTTCATATAAATGAAATCATATATTATGTGATCTTCTCTGTCTGGCTTCTTTCACTTAGCATGTTTTCAAGGTTTGATCATATTGTATGAAGCAGTATTAGTCCTTCATTCCTTTTTATGGCCAAATAATATTCCTATTGTATAGAAAACCAGCTTTTGCTGATTAGGAATAAAATATCCTTAATGAAACAAAAGGAATTTTATTAGAACCCGACAGGCATCACTATACTTTCAGGGAAAAATGAGTGATACTAAATGCATTTGAAAATCCAACAGGGGACCTGGATATTATGCACACAAAAATAAAGATGTGGACATGCATTGACAATTTTATACAAATTTTCAAGGGATATAAGGATTTCTCCCTACCAACCCATCAAGCAAATTTCTGCCAGATTCTTCAGTGGGCACCAGTTAGGTATTCTCTAATTCAATTAAATTCTGACTCTATTTACTTAGAGATATTGGTAAGTCTTGTTTTGTTTTATTGTCCTGGTGGATTCTTCATATTCTGCATGAACTCAAAAATAACTGAGACAGGGCTCAATCAATTTAGAAAAAGTTAATTTTGCCAAGGTTAAGAACGCACCTGTGACACAGCCTCAGGAGGTCCTGATGGGAAAACTTGAAGGAGGAGGTGGGGGCTTCCAGGTCATAGGTAGGTTTCAGAATTTTCTGATTGGCAATTGGTTGAAAGAGTTATTTTCAATAGAAAGGAATGTCTGGGTTACTATAAGAGATTGTGGAGACTGAAGTTTTATCATGCAGATGAAGCCTCCAAGTAGCAGCCTTCAGAGAGAATTGCTAAATGTTTCTTGTCAGACACTAAGGTCTGTGTTGATGCTAACACTGGTCACCTTTTCCTGAATTCCAAAAGAGAGGCAGGTATAATGAGACACGTCTCACCACCCGCCTTCCCATCATGGCCTAAACTAGTTTTTCAGGTTAACTTTGGAAGTCCTTTGGCCATGAGGAGGGGTCCATTCAGATGGTTGGGAGAGTCTTAGAATTTTATTTTTGGTTTACATCTGCTACCTTTGCTTTACTATGATTTTGAAACTTGCACCTAAGAGATTTCTTCTCCAGTGTTTTTTTAATATCTTGAATTACTTGTAGTACTTGACATTTATTTTATTTTTTTAAGTGTCGAGGTCTCCTTATGTTGCCCAGGCTGGTCTCAAACTCCTAGGCTCAAGGGATCCTCCTGCCTCTCCCTCCCAAAGTGCTGGCATTGCAGGCCACCATGCCCGGCCTGATGTTTCTTTTAAAAATTATGTATTGCTTTAAGATGTTTAAGCATATTAGCTTAGCATTCTATACTGTATTTGCCCCCACTTTTAAAATTTTCCTTCTGGCCTCTTCTGCATGATACCTGCGGCATGTTTTCTACAGCATTAGCTCCCCTCCCCCCCAACACCCATAGAGCTAAAACAGCTACCAGTGTCCCCTGGAAGTCAGGGATGGCCTGGGCTGGTTCGGGGGACTGTAGCTGGAGCCCCTGGCTGGCTGTGTGATTCTGCTCAGTCTCGCTCCCTGTCCCGGCCCTCTGTTCTCTCCTTATGCTGGCGGCGAGAGGTCCGAATGAGGCCTCGGCTCACGCACTCCATTATCTTGAGGCTACTCCCACCCCCAGGCCCGAGGGAGACAGAGGCCCTTTGAGCTGGAGCTGGCAGGCGAAGCTGGAGTCCCAGGGCTACCAGAGCGTTGCGGAGGGGAGATGCTTTGAAGAGGCACCGCCCTTCCTGGGGCTGTGGCTCAGCTCCGGCCTCCCTCACCCGGCAGGGATTCCCGTTCTAGGGGACAAGTGGTTCGTGCCAGCGAGTTGATGTGGGCGCTTTCTTCTGCCCCCAACACTGCCTGTCCGCTTCCTCCCCAGCCCCCTCCTGTGAGCTCTCGGAGCTAGAGAATAAGGACACTCCTTGGTCCCAAGCCAGCACCAGCTTGCTCGGGAGCCTGGATTTCCCCCTCCGACCCCATCACCGCGAGGGTCTGTGCACGGGAATCCGATCCAGAGGCACCCGCAGGCGCTGCACCGCCAGGGACACGCCGTTCACCTCCCAGCAATTGCAGCGCTGGGTCGACGTCCTGATTCCACGAGAGGCGGAGGAAGCCTCAACGTTGAAATTCTTTCCTCTAGGTCCTTGGCAGGGGCTGGGGCCAAAGCCCGGGCAAGACCAAGGCCTCTGGCGCTCGCACTCAGGCTCCGTCCTCCCTGCCAGCGTGCGGCTACCATGACTCGACATGGCAGGTGGGCCAGCATATCACACCCCAACAGTCATGCTTTATTTAATGCGTGCTAAAAATATAGCTGGCCTGTCAAACCCACAGGTGCGATCGCTTAAAATGAGGCTAAGTGGACATGTGAATGGTTAATAATGAGTTGATTAAAATATTCAGAAATCATCTACTGGAGACTGGTAAACTGCAAATGGTAGCATGGGAGCAATTGATCTTCGAGAAAGTCCAGACTCTGGCAAGCCGTGGGTTTGAATTTGCACATGTGCACACAATGGGTATGAATAAACCTTTCCTCAAAAACCGGACCGAGTCCAGTCAGTTATTTGCCGTGGGTAGGTGCCAAGGCTGGCTACTTCAGTCCCCACTCGAGTATTCCCCCGACCCCACTTCAGCCCAGCCTGGGAAGTGCAAGGCACTGGGAAGGAGCCACGTCCAACACCCTGCACCAGCGTCCTCCTGACCCACCTGAGTCCTCTGCGCCTGCTGCAGCTCATCCCTTAGTTCTCCTTGGACCAAGGGCATGAAGTTGGCTGTGCCATCAGCACATGGTCCTCTCACTTCGGGGCTCACTGTCCCGGACACACAATCAGGACTGGACGCCTCCAGCAGCCCCACGCTCCCCCAGCCTTCACTCCAAGGCCCACAAGCCTGACAACTTGGGCAACTTCGGAGGTGGGGACATCGTGATACAATCTGAAAACAACCATTTAAAACTTTTTTCCTCAAAAAACTCAAGTAATTTTTTTTTCTGCTTGCAAAATCTATAATTTCAGTTCAATATCAATGAAAATCCCAGCGGGGATGTTAACACTTGAGAAGCTGATTTGAAAGTTCATCTGAAAGAGAAAATACATAGGAATCCTGAAGATGATTTCGAAAAGCTCCAAAAAGACTTCAGTAATTCACATAGAAAATCCAGAAAGATTCATGTTTATGTGGAAATTTAGTATTAGAGGAGGCCTTTCAAAGCTAAGCTGGAAAGATGGAAGGTCAACAGAGGCTTTGGGGAAAACTCACGATCCATTTTGAAACCAATGTTAGAATCTTCTTATCATCTGCAAGAATAAACAACAGGTGTTTTAAAGGGGTAAACACTTAAAACATCTATAAAAGTTTTAGGGCCAAATATGGAAGAATATTTTTAAAATCCCATGGTGAAGAAGACTTTTAATAAGCAGGAAACAAAACCTGGAAACCGTAAAGGAAATGACTGACAGATTTGAATATTGCAAAAACTAAATGAATGGCTCCTTAAACAAATTAAAAGACAAATTGCAGGCAGGGAAAAAATAGGTTACAATAGAAGTAATGTGCCAATGGTTAATATCTGTGTTGTATAAACATGTCTTGCTAACCAATAAGAAAAGAATAGGAAATGGGTGAGGATTTAACAGGCAATTCACAGACCACAAAGTAACCCGCCCCTAAATGGGAAAATATCCTCAACCTCACTAGTAATCAAGGAAACAAATTTAAAAGACGACACCTTTCTCACATCTCTCCTTATGGCCGTATTCCACCTGTGACTGTACTGCCTGTTTTTACTTAACATTAGCATAGGTTAATAAATACAGGGCTTACCATGTTAATATCTTCTTCTATAGATGCATAACAACCTATTTTATCATTCCCTTTGTGACTGAAACTGAATTTCTTTCTGTAAACCAAAAAGTATCTGAGACAGGTCTCAATCAATTTAGAAATTTACGTTGCCAAGGTTAAGGACACATCCAGGGAGAGAGGTCTGTGTCTTTCTCCAAAGAAGATTTTAAGGGCTTCAGTATTTAAAGGGGAAAAGCTGGCTGGAGGGGGACAGAGGGAGGCTGTGGTCTCATTACTGAATCCATGTGTTGTGAGAGAAAAGGAGCATGTAGGGGAGTGGTCAATTAATTATGTGTTCACCCCGTGCTCAGTAAATTGGCTCTTTATACAAAGATGAGGTGAACGCAGAATGGAGATCTTTAACCTTTTATCTGTCTCCGTCTGCTTAGGAAGAAAAGGAAAGGCAGCTTCCTGCAGACTCTGCTTTCAGTTTATTTTTTTTCTTTTGGCAGAGGGAATTGGGGTCCCAAGTTTTTATTTTCCTTTCACATTTCTATTTTGCTTTTTTAATGCTCTGCTGCTGTAAGCTTCCTTATAGCACGTTCCCAGGCTAGAATCTCATAGTGGGGACTGCCAGCTCGCAGGGAACACACAGGGATGCTAGGATGCAGACAGGCAAGTCCAGCTCCAGGGCTACACCTGTGGACCCCACCCCAGCCCACCCCAGCCCAGCCCAGCCCCAGGAAGGGGGGGTCTGTCTGTCCCTGATTGGCCCACCAGTGCCCTCTGGTTCTTTCACAGTTATTTCTAACCTGTACATGCTGTTTGCCCTGTTAGGGTGCCCCATCCTTCCTTCCTTCTTTCCTTCTTTCCTTCCTTCCTTCATTCCTTCCTTCCCTCCTTCCTTCATTCCTCCTCCCTCCTTCCTTCATTTTTTTTCTGTCTTACAAGAGTTCCTTTTACAGTTTGTCATTTGCCATTGTATATGGCTAAATCTGTCAAACTTCAGCACTATGTTTTCCAGCATTGTTGCCAGGCTTAGCCTCCATTCCAAGAGTACAGAAGCATCCACCTGAATTTTCTGCTAGAACTCTCACAAGCCATGGTACTTTCTGCTTTGGAGAGGAATGACCCAATTCCCTTCAGCATCTGGAAGGGAACAGAACTGGGTCACTTTACATATTGTTTGGCCATTTTAAAGTATATGCCCCATCTACATTTAATGTAGCCATTTGACGGAGCTGCTTCCAAATTGTGGGATAAAATCAGCCTTGTCAAAATGTCTCATTCTGTACTTTTACCATTTAAAAAATTTTTTTATCTTTATCCATTTTCATCTTGTTAGAGGCCACTGCCTTCAGAGAAGGTGACAGAGGGCCATGTCTGAAACATGCTCCCACAACCAGGAACCCTCAGCAGCTGCTGAAGAAGAAAGGCAGTGAAATGGAAAGACTCCTGAGCAAGTGGAGGAAAAGGCGCATGTGGCCCTAGGGGAGGGGCTCCTGCAGGAAGGCGCGGTGCCCTTGCTCTGTTGGCCTAGCCTCCAGGTGGCTCCCCCACCCAAGATTTCGGAGAATGGCGGAAACCTACTCTCAAGGAAATGAACGAAGTCATGACAACCTTGAGACCAGAGCAGCTCGTGGTATTTTTTAATAAGGGCAAAAATAGGAGACCTGCAAAAGACCCCTGAAAATAATCCCTGGAAGCTGCGAAACATCAAACTGACACCACAAAAAAGAGGGCCAGCTGAGCAGAAGAAAAGCTTGAGAAGCATCCAGAACAATGTAGGTGGAGAGGCTAAGAAGAAAGAGAAGCCCACATGGAATGAATAACCAAGGTCAGGATGGAGGAAGGTTCACCAGAACTGGAAGGACTGAAATGGGACATAGAGATAAATTAAAGAGTATTCTTTAAAACTGTCACGACTTGGGCTGGTGAGTAAGCAAACTGCAAATAAGTGTCCCTAAAGCACAGCAGCGACGCTCCCCCGGAGGAGGGAAGGAGGCCGGGGCTGCCACTCTTCCAGCTGGCTGCCTCCCTGACCTCGACATTGAGCTGTGCTTTCTCCTGGCTCATGGATGTCCCCCGGGCTGGTTGCATCTGTGACCAGGACTCTGCCACCTGCCCGTGGCTGGCTGATCAGCTGGTCACCCAGGAATGTGAGGGATGAACAGAGACCTAGAACTCAAGCTCCATGGATCACCGGGAGATGAGGTTTCAAATCTCATGCCTGGGCCAGCCAGCCAGGTGCCCTGCTGTCCTGATCCCTGCTCCTTGCCAGGCTTAGCCCTCTCTTCCTTCACCCCAGAAGTCCCCGAGTCCCCCTCAACAAACGCCGTCCCTCCACTTTCTGTGACCTGCTGCCAGCACAGCTCGCCTGATTCATTTCCTCTACACCCTAAGTGCCCACAGAAGTGGCCAAAACAGTAAAACTACAGAGGAGCATTCATTCCAGTCCCCCAGGGCAGGCCCCTCCTTTGCACCCTGCTGTTTGGTCGGGTTCTTCTCCTCCACTTCCCAGGATGTGGAGCAGATTCCCTGTGACATGATTACCTGGCAGGCCAGGTCCAGAATAGTTAATAGCTCACTGACTGGCTCCGGGAGAGTACGGGGCTGGGGTCCCAATCCCACACCGGCTGTTCATTAACAGGTGGGAGAGTTCCACCACTTCTGAGGAATTATCGGGCTCCCAGGTGACTCTAAGTCACTCCAAGTGGCCGTTCCCCATAGACTCAGCCACAGGGCCAACAGTTTCTGTTGCTGTCCTTCCCTCCAGAAAACCTCCTCTGGGCCAGCTCACCTGCCCAGCTCCTGCTCTGCCCCATGGAAGGGCTACAGTTAAAGAAGGGAAAGTGGCTAATTGACTAAGTAATTAACTTGAGGAATGTCTATTGAACACCTACTGTGTGCCACGTGCTGTTCCAGATTTGAGATACAAAACAGGGGAGAGACAAAGCCCTGCTCTCACAGACGGGCGTTAGAAGAGCGGGGTCGATAAACACAGGGATCAATGAAGAGCATTCCAGGCAGGAATAAGGACTGCAGAGGAAACAGAATGAGATGAGGAAGGAGACCTAGTGAGAGGCAGTTGGGTAGGTGTCCCTGAGGTTGAGTCTGGGTGAGGGGGGGAGGGGAGCAGCCAGTGCTTAGCAGGGGAACACAGGGCAGGAGAGAGGCTCGCAAAGGGAGACAAAGAGGACCTTTCGGAGGTTAGTAGATGGCAGGAGAGGCAGGGGAGGCTAACCCAGGTGAGGAGCCATTGCAGGGGTCCGAGGCAGGAGAGGACAAATCTGGTGGGAGCTTTTAAAAGGCTTGTTTATCTGCCTGGTGGAGAACAAATGATGGGACAAAGGGAGAAAAAGTGATGGACTAAGGATAGATTTTGGAGGCAGAGCAAACAGCAGAGCATGAAGAAACAGAGAACCAAAGACAACTTTTAGGCCAGGGGCAGTGGCTCATACCTCTAGTCCCAGCACTTTGGGAGGCTGAGGTAGGAGGATCACTTAAGCCTAGGAGTTCAAGACCAGCCTGGACAACATAGCAAGACCCCATCTCTAAAAAAACAAATTTAGCCAGGTGTGGTGGTGCATACTTGTAGTCTCAGTTACTTGGGAGGCTGAGGTGGGAGAATTGCTTGAGCTGGGGATGTTGAGGGTGCGATGAGCCATGATTGTGCCACTGCACTCCAGCCTGGATGACAGAGTGAGGCCCTGTCTCAAAAAGAAAAGATGATGAGTTCTTGGTTTGGGACCATTTTCTGACCTGGGGAAGACAGAGGAGAAGCAGGCTTGCTGGTGGGTGGAATCTGGAGCTCCGTTTTGGCCAGGCTACATTCCAGGCGCCTCCTCAGACTCTGGGAGGAGCTGTGGGGGACCCTAGACGTGTCTGTGGGGATGAAGCATTTCTGGCCTGTGTAAGCACACACCTGGTGGCCACAGGGCCTGGACTGTCTGGGAGAGGCCTGGTTTGAGATGTGTCATCCTCAGATTATAAATGCCTCTCACCCCAGGGCTCAGGTAGCCCCTTCCCTGCCCCTCCAGAAGACCCTGCAGAAGGTGCTCGTGGTGGTGCCGTCTCATCCACAGTACTTGTTCCTAAATCAGCACAAGCCGGATCCCAGCAAGGGCCACGGAATATGCTTGCAGGGTGACACACACACTGCCCACTGCCTATTTCTATTCATGAACTCACTTTCAAAAGCATCTCATTTTGAGATAATTTTAGACTTACAGAAGAGTTTCAAAGAGGCTTCCCCACCCCCAGCCTCTTCTCACCCTGGCATTCCACTCATCACAGTGCGTTTATGAGAGCTGAGACTCATCTCGCCATGTTCCTGAGAGCTGGATGACAGGCAGTGCCCTCCTCTGTCCCAGCTCCCACGTGCATTTGGCGGTCACCTCTCTCCGTCTCCTCCTGTGGCAGGGCCTCAGCCCTCCCTTGCCTGTCATGGTGCTTTTTAAGAGAATGGGTCTGTTGCTTTGTGGACAGCCCCTTCACCTAAGTCTGCCTGACATCTTCCCTGCACTGGACTGAGGCAATGCATTTTTGGCAATGCCACAGAAGTGGTGTGCCTTCTAGGTGGGCCAGACCAGTGGGTGCGGGCTGTCAGTGTGCCTTGTGCCTGGTCATGGCAACCTTGATCTCTTGGTTAGGGTGGTGCCTGGCAGGGTTCTCCCCTATCAACTCGCTGTTTTTCCTTTGTAACCATTAAATATTTGAAGAGATGCTTTACGGCTACACAGAGACACTGTTTATGGCTTAGATCTCTGTCTGCTAATTCTACTGTTGGTGGTGTCACCTCAGCCATGCTCCCTGCAGTCCTCTGAGGCTCATCATCTTCATCTCTCATTCCTTCCACATTTATTAATCGAAATTCATCTGTAAGAAAGAAGTTAACTCACTTTTAAACGTCAATAATTAAGCTGCACACCAGTTGATAGCCTATGGGGCAGGAGGAAGAACAAGGCCTCTAGTCCAAAGGGTGGCTTGAGTCACTTTTTAACTGAGCACTTTTCTGTGCTTGCAGGTTGACCCTTGGTTGCCTTTGGCCTTTCTGGCTTTGCCCCGTCTCTGCTGCTGAGGTCAGCAGCCCAAGAATCAGCCTTGCACATGGGCTCTGGGGGCCCTCTCCAGAGAGCAGAACCGGGTTCCTTCTTTTCCTTCCAAGCATCTCCACTCCCTTTGCCCTGCTGCTAGGAAGAAAACTCTCTACTCCTAGAGCCAAGTCTTCTTTTGCCAGTGGCCTTGCTCCTGCATACACACACACACACACACACACACACACACACGCAGAAATACAAGTGCACACATAAACACACACACAGATACACACACACATGGAGGCATGGACACACATGAATGTACACATGCACATATAAATACACACTACACACACATGCATACATATACATGCACATGCCTACACATACACATACACACTCATAAACACATTCACACATACATCTGCACACACAGGTACATATACATAGGCACGATCACTCATACGTACGCACACATACACACATGCATGCCCATGCATGCATAGATACACACATCCATGTATATATGTGCATATGTACATACATCTATGGATGCATATACATACATAATACACACATTCACAAGTGTACACACACATGCACAAGCATGCACACATATCCACATGCACATAGATGCACATGAGCATGCATGCACACATGTACACACATGCATATACATACATACACACATACATATATGCTCACACAGAACTACATACATATATACATATATACTCCAATAACAGCTATCAGATCATTGTTTTTAAAAGCAAACAATCACAGAAGACAAAAACAGCTTAGGTCTTCTAATAGCTCGCCAGGTCCTTACAACAACTTTAAGGGTGGTACAGTGACCACCCGCTTCGGCAGATGAAGGACCTCCAGCTTCCACGGCCCTAGCCTACACCTCTAGTGAAGGCAACGCTGGGAACCACATCCAGGCCTTTGCTCAAAGCCTGTCTCCTTCCCCCAGTCACCACATGCTGCTCTAAGCTTACTTTCCAGGTTGGTTTAGTCAAAAGGCCCAAACCAACTCAGGATACAAAGTATGACACTGAGGCTACAAAGGTGTCCACATGTGCATCCCGAGCGCCATGGCCAGATCAGTCCCTCCTCCCCCTCCCTTGGCATCTTCCCCCTCCACCCAGAGATGTGATCAGCTTTACATGGCCACCACCAAGTGAGGCTGCCTGTCCCTTGACAAAGATGATATGCTTGGCCAAATTTTAGTCAGGCTTCTGACACTTCCCTTTGACTCATTGGTGCACTCCTTGCAAAATCCAGATTTGGCAAGAACAAAGCTGTCAGTTTGGCAAGGACTCCTTCTCCTTCATGTCTGATCAGATTCTTCACCCACCACCATCCCCCCAGGTGATGCTGGTCATGCTGACCTGTCTTCATCAGAACACTGTTAGGTTGGCTTAGCCAGGAACCCCCTTACCCCTGACGCTCCCTCTTAGTCATTTTCCATCCACTGACCCCAGCCTGGCTCCAGGGTTATAAATTCTGACTTGTCTGTGGTGTATTCAGAGGGGGAGCCCGATCTCTCTTCCCCGCTAGGCAGTCCCATCGCTGTTGTCCCTGTACCTATCACAATGGTCATGAATAAAGCCCACCTTGCCATGCTTTAACAAGTGAAATTAAATAATATTTTCCTTAACATCCCACAGTGTCACTAACACTGGGTGTCACTCATCTTTCATGTTTCTCAGCCTGAGGGGGGCTTGAAAAATCCTAGTGTCATCTTTAACGTGTGCTAAATTTATATGTTTGCACTTAGTTTATATATCTAAATATTTAATGCAACAATGTAACTGGGGCGACTTGTACTCTTAAACCGCTAAATTATATTTCTTAGCAATTTAGATGCCTTGTCGTTACATGATTGGCCTGCAGCCTAGGAATTAGCACCTAGCATGCCTAGGGCTATGGCCTGAATCTGCAAGTCCAGCCGAATGTGGGAGTTTGGTTACACTCCCTAAACTTCTGATATCTTACCTCCAAAGTATAGAAAACACAGTAACTACTTCAAAAGTTTGTTCTGAAGGGAATACAAACTAATTCATTAAGGCAGCTTGCTTTCTCAAATAGGAAAAGTTAGCAGCTGTTATTGCTCATTATTTTGGGGGGATGTTCATCTCTTTTCTTCTTAGTTTGTAAAAACTATGTATATACTTAGGGTATTTACTTTGTGACACAAACATTTTTATTTTCTAGTTGATCATTTCTTTAGTAACTTTCTTTTTTGTTTTGTTTTGTGTTTTAGATCCAGGGTCTTGCTATTTTGCCCAGGCTGGACTTGAACTCTGGACTCAAACAATCCTCCCACCTCAGCCTCCCAAGTAGCTAGAACAACAGTCATGTGCCACGTGCCTTAGTAATTTTCTGTGTGGTGATTAATTCTAAACTTAATTTTTAAAATTTTGTTAGTTAAATCTAGCAACGTCTTTTTTTATAGTTTCTAGCTACAGTGTTATACTTGCCCTGTTTTATATTTGTTAAAAGAGTCGCCTAATTGTTTTTTTTCTAGCACCATATTTTAAACAGCCTTATTTTTATGCTTATGTAATGAATCTGGAATTTATTTTGATGTAAGATATCATGTAACATATCTAACTTTAACTCCAAATGATAAGCCTATTGACCTAGCACTTTTTAATTAATTTATTATTGCCCCACTATTGTAGAATATTATTTTCTCTCATATAGTAAATTTTACATAAATTTGAATCCATTTATGGGTTCACAATCCAGTTTATTCTTTTTTTGTTTCAATCCTTTTGGGGGAACAGGTGGTTTTTGGTTACAGGAATAAGTTCTTTAGTGGTGTTTTCTGAGATTTTTGTGCACTCATCACCCAACCAGTGCACACTGTACCCTATGTGTAGTCTTTTAGCTCTCACCCCTCTCACTCTCCCAGCAAGTCTCCAAAGTCCATTGTATCATTCTTATGTCTTCGCATCCTCGTAGCTTAGCTCCCACTTATAAGTAAGAACATATGATATTTGGTTTTCTATTCCTGAGTTACTTAACTTATTCATTATTAAAGGCCTCCAGCTCCATTTAAGTTGCTACAAAGGCCATTATTTCATTCTGTTTTATGGCTGAATATATTCCATGTTTACACACCACATTTTCTTTATCTATCATTGGGTAAAGATGCCCATCATTGGTTAATGGACATTTAGGTTGGTTCCATATTTTTGCAATTGTGAATTGTGCTGCTATAAACGTGCGTGTGCAAGTGTCTTTTTCATATAATGACTTCTTTTCCTCTGAGTAGATACCCAGTAGTGGGATTGCAGGATCAAATGGTAGTTCTACCTTTAGTTCTTTAAGGAATCTCCACACTGTTTTCCATAGTGGTTGTACTAGTTTACATTCCCACCAGCAGTGTAGAAGTGCTCCCTTTTTACCACATCAATGTCAACATTTATCATTTTTTGATTTTTTAATTGTGGCCATTTTTGCAAGAGTAAGGTGGTATCTCATTGAGGCTTTGATTTGCATTTCCCTGATAGCGCTGTTGAGCATTTTTTCATATGTTTGTTGGTTGTTTTTCTATCTTCTTTTGAGAATTGTCTATTCATGTCCTTATCCCACTTCTTGATGGGATTATTATTTTTTTTCCCCACCGATTTGAGTTCCTTGCAGATTCTAGATATTAATCTTTTCTTGGATGTATAGATTGCAAAGATTTTCTCCCACTCTGTGGGTTGTCTTTTACTCTGCTAATTATTATGATTAATATTTGCTGTGCAGGAGCTTTTTAGCTTCATTAGGTCTCATTTATTTATTTTGTGTTCTTGTTGCATTTGCTTTTGGGTTTTTAGTCATGAATTCTTCACCTCAGCCAATGTCTAGAAGAGTTTTTCTGATGTTATCTTATAGAATCTTTAGGGTTTCAGTTCTTAGATTTAAGTCTTTGATTTATCTTGAGTTGGTTTTGTATAAGGTGAGAGACGAGGATCCGGTCTCATTCTACATGTGGCTTGCCAATTGTTCCAGCACCATTTGTTGAATAGGGTGTTCCTTTCCTCACTTTATGTTTTTGTATGCGTTGTTGAAGATCAGTTGGTTGTAAATATTTGGCTTTATTTCTGGGTTCTCTATTCTGTTCTGTTGATCTATGTGCCTAATACCAGTACCATGTTGTTTTGGTAACTATAGCCTTGTGGTATAGTTTGGAGTCAGGTAATGTGATGCCTCCAGATTTGTTCTTTTTGTTTAGTATTGCTTTAGCTATGTGGGCTCTTTTTTGGGTCTATATAAATTTTAGGGTTGTTTTTTCTACTTCTGTGAGGAATTATGATGGTATTTTGATGGGAATTGTATTAAATCTGTAGATTGCTTTTGGCAGTATAGTCATTTTCACAATATTGATTCTACCCATCCACGAACATGGGATGTGTTTCTGTTTGTGTTATCTATGATTTCTTTCAGCAATGTTTTGTAGTTTTCCTTGTAGAGATCTTTCACTTCTTTGGTTAAGTATATTCCTAAGTGTGTTTGTATGTATTTATTTATTTTGCAGCTGTTGTAATAGGAATTGAATTCTCGATTTGATTCTCAGCTTGGCTACTGTTGGTGTATACCAGTGCTACTGATTTATGTACATTGATTTTGTATCCTGAAAGTTTACTGAATTCATTTGTCAGATCTAGGAGCTTTTAGTTAAAATGATCTTGTTGGTTAGCCCTAATCTGATATGACTGCTGTACTCATAAGAGGAGATGACCACCCTGACATGCAGGTCACAGGGAGAAGGAAGCCATCTGCAAGCCAAGGAGAGAGGCCACAGGAGAAACCCACCCTGCAGACACCTTGATCTCGGACTTCCAGGTTCCATGATTGAGAGATGATAGAAGTCTGTTGTTTGAGCCCCCAGTCTTTGATATTTGTCATGGCAACCCAGGCAAACTTATATGGGGTGTGTGTGCTCCCACATGTGGTGACATACCTGGTAGCATGAGCTTCAGAAGCCGGCTGCCATGAGGGGGAGGCTCCAGGAGCCCTGCAGAGGGGTGAATCATCTTGCTGTGTATCAGCAATGGGGGCTCTGAGGACCCAGGGACTTTGGGCCACAGTGAGTCAGGTTCCTCTCACCCTCACCAGGGGACATTAGAGCAGGGTGGCCCCAGTTTCAGGAGTGATTGCTGTGGTGGGCAGGAATGAGGCCATCCAACCCCTGAGCTGCTCCCTTTCCTGGCCCCTGCCCTCCCTTCCCTTGCTGCAGCGTCCTGTGCCTGTAACAACTGGACCCTACCATCTCACAGCTCAGGCTGGCCCTCACCAGCACTGCCATCTGCCCTGCATCCTCCCAGCAGGGACAGGTCAGTCCTTGCCTGGGGACTACTGGGTGCCCCCCAAGGCAGGCCCAGAGTGTTGGGTGTCTTCCTCCACTGCACAGTAGGTGTGGGCAGTGACAGCTGGACAGGCATCCTCCCATGGCTCCCCATCTCCCCTGTGACCCCTTGCTCACAATGTGCATCTTTCTGGCTTCCCCCTTTCCCTGTCCCCATGCTCTGTGGACTCCTCACTTGCAGTCCTCCTGCAACCAGAGCCCCAGGTTCTGAGCTCTGTGCTGCCCTCACTCCTGTGAAAGCCCCACCTGGTGAATGGCTTCAGTGACTTCCTCCCCAGACCCTGAGCAGCAGCAGTGTGGAGGCCAGACCCAGCCTGGTGACCGAAGCAGGATCAATAGATGGATTAGTGGAGATAGTGGGTCTTTGCTCTCCCAAAATTCTGAGCAGATGCAAATGCACCTGGCAGAGAAAGCACGAAAAACTATCCTCCATCCTTAATGCACAGAGGGCTTACTCAACGCCAGACCAGGGCAAGGCTTGAGGGCAGGGAGGGGATCCAGGCCACACATCACTGGGTGCAAAAGGAGGACAAAGAGACGGTCCAGGTGAAGGTCACACACAGGAAACTCACAAAGCCTCACATTATGGACCAGGCTTTGCTGGAACACGGGAAGTTTCACTTCGCCTGCTGTGCCCCCATTTCCGCATCTGTTTGTTCTGTGGATAAATCAGTGAATGCTCTGGACCTCCCCCTCCCCGCACTCTGAAACTTTTCTTCCTGCTCCATCAAAATGTACCCATGCAGGGTTTCAATCTTCAGGGCTCTCTGTGCAGCTGCCAGGGCCCATGAGCACAAGGTTTTGACAATGAGAGCAAAGCAGAGCATCACGTGTTTCGCTTTCTTGCTAACAAGGAATGAAGTCCAGGAATTCCAGACCTTGTTTTGCTAATTGTAGAGGCTCTCCAGATTGGGACGGCTTCCCAGCTGCCCTCAAATCAGATCTGCTCTGCTGACTGGCAGGCCTAGGAGAGAGCAGAGAGGCAGACATTGAAGAAACAAAACAAGAAAACATACAAAAGCTGCAGAAAGAGG
Source organism: Ateles fusciceps (assembly GCA_036589455.1). NCBI lineage: Eukaryota > Metazoa > Chordata > Mammalia > Primates > Atelidae > Ateles > Ateles fusciceps. Next base: position 299,913 of record JAZHEH010003238.1, read on the forward strand.
AGTTTACAGAGCACTGTAGTAATAATAAAACAGGACTCATGTCACCACACACACACTCTCACACTCTCTATTGTCTATTTCACTTATTTCCATTCTAATCTTTCTCTCTTCTTTCTTCTTTCTTTCTCTCTTTCTTTTTCTTACTTTATTCCTTTCTTTCTTTTTTTGAGACACAGCTCACTCTTGTTGCCCAGGCTAGAGTGCAATGGCACAATCTCAGCTCACTGCAACCTCCGCTTCCGGGGTTCAAGCAATTCTCCTGCCTCAGCCTCCAGAGTAGCTGGGATTACAGGCGCGCGTCACCACGCCTGGCTAATTTTTTGTCATTTTAGTGGAGACAGGGTTTCACCATGTTGGCCAGACTGGTCTTGAACTTCTCACCTCAGGTGATCTGCCCACCTCAGCCTCTCAAAGTGCTGAGATTACGGGCGTGAGCCACCGCACCTGGCTCTGCTTTCTTTAAACTTACTTGGCTCTTCTTTTGCTAGTGTCTTAAGGTGAAAACTAAGGACATCTGTTTGAGATCATCCCTCTTTTCCAATATAAGCATGGGTGCTATAAATTTTCTCTAAGTACTTTAATAGCGTCCGCAGGTATTAATATGTTATGTTTTGATTTTATTTAGTTCAAAAGACTTTACAATTTTTAAAAAACTATTTCTTTGCCCATGGGTTATTTAAAAGTGTGTTACTTACTTCTCAAATACTTGGGGATTCCTAGGTTATCTTTTAGTTATTGATTTCTAATTTAATTCTATTGTAATCTGAAAATAGACTTTATGTGATCTTGGATCCTTTAATATTTACTGGGATGGTTTTATGGCCCAGAATATGGTCACTCTTGGTAAATGTTTGCCATGCACTACACAAAGATATGTGTCTGCCTGCTGTTGCTGAATTGAGTGTTCTATAAATGTCAATTAGGGCAAGTTTGTTTATAGTGTTATTTAAGGCTTCTATATTGTGGCTGATTTTGTCTATTTCTTTAATCAGTTATCAATTATTGAGGTCAGTGTATTTAAATGTTAGACTATAATTGTGGATTTATCTATTTCTCCTTGAAGTTCTATCACTTGCTGGCTGGTGTATTTTGAGGTTCTGTTATTAGGTGCACAAATGTTTTAGATTGTTATTTTTCCTGAGGAGTTGGTTCCATTAATAATAATAAGAAGAAGAAGTTAACTTTTTTATTTCTGGTAATAGTCTTTGCTCTGAAATCGACTTTGTCTGATACTGATATATAATAGCTATTACATATTTCTTTTTATGTGTGTTAGCGTGGAATATCTTTTCCCATCCTTCCACCTCTTACTTATTTGTGACTTTATGTTTGCAATAGATTTCTCACAGTAGCATACACTTGAGTCTTGCTGTCTTATCCAACCTGGAAATGTCTGTCTTTTATTTGGAGTGTTATGACCATTTGCATTGAATGCATTTATTGATATAGGTAGGTTTAAATCTGCCATTTTGCTACTTGTTCTCTATTTGTCCTGTCTATTTATTTTGATTTAATTGAGAACTTTTTATTATTTCACTTTCTCTCTTTTGTTGGCTTATAGCTATACCGCTGTCATTTTAATGGTTGCTTTAAAATTTTTAGTAAACGTCATTTGTTACAGGTCACCTTCCAGTGATATTACGCCCCTTCATTTACATTAGCCTTTACATTGGCCACAGTACGTCGTTAGGACTTTTGGTCCATCAATTAGCTTTTGAAAAGATTCAGATAATAAGAAAGAAGTGTTACACATTTCCCACATAGTTACCATTCTCAGGCCTCTTCCTCCTTTGTATGAACCCATCTTTTCACCTAGTATAAGTTTCCTTCTGCCTGAAGGACTTCTGGTAGTATTTTTTGAGGGGGTGGCTCTGTTGGTAACTCTTTCAGCTATTGTTCGGAAGTTTCTTTACTTTGCCTTTGTTTTTTTTGCTGAGTATAGAATTTTCAATTAACAATCCTCCCCCATCGTCTGCTCCTTCAGCATTTAGATGGTATTCCGCTGCTTTCTCATTTGCGTTGTTTCCGACAAGAAGGATGCTGTTATCCTTATCTTTGTTCTTCTGTATGTAATATGTCTTTTTCTGTGGCTCCTTTTAAGGTTTTTAAAAATTACTGCTTTTAAGCAATTTGATCCTGATGTGCCTTGGTGTCATTTTCTTTATGTGTCTTGTGCTTGAGGTTTGTTGATATTCTTGCATGTGTGGGTTAATAGTTTATATAATATTATGAAAATTTTCAGCCATTGTTTCTTTATGTATCTTTTTTTTTTACTCAACTCTCTCCAGTTTGGGAATCCTAATTAAGCATTTATTAGGTTCTTGAAGTTTTCTCTGATGTACTGTTTATTTATTTTATATATTTTTTCTCTCTATGTATCACCTTATATTATTTCTTTAGCTGTGTCTTCAATTTCATTCACCTCTTCTTCTGCAATGTGTAATTTGCCATTAACTAAATTTTTCATCTCAGACATTGTAGTTTTTATCTGCAGAAGTTTGATTTAGGTCCCTACTTGAGCTTTTATACATATTGAATACAACTATAAATATTTTAATGCCTTAGTCTGATAATTCTAATGTCTGTGTCAGTTCTGAGTTGCTTTTGCTTGTTTGATTTTTCTTTATTAAGCGTCATATTTTCCGCTGTTTTGTATGCCTGAAGATATTTCATTGGGTACCAGACATTGTGAATTTTACCACTTTTGTGCTGGCTTTGTATTTCTATAAAAATTCTTAAATTTTGTTCTCATACCCAGTTAAGCTATCGGGAGGCAGTTTAATCATTTCAAGTATTGTCTTTTGGATTTGTTATCGATGCAAGACCATCGGTAGATAAATGCTGCTCTAGCAAATCTGAAAGACAATACCTGAGTACGGTACCTAATGCTGTGTGAATTAAGAGGTTTTCTACACTAGCTGGTGGAAACAGGCACTATATGGACCTATGTGAGCTGTATCAGCCCCAGGCACTGTTTCCTCTAATCCTTTCTAATGGTTCTTCTCCTAACCTCAGTTCTTTTTCTCACATACAAGCACTGACATGTTTACTGCTGATTACTTGAGGAAAACTCTGAAGATCTTCAGGGTTCTCTTCTGTGTTTCTCTAGTTTCTCCTCCCAGCACCTCTTCCTGGAAATGCTCTCAAGACAGTAAGTTGGCTTTCCCCTCATTCAATTTTCATCATTCAGGAATCACTGTTCCCAGCTTGACAGCTGAAGTTTTGAATGTAATTGTTTCTTATATTTTGCCCAGGTTTGTTATTGCTTCATGCAAGAGGGAAAATTAAGTCCCTACTTTCCCATGTTGGTTGGAAATGGAAATCTAAGAAATGCTTTTGAAATCCATTGAATCTGAGCTAGGAATGCTATTGACTGTAAGTAACAGGCAATGTGACTAACTATACCGAAACCTTTTAATGTTTACTCACGTGGCAGTCACCACTAATTAATCAATCCTTAACATGCCAGATGTTACTTGGGCACACGGATGTCCAAGTAGAGTCTACCTTTCTCAGTTCCCCAGGTAGTAGATGTGGTCAGGTGACTAAGTTCTGATAGATGGAAGCGGTGCTTGCAACTTCTAGGGTGTGTTAAGAGAGAAGGCCTGCTCATCTCCTCTCCTTTCTCCATCCTGCTGGCGGGAACCACATGTGATGGCTGGGGCTGAAGCAGCATCTTAGGCCACACGATGAGGTGTTGAACCTGGTCCCTGAAATTTGTGGAGCCATGTTTTCACCTATAGCCTGGATTTCTATAAGAAATAAACTTATATTTTGTTTAACATCATTGGTTTAGGCTTTCTGTCACTCACGTCCTAAATAGTCTAACAAATACAAATAAACAAGAATCGCAAAGGCAGATGAGTCTCCCAGTTGGCCCATAATGTAGGGGTGCTGTGGGGAAGTCAGCTCCTTTCATGATTATGTTCTGCCCTCCTTAGTATGTTGACATTTTGTTCTCATGTTTGACACCTCAGGGTTGCAAATGGCTGCCACAAATCCAAGCATCACATCCACGTTCAAGGCAAAGTAGAAGAAAAAGAACAGCTCTCTCCATTCTCATCTGGTATCTGTCTCTTATCAAGGAAAAACAAAACAAAACAAATGCCTTCCCAGAAGTCCCTTTCACATTTCATTACTCAAAGCTGGACTATCTGGTCACGCTTACTGCAAGGGAGGCTGGGAAATGAATGAGCTGCTTTCTAGCCCCTGGTGTGGGAGGAAGGCAAGGGAGAAAGTTTTTGGAAGTAGCTTCTGGGTTGGGCAGCCAACATCTGCCCCATACAGTAGGGTTAACAGCCATCTTAAAGGTGAAAGATTTGAAAAGCTGGATGTCTGACCACAGACCCTTTTTGTGGTGGGATCTGGAAGGGAGAGAAGAGGGAAGAAGAGAGGAATGTTTTCTTTAGACTGTCTTTGTGATTCTTCAGCTCTGAGTGTGCAGGAGATTTACTGAACGGAGTTGTGTGGACAAGTCCAGGCTCATTGTGCTTGGCGAGTGACTGGAGAGGCTCTCGCAGATCACTTTGACCACACAAGTGGTCCTTCACTCTCTGGCTTCACTCCCTGTCCTGCTGTCCTTCGCTCCCTGGCTTGGAGGCTAACCCCTGGGGCAGAGGCAGCACTACAGCTTCTTCATGGAACTTCATCCCCATGGGGTCTCAGATACTCAGTTTTCAGAAGAAACTTTCATCTCATGCATTGTACTGAGGAGTCAAAAGGGCCTGGGAAGTGGGTTATTTTGGTATCAGAAGCACTCAGAGGTGCTCTGAGCACCTCTCAGAGAGCACTTCTCTCCGCCCAGGGATGCACTTTCCTTTGAAGGACTAAGCACAGTTCTGGAGTCTTTACTCCCTTTGACAACTGGGGAAAGAAAAGAATCCCAAGGACAGAAGTCCTGGTGGATATCACTTCGAAATCACATGGAGAAAAAAACCACACTGTGTCAGCTGTTCCCCACCCCTAAGATTATTTACTCCAAGAAAATAAATGTGTAACCCAGATGTTGGCTGGTTGAACCTCACTCCATACCTTGAAGAAGTCCAAAGGCCTCTGTGAGCTATCCGTGGGTGTGTGGTCTCAGGGTAACCTTGGCCTCTGACTTTGGCATGAAATGACCATTTTCTTTAACATACACACGTGAATACATACACACATGTGTGTACACACACAGGCACGCACATGTTATACAGATACACATGCACGTGTACACATATGCAGAAGCACACAAACACATGTACATGTGTGCACGGCCTGTTCACGTGAAGCCCTGTGTGCTGAAGCTTTGGGAGCAAGAGGCTCACTGGGAAGTTGTCTGCACTGCAGAGTGACAGCAAGCTCCCCCTGGTCTTCCACTCAACTGGTTAGAAAGCAGCCCTTTGGTCTCTTCCTCCATGGCTTCTTGCTAGGCCTTGGGCATTGTGGCCTCAGCTGCAGCCACCATCTCTGGCAGTGGCACCCCTTTCTCCACCCTCCCTCCACTGCACCCAAGCTGTCTCTTTGCCTTGCTTCAGGTAAATTTCTCCTCTGCCAATCGCCACATCCTTGAGTTTTGCTGGCACCATATTTCAGGCCCCCATACTCCAGACTGCTTTTAACCAGCTATCTTCCCAGCAAATGCCGCTTCCTCTCACAGAGCGCTTCTGGTGACGTCACCTCTATTACATACCCAAGGGAGACAGGCCCTTCTGAGCAGCACAGATTTAGTGCCCCAAGCAGTGTCCATCAGCCTTCAGGACCCACCACATACTGCCTGAGGGACCGGGGCAGACACTCCTCCCCCTCCCCCACCCCAAGGGACTTGACCACCCAGCACCCTTCCTGGGTCACCGGGCTCCTCCATGCCCAGCGTGGCACTGTCAGGCCTGCCCAGGCTCCAGCACGGGGCCTGAACCTGGGCCACCATCCAGCGGGCTCACAGGGACTCCCACTAGGAGGCAGACTGGAGGCTCAGGGGATGGAGGAAGAGCTTGACTGTGGGAGAGGACGCAGACTGTGCAACAGGACATGTGCCCATGAACAAAGGAGAGAAATTGGGGGTGGTGGTGGCCATGGGCAAGGTCCTGAGGGATATTGTTAGAGAGTGGTGTAAAAGAGGCAGCTGACGACCCCACCGCAGCCGGGGCTATAGCACCTCCCCCCCTCCTCTCACTGCCACAGTAGGAGACTCAGCCTCACGTGGGTTTTATTTATTTCTTTGCTTGTGTTTGAGAAGTGAAACCAGCATTAAAGACCAGGATATTTCACACAAAGGTCAGGATTTCTAGCTTGTCTTTAAGCACCAGCTCAGGTCCTGTTGGGCCGCTGCTGCATGGTGACAATCCGCTGACTAAGGAGGAGCCACCCCCTCGGTCTGGGCTGTGCATCCCCCAGCTGGCCAGAGCCTGCAGGCCCAGAGATTTCCTCTCCTGCTGCCAGATCTCACTTAGCTCCCCAGGCAAGGCCACCTGAGCTCCAGACCCTGGTGAGAACCTCCTCAGCCCTCCTTGTCTGGACTCCATGTCTCCAGCTGCAGGGGTTTGGCTGCACCCGCAGCCCCGTGCTGAGCACAGGCTGGGTCTGGGTGGGGGCTGGACAGATAGCCAGCATCCCAGCTACCAAGTTGGGTCCCTACCATTCGGGGAGGAGCGCTGTGGCCTGGCTGGGATGGCAGCACCTTCCTGGCCAGCTTGCCGCTCTAAGCAGGGTGTTGATCTCCCTGAAGTGGACTCTGAGATGGCCAGGGACACACAGGAAGTACACTGCCCTGGCGACTTACATTGGTAGAGAGAAGGCAGGAAGCAAATATTGGTGGAGGGTGTGGAGAGCAGGCATCAAAGGTGAGACAAGGCCAGTAATGGGTGCCACTGACTGTCCTAGGTGAGGTGTAGACCTGAGGGACACTGTGACGTCAGTAGTCAGTGAACTGCTTACATAAGAAATCTATAACAAAACAATGCATGAAAGAACCTCTGAAGGGACAGGGGAATGGGGTAGCCGAGTAACTCTGGACATGAGTGGAGCCTCTGAGAGGAAAGTAGAAGGACTCTATGCAGCCCTGGGCTCTGGCCGGCGAAACTGCTTCTCCCAGGTCAGCGCTGCTCACAATGCATGCATCCTGGAGCTGTGTGATTAATTAAGGAAATGGGTGGCAGCCAGTGGGAGCAGGCTTCTCCCTGCTGCAGTGGGAGTCACAGATAAGCAAGGGGCAGAGCCCAGGATGACCTGTGCGGTGACGGATTCGAGTTGGAGGCGTCAGTGGGAACCCACATTTCAGTTTACCATAGGTACAGACAGTTACATGCAGACATGTTCCCAGTGGTATTTATTAATCAGCACACACGTGTGTTTCTGTGCTCTGTTAGTTGAGAGGGCCTAGAATAAATGACACTCCCTAGCAAGGAGCACCACACACCCTGACCTTGGTGTCTGTCTAACACCATTCCCCATGTAAAAGGAGATGGGCTCCTTAGGGAAATGACTGGTTCTGGGGCGGTGCAGAGAATGTGCAAGATGATCCTGGTACCTCTTGTAGTGCCAGAATGTCAGGAAGTGCTCAGAAAACAAAACCGCAGTCATAGGGGGCCCAGGAGCCAATGGAGAGAGTGCCCAATGGCCAAGGCGGGAGCAATTTGAGCAACAGCATAAATACATAGTGTGGGACTGTAACCCTGAGTCTGTCCGTCCTGCTAAAATGTAACACCACAGACTGGATAGTTCATCAAGAACAGAAATGCATTTCTCCCAGCTTGGAAGGCCAAGGCCAAGGCACTGGCATTTGGCTTGGTGAGGGCTTCATGGTATGCCCTCACCCTGTTGAAGGCAGAGGGGCAAGCCTGACACCACCCCCCTCCATCAAGCCCATTTATGGGGGCACCGACCCCCTCCCAGCAGGAGCCCTCCTGGCCTAATCACCTCTTAAAGACCTCATCTCTTAATATGGGACATTGGCAACACCTGGATTTTGGAGGCTCAGGTTTAAAACATAGCAAACCCGAAGTGTAAAGTACACATCCCTGAGACCCAGGGCCCAAGCTCCAGGTAGCCCTTTTTGCCCAGGCTTGGCTGCAGGCTCCGGCCCCAGCTAGAAACTCAGGGAGATTTCACTCCCACTACTAAATGAGTGTGACCCCAGCACTGGATAGTGCAGAGAGCCCGTGCACAATGTGGTGACACCACAGCCCCTAGAAAGAGCCCTTACTAAGTTCAAAGTGTCCTCAGAGCAGGGGAGTCTTAGTTTGCTTGGGCTACCATAGCAAAATCAGAGACAGCGGGGTGTAAACAACAGAAACTTACTTCCTCATGGCTCTGGAGGCTGGAAGTCCAAGAGCAAGGTGCTGCAGGGTTGGCTTCTCCCACAGCCTCTCCCCTTGGTTTGTAGATGCCACCTTCTCCCTGTGTCCTCAGATGGTCTTCCATCTGTGTGTGTCTGTGTCCTAATCCCCTTTTTATAGAAGTCTTAATGGATTAGGCTTACCCCAATGACCTCATTTCACCCTAATCACCTCTGCAAGACCCTGTCTACATATACAGTCCCATTCTTGGGTACCGGAGGTTAGGACTTCAACACATGAATTTTGGGGGACACAATGTAGCTCATAACAGGGGGCTTCCACACACTCGCAAGCCCCGCTGTGGGCTATTCCCTGAACAATCTCCGCCCTGCTCTCCCTCACCTGCTTGGATTCCCACTTGTCCACTGCCACCATGGCCCACCCTGGAGGCTGGTTTCTGCCAGGTGCATCCATGTCCTTCACCAGCATCCTCAGGGTGAGGGCAGTGCGGGGTCCCAGGCCAGGGCTGGGGAGGGTCTCCTTGAAGCCCCAACCCTCCGTATAACCACTGAGCCCCTGCAGCTCACCTGCCCAATATCTTCCAAGGTCTCTTTAATGCACATTGGCCACTTCCAGCCATCACAGTTGCTCTGGAATCTCATCCTCATCCAGAGACAGACAAAAAGAAACTCCAGAAGCTAGAGCCCAGGCCAAGGATTTCAGGGCTGAGAAGTCCCAGGGCATTCCCTCCTCCTTGATCCTCTTCCCAAACCAAGTGCCTACTCTCCTTCAGGAGGGAGGTGAAGCTTCCACTATCTGGAAGCAGGTAGAAGTTCAATCCTGGAAGGGGCTGGAGGTGTTCACCTCGGGTGAACCCTCTGCACATAAGGTCATGGCCAGAAATGGCCATGGCACCCACCAAAGCATTAAGTGTTTTTCCTATCTAACACAAGAACCCTCCTGCTTCATCCATGCAGGGAACTAAATACTATGTCGTCTCTCTAATTAAAATTTAAATTGTAGCATCTGTGAGTTTTCCAGGGCTGCTGTAACCAAGTATCACAGCCTGAGGGCTTCAACAACAGACATTTGCTTTCTCACAGTTCTGGAGGCTGCAAGTCCATGATCAAGCTGTGTGTGGACGGGTGGGTTCCCCTCTAAGGCCCTGAGGGCTGGTGTGTCCTGGGCCCTTGCCTGGCTTTTGCTGGTGGCTGGAGACCTGCGGCATTGCTGACCTCCGGCTCATGTTCACGTGCCATTCTCCTTGTGCATGGCTGCTCCAAACTCCCCTTTATGAGGATCCTCATCACATGGGATTCAGGGTTGTTATGGGCTGAGTTCTACCTTCCAAAATTCATACATCTAAGTTCTAAGCCCCAGGACCTCAGAATGGAACCAAATTTGCAATTAGGCCTTTAAACAGGCCATAATGTAAAAAATGAAGCCATTAAAGTAGCCCTTAATCCAACCTGACTGGGGTGCTTGTAAGAAGAGGGGATTGGGACACATGAAGAGACCCCAGGGGATGCAAGTGAACAGAGGAACGACCACGTGGGGGACACAGCGAGAAGGCGGCCAGCCGCATGACAGGGAGAGAGGCCGCAGGAGAATTCAACCAAGAGGCTGCAGGAGAATCCAATCCTGCTGATGCATTGCACCTCCAACTTCCAACCTCTGGAACTGTGGGGAAATGAGCCTCTGTTGTTTAAGCTGCTCATGTGGGGTATTCTGTTACGCAGTCTCAGCTGACTCATACGAGGGCCCACCCTACTCCAGGATGACCACATCTTAACTATTACATCTGCAGCAACCTTATCTTTAAATAAGGTCACATTTGGAGACACTGGTGATTTGGACTTCAATATATACATTTTGAGGGACATGATTCAATCTGTAACCTAGTGTTTCTGGGCCCTGGCCCCCAGTGTCCCCATACCAAGCAATAGCTGGGAATACTGACTCGCCCTGGATTTCCTGCAGAGGGTCATTTTTCACACTTGCCATCCTTAGTCCCTGGCATGGCTCAACCCCACCTCTCCCTGCCTTCCCTCCTGGTTCCAGACACAGACCTGCCTTGTATGACGTACTTATTGCCGCTTATCAACTACCCAAAACTTAGGCTTGAAACAACCACTATTTTCTTTGCTCTCACTCCCGTGGTCCAGCTGTCTTACACTGGGGCACCTCGCATGGCTAAAGTCATCTAGGGATGTCTTTAGCTGGGTCTTGAGCGGGAGTCAGCAAACTGCAAGCCCGCCTGCCATCTGCTTGTGTAAATAAAGTTTTATTGGCACACAGCCAGGCTCATACAGTTATGTGTTGCCAGTGGCTGCTTCGTGCTGCAACAGCAGTTGCTAAGGTAAGACAGAAACTGTATGTGGCCCCTAAAGACCTAAAATATCTACTATCTTGCTCTTTATAGAAAAGCTTGCTGAGCCCTGGTCTCAGCCTGCGTCACTCCCTTGCTCAGTGGCCAACGGTCACCTGAAGGAACTCATCCTCACGAAGCCTTACCGGACTTCCTCATACGGGCTGGGGTGCTCTCAGGGTTCCAATGGCTCACACAATATCAGTCCAAAATTCAAGGGGTGGGGGAAATGGGTCTCCCCCTTGACAGGAGGGTCACAGCACATCACCAAGGGCTACACATAGAAGGGTGGGAGGAGCCATTGCCGCCTTCCTTGCAAATGTCACTCATATGTCTTCCCTCGAACGGGCCAAGCACAGCTAAGTCAAGGCCATGATGTTTGACACAGCCTGACTGACCGCTTGGGGAAGCAGAGAATCAGAACACAGAGCAACCTCTCTATGGCCAGTTATGTTCTTAGGGCTCGGGACCGCACACATTCCCAGGTTCCTCCCATCCAACCAGTACCTCCTGCCTCCCCACGCCTCTACGCCCCGGGCTCTTGTTACCAGAACCAAGGACTACACTTCCCACAGTGACGTCAGCGGGGCCCAGAGCCATTCACTCCACAGCTGCACGCAGCCCAGCTCAGCTCAGCAAATGAACACTGGGCTGCAGCTGGGGTGGAGGCAGAGGCGAAACCCAGGGAGGGCTAGACATGAGGGCCTTCCACGCCCCCACATTGTGGCAGTCCCCCTCTGTCTATTGCATAATCCTCTTCTCTCTGGTCACAGAACACTCCACTATTTTGGCAAAGAAAGACAGCCAGCCAGGACCCGAAGGCCATTTTTTTTTTTTTTTTTTTTTTAGTCAGAGTCTTACTCTGTCTCCCAGGCTGGAGTGCAACCCATCTTCTTATGGTTTGCTTTCCTTGAGAAAGGCACAGTCTTTGCCTATAGTGGGCTAGGGCAGCCATAGTACTGCACACTGGGGGTCTCAGACGTCTCTTATCTCACAGTTCTGGGGGAAGGAAGTCCAGGATGGAACTGTGGGCAGGGGTGTCTGCTTCTGAGACAGCGTCTGTACGAGACCCCTCCGGGGGCTCCTGCTGTTTGCTGCCAATCTTCGGCATTCCTTAGCTTGTAGGTACGTCACCTTGACCTCTGCCTTCTTGACCACTTGGGGTTCCCTCCTATGTGTGTCTGTGTCCAAATGTCCCCTTTTTATAAGGACACCACTCATACTGCATTAGAGGCCCACCCTACTCCAGTGCGACCTCATCTTAAATAATTACATCTGCAACAACTCTATCTCCAAACAAGGTCGCATTCTGAAGTACAGGGAGTTAGGACTGTAACTCCCAGTACAGTTAGAGCTAGAACATGTCTCTTCTTGGTGGGGGCACTTTTCGACAGTAACACACTGTGTTTTGGAAGCTAAGTGGTAGGATGGGCTCAGCCTGTGCCACCTGGTCCACCCCACTGTGCCCCAGATGAGGGGGAGGGCGGGACTTACGGCCCCAGCTTGTCAACATGGGGCAGGGGCATTCCCAGAAATTGGGATCCTGGGCTCCCTAAACAAGAGTGAAGAGGGGAGTCGGGGGGACAGGAGGGAGACCGGGAAAGGAGGGACGGAAGCCTGGCAGGCTCTGAGGTCGGCACACGCTGCTCACAGCTCACAGCAGCCCTGCTGTCTCTGGCTGCATCTTACCAGAAAACCGAGGCTCAGAGAGACACATTTCGCGTGAGAGGCTGGGCCAGGCTAGAACCGAGCCTGTCTGACTCCAGATCGCTTCATGAAGGAGTGGGGCTTTCTACCTATCCTTTGAAATTCCTCTCCTGCACCTCCCTGGATTGTGCCACTTCTGAATAAAAAGCCGTCATTTTATGAGGCAAATAAAATGCTATGATTCCAGGAGTGAAAATATTCTTATCTGGAAAAGAGGGGCTGAGGCTTGGGACCCTCTGACAATTTAGGTCACGGCTGATTCCGATATCCCTAAGAGAGGGAGGCTTTTGAGATTCTAGAACGGGGGTTGGCAAGCCATACTCTAGAGCCAAATCTCGCTGCTGTCTGTCTCTGTGCAAGCTGGGAACTGCATTTTTAAAGGGTTGTAAGAGACAAGAATTCAAACAAAGAATTGCAACAGGGACCACGTGTAGCCTGTAAAGCCTAAAACATTTACTATCCGGCCCTTCACTAGAAAAAACCAGAGCAACATGGAAAGTGGGGAAGGGAGTGCACGGCAGGCTGGAGAGGGGCTGGGGAGCAGCCCAGGGCCTGCCTGGCTCCACCTCAGACCCCGAGACCGACCAGCATTGCCTGGAGCACTAGAGGCTGAGTGCTCCCTCATCAGGACCAGGAAGGCCTCAGGAAGGCCTGAGAACACCAGCTCCTGGAAGCCACAGAAACATCCAGGACATGGAGATTTTTGCAAGCTAAGCAGGCCAGGTCACTTTGACCTCAAGGGCAATGGAGGTGTATTTTACCAGAGGTGGAGTCCTGGGAGACGCCCTGTGAATCCTCTGGGTTCCATCCATTCTCCTTCTCTGGGTAGCAGCAAACCCATTAAGTCAACCACTGCAAGCAACACCACAAGCCCCAAATACAAGAGAGAGTGAACAGAGCCTGCCTGTGCCCTGTGGGCTCGGGAGCATTGCTTCTACATCCCTCCTTCTAGGCCTTGTGGTGTTCACATGGCTCCAAAGATGTCAATACGTTTCCCAAGAAGCAACGTTACAGTAGGTAGCTAGTCAGACATGAGCAGGGCAGGAGAGGGCCCCACATCCCAGAACGTCAGGCCACCATCAGGTGATGGTCAGGTGGTTGTTACACTGTCTCTCTAAAATAATAACTGGTTGCAGCCAGCGCCAGAGAAAGGCAGTCTCCCAGTAGACAGAAAGAACCTGAAACTGGTGATCAGTAGCTTCGTGATAAGATCTCAGGAGTTGGGCGAGTGGGCTCAAGCACGTGCACTAGAGACCAAATGGCAGAGTGGAGCTGCTTAATGACCTTCAGGGGAGATTTGACTGGGAAGGGGAAGAACACCTGAAGCAAGCATGTGCACAATTTTCAGTAAACATACTGCATGCTCCCTAGTGCTGGCAAGCCACTGTGCATGCAGACAGCCCACCCCAAGGGAAGAGTACGGGAAGAAGAGACACAACCCCCTGGAAGCCTGCCAATGTATAAATTTCAAGTCAATGGTCAAACCACATACTTGATCTTACCAGTCGTCCAGTTGGCTCTCTTCCAAGTGTACTTTACCTCCTTTCATTCCTGCTCTAAAACTTTCTTAATAAACTTTCACTCCTGCTCTAAAACTTGCCCGGGTGTCTCTCACTCTGCCTTCTGCCCCTCGGTAGGATTCTTACAAGGAGGCAAGAACTGAGGTTGCTGCAAATCCATACAGATTTGCTGCCACTAACGTACGTTGGTGCCGCATGACTCAGAAACATTCCACTGCTAACAGTAACATCTTTCCAGTCACCTTGTTCTCTGAGCTCCCGATTCTGTGCTGGCTTTCCCCATTCTACACAGCGCCAACTTGGGCCCAAGGGAAAACAGCTCCTCTCCCTGGACTCCTCCACCCAGCGGCCCGTCCCTCTCGCCCTCCCCCACGCTATTCTTCCACTTGGTCCTTTCCCCCAATTCCTCCCATGTTTTCATGCTAAGCAAATTTGCTATGACCTCACTCTGAGGACTCACCTCATACATGCATTTAACCTACATGAGTTGAACTATAGTAATTTCCAAAATATGAAGGAGAAAAATACATATTATTTTAAATTGTGTGGGATAATTCCTCCTCTCATTCCATTCCATGTGCTAGGGATTAGCCTGGGGGTAGGAGATTAGAATTTGCTACTCCAGTTCTTGACTCCTGTTCCGGTAGCACGAGTTTCTAGCCTCCTTTACCGTGATCCTAGTGTTGATGGGTAGGTATTTGTGATCCAAAGTTAGCTGCCTCTGAATGCAAGCCAACTACTGATCTGACCTAAGGGGAGGGACGATGTGTCTGTGATGGACGTGCAGAGGGAGAAAACATCAGTGTTGGCTGACACGTGGCATATTGTGCTCTAGGGATGATTTAAGAAAATCTTCAAAAGTAATTTCAGTTAACTGGGATTTCACCTTCTGAGCTGGTTTTAGAATTTAACTCTCATTTAAGACATGGCTCTCCTTACTTACTTTTTAATTTAGTAGACTTTATTTTTGTAGAGCAGTTTTAGGTTTACAGCAAAATCAAGTAGAAAGTAGAGATTTCCCACCAGAGTGGTGCCTGTTTTAGCTGATGAACAGACACTGATATCATTATCATCTGGAATGTATAGTTTAAATTAGGGTTCACTCCTAGTGGTGTACATTCTGTGGGTTTTGACAAACGTATAATGACATGTATCCACCATTGTGGTATGACGCAGAATAGCATCACTGCCCTAAAAATCCTCTATGTCCTGCCTGTCCATCCCTCCCTCTCCCACAACCCCTGGCAACTACTGATCTTTTTCCTGTCTCCATAGTTATGCTTTTTCCAGAATATCACAGAGTTGGAATCAGCCAGTATGTAGCCTTTTCAGATTCACTTAGTAATAGGCATTTAAATTTCTTCCATGTCTTTTCATGCTTGATAGCTCATTTCTTTTTAGCACTGAATGATATTCCTTCATCTGGACACACCACAGTTTATCCATTCACCTACTGAGGGGACATGTTGGTTGCTTCCAAGTTTGGGCATTATGAGTAAGATGCTATCAATATCTGCATGCAGGTTTTTGTGTGGACATAAGTTTTCAATTTATCTGGATGAATACCAAGTGGCAAAATTGCTGGATCATGTGATAAGAGTATGTTTAGTTTTGTAAGAAATTGAAGAGCTGCCTTCCAAGGTGGCTGTGCCATTTGGCCTTCCCCACCAGCAGTGACTGAGAGTTGCTCCACATCCTCACCAGCATTTGATGTTGTCAGTGTTTTGGGTTTGGCTGTTCTAACAGGTGTGTAGTGGTATCTCATTGCTGTTTTCCCTCATGACATATGATGTTGAGTATCTTTTCATATGCGTATTTGCCATCTCTAAATCTTCTTTGGCAAAATGTCTGTTCAGATCTTTTGACTATTTTTGAATCAAGTTGTTGATTTTCTTATTGTTGCATTTTAAGAGTTTTTTGTTGTTGTTGTTGTTTCTGAGGTGGAGTTTGCTCTTGTTGCCCAGGCTGAAGTGCAATGGCACGGTCTCGGCTCACGCAACCTCCACCTCCCAGGTTCAAGAAATTCTCCTGCCTCAGCCTCCTGAGTAGCTGGGATTACAGGCATGTGCCACCAAGCCTGGCTAATTTTTTGTATTTTTAGTAGAGACAGGGTTTCTCCATGTTGGTCAGGCTGGTCTTGAACTCTTGACCTCAGGTGATCCACCCACCTCGGCCTCCCAAAGTGCTGGGATTACAGGCATGAGCCACCGCGCCCAGCCAACAGCTCTCTTGTTTTGTTTTTAGTGATTTGTCTGATCACAATGAAACTCTTACCTGTTACACTATGGGTATATCAAGGTTTTTTCTAAACAAAGATATTTCTCTCCTTGGGATCATTTCTAGTCCCAGCTTACAAGAGAATAATCTTTTCCATGGCCTGCCAGAGGCATGAGCAACAGTAAAGCCCACTGGCTCTGGGTAGGGTGCAGGGGAGGGGGAACTGGAGGAAGAGCAGGAATCCACATGAGAGGGAGTGAGGAGCGACGGCAGACCAGGGACACGGATCGGGAGAAGCCTCGGGGGCCACAGAAAGATCTGGCAGGCAAAGTGGCTCAAGATGAGTGGAGGTGGTGGGTCGGGGAGCTGGCCAGGCTGGAGCAGTGGAAAAGTGTAGACCAGGCTTAAGCATGCTACTAAATTGTTGGGCTTTATCCAAGGATCACACCTTCCTAGAGGGGCCAATGAGGTAACCTAAATGGGCGAGGCAGGTAAGGTGTGAGGTGATAGGGGATGCTGAGGACTGTGATGAACTGGAGATCACATGACCACTTTAGAGGGGCAGGACAGGGTGAACATAACCGCTATGATTGGTGGCTGCCCTGCGGGAACAGGGCTTCAATTTTTCAAAAGAAGCTCAACATGTGGATTTGTAAAATCTTCTGGCTTTAACTGCTGACTCTGACTCTTTTAAAATATCATGCCAGCCAAACAAAATGTAGCCATCAACTGAAATTGGCAGCAAGGCTGTCATATGCTGTTCATGTACATCGATGTGAATGCCAGTGTACCCGCACAAGGGCCTGTGCAAACTCCTGTGTATCTGTACAAATGCACATGCAGTACAGCCCTGAATGTACACACATACACACAGAGATGAGAGTGCATTTCTATGCACACACGTCTGAGCTCACCTGGCTATACATACATATAAGTATTGCACATACAGAGGCACACATGAGCACACTGGCATTGTACACACATACACACACATGCACGCACCATTGTATGGGAACCCTCCAGCAGTACCCTAAGGAGAGGTCCCCTAGAGTCCCCAAGCTGCCCTGTGGATGCTGGGCCCTTCTCTCTCAGCAGTCTTGAGGGGAAGCCAGAGTTGCTCTCTGGGGACACTTTGCTTGGCCTTTCTCAACTCAGCTGGAAGCAGAGTTCAGAGCAGGAGGATCACTAGTAAAATCTAGGATGCTGATCAAATCACACTTCAGGCTGCCTCTGGCCAGCTGCCTGATTTAGCAGGGGAAGGGTGGCCCCAAGCTTCTCTGGCTTCACCACACCCTCAGCTGCAGAGTCAGGACCTTCTGGAATTCCTCCATTTGATCCTGGAGTCTCACAAAGGTGGCAGAAGCGCATGGTGAGCTTCATAGCAAGGCAGGTGAGGAAGCTGGGGCTCGTGACAGGGCTTGACCCATGCAGGTGACACAACTAGGAAGGGTGGCAGCTAGCGCCCCGGCTCTGTCTCTGTTTTCACATCTGGCTACACATGCACAGGTGTAGCATGTGTACTACACATGTGATCTCCAGTTTGATGTTTTCTGCAGTGCTCTCAACCCTGGAGATGGCAGAACCGAGTCCTTCCACACCAATTTCCAGCAAGGGGCCAGGGCCACAGAGGAAAAATCACACCTGAACCCTCAGAATCCTAAAGCTTCAGTGGGTAAAGGCCCTTGTCAAATATGCCATTGACAAATGAGGAAACTGAGGCCCCCTCTTCCACCCTCAGACCTGCAGCTCAGCATCCTGTCTCTCTCTCTGACTTCCTCCTCGGTCCTTGCTCCTCCCGCTGCCCATTGCATAATGACTCTCATGATTACACTGGATCTACCAGATAACCCAGGATCCTCCCTTCATCTCCAGACCCTTAACTTCATCACATCCACGAAGGAAGTCGCTGCTGCCCTGTAAAGTAACACCTTCCCAGGTTCTGGGGGTTAAGATGTGGACGGCTTTGAGGAGCCACTACAGTATCTTCATAACTTCGAATTGCAGGTTTAAACCTCTGTATCTTACCCCATCAATTTCAGCATAGCTCTTGCCTGCCCACGTCAATTGCTTGATAAATATTTGTTCTGGGTGCTAGGTTTACAGAACTGAACAAATCAGGCAGAGCCTGAATGTCCCAAAGCCTGTGTTCCAGTGGGGGAAAGACAGGCAATACATGGAATAAATGAATAAATGATATTCTCAGTGCAATTGCTTTTTGGAGGATAACTTGGCAAAATTTATCAAAATTTAAATTGTGCCTGTTCTTTGACCCACAAGCATATTATTAAAATTCATGTATAATTGCTGGGCACAGTGGCTCACACCTGTAATCCCAGCACTTTGTTTCTCTCCATTTGCTGATTGATGGACATTTGGGTTGATTCCACAATTTTGCAATTGTGAATTGTGCTGCTATAAACATGCATGTGCAAGTATCTTTTTCAAATTATGGTTTCTTTTCCTGTAGGTAGACACCAAGTAGTGGGATTGCTGGATCAAATGGTAGTTCTACTTTTAGTTCTTTAGGGAATCTCCATACTGTTTTTCATAGTGGCTGTGCTAGTTTATATTCCCACCAGCAGTGTAGAAGTGTTCCGTGTTCACCACATCCAAGCCAACATCTACTGTTTTTAATTTTTTTTTATTATAGCCTAAGAATGATTATGTTTTGATGAAGTTTTCCAAATTATCCTCCCAAAAATAATTGTACTACAATCAACAATGAGAGTAACTCTTTTCCCCACACTTGGATATAATCTTTTACATTTTTGCAATGTAGTCAGACTCTGCAGGATATATGTTTTTTTCATTTTATTTTTCTGCATATTTACAAAGTCAGATATCTTCTCATGTGCTTACTTGCCATTTACATGTCTTTTTCTGTAAGTTACTAGTTTATATCTATTGCCTATTTTTCTATTGGTATTTTTACATTTTACTCACTAATTTGTAGAACGGTTTTGTGCATTCCAGATATATTTGGATTGCTGACTCCTACATTTCTATCCGTATCTCATGTTTATCTTTTAACTTCACTCACAGGGATGCCTGTTCTTAAACAGGAGTTTAAGGTAGAGTCAAGCATGTCTATCGTTTCAATCATGGCATCTGCATCTTGTTATTTCTTGTACTTCTGTAGTTGTGTGTTTGTGGTTGGCTTTGTAACCCACCTGGAGTGGATTTTCTGTGTATGGTGTGAGAAGAGCTCTGTCTTTCCTCTCTTATCATATAAGTAACCTTGTATGAATATCTTATATTAAATCGCCATATGTACTTGAGTCTTCTCTAGAATCTATATTCTACCTCATGTCTTCTTTGCCTTTGTCTATTATAATACCACATTAAAAAAATGTTTAACCTCAGCTGGGTGTGGTGGTGTGTGCCTGTAGTCCCAGCTACTATGGAAGCTGCGGTGTGGGGGAATCACTTGAGCTGGGGGAGTTCGAAGCTGCAGTGAGCTATGATCATATCTCTGCACTACAGCCTGGGCAACAGAGCAAGACCCTGTCTCAAATAGAATTAATAAATAAATTAAGTGGTAAAATAAAACCAAACAATATTAACCTCTATAGGATGTTTCAGTAATTTATCAGGCATACTCCCCACTGCTACCACCATCGTGTCATATTGGGTTGCGTGTTATACATTTCTCCTCCAGAGAAATTTAGAATCAAGTCCCATTTTTTAAAATCCTCTTTGGATTTGTACTGGAATTGCAATGAATTATAGATCAATATGACAGAAATTGAGTCTTTACAATACTGAGTCTTCCCATACGAAAAAAAAGAATGGTTAGCAACTCCAGTTGGTCTTCTTTGTTTTCCATTAAAGTTTCAGCATATTATTACACTTTTTTTGAACCAATTTCCTGCCATGTTGCTTGTGATTTTTCTAGCTGTCATGAAAGTCATGGACACAACTTACTGTTGCAGTTTTTAGTTGATTTTGATTGTATTAGTGGCCTCAGTAATAGTCTCTCATTCAACCACACCCGCTGCTGTATGTTCTCACTGGGCTTGGCCGTGTGACTTGTTCTGCCCAATGGGTCAGAGCAGACAGGATACAAGCCGATGTCTGAAATGAGCTTGCAAGGTGGGCCTTGCTGTCTTGTAGCCATGGACTATGCCGCAGCTGGCCAGCTGGCCTGCTGGCCGCAAGAAGAAGGGTGAGCAACATATAGAGCAGAGCCCCAGTCGGCCCAGCCTGAGTCACAGCGGGACCCCCCCACCCCCATCCCCCCACAGACACACGAGCAAGATTAACCAAGGTCAGCAGACTCCCAGCCAATGCACAGGATCATAGCTCTAGTAGTAAATCAGCACTGTTTTCAGAGCACTGAACTTTGTGGTGGGCTGTCAGTAACGCAGCAATTGCTGACTGATACAAAGCAGTCCATCTAGTTTCATAGGTTTATCTTGGGTCTGGCCATGGATTGAACAGTTTTATTAACTCTGGCAGATTTTTAATTGATCATTTTCTGCCCTTCTGGACAGATAATAACATCATATGCAGTAAAGGTCATCTTATCCCTTCCTTTCCTATCCTTGTCACTCTTCTTTTTCTTGTCATATTACATTGGCAAGGACTTTGCAAATAATAAGTTGTGTTTGTGGTTGTGTATGTTCTGGGTGTGTGCTGCTATTTGTGAATGTAAATGTGTTCTATTCATCCTTCACCCTAAGAGACTTAACAAGACATTTCTTCTCAATGAATAGTCTTCTTCCCTGTATCTTGTTATATTTTGTACTTTTAGAATTGTGTATTTATGGTTGCTTCTTTAATCTACCTGGAGTGGATTTTCTGTGCACGATGGGAAGATGTGAGGAAAAGCTCTATCTTTTCTCTTTTTGTCATATGAATAACCAGTGTCTCCAGCAGCCTGAGAATGCCTGTGTCTCCAGCATCCCTGGAAGAATGAGAACATCTCTCTGGATGACAAATTTGTCCAGAATCCCCTTCATAAGGGCAGCAGAGGAGGCAGAGCCTCATGGGTACCCAGAAAGCAGAAGCTAGAAGTGAACTGAAGTGAATGGGGTTTGAGGATGCAATCTGCCCCTATCCTCAGGAGTCTGAGGGCAGCACAGAGGCAGGGGTGTGGGAAAGGAAAATATCAGGCACATAGGATGCCCCTCACACTCAACTCCCTGGACACAAACTGGAGGTGACCAGCCCCCATCCTGGACCCCTTTTCTGGATGCAGGGCCTGTCCCTTTGTGGAGGTCTTAGAGTGACGGCCTAAGAGGACAGACGCCTAGGTAGAAGTCCCAGGTGTCTGGTATTGAATAGAGCACTCCAGTGATTAGCTTCCTGTCTGGGAATACACACCAAATCTGGGAAATGTGCACAGCCTTGTAAAACCACTACAATTTCAGATTGGGTTTATCTCATTTATTGCTTGATATGCAATTAGAAGAGGCTTGAACACATCAGCTTTCAGTTCTCCCCCGCTGTTGAGTATTTAATGACCTGTGAATGAATGCTGGGAAGATGCGACTTCAACTGAGCCCTGAAACCCTTTTGTAAGGGAATGTGCTCACCCTCCAAAAACCAATTTGCAAGTAAGATGTTCAGGCACAGATGCTAGAAAGCATTTTATTTAATAAAATGTCTAGTGAGAAGCATGCTGCATTCATTGAGAACAAATGTCTTGTCGAGTTTCCTGGGGTGAAGGGTGGATATTAAAGGTACACGCAAGTAACAATGGATAGTAATACAAATACCACTGACAAGTACAGCTGCTGCTCTCTGCCAGATGCTATTCTAAGTGTGTTTCATATTTTAGCTCATTTAGTCCACACAATGCCCCTATGAGGAAGGTACTATTATTATCGTCCCTTATGGGGAATCTGGCTCTAAATTCTTCTGTTTGTTTAAACAAATGGGGAATTTGAAGTTCCAGCAGGAGGATGGAGGTGTTTTCAAAGTGAGAGAAGGAAACAACAGATGCAAAAAGCAAGTCCCTACGTGTCTTACAGAGAAGGTGGTGGTTGTGTGCAGTTAAAATTTTTGGTTATGTTGCATATAATATCGCTTTATTACTGAAATTACTGAAATTATAAGGAACATTATGTAGTTTAGTTGTGTAGGGCCAGGCACGGTGGCTCACACCTGTAATTCCAGCACTTTGGGAGGCTGAGGTGGGCAGATCACGAGGTCAAGAGATAGAGACCATCCTGGCCAACATGGTGAAACCCCGTCTCTACTAAAAATACAAAAAAAATTAGCTAGGCATGGTGGCGCACGCCTGTAGTCCCAGCTACTCGGGAGGCTGAGGCAGGAGAATTGCTTGAACCCAGGAGGCGGAGGTTGCAGTGAGCAGAGGTCGTGCCACTGCACTCCAGCCTGGAGCCTGGTGACAGTGAGACTCTGTCTCAAAAATAAATAAATAAATAAATAAAATAATTTAGTTGTGTTATTTAAAGTAACTATATTTATGCATATAGGTATAATGACATATACTGTTATGTATTATTTTATTTTATTTTTATTTTTTGTTTGTTTTTAACGAAGTTTTATTTTATTTTTTATTTTTTGCATTTTTTTAAGAAAGAAAAGAAAGAGAGAAAGAGAGAAAGAAGGAATAAAAAGAGAATGAAAGAAAGAGAAAAAGAAGAAGATAAAGAGGGAGAGAGAATGGGAATCTTGCTCTATTGCCCAGGCTAGAATGCAGTCTAGAAATGGATATTAAAAAGCTCTTTTATACTAATAATTGTGTTATACAATGGAGACAGGAAGGGATAAGGGAGGAAAATAACAAACAAACAAACAGCCAACCAATATTTCATTTAAACCTATGAAATGCTATGCAATTGCTGGGGGAGTGATCTACTCCCAACCATGTGGTCACTTTTAGAATACATGTGATGTGTTACTGAAAAAAAAAGTATGTTTTATGGATTTGGAGTAGAGAGTTCTGTAAATGTTTATTAAGTTTACTTGTTCGAGGTCTAAGTTCAAGTCCCGGGTATCCTTGTTAACCTTCTGTCTCATTAATCTGTCCAATATTGACAATGTAATGTTAAAGTCTCCCACTATTATTGTGTGGGAGTCCAAGTCTCTTTGTAAGTCACCAAGAAGTTGCCCTATGTAACTGGGTGCTCCTATATTGGGTGCACATAGACTTAGGATCGTTAGCTCTTCCCGTTACATTGATCCCTCTACCATTATACAATGTCCTTCTTATCTCTTTTGGTTTCTATTACTTTAAAGTCTATTTTATCAGAGATGAGAATTGCAACTCCTGCTTTTTTTTTTTTTTTTTTTTGCTCTCCATTTGGTTGGCAAATCTTCCTCCATCCCTTTGTTTTGAGTCTCTGTATATCCTTGCATGTGAGATGGGTCTGGATGCAGCTTACCAATGGGTTTTTTGGAATGGCTGATACTGGTTGTTCCTTTCTGTATATAGTGCCTCTTTCAGAAGCTCTTTTAAAGCAGGCCTGGTGGTAATGAAATCTCTGAGTACTTGCTTGTTTGTAAAAATTGTATTTTTCCTTCACTTATGAAAGTTAGTTTGGCTGGATATGAAATTCTGGGTTGAAAGTTCTTTTCTTTAAGGATGTTGAATATCGGCCCCCACTCTCTTCTGGCTTGTAGGGTTTCTGCTGAGAGATCTGCTGTGAGTCTGATAGGCTTCCCCTTGTGGGTAACCTGACTTTTCTCTCTGGCTGCCCGTAGTATTTTCTCCTTTGTTTCAACCCTGATGAATCTAATGATTATGTGCCTTGGGGTTGCTCTTTTTGAGGGAATATCTTTGTGGTGTTCTCTGTATTACCTGAAGTTGGGTATTGTCTTGCTTTGCTAGGTTAGGAAAGTTTTCCTGGATAATATCCTGAAAAATATTTTCCAGCTTGGATTCATTCTCTTCGTCACATTCAGGTACACCTATCAAACGTAGATTAGGTCTTTTCACATAGTCCCACATTTCTTGGAGACTTTGCTCATTCCTTTTTACCCTTTTTTCTCTAATCTTGTCTTCTCGTTTTATTTCGTTAAGTTGGTCTTCGACCTCTGAAATCCTTTCTTCTGCTTGATCAATTTGACGGTTAAAACTTGTGCATACTTCTCGAAGTTCTCGTATTGTGTTTTTCAGCTCCATTAATTCACTTATATTCCTCTTTAAATTGTCCATTCTCATGAACATTTCGTGAAACCTTGTTTTCAAGGTTCTTAGTTTCCTTGCATTGGGCTAGAACATGTTCTTTTAGCTCACAGAAGTTTCTCATTATCCACCTTCTGAAGCCTGATTCTGTTGATTCCTCACATTCATTCTCAATCAGGCCTTTTTCAATTGGTGATGAGGCACTGCAATCCTCTGTAGGAGGAAAGGCATTCTGATTTCGGGTGTTTTCAGGCATTTTGCGCTGGTTTCTTCCCATCTTTGTGGATTTATCCACCTGTCGTCTGTGTAATTGCTGACTTTCAGATTAGGTCTCTGAGTGGACGTCCAGCTTGTTGGTGGTAAAGTTTTTTCTGTTTCTTAGTTTTCCTTCGGCAGACGCCCCTCCCCCACAGAGCTGGACCTTCCCGGGTTCAGCTGTACTTGCTGTGAAACTCTCAATTCTCAGCAGTTCCAACTGCTGTTTTTGTGTGTGTGTGGCGGAGGGGGGGGACCAGCCTTCCCCTGCTGCGACCCACTACGCCGGCTGAAACAGCGGCGTTAAGATTCGTGGCACTTTTCTGCCCGGGAATCTCCCGGTCTGGTTCCCCACTTCAGTCCGCTTTTCAATCAGCTGAATGGGAGACTTGTCTTCCCCGGAGCTCCAAAGTCCATATACTCCGGACTGAGAACCGCCGCGCCGGGGCGCCTGCAAAGCGAACGCTCCGGCCAAAAGAGTCGCGCTGGCGACCCGTGGGGCTCCTCCGCCAAGAATCTCTTGGTCCGTGGGCAGTAAAAATTGGTCTGAAAGTGTGGCGTCCACTCACTCTCTGCGCTTTCAGTGGGAGCTACAATCCTGAACTGCTGCTAATCGGCCATCTTGGATCTCTCTCTCCGGTCAGTGTCTATTTTATTTATATATGTTATTTTGTTATATGTATTATATGTATAATACATATACTATACTACATTATATGTATAACACATAATATACTATACTGTATTATGTTATATATTATATACTAGTATATAACATATGTCAAATATCAACATACATGTTATATTACAATTATATTGTTTATATATTGTAATTTAAAACATTTTTTATTTTAGGTTTGGGGGTTCATGTGAAGGTTTGCTACGTAGATAAATGCATGTCACAGAGGTTTGTTGTACATATTATTACACCACCCAGGTATTAAGCTCTGCACCCAATAGTTATCTTTTCTATTCCTCTCCCCTCCTCCCACCCTCTGCCTTCAAGTACAATTATATCATTTATATATATTATATAATTGCAACAGAACAGAATATGTAATCATAGTATTTCATGATATTCTTTAAATTGAGGCATCAAGTAGGGGCTTTCCAAGTGCAGCCACTGGGGGTGGGGAGGCCCCACAACCCTTCAGGAAAGACTGCACAGACAGCGGCTGCCAGAGAGATGGGTTTTTCACACCAGGGAAGAGATCAGGTAGGATGCCAGCAGTGTGTGCTCTGGCCACTGTGGCTTCTCATGACCATCTGGAAATTGTTTTGCCAGCATGAGAGATTGGCAAAGAGACTTGGGCATCAGGAAGACTGAACCCATTGCACCTCGACAGCTTTGTGTAGGGCATCCTCTTCCAGGATGTGGATGGAATCCCAGCTGTGCCCCCAGATTTGTAGCAAGGCCACCAGCTTGGGAAGTCTGGGAGAGAGTAGGGAGGGGCCTTCATCACCCAGCCCAAGGTGGGAACCAGGACACCTGCATGGCGCCAGGGTATCCTCTGATTGGCAGTGGTCCAGCTGTCCTCCCAGCAGTGCTACGTCAGTGTGAGTGTTCACACCTTGTCCAAGGATTCAGGGAGAGAAGAGTACTGGCACTTTGCTGTGGAAACAGACAGGGGTGTCCTTCATTCCTCTGTCAAGGTGACATTCGTGCGTTTAAACAGAGCCCTCTGGGGCAGCTGTTCAACAACTTAACAATGAACCCTACAGAAAAGGCATCGATGTCGTTTCTTCATTTCATGCGTAAGACAAAGACTTCTGTGGGAAGAAGGAGACGCTGAGGGTCACGTTTCAATCCTTCACACAACTTCCTCATTTGTTCACATCATGGGGGATTTACAGCCAAACTAGTAATGTGGTATTACTTTCACATCACAAACTTCTTCTCTTTCCCTATCAATATTTGACATTTGCATTTAGGTTTTAAACACATTTGCAATGATTTAGACTATTTCCCACAGAAACGTATTTTCACTCTTCTCATCAGGTATTTCCAGCTCCCAGCACCTGCTTCGTGCGCCCTTCCCTCACCTCCCTCGGCTGGCTCTGTGGTAGCCTTGTGCCTCACTCTCGCGCTGGAGCCGCCTGCTACGACACTGCTCTTGCTGTCTTTCAGTGTCGGTTCAGCTCAGGGTTGAGGCCAAATTCACAGAATCCAAAGGATGGAAACAGCAGGGAACGTCCCAGCTGGGTTCTGAGAATAGCCTAGGGACAGGCCTGTGATCTCTATCAGTGCTGGGTGCGGGTGTGTCCCTGTACCAGGGCTGCTTGGAGAGCAGAGTGGATGGAGCAGCGGGGCTGGGGGAGGACTGACAGTGGTGGACTGGTCACTCATCTCCAGGTCCGGACCTCCAGGAGGAGCTCCTTTTCGGTTCTTAGTGTCCCTTCCTGACTGGCCTGGCTGTTTGGGGCGCACAGCAGGACCTCACAGAATGTAAGCCAAGCTGTCCACAGGAGTCAAGATTCTGTCATTTGCAGCCCTGGTTTCTCAACCAAGGCATCCTGGCTCCTGCATGGGGCCTCCTGGCTCCTCTGCTCCCGCAGAGTTTTCCTTCTTCAGCTCTTTTTCCCTGGTCCTGGTGCCCTCCCACTACAGCCTGGGTTCTCTATTTCTTCCTTATTGAAAATAGCAGGGTGTTTCTAGTGCCCTCCCGGCCCTGCAGGGCACATCGAGATGTGCACTTTCTTGGCATCCTTTGAATGCTGCTGCCTTTGCCTCATTCTGCATCTTTTGAACAGGCACATTTTCATCCCTGCTCATCACCAAATGAAGCCAGACTTGCTCAGACATGGCCCCTGCTCTCACCCTCTCCTGTGGGTTCAGATCCCTGCCTCATGCCTCCGCTGTGCAGGTTAACACACTCATTCCCTGCAGGTTCCCCTGCCAGGCCTTGGACAGCCTGAACCAATGTAGCACAAGGAAAACAACCATTTTCCTGGAAGCCCTGGTCCTGATGCCTCTGTCCCCCTCTCCACCGCCCAGCTCCCCATGGCCCCATGTAGATGCTAGACCGTATTCAGGAACAGACAGTGGTGGCATTGCAAGAGTTTGCTGTCCGCAGGAGTCAAGATTCGGTCATTTGCAGCCTTGGTTTCTCAACCAAGGTATCTTGGCTCCTGCATGGGGCCTCCTGGCTCCTCTGCTTCCACAGTTTTCCTTCTTCATAATCTGCTGCCCCGTAAGTCTGACTGTTGATCACACTTGTGACACCCCTTGTCAGCGACACCCCTTCTGAGAATGTGGACGAGACCATGCAAAGCTGAACTCACCTGGCACCACCGGACTTAGCCATGCTGCTGGCCTGTGAGAAGGGAGACCCACTGTGG
Organism: Ateles fusciceps; assembly: GCA_036589455.1. Taxonomy (NCBI): domain Eukaryota; kingdom Metazoa; phylum Chordata; class Mammalia; order Primates; family Atelidae; genus Ateles; species Ateles fusciceps. Next base: position 327,669 of record JAZHEH010003238.1, read on the forward strand.
GCACAACTGGGGCAAAACCACAGGCTTGCAACGGAAGCTGCTGGTTGCCCTCTGCTCCTACCTCCTTGCATTCTCCGGCAACATGTGCCCCACATTGCAGCTGTGCACATGCCACCCCACATGATGACTGCATTTTCCAGCCTCCCTGGCAGCAGATGAGGCCAAGTTACTGAGTTCTGGCCAATAGGATGGGAGTGGAAGTGAATGTGCAAATCCCAGGAGGGCAGGGTGGAAACACAACCCCTTGCCTGCTTTCCCCTAGCTGGCCCAGTCCTGTGGAGCCAAGGTGGACACTGGAGGAGCAACAAGAGCAAAGGAAGCTGGGTTCCCTGTGCTCAGTCTGCTGTGCCAGTCCAGGCTGCTCCCTCTTAGACCATCTAAATAGAGGAAAATAAACTGCTATCTTGTCTAAGCTGCAAAGTTTGGGAATTTCTTTGTTATAGCAGCCTAACTCATACTCTACCTAGTACAGTGATCAGTAAATGGTACTTTCCCCTCTGTGTACCTTGGAGGCAGGTGGGTGGGTGGTGACATTATGGCTGGAGTTCCTGCTCTGCAGCCTTCCAGCTTCCACCTCTACTTCTCACCATGGTGAGCCTGGGGCCGGTCTCCACCTGCTTTCTCAGCTTGCAGGCCAACACAGGTACTCCCCCTTCCAGCCACAGAAATCACAGAGGGTCAGAAAGGTGGTGGCTAGGGGGTCTCTGAGGCAGGACCCAGGCCAGGCACTGCAACAGACTCTCGACCCCCGCCCAGGCCAAGGCGATGCTGACATTGGGGCTGCAGTGGGAACCCTGGGAGTGCCACACAGCTGGCTCTGCATCCAGAGTCACTTACTTACTATGTGCCACCATGCTGCTGCCTGGGGCCTTTCACATAGCTCTGCAGGGTGAAGGAGCTGAAATCTAGAGAGGTCTAGGACACACATTAAGAGCTGAAGCCCAGGGTCAATAGGCAGTGCAGCCCCAGCAGCCCTGCTCCCTGAACTGTGCTGTGCTCCCCACAACTCAGCCAAGACCCCCAGGATGCACACTCAGCCCAGGGAGGTGCACCATAAGTGTACACACATACACAATTCAGGTGCAACCCTGGAAGCCCAGACGGGGGGGGGGGGTCACTGAGACCATCCACCATACACACTCCCAGCACCAAGACAACAGCAGGCTACTGGGACACACGCCCAGGGGAGGTGAGCAGCGTGTCCGGCCAGTTCTTGGCACAGAAGGTGCATATGCTCCCGGGGTTATTCCACCTCCTGTGTCATCATCCTGACCAGACAACAATCCTCCCTGTCCCTCTGACGTCCCTCTTATCTAGGGCTGCACTGCTTGTTTATTGATGAAGAAAGCCTACGTTAACAAGGCTGGAAATCAATGCCTTGTTTCCCTAGAGTGTGTTTGCCCACAGAGGGTATGTCTGGTCAGGGGCAAAGGACAGAGGTCACCAGGCCCAGTCTCCTCCTCAGGACCATGGCTAGTCAGGATAGGATGTCCATCCTCCCATCAGCTGTGCTGTGTGCTGGGCAGCTAGCAAGAACAATGGCCTCTGCCCTCTGAGATGCAAGACTTCACACACACACACCCACATTCAGACATCTCTCTGCTAGGAGCCCATGGGTGCCCTGCCCCCAGCCTTTAGATCTCCACGGGTCTCACCAGGAAACACTTGGCCCAACTTGCCAGGAAACACTTGGCCCTCTTATAAAGCAAGGGATCCTTCTAGAAGGTTCTCGCCTCCCACTGCACATGGGTGGGTGAACCAGGGCAGCCCTCTCACTTCTTGCTTCACACCAGCTGAGCCACTGAAGCAGGCCCTGGTCAGCCTCCACCTCCTGGCCATTCCCTGTAGGGCTCATAGCCCCTCCTTACGCTTGGGCTCCTCACTGCCCCCAGGCTCCAGCCAGCACAGGACCTGTGGATGGGTCCAACCTCAACTGTAGAACCACACAGCGAAGACCCCAGCCATGTTGGGGAGTTAGGGAGGATGGAGGAGGGGGCGTAACTGCATATACTGGCCTCTCTGAGTCTCACCTCTGCCTGCTCAAGTTCCTAACAGTTTCACAATTACCCATGCCAGTAGGAAATGGCGCAGCCACGTTCCTACAGGGGTAAATACTCTGCCGGGGCACAGGGAGCATACAGGGCATTCATAATAGGTTTGGTGGGCTGGATGGGGGTAGGAAGTGCAAGAAAGAGTCTTCAATAGCAGAGTAGGTGTGCCTGGCAGGACTGCCCAGGCCCGAGGTGACTTCCCACAGGTGCTGCAGGAATGTGGGCTGGATTTGGGTTTACAGAACTCCGGGTCAGGAAACCGGGATGAGCAGAATCTCAGCGGCTGGCCTGGAGCTGAGGTGCGCGGGAACCCTACACTGCTGGACCAGGGCTGGACCCCAAGGGGCCTTTCTATCCGTCCAAATACAAAACAGGGTCCCCTGAACTCTGCAAAGGCAGAGACATAGACTTGGCCCCAGAATCACCTGCACATCCGGCAAAGCAGAGGAAAAGAGCACATGAATGCCACAAGCTGTGAGTTCTTTTTCTTTTATTGGCAAAGTAAATATATTTTTATGAAGGACCAAAGAAAATATACATAATTGTAACATATGTACACCAGCTTCATAGATTTTTTTAAATTTCAAATTTACACAAATGTTGATATGTTATTAAAAGATATTTTATATGGATGGACCTATGTACAGTTTATTTACATACATTCATAGGATGTGAAATAAACCTGTCAAAACAAGCTAGTTCATTTATTAATTTCTAGACAAAATAAGGAATGCATTTCTAAATCAGGGTTGGGAGGCTCTATCTAGTTCTCTCACACCCAGGACAGCCTGGCCCTCTCCTCTCAAGGCCACCCTAGAGGCTGGTGTCTGGATTTGTCTGGGAAACTGGAGGAGGGGACGTGTCCCTGGATACAGGAGCTTCTGGCTCTGTCTGCCCTGCACATTTAACTCAAGCACATGCACTGCCAGCCCCTCAGCGGGGGACATCTTCACCTCTCTCCCGCATGAGGCCCCGGCCCCCCTGGTACTGCCCCGCCCCTCCTGGGCTCTGCCCACACCCTCTGGTGATCATGCTGAGCAGGCATCTTGGACAAAGCCACCCTCACATCACAGTACAGCCCTGGACTTCTGGCCTACTTCCTCCTCCCACAGCGTGACTCTCTCTGGGAACCAAACATTTCAAAACTGCACATTTCACTTCCCCGAGCACTAAAGTTCTGGCCTTGGCCCGGGTGGGGAGCCCAGTGGGAGAAGGGCCAGGTCCCCAAACTGCCTGCAGCCAGTGGTTGCAGCAGAGGCCTGGCCACCGCCGGGAAGGCACGAAGGCACAAAGGCACGAAGGCCTGCCTCCAGCCCCGTGTGCCGGACGCGGGTGCGAGGCTCTAAATCCTCCCGAGAAGGCAGCGGTTGGTGGACCCCTGGGTTCACACCTCCCAGGCTTCAGAAGGTGGGCTGGTAACATTGTCATGTCCCTCTGGAGGAGGCAAATAAATTATTGCTTAAAAAAAATGTGGCTGGGGTGTGGATCTGGGGTGAGGGACGGGGGGATGCGGGGCATTTTTAGTCCACAGAGCGCACGGAGCGGCGCTCCGCGGGAAGCGGTGCACCTTGATGTGCTTGGAGAGGTGGTCACTCCGCGCGAACTTCTCTCGCACACGGGACACTGGTACGGCTTCACGCCCGAGTGAGAGCGCCTGTGCCGCGACAGCTCGTCAGAGCGTGAGAACCTGCGGGACATGGCGCGGTCTAGCGATGCCTAGCCCTGCCTGCCCCGACCCCACGAAGATGCGGGGATGCGAGGCGCGGGCCTGGCACTCACCCAAAGGGTGGCTGCCTAGACCTGCAGTCTCTACAGGATTAGGGGAGGGTCCCCCCGCCATCTGCATCCGTAAGGCTATACTAGTTCTCAAAATACCATTTTTTTTTTTCTTTTTTTGAGACAGGGTCTCGCTCAATCACCCAGGCCGTAGTGCAGTGGCACGATCACAGTTTACTGCAGCCTCCCGGGCTCAATCGATCCTCCTCAGCCTCCAGAGTAGCTAGAATTACAGGTATGCCCAGCTTGCCCAGCTAATTTTTGTTTTGTTTTGTTTTTTAAGATCCGGGGCCTCCCTATGTTGCCCAGGCTGGTCTCGGACTTCCAGGCTCAAGCTGCTTCGGCTTCCCAAAGTGCTGAGATTAAAGGTGTGAGACACCCCACCTGGCCTCAGATTACTTCTGAATCTATTGGTGAGCCACTGTCCCAAGCTGCCTCTGCCACCTCTCCAAGATGGACAGAACTACAGTAAAGGCTCATGCTGGCACAGCGACAACCAGAGAACTGTCTGGCTGGGAACCGCCAGAGAAGCTGGTAAAAGCTCCCAACAGGAGAGAACCCCAAGGCTACCAGGGCCCAGGGCTTCCCTCTCATGACCCACCCAGTGTGCAGGGGTCTCTGAGGCCATAGATGCACTCAGTCGCTCAGGCTCTGACACTGGCTGCCTCTCACCACCCTGGCCCCATCTTCCCCACTGGACCAGAACTCCACAGGGGCATCTGTGAAGGTCTGTACAGGGCAGCCCATCTGGAGGGGAAACTGAGGCCTGGGAGGAGGAAGCAGAGTTCCTTTGCAGCACAGGGAGAGGGGTCCTCAGACTTGAGACCACCCACTCCTGGAACCAGCTGTGCTCGAAGCTGGATACTCTAAGGCAGCCCCAAATAAAGACTGACCCTGCAAAGTGTGTCTGGGAGTTCAGGTGGCTCCCACCATCTCCCTTTCTTGGCCCCGCTGGCCTGGGAGCAGGCAGTCATGTGAGAGTCAAGAGCCCAAGCTGCACTGAGGGCCTGGACTGCTTGCCACCGACCTCAGAGATTTGAGGCCCTCCCCACCCCTGGCCTAGCAGCAGGACCCTCCCACCCCACCTGCCCCTCCCCCAACACACTATCCAGCTCTGTGCTCCACCTGCATTGACCTTTCCTTGGTCCTTCTTGCCACAGGACATTTGCACATATTGTTCCCTCTTTCTAGAATGTTCTTCCCTCACCTTCCTGGCTCTCTCCTACCCATTCCTTAGAGCTCAGCTCGAATGTTACTTCCTCAGGAAATCCCTCCAGGACTGCATCCAATTCTAGGCTCCCATGCCATTACACACCTCTCTCTCTTCACTCTTCCTGCTGTTGTGATTTTAAATTATCTTCAACTTTTTGATGACTGCCAGTCTCTCCCACTAGACTGTCAGCTCCATGACGGAGGACATTCTGTCTGGTTCCCTGTGTTCTTCTCGTGACCAGCCCAGTGCCTGGTATATGGTAGGTGCTGAGGGGGTGCATTTCAATGCAAGAGTGGGCACAGCAAGCAGCCCCAGGGGGCAGACACTGTCAAGGAGCAGTCCCAAAGCACGTGCACACACACATGCAAACACATGAACAAACACGTGCCCACACATATGCACACACACACACACACACACGAATATGTGCCCACACATATGCACACACACACACATATGCACAAATACGTGCCCACACATACACACACACACACACACACACACGAATACGTGCCCACACATACACACACATACACACACACACGAACAAATATGTGCCCACACATATGCACACACACACGCACAAATACGTGCCCACACATGCACACACACACATGCACAATATGTGCCCACACATATGCACACACACACACATGCACAAATATGTGCCCACACATATGCACACACACACACACACACAAAATATGTGCCCACACATATGCGCACACACACACGAACAAATACATGGCCACACATATGCACACACACATACACACACGAACAAATATGTGCCCACACATACGCACACACACACAGGCCCAACACCTTTTCATGGCCACCCAGCAAGAGGCGGTGCCCAGAACAGCAGTCCCCAACCAGCAATTGGAAAGGGCTGGTGATGCCCCTGTGCCCTGACCCTGTGGGTGGAGGAGAAGAAGGACCCAGCAGAACATGCTCTGGACAAGGCACAGTGGGTGGCAGGAAGGCCTGCAGGAGGAGACAGGTGCTCCAACCCACATCACAGAGCGGTGGTGGCACCAGGCACAAGGCAGCGCTCTCAGCACATCTCCAGACTAGGTGAATCCCAACTGCCCTGCCTGCCAGAGGAAGAAACTGAAGCTTGGGGTGCTGAGGGCCTGATCCAGGGTCACTGACAAGACAGAGCCCCTCAGGCTGGAGCAAAGGTCTTAACACGCCCCTTGCCCTGGTGATGGCAGATGACCTGGACTCCCAGTCAGCAGAGCCCCCTGGCCTCCTCCACAGTGCCTGGCTGGGTGGTGTGTGTCACAGGGCCCTGTGAGGAAACGAACAAATGTGCCCTGGCAGCCAAAGCCAACACCTGCCCCCCAGCTGCAGCTGGGCACACAGCTTCTGAGCAGAGGAGCTGGCCCAGGGCAGGGGCAGGCAGAAAGCTACAAGACATGGAGTGCCACACCTCCCAAGCTGCAGCCCTGGGGTCACCCAGCATCTTGCTGGCCAGGGAGCCAGGATGAGCCAGCCCCATTGGACTGGCAAGACCATGGCAAGGGTTTAAAGAGGCCAAGTCACACAGCCCAGGGGACAGGTTCCTGCCTTGACAGTTCCCATCCCACTAGGTTCCCTGAATGGTCCATTCTGGGCCTCAATTTCCTCAATCATCCAATGAAAACTTTGACATTCCTGCCCACCTTCCAAGATTCATCTCAGAGACCATAGGTGGTAACACAGGGCCACAGCAGCTCCTTGGGCATGATGACACCCTGGGAAAGACAGGCAGCTGAGGTAGAACCAAGCTGGACAACATGTCCTCACCTGAACTCCCTCCCTGCTGCCAAAAGGTCCTGGCACCTAAGAGGACCTTCCCCTGGGAACGGAGCCCTCCGAAGACCCCTGCCTCACCCTCGCATGGCACATTCTCCCAAACACCAGCCAACAGAGAGCCCCTGGGGGACCACGGTGGGGGACATGGGAACCGGGTGAGGAAATGCAGCCTTTGTAGGCACTAAGCTTTGCCACTTAGCAACCAGGTAACCAGGAAAGTTGCCAAGCTCCCTGAGCCTCAGTTTCTCCACCTGGACACAGGGACCACCTGTGTGGTCACAGGGACAAAGAACCACCAATAGGTTCTTTGACCTATTCCTGAGGACTGTGAGGATTGTACAAGGCAACCAGTAACAGTTCACAGCCCTGCTTAGCATGTGGCAATTATTCAGGAATCATGAGCTCTAATCATCTGCATGGAGTTGAGTGTAGGGCCTGGTTCCTGCTGAGGTCCTGTGGCAGCCAGGGCAGCACCATTATTTGTGCTGCTGAGTTGTAGGGCAGCGAGTACACAGGGGTCCAGTGTCTCTCTAGAGCAGCTATAATGTCAGGGATGGTACATACAGCACCTTTGTGTGAAGGCATCCCTTCCTTGAGATACTAACCCTCATCTGCCAGAAAGACAACATCGCAAATGGTCCAGTCTCAGAGACTGCAATGGGAATGGTGCTCCCTAGAGTTGTGCAGTTCACAACCTGCCCAACCATACCAGGGGCCTCTGCCTACAGAGGGAGGGAGGTCAACAAAACCTTATCACACAGGGGTCATGAGAGCAGGCTGGGAGCCAGACCCTGAGGTTTGAATCCTGTCCCTACCACCTCTGGCACTGAGGCTCAAGAGAAGCCTGCAACTCCCTTTCTCTGTCTGCCACCACATCCACTGTGGACAACAAAGGTACCCACCCTGCAGGCTGCTGACAGTTAGTTATATTTATATTCACTGTGGCAGAAGGCATTCTTTCTGGATGGAATGGCTTGGCCATTCTGGAACAGGACGTTCTTCTGCAAGGAACAAAGGATGCCTGTGTCTGAGAGTGAGGCAAGGAAACTTCTAGGAAGGCAGGCAAGCAGCACTTCCCAGACGGCTGGATCAGAACAGGGAGAGTCTGCTCTCAGCCCTGTTGAGGGTGCCAAAATCACATCACCAGAGAAGGGAGAGGGAATACTTTCAGGACCAAAAGCAGAAGGAAGTGGAGGCTGAGTACCTGGGCAGGTGCTAACCTCGGCAGAGGAGGTAGGGGAGCACCATCCATTACACAAAGGGGAGAGGGGGGCTGAGGGGCCCTGGCTTGTTCTCCAAGTATAGGACACAGTACCAGGCCAGAGCCAGCCTTGGGGCAGGAAGAGCATCCCATTCATCAGGGCCACCAGGAAGAATAGACAAGGCCTGAGAGTGGAGAGCTCCCACATGGGGAGTGGGTGAGGGTGCAGAGCTGCCACCTCAAACACCAGGCTGAGCTGCAGGTGGAGGTGGAGGTTCCTGACACCAGAACTAGCATCCTGCATAGGGGTGCAGAGAGGTCCCTGAGTCTGGGCAGACAGCCTCGGTTGAACTCCTGGCTCTGTGGCTTCTTGGCTGTCTGACTGTGGAGAATTTACCTAACTGTTCTGTGCTTTAATTCTCTCCTCTGTAAAATACAGACAACATGCTGATGCCTACTAATTTTGAGAATTACATAAATTAACATGCATGAATTTTGCTCAGAGCACTGTCTATGCATTAGAGGCCCTGATTATCTCAATTGTGGTCATTAGCTCTTTTCCCATAGCCCAGAAGCATAATGCCTTTTGGGCTGACCTCCTGGTAGCAGGGAGGAGGCACACATGGCAACTCTGACACCAGCTGGGACCGCTGGGAGGCCACAGCAGGGCTGTGCTTGGGCTCATGCATGCAACCCAGATCCATGCTCACTAGCTATGTTCCTGCGGGCATGTGATGTGAGCAGTCTGTGCCTCAGTTCCCCCCTATGTGAAATGAAGATTGGTGCCTACACTTTACCAGGATGTTGCCAAGGACTTGAAGAGCTAATGTGAAAACCTTAAGCTGTCACTACAGCCTCAAGGGCAGGGATCATTCGAGACAGAGAGCACAAAGAGGGCTGATGCCCACGCAGGAGCCTGAGCCACAGAGGGGACGCCAGCATGGCTGGATCCCACTCAGTAAGGGGAAGAGACAGGCAAGCAGATTGTGTGGGCCTATAGGCCAGAATGAGGAGCTTGAATAGAAACTGAAGCATAGCAAAGTACACTTAAAGGTCTCAGAAGGTAATGAGTTCCCCATGGCAGGAAGTATGCAAGTTAGGCTAGTGGGTAGAGGGGATTCCAGCTGTGAGAAACTTAGAATAGAGCAATACCTTGAGTAGTCAGTAAGTATGATATATAAATATCATCATCATCATCGTTACTTCCCCAGTCTTTTCCAGACCCAGCTGCCCCAAAGCAGGGTCCATCCTCCCTCCTGACTGCTGCAATGAGCTGCAGGGGCTCCTTCCACCTGACACTCAGTTGAAGACTATCGCCACATTAAGTGACACAAGGATCCTAGGTACATCACCAGGTGTTCAGGATCCCTAAAGCCAACTGAGGACTCCCCGCATCCTCAGAAAAGCAGCCCTCCCTACAGGCAGGTGCCCTCAGCTCCCAGCTGAACAGCGCCTCTGCCATGAATTGCCCCACGAGGGCCAGACCCACTCCAGGGGACCTTGGGGAAAGCTGGGAGGAGCCCTCAAGAAGCCAGGGGCATGGCTCATGGCAGGGACAGCTCCTGGGGGCAGTGCCACTGTGATCTCACTGGGCCAGGCAACCACCACACCTTCTCCTGCCAAGTAGATCCTGGGCAGCACGACCAGTACCAGGGCTCAGATGTGTCAGAGCTGAATCCCCCCCCACAAGTTCCCACTCTCTCATGTATGCCCCCTGCCATGAGGAACTCACTATCACCTGAGGCCACTGTATGGAGGACTAATACCTGCCTCACTGAGATACACCCTAGGCTGAGGGGCCTATCAGCTCTCTGGCTCTAAGACATCCAGGAAGAAGGCTGGCCTTGGATGAGGACCACACCTGCCCTCCCCAACACTCTACCCAGCCTCACTGTGACTAGAGGAGACACTTGCCAATGGTCAACCATGGCCAGGAGACGGCGCTGACAGCTGAGCCTGCCTAGGGAGTCCAGAATGGTGCTCAGAGGGAGGCTGCCCAGCCTCTCTGCAGCCCCTGCCTGCCCCCACCAAGAGAAGAGAGCAGGCAGGGTCCCTGCGAGTAGGGGCCACCTCCACAATAGGCACCAGCCTCGTGGGGGCTGGAGAGAATGCCTTCAGGGTCCCTTCTCAGAAACTGCCTTGTACTAGTTTGTATTCTTGTGATACAAACAGCAAGGAGGCCGCTGGAGAGTCCTGCACACCTGCCCTGGGCTGTGAAGGGCCAGCTCTTCACTCCGCAGTCAGGACTTTGAGGTTTGGAGGGGACCACCCCCAGGGCACATGGCATTGGTGCCTGACCCAGGCTCAGGCTCAAGACCACTGCCCCTCACACACCTGAGCCCCTGCCTTCTCTGTGAAAGGTGTCAGGGTGCTTCCTGCTTTAACCAAGAGCACTCCTGGTCCTTCTCTCAGCTTTTCTGACCTCCCACACAGTGCCCCCACTACTGTGTCCTCCTCTCACAGGCAGCCTGTCAGGCCTGTGCCCACTCGGCAGGCCTGGGTATGAGCTCAGGGAGGTAGGGACACCAGGATGGAGACCTTGTGAGGACCCAGGGCGGGCTCTCATAGAAGCCTCTCTGGTCTGTCTGAATGAGGTGGGAGACAGGACAGAGAGTGATGTCCTCACTCAGGAAGGGCCTCCATAACCCTAGACACCATTCAGGAAAAGTCCCTTCTCTGGCCAGATTGGCACTCAATGGAAAGGCGCCACCAGTGCCACAACACACATTCCACTCACAGTTCCCCCATCCATGGCTCAGCCTCACTGGCCAGGACCTCTGCCCCAGACAACTGTCAGGAGCTCTCAGAACCAGAGTATGGTCAAGAAAAGAAAAGCTGCAAACTGCTCCCGGGGTGCTGCACCCACACATAACACATGCACACACACACACAGGCAGTCACACATGAGACACAAACACCTAAGACATGAGCTCAGGAACCAGGAGGACCAAGGAAGCCTCCGAACACATATGGTCACATGGCACAGACACAAAGAAAGCAAGAAGCATACACGTGGGGTGTGCACACACAGCCACACACCCGCTGGCGAGGCGTAGGCCTGTATACACCCCCAGGTATACAGATGAGATGTCCCATCTCACACATGTAGCAGCAGCCACAGCAGCAAAGATGGGGAATGTGCCAGCAGCACATGGCGCCCCCCAGGCAGGCCAGAGATTCCTTTGGGGATGGGCATCCTGAACTGGGGAGGGCTGGCTCTGGCACCCCGGAGCACATGAGCTCTTGGCAACAGCCTACATTTCAGGAAAAGGTGGGCACCCCCTCCCAAGGAGGGTGAGCAGCACCTGGTCTCAGGGAGGGGTGCTGGGTAACCCTCGTTGGGCTGCTACCAGCTACCATTTGAGGGCTGGTTTTCCCACTGTGCCATGAAGACCAGAGAGCCTGGGTTCTGCCACCTGTGACAGCACCACCAGCCAGCCTAGCCTCCCTCTCGGTTGTTCTTTGCAGCCTCCCAAACGTGCCTCCATGTCCCCAGGGAGGAAGCACAGGCCAAGCCCAGCCGACATGTCCAGAGACATCTGTGAACGAAGCTAGTCCCCCTGATTGGGGAAGCAGCATTTTCAGAATGTGACCTCTCAAATCCGACCCCTGGGTTCAAATCCCATTACAAAGCAGAGGGACACCTTGGTCGGAGCCCTGGTGTCCTGTGATGTAAGTTGGGAGTGATGGTGATACTTACCCTGCGGAGCTATGGGCTCAAAGGGAGCCGCTGCCTGGCCCCTAGCCTGCACTCACCCTTCCTTGCCAGCCCTTCAATCCCTGTCCTTGTCAGACTGGATGGGGGAGACCCAGAAGGGACCACAGGCCAGGGAAGCCATTCCTGGCCATCAGGAAACTGGAGACCAGCTGGCTTCTGGCTTCAGGAACAACCAGAAGGACCAAGGAAGCCTCCAGGGCAACTGTGCCAGCTCCGGGCCTGCACCCACCCACCCCCTCCCCTTCCTCATCCACCTTCTCCTGATGGTCGAAAATGGCCCTGCTGCACACTTAAGCGTGCAGACGTGAGTGGCCATGCTCACCGCCCAGGCCTGTCACCCACCATACTGACCTCCAGCCGCAGCCCGGCCAGGTGCAGGCGAAGGGCTTCTCGCCCGTGTGCCGGCGCAGGTGGGCCTTGAGGTGGCTGCTTTTGGTGTACATCTTGCTGCAGCCAGGGAAAGTACATTTGTGCATTTTGATGAGTTCTGCGGCTGGGTTCTTGGGGAGCTTCTGGCCCACAAGGAGACCAGCAGGGCCAGGCCCCAGGGGTCCTGACCCGACAGGCTTGGCAGCGATGGGCACAGGGGCAATGCGCACAAACTTGGAGGGCAGGTTCAAGTTGGAGGAGGGCACCACCTGGGGCACGAGTGCGAAGGTCTGCCCCTGGATGTTGACCAGGAGCTGAGCAACCTTGACATTCTCTGGGGCTTGCCCAGGGGAAGCCGGCCCTGTGCCCCGATTCCTGCTTCACAGGCACGGGCTGGATCTGCAGCAGCACTGGGATGGGGCCATCGGGTGCGGAGCCACCACCTGGGCCCTGGGCACCTCCTGCACTGGCACCACCTGGTGGAGGGGGAACAGCGCTCTCTCCCGCTGGACCCAGGATGGAGGTGGCTCCTGTGTGGTCCAGCCGAGAGCTGGCTGCAGGCATCCAAGTCCTTGCTGTTGCCTTCTGGGGCCTCTTTGACTCCTGGCTCCATGTTCTCCTCCAGAAACTCTTCAATCTCCTCCAGGGTAGGCTGGAAGGGCCTTGGGACATCATCAGGGTCACCCAAAGGAAACTCGGGGGAAGCAGAAATGCTCCTCCTTCACAGGGCCGCTGCCCTTCGCCAGGGCCCCCAGGCCATGGGGCCACTGCTGGCCCCAATGCCACCACCAGTGCCCCCGCCACTTCCCAGCGTGGCCTGAGACAGTAGGAAGTCCAAGATGCTGTCCTGGCTGTCGGTGCCCGGGCCTCCACCATAGCAGGAGCAGAGGGCTTGAGAGTCGGGACTGGCACAGGAGCAGGGGCTGGAGGCATCGCTGTCGTCTTCAGAGAGGGGTGAGGGCAGCATGTGATATGCCCGCCGGCTGACCAGCCTATCACTCAGATAACCAACTGGGCATTTTGGCGACGAGAAGTTCTCGTCCACTGGAAGCAAGTGGTCCACCATGCTGGCCTGGCCGTGCCAGCGCCGGCTGCAGGGAAGGAACACAGGAGGCCTAGTCAGGACAGTGCTCACCTGCCACCTCGCAGGCCTCCGACCCCACCCTCAGCTGCCTGCCCATAGCCTCTCACTGCCAAACGCCTGGATCCTGCCTCCATCCCCCAGGAGAGCTGTGCCTGCAAGAGTGTTTTCTGAAATTGCACCACCTGTTTGCAAAAGAGACCTCTCCAATCCCATTGCACAACCAGGGGCACTTCTGGTTTCAACAGATTTTCCAGAATTATCCTGGAAAACAGCACATGTGTCTGTGAACAACTGAGTGTGGGTGAGTATGAGAGAAGGGTATGCACAAGGGGGCTCTCTGGACCCCAGGAGGGCCAAGGCGCAGAATCAGTCCACCGTCAACACCGTAGGAGTTGCTGTGCATCTGAGGACTCCTGACCTCAGCTTCACGCCTGTTGAGTCACAGAATGGGGGTAGAACAGCCATTTGCCCTCTGACCCTCATGTTGCTGGGGCTTCCAGAGGCCAGATTACGCAAATAAAAATACAAGTCGCCAGTTAAACTTGAATTTCAGATTTAAAAAATAAACTACTTTTAATATAAGTATGTTCCCAATATTGGATAGGACATACTTACATTTAAAAACTATTTCACCTGAGGTTCAAATTTAACTAGGCTGTCTGCATTTTAGCTGGGCAAGTATAGCACGGAGGCAAAACAGCCAAAGACCAAGAAGCCCCTGCCCGCATGGCTGTTTCCTCACCTGAAGGGGGAAAAGCTCCTCTACTCTCCAGTCCTCAAACCCCGCTGAGCCGACTGCCCTGTGAGTGGCACAAGCTTGAATGAAACCCTCTCACCTGCACCCTGACGCTTTAACACCCTGGTGGCCAAGGCCCTGCCCCTCTGGTGATAATCCAGCCGACCACCAGGGGCCCAGAGACCTGCAGGTGCATAACTGCTCTGGAGTTCACACCCATCTAGGAGGAGAGGAGACAGCCACCGCCCCTCCACCCAGCCCTTTCTGGCCAATAAGGAAGTGGAGTCCCCTGCACCCTCTGCCACTGCTGTCTCCATCTGGGACACTCACCACCTTGGGAAGGCTCAGCTAATGCCTGTCTCCCCCTGAGACAGTGCACTCCATGTCTCTGCTGCGTTCCCGGTGCCTGGACAGGCCCCTGGTGCCCAGGAAGGGCTCAGAGAACTTTGATAGAGAAGAGAAGGGAAAGCTGCATCCTCTGAAGTCAAAGGACATGCTAGGTCTGGTGTCCAAGGAGAGTCAATAGTGTCCAGCTCTGACCAGGCCACTTCTGTGAACCTTTGCCCCTGCTCAATGACCACGGCGGGCTGGGTGTTTATCAAGGTTGGGGAAGGGGAATGCTCTGCACCAAAGTCAGAGGTTCTCTGCTGCCCAGCATCACCTCTACATCCAGCCCCTCTGTTTCCCAGACCCTTTGGGGCCTGGCACCCAGCACTGCCCAGGGGTCAATACCATCATCAGCTATGACCTTGGGCAAGTCCTTGCTCCACCTCCCAAACCTCACTTCTGTTCCATGCTTCAAAGATCTCTAAGTCTCTTCCTGCTCAGGGACCCCAGGATCTTTGACCTCAGCTCCCAACTTACCCAGGAAGCTTCATGGAACTCCAGGAAACTAAGGCAAGGTCTGTGCCCCAGGCCAGTTTTGCTAGGAGGACATTTGGCTTTTTGGTTTAAATACTCAGCTAAGGATTTAAACCTGGAATGTGTTTAAAAACGCACCTATTCACAAAATCAGGTGCTGGGAAGGAATGAAAGTGCCAGACACTGTGACGGGCACAAGGCTGGGCAGAGCCCACACTCCACCCTGGGCCTCCGCTAACCCTTTCCCCACCCTCCAAGCAGGGGCTCCGTTCCTGAGTCTGCAGCTTGTCTTCCGGGTGACCTTGGGCAGGTGCACAGCCTTTCCATGCCTGTCTCAGTCTGTGAGATAGGGGTGCTTCCAACAATGCCTGGTTCCTCAGGTGTTGTGAGAACCCCGTGAGCTGACGCTTGCTAAGCACCCCCCTCCAGGTCTGGCACACTGGCAGCACTCATCCAGTGCCAGTCAATGGTGTCAGCCTGCAGGTACCGCAAGTGTACGGTCTCTGCCCCTCTACTATGATGTTAAGGAATAGGGGGCCTTCAGCCCTCCTGGGACCCAGAGCAGGCCTTAGAGCCCTCCCCTGAAACACAATCACTAACTGGCCATCCTATGATATTAAGTAATTACTGTCAATATTTTTGATTGTGATAATGGTATTGTGGTTAAAGGAGGCCTTACCTTTTAAAGACATAGATATTGACAGATAAAGTGATCTAAAAAGTACAGTAGAAGGGCTAGAAGGAAATGCCCTTCAATGGCTTCCCAAGGATGGGTAGCCCTATCTCCTGGCAGCACCCCAGCACTTGGCCCTCCTGACTTCACAGACCTCACCACCAACTGCCCCTTTCCTAGTCCAGGTATGCTCACCTCACTTCAGCCTGAGCTGGGGGCCCCTGCCCTGGCTCTTCCCCCAGTACTGCAGGTAGGAGCTGCTTAGTTAGATCTCGGCTCAGAATTCACCCCTGTGGGAGCCTCCTGGCCTCCCCCGTTACATCACCCTGTATTACACTCTTCCCTGCAAGTCCCACTGTGGGAAATCATCTTGGTTATGTGTTTGTGAACTTTGCTTCCTGTCTACCTTACCACCAGAGTATCAGCTGTCTGGACTGTTCACTCCAAGGCTGTCTCCCAGAGTCTAAAACAGGGCCCAGCAGAATTTGCTGAACAAGTGAATGGAAGGTCCCCGGGGGTGGGGGTGGGGGCGAGACTAGGAGTGGGTGGCCCAGGTCTGGCAACAGGGTCTTAATGCTGAGATGAGCATCTCAAGGGGGGACGCACTGAGGCACTGAGAACCCAGAAAGGGCCCTGGGATGGCTCAGGACATCAAAGAGAGGACACCCTAGGGCTGGAGCCGGCTCAGCCCCTAAAACACAGCAGCACGTGGGGCGGCCAGAGGCGCAGACTGCGTGCAGGGGGAGGGGACACGCTGTTCCGGGCACAGTCCCCGGCTGGCAGCCGGACTCCGCCCCCTCCCCTGGCCTGGCCAGGCCTGCTGTTTATCCTCCCGGGGACACAGCGGCTGCAGGAACAACATGTAATTGATAACAAGCCCAGCGCCGGCCAAGGGCTTGCCATTGGGTCAGCGTGCAAATCACGGGGGTGGTGGCGGGGGCCGCCCTTCAAAATAAGAGTCCCGGGTCCCTGCGCCGCCCGCAGGCCCCAAAGTCGCAGAGTCCGGGCGTTCTCACACCTGTAGGGCGGCAGGGCCTCCCCGGGGGCCACCTGGTCCTGGGGGACAGGGGAAAGGAGATTTGAGGCACTCAGACATTTGGAGATTTTGTCACCTCCAAGGGCCGTGGGAGAAAACAGTCCCTCTGTACCCTCCGTAAGAGGGGGGGGTTCCATGAGTAACACCACGGCGGGGAGGGAAGAGTGAACCGAACCACCATATGGGATGGGGACAGCCTCTCTGCCCCGCCGCGGCCATCCCTCAGCCAAGCCATGGCTTTGGTAATGTTCGGTCTGAGGGGACGGGGACTCAGCGTGGAGTGAGACGCGTGAACGGTGCGGGTGTGCGTGAAGGGGTGTGAGTTCCTGTCGTGTGACTGCGTGTGCGGGGTGTGGTGCGCGGCGGCCGCTGTGGCTGTGCGGGAGGCTGTCCGCGAAGTGCTCGCGCGTGGAGCCTCCGTGGGTGTCCGCGCGTGTGGACAAGCGTGCATGGGAAATGAAGAGCAGGCTCAGACCCCTCCTAGAGCCCTGGACCGCTGCCCGCTGGGCACCATGCCCTCGTCCCGCGCCCCCCTTTGCCCCCACCACTGCTGCGGTGACCGACAGTAACCCCCTCCCCTCTACGGCCCCTTCGCTCCCCAACCCTGGACCGGCCGGCGCGTCCGCTCGCCTCCTCCTCTCAGCAGGCCGCGCTGGTGCCCACCATATGGGAGGGCAGGCCCGCAAGGAGCGCCGCAGAACTGCCCGGCCAGGCACCGAGGCGGCGGCGCGGGCCTCAGCAAAGTGCTGGTGGGCAACCGGGGTGGGGGGGTCACCTCCCCCGGGCTTGTCCGACCCCTACCCCCTCCGCGGGAGCCCACCCCGCTCCTCCGATATTCCTCCGGCACTCGCTTCCGAGAGCTGCGCGGGCGCACGGCCACGCGCCCCGAGGCCGGCCAGCACCCTGATCACCCGGGGCCTCGTCCACTCGGCCGGCTGGCCCCGCCGCGCCTCTCCCACCTGAACTTGGCGCACGCCCGACCGGCGGCCAGGCCCCGGCGGTCCTGCGGCCGGGCGGGCTGGGCTGGGGCGGCGGCTCGGCTCTCGGTCCGGCGGTGGCCGGGGCCGAGCCGCGGGTCCTGCGCTGGCTCGCTAGCCCGCCGGCCCGCGGGTCGCTGCGGCGGAGCACTAGCCCGCCCGCAGCTCGCTGGGCGCTCACTCCCCGCCGCTCACGTGACGCCGCGGGCGCCGCGAAGGCTCGCAGGAGGCTCGGCCCCGGCCGCGCGCCCCATTGGCCGGCACCGCGCGTCACAAGCCCCGCCCCGCCCCGGCCCGCCCCGCCCCCTCTGCGCCCGGCCCGCCCCCGCTGCGCCGGCCTTGCGTGGCGTCGGCGCTGGGATACCGGAGCTGTGAGAGGCGCAAGGTTCCCAACACGCTGCCTGGTCCTCGGCCCGGAGCCACCTCTTTGCCTCCCACCCCCTCGCCACGGTCTCGCGGCGTCCACGAGTCAGTGCCAGGGATTCTGAAGCTCGGTCCCCCAGGTGAGAACGGGAGACGGGCCCCACGACTTATATAAAGCCCTGAGATAGTCCCATAGAGCAGTCTGCGTGATTGAGGGGTAAGCGCTGGGGAGCCTGTCTGGCCAGGTCTGCTCCACAACCCCACCTTCATCCCCAGCGCGGTACAAGCAGCTGTGTTCCCTGCTGAGTGCCAGATAAAGTAGGAGACTTACCTAGGAGAAGGTATTTTTGGAGAAATACGGTATTGGTCTTTCAGCAGGGCAATCAGTTACCCTCTGGAAAGTGTGTGCGCTCTGCGCTGCCACCCCGGCCTCTAGGACTATCTGAGGGGGTTTGCTGACCCCCCACCTGAAGCCAGTGACACCTTGTCTCTGGGGCATCTTTCTGAAGACCACATAGTGCTTCACAGTCTACAAAAGCGTTCACAGACTGCTTTAGTCCACATCAATCCTGGCTAGCTTTTGGGTTCCTGCTTAGAGATAGGAAGAGTAAGGCTCAGAGTGGCTTGCCCAAGAGAAACACGTGGGCTGTTGGTGCTAGGCACCCTGCTGTGCCCTTTAATCCACACTCGAGCTGGATCCTCAGCCAAGCACTTTACAGATGAAGAAACCGATTCAGAGAGGGCACCAGCCTTACCCTGTCCCACAGCTGGGAAGGAGCAGGTGGAGAGGTAGAGCCAGGTCATCTTGCAGACACTCCCAGGGCACCTGTGCAGAGCTCTCCTACTCAGCTTCCTTCCTCTCCCCCTCCTGGCACTGGGAGGTAGGGAGCATTTTCTCCTGCTTCTTCTGGAAGACATTGCTAGAGCAGGAATTTTTAACCAGACCCTTTCTAGGGTCTCTGGAATGCTATGGGTCTGGGCTTGCTTAACCGTGGGTATGGGGAGACTCTCTGTACACCAAGTCAGTGCCAGGGATTCAGCTGCTGCTACCACCAGGTGCCAAACCACGGCTCAGCCAGAGGGCTTTAAGGACATTTTGTGTGTTGAGGATGGTGAGAGGCTTTCTAGTTGACAGAAGTTGGAATGACCACTTCGGGCATTACAGCAGCCCTGGCTAGCCTGGGAAGAACAGTGGAATTTGCCCATTTTTGTAAGTGAAGAGATAGAGGCCTGTAAAGTTCAGTTATTCCTCATTTTGTCTCAGTGCAGATCAGGATCGGGCATGGCCACAGCACTCTCCATCTGCCTGGTCCCACCCTTGGTCTTCACTCCTCACACACTCTCAGCCTAGTGCCTCCCATCCTCTTAGTGAAAGCTGCAGCGAAAGGTCAGAAGAAGCTTGGAAGCAAAGACACATCCTTAGCAGCTGCAGCACACAGGGAAGAGGCCCCACTGGCCAGAAATTGGAGAACAGCCAAGATGGTCCTGTTAAAACCTGAGTCAGATCAGGTCCCTTCTGGGCTCAGAAGCTTCCAGTGGCTCCCAACTCACTCAGAGTAAGTAAAGCCCAAGTTTTCACCACAATCTTTAATGCCCTACAGCTAGATACACCATTTACTCCAAACCATGTCTAAGAAGCAAAGCTTCCTCAATGTAGCGGGGGAAATTACCATTGAGATTCCATAGCAGGAAGGAGAGAACAAAGCCAGGTGGTGCTCTTCAAAACAGATGACAAAGAAAAGATTTCTCTTCACAGCAGTGAAAACCTCTAAGGTTCTTTTCCTCCGAAGCAATTCCTTCCCTACTTCTACATAATCAAGTATAGACAAGGGCTTTGAAAGTATATCAATTATATTGGTTAAATATTGTATGACCTTGCCTACAAAACCATTTGGGCCTGGTGCCTTTTTGGAGTGATCTTTGCTCCATGCTTGAATTTCACATTTCACACATTTTACCAAGATATGTCTGACTCTAGACTCCTCTTTTATCATTACTGCTCTATGTTTGGTGTATCCTTTTAATTGGGAAACTCATGTCTTTCTTCACTTCAGGGAAATGTTCTTCTATTTATATACTGTTTCCCCCTATACAGCTGCCTGGATTCCTCCATTGCATATTCAGGTCTCTGCTCAGATGCCACCTTATCACAGACACCTTCCTCATTCACGCCATCTAAAATAGCACATCTGCTGCCCTCAGTTTCCTGGTCTCTGTTTATTTTGTTTCATGATCCTGATGTTTATATTATTTATTGATTTGTTTCTTGCCTATGTCTAGCTGACAAGCTCCTTAAGAGCATGGACTTGTATTTTTTTATTCACTCCTATATCCCCAGGATTTGTGTTTTTTATTCACTCCTGTATTCCTAGCACAATTCGAAACATGTTGACGAAATGAGATTTTCTTCCAGCCTGGGTAAAACTGCCAATGGATATGAGGTCTTTGGAGAAGCTCTTAGGGTTGGGCGCTCTCTTCTACAGTGCTGTAGCCACCAATCTTGTTGTCTTCCCCTGTGCCACACACGTACCTGAGACCTCCAGCCTCCCCACTAGCTCCCACCTGCCCGGGGGGTCTGAGCCCAGCCTGCTCTCTGCCAGGAAGCATTTTGAGGGCCCCATTCAGTGGCTCAATGGTCTGTGCACAAAGAGCCCACAGTGGCCATCAAGCCCTGTGGCCTCCCACAGTGAATGACTTCTCCTCACCCTTCCCAAGTGGGAAGCAACAACTCCTCCTACTCTCAGCTTCCATGTCTGCAGCCCTGCTTCAAGGGGCTCTGACCAGAGTCCCCTGCCTTCTGACCAGCTCTTCGTCTGAGGGCTGGGGTGCTAGGAGACCCTCTCCATTCTGGCCTCGGGAAGGGGATTTTGAGCTGGGGGCTAGGGAATAGGCAGGCAGAAGGGCTGAGGGTGTCCAGGGGCCGGAAAACATACACTGCAGGAGATTGCTCAGGCTGGGCCAGACCCTTCTCTCCACCAAGCAGGCCCCTGGTGCTGCGTAGACAAGAGGTCAGGTCTGTTCTGACCCCAGGCAACTCAGATGAGGGCCCACCCCTCTCTCATGACCAGTGTCATCCCCACCCCCCAGCCCCCCAGCCCTGAGCACACTTAGCCCTGAGGAACATCAGCCCAGGGACGTGGGGACCTGACAGTCCAAGAAGACACAGAGAAGGGCTGAGTCCTGAGAGCCTCTGACCCTGGCTCTGAGCACTGGCAAAGCCTCAGGGACACCCCCCGGCCTGGAGGATCCAGGAGCAGCAGGGGCTGAGGTTGGGTGAGAGCTCCAGCTTCCTCTGGTCCAGGGACACACCAGTGTGGTTCTGGGGTCAGAGGGCTCCTTGGCTTCCCCCTCATCCCTGTCTCTGCCATGAAACATGGTCTCTGACGCCTGACAGATTTCCAGACAGGCAGGCAGCCTGGACTCTGGTTCTTCTGCAGAGTCCCTCCCTGCTGAGTGGCCTTGGGCAAATCAGTTTGTCTCTCAGAGCCTCAGTTTCCTCCTCTGTAAAATGGGTGCTCAGACCCCTAACCTACTTACCTCAAAAGGTTGTTTGAATATAACCAAAGTAAGAGACGGGAAAAGGCATTGGAAAGTACAGAGATTCAGTAGAGGCTGTTACTGTTCCTTCCGATATGTATTCACCGCTCCTGGACAGCTGTCCTGCCAGTGCCAAGCATTGCTGTGGACTTGAGATGCCGCTCACGCTGTCAGGGCCTCCTGAGATCCCAGTGCAGAGTAGGGGGCCCAGCAGGATGATGGTGGTGCAGGTGATAAGGACAAGTGTGAAGGGGGCTATGGGTCCCACCCTCGGGGGACGCACTGGGAGCAGCAAGGAGCGGCACCGAGGAGCCGGGAGAGACCACAGAGTAGGGCAGGTTAGCTCTGGGGAGTGGGCGTGGGTGTCACTCATGGAAGGCTGTGCCAAGCCCGGGAAGACTAGAAGCCCGGCAAACAGTGGCCACCTTGTCAGTAGGACGAAAGCCATGGGATTCTGTCCCCTGTTAACCCAATTTCAAGCCTCCAAAACTGGTGTTCAGGCCATTCATTTGAGCAATTCTTTTAAAAATAACACCTGCACATGTTTTTAAAGTTCAAGAACTATAGAAAGGCATGAAATGAAAAGTAAAATTCTACCCAGCCCCAGTGCCACCTACTACTTCTATGTATTGTTATTCTAAATAATGCTCATGGGCCAGGCACAGTGACTCACGCCTGTAATCCCAGCACTTTGGGAGGTCGAGGCAGGCAGATTGCTTGAGTCCATGAGTTCCAGACCAGCCTAAGCAACACAGCTGTTTCACCCGTCTCTACAAAAATACAAAAATTAGCCAGGCATGATGGCATGTGCCTGTAGTCCCAGCTACTTGGGAGGCTGAGGCAGGAGAATGGCGTGAACCTGGGAGGTGAAGGTTGTAGTGAGCCAAGATCCTGCCACTGCACTCCAGCCTGGGTGACACAGTGAGACTCTGTCTCAAAAAAAAGAAAGAGAGAGAGACAAGGAAGGAAGAAAGAAAGGAAGGAAGGAAGGAAAGAAAGAAATAGAGAAAGAGAAAGAACAAAAGAAGAGAAGAAAGAAAGAGAAAGAGAATGAAAGAAAAAGAAAAAGAAAGAAAGAAAGGAAAAGAAAGAAAAGAGGTGTATTTGGCTGACAGTTCTGCAGGCTGTACAGGAAGCATGGTGTCAACATCTGTTCCTAGTGAGGGGGCTCAGAATGCTTCCACTTTTGGTGGAGGTGAAGGGGAATCATTATGCGCAGAGATCACACAGTGAGAGAGGAAGCGAGGTCAGGGGGAGGTGCCAGGCTCTTTTTAACAATCAGCTCTCTAGGGAACTCACAGAGAGCGAGCTACCCCCATTCTCCCAGAGAGGGCACTAATCTATTCATGAGGGATCTACCCCCTTGACCCAGACTCCTCCTGCTAGGCCCCACCTCCCCATTTCCACGTGAGATTGGGAGGGGAGGGTCAAACATCCATCTATGGCCAAGACCATCTATGAGCCCGAGGGTAGGCCCTCACTAGGCTGAATCTGCCTGCTCCTTGATCTTGGACTCCGTGGACTCCAGAACTGACAGAAATACATTTCTGTTGTTTATAAACTACCCAGTTTTTGGTATTTTTGTTATCGTAGCTTTAGTAGACTAAGACAGAGGCTACCTGTTTTTTTCTTCTCTCTAAGATGCTTTTGGGACCTTCTCTTATCCTTGATGATCTGAAATTTTATGGTGACTTACCTTGCTTGATGTTGGCTTCATTTATTCATTCTTCTTTTATTTGGTCAGCATGTGAAGGAGACATGCTTTTATTTAGCTCTGAACATTTTTTCTATTACTTTTTCAGGTTTTAGTTTTTTGTTGCGTTCTCATTTCCCAGTCCCCTGTGCTCCGAGGCTGGCCACCTCACTGCCCCGTGCTCCGAGGCCGGCCACCTCACTGCCCGGTGCTCCGAGGCCGGCCACCTCACACCCCCATGCTCCAAGGCTGGCTACCTCACTGGTGCTTCATCCACTGGAGCACTGTTCTCCACAGGTCCAGCGGAGTTTCCTTGGAGTCCTGTGGCCCAGGTGCTCCCCCACCTTGGCCAGCTGTAAGTTCTAGCAACGCTCCCAAGCAGCGCCCTGCCGCCCTGCTGGGGGCTCTCCACTCCCAGGATTCCACTGGGCTCTGAGTGAGCCATGAAGCGTGCTAGGCAGGTGCTGTTCCCTCCCCTAGACCGTGAGCACCATGGAAGTGGGAACCAGGCCTGCATCGTCTGCACACCCCCTGCTGCCAGCACAAGGCCAGGCCCCAGGCACAGACACGCTGTCTGAGTGCCCGGTCCAGAGCAGATGCACAGCAGATGTGTGTTTGGGGGTGCCACTCTCGGGCACCTCCTAGCCACTGGCCAGCCTCCCTCGCTCTGGCCTGAGCTTCCTTCCTGCTCCTTCAAGAATCCTGTTGGCTGTGGCTCCTATTCCAAGGTCACTCACCAGCCCCAGGCTCAGAGACAACCATCCCTAGCTCAAGCACACTTCAGTTCAAACCAGTCCAACCCACATTTGTCTAAGGGGAAATGGAGTTGATAGGCTGGAGTAAGTGGAGCCTCCAGTGTGGTCTCCAGGCCCAGCTGACGCCAGGGACTCTGCTGCCAGGGGGACCCTGCTCCTCAGCTTCTTGGTCTTACTTCCCTCTACACGGAGCTGTCTCAGCAGCTCCAGGCTGCACTGCTTGGTGCTGATGGGCCCGGCAGGGCTTCGGGCCAGCTGCTGGCTGATCCTGCTGGCGTCATATGCTCATCTCTGACCCACTTGTTGTGGCCAGGGGCAAGCGGGTCACTGGCAGCCAGGCCTGGGCCAGTGCTGGAAAGGGACAAGAGTTGGCCTTGCTGAATCTCACAGAGAGTGGGGAGGGAAGTCCCCAGCACAAAACCAGAGTGTTGTCATTGTTACCAGAAGGGAACAGGGGGACACTGGTGAACATACAGCCCGCCCCACCTCCCTGACTGCAGAGGAGGAAGCAGAGGGCACAGCAGCTCACCCAAAGCAGTGCTGAGTCCTTAGCAGAGAATTCACACCCATGTTTCCCCACCTGCAGCCACGCTGGTTCAGGACTGGGCCTCCAAGGAGGTAGGATTTCATCACGGATGTGGGTAGGACTCAAGGTCTAGGGCTGTGATACAGGCTGGTCTTCCAGGAGAGGCAGAGATTTGGGAAGGAGGCAGCGTCCAGACCACCCTGGTGGAGCCAGCTCCGGAGGGGGATGGCAGTAAGCAGCCTAGGAATTCCTTCTGCTGCTGACACCCTCCGCCTGGGGAGGGGCTTCGGTCTGGCAGAGCTTCCCAAAGACTGGGCCTCACATGTTTGCCTCTGCCTTTAGTTGCCCCATCCTCACTGCACATCACCCCACAGCCCTGTCTGAGGGAACCTTCTTTGGTGTCTCTTCCAGCTCTTTGGTTAGTGGTGCATGCGCGGTGTACTTCACAGCTAACAAAGCCCTTTGCAGAGGCCTCCTGAGCCCTCAGGACACGCTGAGAGGCCACGCTCTGCACCCCCGCTCTGTAGATGAAGACATGCTGTTCAGAGACCAGCAAGGCCCCAGGGCTGCGCCGAACACTTGCCTCTCAGAACCATGCTGTCCCGTCCCAGTTTCCCTGAGCTGTGACTGAGCCCATGGCAGGGGCCAGGACACTGCCCCCTTCGAGGCTCGTGTGAATGAGGTGCGGGGGCTTTGTAGGGCGGCCTAAACCACCACACCATGAGTGCGGACCAGCCAGGCCCTGCTGTTCATTGCAGCAAAAACTACTCCCAACCCAGAAAATGACAAGGTAGTGGGGATCTGGGAGAATCTGCTACCTCCTCTGTAGAGAAGGCTTTGAGACCCCAAAAAGGGGAGGATATAGAGAGGGACCCCTTATAAGGCAGGAAGCCTGCAGGGAGAGCTGGGTCAGGACACAGCTGAGGCACATGGAGGGCAGCACTGCCTGGCACTCACCCGTCCCCGCATTGGCTGCCACAGGGTCCTTACTGTCCTTGCACCCACATGACTGTAGGAGGCTGCTGCCCCCTGGCCTGGGAGTGAGGAGCAAAGGGTCAGGGTCCTGGAGGTCCCAGCACAGGCCAGCCACTGTGAGGAGCCAGGACACAGTCCCCACGCTGGCACAGAGACATAAAAGACCAGTGTCTTAAACAGGAGACAGTCTCTCTGCCTCTGGCCTCCTACCTGCTGAGTGTCACAGATGGGGATGGTGACCCAGTGCAGGGGCCCAGGCTGCTCCCACCTGTGGCTCTGCCATTGCTCAGTCACAGCCCTCACTCGTGTGGCCCAAGATGACTCAACCATACACGGGCTCCAGACCCTGAGGAGAGGAAAGAGGGGGGAGGGGGCACAGTGCTGCTCTATAAGGGAACCCGGCAGAAGGAGCCACTATCAGCCCAGGGTGTGATGTCTCTCTGCCAGTGGGTTGGGAGCCCAGAGACCTGCAGGCTAAGCCCTGCTCTAACTGGCTGCAGAGATCTGAGCACGTCACCACCCGCCACCAGTCTCTGCTTTCTCCTGTGCACCAAGAGTTCAGCCAAAACAACTCTTGGGGTCTTGAGTGGAGAACTCTTAACCTACAACTCTTTGGGGGCAGATGGGACAATGCCTTAGGGAAGGACAGATGGTTTGGGTTGCTAGGGCTCCCTGGCTGTGGCATGAGGCAGGGGGCTGGCCACGGATATAGCCCTGGAACTTCCAAGCTTTCTTGGAAAAACATCTGTGGACCGCCAGATAATACAATAGGTAACTCTACTGAGTGCTTCCTGTATCCCAGGCACACAGCTCAGAGCTAACATTTGAGCAATTACTGAATGCTGGGTACTATTCCGAGTGCTCTACAAATTCCACCTCACCTAACACATCATCTCCCTTGAGGTAGGGGCTATTGCTATTGCCATGGGCATAGTGAACCCATAAAACAAGAACAAGCTGCCATGAAAAGGAGCACTCAGAAAACGAGAGATGATTCCTGGAAATGTAATACTTGATGGTATCCATGCAAACTCAATCCAAAGACTGAAGAGCAGAATGGACATACCCAAGGAGCCAAATAAAAATGACAGATGGAAATAATGGGAATATTCCACAGCCAAGGCCTCAGTGTCCATGGGAAAGGAATTGAGTTCCCATTCAGAAGGGAAGACAGGTCCGAATCACCTCCCCAGTCCCAGCCTGTCCTCCCCCAGCTGAATCTGGCTGGCGGGCATTGATGGGTGACAGGGAGTTAATGAGTCACTCCTGCCTGGTTAAAGTCCTCAAAGTTTAACACATGTTTTTCAGGCCAACCTTGGGCCTGAAGTTCCTATCTCCTTTCCCCCAAGGTGCCTGTCCCGTAAGTCCAGCAGGCTGGGTCACTGGCTGTCACTCAGCTCCAAGTTGTTCACGAGGGAACCAAGGGTGGGCCATGACTCAGCACATGAGGGGAAGCTTCACACACAAGGAGGGGCCTCAGAGGGCAGTGAGATGGCACCACCCACCCAGCCTGATGCCAGGCACTTCCACACTGTCAGGACAACACCAGCCCAAGTAGAGTGAAGACAGAGCATGCAAACGTCCTGTCCTTGCACTGGGAAACCTTCAACCTCATCATTGATCAAAGAAACACACATGCAAACATGATACTGTTTTAATCCTATTGACAGGGATATTCCAGAGTTATGACACTGTTGGAAAGAGGTTAAATAGGTACATTTCCAGAAAATAACCTTGCACAATATATAGAGCCCTGAGCCAGTAAGTCTATGTTCAGAAACTGATTCAAAGAAATTCAGATTTGCAGACAGATTTATATACAGACTTGTACCTTCCAACATGACTTGCCATTGAGAAAAAATGGAAACTGGTTAATGACCAACAGAGGGAAAACTGGTCATAAACCATGTCCCAGGCATGCAATGGGAACATCATTTAACTGTTTAGATCAGGTTTTTAATACTACTTCATGAAAGTTAAAACTCTGTATAGTAGTCCTATCTAGGAATTATTCTAGATATGATTATGCAAGGAAAATTTATTCATAGAAAAAATTAAAAAGAAATCAATAAGAAATATTTAAGTGAATAATTTTTCAAATATTTATGTTGAATAGTGGGATTACAAGTGCTCTTTCTTTTCAGCATTACATATGTTACTTTTTCAGATTTTTTACAATGAACATATTTTAATTTTACTTTTATAACCAGAAAAAAAATATGGTTTGCTTTATGTTTGTTTTGTGTGTTATTTTGCCATAGTTTTTCTGTAAATTTACTCACTGACCAAAGTATCAGAATATACAGACAAGTATAAGAAGAAAAAAATTATTGATAACCATATTATTGTTAATATTTTCTGGCTATATTACAAAAATGGGAACACATCATACATACTGTTTCAGAGGCTTTTTAAAAAAGTATGGTTAAAGACACATTAAAAAATGTTCCATCTTAACCATTTATAAGTGTACAGTAGGGTTAAGTATATTCACATTGTTGCACAACCAATCTCCAGAACATTTTCATCTTGCAAAACTGAAACTCTGTCCCCATTAAACCAGTCCCCATCCCTCCTGCCCCCAGCCCCTGGCAACCACCATTGTACTTTCTGTCTCTATGAATTTGACTGCTCTAGATACCCCATATAAGGGGAATCATTCAGTATGTGTCCTTTTGTTTCTGGTTAATTTCACTTAGCGTATGTCCACAAGGTTCACCCATATTGTAGCATGTGTCAGAATTTCTTTCCTTGTCAAAGCTAAATCATATGCCACTGTACAGACCACATTTTGTTTATCCATTCACTCATTGAAGGACACTTGGGTTGCTTCCGGAGCCTTTTTAAACAGAACAATATATTGTTATATCATTTCTATATTTTTTCTATGGCAATAATGATACATTCATTAATATCACTTTTAAAGGTTTCCCAGTGATCCATAGAGGTAGATGCTTCGTAATTGATTCAGCCAATCCACGCTTGAAGAACATGTATATTATTTCCAGGTTTTACTCTCATATGCAAACTGCAATGAATGGTCCTGGGGCATATGTCTTTGTATGTTGGTCCTCCTATCTGTTAAAGAGAATTTCAAAGTGGGGTTTGTGCATCAAATGTTCTCGGGTTATTTGTGACCCCGTTGCCCTCTAAACCTTACATTCATGCAGACCCCTGCATCCATGGTTCGCTGTCCTCATGGTCCTTGTCACCACTGGGTGGCCTCACTTTATAAAAACTGACACTTCTTTCCGTCAATTTTTGTCAATATGACAGGTAAAAAAAATGTCATTGTATTCATTTGCATCTCCTTGGTAATCGGTATAGTGGAAGGTTAATTCCTACTGTTGAAATATTAAACAGGCAGATGGGCTTTCCTTGCATACGGCCTGTTCGGCCCTGTGCTTCCTAGGGGAGTCTTGCCCATTTCCTTGCTAGGTGCACAAACTGCTTGCATGGGAAAGACCCTCACACCCTGCCTGGATCTGTGGCCAGCAATCATTTTGGAGTTGCAGATTTTGTTGTATTTCCATAGTTGTATTTCCAAATATAGTGATGGATTCTGCCTTTGGTGTCCTTTCAGAACCCCTCTGCTTCAAGGTTTTATGTGTATCTAGTCACATTTTCACTGATGTCCCATGGTCATGCTCACCTTCTGGGACTGTCATGGTTTAATGTTATCACCAACCGCTTTCATGCAGCTTTAATTTAGTTTGATGGCCATGTGCTGAGGTCAGATGTAAGATGTGTCTAAAGCCATGGCCACGCTAGCCCCGGTTGCCCGCCTTCCCCTCAGCACCATCCCCCACAATGTGTGAGACCTTTACACTGTCCCCCACCTGCAAGAAAAGAAAGACCGTCTGCCACCCAAGACTGAGCCTCTCTGCACAGACCTGTCCAGAGGCCTTTGCTGTTTACAGGAGGACCCAGGAGAAGATACCGGGTGTGGGGGGTCCTGTGGCTGGGATTCCAGGCACCACTGTTATCCCTAGTAATGGAGGAGCCACCATGGGATGAGGGGGCTCTATGCCTCCCCAACAGCGGGATCAGTGAGTACCTGCTCCCCCTCATGCCCGGAGATGAATCATTATTGGTAATATCAAACTGCAGCCAGTTGATTGCAAACCCATTGCCTCCTTCAGTCCTCACAGGAAGCTTTGCTGCTTGAGTTCTAGAGAAGAAGCTGAGAGAACCCAAGAGCACAGAGGGACTTTGGTGACATAGCCACAGCACATAGAGGCAGGGCCAGGCTCTTGCAGCAGCTGCCACTGCACTTTCTGTTTCAGGGACAGCCGAGCCACGGCTGTCAGGTGGGAGCTTTGGTGGACCCTGCAAGTCATCAGGGCTGCCTGGAGAGACTGAAGAGCCGGGCCAGGCACACCAGCACAGAGGGCAGGCAAGGACTTTGCAAGCCTGAGACCCAGGGACCCTCAGCTGTCCCTATCCATACCCACTCCTGGATCCCAGCCCCCAGCCCAGGACCCAGAGCATGCACCTTCCTGGGGGGCTCTTCTCTGACATCCCCCCTGTTCCTGGCTATAGACACAGTTCGTACACTCATCCACCCAACAGGCATTTATTGAGTACCTACTGTATGACTGGTACTGTTCTGGTGACACAGCTGTTCCTCACAGAGGTGGGGGCCTACCTTCTGGGAGTTTGTACTCCAGTGTGGGATATACAAGGGGCTCTGTGCAGGGACTGGAGTAGTCCCAATGGTACTAAGCACTAGGACAGCTCTTTGTGGAGGCCCACGGCATCCTAGCCCAGCCTAGGCCGGGCCCAAGGGCAGGGAGCACAGCACAGTCTTTGTCCTTGTGAACATTCCAACCAGACAAGCAGGGAGGCAGAGGGAAGCTGCTTCAGGTGGGCTGCACGAGGAGGGCCTCTTCACAGAGGTGCTGCTGGAGCTGAGAAGGAGCCATCTTGAGAGGATCCAGGGAAGGGTGAGCCATGCAAAGGCACGGGCTGGGCGGGGAAGTGCCTGCACCCTGGAGGCTTTGCAGGATGCTGAGGCTGAGAGCAGCAGATGTGGGAGATGACTGGGAGCTGTGGAAGCTGCGAGGAGGGCCGGGGGTTCCAACAGGCAGGACAAACCCCACAGTGGGCAATCACCTGGCTCAATCCACACGTGTCTTCTGGCAATGCAAGCATCACACCAGGGTGCTTGCTGGCTCCTGTGGTGGTGTGAGCCCTGGGGCACAGCTTCCTGCACCCTTCCATGCACCTCTGCCCTCCTTCCACAAAGCGGGGGGTGCAGCCATGCAGCTAACCAATCCTGACTCACGGAGGGGCGGCAACTGGCAACTGAAAAACACTGCTGTAGACCAGAGTAAAGATTTTTATTTGTATTCTCAGAGCAACGGGAATCCACTGACATGTTTAAGCAAGAGAGAGACTAGATCCAACTTCAGTTTTTTAAAAGATTGCTCTGCTGCCATGTGCAAAAGCGCTGCTGAGCACACCCAGGCACACCACGGTGTGGCTATACTAGTCAGAAGGTGGAGGCACCCAAGTGTCTGTCAGTGGATGAAGACGCCAAATGTGCTCTGTCCGCACACCGGAACGTGACCAGCCTTAGAGAGGAAGGAAATCTGTCAATGCACAGCATGGACGGACCTCAAGGACATGGTGCTGAGGGAAATAAGCCAGGCACGGAAGGACAAGTCCTATGCGATTCCTCTTCTTGTGAGATCCCTAGAGCAGTCAGGTTCACAGAGACAGAGAGTGGAATGGTAGTCACCAAGCTTTGGGGCAGTCTGTGTTTAATGGGGACACTTACAGTTTTACAAGATGAAAATTTCTATGGATGGATGGTGGTAATGGTTGCACAACAATGTGAATGTGCTTAATGCACTGAACTGTACACTCAAACATGAGGAAGACAGTAATTTTATGTTATGTGTATTTTACCACAGTTTAAAATAAAACAAGGACTGTCAGGATGTATCAGTTGGTGCCCCCCCGAGGAGAAGCCAGCACACTACAGCAGGCCGAACAGAACAAATGTCATGCCAGGGCTCGTGACAGAGGCAGGTAGGTTAGAAGGTGCAGTTCCCAGAGCCCCAGGAGTGGAAGCTTCCACCCCACCCAGAGGTTTGGAGGAGCTGTGGGCAGAAGCTGTGGGCAAGGCAGACAGGTGGACGCACAGGAGCCACCCGACAGGCACTGCTGGAGCCTCGCCCAGGCAGGGGAGGAGGCAGCCAGGCGCCCTGAGCTCTCTCTGCTGCCCCAACCCCAGCATGCCCGTGCCGCCTATTGATGGAAACATACCAGAAGTTGGTGTGTGCTGTCCTGGAGATCAGCCTCAGGAACTGTGGGGGCCAGGACAGGGAGATGAGCAGCACAGGAGACAGATGGGAGCCGAGGGAGTGGCGGCTCTACTGGGTGGTGGCCATGGAGATGCAAATGGCCTTGAGCACATATTTTGGGGGACAGAACCTCAGGACTAGGTACATTGGACATGGTTGAGAAACAGGTTTTGTTTTGCCTTTCTTTGGTAACTCTGAAAAGCAAAAGGTGCTGGAGAGAAGGAGGGTGGAGTGGAGAGACACCAGGTTTCAAGGCAGACAGGCCTGGAGCCTGCTCCATCCATGCCAGGGCCTCCTGGCTGTGTCACCAGAAGAGTGGGGAAGTCATGCTCATGTATTCTAAAGACAAGGGAAAGACTCATTGGTGGCCCATGGGGTTAGGCCACCACCTAGAGCCTGCAGGAAAGAGGAAGACCTGGACACTCCTCTGACCCTGCCCTGCCTGCTCTGGGAAAGGGCTCTGGGAAGGGCTGAGTCTGCACCTCGCACAGTCCCTACACGTCACTGGTCGGGCCAGGTCTGTTTCCAGCTGCTCATTTAGAAAAGTGTAGTCAGAATTGTCAAGAAAATCAACAAAGACAAGAATAAAATAGAAAAGGAAAGGAAAGAGACACAGCAGAGCTCATCGCGGGTACAAGGGAAGCGGTGTCCTCTCCCCTTTCGGACTTAGGACAGAGAATGAGTTTCTGAATTCTGGTTACAACCTTGTAGTGCCTTGAGAAGTTGCTGTGTTTGTGGGCAGGGGTCTTGGCTTCTCTTCACCATCTGCACCCAGCCCCCTCACCCCCTACCTTCGAGCTCTCCCTCTCCCTCTAGCTTTTGCCTCCCTGGCTCAATGCATCATCCTACAGTGCCAAGTCCTGATGTGAGGACCACAGGGGCAGAATCATGCTGAACCTGTAGCCCCTTTCCTTCTGCAATGCTAGGATGTGCCAGCAGCCCTGCGCCAGCTCTGCCTCCTCCTGTCAGGTGGTCATCCCTGTGGGCCAGGCCCCCTACTCTGCTTGGGGGTCACCAGCGGTTCTCTGGGCCTGCCCAGGCCTGTAGATCATCCTGCCTGGGAGCAGTCAACCACCTTCCCCCACCAGCCTCAGGCCATCCTCATTCCTCAAGGCCTTGACCTCTTCAGCCACCTAGAAATGGGCCTTTATCTGGTCCGGGTCCTGGCTGGGACTTTCTTCCATGCCTCTGGCCACTTCTTGCAAAAGCAAATGTTTCTCATATAGCACTGGGCACTTTGCCACTGTTGGAGAGGCCACAAAAATTCAGGGGCTTGAAGGGCTAGAGCCTCAGAAGTCAGATGTGGTCTGTGGTCTCTGCACTCAGGAGTGCGACTCTTCCCATGCGATGACTTGAGAACGTGTGACTGTATCAGATTCAGCTGGCAGATTGGCAGGAAGGCTAACAAGACAGTCTTGAGTTTCACTCCCAGACAGGCGGAGCCAGGGACCCAGGAATCTGCATTTTCAGGAGACACTCAGCTAATTCTGAAATTCCTAGTTCAGTCAATCTTCATGCAGTCACGGTCATGTGCCAGCTATTGTCGGGTAGTCGGGCCATGTCCATGAACACTGTGGACAATGACTTCTGACTTCAGGAAGCTTGTATTCTGTGAGGGGAAGGTAGAAAGCAAGCGATAGACTCAGGCAGTAAGTGACAGGGAGTGTCAGAGGGAAAGATGAGAAGTGATCATGGACAGTGGCAGTGCTGGGGGTGTCAGGCTAGAGCCGTGGGCTGCAATGTGGAGCAGGCTGGTGAGAGCAGTCCTCATTGAGAAGGTGACTGAAGTCTTGGAGGTGGAGTATGGGGGAGAGGCAACAGGCCGTGCAAGGGTCCTGAGGCAGCCTGGTATAACTGAGAGGCAGGAGGAGCCGGTGTGGCTGCAGTGGCACAGGGAGAGTGAAGAGAGGGTGAGGCCAGAGAGCCTGTGGGGGATGCGACGCTGAGTGAGTTTGAGCTGTTGGAGGGTTTTGAGCAGAGAGATGACATGGTCTGACATGTCTTCAGAGGATCCCTCCCTCTTGGCCCACCAAGAACAGAATCTGGGTATAGGGTCGGGGAGGATAAAGCAGAAGCCAGAGACCAGCTGGAGACTTTCTGTAACTGGGGCAAGGGCGTCTGAGACGAGTGGCAGCCACAATGCGAATCTAACAGGATCCTGCCTGGGATGGACTGCTCAGCTGGGCCAAGTTCTATTCCAAGTGCTTCCCCCAGTATTAACTCATTTAATGCTTGCCCAGCTCTGTAAGCAGGCACACTCATTGTCCTGTTGTATAGAGAAGGATATGGAGGCACAGAGAGGGTGAGTTACTCACCCTGGGCCACACAGCTAGAAGATGACAGAGCCAGGATTTGAATCAAGTAGTCTGAAGCCAGAGCCCAGGCTCTTAAAAAGCCACATTTTTCCAACAGAAAAGCACAATCCCTAACCTGAGGGAGGGTGTTTGTAGAGAAAAGGAAACACTGGGCCCTGGATCCAGGAGGGGCCATCAGAGGGACAAGAGGTCCACTCCAGTCTGATTTTGGGTGGTCCCGACTGTACCTCTCCTGGTGGTGTGGGCTCCGGCAGGTCCCTGGGCCTCCCATGTCTCCGTTTCACCTTGTGGGGAGTTGGGGCCATGACGAGGCTGCCTGGCAGGGGTGGCGGGGGCAAGGGACGGGCTGGGCACCACGTGCTCAGGAAGGTGCCTTAGCCCGGCCATCCCCCCCAGCAAGGGCCAGAGGTGGCCTGACTGAGCAAAAGAGGCAGGGCTGGGGATGGGACGGCCTGGCAGGGGCTGGGGGAGCCCGGGGCCCCAGGGCCAGGAGGAGCCATGACAGGCACGAGTAGCCACAGCAGTGGAGCTGCGTCAAGGGTCTCCAGGGGGACAGTGGCCTCCCCGGGAAGCAGAGGAAGTAGGGGTGGAGGCCCCAGACACAGAGGCCTGCTCAGAGGCTGGCCGGCGTGTGGCCTTCCTGGGCCTGAACCTCTCTAGGCTCTGTTTAATCATCTGTAGAATAGAGGAGCAAAATGCTGGCTCTACTGGAAATCCTCCTGGTCAGGAGGACATGGCTAGCAGGACACGGCCTCCTGCTTCAAACACCAGACGTGCTGTGCCGGCTGGGAGCCTGCCCCTGTGGTGCTGTGAAACACGAAATCTGTCTGTTTTGCTCTTTTCCCCCCGAGGGTTCTGGTCCCTCCGACGCTGTAAAGCTGAAGCTTGCGTCTTTGAAAGTAACTTTTATTTTCTGCCAGGAAGCTTCTGGGGGTTGGCGTTTTTCTCTGAGATGTGTAACAATGCCCCAGCTGTGGCTGCTGCCGAGCTTTCATGAGCATTTTCCTCAGTTCAGAGGAGGGTGCTCTGTAACCCCAGCCGGCTTCTTCACTCCCCTGTGGGATCTTAGCTGGTACATTTCAACCATGTGTTTTGCCCTAAAGGGGAAGTCCTCTGCTAGCTGTCTGGAGGGCCATCCTTCCCACGGTGCATCTGGAGTCTTTGTGAAGTTCATCTCCCATGTTCATAAATCCATCAGTTTTCCCAGCGTTGTGGCTGAACTCTGTGAGTGTTTCTTTTCGTCCTCCCTACCCATGTGCAATGGGTTTGAGGCCTGCTTTTCTTTCACTGAGTAATGAGATCCATCATCTTCTGATACTTGCTCCGGACTCACATAGTGCATGCGTTCCTAGCAGAGAAAGAAGCGTTTTCTCTTTGCTCTCATTGAATCATTTCTCTGATAAATACCTGTGTGCCAGGCACTGTATCATGCCCTGAGGTATGCCTTTCCCAAGGGACTTCATCAGTGTCTGTGGCTTTTATTCCACCTGTTGGGTAGTGACTTCCAAATTTCTGACTCCTGCCAGGATCTGCCTGCTGAATTCCAATCACGGATCCAGCCACCTGTCTGCTACCTCCATGTGGGTGTCTCTCAGGCACTCCCCCACCCTAGCAGCCTCACCCAGGGCAAGAGTAAAATGGAGTCTACTGCCCTTCCCTTCCTGCCCTGGCCCTATTCAGAGCTACTAAGGCCTCACTCACACATTTGCGGACACCCCAGGCTGAGTCCATGCTGTGTCCCCATTCCCCACCGCACCCCGCCGAACAGCACCCCTTGGCTTCTCCTGGGCCTAAGGGGGTGCAGACTCCAGCACTGGGGGATGAGTGGCAGAGGCTGGTGCAGATCTTGAAGACAGGCTCCTAGTGTCTGCACAGGGGACTCTGAAGTCCAGAAATCCGACTATCTCCAATACTCTCACCTCCTGACCCCATGCCTGATGCATGACCTTCTCCTACAAATTCTCTTTCACCTCTTCTCTCCCCAGTGCCTCTGTCTTGGTTCCAGTCCTCTCCTCCTCATCCAGACCACAGAGCAGTGGCGTCCATATGGACCCTCGCCTCCCCAATTTGCTTGGATTTTTATAATGTTAATTAAGTTGTCATTCAGTGGTTTTCCATTGTATGTGGAAACACACAGACTCCTCATCATGACCTCAATGGTGAGAAGGCCTTCTAAAGAGCTGCCACTGAAGGTGAAGTCTAAAAGCCAATGAAGAGCTGGCCGGTGGGCCTGGTGCGGTGGCTCTTACCTGTAATCCCAACACTTCGGCAGGCTGAGGCAGGTGAATCACCTGAGATCAGGCAATTGAGACCAGTCTGGCCAATATGGAAAAATTCCATCTCTACTAAAAATACAAAAGTTAGCTGGGGGAGGTGGCACATGCCTATAATCCCAGCTACTTGGGAGGCTGAGGCAGGAGAATCACTTGAACCTGGGAAGTGGAGGTTGCCGTGAGCCAAGATTGCACCACTACACTCCAGCCTGGGTGACAGAGCAAGACTCTCTCTCTCTCACACACACACACAAAGCTGGCCTAGCAAGATCAGGGTGACTGAGGCTCTAGAAGGGAAGAAACAAGACTGACAGCCCAGCCATAGGGACCCTTGCTGTCACCACAGCCATCCTCTTGCTCT
The DNA here is from genome assembly GCA_036589455.1 of Ateles fusciceps. Classification (NCBI taxonomy): domain Eukaryota; kingdom Metazoa; phylum Chordata; class Mammalia; order Primates; family Atelidae; genus Ateles; species Ateles fusciceps. The sequence continues at coordinate 364,273 of JAZHEH010003238.1, forward strand.
GCTGCAGTCCCATGGGCCAGGGCAGATGCAGTCTTGCCTTAATTCCGTGCAGCTCCTCCTATGCAGACATGGAGTCTTCCATCCCCTTGGATCTGGGCTGGCCTGTGACTTGCTTTGGTCCACAGCTTGTGGCAAAAGTCATGTTGAACCTCTCTGAGATGTAGTCTGGCCAACACGGTGGAACACTGTCTCTATTAAAAATACAAGAATCAGCTGGGTGTGGTGGCAGGTGCCTGTAATACCAACTACTCAGGAGGCTGAAGCAGGAGAATTGCTTGAACCTGAGAGGCAGAAGTTGCAGTGAGCCAAGATCACACCATTACACTCCAGCCTGGGCAACAAGAGCAGAGCTCTGTCCCCACCACCAAAAAAAAAAAAAAAAAGAAAAAAAAAGTGACTGCCAGGTGTGGTGGCTCACGCCTGTAATCCCAGCACTTTGGGAGGCCGAGGCAGGTGGATCACGAAGTCAGTAGTTCAAGACCAGCCTGGCCAACATGGCGAAACCCGGTCTCTACTGAAAATACAAAAAAATTAGCTGGGTGTGGTGGTGGGCGCCTGTAATCCCAGCTACTCAGGAGGCCGAGGCAGGAGAATTGCTTGAACCCGGGAGGCGGAGGTTGCAGTGAGCCGAGATCACGCCACCTGAACTCCAGCCTGGGTGACAGAGCAAGACGCCATCTCAAAAAAAAAAAAAAAAAAGAAGAAGAAAGTTTTTGGCATCCATCCACAGGAGTTGTGAAGATTAGTGACAATAATATAAAGAATGAAACAGATGAAAATGGCAACAATAGAATAAAATAGGACCCAGACACAGGCCATGGATATGTGTGTGTGTGTGTGTGTGTATATATATATATATATATGTACACACATACATACATAGATGCTTAATATATGGCACCAATAAAAGTGCATACCAGAGGGGAAAGGATAGAGGTTTTTTTTGAGATGGAGCCTCACTTTATCACTCAGGCTGGAGTGAAGTCGTGCAATCTTGGCTCACTGCAACCTCTGCCTCTTGGATTCAAGCGATCCTTGTGCCTCAGCCTCCTGAGTAGCTGGGATTACAGGCATGGGTTGCCATGCTTGGCTAATTTCTGTATTTTCTGTAAAGACAGGGTTTCGCCATGTTGGCCAGGCTGGTCTCAAACTCCTGGCCTCAAGTGATCTGCCCATCTCAGCCTCCCAAAATTCTGGGATTACAGGCGTGAACCACCATACCTGGCCCCAGGATAGACTTCTTTATATATGACAGGCAATTGCTTACCCAAATGGAGAACAAGTGAAATTACACTTCCACTTCTGGGCTCACACTATGCACAAAAGTAATTTCCAGGTGAATTAAAGACCAAACTATAAAGGCAAATCTGTAAGGTTTTTGGAAAATGAAGATATGTATCTGACAAAGGACAAGTATGCGCTGGACATAAAGCACTCCTGCAAATTAGCAGGGCAAAGACAACCCAATAGGAAGTGCACAAGAGACACTTCACAAAAGAGGAAAGCTCAGAGTCAATAAGCAGGTGGGAAGATGTTTGGCCTTATTGTCAACAGGGACAGGCAAATTAAAGCCACAATGAGACAGGACTCTCCCAACAGAGTGGCAAAAATTGAAAGGCTTGGCAATACAGAGTATTGTCAAGGAAGTAGATAAAAGTCTCCACTGGTAGAGTGTAATAAGTACAACCAGTTTGGAAGACAGTGTGACGTTATCTAGTAATACTGAACACATGTACCTCTGACGACTCAGCAGGTCCACTCGAGAGTTTGTGCTCAAGAAAAATCCTTCTTTCTGCGCATCAGGAGACATGTACACAATTGGTTTTAGAAGCATTGTTTTTAAAAAGGAAAAAACTGGACACAAGCCAATGTCATCAACAGTAAAATGAACAAATAAATTTTGCTGTATTGGTACAATGCAATTCTACTATGCAGCAATGACGGATCAGCCCCAGGCACATGCATCAGCACGGATGGATTTCACAACACTGAGCAGAGGCAGCCAGTCCTTGGAGAGTAAGGGCAAATGATTCCATTCGATGAAGTTCGCCAGTAAGAAAAGCCAAGCAAGTTGCTGTTGAAGAATACATACATGGAGGGGGACGTGGTGGCTCCTAAAGGGGAACGTCCAGTTTTTACCACCTTCATTGTTGTATTATTGGGATTTTTTTACACCCACAATGTATTCGTGCATTTCCTACCTATTTTTGCAAACAGCATTTTGGAAAGACTGTGAATCTATGTTTGGGTTTACAGTTGGCTCACATTGGGGTTGGATGAGTTTGTTGCCATCGGTTTACCAGGTTCTCTAATTAGCATCCAGTTAGTAACAGGGTTTGCGCTAAAAGACCTTATTAGAGTTGGGGTAGACCCGTTGGGTTAGGGTTTGGGAAGATTGGGTTCAAAATGTGAGCCTGAATCAGGATTTGGAATAAATTTGGATCTGATGAAGCCAAGGCTAGGGTGGGGCTGGATTTGAAGTCCATGTGCGGGGGGGTCACCCCTGTAATCCTAGCACTTTGGGACTTGTCAAGGCAAGAGGACCACTTGAGCCCAGGAGCTCAGGACCAGCCTAGACAACATAGCAAGACTCTGTCTCTACAAAAAAAATACAAAAATTAGCCAGGCATGGTGGCATGCCTGTTGGGGCTGCAGCTACTTGGGGAGGCTGAGGCGGGAGGATTGCCTGAGCCAGGGAGGTTGAGGCTGAAGTGAGGCGACATTGCACCACTGCACTCCAGCCTGGGCCACAGAGCAAGACCCTGTCTCAAACAAAACAAAACAAAATTCAAATATGTATAAAATCAGGCTGAAGGCTAGAAATCAGGCAGGGTTAGAAGTGTTTGGGTGGGCTAGGCGCAGTGGCTCACGCCTCTAATTCCAGCACTGTGGGAGGCCGAGGCGGGTAGATCACCTGAGGTCAGGAGTTCGAGATCAGGATGGCCAACTTGGTGAAACCCCCCCTCTACTAAAAGTACAAAAATTAGCCAGACGCGGTGGCACATGCCTGTAGTCTCAGCTACTCGGGAGGCTGAGGCTGGAGAATCGCTTGAACCCGGGAGGCAGAGGCTGCAGTGAGCCAAGATCGCGCCACTGCACTCCAGCCTGGCCAACAAGAGCAAAACTCTGTCCCAGGAAAAAAAAGTGTGAGGGCGTTAGCATTTTGGCAAAGGGGCTCTGTAGGCTTGAAGGCCCTACCCAAAATCTCTCTGTGGACTCCTGTAGCAACTCAATAAAGGGACACTGGGGCCTGGGAAATGGTCTCTGGCCCCTCCGGTGCCGCCTTGGCACCGCGCCCCGCCTGCGAGCTAACTGTGGGGGACCCGGCCCGCGGCGAGCAAGCCCAGGTCGCCGCGGCGCTGTCTGAGCGGTCTCGACGCCTGACGACGGCCGGTTTTGAACTTGTTTACGAGCCTGCGTCACCGGAAACCTTTCACCGCCGCCTGGGACAAAGGGTTCCTCTTTGTAAGTCCCTTCTGGGCAGAAAGGGCATTCGCCGCCTGGCGCGCTGGCCGGTGCGGGCGCCACGCCGTGGCGGATACGGACAGCGCGCCGCCTGGTCGCCAGTCTGCCCCTAGCGCCCCGCTCTTCCCACCACGCGCGCGTCATCTGCGCCTGGCCTCGGCCACCCGCCCCCTTTACATCGTCCCCCCCATCCGCAGCGCCCTGCAGTCCGCACCTCATCCAGCCACCTACTCACCTGCGTGCGGCTCAGACAGGCAGGCACTGTCCACTCCCTCTGCAGGAACTTCCTCCTTTCAAGGAAACACTTATCCTCCAGCTCCACCGTTCACTCCATTCCCCAGCCACTGTCCATTGACTCATTCGACAAACTAGATAATGAACGCCTTCCGAGTGCTAGACGTTGGCGTCAGCGGGTCACAGGACACAGCTCCTGCTCTCTGGGACCTCCAGGACAGCAGAGGAGACACCAGCAGAGGTCCTCGTGAAGTGACCATGGCTCTGGGGGACACAATGAGGACATAGCGGCCCAGGCTTGGGCGCAGGGGTGCCGGGGCTGAGGCTGAGATGGAAAGACTGGCCGAGGAAGAGATGGGAGGGCAGGAGCCAGGCCCTTGGCGGGGGCTCGGCAGAGGAAAGACCTGGAAACCAAGTGGGCTCCAGGCAGAGGGCACGGAGGGGCCACGGGAAGAGGTGCCGGACCCGAAATCCTCGTCAGCAGCTCCCGCATCCCGCGGGAGTCACGGTGCCCCCCAGCAGTTTCTTCTACTTTTCACTGTTTTCTTATTATAGAAGTAATACATGTGTACAACTTATTGTAAAGAAAATTGAGAGAGAGCAATAGGAAGAAAATAATCAGCCATAATCCCGCCTCACGGACATCGTTTTCAGTGTACTTGCACATATGGGGTTTCCCCAGGCAGGAGAGCGGCGCTCTTGGGCTAGATGAGGGGGGAAGCCAGAGTGAGCCGCCTGCCTCAGGGCTTGCAGGCACCTGGGTGGGGATATCATGGAGTGAGTGCTGTGACCAAGCCAGAATCCATTCAGATCCCCCACGCCCTTCCTAACACAACGGATGCGGTCCAGGCACCCGCCCTGCGGCGGCGCCAGTGTGAGGCCTCCCACGAGTCCCCAGCCTTCACCCAGGCAGCAATTGGTTTAGGCATGCAGGAGGTTTTTTGGCTAAGAAGATGTGAGGAGAGGTGTTCTGAGGGGCTTCTCATGAGATATTTCCTTGTAAGTCAAGTCATTTCCGGTGAAGCTTTCTGTTTCTTGAAGCAAAACAACCTAAATGATGTCTGGAGCTAGTGTGGAGACGACCTTCCCTGGGCTCCCGGGGCAAAATCATGCCGCCCAGGGGGAGCACCCCCTGATGCTCACACTTCCTGCCTTTCCTCTGGTATTTGGATCCCACCCCAGCCTCCTAAGCACCTTGGTCCCTCCAGCATCCTTCTGCCTCCTCTCTCTCTCTCTCTCTCTCTCTCTCTCTCTCTCTCTCTCTCTCTCTCTCTGTGTGTGTGTGTGTGTGTGTGTGTGTCTTTCATTTCCTCTATTCCTACAGCCTGGTCTAGTCTCAGCCCCTCTTCCTGGCTGACCACAGTCTCCTAAACACCTGGACCTGCACCCCACCCCCCACATGTGGAGACCAGGCCCAGGAGCACACCGGGGACCCAGGCCAGTGCCATGTACCTTTCTCACCCACCATGCTGCATTCCCTAGCGTCCTACCTCCTGAACTGTGGCACTGGGGGTCTGGCTTTAATGACCTAGCCTCCACCAGAGCAGCAGGGAAGACCAGGGTCATTTCCCCAGTCCCACTGTGGGTCTGCACACCCATAAAGAAGCAAGATGGAGCCACTGCCAGGACTGTCAAAAGTGCTGTCCATGGGCATGTTCTCCTCCTCTTCATCACCCATCCATCTCAGTCCCCCAGAAGATCCTGAAACTGCTCACACCAAGGTCAGCCAATTTGTTGGCAAATCCCATGAACACTCTTCAGTCTCACTCACTTGGCCACTCAAGAGCACTGTGGACCCCTTTCTTCTCCTTTTGAACGTATCTATTGAGATATAATGTACATATCTAAACTTCACCCACTTAAAGTGCATTTACTATATTCACAGAGTAGATCTAATGTTCACCATAGTCTAAGAACATTTTCATCACCCCAAGGAACAAAATCCCATCTCCATTAGCCACCACTGCCCACTTGCCTATTTCCCCAATTGCACATAGGTGAATTCACAGGACATGTGATCTTCTGTGATGCTTCTTTCACTTGGCATACTGTTTTCAAGGTTCATTTTGTTGTAGAATTTCTCGGTACTTTATTTTTATTGCTGAATAATATTCCATTCATAGACCACATCTTCTTTACCTGTTCTTCAGCTGGTGAATATTTAGGTTGTTCCTGCCTCTTGGCCATTTGGAATAATGCTGCTATGAACATTTGGGTACCAATTTTTTGGCGAACATATGGTTTCTTTTTTCTTGGGTATATGCCTAGGAGTGGAACTGCTGGCTCATCTAGAACTATGCTTAATGGTTGAAGGAACTGCCAGACTGTTTTCCAAAGTGGCTGCAACATTCTACATTGCCACCAGCAGTGCGTGAGGGTTCTGATTACATCCACGCCAGCACTCGTGATTGTCTTTTTTTAAATTCTAGCCATCCTAGTTGGTGTGAAATGGTATCTCGCTGCGGTTTTGATCTGTGTTTCTCTAATGACTGAAGTTGCTGGGCATCTTTTCATGCGTTTATTGGACATTTGTGTGTCTTCTTTAGAGAAATGTCTATTCAGATTCTTTGCCAGCTTTTTAATTGGGTTATTCGTCTTTTTATTACTGAGCTGTAGGAGTTTGTTATAGATTCTAAATACAAGTCCCTTATCAGATATACGATTTGTAAATATTTTCTCCCATTCTTTTCACTTTCTTAATGATACGGTTTATAGCTAAAAGGTTTTTGAAATTTGACCAAGTCCAATTTATCTATTTTTTTCTCTTGTTTTTGCTTTTGGTGTTGTATCTAAGAAACAGCTGCTGAACTCAAGTCACAAATATTTATTCCTATGTTTTCTTCTAAGAGTTTTATAGCTTTATCTGTTGCATTTCGGTCTATAATCTGTTTTGTTTATTCATTCTTTAGCTGATGAACACGGATTGCTTCTGCTTCTTGGCTGCTATGATAATGCCGCTATGAACATTTGTGTACCAGTTTTTGTGTGAACATAGGCTTTCATCATTCTTGGGTACATAACTTCTGTGCATGATGTGAGGTGAGGTCCAGCTTCATCCTTTGCATATGGATATCCAGTTGTCCCCCGCACCACTGGCTGAAAAGACTTCTTTCCCACTGACTGGTTTTGGCAGCCCGCCTCTCTTCTCTGCACCTTTGGTTTTGCACAGCACCAACTTCTTAGTGCTCTTCCCCTCCTCGTTGTCCCTTCTTTCCCCTGTCTCCTTTGAGCTCCTCTTCCTCCTCAGGCTACCCTCTCTTCTCACTCCGAATGTTCCCCAAGGTGATTTTACCTGCAGCCTGCACACCAACCCTCTCTCCCTGGATTTTCAGACCCATACAGGCAGCCATCTGTTGGCACCTGCTCTTGGAGATGTCCCAGGGAACCCCATGCTCAGCTCATCTGAAACTGACCCAGGCCTTCCCCCCCCACACTCATTCTCCCAGTCCTCTAAGACACAGATGCCAAGACAGAAACAGATGACAGAAATGCCTGTTTAGATAAAGGAGAGGGGGAGCAGGAGGAGGGAGGGGAGAACTTCCTACACATTGCAGCCCTGACATCTGTGAAGGAAGAGAGGAAAGGAGAGACTGGGTAGGAAAAGTCTCATGCTACAGTGCAGCTCTGAGAAACTTGCCCAGGGTGATGGGAGGCTCTGGTGCAAAGCTTGCCCATTAGAATAGTCCCGTGTTAGGCAGGAATGGCCCTGCTTCCATGTGCCCAGGGAGCTCAGTCACTGTGTGCAGCAGTGCTCCCTCATGTGCAGCCGCTGGAGGCAGGCAGCCAGCCACACCCCTCCTAGCATGTCCACTCTGCGAAGGAGACCTAAGCACACACTTCCTCCCGCCCAGGTCTCCTCCCAGCAAATATATTTCACCCACCAGAATCCAGGTGCCTCCCCCTCAGCCCCAGCAGCCATTCTGCCCAGCCTACCTCCTAAGCATAGCTTCTATCCAGGCTCTCTCCCTCCATCCTAACTGCATCCACCTTAACCTAAGTCAGCTTTATCTCTTGCTGGAAAAGAGCTGCTGTACTGTAACACCTTGTGCTGCCCCTGGGCCTGCCTCCTGGCCCTCCACCTCTCCAGTCCTCTAATCCATCGTCTTAAAAGTAAAGATCAACCAAACCTGGACGCCTTGCCTTCCTTGTCCCCCACGTGGAGTAATGAAAAGCCCACCCATCACCTCTGGAGAGCCATTCCTGCCCTCTATGACTGGGTGGGCACCTGTCTACCTTTTCCCAGTGCCCCATGCATGCCACCCCTTCACCCCCCACCACAGCCTTTGCTGTCACACATCCTACACTCTGGCCCCACTGGACCATTCACATTCCCTGGACTCAGGCTAATCTCTTCCCTGCTCCTCAAATTCCCTGACTCAGGGCCTATTTAGATCCTATTCACCCTTTAACCTCATCCAAATGATGCCACCCCCCAGCTGCCTTCCCAAGCCCGCCCAGTCTTACTCTTACTCTGAGCTCCCAAGTTTTTTTTTTTTTTTTTTTTTAGACAGAGTCTCGCTCTGTCGCCCAGACTGGAGTGCAATGGTGCAATCTTGGCTCACTGCAACCTCCGCCTCCCAGGTTCAAGTAATTCTCTGCCTCAGCCTCCTGAGTAACTGAAATGACAGGCACACGCCACCACACCTGGCTAATTTTTGTATTTTTAGTGGAGGCAGGGTTTCACCATCTTGGCCAAGCTGCTCTTGAACTCCTGACCTCGTGATCCACCTGCCTCGGCCTCCCAAAGTGCTGGGATTACAGGCGTGAGCCACCGTGCCCGGCCCCTTCTCTTTTATTCCACTGGAACTGTTTCTCTGGCATGAGGTCAAATGTGCTATGCCTGGGTGTGGATGCCAAAAGTCACCCCTGTTTTTTCCCAGGCTCCAATCAAATTATTTGTCCATTTGAGCTGGCAGGAAAGCAATCTGATTAATGTGGTTGCTCACAAAATAGAAAAAGCATGCCAGGCAAGAGCACCTGGCAATGGGTGAGGACACGTGCCCAGAGAGAGGGGGGGATGGGGCTTCAGACACTCTTTTTTTTTTTTTTAAGAAAGAAAAGAAAAAGGGAGAAAGAGAGAAAGAAGAAAAAAAAAGAGAATGAAAGAAAGGGAAAAAGGAGAAGAAAAGAGGGGAGAGAGAATGGGAATCTTGCTCTATTGCCCAGGCTAAAATGCAGTCTAAAAATGGGTATTGAAAAGCTCTTTTATACTAATAATTGTGTTATACAATGGGAGACAGGAAGGAATAAGGGAGGAAAATAACAAACAGCCAACCAATATTTCATTTAAACCTATGAAATGCTATGCAATTGCTGGGGAGTGATTTACTCCCAACCCTGTTGTCACTTTTAGAATAGATGTGATGTGTTACTGAAGAAAATGTATGTTTTGTGGATTTGGAGTAGAGAGTTCTGTAAATGTTTATTAAGTTTACTTGTTCGAGTTCTAAGTTCAAGTCCCAGGTATCCTTGTTATCCTTCTGTCTCATTAATCTGTCCAATATTGACAATGTAATGTTAAAGTCTCCCAATATTATTGTGTGGGAGTCCGAGTCTCTTTGTAAGTCACCAAAAAGTTGCCCTATGTATCTGGGTGCTCCTGTATTGGGTACACATAGACTTAGGATTGTTAGCTCTTCCTGTTACATTGATCCCTCTACCATTATACAATATCCTTCTTATCTCTTTTGGTTTCTGTTACTTTAAAATCTGTTTTATCAGAGATGAGAATTGCAACCCCTGCTTTTTTTTTCTTTTGCTCTCCATTTGGTTGGCAAATCTTCTTCCATCCCTTTGTTTTGAGTCTCTGTATATCCTTGCATGTGAGAAGGGTCTGGATGCAGCTTACCGATGGGTTTTTTTGAATGGCTGATACTGGTTGTTCCTTTCTGTATATAGTGCTTCTTTCAGAAGCTCTTGTAAAGCAGGCCTGGTAGTAATGAAATCTCTGAGTACTTGCTTGTTCATAAAAAATTGTATTTTTCCTTCACTTATGAAAGTTAGTTTGGCTGGATATGAAATTCTGGGTTGAAAGTTCTTTTCTTTAAGGATGTTGAATATTGGCCCCCACTCTCTTCTGGCTTATAGGGTTTCTGCTGAGAGATCTGCTGTGAGTCTGATAGGCTTCCCCTTGTGGATAACCTGACCTTTCTCTCTGGCTGCCCTTAGTATTTTCTCCTTCATTTCAACCCTGGTGAATCTAATGATTATGTGCCTTGGGGTTGCTCTTTTTGAGGAATATTTTTGTGGTGTTCTCTGTATTACCTGGAGTTGAGTATTGTCCTGCCTTGCTAGGTTGGGAAAGTTTTCCTGGATAATATCTTGAAGAATATTTTCCAGCTTGGATTCATTCTCTTCGTCACATTCAGGTACACCTATCAAACGTAGATTAGGTCTTTTCACATAGTCCCATATTTCTTGGAGACTTTGCTCATTCCTTTTTACCCTTTTTTTCTCTAATCTTGTCTTCTCGTTTTATTTCATTAAGTTGGTCTTCGACCTCTGAAATCCTTTCTTCTGCTTGATCAATTCAACTGTTAAAACTTGTGCATACTTCTCAAAGTTCTCGTATTGTGTTTTTCAGCTCCATTAATTCACTTATATTCCTCTTTAAATTGTCTATTCTCATTAGCGTTTCCTCAAACCTTTTTTCAAGGTTCTTAGTTTCCTTGCATTGGGTTAGAACATGTTCTTTTAGCTCACAGAAGTTTCTTATTATCCACCTTCTGAAGCCTGATTCTATCAATTCCTCACATTCATTCTCCATCAGGCCTTGTTCCCTTGGTGATGAGGAACTGCAATCCTCTGTAGGAGGAGAGGCATTCTGATTTCGGGTGTTTTCAGCCTTTTTGCGCTGGTTTCTTCCCATCTTTGTGGATTTATCCACCTGTCGTCTGTGTAATTGCTGACTTTCAGATTAGATCTCTGAGTGGACATCCAGCTTGTTGGTGGTAAAGTTTTTTCTGTTTCTTAGTTTTCCTGCGGTGGATGCCCCTCCCCAACAAAGCTGGACCTTCCCAGGTTCAGCTGTACTTGCTGTGAAACTCTCAATCCTCAGCAGTTCCAATTGCTTTTTTTTTTTGTTGCGGGTGGGGAGGGGGGGACCAGCTTCCCCTGCTGTGACCCACTACGCCGGCTGAAACAGCGGCTTTAAGATTCGTGGCGCTTTTCTGCCCCGAGAATCTCCCGGTCTGGTTCCCCCGCTTCAGTCCGCTTTTCAATCAGCTGAATGGGAGACTCTGCCTTCCTGGAGCTCCAAATGCCAACCAAAAGGGCACTCAGTCCCGTATACTCTGGACTGAGAACCGCCACGCCGGGGCGCCGGCAAACAGCCGCGCCGGCCAAAAGAGTCGCGCTGGCGACCCGTGGGGGCTCCTCTGCAGGGAATCTCCTGGTCCGTGGGCAATAAAAATTCGTCTGAAAATGTGCCGTCCACTCACTCTCTGCGCTTTCAGTGGGAGCTACAATCCTGAGCTGCTGCTAATTGGCCATCTTGGATCTCTCTGCCCCAGACACACTTTAAGGACTTTGCAGCTTTCCTCTGAAACATGGTAGACAAAGTCCTGCAGGTCACACCTTGTGCAGTGGCTCCTAGGGTAGTGTAAGTAGTGCAAAGAGCTCACATTGCTGTCCTCCCCGTGGAAAGCCCTGGACTCACCTTGAAGCACAGCAGACATGGCTGTCATTCTCCATATCCTAGCACCTTGAGCAAGAGGAAAGCCCACATGCGAGAGATCTGGGCATCTAAGGCATTTTACCTTGAAGGTGACTTAAGAATCCTGTCTGGCCTGCTGTGCTGCAGAATGACAGTGAGACCAGGTGCTGCAGGAAAGAAACACGAGCTGCTCTCTCAGGCTTTGTCATTCTGGTAGACCTCAGAGTACCCTGTCTGGGTACAGGACAATCCCTGACCCGCCCTGGTTTCTGAGTCCCTCATCCCCCGGCAGAAGCCAGAGATCTTGTGTGGAAGGCACGAGGTGCAGGCAGTTGATTCAGGTGCTGCCTGCCAGTCAAGAGTACACAGCAGACTTTGAATCACAGCATAGTCTCTTCCGGAACACACCTGCAGTGGCTTTGAGCTCCACTCCAGTGTACAGCATCTCCCAGCCTGATTCCCCTGTCCTCCTATGGAGTCTGGGGGACACCCCCCATATCCTTTCCTCCTTTAACTGGCTATAGTTGCTTTCTGTTGTTTTTTCCCAAGAGCACAGACTGATATATCTTCTTTGCGGGGGTGGGGGGGGATATGAAATCAGAAATACAAATTTCTCCTTTAAGAAGATTGTTAGCTTTCCCTAAAATGTTTGACTATGAACATTTTCAAGCTTCGAACATACAGAAACGTTGGAAGGATTCTGAAGCAGACATCCACATGCCCACTCCCTGGGCTGCACAGCTTGCAGGCCACTACGATTCACCACACGGCCAGCCGGTCACCATCGCTCCACCAATCACCCATCTGATTTTTAAAAATTAGCTTTTCATCAGCAAATGGTATTTCTAGTTAGATCTGTTAGGCTAAGACTAAAAGTTCCAAATCAGGTCACGTTTTCTAGATGTTTTCTTTCTAACCTTGTAAGCTACCAAGAGCAAAAACAAAGGCCAGAACACAGAAACAGACTAGAGAACTTGCCTTTATTATAAAGTACACCTTTGGACTTGTGTTTTTTCCCCCAAAGCTTGTGCATCACTGTCTGGGATAACTGCATAAAATGATAGGATGATTTCCTGGTGAGAGGCAGTGTGTTCTAGGTAAGAGCAGATGCCGGATCCACTGCTTCACTGTGTCCCTGCTCTGTCCACATGGGCAGCTCACGCAAAGGCATGGTGATCATGCGGGTGAAATGGGTGGATTGGTGTCAAGCATGTGGAACAGCACCTGGCACATAGGAAATGCTCTGTAAGGTTGCGGGGAGATTCACAGCAGTTCATAAACTGATCTGTTGATGACAATGAATGGGCAGGAGCCTCAGTTGCTTTATTCTCTTTGTGTCGCTTATTTTCTAGATTCCTAAAAGCCTCATTAGAACACCTAGTGTTTAGATAAACTATTTCAAAAACACTTGCTTTTCTACTTAAGTCACTAGTTCATGAAGCGCTTCTCATGGTTTGCTGAAACCAAAATCAGAGGCACAGCTTTTTGTTCTGCTTTGATGGATTGTGGGGAAATAAGGCTGCAGAGGTAGGCTGGGGCTGGGTCACTGAGGACTTTGAATGTCAGTGTAAGGAGCCTCTCTCCTAAGGATAAAGGGACCACTTGTCTTTCAGCATATTTGACACTAGCAGCTATAATAAGCACACATATATGTACATGTACACACTACACGTGCATGCATATGCACATGCACAAATCACATATGTGGTTTAACACAACTTTCTTTCTCCCTTGTACAAAGCCCACTGTGGATATTGCAAGTTGGGACACTACTCTACAAGTGAGGATTCAGGGATCCCTGCTCCTTCCATCTTGGGAGCTCCTCCTCACTCCCACCCCTGGCTCCAGTGGAGTTCCTGCTGTGGATGTGGTCTTTCCACCCACTACACCAGCCTTGGGCAGAGCCTGGCACAGCTGGGATCCTCACTAGGACTACATTGCTGGGCTGCAGACTGCTCCAGAGTCCCCCAGAAACCCCTAAATGTCCTTGAAAAGATGAGCCCCTGACTGTGCTCTCAGCTCCAAGCAGCCTTTGTAAATCTCTCAATCCCCATGGGTACTAGGAAAATCTAGTGATGTGTTCAGAACTCAAAGAGCAGTCTCTGGCTGCTGCTTTTTGTGGAAGACAGGATCCCTGAGTGGGAGGGCCAGACACCCTGGTTCCTCTGGCTGCAAGCAGCTAGTGGATCTGGACGCTCTAAAGTTGCCCTGGTCTGCATGGCCTGCCTCATCCTCTCGCGTGTCACTGTCTCACTATGATGGGTCTCACTCGCTCCGCAGAGCAGTGGCTTTCCAACCCTAGCCAGCACTAGAGTTGCGCGTGGACTTGTCACGACACAGATTGCTGGGTTCCACTCCAAGTTTCTGATTCCAGAGCGAGGACTGTAAACTTGCCTTCCTAAGGAGTTCCCAGCATTTTTGATACTGCTGGTCTTGAAACAACACTTTGAGAACCGTCCCTCTAGAAAGTGTGATCCCTCCGCAGGAGAGAACCAGGGCTATTTTTGCTCCAAAAGCATCCGCCCTGCGCGCCCTGTTCAGTGCTTGATACGTGGTGAATAAACCAATCAGGATGAAAAAACGACCCGGCCCAAGTGCCGAGCGATGAGCCTCAGAGGAAGAAACCAGCGTTCCCCAGGCACGGGCCTGGGCCAGGCGCAGTTCTGGCGGCGTCAGGGCGCACACCGCGCCGGGAGCTCAGACCTAGCAGCAGGGCCGCGCGCCCTCCCTGTCCCGCGGCCCGCTGGCCCTGCCTCCACGCGCCCAGCCTCAGCGGCCTTTGTGGCGTCACAGCTGGCCTGAAGAATGGTTGTCTTGGAGACGTAAACCCAAGAGCCCTGCTCCTGGAGCTGAGAACTGCCGCGCGGAGGCTTCGGAGCGAGCTGGGGCGGTCGGGGCAGGTGGGTGCGCGTGAGGCCGGGGGAAGAAGGGGCGCGAGGGTTCCGTGAGGGCGCGTGGGGGCGGGGGCAGGGGTTCGAGACCAGGGCCGGAGGGGCGCGCGTGGCCGGGAGCGTACCTCTCCGGCGCCCCTCGCAAGGCGCCTTGCAAGGCTCCCCGCCCTCTGCTTGTATGCCACTTGGTTGACACACACCCGTCTACTATCCACCTCTCTGTCCTACCATCCCTGTGCACCTTGCTGTGTGGCACGGGGGGGGGGTGGTGGGGGGCGCTGGCAGAGTGCGGGTCTTAGGAGATGACCCTGCGAACCACAGGCTCACCCAATTAGGGGGCTGTCGCAGGAATGCGGCTGGAATGGCAAAAGCCTAGAGTGGGGGAACCCTGGGCCCCTTCCAGAGGCAGCCCCTCCCCGACTGTGACTTTGGGCACCTTGCTGAATCTCTGCTTTCTCCCTTGCAAAAATGAAATGAATGAAGTTTAGGAGTGCCAAGGGCGTGTCAGGAGCTTGGATGAGCAGAAAACAACCCCTCTTCTCATGGAGCTCACATTTTAGAAAGAAATAGACAATGAACAGATATTTAAAGTGATAATCAGTTAGTGGGAATTGCAGAGAAGAAAATAAAGGTCACACAGGGGTGGGGAGGAAGAAATCACTTTGGATGGGATGGTGAGAGGTCTCTCTAAAGAGCTTGACATTTGAGCTCAGAATTGAAGAGAAGGGAGCCACCACCCCCAGCTGGGTATGGGAGAATATATTTTGGCTGAGGAGGCCGAAAATGCAAAGGCTTAAGGCCAAGATCGATGTGTTATAAGAAACAGAAGAAGTAGGCAGCTAGAGCCAGGTCCAGGAGGGGAGCGTGGACCCTCGGGTGGAAGAGGCAGGGAGCAGGCAGGTGTCCCCCACACAATGAGCCCTCGCAAATGCTGGTGTCAGCCACCCAGGGCAAGGGAGTTCTGGGCTTGGGGACCACCTGGCTCAAGCTCTGTCTCACTCCCCCAGGTGAGGATATCCTTTAGAAGAGGAGGAGCCTTGCATCAATCCCCTGGATCTCAGCTAGGATGTCTGAGATACCATCCACTATGGTCTCCAAGAACATGACCAATGACAGTAAGTGCTGGGCCAGGGTGGGCGCTCTCAGAGGTTAG
Source organism: Ateles fusciceps (assembly GCA_036589455.1). Classification (NCBI taxonomy): domain Eukaryota; kingdom Metazoa; phylum Chordata; class Mammalia; order Primates; family Atelidae; genus Ateles; species Ateles fusciceps. The sequence goes on from JAZHEH010003238.1 coordinate 379,670, forward strand.
AGGCAGCCTCGGAGCCTGTCCAGCTCCCTCATGGATTAAGGTGGCTCTAAACCAAGCACTAGGCAGGAGTCACAGATCTGCCCTCTTCCCTTGAGACAATGTGTATGGGTTCCCTGTGGCTGCTGTAACAAAGCACCAAACTGGAGGGCTGGAGCCACAGACATTTGTTTTCTCAAGCCCGACGTCTGAGACCAAGTTTTCCATAAGGCTGGGTCCCTCCGAAGCCTCTGAGGGCGAGCCCGTTCCAGGCGTCTCTCCTGGCTTCCGGTGCCTTGCAGGCGATCCTCGGTGCTCCTTGGCTTGTGGAAGCGTCACTCTCATCCCAGTCTTCCTGCCCGTGTGGTATTCTGCCTGTATGTGTCTGTGTCCAACTCTCCCCGTTTTACAGGGACCCCATCATGTTGGACTGGAGGCCCACCCCACTCCAGAATGGCCTCAGGTTAGTGAATTACAGCTGCAAAGACCTTATTTCCAAACAAGGTCACATTCTGAGAAAGTAGGGGTTGGGACTTAGACATATGAATTGGGGTGACACAATTCAACACACAACAGACCATGAGCAAGGTGTTACTGTGAAAGTGAGCTTCTCTCAGCGCCCCTCTGACTACAAATGCCAGGGGGGCCCCAAGGAGGTGGCTAGCTGGCACTAGGCCCTGGGTAAAACATGCCTGCCCTAGTGGAATTGCATGCATCCATCAGGATCTCACACAGGGCGGCACTGAGGGAGCCTGCCCAGACCCATCTGGGGCCCTTCAGCTTTTCTATTGGAATTTAATTTGGTTTTGACCTGGCAGAGTATTCCATGGCTGAAAATTCAAAAGTGTGTTAAAAGCCCCTCATTGTGAAAAGCCCCTCCCACCCTGTCAAAGACACACAGTGTCCCCTCCTTAGAGGTGGCCAGTGTCACCTGTCTCTTCTAGGCTACCAGCTCGGTGCACATACAGATGAGTGTGTGTGGATGGGGCTTGTTCTTTTCTTACACGGAGGCCACACAATGAAAACCCTGTCTGCACCTTAATTTTTTAAATTACATACATTATGGAGACTGTTACTTAAGAATACATCAAGAATTCCCTCATACTTTTTGTGCTTTGAGCAGAATAGTAATCTTTCAGTGTGGCTGTATCATAATTTATTAAGCAATTCCCTGTGATTAGCTTGTTTCAGAAAGTGTACTGCTATAAACAGTGACCCCCACCATTACATTACACAAGCAAACGCTCTCTCATTCTCTTTTTTTGCTCCAGAGTAAATTTTAAAATAGAGAAAGGCTAGAATAGGGTTAAAAAAAAAAGAGAGCAAGCTTTGGCCAGGCGCAGTGGCTCATGTCTGTAATCTCAGCACTTTGGGAGGCCAAGGCAGGCAGATCATCTGAGGTCAGGAGTTCGAGACCAGCCTGGCTAATATGGTGAAACCCCATCTCTACTAAAAATACAAAAATTAGCCAGCTGTGGTGGTGGGTGCCTGTAGTCTCATCTACTTGGGAGGCTGAGGTAGGAGAATCGCTTGAACCCAGGAGGAGGAGATTGCAGTGAGCCGCGGTCATACCATTGCATTCCAGCCTGGGCAACAGAGCGAGACTCCGTCTCAAAAAAAAAAAAAAAAAGATAGCTTTGAAATGTTTATAGATAACAAATTACTCTCAATATGCCCATAAAACAGTGCAGATAATTATGCTACCGCAGGACAGTTGAAGGACGGGTAAACTATATTGATTTGTTTATTGGTATGAGGGGGAGTGCCTAGTTGAGGTACCCTGTGACCCTATGCCTTGGTAGTCCCTCGAGATTGGTTGAGGGCCTGTGCATTTGTGGGAAAACCAGGCCAGACAGGCAGAGCTGGGATCCACAGTCAGGGCCAGGGGGCTCAGAGTCAGGCGGGTCAGGGAGGTTGGCATGGGCAAGGTGGGCAAGGGGCTTGTCCAGAGACTCCAGTCAGGAGTACTGCTGCACCCTGTGTCCTGGGGGTTACTTGCAGGAGCTGGGACAAAGGTAGGGGCCAGGATGACCTTGAGCCACCTGGAGTGAGAGGTTTAGGGATGCTGAACCAAGTACATACAGGACCCCAGCCTCAGCCAGAGGGCCCAGGGCAGGGATGTGGAGGCCAGGTGGGGAAAGGGGCATTCTAAGCGGCCAGCCACACCCAAAGGCCCTGAGGTAGGAGTGAGTGTGGCGTGTTTAAGGGAGAGACAGGAGGTCAGCATGGACCCATTGGGTAGGGCCTGTGGCCCAGGAGGGCTATTGGGCTCTGCCCAGATGACGGGAAGGATTTAAGAGGGAGACTGCCCAGTGTCTAGCTTTACGACTTTTGTGATGAGGATGCTGTTCACTAAGCCTCAGCAGAGGGGCTGGTTTAACCACAGCCTCCCTCGAGACCTTGAGCAAGGCCTCTTCCCTGAAGCAGAGGACAGAGGGCAACTGATGGGAACTTTGGCCAGGCTGAAGAGTCAGGGAAAGCCAGAATGGACCATAGGCCTCCCCATTAGGGCGGGCAGGGGTGGGGTCTGCAGGAGCGCCCAGAGCTCTGGCCCCATACCCTCAGCACCTAGCCCAGTGCGGGGCCAGTTCCAGGAGAGGGGCCTGCAGCTGGTCCCTCTGGGCCAGAACCACGCCTGAGTCTCACTGGAGGTGTTAGGGGCTTGTTCCTTGAGCGGCCAATATATTTCCCAAGACATCAGGCTCTGGGTACAAGACTCCAGGAGGAGCAGGTTGGGGAGAGGCTTGCCCCTGCTGAAGGAGCCGTGCGCATATCAGGCCATGATGCGCTCCAGGTTTTCACTGCTGCCTCTCAAGTCCATATCCCCCATGCTGGGATCATCCAGAAAGGGCATGGAGTTGCTAAACTCACAGATGGCCAGGCCTTCCTCCTACCAGTTCTGGCTATGAGAGATGGGAAGGGCTGGAGGCAGGAGTTTCATTTGGCAGTGTGGAGAAACACGGTCTTCAGTAATCTAGCCTTCATCTTGGGCCATCCAAAGCCCATCCTGGTGGCCTCGTGGGCAGAGTGCGCCATCCACACATGCAGCCCACATCAGGCCACTCAGGGACCCATGATCACTGATATTTATGGAGCACTTACCGTGTGTCAGGCACTGTGCTGGGCTGGGGCACAGAGGCCGATGAGACGGAGGCACCTGCAATCTGAGCATTTAGGAGAGTATAGCAAACAGCTCTCCCCTTCACTGGCTCCATTCATTCCTGCAGCCCTGGCCAGGCCAGACCTGGCTCACTCCCACTCAGTGTCTTGGCACTGCTGTGTCCTCCACAGGGAATGCTCTTCTCCCGGATTTCCCTGGGGCTCCCTCCCTCACGCCCCACAGGAGCTCACTCAAATGTCAGCTCCACATTTGAGTGAGCTCCTGTGAGCCTCCCCCTAAACAAGGTAAAATGAAGCGCCCCACCTGCCCTACATCCCTCATTGCTGTTCCCTGTTTCATTTTCTCAGTGGCACGCTCTACCCTCTGGCCTCTCAACCTTTCCTCACTTGTGCAGCTTATTGTCTTGCTCCCATGCAGCAGGGGCATTTGTCCCCCCCAGAGCGTGGCACATCACAGGCCTCAGTCAAAACCCGTTAGCCTGCAAGCTCTCCCTCTAAGATCAGGAGCAAAACAATGATGCCCTCCTTCACCACTGTGGTTCAACACTGCACTAGAAGTTCTAGCCAGGGTAATTAGGCAAGAAAAAGAAAAAAAAGAAGTAAAGTATCCAGATTGAAAAGGAGGAAGTATAACTATTCACAGATGACACAATCCTCTATATAGAAAATCCCAAAGAATCCGCAAGATAGTTACTAGAGCAAATGAATGAACTCAGCAAAGTTGCAGGTTACAAGACCAACACAGAAAAACCAGTTTGTCTCTGTGCCCCAGCAGTGAACAGCCCATAAGGGAAATGGAGCAAGCAACTCATTGACAGTGGGGTGATGTCATGGCAGAGTAGGAAGCTCCAGAAATCCCTATCCTGAAACAGTTGTGCTGGTATTAATTATCAGAAGCAACTATTCGGAAACTCTGGAGTTTAGTGAAATGCTTGCAGCTTGCAGGGAAGATCTTGATGAGGAGGCTGGGAAATTTTAGTGAATTTTTAGCATTTCCTGGAGCAGCTGTACCAGCCTCCAGCCCACAGCAGGAAGAAGGTGGCCTGCGTTCCTGGTACAGCTTGCTTGGTGATAGGGTGGGCAATAAAGATCTTGTCCTCCAAAAATCAATCTATGTGTTTGATTGCTGACCATGGCCTGCTTCTGAGGGGCTGGCTCAGCAACTGGGCATTGTTCCAACCCCACGGCCTAAAGCAACTGCCCGGCCCTGTCAGTCAAGGGCTGTCCTTCCCCTGCCTCCTCCAAGCTTGAGAGAGCCAGACTTTTATCTGAGATTAGCTCACGTTTAGAAATCTTTGACAAAGGACCGATAACAAGAATATAGAATGAACTCCTAACATTCAACAACAACAAAAAGCAAACAACCAAATTCAAAAATGGGCAAAGGACTTGAATAGATAATTCTCAAAAGCAGATATGCAGGTGACCTACAAGCAGGAGGAAAGACATTCAACATCATTAGTCGTTAAGGGAATGCAAATCAAAACCAAAATAAGATACCATCTCACACCCATTAGGATGGCTACTATCCAAAAATATAAAAAATAACAGGTGTTGGCAAGTATTGGAAACAGATGCTTGGTGCTACAAAGAAAACTCAGCACTGAGACAAAGGATCTCTCAGCAAAGCACTTTTTACTTCCTGCCGGAAGGGTACCCTCGCTAGCCATCTTGCCACAAGAGTACAGTGAACAAAGGAAAAGCAGACATATTTATCCTTTATGCATTTGGGGTTGTTCTTACTGCTGTGTCTGATCTCTGTTGGTTAGAGCCAGACTTCACAATCTAAACTAAAAACCCGATTGGCTAATAGCTTAAAACTTTTTTAAACAGGTAAGGGGCTGCAAGCTGGGACATGTCTGTGAGCACGTGCAGCACAGATATCTTGGTTAAAGTACAAGGACATAGAATGTACTACGTGCCTATAAGCATATCTAACAGCTACATAGGATAGGGCTTAACAAACAGTTATTAGCACACTTATGATTTATTCTTTAACAAGAAAGGAAAGTTTGAAGAGGATCATTTTTGCTTTCCACAGCGAGGATGTGGAGAAAATGAAACCCTTTTACATTGTTGGTGAAAGTGTAAAATGGTTTCAGCCACTGAGAAAAATAGGCAGTTCCTCAAAAAGTTAAACAGTGTTAACATATGATCCAGAAATTCTACTTCGAGAAATGAACCCAAAGGAACTGAAAGCAGGAACTCAGATATTAGTTTACACATGTTCACAATAGCATTATTCACAATAGCCAATAAGTGGAAGGCACCGAGTGTCCACCAATGGAGGAACAGATACAGAAAATGTGGTCCATCCAGGCAACAGAGTGTTATTCAGCCTCGAAAAGGAAGGGAATTCTGATACATGCTACAACACTAATGAACCTGGGAAACATTATGCTAAGTGAAATTAACCAGACAGGAAAAGATGAATACTGTATGATCCCAGTCTTATGAGTTAGTGGAGCATTACAGTCACAGTGACAGAAGGTAGAATGGAGCCCACCAGGGGCTAGGAGGGGAGGATGGGGAGTTGTTTAATGCAGAGAGAGGTTCAGTTTGGGGTAAAGAAAAGTTTTTGAAATAGATATTGGTAGTGGTTGTACAACATTGTGAATGTAATCAATGCTATTGAATCATACACTTAAAAAGAATTAAAATAGCACATTTTAAGTTTTATATATATATTACCATAATAAAAAAGTTTTAATGCCATAAAATGGCAAATTGTATTCTTTATATACATATATGTATGTATGTTACTGCAATCAAAAAATACGTTATTAAGATGTGTTAAATAAGTGATATAAACAACTAACTAGACAGCATGGTTCCCAGAAGTGCTGAAATAGGAGGCTGATTCAGTGATTGTGGTGGGAGCATTTAGACAGGGGGATCAAGAAGGCTTCCTGGAGGAGGTGATATTTGAGCAGAGATGGAGAATGATGGGGACGGGGCAGCCCAGAGAGCGTGCCCCCAGAGAGGGGAACAGCAGGTGGGAGGACGAGAAGATGGAGGGAGGTGTGGGTTTGCCCAGCTGCAAGGGAGGACACTGACGTGTGAGTGGGGGATGAGATGTGACCCAATTCTGTGGGGGATATCTCTGCCAAACCCTCATCCTTCTGTGGCTCCCAAGGGCCTTGTCCCTGTGCTTCCCACACTCACACCCTGCCTACCATGCTGGCCGGGAGCTCCTCTTCAGCTCTGCCTTCGGGCTTTGTCTCAATGACCCCATGCTGTCACCACACTCCCCTTGGGGCTCTGCTCCAATGGCGCCTCCTCCCTGGGCTCCCTGGCTGCCCTACCTACCGGAACGTCTCTCACTTCTTTTCTTTTTGTTTGCTTCTTACCTGTCCAGAATGTGGACTCCAGGAAGGCAGGCAAGGCACCTCCTTCAGGGCATGTAGAAAGTGAAATAAAGGTTCCTCTTCAAATTATCTTAGCCTATTAAGAGTAGATAGTAGTCTCTTTCTCTAGGTTCATTTACTCAAAGGGCGACATCCCCAGCCGCACCTGACCCTGAGAAAGCACCCACAGCTGTGGCCAGGCAGATGCCGAGTAAGCACGCATCACCCTGTGCCCCAGCCCAGAGAAGGGCCAGAGTCCTTCAATCACAGTGCCCAGGTGCTGCTCTGTGGCCCCTGGTGGGCACTCTGAGGAGGCCTGGCCACTGTCCTGGTATGATCACTAACCCAGTCCTGGGGGTGGTGAGGGATGGAACAGACATGGCTCCTGCTGGTTTAAAACACAGGTTTTATATTGCTCAGTGTGGTGAGGCCTCTGGAAAGATGGCTGGTTACTCACAGATCCCTAGGACAGAAGGGGGTGCACCATGAAGGGCTGTGCCAGAGAAACTGCAGGGTCGGCCAAGAGGCAGAAGGAGAGAGGGGATGTGGGCAGGAGCCTCCACTGTGGAATCACAGGAAGGAACGGTGAGGTGAGTGAGCAGGTGTAGGACTGATTTGCTAGAATAGTTTTGGGGTTCTGGGGCACAGGGCTGCCCCTGGTTGTCTGACCCTGGCCCTGAGGGGATAGCGCAGGGGTCAGTGGTCCTGAAAGTGAAAGGCTGATAGAGGCTCTGGCTGGGGTGTGGGCTGTGCATTGGGTGGTTTGCATTTGAAAGGTGTACTCTAGGCAAGTCATTTTCTGTCTCTAGGGATTGGCTAATCCTAGGGGGGAGGGGAGGGAAGGGAAGGTCCTTTAGCCTCAGGAAGGCCCCAGAGGTCAAAGCATCTAAATAAGAAGGTAAAAGGCATGGTTAATATGCCTGCCCTCCAGGAGTTTACTGCCTGGGAGGGTGGCTGGAGGGTCCAGACTTGCTGTGGGGGAGTCCAGGTGGGGGTAATCATGGAGAACCAGCAAATAGGACGACAGTGAGGGTACAGGTGGCAGGGGCAGATGGGTCCAGTGCTCCTCAGGAGGCAGAGTCTGTGGGATCTGGTGACCGACTGGGTGTGGAATGAGAGAGAAGAGGGTGTCAGGGATGCCTTATATCCACCGTGACAGCTGTGTGTCACAGTGCTGTTTGCTGAGATGGCCAAGGCCACGGGTGGAGCAGGTTTGGCAGAAGGGGGAAGGCCAGGAGCTCAGTTGGTGATGTGTGGGTGTGAGTGTCCTGTGGGAACCTCCCAGCCAAGACTGAAGCGGCTGCTGTGGATAGAGGCCCACATGTCAGGAGAGTGGGCAGAAACGTGAGGGCATCAGCAAATCTGCTGGGACTGGTGAGGTGTCTAGGAGGAAAGGAGGAATGGCCCAGGACACAGCCTGAAGGCCTCTGACAGATAGAGGATACAGGGACCTTCCGATGCTGGGAACTCATGTCACATGAGTGGAGTGCCCAGTGTAGTGTATTTTATTTTATTTTATTTTTTGAGACAGGGTCTCACTGTGTCACCCAGGCTGGAGTGCAGTGGTGCAATCTCGGCTTACTGCAACCTCCGCCTTCTGGTTCAAGTGATCTTCCCGTCTCAGCCTCCAGAGTAGCTGGGATTACAGGTGCACCATCATGCCTGGCTAATTATTGTATTTTAAGTACAGACAGGGTTTCACCATATTGGCCAGGCTGGTGTCCAACTCCTGGCCTCAAGCGATCTGCCTGCCTGGGCCTCCCAAAGTGCTGGGATTACAGGCGTGAACCACCACACCTGGCCTATTTTGTCATTTTTTATGAGACTGTTTCACACCCAGTTCATTCTTTTCTTGTTTCCCCCAAATTATTATGAAAGTAGACTTACATTTTAATAAAGACTTTTTAAGTTAAAAAATTAAATTGGGTTAAAATACTAGAAGAAAACACAAGATTTTGTTTCTAAAAAATATTTAAACTTCAGCTGCAGAATGCCTTTCTAAACAAGACACTAAACCCCAAAGCATTTCATTAAGGGAAAGTTAAATTTTCATATAAGGAAAATGAATGATAAAGTCAGATTGGCCAGAAGGAGAATTATTTTCAGCAGCTCTGACAAATGAGCCAGTGTCCATCAATATAACAGATGAAGGTTCTCAAGAATCATCTAGAAACTAGAACATTTCAGTAGAGAAATGGGCAAAGGATACTAACAGAAAGTCAAGAAGATGGATGATTAACATCCAAAAACACACACAGTTTCTTCCTAATTAAGAAATGCAGTTGAAAACCGAGACGCCCTTTGTCACCTGTTAGAGTGACAGAGTTTCAGGTGTAGGGAAAGCAGTCCCACTAAAGCTGGTGACGGGAGAGCATCAAGCCAAAATAACCAAAAGAATCAGAATCAGGTTTAGAGTTTCTCCAAGCACAAAGCTGAGAACAGGCCACCCAGCAGTCAGGGATCCAGAGGATGGAAGTCTGTGTTCCAAAGTGTAGAAGTCTGGGATTGCTTATCTAGACAAAGCTTTGGGAAGTTTAGCAGAATTTCAGCATCCTTCTGTGGAAGGCTTCATGCACGTTACAAGGATCTGACTAGCTGAGGGGTCCTTTTCTCTCTGGACAGGTATACTTATCATTCCACACTGAAGACGCAACTATCATGGGGTCCTGGGTGCCATCCTCTCTGAGTTAGGTATGGGACATTAAAGAGGCAGATGATCTGTCACAAAGTCCAGTGATTAGAAGCGGGACGTCTGGTGTCCAGTCTCTCCTCGTCATTCACAGAGCTGGAACAATGAAGAGGAAGGTTACTCTCTCTCTCTCTCTCTGTTTTTTTTTTTTTTTTTTCCTGAGATGGAGTCTCTGTCGCCCAGGCTGGAATGCAGTGGTGCAATGTCGGCTCATTGCAACCTCCAGAGGAGGGTTACTCTCAGAAGCAGAACAGCAAACAGGTTACATGCATCAGGTGCCCGGGCTTAACTTCCCCCTTGGCCTAATAAATTTAGAGCATTCTGAAATTTTATTTTATTTTATAGGAGTGACAATTAAAAAAATTGCAAAAGATGATTGAAAAAAACCCCAGGGTCCTCCAAGGGACTCGCTAAGTACAGATGAGGCTTGTGCATGAACAGATGAACTTTTAAAGTCTTAAAATTGTGATAAAATACACATAACATAAAATTGACCATCTTAACTATATTTAAGAATACTTCAGTGGCGCTAAGCCCATTCACATTCCTGTGCCACCATCCCCCACTATCCATCTCGGAACTCTTCTCATCCCCAGACTGAACCTCTGTCCCCCGCTGGACACTAGCTCCCCCATTCCCCCTTCCCTAGCCTTGGTGACCACTGTTCTACCTGGTCTCTGAATGCTCTAGGGACCTCCTGTGAGCAGCAGCATAGAGTATCTGTCCTCTGGGGCTGGTTTGTTTCACTAAGTGTAATGTCCTCAAGGTTCATTTCTGTTTTCATGTGTAAGCAGGCAAGTTTTTTACTGAAACAGCAAAAGCAAGGGGCATATAAGTATATATGTGCATAAAATACTTTTAGCGCTACAAAAATCTTGGCCTGGCGTGGTGGCTCATGCCTGTAATACCAGCACTTTGGGAAGCCGAGGCAGGCAGATCACCTGAGGTCAAGTGTTCCAGACAAGCCTGGCCAAAATAGTGAAACCCCATCTCTACTAAAAATACAAAAATTAGCCGGGCATGGTGGTGCACACCTGTAGTCCCAGCTACTCAGGAGGCTGAGGCAGGAGAATCGCTTGAACCTGGGAGGCAGAGGCTGCTGTGAGCTTCAGGTGAGGCTATTTCATCATATCAATACGTCAAACCTGTGTCGTTTGAAATTTTTGCTGTTGATGTGCATTGCTCTTTCCTTCTTTCTTGTTTTAGAGACAGGATCTCACCCTGTCACCCAGGCTGGAGTGCAGTGGCATGATCATGGTTCACTGCAGCCTCGACCTCCTGGGCTCACAGGATTCTCCCCTTCGGCCTCCCTAGTAACTGGGACCATATCCGGATCCATTGCCTTTTCATTTCTAACAGGGTTTTGATTTGTGTGGTTTAGGTTTATTTAAATAACAGTGGTATCTTCTGATTTATATGATATGGTTAATTAAATTCTACCTTGAAATTTAACCACATGCCCACTAAGATAGTTAGAAAACAATCATGGTTCAGCAGCCAAGCCCCTGAGTTCTCCCCAGCCTCACCCCCTCCCAACCACCTCTGCCTCCTGCACCGTACACTATGGATTCTGCGTGGCCCTGAAGGCCTCTGAGTTTCAGCCCAGGCCTGGCCTTCCTGCCTATCCCACAAGACTCCCCGCAGTCTTCCCTCACCCCATGACCGCCCGCTCAGGGCCCAGGCATCACAGCCCCCACCTCATGAGAAGCCCTGTCTTCCTACTCATTGTTTCACTCCAGGACCACACAGCCCCTCCTCCACCCCCACCCCCAGGAGCCCCTGAGCAGCCCCACCAGAGACCACGTTCTGGCAGCCCCTGCCCCAAAGGTGCAGACCAGGATCTCCAAGCTACAGAGGATTCCTGGGTGGGGGGTGGAGGTAGTGTCGGGCCACATCCCTCCTTCCCTGTGGGTAGCGGCTGAAGAGAAATACAAGGCACTGGGGGACCTGGCAGTAACACCTGAGTAGTCACCTGAAGAAACGGGGTGCTGGGGGAGCCCACCCCAGGGTGGGGGGGGAGACTTGCCGGGCTTGGGGGAGAAAATAGGCTGTGGCTTCCAGGCAGCACACCCCCGGTTTCCCAGCTTGGTCAGAAGGACCACTTCTCACAGTGGGATGGGGGTGCGAGCTCCCTGAGTAGGTGGAGTCTTAGGGGCTTCAATCCAAGTCCTGCGGGGAAGCCCCCTGGGAGGCAAGGCACTGGCCAGGTGGGGCCAGAGGCTCAGGGTCCTTGTCCTCCCTGGGTCCCAGTACGTCCATCTGTAAAACAGCCCTGCACTGCTACTCCTAAGTAACACACTGAAGGATGGGAAAGGGAAGGCACAAACACCTGTGCAGCAGGCGCAGGTGCGAGGGGATTCCCAGGCCTCTTTCTCCCACAATTCTCACAACTTCCTGGCAGTCAGTGTGATCATCTCGGATATAGAGCCCTCGGTCTCACAGGGGGAGGGAGCTGAGGCTGAACCCTTGTGCGTCTGAGACATTCCCCGCCTCAGGCTGTGTCCACAGCTCTCAGGGGCCAGGTGAGTCACTGCTGTGTCCCCTCACTTTTGTGTCTACCCAGAGAACACCGTGGAATCCTTGAGCATCAGCTCTTCGTCAATCACTGAAGACAAACCAAAGGAACACGAGAGAAAAAACAAAGGTAACCTTCAAGCTGGGAGGCTGAAGTCCAGGTTGGCGGGAGGCAAATCATCTCCTTCTGCCCTGGTCTCTAACGCTAAGGGCAGAGGAAATGCTTCTCCTTCCATTAGGAATTGGGTTATGGAGACTTGAAATAACAGGCACGTAAACAAAGTAGGATTTATTGCTCCCTCTATTAATGAGAAATGTGGGAGGCAGTGCAGGCTTTTCTGAGGCTCCACAAACAGCAGTTCCATGAAATCATGGTCTCTCTGCTCCACCAGAAAGTAATTAGGGCTTTCAACCACAAGATTGTCTCCTGCTCACAAAATGGCTGCTGCAATTCCAGCCTCATCACATCTGATTCCAGGCAGAGAAAAGGAACCAAGGGAAGGGCAAAGCTACCCTTTGGGTGACTGAGCCTTTCCAAGGGAAAGGATTCTTCCCCAAAATCCCATCCAGCAATGTCTGCCCACATTCCAGTAGCTAAATTTGCCATATGGCCATCGGGGTCTAGAAGGAGGGCACATTGCTGCCACCGTTAGAAGGAAGGGGGGTAGGCAGCTACCTAGCTGCGTGTGCCTCACACTGGTAGCCCTGCACAGGGCACCGCCACCTGCTGCACTGTGGCTCCGACCTCCCTTGCCTGGACTCCCTGCTGTCTCCCAAGCTGCCCCTGGACTACTAGGCCAGTCTGGTCCTTCTGTAGGGGTTTGCAGGCATGAGCGTTTCTCCCAGCCTGTCCTCCACGGCCTAGGCTCCCACCCCTCTCCCCCACCACGTTTCCCTTCTTCTATAATCATGAAATCAAATGAAAATTCAAACATGTCCAGACGTAGAGATTGGAGCCAGCAAGGCTCACAGGCCCACCACCAGGTTCTGCCACTGACTCAGATGTGCCCGTTTGTTTCCTCTGTACTTTTGCTCTTTTTCTTTGCCAGGACATCTTAAAGTAAAATCCAGATACGTCGTTTCATCCACCTCAGTGTGGACTTGGCAACAATAGGGATGTTTCCGCACAATCCCAAGCATCATCACCACACCTGACAAAGGAACCAGCCCAACCCACAGGCAGACTTTCCCAATTAGCTCAGAAACGTCTTCCGAAGAACATTCCTTCTAATCAGGATTCAAAGGACACCTGAGTTCTGTCGGTCTCTGTGAAGCTAGCAGCCCCCTCCCCGGCCCACCCTGTCACTCCCTGGCTTTGACTTGTTGAGCAGTGACGTGGCCTCTCCTGCAGCAGGCCTCAGTGTCCCCATTCTGCATTTGTGTGACTTGTGTGTGTGCTTCCTGATGCTGGCAGTGAGACTGCTTCTCTGTGCCCATCCTTCCTGCTCTTGGACATTAGCTCCAGGTGCTTGACTAGATCTCGGCTCCCCTTGGTCATGAGGCTCTTCTCATGGGCAGAGGCAGCCCCCACATCTGCTGTGGGTACAGAGGCATGGGAGGGAGGGAGCCCGGGGGGGTGAGCGCCTCACCCTCCACACAAACTATCAGGGCAGTCATTCACCCAATCGCCCATCTAGCCCTTTTCTTTTTTTGAGACAGGGTCTCACACTCACCCAGGCTGGAGTGCAGTGGTTCGATTGTAGCTCACTGCACCCTCAACCTCCTGGGTTCAAGTGATCCTCCCACTTCAGCCTGCTGGGTAGCTGGAACAACAGGTGCGCACACCTCACTTCACACCAGGCTCATTTTTGTATTTTTTGTAAAGACAAGTTTTCACTGTATTGCCTAGGCTGGTCTCGAACTCCCGGGCTCAATCGATGATTCGGCCTCGGCCTCCCCTAGGGCTGGGATGACAGGCGTGAGCCACCACACCTGGCCCAGTGTATGAGTTTTGACAAATGTGTATAATGTGTTTCCTCCACCCTCTGAAGATCTAGACCATTTCCATCTCCCCAGAAATTCTCCTCCTCCCACAGACGGCCACTCTTCAGCTATCCCCCACCAGACCACCAGCTCTCCTCTCCAGCTTCCTGTAAATGGAATCGCACACTCTCTATCCTTTCAGTTTCGGCTTTCACCCAGCGTCTCGTCTGTGAGATGCATTCACGTTGCTGCACCTAGCCAGAGTCCCTTCTGTGCATATGTCAACCATTTATTCTTTCTATTGCTTGTGAACATGGTGAACATTTGGGGTTGTTTCCAGGATTTTTTTTTTCTTTTCTGAGATGGCGGTTCACCCAGTCACCCAGGGTATAGTGCAGTGATGTGATCTCAGCTCACTGCAACCTCTGCCTGCTGGGTTCAAGCTGTTCTCCTGCCTCAGCCTCCTGAGTAGCTAGGATTACAAGCCTGGCTAATATTTTGCATCTTTAGTTGAGATGGGTTTCACCATGTTGGCCAGGCTGGTCTCGAACTCCTGACCTCGGGTGATCTGCCCACCTCGGCCTCCCAAAGTGCTGGGATTACAGGAGTGAGCTACTGTGCCTAGCCATCCAGGTTTTAGCTGTTACAAATAATCCTGCTATGAAGTTTTGTACATGCCACTTTTGTACATAAGCACTCGCTTCTCCAGGGTACACACCACAGAGTGGAATTGCTGGTCGTGTGTTTAACTTTAGTGGAAAATGAAGTTTTCCAGAGGGACTATACCAATTCACAGTCCCACCAAGAGGCATACAACTTCCAGTAGCTCTGCGTCCTCTCCAAGTTGGTACGCTGCCAGTCCTTTTCATATGACTTTGTCGTCTGGGTATATGTTAGCATCTCATCTTTCCTGGTAACCCAGGAGGGCAGCTGCCTGTTCGTGTTTCTGGGCCATTTGATGATTCTGTGTTGGGACATACCTGTTTCCATCTTCTGCCCACTTTTCTGTTGCATTGCCTGTTTAATGATTTCTAGAAGCTCTTTCCTGGATAGAAGTCACTTGCTAGTTTGTATGGCAGATATCTTTTCTGAGTCCTGGGACTGCCTTTCACTCTCTGGGTCGTGCTAAAAGGCACCAATAAGAAATTCCTAATTTTGGTGCAGTTCAGTTTCATGTAGCTCAGTCATTTGTGGGTCATGGCTTTTACTGTCTTATTTTAAAACTCCAAATGCCCATCGATGATAGACTCGATAAAAAAAAATTGTGGCACATCTACACTGGAATGCTATGCAGCCATAAAAAACAATGAGTTCATGTCCTTTGTGGAGACATGGATGAACCTAGAAACCATCATTCTCAGCAAACTGATACAAGAACAGAAAACCAAACAGTGCATGTTCACATAGGCGGGTGAAGAACAATGAGAACACGGCACAGGGAGGGGAACATCACTCACAGGGCTAGGTTGGGGGGTGGAGAGGAGGGGAGAGGGGGGACAATGGGGTCGGGGCGGGGAGGATGGGGAGGGATAACACTGGGAGAAATGCCTGATGTAGGTGACGGGGTGGGGCGGTGGATGGGGACAGCAAACCACCATGGCATGTGTGTACCTATGCAGCAATCCTGCAGGATGCAGGACATGAACATGTACCCCAGAGCATAAATCCAAGAAAGAAAAAAAAAACTGTTTGCTGACCCCCAAGGTCATGACATCCTCTTGTTGTGACTTCTACAACCTTTTGTTTGACTTTCACAGTGAGACCTACAAACCACATCTTCATTGACCTAATCATATCTTTTCATTTGTAGATTCTTTTGGGTTTTCTCCTTCACAATCATGTCACCTTGAATGCCATTATTTTCTCTTCCTTCCTTTGTGATCCTTATGCTCTTTCTTTCTTTTTTTCGCTCTTTTTTTTTTTTTTTTTTTTTTTTTTTTTTTTGAAACAGGGTCTCACTCTGCCACCCTGGTGGGAGATCAGTGGTACCATCTTGGCTCACGGAATCCTTGACCTCCTGGGCTCAAGTGATCCTCCCACCTCAGATACATCGTTTCATCCACCTCAGTGTGGACTTGGCAACAATAGGGATGTTTCCGCACAATCCCAAGCATCATCACCACACCTGACAAAGGAACCAGCCCAACCCACAGGCAGACTTTCCCAGTTAGCTCAGAAACGTCTTCCGAAGAACATTCCTTCTAATCAGGATTCAAAGGACACCTGAGTTCTGTCGGTCTCTGTGAAGCTAGCAGCCCCCTCCCCGGCCCACCCTGTCACTCTCTGGCTTTGACTTGTTGAGCAGTGACGTGGCCTCTCCTGCAGCAGGCCTCAGTGTCCCCCATTCTGCATTTGTGTGACTTGAGTGTGTGCTTCCTGATGCTGGCAGTGAGACTGCTTCTCTGTGCCCGTCCTTCCTGCTCTTGGACATTAGCTCCAGGTGCTTGACTAGATCTCGGCTCCCCTTGGTCATGAGGCTCTTCTCATGGGCAGAGGCAGCCCCCACATCTGCTGTGGGTACAGAGGCATGGGAGGGAGGGAGCCCGGGGGGTGAGCGCCTCACCCTCCACACAAACTATCAGGGCAGCCATTCACCCAATCGCCCATCTATCCCTTTCTTTTTTTTTGAGACAGGGTCTCACACTCACCCAGGCTGGAGTGCAGTGGTTCGATCGTAGCTCACTGCAGCCTCAACCTCCTGGGTTCAAGCGATCCTCCCACTTCAGCCTGCTGGGTAGCTGGAACAACAGGTGCGCACACCTGGCTTCACACCTGGCTCACTTTTGTATTTTTTGTAAAGACAAGTTTTCACTGTATTGCCTAGGCTGGTCTCGAACTCCCGGGCTCAATCGATGATTCGGCCTCGGCCTCCCCTAGGGCTGGGATGACAGGCGTGAGCCACCACACCTGGCCCAGTGTATGAGTTTTGACAAATGTGTATAATGTGTTTCCTCCACCCTCTGAAGATCTAGACCATTTCCATCTCCCCAGAAATTCTCCTCCTCCCACAGACGGCCACTCTTCAGCTATCCCCACCAGACCACCAGCTCTCCTCTCCAGCTTCCTGTAAATGGAATCGCACACTCTCTATCCTTTCAGTTTCGGCTTTCACCCAGCGTCTCGTCTGTGAGATGCATTCACGTTGCTGCACCTAGCCAGAGTCCCTTCTGTGCATATGTCAACCATTTATTCTTTCTATTGCTTGTGAACATGGTGAACATTTGGGTTGTTTCCAGGATTTTTTTTTTTTTTTTTTGGGGGGTTGTGATGTTTTAAAAGCTATGGGAGCTCACTTAGTTACTGACGGCCCCGCTCTTGATATCATGCTTAAACAAGGTTATCAGCCTTCTTTTTTTTTTTATTTATTTGTTTATTTATTTATTTTTAAAGAGAAAAAGAAAGAAGGAAGAAAAAAAGAATGAAATAAAGAGAAAAAGAAGAAGAAAAAGAAAAAGGAAGAGAGAACGGGAATCTTGCTCTATTGCCCAGGCTAGAATGCAGTCTACAAATGGATATTAAAAGCTTTTTTTATACTAATAATTGTGTTATACAATGGAGACAGGAAGGAATAAGGGAGGAAAATAACAAACAAACAGCCAACCAATATTTCATTTAAACCTATGAAATGCTATGCAATTGCTAGGGAGTGATTTACTCCCAACCATGTGGTCACTTTTAGAATAAATGTGATGCGTTATTGAAAAAAAAATGTATATTTTGTGGATTTGGAGTAGAGAGTTCTGTAAATGTTTATTAAGTTTACTTGTTTGAGGTTTAAGTTCAAGTCCCGGGTATCCTTCTTAACCTTCTGTCTCATTAATTTGTCCAATATTGACAATGTAATGTTAAAGTCTCCCACTATTATCGTGTGGGAGTCCAAGTCTCTTTGTAAGTCACCAAGAAGTTGCCCTGTGTATCTGGGTGCTCCTATATTGGGTGCGCATAGGCTTAGGGTCGTTAGCTCTTCCCGTTACATTGATCCCTCTACCGTTATACAATGTCCTTCTTATCTCTTTCGGTTTCTATTACTTTAAAGTCTATTTTATCAGAGATGAGAATTGCAACTACTGCTTTTTTTTTTTTTGCTCTCCATTTGGTTGGCAAATCTTCCTCCATCCCTTTGTTTTGAGTCTCTGTATATCCTTGCATGTAAGATGGATCTGGATGCAGCTTACTGATGGGTCCTTTGAAGTGGCTGATACTGGTTGTTCCCCCTCTATACATAGTGCCTCCTTCAGAAGCTCTTGTAAAGCAGGCCTGGTGGTAATGAAATCTCTGAGTACTTGCTTGTTTGCAAAAAATTTTATTTTTCCTTCACTTATGAAACTTAGTTTGGCTGGATATGAAATTCTGGGTTGCAAGTTCTTTTCTTTAAGGATGTTGAATATTGGCCCCCACTCTCTTCTGGCTTGTAGGGTTTCTGCTGAGAGATCAGCTGTGAGTCTGATAGGCTTCCCCTTGTGGGTAACCTGACCTTTCTCTCTGGCTGCCCGTAGTATTTTCTCCTTTGTTTCAACCCTGATGAATCTAATGATTATGTGCCTTGGGGTTGCTCTTTTTGAGGAATATCTTTGTGGTGTTCTCTGGATTTCCTGGACTTGAATATTAGTCTGCCTTGCTAGGTTAGGAAAGTTTTCCTGGATAATATCCTGAAAAATATTTTCCAGCTTGGATTCATTCTCTTCGTCACATTCAGGTACACCTATCAAACGTAGATTAGGTCTTTTCACATAGTCCCATATTTCTTGGAGACTTTGCTCATTCCTTTTTACCCTTTTTTCTCTAATCTTGTCTTCTCGTTTTATTTCGTTAAGTTGGTCTTCGACCTCTGAAATCCTTTCTTCTGCTTGATCAATTCGACTGTTAAAACTTGTGCATACTTCTCAACGTTCTCGTATTGTGTTTTTCAGCTCCATTAATTCACTTATATTCCTCTTTAAATTGTCCATTCTCATGAACATTTCGTGAAACCTTTTTTCAAGGTTCTTAGTTTCCTTGCATTGGGCTAGAACATGTTCTTTTAGCTCACAGAAGTTTCTCATTATCCACCTTCTGAAGCCTGATTCTATTGATTCCTCACATTCATTTTCTATCAGGCCTTGTTCAATTGGTGATGAGGCACTGCAATCCTCTGTAGGAGGAGAGGCATTCTGATTTCGGGTGTTTTCAGCCTTTTTGCGCTGGTTTCTTCCCATCTTTGTGGATTTATCCACCTGTCGTCTGTGTAATTGCTGACTTTCAGATTAGGTCTCTGAGTGGACGTCTAGCTTGTTGGTTATCAAGTTTTTTCTATTTCTTAATTTTCCTTCTGCGGATGCCCCTCCCCCACAGAGCTGGACCTTCCCGGGTTCAGCTGTACTTGGTGTGAAACGCTTAATCCTCAGCAGTTCCAACTGCTGTTTTTTTTGTTATTGTTGTTGGGGGGGGGGACCAGCTTTCCCCTGTGGCAACCCACTACGCCGGCTGAAACAGCGGCGTTAAGATTTGTGGCGCTTTTCTGCCCAGGAATCTCCCGGTCTGGTTCCCCACTTCAATCCGCTTTTTAATCAGCTGAATGGGAGACTCTGCTTTCCCGGAGCTCCAACGCCAACCAAAGGGCACTCAGTCCCGTATACTCCGGACTGAGAACCGCCGCGTCGGGGGCGCCTGCAAAACGGCCGCGCCCTCCAAAAGGGTCGCACTGGCGACCCGTGGGGCTCCTCCGCCAAGAATCTCTTGGTCCGTGGGCTATGAAAATTCGTCTGAAAATGTGGCGTCCACTCACTCTCTGCGCTTTCAGTGGGAGCTACAATCCCGAGCTGCTGCTAATCGGCCATCTTGGATCTCTCTCCAGGATTTTGTTTTTTTCTTTTCTGAGATGGCGGTTCACCCAGTCACCCAGGGTATAGTGCAGTGATGTGATCTCAGCTCACTGCAACCTCTGCCTGCTGGGTTCAAGCTATTCTCCTGCCTCAGCCTCCTGAGTAGCTGGGATTACAAGCCTGGCTAATTTTTTGTATCTTTAGTTGAGATGGGTTTCACCATGTTGGCCAGGCTGGTCTCGAACTCCTGACCTCGGGTGATCTGCCCACCTCGGCCTCCCAAAGTGCTGGGATTACAGGAGTGAGCTACTGTGCCTAGCCATCCAGGTTTTAGCTGTTACAAATAATCCTGCTATGAAGTTTTGTACATGCCACTTTTGTACATAAGCACTCGCTTCTCCAGGGTACACACCACAGAGTGGAATTGCTGGTCGTGTGTTTAACTTTAGTGGAAAATGAAGTTTTCCAGAGGGACTGTACCAATTCACAGTCCCACCAAGAGGCATACAACTTCCAGTAGCTCTGCGTCCTCTCCAAGTTGGTACACTGGCAGTCCTTTTCATATGACTTTGTCGTCTGGGTATGTGTTAGCATCTCATCTTTCCTGGTAACCCAGGAGGGCAGCTGCCTTTTCGTATTTCTGGGCCATTTGATGATTCTGTGTTGGGACATACCTGTTTCCATCTTCTGCCCACTTTTCTGTTGCATTGCCTGTTTAATGATTTCTAGAAGCTCTTTCCTGGATAGAAGTCACTTGCTAGTTGTGTGGCAGATATCTTCTCTCAGTCAGCTAGCTAGCTAGCTGCGTGTGCCTCACACTGGTAGCCCCGCACAGGGCACCGCCACCTGCTGTACTGTGGCTCCGACCTCTCTTGCCTGGACTCCCTGCTGTCTCCCGAGCTGCCCCTGGACTACTAGGCCAGTCTGGTCCTTCTGCAGGGGTTTGCAGGCATCAACGTTTCTCCCAGCCTGTCCTCCACGGCCTAGGCTCCACCCCCTCTCCCCCACCACGTTTCCCTTCTTCTATAATCATGAAATCAAATGAAAATTCAAACATGTCCAGACGTAGAGATTGGAGACAGCGATTCTCACAGGCCCACCACCAGGTTCTGCCACTGACTCAGATGTGCCCGTTTGCTTCCTCTGTCCGTTTGCTCTTTTTCTTTGCCAGGACATCTTAAAGTAAAATCCAGATATGTCGTTTCATCCACCTCAGTGTGGACTTGGCAACAATAGGGATGTTTCCGCACAATCCCAAGCATCATCACCACACCTGACAAAGGAACCAGCCCAACCCACAGGCAGACTTTCCCAGTTAGCTCAGAAACGTCTTCCGAAGAACATTCCTTCTAATCAGGATTCAAAGGACACCTGAGTTCTGTCGGTCTCTGTGAAGCTAGCAGCCCCCTCCCCGGCCCACCCTGTCACTCTCTGGCTTTGACTTGTTGAGCAGTGGCGTGGCCTCTCCTGCAGCAGGCCCCAGTGTCCCCATTCTGCATTTGTGTGACTTGAGTGTGTGCTTCCTGATGCTGGCAGTGAGACTGCTTCTCTGTGCCCATCCTTCCTGCTCTTGGACATTAGCTCCAGGTGCTTGACTAGATCTCGGCTCCCCTTGGTCATGAGGCTCTTCTCATGGGCAGAGGCAGCCCCCACATCTGCTGTGGGTACAGAGGCATGGGAGGGAGGGAGCCCGGGGGGTGAGCACCTCACCCTCCACACAAACTATCACGGCAGCCATTCACCCAATCGCCCATCTATCCCTTTCTTTTTTTGAGACAGGGTCTCACACTCACCCAGGCTGGAGTGCAGTGGTTCGATCGTAGCTCACTGCACCCTCAACCTCCTGGGTTCAAGCGATCCTCCCACTTCAGCCTGCTGGGTAGCTGGAACAACAGATGCGCACACCCGGCTTCACACCTGGCTCATTTTTGAATCGCTCCCCCTGTGTTGACCCTCATTTTAACATAGAATAGCAATGTCAAGAGCAGGCATCGTTGCCTTTCTCCTCGTCTTCTCCTGCATAGGTGGAGGAACATTGAATATGTCATGTGCAGGTTACTGGTAGTTATCTGTGTTCATTTCCTATTGCTGTTGTGACAAATCACCACAAACTAAAAGGCTTAGAACAGCACAAATAGCTGGTCTTACAGTTCTGGAAATCAGAAGTCCTGTAGGACTAAACCAAGGCATTGGCAGGGCTGCCTTCCTCCTGGAGGCTGGGAGGAAATCCATCTCCTTTCCTTTTCCAGCCTCTAGTGGCAGCTGCCCGCATCGCTTCATTCAAGCCTGTCACTCCATCTTCAAAGCAGGCAGCACAGTTTTTTGAGAGTTTTTATCATAAAGGGGTGCTGAATATGGTTGGATGATTTTTTTCTGCATCTTTTGCGATGATCATATAGTTTTCGTTTAATTGTGTTATGGGATTATCACATATATTGACTTGTATATGTTGAACCATCCCCACATCCCTGGGATGGAACCCACTGGATCATGACAAATTATCTTTCTGATGTGCTGTTGCATTCAGTTAGCTAATATTTTGTTGAGGATATTTGCATCTACATTCGTCAGGGAAATTGTCTGTAGTTTTCTTTTTTTAAATTTTTTGATGTGTTCTTTCCTGGTTTTGATATCAGGGTGATACTGGCTTCATAGAATGAGTTAGGGAGGATCATTTCTTTCTCGACCTTTTGGAATAGTTTTAGTAGGATTGGTACCAATTCTTGAATGTCTGGTAGAATTTAGCTGTGAATCTATTGGTCTTGGGCTTTTTTTGGTTGACAGTTTTTAAATTATGGATTCAATCTCGTTACTTGTTATTGGTCTGTTCAGGGTTGCTATTTCTTCCTGATTTAATCTAGGAGAGTTGTATGTTGCCAGGAATTCACTAATTTCCTCTAGGTTTTGTTTGTAAGTGTTCATAGTAGTCTCAAATGATCTTTTGCGTTTCTGTGGTGGTTGAATATTTCCAGTTTCATTTCTAATTGAGCTGATTTGGATCTACTGTCTTCTTTTCTGGGTTATCTTGCCAGTGGTCTAAATGGATTTTATTTTTTCCAAGAACCAGGTCTTTGTTTCATTTATCTTTTGCATTTTTTTTTTTTTTTGGTTTCAATTTCATTTACGTCTGCTCTGATATTTGTTATTCATTTTCTTCTGCTGGGTTTAGATTTAGTTTGTTCTAGTTTCCCTAGTTCCTTGAGGTGTGACATTAGATTGTTAATTTGTGTTGTCTCAGACTTTTTGATGCAGGCATTTAATGCTACAAACTGCAATAAAAAATAAAAAGAAAAAAAAATGCTACAAACTTTCCTCTTGGGACCGCTTTTGCTGTGTCCCAGAGGTTCTGATAGCTTGTCTCATTATTATCATTCAATTCAAAGAATTTTTAAATTTCCATCTTGATTTCCTTGTTAAACCAGATGTCATTCAGGAGTGGATTATTTATTTCCAGGTGCTCCTATTACATCATTGCACCTTGGCTTCTCTTCCTGCACCCCTCATTCTGCCCCAACCCTCCTGCCTACCTATTACAAGGACCCCCGTGGTTACACTGGGCCCACCCGGACACACCAAGACAATTTCCCCGTCTCAGGATCCTTGGCTCAATCACATCTGCAAAGGCCCTTTTGCCGTAGAAGGTGACACTGACTAAAGTTTGGGTATTAGGGCACGGGCATCTTTGGGGGCTGTTACTCAGCCAAGCATAATACCCTTTATCAGATTGGGGGGGGGTTTCCTTCTATTCCTAGTTGCTAAGAGTTTTATTCAAAAATAAGCTTTGAATTTTATCAAATAATTTTACTGTATCTCTTGAAATGATTATATAATTTCCTTCTTTATTTTGTTAATGGAAGGTATTACATTGATTGGCTTAAAAACATTCAACCAACTCTGCATTTTTGGAATGATTTGCCTCAAATGACTGCCATTTTCGGGGTGGGCTCATCTTCACCAAAACACATCAATAATCTTCACATGAATTCTGACCACTCCCAAGTTGCCGGAGTGCAGGTGCTGTGTCTGTCTTTTTTTTTTTTTTTTAATATTATTTTAAAATCATGTATTTTGACGTAAACGTGTAAATATCTTTTTTATTGCATTTTAGGTTTTGGGGTACATGTGAAGAACATGCAAGATTGTTGCATAGGTACACACATGGCAGTGTGATTCGCTGCCTTCCTCCCCATCACCTATATTTCTCCCCATGCTATCTCTCCCCCAACTCCCCAAACCATGCTGTCCCTCCCCATTCCCCCCCCCCCCCCAACAGACCCCAGTGTGTGGTGCTCCCCCTCCCTGTGTCCATGTGTTCTCATTGTTCAACACCCACCTATGAGTGAGAACATGCAGTGTTTGATTTTCTGTTCTTGTGTCAGTTTGCTGAGAATGATGGTTTCCAGGTTCATCCATGTCCCTACAAAGGACACGAACTCATCGTTTTTGATGGTTGCATAATATTCCATAGTGTATATGTGCCACATTTTCCCTGTCCAGTCTATCATCGATGGGCATTTGGGTTGGTTCCAGGTCTTTGCTATTGTAAACAGTGCTGCAATGAACATTTGTGTGCATGTGTCCTGATAGTAAAACGATTTATAATCCTTTGGATATATACCCAGTAATGGGATTGCTGGGTCAAATGGAATTAATTTCGATTTCTAGGTCCTTGATGAATTGCCACACTGTCTTCCACAATGGTTGAACTAATTTACACTCCCACCAACAGTGTAAAAGTGTTCCTATTTCTCGACATCCTCTCCAGCATCTGTTGTCTCCAGATTTTTTAATGATCACCATTCTAACTGGCGTGAGATGGTATCTCAATGTAGTTTTGATTAGCATTTCTCTAATGACCAGTGATGATGAGCATTTTTTCATATGTTTCTTGGCCTCATGTATGTCCTCTTTTGTATAGTGTTCAAATCCTTCACCCGCTTTTGAATGGACTTGTTTATTCTTGTAAATCTGTTTTTAGTTCTTTGTAGATTCTGGATATTAGCCCTTTGTCAGATGGGTAGATTGCAAAAATGTTTTCCCATTCTGTTGGTTGTCAATTCACTGTAATGACTGTTTCTTTTGCTGTGCAGAAGCTGTGGAGTTTGATTAGGTCCCATTTGTCTATTTTGGCTTTTGTTGCCAATGCTTTTGGTGTTTTGGTCATGAAGCCTTGCCTACGCCTGTGTCCCGAATGGTTTTGCCTAGATTTTGTTCTAGGGTTTTTATGGTGTTAGGTCTTATGTTTAAGTCTTTAATCCATCTGGAGTTAATTTTAGTGTAAGGTGTCAGGAAGAGGTCTAGTTTCTGCTTTCTGCACATGGCTAGCCAGTTTTCCCAACATCATTTATTAAACAGGGAATCCCTTCCCCATTGCTTGTTTTTGTGAGGTTTGTCAAAGACCAGATGATTGTAAATGTGTGGTGTTGCCTCCAAGGCCTCTGTTCTGTTCCATTGGTCTATATCTCTGTTTTAGTACCAGTACCATGCTGTTTTGATTACTGTAGCCTTGTAGTATAGTTTGAAGTCTGGTAGTGTGATGCCTCCAGCTTTGTTCTTTTTGCTTAGAATTGACTTGGCTATGTGGGCTCTCTTTTGGTTCCACATGAAGTTTAAGGTGGTTTTTTCCAGTTCTGTGAAGAAGGTCATTGGTAACTTGATGGGGATAGCGTTGAATCTGTAAATTACTTTGGGCAGTATGGCCATTTTCACGATATTGATCCTTCCTAACCATGAGCATGGAATGTTTCTCCATCTGTTTGTGTCCTCTCATATTTCCTTGAGCAGTGGTTTGTAGTTCTCCTTGAAGAGGTCCTTTACGTTCCTTGTTAGTTGTATTCCTAGGCATTTTATTCTCTTTGTAGCAATTGTGAATGGCAGTTCATTCTTGATTTGGCTCTCTTTAAGTCTGTTATTGGTGTATAGGAATGCTTGTGACTTTTGCACATTGATTTTGTATCCTGAGACTTTGCTGAAGTTGCTTATCAGTTTCAGGAGATTTTGGGCTGAGATGATGGGGTCTTCTAAATATACAATCATGTCGTCTGCAAATAGAGACAATTTGACTTCCTCCTTTCCTGTTTGCATACCCTTTATTTCTTTTTCTTGCCTGATTGCTCTGGCTAGAACTTCCAGTACTATATTGAATAGGAGTGGTGAGAGAGGGCATCCTTGTCTAGTGCCAGATTTCAAAGGGAATGCTTCCAGTTTTTGCCCATTCAGTATGATATTGGCTGTTGGTTTGTTGTAAATAGCTTTTATTATTTTGAGATATGTTCCCTCAATACCTAGTTTATTAAGGGTTTTTAGCATAAAGTGCTGTTGAATTTTGTCAAAGGCCTTCTCTGCATCCATTGAGATAATCATGTGGTTTTTGTCTTTGGTTCTGTTTATGTGGTGAATTACATTTATAGACTTGCATATGTTGAACCAGCCTTGCATCCATGGGATGAAACCTACTTGATCATGGTGGATAAGCTTTTTGATTTGCTGTTGCAGTCGGTTTGCCAGTATTTTATTGAAGATTTTTGTGTCTATGTTCATCATGGATATTGGCCTGAAGTTTTCTTTTCTTGCTGAGTCTCTGCTGGGTTTTGGTATCAGGATGATGTTGGTCTCATAAAACGATTTGGGAAGGATTCCCTCTTTTGGATTGTTTGGAATAGTTTCAGAAGGAATGGTACCAGCTCCTCTTTGTCTGTCTGGTAGAATTCGGCTGTGAACCCATCTGGACCTGGGCTTTTTCTGGGTGGTAGGCTCTTAATTGCTGCCTCAACTTTAGACCTTGTTATTGGTCTATTCAGGTTTTCCACTTCTTCCTGGTTTAGGCTTGGGAGGATGCAGGTGTCCAGGAATTTATCCATTTCTTCCAGGTTTACAAGTTTATGTGCATAAAATTGTTTGTAATAATCTCCAGTGATGGTTTGTATTTCTGTGGAATATGTGGTGATATCCCCTTTATTGTTTTTTATTGCATCTATTTGATTATTCTCTCTTTTTTATTAATCTGGCTAGTGGTCTATTTTGTTGATCTTTTCAAAAAACCAGCTCCTGGATTTATTGATTGTTTTGAAAGGTTTTTTGTGTCTCTATCTCCTTTAGTTCTGCTCTGATCTTAGTTATTTCTTGTCTTCTGCTAGGTTTTGAGTTTTTTTGATCTTGCTCCTCTAGCTCTTTCAATTTCGATGATAGGGTATCGATTTTAGATCTTTCCTTGCTTCTCATGTGGGCATTTATTGCTATATATTTTCCTCTAGACACTGCTTTAAATGTGTCCCAGAGATTCTGATACGTTGTGTCTTTGTTCTCGCTGGTTTTGAAGAACATCTTTATTTCTGCCTTCATTTCATCGTTTATCCAGTCAACATTCAAGAGCCAGTTGTTCAGTTTCCATGAAGCTGTGCAGTTCTGAGTTAGTTTCTCAATTCTGAGTTCTAACTTGATTGAAGTGTGATCTGAGAGACTGTTTGTTACGATTTCCATTCTTTTGCATTTGCTGAGGAGTAATTTACTTCCAATGATGTGGTCAATTTTAGAGTAGGTGTGCTGTGGTGCTGAGAAGAATGTATATTCTGTGGATTTGGGATGGAGAGTTCTGTAAATGTCTGTTAGGTTTGCTTGATCCAGGTCTGAGTTCAAGTCCTGGATAACCTTGTTAATTTTCTGTCTCGTTGATCTGTCTAATATTGACAATGGAGTGTTAAAGTCTCCCACTATTATTGTGTGGGAGTCTAAGTCTCTTAGTACGTCATTAAGAACTTGCTTTATGTATCTGGGTGCTCCTGTATTGGGTGCATATATATTTACGATCATTAGCTCTTCTTGTTGTGTTGATCCTTTTACCATTATGTAATGTCCTTCTTTGTCTCTTTTGATCTTTGTTGGTTTAAAGTCTATTTTATCAGAGACCAGAACTGCAACTCCTGCTTTTTATTGCTCTCCATTTGCTTGGTAAATCTTCCTCCATCCCTTTATTTTGAACCTTTGTGTATCCTTGCATGTGAGATGGGTTTCCTGGATACAACACACCGATGGGTTTTAGCTTTTTATCCAATTTGCCAGTCTGTGTCTTTCGATTGGGGCATTTAGCCCATTTACATTTTGGGTTAATATTGTTATGTGTGAATTTGATCATGCCATTTTCATGCTAGCTGGCTGTTTTGCCCATTCATTGATGCAGTTTCTTCACTGTGTCGATGCTCTTTACCATTTGGTGTGTTTTTGGAGTGGCTGGTACTGGTTGTTCCTTTCTATGTTTAGTGCTTCTTTGAGGAGCTCTTGTAAAGCAGGCCTGGTGGTGATGAAATCTCTGAGTAATTGCTTGTTCATAAAGGATTTTATTTCTCCTTCACTTATGAAGCTTAGTTTGGCTGGATATGAAATTCTGGGTTGAAAGTTCTTTTCTTTAAGAATGTTGAATATTGTCCCCCACTCTTTTCTGGCTTGTAGGGTTTCTGCTGAGAGATCAGCTGTGAGTCTGATGGGCTTCCCTTTGTGGGTAACCTGTCCTTTCTTTCTGGCTGCCCTTAGCATTTTCTCCTTCATTTCAACCCTGGTGAATCTGATGATTATGTGCCTTGGGGTTGCTCCTCTTGAGGAATATCTTTGTGGTGTTCTCTGTATTTCCTGGACTTGAATATTGGCCTGCCTTGCTAGGTTGGGGAAGTTTTCCTGGATGATATCCTGAAGAGTATTTTCCAGCTTGGATTCATTCTCTCCGTCACATTCAGGTGCACCTATCAAATGTAGATTAGGTCTTTTCACCTAGTCCCATATTTCTTGGAGACTTTGTTCATTCCTTTTTACCCTTTTTTCTCTAATCTTGTCTTCTCGTTTTATTTCATTGAGTTGATCTTCGACCTCTGATATCCTTTCTTCTGCTTGGTCAATTTGGCTGTTGAAACTTGTGTATGCTTCGCGAAGTTCTCATGTTGTGTTTTTCAGCTCCATCAATTCACTTATATTCCTCTCTAAGCTGTTTATTCTCGTTAGCATTTCATCAAACCTTTTTTCAAGGTTCTTAGTTTCTTTGCATTGGGTTAGAACATGTTCTTTTAGCTCAGCGAAGTTTCTTATTACCCTCCTTCTGAAGCCTGATTCTGTCAATTCATCACACTCCTCCTCCATCCAGCCTTGTTCCCTTGCTGGTGAGGAGTTGTGATCCCTTTCAGGAGGAGAGGTGTTCTGGTTTTGGGTGTTTTCCTCCTTTTTGCGCTGGTTTCTTCCCATCTTTGTGGATTTATCCACCTGTCGTCTTTGTAGTTGTTGACTTTCAGATTGGGTCTCTGAGTGGACATCTAGTTTGTTGATGATGAAGTTATTTCTTTGTGTTTCTTAGTTTTCCTTCTACCAGTCAGGCCCCTCTGCTGTAGGACTGCTGAGGTCCACTCCAGGCCCTGCTTGCCTGGGGATCACCTGCAGCGGCTGCAGAACAGTAAGGGTTGCTGCCAGTTTCTTCTGCTATCTTTGTCCCGGAAGGATACCCACCAGATGTCAGTCTGAGCTCTCCTTTATGAGGTGACTCTTTGTACATACGAGGGTCAGGGAGCTGCTTGTGGAGACAGTCTGTCCTTTATAGGAGATCAAGTGCTGAGCTGTGAGCTCCATTGTTCATTCAGAGCTGCTGGGCAGGTACATTTAAGTCTGCTGCAGCAGAACTCATAAACGCCTTTTTTTCCCTCCCCCCAGGTGCTCTGTCCCGGGGATTTAGGGCTTTATTTATGAGTTTCTGTTATGCTGCTGCCTTTTTTCAGGGCTGCCCTGCCCAGCCGGGAGGCAACTTAGTCACAGTCTGCCTGCAGAGGCTTTGCTGAGCTGCTGTGGGCTCTGCCCAGCTGCTGTGTGAACTTACCTGCAGTCCTGTTTATAAGAGTATTAGAACTGCCTTGGCAATGGTGGTCCACCTCTGTAATGGCAGACTCTCTTTGTAATGACGGGCTGACTTAGCAATGGCGGACTACCTTCCTAGTGGTGGACTGCCTCGGTAATGGCGGATGCCCTTTCCCCACAGAGCTGGACCGTCTTGGGTTCAGCTGTGCTTGCTGTGAAACTCTCAATCCAGAGTGTCTCAGATTGCTGTTTCTTTTTGTGGAGGTGGGACCCGCCGAGCCTGATCACCTGGCTCCCTGCCTCTGACCCCCCCTTTATTTTTTCCAGTTGAATGGGTGACTCTGTCTCCCAGGTGTTCCAGTCGCCTGTTGATAATACGCCGGGATCTGTTTGATTTCCCATGCGGCGACCCACTGTGCAGGCTGAAACAGCTGCGCTGAGATTCGTGGTGCTTTTTTGCCTGGGAATCTCCTGGCCTGGCTCCCTGTTTCAGTCCCCTTTATCAGTTGAATGGGTGACTCTGTCTCCCAGGAGCTCCAATCGCCAGCTAAAATGGTGCCCGGACCTGTGTATTTTGTGTGGAGAACTGCCGTGCCGGCCAAACAGCCTTGGCTGCGCTGGCAACCCATGGGGCTCCTCCGCCTGGGACTCTCCTGGTCTGTGGGCAATAAAAATCCGTCTGGAGCGGCGTCCACTCACCCTCCGTGCTTTTGCTGGGAGCTGCCATCCTGAGCTGCTCCTAATCGGCCGTCTTGGATCCGTCCTCATGTCTGTCTTCTTAAACTAGTCTCCCCATAGCTACTTACAGCTATGGGACCTTGGCAAAGTATCTTATTGGTCCAAGCCTCAGTTCCTCACAGGTAAAATGAAGGTCACCATCATTTCCACCTCCTTGGGTGGTCAGGAACATTCAATCACAGAAAGTCCCCAATCTGGCCCATGGCAAGTGCTGGGTGCTTGCTAGCTATCCATTTGTTTTTGTGGTGGGGACACAGGACGGGCTGCTCATGTGTGCTCATGGCCAGTTTGGGAGCGTAAAGAATTTTACTTTTCTGTCCCTCTGATCAAGCACCAGGTCCCATGATTCCTAAATGAGGGCAAACATGTCTGCCCTGGGTTGCTGGACAGGAGCAAGGAGGGAGAGCAAGTGTGAGTTGGGGGAGGTGAGGCGGGTGCCTGGCAGTTCCTCCACCAGCTGCTTGTGCCCCAGTGTCTGCCACCCGCAGCCTTGGAGGGGTGGCAGACACTGGGGCACAAGCAGCTGGTCCCCCTCCATGCCCTTGTCCCCGCAGCTGTGCCAGGCTGCACCTCCTTATCCCATCCCACCTGCCTGCCCTGTCCGAGCTTCCTAACAACTTCTGTGACACCAGAGTCACCCCCCCTTCTTCCAGAGCTCTCCTAGTTTTACATTTATTTTATAACATTTCTGGGATGTTGGGTTGAAGGGGAAGGCAGTCCATATGCTCAGTTTACCTTCTCCACCTGACTTCTTAGCTGCCTGAGGCTCACAGGGAGGCTTCTGGCATCTGCTGTGTCTCTGAATTGTAGTCAGTGTGGAGAATCAGGAGCAGGACAAGAGTCCACCCTGCAAAGCAAACCTTCACATGACCTTCTCTGGGCCTCTGGTCCCTCCCCAGGCTTGAAGCTGTTTGTTCCTGGCCTTTCCCGGGAGGACTGAAGAGCCCTGGAAAGACAGATGCAAGTTCACAGAGAGGGCAAGGGCCATGAACTCAGTGTCTGCAGGCCCTGGTCACCAGGTCCATCACTGAAAAACAGCAGGCCTGGCCTCCCTCCTTCATGAGGGGAGACTCCAGAGCCCTGCAGTGAGGGCAGACTGAGCACAGATGTGTGTGCCAAGGCTGTGTGCACTAGCTCTCTTTCTGGGGCCAGGACAGAAGGCCAACTTGAACCAGGTTAAACCACAGAGGTGCCTTTATGGAGCTGGAAAGTCCAGGGTTGGACTTTAGGCACAGCCGGATCCAAGGGAACCTTCCCACTCACTCATGTTTTTCCATGTTGGGCTGGGAGGGCAGTGGGGCCCCCGAGACAGACACCACCACTTGGAAGAGCTGGCTCCTCTTACCAGCAAGTTGTGTCCCTTTCCAGAGCATGACCCTGACCCTTCGGCGAATCCTTTCCACTTGTCTGGGGACATAGATTTCTTCTTGCTCAGAGATCAGGAGCGGAATAAGGCCCTCTCCGTGAGTATCTGGGACAGCCGCCAGCACCTGCAGGAGCTTCCCTGTTCCCACCGCTTCCTGGAGTGGCCACGTTGTCCTCGGAGGAGCACTTTCATCAGGTCCTTCTCACTCCACAAGTCAGTGGCTCACCACTTCCTACAAAATCAGCTGGAAAGCCTACCTGGCTCAGGTCTCACAGCATCCCACCATCTTCCCCTGTCTGTTACCACTCTTCCTGGGCCTTAGTCAGGTAGACTTATTGGGCTGCCGAGGCCACAGCCTCAGCCACCTTGCCGCTACTTCCACTGTCACCTGCATGAAACACCATCCCCTCCTGACCCTCTTCTGGTCCTCCGAGACCCAGCTGAGCCCTCACAGGCCTTCTCCTGTCCCATAGGCCATCCCTACTGCTCAGGCCTTGTGCCCTCCCTCTAGCTGGACCCCCTGCAGGTTAGATCCACACACACAGTCACCCACGGCATGCACACACATGCTTCTCCAGATGCCTCGGGTCCCTGGGCCAGCCCCGACCCCCACCCCCTGCCCCATCTTCACCCCAGCCTGTCCTCTTGATTTCCAGCCATGAGAGTTGTGAGCCCTGAGTGAGGACCGCCTACTCCTGCTGCCAGCATGCCTGAGCAAGCATGGGCACACAGCCCTGTCCCATGTGCCAGGCGTGGCGGCCTTCCCAGAGTCATACCTGTGCTGCCCCACAGCCTCCAGCCACCTCCCCCTGACTCAGGGCTCAGCATCCCTGAGATTCCTCACAGCCATGGTTCGCAAGGCAGCAACAGCCACACTGGCATCCGTGGGGCATGGGTGGAGATGTACAGGCTTCAGCCCTGCCCAGGCCTCCACATCAGAGACCAGGCCCTTCATCCCTGAGCCTGTGGGCTGTGATTCTAGACCAGCTGAGACCCAGAGACTCTCTGACCCACACCTTGGCCACTCTGCTGTATCTTCTCCAGAGAGGCGTTGGGTTTTCCTCTACACTCAAGCCCAGCCCTAGCTCAGGGCCTCTTGAGTCTCACCCAACTAAGGGTCTCACCCAACACACTGTCTCCACCATATCTAGCAGGATCACCAAACCCCAACTTCACCCACTCAACAGGGTCACCAAACCCACACTCTCCCCCCTCCCAGCAGGGTCCCCCCACTCACACTCTCCCCCCCCCCCAGCAGGGTCCCCCACTCACACCCTCCCCCTCCCAGCAGGGTCCCCCACTCACACCCTCCCCCCACCCAGCAGGGTCCCCCCACTCACACCCTCCCCCACCCAGCAGGGTCCCCCACTCACACCCTCCCCCACCCAACAGGGTCCCCCTTTGTCTGGCCCTGCCCTCAGCTGCCCAGTGTCTTCTAAAAGCCATCTTGTATCCTGAGGATCTAGTGGGTGACATTTTCCTGACTGCAGTGGCCGGGATGTGCACTCTAGGGGCCTCAGGCTGGACACATTTGCCTGGGTTCTTAGATGCTGTTTGTGTACCTGGCAGGTGCCAGCAGGAAATGAGAAGTGACCCTAGAAAGTTCACGTGAAGAGACTCCCAGGGCGGGCGCAGAAAAGGTGGGGGGAGCTGGCAGGGGATGTCGCCACCCTGAGAACTGGACAGCAGGAGGGACACGGGGCGGGATGGGGGGATGGGGGAGGTAAGTCCAGCCTTCCCAATCCTCCGGGGATTTCCTCCCAAGGGAGGGCTGGGCTAGAAGCCACCTCCAGGCGGCACAGGAGCTGGAGTGGGGTGGACAGCAGGTGGAGAAGGCCACCAACGGCGACCTTCAAGCTAGGCCACACCCACTACACAGCCGCAGTCTTCGAGAACCCCAGAGCCTCTGGGTTCCCTGCCCCTGGGTTGGTCATCAAAATATACCGCTCTCAGTTAAATGTGGATTTCGGGTAAAATGAGACATCATCTTTCGGGTGAGTGTGGCTCTTCTGTGGATCTGGAGTGCTCATCTGACCGGGCAGCCTGTGTTGTCCTGAGGACTCCGCCTGGCGCCCTTCTCCGGGCAAATGGCCTCCCTGACAGCTACCCTGCCCGCTTGGCTCTAGCCCCGGGGCAGCTGCCTGTGTCCAGGCCCCCGGCATCTCCGCAGGCATCCTCCTGCGCTCGTGCGCAGACCCGCCTCCCCGGCCTCAGGCCCACCCACCCCTAGGAGTGGGGAACCACGCCTGGGAGCCAGCGGGGCTGGGTGAGGAGCCTGGGTCCCGCCCAACCGGCCCGATGCCCCCAGGAGCGGCAACAGCAGACGACGATGCGAGTGCATGAGAAGATGACCTACTCCTCGAAAGTGTCGGCTAAGCACACCAGCCTGCGGAGGCAGCTGCAGCAGGAGGACGAGCAGGAGGACCTACAGGCGCACGCCGAGGCCGAGCGTCTGCGCGCCTTCCGCGACTACACGGCCTGGAAGCTCAGCTTGACCAAAGGTGCGCCCCTCTGGCGCGGGGGTGGGGGTGGGGGGCCAGTGGTGCTCCACATCCCCAGCGAATGGGGCGTGCCTGGAACCTTCGTGCCACTCGCCTTGCGCAGATGGGAAGTGCTTTTCAAGTGTTTTGGAAAGGCCGGCCTTTTCTCTGTTTGGCCCTTTCTGGGGGGTACCAGAGCTCTATTCCAGGATTGCAAACCTAAGAGCTTTTCAGTCCTAATAGGGTAGTTCCCCACCTTATCCTGGGTTTCTCTTTCCTTGGCTTTACTTACCGGAGCTGAAAGTAGGTGAGTACAACACATGCTAACTTTTATTACAGTATGTTGTTATAATTGTTCTATTTTTATTAGTAGTTATTGTTGTTTATCTCTTACTGTGCCTAATTCATAAGTAATAAAGCTTCATCATAGGTAGCCATATGTAGGAAGAAACCTAGTGTCTATAGGATAGGGTTCAGGCATGCCCTGGGATTCTTGGAACACATGCCCCTGGATAAGGGAGGCTGCTGTGTTAAGTGATTCGGAATGCGGGCAGCACACAGTGGGCGCAGTCTGCACAGTATACAAGTGTGGACAGTTAACTTCCTAAGAAGGAGAACGGAGCTGGAGCTAGCTTTCCTGGCTTCTGTGGCAGCTGCAGCATTTCACAGCTTTGTGGTCACACCTAGGTCACTTGAGCCCTTTGCAGCTCAGTTTCCTTTCCTGGCTGACAACAGTATCAGCCTCATGCACTGTGGGGATTAAATGTGCTAATACATTGGCTGTAATAGGAAAGAACTATGTATGTGTGTGAGCGTTGGAAATCTTAAAGTACTGAATATGTATTAATATTCTACCAACCCAGATGATGAAGTGTATTACAAAGTTAGAAGCAGTGGAATCAGAGAGTCCTGGCACACAGAGGATTAGAGGTGTACCATGTGACTCTGCAACACACAAGGGCCTCCAGCCTCCACCTGGGTAGCTGAACCTTGAGCTTGCAGGGGCGTTTCAGCCCCACAGTTGGAGGGGGCAGGCTGGGGAATGGGGGTAGATGGGGAGACAGCATGGCCCATTCTTATCCTGCCTCCACCCTCATTCCTAAGACCTGGAGGAGAGGCAAGAGACTGAGGAGGCAGGACAGTGACTCCCAGTGAGGAGTTGGGTCTCCTGTAGGGTAGGACATCTCCGTGGCTACCCAGGGAGGCCCAGCCAGGGCCTCTGCCTGGATCTGGACTTTGGGAACAGAGTCTTGCACCAGCCAAGCAGGGCTCTGCTCCTGGAGAGGAAAGGGTGTGAGGGACAGGGCCAGAGAGCCCCATGGCTTCCAGGTCCTTTCCACAGCTCCCAAGTCAGGGAGCGTCTAGAACTTCCACTCCAGGAAGGCCAGGGGAAAGGGGCCCCCCATGGCCCTTGGCCCCAGCGTGCTCTCCTGAATGTTATCCAGACGTCCACTTTGACTTCCTCCTGCCTGGTTTAAACCCTGGCAATGTAGATTCAGCCTCTGCCCAGTTTGCTTGGGGGGATTAGGGTGCCCCAAGTTGCAATTTTGCCTCCCCATTTTTCTCTCCTTATCTGCATTCAGGTCCTGGCTAGGAGGCCTGTGACTATTAAGTCCAGCTGGGTGAAATTTCCCGGGTGAGGGGTCCAGAGCCTCATTGCAAGTGAGAATAGTGCTACAGCAAGAGAGGCCCAAGTCAGACATGTTAAGGACTTCCCACCTGGCCGGACTCCAGCCATGTTGAATGTAATATTTCGGGCAGAACCTTCTCTCCTTTTGTGGAAACAGAGGACAAGTACACTACCTTCCACGGTCCCGGTAGTCACCTGGGCGTGGACGCAGAGCAGTGCCCAGCAGCTGGCAGAAGGCTTCTCTGCAGTCCTGCCGGGCCCCTCCTCAGCCTGGGCTTCCTGCTCCTGTTCACCTCCCTCTTCTTCCTGCAGAAAAGAACATGGAGCCTGAGAACACGGGCGGCTACATTAAGCAGAAGCGGCAACTGTTCCTCCTCCAGGTAGGCCCTGCAGCCCCCAAAGCGAGGGATGCCAGCAGGGGCTGGCCTGGGCCAGGCACCGTGACCCCGCTCTGCTGGCCCGCAGTATGCCCTGGATGTCAAGCGGAAGGAGATCCAGCGGCTGGAGCTGCTGCTGACCAAGGAGGAGTCCAGGCTGGAGAGGGCCGAGAAGTCCCTGGAGAAGGACGCTGCCTTGTTTGACGAGTTCCTCAGAGAGAACGACCGCAACTCCGTGCAGGCCATGAAAGCGTGAGCCTACAGGCCCAAGGGGCTGGCTGGGCAACGCTGTACCCCCATTGTCCCTAAGCCTGTGCACACCCACCCATCCAACCCTCTCGCCCAGCCTCTGCCCCTAGCCCCTGCAACTCCCCTGGAAGCACCAGGGCCGGTCAGGAGTCAAGGGCAGGGGACACTACGAGCAAAAGGCTTAACTGTGTGGCTCTCCAGCCCTGTCCGGAGCCACGCCCAGTCCCAGGCCTGTGGGCGGTGTGCTCGCTTCTCTTTAATAGGCTGCCACTGGCCCCCTGCCCCCCATGCCCCCAACCCCCAGGGCTGAGAAGGAGACCAAAGCCAAGATGGAGAAGATCCTTGAGATCCGAGACCTCACCACCCAGATCGTTAATATCAAAAGGTGAGGTAGGAGGGCATGCTGGCCAGAGGTTGGCCCACCTCCTGGTCTCTCAGTCATTTTGCCTAGCCAAAGGGAGCGTAGCACCATGCCAATCTCATGCTTTACCTCCCAGGGACTCAGTGCTCCCAGGAGGCTGTTGCCCATTTATAGATGAGGGGACTGGAACTAAGAGAGATTCTGTGACTCCCATGGCTTCCACTTGGAGGTGGGTGGCTTGGCTCAAAGGCTTGCCTGGAGATAGCCTGAGAGAGGTGTGGTCTCCAGGGTGGAGAGGAACCCGGAAGTCACAGAGGGCTATGACTCTGGGTCATTGCAGGATGGGTGCCCTCTTCCAGCATGTGGCATTCCCGCACATTTTCTCCAGGAAAACAAGGAGCCCACCCACAGAGGCTTGGCCAGAACGGAGGGGTGGCGCTGGCATGGTGACCTCACTGTGGCAGAGGTTGACCTCCTCCTTCCCCCCGGTGTAGTGAGATCTCCAGATTTGAAGACACTCTGCAGCAATACAAGGTCTACAAGGATTTCCTATACAAGCTGTCGCCCAAGGAGTGGCTTGAAGAACAGGAGAAGAAACGCTTGTCTCTCAAAAAGGCTAAGGAGGTCTCCGAGGCTTCCAAGGAAGAGAGCAGTGTTAATGCCACACCAGGGGACAAAGGTAGCAGAAAAGAGAATGCAGGTTCCCAGGTGGGCTCTGCCAGTGGCCCACTGAGACCCCAAGCCCAGCTGGCAGGGTACCTGCAGGCATCTGGGCCACGTGGCGTCACTGAAGCTTGACTGCAGCTGAGGCCATTGGGTCTCCCCCTTTGCTTCCTGCAGGACCAGGGATCAAGGGCAACACAGGCTTCATGTGTCCCAAAGGTGAGCTGCTGCCCCCCGCCTGAGGAGCCCAGCTCTGTCCCCCACAGGGCTCAGAAACCATTCTCTGCTTTCTCCAGAGGTTCAGGGCACAAAGAGGCCCTGGAAGTTTCTGCAGGCGACGCGGCTGGGGCAGAGTCTGTCTTTCCTGAGCAGCCCCCAGCAAGGCAGCCAGCCCAGTGAGTCCAGCGGTGGGGGACTCCAGAGGGTGAGTGGGCTTGGGCGGTTGGGGAGAGGCTGGGGCCTAGCGGAGAGCCCTCCCTTGCAGCGCTCAGGTGTAGTTAGATCAGAGTGCCACAGAAAAGAAAGTGTGTTACTCACAGTCCCCACTCCACACAGGGCCACACGGGAATGCCCCAGGTCAGCCAGGAGGCAGAGTGAGTGGGGCCCGTGGGCAGGAGTCTCCACTGTGGTTCCCACGGGAATTAACGGTGAGGCGGATGAGCAGGTGTAGGGCTGATTTGTTTTTGAATAATTTCGGGACTCTTGGACACAGGCCGGCCCCTGCTTGTCTGGTCCTGGCCCTGGGGGGGATAGGTCCTGAGTGTGGACAGTGGACTGGGTGGTTTGCATTTGAAAGGTGAGCTGAGGGCAAGCTCAGAGCCCAAAGCGAGTCATTTCCTATCTCCATGGATTGGTCGACCCTGAGAGAGGCAGTGCCTCTGGGCTCCGCAAGGCCACAGATGTCAAAGCATCAGAACACAGAACATCAAAGTCACGGTCACTACGTGGGTGGAGTGGTCTCGTATGGTTTTCAGGACATCTTCGTGATGAGAAATCTGAATACATTTCATACTTACTGGCTGCTCAGATGTCATTTTTTGTGAAGCGTCCGATTTCTGTACATTTTTGTTGGATGATTAGCCTGGTTCTTATGGTTACTATGGTTCTCTATGTATTCTGGGACCAGCCCGGTGTGGTAAGTGTGGTACACACATCTTCTTCCAGTTTGTGCCTTGCCTTATTTCTGTTTAAATATTGTCTTTTGAAGAATAGGAGTTCTTAATTTTAATGGAGTCAAATTTACTAATTTTTTATCTTATGATTGGTGAATTTGGGGCCCTGCTTACGAAGTATTTGCCAACAGCACAGTCCTAGAACATTTCCTGTTCTTTTTTTTAATTGCATTTTAGGTTTTGGGGTACATGTGAAGAACATGCAAGATTGTTGCATAGGTACACACATGGCAGTGTGATTTGCTGCCTTCCTCCCCATCACCTATATCTGGCATTTCCCCCCCATGCTATCTCTCCCCAGCTCCCCCACCCCATGCTGTCCCCTCCCCTATTTTCCCCCAACAGACCCCAGTGTGTGATGCTCCTCTCCCTGTGTCCATGTGTTCTCATTGTTCAACACCCACCTATGAGTGAGAACATGCGGTGTTTGATTTTCTGTTCTTGTGTCGGTTTGCTGAGAATGGTGGTTTTCAGGTTCATCCATGTCCCTACAAAGGACACGAACTCATCGTTTTTGATGGTTGCATAATATTCCATAGTGTATATGTGCCACATTTTCCCTGTCCAGTCTATCATCGATGGGCATTTGGGTTGGTTCCAGGTCTTTGCTATTGTAAACAGTGCTGCAGTGAACATTCGTGTGCATGTGTCCTTATAGTAGAATGATTTATAATCCTTTGGATATATATCCAGTAATGGGATTGCTGGGTCAAATGGAATTTCTATTTCTAGGTCCTTGAGGAATCACCACACTGTCTTCCACAATGGTTGAACTAATTTACACTCCCACCAACAGTGTAAAAGTGTTCCTATTTCTCCACATCCTCTCCAGCATCTGTTGTCTCCAGATTTTTAAATGATGGCCATTCTAACTGGGGTGAGGTGGTATCTCAATGTAGTTTCGATTAGCATTTCTCTAATGACCAGTGATGATGAGCATTTTTTCATATGTTTCTTGGCCTCATATATGTCTTCTTTTGTAAAGTGTTCATATCCTTCACCCGCTTTTGAATGGGCTTGTTTTTTTCTTGTAAATCTGTTTTAGTTCTTTGTAGATTCTGGATATTAGCCCTTTGTCAGATGGGTAGATTGCAAAAATGTTTTCCCATTCTGTTGGTTGCCGATTCACTCTAATGACTGTTTCTTTTGCTGTGCAGAAGCTGTGGAGTTTGATTAGGTCCCATTTGTCTATTTTGGCTTTTGTTGCCAATGCTT
Source organism: Ateles fusciceps (assembly GCA_036589455.1). Taxonomy (NCBI): domain Eukaryota; kingdom Metazoa; phylum Chordata; class Mammalia; order Primates; family Atelidae; genus Ateles; species Ateles fusciceps. The sequence goes on from JAZHEH010003238.1 coordinate 419,116, forward strand.
TTGGTGTTTTGGTCATGAAGTCCTTGCCTACGCCTGTGTCCCGATGGTTTTGCCTAGATTTTGTTCTAGGGTTTTTATGGTGTTAGGTCTTATGTTTAAGTCTTTAATCCATCTGGAGTTAATTTTAGTGTGAGGTGTCAGGAAGAGGTCCAGTTTCTGCTTTCTGCACATGGCTAGCCAGTTTTCCCAACACCATTTATTAAATAGGGAATCCCTTCCCCATTGCTTGTTTTTGTGAGGTTTGTCAAAGACCAGATGATTGTAAATGTGTGGTGTTGCCTCCGAGGCCTCTGTTCTGTTCCATTGGTCTATATCTCTGTTTTAGTACCAGTACCATGCTGTTTTGATTATGGTAGCCTTGTAGTATAGTTTGAAGTCTGGTAGTATGTTGCCTCCAGCTTTGTTCTTTTTGCTTAGAATTGACTTGGGTATGCGGGCTCTCTTTTGGTTCCATATGAAGTTTAAGGTGGTTTTTTTTCCAGTTCTGTGAAGAAGGTCATTGGTAACTTGGTGGGGGATAGCGTTGAATCTGTAAATTACTTTGGGCAGTATGGCCATTTTCACGATATTGATTCTTCCTAACCATGAACATGGAATGTTTCTCCATCTGTTTGTGTCCTCTCGTATTTCCTTGAGCAGTGGTTTGTAGTTCTCCTTGAAGAGGTCCTTTACGTTCCTTGTTAGTTGTATTCCTAGGTATTTTATTCTCTTTGTAGCAATTGTGAATGGCAGTTCATTCTTGATTTGGCTCTCTTTAAGTCTGTTATTGGTGTATAGGAATGCTTGTGATTTTTGCACATTGATTTTGTATCCTGAGACTTTGCTGAAGTTGCTTATCAGTTTCAGGAGATTCTGGGCTGAGACGATGGGGTCTTCTAAATATACAATCATGTCGTCTGCAAATAGAGACAATTTGACTTCCTCCTTTCCTGTTTGCATACCCTTTATTTCTTTTTCTTGCCTGATTGCTCTGGCTAGAACTTCCAGTACTATATTGAATAGGAGTGGTGAGAGAGGGCATCCTTGTCTAGTGCCAGATTTCAAAGGGAATGCTTCCAGTTTTTGCCCATTCAGTGTGATATTAGCTGTTGGGTTTGTCGTAAATAGCTTTCATTATTTTCAGATACTTTCCATCAGTACCTAGTTTATTGAGGGTTTTTAGCATAAAGGGATGTTGAATTTTGTCAAAGGCCTTCTCTGCATCCATTGAGATAATCGTGTGGTTTTTGTCTTTGGTTCTGTTTATGTGGTGAATTACATTTACAGACTTGTGTATGTTGAACCAGCCCTGCATCCCTGGGTTGAAGCCTACGTGATCATGGTGGATAAGCTTTTTGATTTGCTGTTGCAAGTGGTTTGCCAGTATTTTATTGAAGATTTTTGTGTCTATGTTCATCATGGATATTGGCCTGAAGTTTTCTTTTCTTGCTGAGTCTCTGCCGGGTTTTGGTATCAGGATGATGTTGGTCTCATAAAATGATTTGGGAAGGATTCCTTCTTTTTGGATTGTTGGGAATAGTTTCAGAAGGAATGGTACCAGCTCCTCTTTGTCTGTCTGGTAGAATTTGGCTGTGAACCCATCTGGACCTGGGCTTTTTTGGGTGGTAGGCTCTTAATTGCTGTCTCAACTTCAGACTTTGTTACTGGTCTATTCAGGGTTTTGACTTCTTCCTGGTTTAGGCTTGGGAGGATGCGGGGTGTCCAGGAATTTATCCATTTCTTCCAGGTTTACTAGTTTATGTGCATAGAGTTGTTTGTAATGATCTCTGATGATGGTTTGTATTTCTGTGGAATCTGTGGTGATATCCTTTTTATCGTTTTTTATTATATCTATTTGATTATTCTCTCTTTTCTTTTTTATTAATCTGGCTAGTGGTCTATTCTGTTGATCTTTTCGAAAACCAGCTCCTGGATTTATTGATTTTTCTGAGGGTTTTTTGTGTCTCTGTCTCCTTCAGTTCTGCTCTGATCTTAGTTATTTCTTGTCTTCTGCTAGGTTTTGAGTTTTTTTGATCTTGCTCCTCTAGCTCTTTCAATTTTGATGATAGAGTGTCGATTTTAGATCTTTATTTGCTTCTCATGTGGGCATTTATTGTTATATATTTTCTAGACACTGCTTTAAATGGGTCCCAGAGATTCTGGTACCCATTGTGTCTTCTTTCTCGTTGGTTTCAAAGAACATCTTTATTTCTGCCTTCATTTCATTGTTTATCCAGTCAACATTCAAGAGCCAGTTGTTCAGTTTCCATGAAGCTGTGCAATTCTGAGTTAGTTTCTCAATTCTGAGTTCTAACTTGATTGAAGTGTGATCTGAGAGACTGTTTGTTACGATTTCCGTTCTTTTGCATTTGCTGAGGAGTGATTTACTTCCAATGATGTGGTCAATTTTAGAGTAGGTGTGCTGTGGTGCTGAGAAGAATGTATATTCTGTGGATTTGGGGTGGAGAGTTCTGTAAATGTCTGTTAGGTTTGCTTGATCCAGGTCTGAGTTCAAGTCCTGGACAGCCTTGTTAATTTTCTGTCTCGTTGATCTGTCTAATATTGACAATGGAGTGTTAAAGTCTCCCACTATTATTGTGTGGGAGTCTAAGTCTCTTTGTAAGTCATTAAGAACTTGCTTTATGTATCTGGGTGCTCCTGTATTGGGTGTGTATATATTTAGGATCATTAGCTCTTCTTGTTGCATTGATCCTTTTACCATTATGTAATGTCCTTCTTTGTCTCTTTTGATCTTTGTTGGTTTAAAGTCTATTTTATCAGAGACCAGAACTGCAACTCCTGCTTTTTATTGCTCTCCATTTGCTTGGTAAATCTTCCTCCATCCCTTTATTTTGAGCCTTTGTGTATCCTTGCATGTGAGATGGGTTTCCTGGATACAGCACACCGATGGGTTTTAGCTTTTTATCCAATTTGCCAGTCTGTGTCTTTCGATTGGGGCATTTAGCCCATTTACATTTTGGGTTAATATTGTTATGTGTGAATTTGATCCTGCCCTTTTGATGCTAGCTGGCTGTTTTGTCCGTTAGTTGATGCAGTTTCTTCATTGTGTTCATGCTCTTTACCATTTGGTATGTTTTTGGAGTGGCTGGTACTGGTTGTTCCTTTCTATGTTTAGTGCTTCTTTGAGGAGCTCTTGTAAAGCAGGCCTGGTGGTGATGAAATCTCTGAGTAATTGCTTGTTCATAAAGGATTTTATTTCTCCTTCATTTATGAAGCTTAGTTTAGCTGGATATGAAATTCTGGGTTGAAAGTTCTTTTCTTTAAGGATGTTGAATATTGGCCCCTACTCTCCTCTGGCCTGTAGGTTTTCTGCTGAGAGATCAGCTGTGAGTCTGATGGGCTTCCCTTTGTGGGTAACCTGACTTTTCTTTCTGGCTGCCCTTAGCATTTTCTCCTTCATTTCAACCCTGGTGAATCTGATGATTATGTGCCTTGGGGTTGCTCCTCTTGAGGAGTATCTTTGTGGTGTTCTCTATATTTCCTGGACTTGAATATTGGCCTGCCTTGCTAGGTTGGGGAAGTTTTCCTGGATGATATCCTGAAGAGTATTTTCCAGCTTGGATTCATTCTCTCCGTCACATTCAGGTGCACCTATCAAACGTAGATTAGGTCTTTTCACATAGTCCCATATTTCTTGGAGACTTTGTTTATTCCTTTTTACCCTTTTTTTCTTTAATCTTGCCTCCTCCTTTTATTTCATTGAGTTGATCTTCGACTGCTGATATCCTTTCTTCTGCTTGGTCAATTTGGCTGTTGAAACTTGTGTATGCTTCGCGAAGTTCTCATGTTGTGTTTTTCAGCTCCATCAATTCGCTTATATTCCTCTCTAAGCTGTTTATTCTCGTTAGCATTTCATCAAACCTTTTTTCAAGGTTCTTAGTTTCTTTGCATTTGGTTAGGACATGTTCTTTTAGCTCAGAGAAGTTTCTTATTACCCACCTTCTGAAGCCTGATTCTGTCAATTCATCATACTCATTCCCCATCCAGCCTTGTTCCCTTGCTGGTGAGGAGGTGTGATCCCTTGTAGGAGGGGGAGGCATTCTGGTTTTGGGTGTTTTCATCCTTTTTGTGCTGGTTTCTTCCCATCTTTGTGGATTTATCCACCTGTGGTCTTTGTAGTTGTTGACTTTCAGATTGGGTCTCTGAGTGGACGTCCAGTTTGTTGATGATGAAGTTATTTCTTTGTGTTTCTTAGTTTTCCTTCTACCAGTCAGACCCCTCTGTTGTAGGACTGCTGAGGTTCACTCCAGGCCCTGCTTGCCTAGGGATCACCTGTGGCGGCTGCAGAACAGTAAGGGTTGTCAGTTCCTTCTTCTGCTATCTTTGTCCCAGAAGGATACCCGCCAGATGTCAGTCTGAGCTCTGCTTTATGAGGTGACTCTTTGGATATATGGGGGGCAGGGAGCTGCTTGTGGAGACATTCTGTCCTTTATAGGAGCTCAAGTGCTGAGCTGTGAGCTCCGTTGTTACAGAGCTCCTGAACAGGTTTGTTTAAGTCTGCTGCAGCAGAACTCATAACCCCCCCAACTTTTTTTTTTTCCCAGGTGCTCTGTCCCGGGGATTTGGGGCTTTATTTATGAGTTTCTGTTGTGCTGCTGCCTTTTTTCAGGGCTGCTCTGCGCAGTGAGGAGGCAGCCTAGTCACTGTCTGCCTGCAGAGGCTTTGCTGAGCTGCTGTGGGCTCTGCCCAGCTGCTGTGTGAACTTCCCTGCAGTCCTGTTTATACAGGTATAGTTAGAACTGCCTCGGCAATGGCGGCCCACCTCTGTAATGGCGGAGTCTCTCTGTAATGGCGAGCTGCCTTGGCAATGGCGGGGCTGCCTCAGTGATGGCAGACTACCTCTGTAGTGGTGGAGTGCCTCGGTAATGGCGGATGCCCCTCCCTGACAGAGCCGACCACCCTGGGTTCAGCTGTGCTTGCTGTGAAACTCTCAAGCCAGAGCATCTCAGATTGCTGTTTTTTTGTGAGGGTGGGACCAGCCGAGCCTGATTACCTGGCTCCCTGCCTCAGGACCCCCCCTTCTTTTTTTTTTTCAGTTGAACAGGCGACTCTGTCTCCCAGGTGTTCCAGTCACCTGTTGAAAAGGCACTGGGATATGTGTGATTTCCCATGTGGTGACCCACTGCACCAGCTGAAACCGCCTTGCGAAGATTCGCCGCACTTTTTTGCCCGGGAATCTCCTGGCCCGGCTCCCTGTTTCAGTCCCCTTTTTGTCCATTGAATGGGTGACTCTGTCTCCCAGGAGCACCAATCACCAGCTGAAACGGTGCCTAGACCTGTGTATTTTGTGCGGAGACCCGCCGTGCTGGCCAAAACAGCCACGCTGGCCACCCGTGGGGCTCCTCCGCCTGGGAATCTCCTGGTCTGTGGGCAGTAAAAATCCATCTGGCAATGCGGCGTCCACTCACCCTCCGCGCTTTCACTGGGAGCTGCAATCCTGAGCTGCTCCTAATCGGCCATCTTGGATCTGTCCTCCACATTTCCTGTTTTCTTCTGGAAGCTTATGATTATTTATTGGCTTGGATAAGGGTGACAGATGTGGGGGATGGAGAAAAGTGGGTGCTGTAGGGCTTGGGGCTGCTCCCTACCTCGATGCCCTGGCCCTGTGTCTGTAGCAACCCAATCTCCTCCATGGGGCCTTTATCTGCTGCTTGGCCTTTCTGCCATCCACCTTCTGTCTTCTCCTATGACTGCCTGTTCCTGTGCTCCACACCCAGATGGGTTCTCCCAACCTCAGTCTCCTATGGCCCAAACTGATGCTTCTCCAGTTGGAAGAGGACGCAGCCTGGCTTTCCTCTCTGCCCAGTGCAGCCATGCCTTGTGGGGAAGACCAGCCACCACTAGGGTGCGCTGCCCGGCCACACAGGCTGGTGGTGCCGCTGTCTGCTGTGATGCTCTGGCAGTGAGGGGCATTTCCAGTTCTATGTTGAGGTGCAGCCCGCTCTGCCCCGGGCCCCCTCAGCCATGGAGCACCCCCCACCAGACAGGCCCTGACTTGGGAGACTTGAGCACAGAGTGGGGGGATCACACTGTCCTGGGTTTCAGTCCTGGCCCCTCTATAAGCCAGGTGACCGGGGCCACTGAATACAGCTGGGCAGGTTGTGAGCTGTACAAGACACTCAGCCAAGAGGGCACATGGGGCCTGAAGTCCAGCCCACCCTCACCAACTGCCAAGCCAGGCTCCCTGACCCAGGCTATATTCATCTGGAGGGCAGATTCTCAGAAAAGGAATTGTATGGGCCAGCAGTGCCCTGCAGAAGGCCGGCTCCCTCATCTGTGAAATGGGCATTGGTGTGCACAGTGTGAGGCATGGCCTGGTGAGTGCTATAGTTGTTATCACGGCCTCTCCTGGGAAGCCCTCCTTGATCCGCTGTCAGAGTCCCATAGGACCTTGCACTGATGCCCCTCTGCTTCTCAGGGGTCAGGTCGTGGCATCTCCAAGCCCAAGCCCAGGTCACTGAGGTGAGCCAACCCAGCGCCCAATCTCAGCCAGCAGCCAGATCCTAGGTGAGGCCTAGGCTGGAACAGGCTGGGAGGACAGGTTTAGAAGTGGATGGAGGTGAGGCCCCCATATGGTGGGGCCTTCTGGGGCCCACACAAGTGCTTAAAGCTCATACAGCTTGTTCCCAGCCCCTCTCCACTGGTCCAGGACAGATCTTGCCCCTGGGCACTCAGGGTCACCTGGAGGCAGCCCTGAGAGTCCTTCAATGGCTGTGAGTGGGAACCCCAGGACAGGGGCCAAAACTGATCTGAGATGGGGGAAGTGGGGCAGGAAAGGCCTCACAGGTGGTGCTCAGAAAACAATGGTGAAGCAGGAGAGGCAGCCCCCGGCTGCAAGTGCAGAGGCCTGAAGTAGGGCAACACCTAGAGAGAGGGGTCTGACCAGGCAGGATAGAAGGGCCGGGACAGGGGAAGCAAGGTGAGTGCTGGGAGGGCCATGTGGCAGGCCCCAGGAGGGAGAGCAGGTTTTATTCTAAGTGGGGTGGGGCTGGGATGGGTGAGTGCCCTGGCCGCCCAGGACTAGGGCCTCTGAGGACAGGTCTGGAACGGGGTTTGTCTAGCATAGCAAAACGGCTAGGGCCCTGGGAAAATGAGTGGATTGAAACTATCCCCTTGCTGCAGTGTGGCAGCTGGGGACTGTGAGGAATGGCACCGCCCTCTGGGCAACTTGTGGGCAGCGGGGGAGAGGAGGGATGGGGATGCCACCAATGCCTTCAAGACCTCTGTGCCCCCTCCCCCCAGCTCCTGCCTGCTCAGGCTGGAGTCCTGACCCTGCTATCTCTTCCCAGGTCGAACTCTCCCGTCCCCACCTTGCAGGAGGACACCGACAGCAATGAGGAGGTGAATGGCCCAGTTCTGGGCTGGAATTTGGAATTTCCCCCTCCCTTGTCCTGTCTCCACCCCTGCCCCTCTGGCACTGTCCCTGGCCAGGTCCTGCCAACATCTGTGGGTTGCAGGAGCCACAGCTGTACTTCACGGAGCCCCAGCAGCTCCTGGATGTCTTCAGAGAGCTGGAGGAGCAGAACCTGTCGCTGATCCAGAACAGGCAGGAGATGGAGGAGACGCTGGACGAGCTGAGCCATACCCTGAAACATACCCAGATCCGCATGTAGGTGAAGGGGATCCCTGCCGTGCTCATCCTGGAAACCCCCCCCCCCAGCACTAGAGCTCAGCTGGGATATAGCCCCCATCCCTGTTCATGGCCCTGGCCTTGCCCAGGTTGCCTGAAAAGCTCCGTTCGTTTGTGGGCTGAATCCTGGAGAGAGGGTGGCAGAGCTGGAAGTGGGCAGGGCCCAGGTGCCCATGCCCATGCTGGAGCAGCCCGTGGCTAGAGCCAGGCCTCTCCAAGGATCTCCTACCCTAGGCGCCTTCTGCTGCTACCAAGCTCCTGGGAGGCCCTTGGGGGTGGCTGGAGGCCCACAGAGACTCTGACCCCCTAGTTCCTGGCGCCCAAAGCAGTCATTTTCTCAGAAGGACCTGGAAGCTGCTGCTGCTTTATAATATTTCATAGACCACTGAGTGGGTGTTCATGGCACAGAACTGGGGAAGGCCAAGCCACCTGTGGGCTGCTGTGAAGTGTGTACCCAGCTGTTGCTCAGCAGCATGACGGGGGACAGGAGTGGCTGCAGCCCTGAGCAGGGGGGACTTGGGTGTGTTCAGTGCCATCCTGAAGGCTGGGGCCAGGTGGGGCTGAGATGGGCAGGGATGGGTGAGGGCCATCTGGCCACCCAGGATTGGGGCCTCTGGGGACAGGCCTAAATCACAGCTTGTCCAGCATGGCAAAGTGGCTAGAACCTTGGGAAAATCCCAGCCTCCCAATTCCAGCCAGAGAGGCAGCAGGAAAAGTCTGGTAGCCACCCAGCTCTCACCTGAACCCCACCTGAGGCTGTTATGGTCCCTCCTGCTGGATGTGGCCACTCAGTCCCCTGCAGGGTACCCGGCTCCAGGAGAGCTTCGCAGAGCCGGGTCAACCTGGGGCACCGGTGAGGCATGTCCAGAGCAGGGAATCCTCCACTCACTCCCCCACACGCTGCCTGTGCATCCATTCTGGGTCAGGCCCAGGTCTAAGCTCTGCAGGGATAAAGCAAGGCCCTGCCCTCCTGCAGTTGACCTTTAATGGCAGCAGACACAGCAAACAGGTCCACAGATGTGACTTGTGGATACTGATGTGTTCTAGGAGGAAAATAAAGCTATTTGAGAATGAGGGCTAAAACGGAGGGTGACAGTAGATGGGAGGGGCAGGGAAGGCTTCTAGGAGGTGTCAGGAAACTTCCCAAGGAGTGGGAGGAAGGCCAGTCACACTGAGGCTGGGCATAGAGGGTCCCAGGCAACGGGAACAGCAGGTGCAAAGGCCATGAGGTGGGGAGCCCGCTGAGGCTTAAGTGTTTCATGGAGGAGCCATGCTCCCGAGCACCCATATCCCATTGATGCAGTGTGGTAAGGAATCTCCAAAATGACATGAAACTCCCAGCCTCAGGCAAGACTGTGTGCCCTAGAAAGCTGGGAGGTACCAGACACAGAGGAAGATGAGTTGGGAGAGGTGGGCAGCCTCCCAGGTTCCCAGATAATCTGGCAAGAAGACAGGTTCCTCCTCCAACACATGCATGCAAACATAAACCAGAATGCTGGGCGTAACATCCAAAGGCTGGTCTTCAGCCAGCCAAGCCATCCCTGAGATTATCCACACTTTGTTTCCAGAGGAGTCGCAGCCAATGTGTATTTAACTTCCATGAACTCAGCCATCTTTTTTCAGAAAGAAATCAAAATACAGTTTTAAAAATATGTAAAACAGATAATCTGAGTAGACCTATATCCATTAAAGAAATTAAATCAGTAATTAATAGCCTGGCAAAAAGGAAATCCCCAGGGCCAGATCGGTTTGCTGGTGAATTCTACAAAGGAAGAATGTCATCTAAGGAAGAAATTACACCAATTCTCTACCATCACTTTCAGAAGATAGCAGCAGAGGAAATACTTCCTAACCCATTCTATGAAGCCGGTATGACCCTAATACCAAAACTAGACAAAGACATTACAAGAAAGGAAAAGTAGATACCGATATCCTAAGGACCCCTGTTCCACCATCTTGCTGATGCTGTTCCTCTGGTTGTATCTTTAAATTCTTTTCAACTCTATAGGTTTCCTTTGTTTTCCCCTTGCCATCCATTTGTTGAAGAAACTAGAAAACTTTTTCCTATATTGAAGTGCTTCTCAGACTTGATGTGCAGTTGAATCCCCCAGGAACCTTAAAAGAAGTTTCTGATTCAATAGGCATGGGTCAGGCCTAAGACTTTATTTCTGACACACTTGCAGGTGATGCCCCAGGCTGGTCTGAGGACCAGCTCTGAGCAGCATGTCCCTTGTGCATGTGTATATTACACTTGAAAGGTGAGTGTTGAAATTCTACTAGATATATAAAATGCAAACATGTCCTCACAAAAACCTGAACGTGAATGTTCATAGCAGCAATATTCCCAAGAGCCAAAAGGTAGCAACCACCCCAAACGCCCATCAAGGGATGGATGGATCAACAAAGCGTGGCCTATGTATGCAGCAGAAGATTACTCAGCCATAAAAAGAAATGAGGTGCTGACACATGCTGCAACATGGATGGACTTGAAAATATGCTGGGTGAAAGCAGCCAGTCCAAAGGAAACATGTTGTGTGACTCCATTTTTATGAAGTGTTCAGGGTACACACAAAATAGATTCGTGGTGGCTTAAGACCAAGGGATAGAGGGGACAATAAGGAGTGACTGCTAATGGGCACAGGGTGATGAAAATGTTCTAAAATTAGATTATGCTAATGGTTGTGTAAACTTGAATATACCAAAAACTACTTGTATATTCTATGATAGTTAATTTTATTGTCTGAATTACGCCTCAGTAAGGCTGTTTACTTTCTTTAATGTTGATGGTTAAATATTTTAAATTCCCCCCCTGCATTCTACCAGCATTTTTGACTCCTTGGACATGCAAACTTGGCACCCATGATCCTTCAGTCCTCAGGACAGCTGGTAGGGGCAAAACACTATATAGATGGTCAGGCTCAGAGAAGCAGTATACCCAGGGCCGTGGTGAGTGAATGATGCCCTGCTTGTTTCCCACTCCTCCAGGGACAGAGAAGTCAACCAGCTGAAGCAGTGGGTCACCACGATGATGATGTCCATCACCAAGGAGGAGGACACAGCAGCTGAGCTGGAGCTCAAAGCGCGAGTCTTCCACTTTGGCGAGTACAGGGGGAGATCAGCAGGTAGGCTGGGGATCGAGGTGGCCAGAGGCCCAGGGAGGAGGGGCTCTTGGGCACCCACTGGAGGAACCCTGACAGCTCCTAGGAAGATAGAGGGCAAGGCCCAGGTGAGTGGTCTGCAGCTGCCCTTGCCGTGCCTGCCTCCAGGAGCCACCACATGTATCCATGCCCGTGCCAGCCAGCTTGGTTGCCCCTATATCTCATTCATTGCTTCATTCTTTTATTCAATAAATTTGTCTGCTTGTTAAATACATATATTTTGCCTGGCAAGGTGATCCTGAAGGCGGGGAAGAGGTGTGTTCCCAAGCCAGGCTGAGGGTGAGAGAATTAGGAGAGAACAGAAAACCAGCGGTGTTCTGAGCAGCAGAAGCCAGAGATTGGCCAAGGGCTCAGCCTGCTCCCAACCTGACAGCACACTGGGGCCACCCTGGGCATGGGGTGGCTTCCCACTGTCAAGCGCCAGCTGCATGCCAGGCACTGGGCCAAGGGTGTGGGATGCAGCCATGAGCAAGACAGCGCTCCCCCTGACACAGCCAGAGTCCATGGGTACTAGCTGTGCCCAGGTTGGGCTGAGCTGCCTGCTTGCTGCTGCTCTTTCCTCACACAGCCCTGAGAGGGGCTGTTACCTGTTTTCTTTTCTTTTTTTGTTGAGATGGAGTCTCACTCTGTTGCCCAGGGTAGACTTCAATGGTGCAATCTCGGCTCACTGCAACCTCTGCCTCCTCCTAGGTCCAAGCGATTCCCCTGCCTCAGCTTCCCAAGTAGCTGGGATTACAGGTGCGTGCCACCACGCCTGGCTAATTTTTGAATTTTTACTAGAAACCGGGTTTCACTATGTTGGCCACGCTGGTCTTGAACTCCTGACCTCAGGTGATCCACCCACCTCGGCCTCCTAAAGTGCTGGCATTACAGGCATGAGCCACCATGCCCAGTCTGTTACCTGTTTTCTAAGTGTCGGAACAGCCTCAGAGGACATGGCTCTGTTGGGAGCTGGGATCAATGCAGGGCTTCCTGGTGGAGGGGACTGGGCCCTGCTGGCTCATCAGAGGCAGCTGGGGGAGGGGCTGGAACCAGGGATCTGGCTGACTCCAGGGGGCCTACAGGGATAGGCTGCTCTGGCTAAGAAAAGCCAGGTCCCCAAGTTCTGTTTCAGCCCACGTTCTCAGAGCCCCCGCTGTGTGCCAAGCAGACGGCCCCCCACATTGGGAGGTCAGCAGGCCACCTCTGAAGGCACTGGTGTTGGGGCGGGTCTCAGCCTGCCAGCTCCCTGCTGGAAGCCTCCTCCTCCACAGGATAAGTTGCTAGAGAGTCTGAACCGCAAGGTGCTGGATGTGTACCGGCACTGCGTCAGCACCCAGCAGGAGGCCAACCTGGGCACCGTGCAGATGCTGACCGTCATCGAGCACCAGCTGGATGAGCTGCTAGAGAACCTGGAGCGTGTGCCTCAGGTCAAGATCAAGCAGGCCGAGAGGGCCAAGGAGAAGGAGCGGCGCATCAGGTGAGCTCTAGGCCTACCCTGCCAGCTGTTGAGTCCAGGCTGGCCCTGAGGGCAGACAGCACTCCAGGCCCCGTCCTCAAAGCACTCCGAGGAGACAGGCTCCCAATGCCCTGTGCGTGCTATGAGAGACAAAAACCGGGTCTTGAGGGGGATCTAGTGGGGCATCACACTCAACTGGGGGTGGTTAGGGAAAGCTTTCTAGAGCAAAGGACAGTGACTTGATGTGGCCAGGAGGCTCAGGGAGGGACAGGGTCTAGAAGATAGAAGAGCTGGAGCTCAGTTAGTGTGGCCAGCACGGCCAGCCTCAAGGACATAGAACAGCAGTGGAGGGATTTAAGCAGTGGGGCAAACACAGCCAGGTAAGGTGTGGTTAGATTCTTCCTTCTGGAGCTGGACTGGAGGGGTGGGAGGCTGAGGGGGAGGGCAGCTGCCAGCACCTGGGAAAGAAAGCACAGCTGCAGCAGTGTTGCCGGAGCAGAAGATAGGGTGCAGAGACTCAGGGAGCCCTGGGAACTTCAGCTCAGAGGGGGAGTGGAGGGGGCACCTGGGCACCAACTTGCCATGTCAGGACACCAGCCTGGACCCAAGGTAGATGGGGGCTGTGGCTTCCCTGGCCTGTGGGCGGCCTGGTTCATCCACCCAGTGGAAGGTCATGAGACAGGGTAATCCGCAAACACACATCCATCCCCCCACAAGCACAGGGGCTTCTCCTCTGGGTTCCTGGTACGCTGCTCAGAGTGGGCACTAGGCCAGGCTTTGATGACTGGGAGTACACACAGGAAGGACAGGACTCTTGCCCCAGGGAGATGCTGGACCTTCATGGTGGCAAGGGAGGCCGCAGATGTACAGATCAGGCCATGGGTGTAGATTCAGGGAAACGAGCCTCTGGGAGGGGTCTGCTGGATGAACCTTAGATCAGCCCTTGCAGGATGCCAGAGCCAGGGCCTTGGAGCAGCAGGGCCCTGGCTATCCTCTGGGCCTAGGCCACTGTGGCCAGAGCAGTGGTGCTTTGGCTGTGGATAGATATTGAGGCCTTGACCTGGCAAGAGGGGTGAAGAGCAGCTGGGAGTTTTCAGTCCTCACAGTCTGACCTGGGGGACTCCGTGAGGAAATTACACACCACTTCCCGGCGCCCCCTGCACAAGTTTTCAGTGTTATCTCTTGCTGCCCAGACTTCGAGAAGAGAAGCTCCAGATGCAAAAGATCCTGCAGGAGGAGCGTCTGCAGCGGGCCCGGGCACGTGCCCAGGCTGAGATCAAGAAGAAGGTAGGCAGGGTCGCCTGGGGGGGGGGGTCTCTGCTGGAGGGGGTCCCAAGACAGCCTGGCAGCTGAGGTCCTGCAGCCCAAGCCACTAATGCCTTCACCCTGAAGGCAATCGCTGAGGCTCTGAGGGAGACAGCCTGCTTTAAGACCAGGGCCTCTCCCAGGACCTGCTTCCTGTAGGGGTCCCTTTCCCAAGCTGCCAGCCCATGGCCCATGGCGGGCTGAGACTACTTCAGCCATGCCCACCCACCCCAGTCAGGTACACTCTGCTCAGGAGCAGGGTCCCACCACCCTAACCACACTGGCCAGACCCCAAGCACTGCTCACTATCTGTCACTGGGGTCCCCCTACTGTTGTGTCCCAAGGCCTCCACCCTTCCTGCCCTCTGACCCTGGCAACAGGAAGCAGTTCCCCCTGCACCCACATATCTAAAAGGTGGTGCTCCAGGGACCAGGTTTGCTCAATGCCGGGGAGACTCACACCCCTAGTCATTTCAGAGTTAACTCTAGCTCTCAGCCTGCAGGGCTGACCAGAGTGGTCTGGAGCTGACTGGAGCTGCTGGGTCTCTCCCTGTGCCAGGGGCAGGGGTGTGTGGGCATACATGCCTCTGGGCAGCGAGGCTCACTGGGCTTGTCTCCCCTGCAGAGAGGCAGGACACTGGTGTGCCGCTCACGACCCCCAGCCCACAAGATCAAACAAGAGTCTGAGCACATGCTGATGGACAAGGAGAAGGAGGAGCTGCTATTTTTCTTCACTTAATCTTTACAAACCACAGCTGTTCTGGCTGAAGGCTTAGCAAAGATGTTGGCAGTGGAGGCAAAGGCTGGGTTGGGTCTCGAGTGGCCCAACTGAGCCCTCTCCATCTCCTGTGTGCTCCCCCTCCTCACCTGAATAAATTCATGTCTCTTTGGAGTCTTGAAGGCCTGTTTAAGGAAGCAGCCACTTTTGCCAAATCTCAGCATCCCCCTTTCGTCATTTAGCCCTAAGCAGATGCTTGAGGGCAGGAGCATGACACCTTGGTCTTCATCTAAAATAGCTGCTCTGTGAAGCAAAAGCTGATTCCACGCTGGGTGTAGTGTGAGATCAGCCTCTGTACAAAAGACCAAAGAAACACAAGCAGGCAGCTGGGCATATGGTAGGGCCAGAGCTACCAACTGAAGAAGAAACAACGGGCTGAATGCCATATATGCAGCTACTCGAATCAAGCCAAGGTAAAAAAAAAAAAAAAAAAAAAAAAAAAAAAACCTTTGGTGCATGACTACACAACAACTTTCATTCATTTGCACTAGGAGTTGGGCCCGTCACCAGCAGGGAACCTCAGTGCCCAGAACACCAGGTGCCAGTCCCAGTCACTTTGTGGTGGCATTCCCAGGGAGGCGCATGGGAGAAAAGTAGAGGCCCAGAGGGCATTCCTGGGGGCACACCCTGCACCCCGATGGGGACTGAATGGGTGTGGCTCCACCACCCCACACCCATGGCCATAAGCCTGGAGGGAAGAGGACTCTGGGCAACCTTGAGGCTAAAGAGCCTGCCAGGGTGGGAAAGTTCTGGCCTCACCTTTAGTTGGTGACAGAGCACAGGTCTGTGAAGAGGACCCATTTGCAGATGGGGTGTGGATTCTTCCATGTGGAACAGCACCTGGGACAGCACCTCAGAGTGGGACGAGACGGGGAGCACTCACTCAAATTTGGTGTCACCCCCAAATCCAAGAAACAAACACAGGGCAGAGTTTGAATGATTCAGTCTGAGAACCAAAACGGCCTCTGAATGAACACACACTTCAAAAGGCACGAGGCAAAAAAAAAAAACCACCACCACTTAGGAGTGACCCTGTGTCGAGTCTGTTAACTTACAAATAAACACGGGCAAGGTGATCAGCTTGTCTCCTTTTGCAAGACAGATCTTACTCTGTAAAAATATACACTGACAAAAAAATATACACTGACGTGCACATCCACCTCAACAATAAAACACATACACAAATCATGACAGTCCTACACGTAATTTACGGTATTCAGAACATCGCTTTATAAACTGTTGTCAAATTACCATTTAAACATGAATACCCAAATCGAGAATTTAGAAAATTATTTTAAATTTTAACGCTACCACCCCCAAGCTCTCAGTTATGAATTTAGTCTGGGAAGAGGGCTCTGTAATAGGCCACTGAGGTCCCCTGTCCCACTCCATCATTGTTCTCCCAAAACTAGCTGCCTGACTGCTCTGCTAAACTTGGGCTAGAATTTGGCTTCACTGTGGCAATGGGACCACCTGGGTCCTACGGTGTGGCAAAACCCCATCCCCGGTGCTGGGATGCTCACACACTGAAGCTGACACACCTCACTTGGTTTTGCCATAGTTCAAGTTGCATCTGACTAGAGAGTCTGTTCTCTACCCTCTTTCCTGCAGAAGCCTTTTTCTTTGTAGTGCAACAAGTGCTACACAGCTCAGATCCAATGGGACACGGGGAAGTGGGGGCTGTAGTGCACCCAGCCCTGCTGAGGGAGATCCTTGCCTCGCCGAAGCACTTTGCTCACAAAGGCAGTTTCAAAGAATACAGCCCAAACTCATTCCTGGTAAAACAAAAGGAAAACATTTTTGATAATTGTACCCAAAGTCTCAAAAGGGCTACGCTGGTCTTCTGAACGGAAACCAAGTGGGGTCTCCTCAGGCCCATGCCATCTGAGTCTCAGGGAAGGCGTGTCCTAGATCATGGCCTTGGGCCTGCCCAGGCCAGGGGCTGCCATCACTGCAGGTCCTGCAGGTTGATAGTGCTTCCTGGGAACTGGGCGGCCTCTGGACCAGCAGGGCCTCCAGATGCGGGGACCACCTCCTGCAAAACCAAACAGTATCATGAGGAGGGAGGAGGGAGGGGAAGCAGAGGGGTCCTGCGGCTCCACACAGCAGGCAACTGACCAGGCCCATGGCAAGATACCTGAGTTCTCTTAATCAAAACTACAGGCTCCCCTTATTCTAAACACATGTTCTTTGATGGAAAAATAAACTCAATACTGTACTGTAAATGTTTCCGGACTGTTCTGTCTGCACACTTACCCTCACATGTTCATACACCATGTGCCTTTTTACACAAACAAAATCATCTTTCATTCTGCAACCCTTTCTCCCTACTTCTCATGCGGTGAGCACGCTCCCAGGTGTTAGGTGTCTGCCTGCACCCTCACAGCTGACCAGCACGTGGCCCAGAGTTATGGCCGCCCCATCTAGCCCGTCTCCTCCTGCTGGAAGAAGTGTTCCTGCTGTTGCATCATTTGACTCCAGGCTGCAGTGATTATTTCACTACCTTATTTCTTTAAGAGCAGTCCCAGAAGGGGGCTGCCAGGCAGGATGGAGCACACACTTCTGAAGTTCTCTGATCCGTCCATCCAAACTGCCCTCCAGCTCACCCCTCTGCAGCCTGGGTACCCGGCCCTCTGCTCCCACCAGCGCTTCTGTCCAAGTTTGGTTTTGATTGCAAGGGAAATGCTGAGTAGCCCAATTTCAATGCAAAAAAAACTAAAACAATTTGCATGGATTAATGAGTGTGTGTGTGTGTATATATATATATACACACATACACATTCATAAGCCAAATTGTTAGAAATATGATAAGCTATACACTTTCATTATTTCATATCCAACTCTGAATCATCCACTGCCACCTATCCTTAACCACATAAGCAAACTAGTGAATTCGTCCGGGTCTACTCTCCCACAGGCTGGGCCCTGGCCAGCCCTCTTCCAGAGAAGTAACTGATATTCCTAGGCACAACACATTTCAAGAGTATATTAACTTCTCCCGCTTTGTTCACCAGCAGGAGCTGCTGCATCCTGCAGATCTGAGCTCCACTCACCCACCTTCTCCAGAAGGCAGCAAGACATCCTGACAACCAACCCACTGAGCCTCCCCCAGCCAGCCTCAGTGACCAGCCTGCAGCTGTGAAGCCAGCCTTCCAGAAGATGGCTCTGCGAGTCTCAGTGAGAAAAACAAAGGGCGGTAAGGCATCCAGACCTGGAGGATGTAGACGGGCAGGTCCACGGTGAGGAAAGGAAGGAAGGCAGCTGGGCTGCGGACACCTTCGCTGGAGGGGTCATCCTGGGGAGGCAACAGAGACAGGCCTGTCACATGTCTGTGAGAATGCAGCTACAGTCCTCATCTTACTGGAGAAGTTTCCTCCACTGCAATGCGTGGCAGAGCCACCCCAGCCCCTGTATTCCAAGGGAGGCCTGAGGATCCAGCAGGAATTGCTTATGGGGACTGGGGCTTTCCTTGTTCCCACCTGGTTCTCATTCTCTCACCTTGATCCCAGCAGCTTTTGCTGGGCCTGGAACCTTCTGCTGTCCAGCTCCTCCCCCTCGGTCAGCCCAAATACCAATTTCCCTCCTAAGGCATGCTCCTCAACTCCTTGTGGGTCCCTGGCACCCCCTGCACCCCCACCAACCTCGTGTACCCACGGTACTCTCCAGCACCTCCTCGGGCCCTACAGAGAGGCCTTTCCTGCATGCCCCAGCTTGGGCCAGCTGGAAGGACCAGGACAGGTGGAGGGGCTCCTGAGAGGGGAGGCTGCCAGGCTCCTCACAGTCCAGGCTGGAAATCTCATCTGTCCCACATTTCACCTGTCCTGCAACTGCATGTCCGCCCACGGCATTCACACCCCAACGCGAAGCTCCTGGTGCTGCTACCCTGTACCTCTCATTCCTTCTACTTGAGAAGCTCCTGTGTGAAGCACTGCACTACTGTTTCCATTTTGTAGATGAAAAAACTGAGGCCCAGAGTACTGAACTAACCTAGACTACACTAGCTGGTAAGGGACAGAAAAAGGACTCACACCTAGGTTCCCCTGTCCTCACAGATTTAATCAGGAGTCTCTTAAAAGTATACCCCCTACCAGCTCCTCTTCTGCCAGTGGTGCCAGCTTTCCTACCATCGCCCCTTTGGCAAGCTTCTGGTCCTGCCTCTGCACCTCTGCCCTGCCAGCTGAGGCGGTGTGCCCTTAGACAGTCCGCCCCCCTCCACTGCCCCTGCTCCTGGGGAGTTTTTTACCTCTTCACAAGCTGGAGAGAAAGGATTAGTGCTCCTGCTCATCTCTAAAACAAGCTTCAGGCCCCACCTGATGCTCACCTCTAGCTTCTGACCAGCACAGGGCCATACCCAGCTGCCTGCAGCCTCCTTCCTGCCCCCTTCCCAGTCCTCCTCTGCCCAGGCCGCCCCTCCTCTTGCCTCTCTGAGCCCTAGCCCTGGTCCCGTTTCCTTGGCGGAAGCCTCTCCTAGGACTACGAACCCGCAAACCCACGAGCGTGCCTGTTTCCCAACTCAGAGCATCAGCTCTGCCCTCCGCACTTCTGCGGGGCCTGCGACCACATCCCCTGCCACAGAAAAACTACAGAGTGGAGTGGTGAACAGGGGCACACACCTGGGCCAAACCCAGACAGCCCCAGCTTGTAAATCTCTTCTCTCCTCAAATCCTTCCAAACCACCTTCCCTCCCCATTCTGGCCCCTCAAACTGAAACTGAGGATGCAGATGGGCTCAGGGGTGCTGGAGCGGGTGTGCTCAAAGATTTGCAAACTGGACACAGCCGCAGGTATCTGTGGCCTGGACAGGTTGGGAGGGGTGTGGGCCTGCCCTGGAGGAGCTCGGTTTAGTAGGAAAGAAAACAGAAACACTGAAAAGACCCCCACCACTTTCAAGTATAGAAAGGCTGCTAGTGCACCACAGGCAGGCCGCCCTAGAGATGGGGTGGCCGAGGCGACCTGCAGAGCCCCTTTGCCCCAGCCCTGCAGAAGGCAGGGTGGCCTCAAACAGATCTCATTCCTGCTGCAAAATACCGAGGCCTGGGGGCCTTGGGTGGGGACGTGAGCTGCCCTGGGGCTAGACGCAGGGCCGTGCACAGACAGGGTCAGGAATTAGATACACGGTCCCAGCAACACTCAGAGCTTGAGCAGATGCAGCAGGAAAGGCTGGGAAAACGGGAGGAGTTGGACTGTGAGGAGACAGGCCTTGGGGCGGTCTATAGGGGAGGATGAGTGAGGAGCAGGCAGGGGGTGCTGCGATGGGCAGGGGACGCCGCATGCCACATGCTTCTCAGACCTGCGCGACCCTCCCACCCAGCCTGCAGCTGGTCCGTGTGGCTCGCCAGCTCTCACCTGCACCAGCTGGACCTGGACGCCCTGCGCCCCGTAATGCACCCCAGCTGCTGGAGTTGGTCCTGGCCGTCCTCCACTGGGCACCACGAGGCTCCCCACACAACCAACTGCTCTGGCTTGCGTGGAAATGGGGAGGACTCATTTTGCCTTCTTTTATTTTTCTCTGAGTAGACTGTGAGGCTCCTAAAATGAAATATAAAAACCAGCACACCCAATCTATAATCTACCAGTCAGGCCCGCCCTCACCGAGGTCTCACTATGGGGAAGACAGCCTCCCCATTAACTGTCATTCTGCATAGCCAAGAGACTTAAAATCACTCACCAGGAAAAATCACCAGTCAAGATGTTAGAAGAAACCACCATACAAACAAAAACCACCAGGATTTTGATTTTTAAAATGTAAAAACATCACACATTTTTTTTTGCCAGATGGTACAGTAATCAGACCTAAGCCGCACGTTCTTGGAGAGCAGAGACTTCCTTATCCTCTAACTCCCAACAGCTCCTGGCCAGCAGGAGATCCTGAGCACAACTGAGGACAGCCCAGGGCTCAGAGCCACAGCATCGCAGAACAGGAAGGAAGCGGGGAGGTCTCCACAACCCAGCTGCTACTGGACTGCTGCCTCTGTCCAGCTCCTTCCCAAGTCACTACTCCACTGGCTTTACAAATATATGCTTCTTAAAAAATGATGTAAAGTGCAAAGAAAAAAGGAAAAATCTTAACACCCACAACAAACTCGAAAGCTGCTTCAGGAAGGCCTGGAGGTAGCCTAGAGTATGTGCTGCAGAGACCCCAGCCAAGCTCACCCTGACCCGCCACCCACTCTGCTCCAGGGATCCAGATAAGGAACTCAAGCTCTGGGACTCAGCATTCTCTACCTGTAAAATGGGAATGCTAGTCCCAGCCTTGGAAGGTTTTGGAGAGGATTTCATAGTAAATATGTGATCGAAACTTAGAATAGTGCCTGGCTCTCGGTGAGTGCTGAGGAGCTTAGAGGTGCTGTCACTGCTCTGCCCACACATCCCTGCCTAGACACACAGCTATGAACGGCTTCAAAAAAACAACTGTACAATGACTATCATACAAGTCATTCCTAATAAAAGTATTAAATTGGGTGACTCTGCTACCCAAGGCAGGCTATTTTTATGAGGCTGTTTGACCAGAAGTTTCTGAGCAGCACACGGGGTGACAGCGTACTTGCCCTGCATACACTACGACTGCCTCCCTTATGTGCTCACCTTGCTCCAGATCCCTTCCTGTCTTCCGCAGTGCCCTGGGTCCCTAAAGCTTCACACTCAGCATGCAAGCCAACTTGGTGCACAAACCTTGGGTCCCCTGCACTTATGCACAGCCTGCTGTCCCTTCCAGGTGACTCAGGGCTCTTTCTCTTTGAAGCACAAATACTAACCAGGAGGTTTCTGGGGAACACAGATTCAGTTCCCCCTCGCTGCAGGGAGATGCACGTCCATTACAAAATACTTCCTTTCTGTTCATCCATCAGGTTCTATGCTCCAGAATACCCAGCAACCCTTGCGCTGGATTATCTCTGACTGTTCTTCACACCTAGTTTCTCTTTTAAATTGCTCTACTTGATTCACACAGGAGAGCAGGGCTGGGTCTGGGGAAAAGAGGCACTTAAGGCACAAAACTCACTCAACCCTTCTTGAGGAAGCTTCACATCAGTTCCTAGTACTGCAGCCTACTAAGTCTGCAATAGCATTATGTCTAAAAAAAATGCACACCTTAATTTAAAAATACTTTATTGCTAACAAATGCCGACACAGACATGAAGTTAGAACATGCTGCTGGAAAAATGGCACTAACAGATTTGCTGGATGCAGGGTAGCTACAAACCTGCAATCTGTAAAAAGCACAATAAAGCCAACCGCAAAAAATGAGGTGTTCCTATATCCTCCGTGAGTTTGTATACTATCCCACTCACCTCCAGAATTTTACCTGAATGCATCTTTATGCTTTGAAGTCTTTTATCACCCTGGCATATAAAAATATGTACATAAACTTAAATTTTATTTAACTTCTAGGCATTAAAGTTTTTGGTTTGAATTGTTACAACTGCAATTATTAGTAATGCAAAGCAAATCAAACTAAATCAGAAACTTTGATAGATAATTATGATACTAAAAGCAAAATTATATTGAAAATGCTTTTCAAGAGGAGTCGGACTGACTGGCGGTTTTCTTGCCCAGTTCATGTATCTGTGTCTAAATATTACTTCTTGCTAGAATTAGACATAGCATCTATTCCTGTCAATTAAAGACTCTTTAAAATCAAATGCTCATGTGTCATTACAACTTTGCAGCTGCGGGCTGAACTCATTCAAGTTAGGGGGAGCTGTGTGCCCGCGAAGCCCAGCAGCAGAGCCGGTGCTGCGCCAGAACAGTCACATTAGGCTTGTTTTCTAATAAAAGGCCTGACTTCATTTTTAAATTCAAATAAAAATACGGAAACATGTCATTGGGAATATTAATGAAAACTACTGTAGAATAAATTGAGGAAGGCATCGAATAGTGTATCTTTCCAGATTACTTTTAAAAGCAGGCAAGATTTAAATGATGTATATCAAATATTTATTATCAAGTTTTGTAACATAATCAAGATAAATCTGAGCCATTTATCATGATTCAATGCCAAACATGCAGGCCATGGTCTAAGTTACCTATGAAACAAGAGGTATGACCGAATCCTAATATTCCCTTGCAAAATGTGTGCTAGCATGTGCCACTGGAATTATGGGAAAATTCAGAATCGTGCGCAAAATTGGAAATAATTCCACTAATGTTGCTAGACACCATTACACTTTCCCTTTATCCTTAAACCAGTTAGTAACGAAAATGATTCTATCTTTATTAATATATTTTAATGGCATTACTTTTACAACAGGAAACAAGATAGACTATAACTAGACTATCTCTTGACAAGCTAAATTGGTTTCAACTTCTGTATTAGCATACAACATGAAAAAAATCACAGCAATTTTTCTTTTCAAATCTGCACATTTAATTCAGTGTCACAAGTAGTCCTGCAGACACCAGCTACACTGAGAAGAAACACCACCACTAATTTGTACTGTTTTAGCATCAGAAGGTATTTTTCTTCCCAGCTAACAAGTCATCTGGGGATAAAAAGTCAATAGCTGAAAAGAACTGCTCATGCTTATACAAACATAGGGCTCTTTCCTTAAAAGCAATGCATTCTTTGACTACAGTAGAGGGCTGGCAAAGGTGAGGACTCTCAACAAAAGATGTCCATCCATGCCCCACGGCCCCTCTGTGATGAACCTCAAGCAGAACATCTCAGCATCCACCCCTAGATACAGCTCTGCACAGGAAGGGGAAGCTGGTTGATGTCGGTATTACTCTACAGGATGCTTCCCTGAAACCAGTATTTGGACCTGCCCCCGGGTATGGTGCTCTGGAAGGATATCCTGTTTCTGTGTGCACTCCAATGCAACACACCATGGTAGAAGTCTGATGGAGAGTTATAGCCTCCCTGTGTTTTGGCAAGCAGAAGGGCATCTGTCAGGGGGAATGGGGGGAGAACCTGCCGCAGATGAGCCTGGACACCCCCTCCTCAGAAGAGTCCATTCCAGCAAGGACTGCACCTGGAAGATGAGCCTGGAACGGATGCAGAGGTACAGGCCAACAGCTGTGAGAGAAAAGGGCAGCCAGGGCAGGAGGGGCCGAGTCCCAGTGGCTGAGCTGTCCCTCAGGCCTGGGCAGGGTGTTCTGTCCTAAGACCCCCAACAGTACACCCTGAAGCCTGGTATTATGTCATGAACATTTAAGATGGCTGAAGGTAATCAGAAACTTCCTGGGTTAACTAAGCAAGTATGTTTATCTAGCGATGCTTAAAGACATGCCAGAGTAAACAAATGGTGTCCACACCACGTCTTCATGACCATGCAGCCCCTGGTCCTCACTAGTAAAGGGCGCCATGGCATCAACTGCAACATGACCGATTTAATTAATAAAGCAGTCACAAGAAAAATCAAATTCTTTTCTCACTAGGGATAACCACAAACCCTTACAGAACAAGGTAACAACACTAAACAAAATTTTGCTTCAATATTTTCCATTGTTATCCAAAATGCTTGCTTGTGCTGGAGTTCCTGCAGGAGTGGGGGAGAGGAGAGCAGTATAAACCCAACACCAAGCAACCTCCTGGGAAGCAAGGAAGGAGACCTTGGGAGAGAGTCCTATCTGGGTATGAAGGTAAATAGCAAAGTGGTTAAGTGCCCGGGCTTGGGGAGCTGGATGATCCAGCCATGCAACTCAGCTCCCACGTATCTGTGGTGAACAGAGATGGCCGCACTGCTTCCACCTCGCCGTGCCATGACTAGAATTAGGTGAGGCCAGCAGCACTGTGTCTGGTTCAAACAGCATGCCATCCCCACACCAGTAGCACCGAAGTGCCCACCACAGAACGGAGTTCAGAGCCAGCCAAGTGCCCTGGGGAAGGATCTGCACAGACGAGGCTCAGACCTCTCCCTTGATAACCACAGGGGGTCATGCGAGCTTCCGCCACTGAGATCCTAACTTGAACAGGAGGTAAGTTACTATTTTCCCAATTCTCCCAAGGGTGGGAGATCAGAGAGCACTGGGGCTTAACTCACTCAGTCCCTGACACGGTTAATCCAGCACAGCTATTAGAAAGATGTAATATATTAATATACTTATCCACAAGGAAAAATATTCATATTACTAAGAACAAAAGCCAGATGAAAATATGTTTATCATTTTTCAAAAATGAGTCATTTGTGTAGGGAAACGTTTACCACTGAAACACGGTAAGTAGTTTGACCTGGGTGGTGGAGCTTACAGGAGAGAAAGCGTGAGGAAACCACATTTATCTTTTCCAGCGTAAACCCGCATGGTGGGCCCTGCCTGTGCCGAGTGCTCACCCTTTGCTTAGGGATGTGCTGCTCACGCTACAGGTCCTTTGTTCTGCAGGGGCCCACTCTCCTCCAGGGCATCTGGAAGGCCCTGCAAGTCTCCGACTGCCATTTCTCCTCTCTCACAGCCTTCATGGGTATTCTTGCCAAGCTCCCTTCCCAGATGAACTTCAAGTGGACAGGTATTTGAGAATTGCATATCTCCAGCTGGCAAACCCTACACAGGACCTTACCCACTCGGAGCACACTTGTCATGAGTGAGCCTGGCATGTTTTATTACTTCTACTGGCATTATGAATGAGGCCAGTTGTTCACAATTGTTCTTATTTGAAAAGAAGAGCTACAATTTTATATATACAAATATACAAATATTTACTGTGCAATTAGCTATCTATTGATCCTTCTTATTTCTAATTACTTGAGTTGATTCCCCTGGGTTTTCTAAGCCTGACAATGACTTCATCAATAAGTAATCATCATTCTCTCCTTTCTATTTGATTATCTGTTTTTCTAAAAACAGACACTTCCATAAAAGTGTCAAATATGACTGCCCTGTTGGTTTGGTTTATTATTCCTCCAGCTTTTCGAGGAATGCAGCCAGCATCTCTCCACTGAAAATGCTGCTGACAGCTGGCTGCTCTCTAGTATTAGGGAAATCTGGGTTCCTAGTTGATTCAGGTTTGTGATGTTTTCAAATCAGTAGCAGGTGATGAATGCCATAAACTTCCCTGTTTGGCCTCTGTGGACCCTACACGTCTCCTGTGGCAAATCAGGCTGACGGGCTGCCTTGTCCCACACCACACTCACCTGCTGTCCACGTGTTGGTATTTCACTTGGGATTCCCATGCCCGCTTCACCTGTTGGAGGTGAGACACAATGTTCCTGCATACCATGTGGCCCACAGGCTCAGCAACGGCTCTGAGGGCAGCCGGCCTTGGGTTCCATCCTGCCTCTGCCCCTGCCAGCTATGCAACCCTAGCTTAACTCTCCCTGCCTCAGCTTCCTCATCCAGAAAGATGGGAACATCAATTCCACTTCTCTGTTAAATACAAGTTTCCTCCTCCCAAAGACTGGAGACCCGCCACTGAGGGCCAGGAGTCAAGGGACTTTCCACTGGGCTGCCAAGGCCGACCTTCATCCTCTGTCACCTGACAGTGATGTAGGGATGACCAAAAGTGGACACAGAGTAAGCTGGACCTGTGGAGGCCAGCTGTCTGCCACACAGACAGAAAGGGAGCTGTGGTTGTGTGCTCCATGCAGGAAAGCAGCGTAAGAAACAAGAAAGGCATAAAAGTTAACAGAAACCAAAGTGACAGTGGGATGCTCTGTGGAGAAGGGCCATGGCGCTCGCTCACGCAGGTGCAGGAAACCCAGCATGCAGCCGATTCCCCCAGCGGTGGGGTCACATCCAGTGCTGCAACAGGAAGTTCACTGCCACCAAGCACCTTTCTACCTCTCCCTGAGACAGTCATCAAAATCAAAGCTTTATTCACAGGATGAAATAAAGGGAGCGATGCCCAGAGCCTGCAAGGGGTCTGAAACCCTCACAGGAAGGGTACAACAGGAAAGGCCCCTCCACAGCTGCTCACAGGCAACTGCACCTTGCTCACCCTTGACCTGCCAGGGCTCTGACCTTGGACACGTAAGGGTCAGTGGTGTGGAGGGAGCCATGATGCACTGCTGCGCAAAATCCTCCTGCCCCTAAAGAAAACACGAGAGCAGACAGCTCCCACTTTGGTGAGTCTGCAATCTGCTTTCCCCGCCAACTGAGAGACCTATGCACCCTCGCCTGTTACAGGCCACATCTGCCCCACGGGTGTTCATGGGGCCCACAGGGTACGACAAAACGCCTGCATCCTCAAAGATGCCTTCATCTAAATCCAAACCTGCCTCACCTCATGATACACGTGACATGGGAGCCACGTGCATGTGACTAGAAATCTCTTCCAGAATGAGGAGTAAATAAGGGTGCACTTCCAGGCTGACCACCCCTTCTGACCCACACCTCCCTTCCTGCTGCTGTCCCTGCCTGTGGTCCCTTCTGCTTTCATCATGGCAACAACAGGAATAAAGGGCGGAAAACTTGGACTAGGTGTACAAAGATTTTTGTTTTAAAGTGAAAAAAAAAAACTATTATAAAAATTAGATCACTGACTTAATTTCAAGGCTCCATCCAACCTGATCATCCATTGGAAGACTTCAGCTGTGTGCGTGCCCGAGCCACAGTGCCAGCCCAGCCACCTCCCCCTCCGCCCACAGGGTCCCACTGCCTAGGCTGGGATCGCCACGCCGGGGCTGCACCAAGCTCAGGAGGTCCCAGGGTGGCCACATCAGTGCTCCAGCCACAGGGAGGTGGGTACACACTTAACCTGACTCCTCCCCTCAGCTCTGGTCCCCACTGTCCCCTGGAACGGAAAAGGACTCAAGGCCACTCCTCATCTCCCTTTGAGTCCCTCAGGCCCACCAGGCCATCCCAGGAGGAACAGGGCTCTATTGCTTACCATTTCGATGGCGGCTCCATGTTCATGTTTTAATTAAATATTTTCCAATACCAAAAGTAGAAACGATCATAACAAAACACCCACAATCTTAACAATCAGGAAAACACCACTTCATGCATGCATATGTGGGCTACTGCTTGTTTCCGGGTAAATATACACACAAATTTATCTCGCAACACATCCACTTTTTCTTACAAATACGAACTTACTGAAAACATACAGAGTGTGCAGTTCTTCTGGATATTTGACTTATATAGTTATAATACTTAAACAGTCCTGCACTGAGCAGTGGCAGCGTGTACAGCTTCACATTGATCCCTGGGATTTCCTTAAGATAAATTCCAAAAACATAATTACAAGATTGAATATTATGCACATTTTTTGGCCTCTGAAAACATTACCAAATGACCCTCCAGAAACATCACGGTGTATCCCCAGTGAAGCTCTCCTGAGAAAGCACAAGGACATGCTGTGTGCACTGAGGCTGGCACTGGGCTCCTGTCACCCAGGTGGCCCTCAGTCAGATCTACCAGTGTCCTCGTGAGCACTGGCTGCGTCTCACCCGTTGCCATCTTCCTCATCACCTCCCACACCACGATCTCACGCCGTTGCTGGCGATCTGGAAAGCTCTCTGTGTGGACATTTCTTTGTGGCTGTGCCTCTGCTGACACACTCTGGGAAATGATTTAACCTCGGGGCTTCAGTGGCGCCTGCGCAGGAAGGACTGATGGCAAGTCTCCACCTTATAGGGTTTGTGTGAGGCGTGAACAGAGTTACTGCACACGAAGGATATAGGACAAACAGAACAAGCGCAGGCTGCCCCACAGCTCTTCCTGCCTTACAAAAGCCTTCGACCTCTCATCTTCATTCTTTATTCTGTATGGAATTCTAATACATTTTTTCCCCAAAAGGCCAGCATTCACCTGTCAATAACTGAAGTGCCACCTTTTCCATACACAAAGATGATCAGGTCCCAGGTTAGTGCCCGGTGCGCTGGATCCTGGGCTCCTGGCTCTGCCACACAGCCCCAGCACCAGAACATGCTTCCAGCTGCCGGGGCCTTGCATGAAGTCTTAGCTACAGTGCAAATCCTCTATGCCATTTTCCGTTTCCTTGCACAATCTTGTCCATAGCTTCTTACACAATGGTCCTGAAACCTACTTGGACTTCTGCATGAAATCTATGGGAAGAGCGAGAGAGGCTTCTCTTTCCTTCATCCCACGTCTGTCAGCCAAGCCTGTGGGCTCTGCCATCAAGACAGGTGCAGGAGCCGAGCACTCCTCCCCACTGCCCTCACCACTCTCATTCCTGCTAGGTGACCACACGGGCTTCCAACCGCTCTCCCTGCAACCTCCCGTGACACCAAGTTTATTTTTAAAACAGCAGTGGAAATGGCCCTCTTCAAACTATCATGCCATTTTCCTAATCACATCCTCTGGTTCCCATCTGACTGAGGGAAAGCTGGAGTCTGACAAGGACCCAGGGGCCCTTAGTGAGCTCTGCCCCTTCTGCTAAAACGCTCCCTCTGTGAGGTCTCCCCCAGTAACTGCCTCCTGGCTCTGCCTCTGATGGGCTATGGCCAGGACTTGGCTCCCTTGGCTCAGGGAACTGTTTCCCCAGACACATCCCCATGGCTTTCTTGCCCCTGTTGGGTGTCACCTCCTCAGAGACCCTCCCTATCACCACTGTTTAAAACGACAAAGGACCACAGAGTCCTCTCCTGGTTGTCTTTCTTCATGACATTTATCATTTGGTTTCCTGATTATGAGGTGCTTTCGCCCACCCTTGCCACCAGACTGCAAGCACCATCATGTGCCTGATTCATCCACGGCAAGGGGTCACCCCATCTGAGAGCAATCTCATCACCCCTTCACCTCCTGTCCACTGCTGACATCTCCTACTAGCTATGTTAGGACTTCTGTTTGTGTGTATGAGACCTCTTCCCCACTGCGTTTCCTAGCTCGCTACCGTGGCCGTGCAAGAAGCTCTGGATAGTAGATATTTATTTTCTAACAGGCACTTAACTATCTTCTGTTTTACTAATTTTTCTGACGATTCTTTTGAGTTCTTTTGAGTTTTCCAGTAACGAGTCAAATCATTAAGTTATTATTTATCTCCTCCATGCAGTTCCATCCTATTACTTTCTCTTGGTTTATTTCAATGGCAAGAACCTTCAAACAACATCCAACACCAAGGGTAACAAGGGTAATACACGCCATTCCTGTCTAATGCCTAAGTGTGTGGACAGAACGCCGCTGATGACTCACCATTAAGCATGCTATCGGCTGCTGGTTTGGACACAAAATCTTTATTACATTCCTATTCCCACCAGTACAGTAATGAGTATCAATTTTGTAAATCAAATACAGGATTTATTGAGAAAAGAATAAAGTCCTTCACTGACCTATTATTGAGGTAACGCAATTAACACACTTCCTAACATTAAGTCATTCTCAAGCTATCTGATTAAGTCAGAATAGTACATTAAATATATATATTGCCAGATCCTAAGTGTGTTTCATTTAAAACATTTCCATCTATCTTCATAGAGTTGCCAATCTGCAGCTTTTTTTTTGAGATAAGGTCTTACTGTCACCCAGGCTGGAGTGCAGTGGTGGCAGATCCTAGCTCACTACAACCTCAATCTCTTGGGCTCAAGTGATTTCCCGCCTCAGTCTCCCTAGCAGCTGGGACCACAGGTGTGCACCACCATGCTTGGCTAATTTTTTTTTTAGAGATGCAGTCTTACTGCATTGTCGAGGCTGGCCTCGAACTCCTGGCCTCAAGCGATCCGCCCACTTCAGCCTCCCATAGTGCTGGAATTAAAGTTCTCTTTCTGAGAGATAAATCCCTGTCAGGTTTTTCATGGGAAGCTTCTGTTTTCCACAGAGCTTTGGAGCAGCATTTACTGCACAAATTCCAGGAAGGGGGAGAACTGTTGATGAAATATTCATATTCTTATTTCTGAATGATTGTCTTCCTAGAAAACTCTGCATTTTGTTGTAAGTATTCTAACTTATTATCATACAGTTTACATGATATCTGCTTATCTCTACGTATTCCAAAGAGTTTGTGGAATTTACTTAACGCTTTGTGTTTTTGTGTTTTTTTATTTTTTAAATTGCTCAGACAGAAATGGAAAATGATGGCGTAGGGGCTGTATCCACTTAAGGATATGTTTTGTTTGGTCCACACCAAAAGTTCTTCTAAATCTGAATGAGCTGTCACACTTAAGCATCAAAATCTGGATTTGACTCTGTACTGACAGGAAGACATCTGAGGTACAAACTTCCATCTAGTTTTGGCCACATCCCATGTTCCATATACAGTAATACATAATGATTGGCTTACGCGTCAAGTACTTCTAAGAACCTCACATGTACTCCTCATTTAATCCACACAAGAATCCCAAGTGAAGCCTGCTTCTATTACCATTTCACAAAGGAGAAAGCTGATGTACAGAGAAGTCGCTGGCTCAAGACTTCAAACGTATAAACACATGGCCTATCCATTTTCCTGTATTTGTAATTAGCTTTTATTTATTTTATTTATTTATTTATTTTTGAGATGGAGTTTCGCTCTTGCTGCCTAGGCTGGAATGCAATGGCGCGATCTTGGCTCACTGCAATCTCCAAGTCCCAGGTTCAAGCGATTCTCCTGCCTCGGCCTCCTGAGCAGCTGGGATTACAAACATGCGCCACCACGCCTGGCTAATTTTATATTTTTAGTAGAGATGGGGTTTCACCATGTTGATCAGGCCGGTCTTGAACCCCTGACCTCAGGTGATGGGCCTGCCTCAGCATCCCAAAGTGCTGGGATTACAGGAATGGGCCACTGCGGGTTACCTTGCTTTTATTTCTCTTTCACCCAACTGGGAGGTTTTCTTTATTTTCCCAATTAATTTTTACTAATTTAACATATATATTATAACATAAGCATATAATATATATATCGGTAGTACTACATCAGAAAACATAGTACTGCCTATATATGTTTATCAGGAATATCTATATGGAGAGAGAGAGAGAGTGAAAATTTTTGAATAGTTTTCCTAATGCCCTAATTTGTTCCATTTAATTTCTACAAATATTTAATGGACACAGAGTAGGATCTATTAAATCAACATTATTAATCTCATTATAAACATCTTTCATATGCTTTTTTATTCTGCTTGATCAGCAAATAATGAACTAATCATTTTCAAACTGCTAGTTTCTATACATTCAATTATCTTAGATTTCTATTGGTTTTTACACTATATTGTTTAATACTGTAAGTTTTCAAATCAATATTCATATAAATGTTTATGGGTCTCTGTTCTGCTGTAGGCTACACATGAACAGCACCCAAAAAAGGAAAAATCTTCTTTGTCCCCATGCTTTTTCCCTGAATTCTACATTTTTCATGTTAACATTAACCCTTGCTTTGTGATTTGCTTTTATTTTATGCTGTCTTAATTTTAACCTTCCCAAATATTTCCATTCAAGATGCACCTCTCCTAGACAACACACAGCAGACAGTGTGCTTCAATGTATTCAATCTTGTCTCTTGGCAGGACAGCTGCCCTCATTACATTTCACTGTGACACAGAATACCCTTGGTTTTCTGTCACCATGTTCTTGCTGCTGTCTCCTCTGATAAGCACCACACTTTCTTTCCCTTCTCTGCCCTTAGACAGCAGAAAGGTATACACACCCATTTATAGTTCTGAAGCAGTTTATGCTTTTTTTTTTAAAGCTTAACTTTGCTATTAGTTTCATTTTTACACTGAGAGAAAAATTCTTGTTTTATGCTAAGGGGAGAACCTCAATACTCAAGATAAATGAACTGGCACATTCTATTTTCTACACTCAACAGCAACACAATGGGACAGTCTTGGATTTCAGATGCTATTGCTCGGACTGCACGTTTCCTAAGAACTGACGTGTGCACTGGCTCCTAACCACATTCGCAATAGCAGAGTCCTGACTGTTTTTAAATGAGCCGATTCCATTAACAGTCCTGTTACACTGCAACTACTCTGTTCTTGGACTTATTACAGGTCCACAGTCTCTCAATCACAAATCCTGAAACCCAAAAATCCCCAAACCCAATTTTTTTCCCCTAGACTTAATGCCAAAAATAATTTAGCAACATAACTGACCTGAACCGACGTGAAGCTATTTACAGTCTTATTTGATCCCACTTAGATATATTTGCTGAAAAGAACCAATGTAGTAACTAGTGGTATTAATATACATACCATATTATCTAAAATTTGAAATATCCTGAATTCAAAACACAGCGTAGGTTAACATACATAAATACTAGCACTGACCACTGAGACCCTAGTGTAACAACGCCCTAGTAGCAATAAGCCCACCTAGTGTCTGTATGTTGAATTCTAAATCCTTCAACAAAAGAAGCCAGGGCTCTTTGGAGGAGGAGATGGTTCCAGGGCAGGGGCAGGGATAATACAAGAGCCTGGAAGGAAGGAACTGCTCAAAACAAAAGCCAGGACGGAGAATGCTGATGGGGCATAGGAATCCAACCGAAGGACTGGCTGCAACTGGAACAACTGGAGCAACAAAATAAATCGTGATAATATTGATCATAATCCAACATTGACTATAGCGTAAAGAATCAATATCGTTGAATCCATACTGCATAACTGAATGAATAAGTAAATGGGAGAGAAGAGACAGCTCTTCCTTACAAAATTCTAATTAGTAAATGCACAAGAACAAGGGAAATGGAAAATCACCATTAGAATCTCACAGGCAAAAGCCCCTGCTGAGTATTACATGAGAGGAAAGCTTAAAGAGAAGCGGGGTACTTGCAGTGTACGACAAAGGATTAACCCTGCCCAGAGAGGCCTGGCCTCTGCCCCCGGCTCCTGAGAGATCTCTAGGCCCTTGGGACATCCTGCCTGGTAAGAGTGTCTATCTAACTGGGTGCCCTGGGCCACTTTCACAGTCTGTACTAACCTGGTGGTAGAGGCCTCAGGCAAACAGTGCCAGCTCAGCCTCTAGAGGCCTAGAGACTAAGGCCAGCCAGTCTGTACACAGCTGAGACCCAACAAAACTCCAGACAGCAAATCTCAGGTGGGCTTCCCTGGAGGGCAATGGTCTGTGTGTGCTGTCACATGCTGGGAGAAGTTGCACTGTTCACACCTCCACGGTAGGACACTTGAAGTGTCACGCTGGGAACTCTCATGGGCCCTACCTGGGCCCCCTTTCCCGTGGCTGGCTTTAATCTGTGTCCTTCCGCTGCAAATAAGCCTTAGCAGTGAGTACAACAGCTATCAGTGAGCTCTGTGAGTCCTTCTAGAGAATTACCTAAGGGTGGTCTTCAGGACCCCCAAGCTTGCAGTTGGTATCAGAAGTGAAGGTGGTCTTAGGGAACCCCAAGCTCTGCACACAGGCTCAAAGCATCTACTGCAAGACAGATACTTATTAATTACAAAGGGAAAAACAAGAAGTTGATGGTGAAGAAACCTAGCAGCTACCACCCTAACCAGTGATCCAGGTTAACACACCCACCATGTAGACAGCATAGCCCAGAGAAGATGTGTGGGTGGGCACCTGACCCCCATCTCCAGCAACCCCAGCCCCAGTCTCATCTCCAGAAGGCATTAGGCAGGCACACAGGGAGGACAGTCCAGAGTGATGGGCCCACCCTCTTTGAAAGCATCATGACAGGCAAGGGAGGGCCAAGGCCCTCACCCAAACTGGCGGAGATGGGGAGGGTTCACAATTAAATGCACATGGGGCTTGGAACAGAGAAGAGCACTAAGGGAGCCTGGTCACATCCACATCAAGTCTGCCATTTAGCTCCCAGGACTGTGGCCACAGGGGGCTCTCAGCTGTGATAAATGCAGCATGAGTATGCAGGATGCTGCTTCGAGGGGCGGGCAAAGGGGTCCCTGCTGGAGAATGCAAGGCCGTGACAAGACACACGGAAGAGCGCCACACACGGATGTCTAAAACCACAGCAGACACATGGGCGCGGGAAGACACAGGTACCCTGCAGGTTTTGGAAAAGAGACAGTGGGCTTCTTCCACTGACTGAGGCATCTGGAGGGTCTTTTCAAGGATGTGGGTGGCAGCGGCAGCAGCCTTACCACCTCATGAGGACATTCTTCTGCTGCATTCACACGTGGAGACCTAGGAGGTACCAGGTTTCCATTTCCCTTAGAAGTCTATGAAGTATTTAAACCAATGAGTGCATTAAAATACTCTGACCATCACTGGAAGAAACTGACAGATTCGAACATGCACCTCAGGGTAAAAAATGAGAAGCTGCTCTTTATAGATGTGCCCCAGCTGTAAGTAACAAAGGAAGGATAAATTTAGAGTACCACCGTTTAGAGTAACCCCTAAGGAGTAAGTGGTAGATCCAGTCTCTGGTCACAATGGTTGCCAGCAGTACAGAGATGGGCCACCAGAGGTTGGGGGCCTCCTGCAAGAGTCCATCCCAACCTGCAGCAGAGTTTTACCAACCAACCAGATCTAACCACTACATATAACTACTAATTTACAGGAAACTAAAAAAAAAAAGGAGGAACCTGTTAAAACAGTGATGTGATCATTAAAGTCCAGACTGGCACACTCGAAAGAACAATCGGTTTCTTCAACAGAAACCGAGCAAGAGATAGTAGAGAAGCCTACAGCTGTCATACAGACTCAAGAGATGATGTATCAACAAGTAGTGACATATGAACCCTATGTGGATTCTAATTCCAAGAGACAGTTACACAAAACATTTGAGGCATCTGGGACAACTGAAAATTTGAACATTTGCTAGATGCTGACATTAAGAAAATACTGTTAATTTTTAAACAAGTGGTAACAGTATGTGTTAGCACATACTGTTTTTAATGTCCTTTTTTTTTTTTGAGACAGAGTTTCACTCTGTCACCCAGGCTGGAGTGCAGTGGCGCAATCTTGGTTCACTGCAACCTCCACCTCCCAGGTTCAAGCGATTCTCCTGCCTCAGCCCCTGAAGCTAGGATTACAGGCAAGTGCCACCACACCCGGCTAATTTTTTTGTGTGTTTTTAGTGGAAACAGGGTTTCACCATGTTGACCAGGCTGGTCTCCAACTCCTGACCTCAGGTGATCCACCCCCATCGGCCTCCCAAAGTGCTAGGATTACAGGCATGAGCCACTGTGCGCAGCCAATGTCCTTTTTAAAGATAATGCTGAAATATTTACAAAAACAGTAATGAAAACATCAAACCTCCTTTACAGATAGTACTCCAAAGCAACGCAATAAATAGGACATGTATTATACACCTGAATGTTTGTCTCTTTTTCCTTCAAGTTCAACATTATCTACCAGGTTCAATAAAGGCATCTGGTTTCCTTCATGAACTCTGCTTGCTATATGGTCAACTCTTCCTACAGATTTCGCCACACTTCCTTCTATTATCTCTGCAAGTTCCATTCTGGTACTTCGTGAATTGTGGCGGTATCCCTTCCTAAGTCACTATCCACACTGACGCGTACAACATTATAGGGAAACACTGGCTTTAAGAAAACTGATTAACAGAAAATCGGCAATTGTTATTTATTTTAAATAAGAAGTCATGATACTATTCGGAATAGAGAGCAAGATATAAAATCGTATCACCAACCCTTTTAGATAAATACAAAGGACAAATGAAATACACAAAAACAATACATTTTAAAAATCCACTGTTACTTTTTAGAAAAAGATTTACCAGTTTCCATTAAGCACTACATCCCACTATTCCATTTTCAGGAGGGACAGATTCATGAGGCCATAGATTACCAGCTCTTGTTTGGTCTTCAAAAATTCAAATAAGTTGCTAACATTTTCAAATAAGATTTCAACATAACTCTGACAATGCCACAGGATACACAGTTTGGCTCCATGTACGTGTCCCTGGAGACAAGGGCGGTCCCCCAGGTCTCCACCATGCCAAGTTCAGGCCCCACGGCCACTCAGCACCAGGCACAATCTCTGCTTTCCTGACACCTGGCCTGCTTTGCTTATTTACCTTAGTAGCTTTCCAGATAACTGACACTTGTGTTTGAACCCTTAACTTTCATAAAGCTTGTTTATGCAAATAAAATATGTTCATACTAATACTGGGAATTTTGTTACTAATATTTTCCCTAAGTTCAAATAAAACTAAGGAGTTGATAAAGGGTATTCTGAACAGATAAGTAAAACCAAGAACACAGAAACACCTGCTGTGTGTTTCTTCTGCCCGAAACAGTGACAGAGAACCCTCAGGCCCTCGCTCGTCCGGGCTGCAGCACACACGGCCTCACCTGCATTGCTCCCCCGCTCCTCTCTGCTTTTTTTCCTTGGCTAGTTGAATGGCTCGGTAATCAGTTCTTGCTGAGCCCCCACTTTCCTGAGACCAAAGAAAAGCGTATCAGTCACTTATCTAGACACAAAGGAAGGGAAGCAAGGGAGCTAGAAAAGTGCCATAGTCTGCTTCTGGGACATATCCAAGCTCCCATAACCAGAGTCGCCAGCAAGGCACACAAAGAGCCAAACGCTATGTCCACTTATGGTGAGGGCTGAGCAAACTTGGAGCTGGAACAATATATGTGATTTTCTTATCCAGAGAAGCAAAGTTTATTCCTCCAAAGTCTAAAACATAGTAAGATGTTTTACACAGAAGCTTATAAAATCAATTACATACTTCTCTGCTTTCTGAAACAAACACCGAGCCTTGCCTGGGTGACCTGGGATCGCCTTACCATGGTACTCCACGACACTTTTCACACTGTGCCACAGGCGTGCACAGCAGGCCCAGGGCAGGTCCCACCTTAGAGACCCACTGCAGAGGCCACTCTGGTGGCAGGGGCTACTCTAAAGGTCTTACACAAAAACAGTAATGATGGTACTGATTTCAGGAACTTTCCTGAGGCAGACAGACTTCCTCAGAGGACTTCAGCTGTTGTAAGTCTGTGAACGTTTCCTAAGAAAGACAGTTCAACACTTATCACTACGAAGAGAAAAAGAGCAGCCCTCAAAGCTCGTAGCATACCTGGGACCCATTCACCACACACCATTTGTACTCAGAGAAGCGAGGTAGCCCATCACACAGCTAGCAAGAAAATGAACACAGGGTTAGGACCGAGGTCTTGCCAGCTTCTCCACCTCCACCCACAGCTACAGCTGCACCAGAGTGCTTCTGTTTCCCAAGGCACCAAGGCACACAGTCCTTGCACCACAGGGACCGACTGCCCAATTGTCTCTGACCTGTGGCCACCTCCCGTCCCTGCCCAGTCACCTGTCCACTTAGCAACTGCTAATGGCTGTCTAAGCAACGCTGGCAAGCATGGCTCTGCCACCAACAAGCAAGACACCAGAAATGCAGAAACAGAGATCGTCCTCCTCTCCGATTGAAAGAAATGAAAGCTGGCTCCATGCAACCTCAGCTACTAGTGCCTCCAAACTCATCCTACTTTAAAAGATTTAACATTTTTTAAAAGTTGTGGCAAAATTTAAGATGTAACATTCTGAACAATATAAATGTCACCATCAAATTTAGCCTGTGCCACAAAAAAGCCCTATTTGACCATTCCCATCTGAGACAGGAAAGTCAGACTATCTCAAGAATCTCTAAATTAAATTAAATTATATTAAATGTATAATTGATATAAAGTATATTAACTGTCCAGCCTCAAAATTGGAGAAGTACTCTTATAATCCCCCAAAACTAAGGCTCAAAAACCTCTCCCCTTCTTTTTCTTTTCTTGTTAATTCTCATTTTAAAAAAGAGTTTGGTATGGTTTTAAAGTTTCCACTGAACCTCTGAAGGTGGCTTATGTCTCGAGTCCTCTTCTAGGACTAGTCATAAGCTGAGAAGCATAGAGGCAAAGCATCTCAACATTACAAAACCCCCAATCTTCAAGGAAAGGAGCACATTACCATGGAGCCACAGGACTCCAAAGGACCTCAGAAAGCATTTCGCCAAACCCCCTTATGTAGGAAATAAATGAGAATTTAAGGCTCAGATGGGTTAAAGTGATTTGTCAAGGTCATAAGAACTTGTCAGTTCCAGACTTGTAGTCCAGGGCTGCGTCCTTTTGTAAACCAGAAACGTCTGCATAGAAAGGATTAATCCAGAATATCCTCAAGACTGAGTATGAGAGAAGTGACCTGTATGGTGGTAACTGAACAGAGTGCTTCATACCAAATAGAGGTTGCCGGTGCCTGCACTGAGCTCTGTGTCCTGGGCACCGTGCTGCTCTGCTGGGCTGGACAACGTGGGCCGGGGTGGCCTATGGCTTCCTCTCCTGCTGCCCAACTGCCTTGGGGTGAGGAGGCGAGTCTGGTTCCACCTTGATGGGAGCCAGCAGTTCCGGGACACTGGCATTTTCTCGGGGGGGTACTTGAAGAGGTCGGTGTAGTGATGTGTGCTGCTAAGTTACTACTGGAGGTCAAAGCCAGTGGGTCTTCACTCAAGTTCTTCATGGGCAGAGCCACCAGACAGCCTAACGCTCCTGCACTCACAGTCTGCATATCATCCACACTGAAGCTGCCCTGCTGCAGAACCGAGGCTGCTGTCCCAAGAACCAGAGGGCTGTCCAGGCTTGGGGGAATATCACTGTGGGCCACTAGGACCAGGGGTTCCATCGGCCCTAGGGAGCTATTATTAGCAGGGAGGTTCCCTCCCAGAGAGGAGCTCACAGAAGTGACGTCAATAGTCAGGATTCCGGAGTTCAGAGCCTCGTCTGACCCACCTGCAGAACCGCTAGCATTGGCAGGTGTGTCAGAGAAGAGTGCAGCAAGATCCATGTTAGTGAGCTCGCTTTGGCCTGGGCTGCTGAGTTCATTGCTGGGAGTAAGAGAACTTGGAGCTTCTAGCTGAGGTAAGAGATCTGAAAGAAGAAGGAATACACTCTGGTTACTTTATGACCTTGAAGACTGAGTACTTTTATTTATGTCCATGATGTTACCAAGTGATGCCCCGAGGAAGCACTGACTATCCTCTTCCCCGCACCCTGAAGCTTGGTTATCACGACACAGTCCCACGGCCGGTCACTCGGGGCCACCGACACACACCCCAGGAAGGGACAGGAAGGGACGCTGGCTGACATCAGACACTTTACGTACGTGTCTTGGATCCTCAGGCTGACAAGGCTTTCTCCAGGGGAAACAACTGGAGAGAAATTAAATAACATTTCCTAAGGTCAGGCCAAATGCTAACAGCAAGAAGGTACGATTTGCATCCACGTCTTACTGGCTTCAAAGCCTGTGCCCTCTCTCCTCCCAGTGCCACTGGAGCTGCCCAAGAGGACTGAACCTTTCCACAGCACATCATCCTCAGCTGCCAGTTACTAACTGGCCTGTGCTCTGAGGATATTTTTGGAATTAGCTTGTCAGCTCATGTTTGCTAAACTCTGTGCTCCATAACCAGTTGCCACCCCAAAACCAATTCAAGCTATATAGGGGTGAATAAAGGAAATTTATATAGGGGTGAACAAAGACAATTTTGGCTGCCTGGCAAAGCCGGGACAAACCCGAAGTTCCAGCTCTAGGCAATGCATAGAACTCGGACATCAGGATCTCCAGACAAGCTGGGGGCCCCCTAGACAGAGCTTTTCCTCATGAGTTTTCCCTCCCAGAGCCTCCTCCACCACTGCATCTCCAGCCTGGCATTTCCCCATCAGGACTGCACGCCTCCTGGGGGTGGAGAGCCGGTCTGACCACCTCTGTCCCCTCAGCCCCCAGCACAATGCCCAGCCCTGATGCAGTATGTAATGATTCTAACAGGCCCTTCTTCATCTGGAGTCTTAATTTTTGGTCATAACACACTTTAAATATTTGATTGTTATTCAACTAAGTAATTTAAATAATCAGCATACCTTTGGGAGAATAATGACTTCCAAACAATTTCAATGCATAGACAAGTTTAAGGTGTGTATACAAGTACATGCCAATTATACCGAATCACAGGATGCTCCAAGCATCAAGCAAACAGTAAAATGAGAGCATAATGAATTTTGGCAAAAGAGCCAAATAAGGTCTTGGTGTCATCCTTTCCTAAGGACTGTCCTGGCAGCTTCCTGACTGTGCCAGCGCCTGGCCCAGAGGAAAAGCAGCTCTCAGTTCTCTGGTCCTATTTCTCCCACACTAGCTGTTACTGACCCCAAACTCATACCTGTAGGCTGTGAACATCTGGTCAGAGTGTCTATTATATTTTATAATGCAAATCTACAAAAGAAATCTATTCTAGACAAAAGGAAAATCAAATTCAGAATGTATCCTCTTTAGTTGTCATATTACTATAAAGCTTAAAAAAAGCATCAATATAGTATCACTTCTTCAATAAATATCCCTTAGCACCAATGAAGCATTTTAAAAGAAAACGGTAGTGATCCTTTGGCGAAATTTAAAATGGAAAACTATGTCAGTTTTTCAAAACTTTCTAAAAATTCCCTTGACTCTCTTGAGGACTCAGTTCCCTGTGAAGAGATCATGAATAATCTCAGTGCAAATGATACCCATTTATTAATAAATTTCCTATTTAGCACTTTACTAATTATATAAACATTTACTACTAGAGACCAAACATGTACAAGGGCCAGATATTAACACAATCACTAAATAAACATTAGTTAGCAGAGCATCTAACAAAACAGTCATGATCACCACAGTTCAAAGCCCAGCCCCAGCCCTTCCTGCAGGTGTGACCCTGGCAAGTCCTTTCTATCTTGGTTTAATCAGAGACAAAGTAGTGAGGACCCCACTCCCAGGACCACTGTTATGGGGACTGAAACAATCCATCAAGGGCGTGAGGCAATCCCACAGTAAATGCGCGTTCTCAAGTGCCTGTTTTTCACTAGGCAAAATGGTGACACCTGGTCTTCTACCCCTGATAGCTAGCAGGGGAATGTTACATAAATAAGTCATTACTGCACAATAAATTCAAGCATGAGATACACAGGCTGCTACAGAAGAGGGTCTCACATCCTACCAGAGTTTAAGGAAGCACATCTGGTATAACCATGGGTCTCTGCTGGCTTCTGAATTGGCCAGGTCAGGAAAAGGGAAACGTGCCACGAGAGGTAACAGCCAAACAGGGCAGAGGCCTGAGTAACGTTGTCTCACAGAGCGCTGAGAGAAAGGGGGCCCAGTCATAAGGGCCTCTGTGAGCAAAGGTGACACCTGCCAACATGAATCAGACAGCATACACATTCCCTGTCCTCAAGACACTGCTGAAGCCAGAAGGGCAATTTCTTTAAATACAAAGCAGAATGGCAGCTGCTGTAAACTGTGAAAGATCAGCATTCCAGATCCCAAGGAGGGGCTTCATGACTACTTCCAAATAGGATCACAAGAAAGCAAAGGTCACAAACCTGCCCTGAGCCCAACCCCTCATCAAGCTCTGTGCGAGGCACTGAGGCCTGTCCCCTGCCAGGGTGGCAGCTGGGACACAGATGCACCACAGGCCAGTGCTCTGCTGTGGTGCTGCCAATTACACGGGCGATGTGAGGAGGACCCAGCTGGTGACACACACAGCCTCCACGGACTGAGCAGCAGAAGTAACTCTACAGCTAGCTAGGACGCCATCAGCTAGGCCTACTGACCACTGTACCATGCCCCAGAGAGCAGGGCACATGGACATGCTCCCTGGAGGGGCTGCCACCACAGCTGCCAGGCATTTCTACATTCTGGACAGTGGAGAAGGCCTAGTCAGGGTAGGTTT
This sequence comes from Ateles fusciceps, assembly GCA_036589455.1. Taxonomy (NCBI): domain Eukaryota; kingdom Metazoa; phylum Chordata; class Mammalia; order Primates; family Atelidae; genus Ateles; species Ateles fusciceps. The sequence goes on from JAZHEH010003238.1 coordinate 460,862, forward strand.
CCAAGTCCCATGCCACAAAGATGCCCAATGACCAGGTAGTCACATGCTCAGCATTTACCTCACAGGTCACCAGGCCACTGTCACTTTCCACTCTAACCCTGCCCTCTTCAGCCCTTTCTCCTCCCAGTCCATTCCTGAAACACAACTCTGCTCTGGCCTTTGTTAGTTGGAGAGAGAAGGGCTGAGGCAGACAGAAATGCAGGAGGGACAGGGTCAGAATTAAGGACAAAAGTCCTACTGGGAGACACAGACTTAGGGGACATATGCTAGGGAAAGTCAATGAAGTGAAACAGTCTTCCAGGAAAGCACTTCAAAGACATGGGAGAGGCCGGGCACAGTGGCTCATGCCTATAATCCCAGCACTTCAAGAGGCTGAGGTGGGCAGATGGCTTGAGCCCAGCAGTTCAAAAGCAGCCTGGGTAACATAGTGAAACTCTTGTCTCTATAAAAAAAAAATGCAAAAATTAGCTGGCCGTGGTGGTGCATGCCTTTGGGCTCAGCTACTCCGGAGACTGAGGTGGGAGGATCACTTGAGCAGGAGACTGAGGCTGCAGTGAGCCATAATGATGCCACTGCACTTCAGTCTGAGTGACAGAGGGGGACCGTCTCAAAAAACAAAAGACATGGGAGAGATTAGAGGGTCAAAGGCAATAAAGTGGCAGAGAAAGTACAAAAGAGGCCACTTGGCTTGGCAGCCATGCCCACAACCCCACTGCCTGACACCTTCCAAGAGGTGAAGAAAGAACAAATGGCACTGGCACTATTCTCGTTTCCCGCTGGCAAGCAGCTCCCCACAGGGGCCACGGAGAGTGCAGACCTTGGCGCCGGCTGTGCTGTCGGACCATGTGCGCCTTCATGCTGTGCTTGGAGGTGAAGAGTCTGTTGCAGGTAGAGACTGGGCAACGGCTTTTCGGAGCACCCACGTCCTGCACGTGTTTCTTAGAGTGAATGTACAGACTGCTACGAGCGGAGAACCTTGCGCAACACCCTGGAACAAAAATAGTGAGCATGAAACCTGAGGATCACCAAGGAGCCGCGAACAAGTGACATTTCCTTATCAGATCAGAACCACCAGACCCGCACTTCGCACCCTGGCCACCGGCAAGGACAGAGACCAAGTACCTCTAGGAGTAGCATCACAAGCAATTCAAGTCATAAGCAAACAGTTTTCAAAAAGTAAGAGATACAGTTAATTCCACAGGGAGATTTGAAGCCCTACCTCAGCTCTGTCTAAGCAACCTCTGTGCCTATTTCTTCACCCACTACACAGGGATGTTGGGAAGATTAAGTCAAATTAAGTATTAACTGCTTAAGCATTCAATTGCAAAAAAATTACTCTAATCAGCTCGATTAAGCTATTACCATAAAAAAGGATGACATTTAGATCTGGAAACTATCTCAACAGATCACCAAAGCCAGTCCTTTCATTTTCCCACTGAGAGACTGATGCCCAGGGAGACTGAGTGAGTGTCCTGGAGCCCAGAGCTGGCATCTCCTTGCTTACACGCCCAATCCGCTTATGTCTCTGAAATGCACACAGGCATCGGAGGAAAAACAAGATACATTCAAAGTTACAGTCACCTCCCTTCATGCCCTGGTTTTCCACTACGCTGGAGCTCTGCTCCACACGGACACAGGGAGGAGACGTGGAGCTCTCGGCGGCCAGAGGCCTGTGACCCGGTAGGGGCAAGTATAACACCCAGTTGCTGCGATAAAGGGCAAAACGAAGTCAGGGCCAACACCGAAGCCTGCAAGCAGCAGAGGACACTGCACACCTCCTGAGAAGATAGAAAAGCGGTCTCCAGAGTATGCAGCATTTGAGGTGACTGAGCCACCCCACAGCAGAGAAGAGGACGCTCCTGTCACAGGAGCTGCCCAGCCAAGGCATGGGGGCATGAAGGGCAACAGTGCAGGTGCCCCAGCCTGGGTTCCAGTTCAGCCTCTTACCGGCAGTGTGGCCTTAGACTAGTTATTTATCCTTTGCAGGTCTCCTTTTTCTGTTCTATGAAATGGGAATGACACCTACCTCACAGGGGCTGAGGGCCCAATAAAGCCCTACCTGCCTACAGAGCCTCTGCATGTGCCTAAGCAAGTGAAGCGAGCAACGACGCACTTGCAGCACTTTCTCAGGATGGGGAGGTGGTACTGTTGGAGCCCAGTGCGTAGAGGAGGGATATTTTAAGGAAAGAGGCTATGAAGATAGGATACGGCCAGATGAGTAAGGGCCTTGGCTGCCTCTGAACGTGGTCTTGAACTATATTTTTCATTTTCTAATACAGCTGCAAACTTGTTTGCAGGTCAGGCTCATTAAGACCATCTGGGAAATACAGCAGATGGTCTGACGGCCCAGGCTTGCCCTGCAAGTGCACCGTTTCCTATGCATGCCCTGCTCACCACGGCACAAAGGGGACCCTGGCATGCCCTTTCCCAGCTGGGTCTCCTGATTTCTAGAGACAGGTCACAGAGCAGAGGCTCTGAGCACATCTTCTGTCAATTGCCTTCCCGGTGGCAGGGCCACGCTACAACAGGATCCTTGCACACCCTTGCCAGCACTGTATTTCCACTTTTTAAAGTATTTGCTAATTCCAAAGGCAAAAAGAAATACATTTCATTTTAGTTTGCAGTATTTCCTGTGACAACCAGGAGTGTGATCATTTCTCCACGTGTACTAACTGCTGGCTTTTCCAAATTCTGCCCGTATAGTCAGACCTGTGTTCATTCTTTACAAATCTAAGCTGCATCCTGGGACAGGCAGAAGCAGCCATCGCTGACAGAGCTGTCTGCAAAGCTGCATTCAGAGGACAGCCAGGCGCTCAGGTGGACAGCCAGGTGAGCATGAGGCTCAGCAACCCACGAGACACAGGCCCCAGCACACATGCCCCTGAGACTGCCAAGGTGCCGCCCAACGCCTGCCCTCAGCAGACACACTCCCGGTCTGCGGCCCTGTCCTCTCCTCCTCCTCCTCCTGTTACTGTAAAAAAAAAAGTAAGTTTGCCTTTTACTTTTTATTGTAGAACAGTTCAAACATGCACAAAAGTGGGAAAAAATGGTGTCATCAGCCCCAACTATTGCCCAACCCCAAGAATGATCAACTCTCAGTCCAGCTGAGAAGAAGTTCTGGGCTCCTCTCACTAGCTCCAACTCCATCTCCACGTACTGCTCACCTACCATGTGAGGAGTGCCCCTTTGCTCTCCCAGCACAACGCCTAGACTTGCCGGAAGAAAGAGAGCTCTATAGAAACAAATGCCCTATCCTCCTCAGCCAACTCCCACCTTTCCCCTTTCCCCCACTCACCTCTAGCAGAAGTGTCAGCAAAACCATCCCTGTCTCCCACTAAGGCCACCTCCCAGAGCACCAGAGCAGGACTCTGCCTGAGTGACCCATGGAACCTCATCCATCAACACACCAAGACGACCCCGCAAGTGGCACTGAGGCATGTGTTCCCTTGTCCTGGTTCACCCTAGCACTCCAGGTGACCCCCACTTCCACACATCCCCTCTCACCTCAGCACCATCCCCTCTGGGCTCTTACTGGCCCTGCCAGTACCCATTCCAGCCACTCCACCAGAATCTGGGGCAGCCCCAGGGCCCTGTCCTAGGTCCTTTTTAAGAAAATCTAATAGCAATCATAACAACGACAGTAACTGACATATATACTGGTATTTTCCATATGCTCTAAACTTAGCAACCAATCTAGCCCTCGGAACAACCCTGGAAGGTTACAAGGAAGAGGCACAGAGAGTCCAGGCTCCTAGAGCTACTTATGTGGCAAACTTGGGACTCGAATCCAGGCAGTCTGACTCCAGAATTCAGACTTTTGACGGACTACACTACTCTGTCTCGCCTCCATTTACACTCTTCCTTGAGAATTGCATCCACTTTTATGGCTTAAACAATGACTCAGGTGCATCTGCTTTGTTCTCTGCCTGGCCTGCTCTCCCCAGCATTGGTGGCACATCCCCTGCCCTCTGCTCATGAGATGCACAAAGGTACCGAAAACACAACACATCCAAACCAAACTCTGCTTCCTCCAAATCCGCTGAGACACTGACCCCAACTAAAATCCAAATCCAACACCACATACTGTGACTTCTAACTCCCACCTCTGCCATCTATGCCCTTTCTCTTTCACAGTTTATGCCTCATCCGGGCCCATCCCACTTCCCCACATCCATCTGCTTTCAGTCCTGAAGCCAGAATGAGCCACAACTCAAATATCATCATGTCACATGCTCACCCAAGCACTCAAGCCTGCCGCTCCTGACCCTGAGAGGCTCTCCCAGGCTGGTCTGCCTCCAACACCCACAGCATGTGTCTGGTGCTCTTCCCCCTTTGTCAGCTGACTGAGCCCGTTCTCACCCCAAAGAGCAGTCTAGGGGAACCCTCTGTGCCCCTGCAGCACCCTACGTGTTACCTATTCCCCTGTCTGCACCAGCTGACACTCTGAGAGAAGGAGAAGCTGTGTCTCAGTTACACCACTTGTATATATGTTCACTTGGTTCTAAGAGCTGGTCTCAGCTTTAAATGGGTCTTCATTATCCTCTCTTCCAGATAAGGAAACCAAGGCCCAGAGAAGCAGCTTGCCTGAGGTTACCACTTTAGGGAGCAGTGGAGCCAGACTTGAAATCCATGACCACCTGACTTGCCGTGGCTCACTGCCTCCCAGTGCAACTGCAGCACTCAACCAGGGCCAGCATGCACAGGTCACGAAGCTGATTTCTGGCAAATGAACTGAGCCTTCAGTGTTTTAAAGGAAAAAGCCCTTCTAATACCCCTTTTAAAAAATCAGGTTGGGCATGGTGGCTCATAACTGTAATCTCAGCAATTTGGGAGGCCAAAGTGGGTGGATTACTTGAGGTCAGGAGTTTGAGACCAGCCTGGCCAACATGGAGAAACCCAGTCTCTACTAAGAACATAAAAATTACCCAAGTGTGATGGGAGGCGCCTGTAATCCCAGCTACTCAGGAGGCTGAGGCATGAGAATCGCTTAAACCCATGAGGTGGTGCTTCCAGTGAGCCAAGATCGCAGCATTGCACTCCAGCCTGGGTGACAGAGCAAGATTCTGTCTCCAAAAAAAAAAGATTAGTGTAGCTTTACTGCTGTCTAATCACAAAATGATTGCAGCCACAATTCAAACGTGATCTCAAAAGTACCCACCATTTACCGAGTCCGAGCTCCATGCCAGATGCATAAACAAGCATTTTCTACATTTCACCTAATCTTCACAACGACCAAATTAAGCAGGTAACCTAACTAGAGCCACAGACCTAGTGAGCATCAGGGCCACGAGTCAAACCACGTCTGATTCTCAAGTCACTGCTCCCAAAATGGTACAATTAACTCAATGAGGTAAGTAAACATAATGTTGCAACTTATATTGAATCAGTCTTTAATCAGCTAACACTTACCTTTAAACAATGGAAACTTAACATAAATGCTGGCATGGTACTTAGTTTACTGCTCTAAGCAATGTTTTAAAATCTACCTTCCACTGGACACTCGAATGGCTTTGTGCCTAGATGGGTTATGCTGTGGCCTTTCAGATGCTCTGCTCTCGTGAATGATTTCCCACAGCCTTCGACAGGGCAGGTAAACCTCCGGTCATCGTCATGTTTCCTGCCAGACAGAAAAATAAAGGCGCTGTGATTCCTCACACAACTCATGGTGATTCTTTGTTTAAAATTCTACAAAATACACCAAAATATAAACTTTGCATTTACAAAAATAATCAGTATATTTCAGAAAATCTTAGTTCTGTCTTTAATTCATGTGAGCAGATTTGCAATTTAGCTACCCCATAGTTAAAAATTCTACTTTAGGCTGGGTGCAGTGGCTCACACCTGTAATCCCAGCACTTTGTGAGTCTAAGGCAGGCAGATCACAAGGTGAGGAGAGCAAGACCATTTTGGTCAACATGGTGAAACCCCGTCTCTACTAAAATACAAAAAATTAGCCGCACATGGTGGCAGAAATCTCGTCTCTACCAAAATAAAAAAAAAATTAGCCACACATGGTGGCATGCGCCTGTAGTCGTAGCTACTTAAGAGGCTGAGGCAGGGGAATCACTTGAAGCCAGGAAGCGGAAGTTGCAGTGAGCTGAGACTGTGTCAGTGCTCTCCAGCCTGGCAACAGAGTAAGACTCTATCACACACACACACACAATTCTACTTTAATGACTAAGCGGACCCCAGAGTCACACATCAAACAATTAATGCTACTTCAATCTAAGAACAGTGGAATCCCAAATGTATTGATGAAGGTGTTTAATTGTTTAGAAATCCCCATGATCAACAAGTTTTCCAGTGATAGAGGGCCGTGAGAAATGTGCAGAGCACCAGCTGCAATGCAAAAGGACTCTCTTAAGCCAATTTGTAAAGACTGCGTCTTTTCCTAAGTGACATTTTTATATTAAATCCTCAGAGCCCAGCTGTGCAAGCACAGAAGAACCACCGAATCTCTCTGAGTCTCACTGTAAAACAGGGAGAATGAGAACATCAGCTTCGGAGTTGTTGAAGATAGAAGACCCATGTAAAATGCTGAGTGTCACCTAGACACAGTCTCCAGGGTTGTCATTACACCAAGAAAACTTGTAATTACATGAAGAAAGCTTATTCTACACTGTTAAAAAAGTTTAAAAAACTGGAACTATCTTTTTTAAAGGACAGAGTATGCCAATTAAGCTTTTTAAAAAGTATACACAGAAGAAACTGTCTTCAGGTGATGAGATTCTGAGCAATTTTCTTTTTATAGTTTTCTGAATTTTCCAAATTAACACTGAGTTTTGTTTTTTTTACAACTTAAAAAAAAAGTCTACAGATATTTCATTCATCGGTTTCTGCTGCTGACAAACCACTCATTTTCAAAGCCGATAATGCAAACCCAAATGTAAGGATTACCTTCTGTGCCTCAGAAGTTTGGACATGCTGGTGAAGGTCCAGCCACAACTGTCAGAGTCACAAACAAACGGTCTTTCACCTTATAAAAGAAAAAAATTCCACAACATAAAATTTACAACTCCAACAGCTACAATGAAGACATATCTTAGATGCGAATGCTGTGCGTCCCCTAGTGCATTACCTGTATGGCTCCGCAGGTGAATTTTCAGCCGACAGGCTTTATCATACTGCTTACTGCAACCAGGAAAGGAGCAGGAAAAGAGCTCCTGTTCTCTGAAGTGGGCTCGGTTATGGGAAAACAGGGCACTCACTGTGATGAATGTCTTCTCACAGCCTGAACAAGGAAAACACAAACCCTGCTCAAAGCATGGCAAAAATTGTATGACACAGCTAATGCTAGTCACACCCACCAGACACTGTCAGCACTGAAGCAGACAAGGAAAAACATGACTCAGAAGCATTCTCTAAAAAGGGATGACCATTAATGCTTGGCTTTGTGATCACCACAGGAAGGCAGCTAATGGCAGCCAATAGGCACATGCTGGCCACCTGTTGCGACATGACGTGGAGATGAAGCAACTCATCAAGAGAAAGTCCTCCGTCCACAGCCATCGACTGGCTGGCTCGGAGCACTGGTCCTGCACACAGTTAGTGTACCTTCCATGAACTCAAATGTCAATGCCGAGACCCAAGAACCCCACGAGGGAAACCATACTAAGGAACAAGACTTTGTCTGGTAGGGTTGATCTTTGAAAGGTTACAAACCACTCTACTAGCCAGGATTTTCTCCCCCTGGGGGTGATGCTGCATCCTCTACATATCCAAATTTCCTCCCTGACACCCTCCAACTGCCAGCCCCATCCCTTGCTATTTGGCTTCTTTTTCCTTTGCCATTTCCTTAGGATTCCCTGCTTTGTAATCTTCACCTCCATCGTAACCCCCGGCCAAAGCAGCCGAGCCTCAGCAATTCCACAGCAATACTGCTCCTCCGACATAAACATTCAGGGCTCCAACAGGGTGGAAAATAGGAGGCTACAGGATGTTTAACAAGGGTTTTTGCTGCAGCTTTTCTCGGAGCCTTTAATGACACTGCCCGAAAGTGTCAGCCCAAGGAACCCTACTTTTCCCAGCAACATCTAACCAGGAAATGCTGATCTTGGCCTCAATCTGGTCCAAAAATAACCCCAGGGTATTTTGGGCTTTGGTGTGTTCACAAACTTGGTCATGTAAATCTCAACACAGACACTCTGCCTTGGCAAGAACACCCTGCACTCCCATAGATAATTATGCCCTTCGGTTCTCCCTCCACAATCTCACCTGCTAGAATTTCTCACCACTCCCACTCCCTGGCTCAGGCCCTCAGGAAACTCAGGTCTGGGCCCTCTGACGATGCTTCACTGGTCCGGCTCCTGCTTCTAACCATCTAATCTCATCTCACACAGGAAGTCTCAAGCCTGGGCCAACACAAAACCCTCAGGGGATCTAATACGCCTGGAAGCAGGCAGGATCCCTGACCTTCCTAGTGTCATACACAGAATGATACTTTTTTAGCAGGTAAACAGCCACCATCAGATTCCCAGTAGTGTATGACTGAAAAAGGCTTTGAGCCAGTGGCCTCAAGCCACGTTCTCTCTGAAGAGGGATGCGCAAGACAGTCTACAGGCACATGCGAGGGAAAAAATAACAAACCCCATTCATAATTTTCATCTCACCCTTTCAAAATTCCTGTTTGAGGACATTATTAGGAGAGTAGTATGCATATACACGTTAGGGGCATGCTAGGCACACATTCCAGTTTCTGTTTGAATGACTGGTCCTTCCTCCTGGGCCCTCATCTCAGCCCAGGGATTCCACCTGGGCTCTGCCATCCAGCCCACCCCATTCTTCTGCCTTCCCAGGCAGGAATCCTCTCTGGCCCTTCTGGAGGAACCCTAGCCCTGTGAGAGCAGGGGAAAGCTGCCCATCCTGGTGAAGAGCTCACTGTGTTGGAGTCCTACATTCCCGACAACTGCAGGTCAACAGAGTGGAGAAAGAACCGGCAGCGGACTTTATTCACGATGCTCGGCCCCTCTCTTCATCTGTAAAATGGAGAGTTTTTAACCTTCACAGACGGCTAATTTTTAAAACTTCACAAAACTGTGAGGTTCAACGGAAATCAAAGTATAAAAGACACAAAAACCAGGATGTGCGCACACCTGTGGCTATCCCCCCCCAGCGTGTTAAGGTCCTGAATCTGGCCACATTCATCTCTGCTCCTCCAGCATGGTGTGTGCACCCCGTAAATAAACGATGAAACTGAGAAAACAAGGACCCGGCTCATAGCTCCATGCCACTCTGCGGAGATGCACTGCCTCTTTCATCAAGCGCAATCAGGTTAAGGAGATCTGCTGCCGCCACTTTTGGGAAGCGCAGCTGTGGTGATTTGCGCTACCCGCCGTCGAAATCCCTGCAGCGAGGCAGGGCCAAGACCTCAAATGGAATGATATGGGAAGAGCTAGAACACAAACCCCGAAGAGACTGCGTCCCCGGCTTGCTAAGATCTGGCAGGCCCCTCTGGGGGGCGGACGTGGCACCCCGGCCTGCCTGCAGCACCGCGCAGCCCGCCCGCCCCCCAGCGCGCGGTTACCGGGAAAGTCACACTTGTACGGGCGCTCAGGCTCGAAGTGGCTGCGCTGGTGGGAGCTGAGCTTGGCCTGCGTGGGGGAAGCGCTCGGAGCACACCTCGCACTTGAACAGGCTCTCCTGCTCGTGGCCCTTCATATGCGCCTTGAGGTTGTAGACGGTAGTGAACTTCTTGCCGCAGCCGCCCACCGGGCAGCCAAAGGGGCGCAGCTTGTCGTGCGACTGCAGGTGCCGCTTGAGCTTGTAGGACGTCGTGAAGGCCCAGCCGCAGCCCTCCAGCGGGCACTTGAAGGGCCGCCGGCCCTGGCCACCGCCGTGCGTGAGCAGGTGCACCTTGAGCTGGTGCTTCTTGGCGAAGGCCAGCGTGCACTGCGGCTCGGGACAGCGATAGCGAGGCGCGCTGGGGCCGGAGGCCTGGGGCGCGCGGCGGGGCGCGGCGGGGCCCGCGGCCGCGGGACCCGACGGCGCAGTCAGCGCGAGGACGCCGCGGTCGAGGCGCACCAGCAGGTCCTGACTGCTGATGGTGACGGCGCCCGCCGGGACTGCGACGGGGCCGGGGGCGGCCGCCGGGCCGCTGGGGCCCTGCTCCGGGCGGCTCCCGGAGCTGGCACAGGAGCTAGGCTCGGCCTCCTGTGATCCGACTGCCCCCGCGGCGGCGCCGTGCGGCACTTCCAGCAGCACCACGAACGAGTCACCGTCGCTGTCGTCCTCGGCGGGCGGCGGGCTCGGCCCGCAGGCCTCCCGGGGCCGCGCCCGGGCCCGCCATCTTCGGGTCCCCGCACCAATAGCAGGCGGCGGCGCGTGGGGCTGGGGCCCAGCGACGCTGGGGCCCGACGGAGCCGCCCGGGGCCGCCGCCATGTTGTCCTCCGCGCACGGTCGGGGCGGGGAGCAGCGCCGGGAGGTCCATCTTGAGCCCAGCGACAGCGTCGGAGCCCTTTCGGACGCAGCACAGCCCGCCCCGCCCAGGTGTGCGCGCGCCGCCGTGCGCCGCCCTGGGAGGCGATCCGCGCCGAGGCGCGGCGCAGAGTCCGGTTCGGAACCGCGCGTGCGCGGGCGCCGCCGGGCAGTGCGCGAGGCCTGCTGGGCCGGCGTGACGTGGGCGGGACTGCGAAGCGCCGGGGCGGGGGCGGGGGCGGGGCTCGGGGGCGGGGGGGCGGAGCGCCGGGACCCAACGGGGCGTGGGGCGGGGCACGGGACCGACGGGAGGGGCGAGGCTCCGAACGCTGAGCGCTTTCCTCTCGTTCCATCTGGGGTGGAAGAAGAGGCTCGTCTGACTTCGAAACATATTAGTATTTCAGACACTAACGGGTAACCTCTCATAAGCATTGACCGCATCCCAGGGGCAGTGCCTGTCTGAGCTGATTGAGAGTGCGCATTCACCCTAGGGGTGAGGAAACAGGCACGGAGAGCTCGAGTCACAGAGCCGGCAGCCGGCAGATTCAGGGTTCAAACCCGTCCAACAGGCTGGACGCCTTCCCCCAACTCACTGAAGTGCAAGCTCGCCCGCCGCCGCTGGCACACAGACCTCGTTTGCATCGGCCCAGGTCCTTGCTTGGCAGACGGGGCTTCCCTGATAGGACCCGTGCCTATATTTCCAACTGTATTTCCTACCAAACTTGACACAGCCTCACTCTGCAACAGCTGAGTTACTGTTCCCGTTACTCACCCTCCCCCCACCCCCCACCCCGTGCACCTCCACATTCAATCTGGACTCCTCTACTTCACCCTCACCACCACTCAGATCCAAACCCGCACTTTACTCCTGGGTACTTGAAAAATAACTACTAGCTGGTCATCAGTCTCCCTCCGCTCCACTCGCTCCCACCCACCTGTTCTCCACGCGGCAGGGTTTTATGATCTAAAAATTGCACATCAAATTTTGCCCCCCCCACCTTGCTCCGGAAGGCGCCCAAGGGCCTTGCTGGTCTACCCTCTCCGACCTGTTTGCCCTCACTTTCTGCCACTCTCCCGCTGCTCCCCACCCCTTCCCGTACCCTACCTCCTTTTCCCAATTCCTCCAGCAGGCCAAGCTGGTTCCAGCCTCAGGGACTTGGCGCAGCTCATCTCTGATTCCTCTGGGAGGACTCTGCGGCCCTTCTTATCCAAAGCACATGCTTACCCAGTCCGGTACTTCCCACCTCTGTCTGATCTGTTTGCTTTTACAGCTCTCATCACCTGTTGTTTTGTGTGTCCCTTCCCTGCTCCTTCACTGTCTCTCCCTGCCTCTGGAATGCAGGCGCCTGGAGCCCAGGAACTGTGTTTCATTCACAGTGTGCGCCCAGGAAGACTTTTGGTGCATATTTATTAAATACATGAATGCTTTATTAACAGTAGTTTTTAAAGTAACGCAAATTATAATATTAAAAAGAGTAGGATACACCTATTACATAGATCGGTTTTTGCCGAAAACATATTGTTCCTAGACCATTCAGTGGAGGAAAGAATAGTCATTTCAACAATGGTGACCCTGGGACAACTGCATCTCCACATGAAAAAGAACCATTTTGGACCTGTATCTCACATCAGAGGCAAAAATTAACTCAAAATAAAGCAAAAGCTTACATGTAAGACATAAAACTATGAGAAAAAAAATAGGTGTAAATCTATGTGACCCTGGGTTAGGGAATAGTTTCTTAGATATAATAGCAAAAGCACCAGCAAGAAGAAAAATAGATTCCTTAGACTTCATCAAAATTAAAAACTTACTCAGGTAAAAGTACACCGATAAGATAGTGAAAAGACAACTCACAATTGGAGAAGAGTGTGCAAATCATATATTGATAAGGATCTACTATCTGGAATATATAAAGAACTCTTTTAACGCAACAAGAAGACAAACGGTCCACTTTTTTAAAAGGCAAAGGATTTGAATAGACATATTTCTCCAAAGAAGATATACAAACAGTTAATAAGCAAATAAAAAGATGCTCAACATCATGAGTCATTAGGGAAATGCAAATCAAAACACAGTGAGATACAACTTCACACCTACTAAAATAGCGGTAATTTTTTTTAAAACAGGATATAGAAAAATTGGAACCTTCACATGTTGCTGGTGGATATAATGGTGCTGTGTGGAGAACAGCTTGGCAGTTCTGCAGAAAACTAAACATAGTCTCCACATGACTCAGTAAGTCCACCCCTATGTTGCCCAGGCTGGAGTGCAATGGCTATTCACAGGTGCAGTCATAGCACAGCCTCCAACTGACCTCAAGCAGTCCGTCCGGGTCAGCCTCTATTAGTCTTTCCAGGTCAGCCTCCCAGTTAGCTGGACTACAGGCATATGCCACCATGCCCAGCTTGAAGAAGAAAAATATTTTTAAATAAATTTAGTGTAGCCTAAGTGTCCAGTGTCTATAAAGTCCACAGTAGTGCAGTCGTGCCAGAGGCTTTCACATTCACTCACCACTCACTCACTAACTCACCCAGAGCACCTGCCAGTCCTGCAAGCTCCTTTCATGGTAAGTGCCCTCTATGGGTGTACCATTTTTTAATCTTTTATATTAATACCTTATTTTTACTGTATTGCTTCTATGTTTAGCTATGTTCAGAGACACAACACTTACTGCTGTGTGACAATTGCCTGCCATATTTAGCAGAGTACCATGTTGTGCGGGTGTGTAGCCTAGGAGTGGTAAGCTATCCCACATAGCCTAGGTGTGTAGTAAGCTGTGCCATCTAGGTTTGTGAAAGGATACTCTGTGACATCCATACAATGATGGAATCACCTATCAATGCATTTCTCAGAAAGTATTCATTAAGAGATTCATTACTGTACATTCATATTAAATATAATCAGATTTGATTTACATGGATTAAAACACCAAATTTTAGAGTTCAGTTCCTCATACCAGTCACATGTCAAATATTGAACACACTGTGGACAGCCTGCAGCTACCACATTGGACAGTGCAGGCGGCCACTAGGTTTGTCGCTGCTGTAAGTCAGGGTTCAGCAGCTGCTGCTGTCCTGCTCTTTCACACAGCTCACCAGGCCCCCCAGCATGGCAGCTGGGCTCTGAGAGGGTGTGTTGCTAGAACTCCAGCTGCCCTCTCTTAGGACCCAGACCCAGAAGTTGCACAGCACTGATTGATTACGCCACATTCTCGTGATCAAAGTAAGTCGCAAGACACTGCAGATCCAGTCAAGAGGAACTTGTACTCCGCTTCTCAATGGGAGGTGCTGAAAAGAATTTTCAGCTATCTTTCAACCAAAACAACTTCTCTGTGCCTCAGTCTCCTCATCTGTAAAATGAAGAGGACTGAGGAAGAAAAGAGCAGCCCCGGCCATATAGAAACTGGCTGGGTGCTACAGCTGCACCACTGTTTTGTAAGACCTGAACCATCATGGGTAAAACCAAATAGGCCAAGGTCACTGAGACATGATTACATGAAACAAAGCAAGGCCACTTCATGTGTCTTCACCCAGATAAAGCGAGGTCACTTGCTGTGTCATTTACAAGACACTGAGCACCCCCTTTCTCAGCCAAAGTGAGCAACCACTGATTCTGTACCACTGACAGCCTGTCTGTCTGGGCATCCACCTCTCTCTATAGGATTTAGATGGAAACCTAGTCGTGGGGTTGACCCGCTCTCTGGTAAGAGCCAATCCAGAGCAAATCCTGCTTCCTAAGTCTTCCCCAAATCACCCAACCAAAGCTCAAATCTGATAGCCGGTTCTTTCTAACGCCCTCTGCTGAGACACTCTGCAAGGAGCAACAGGACTCCTGGCGAGGGTCAGACGTGCCCTTCACCAAATGGGCTTGAGTCAGCTAGAGGATGTCATTCAGTGGGGCTCAGGCAGAGACTTGAACTTGGTAGTCTCAAAGGAGTGCCCCAAAAATACGAGGACCACAGAGCTTGTGCCTCAGCCACCCAGACCTGCACTCTCTAGGCTGTGTGGAAAGGAGTTTGGAGAAGCCAGGGGAAAGGACACAGATGACACACGCATGAGTGCTCAGATTCATTTTTGTCTGGGGTGAAATCCACCAGCCCAGGTATCACTGGAGGTCCAGCACCTCTTTCAGGCTAAAGGCATCACGTGGATCTTTAGATTGCTAACGGAAGTGTCCAGGATTCCCAAATTTTCATGGGAGTGGGGATGGAGTTCAACGAGAGCAAAAGGGTATTTCTTTATCGAAGGTCAAGGGTTCAAATCCCAGCAGAGGTCATGTAAGTCACACAGATATGGGAGGCAGGTGGGCGCAGGAACAGAAGCTCATGCCACAGGACAAACAGCATGCACTTTCCAGCTTACCACGCGGTCTGTAGGGAATTGGAAGGGACTGTGGTCAAGTGCAGAGAGCCAGAACAGTGCAGAGGGGCCCCCGGCAGATCGCTGCTGCAGAGTTGGTGAGAGCATGGTGTCACCTTGTATCTTGATTTTCAAAAAATAAGCTCTGGGATTCTCCCAGTTTGTAAACATTGGTGACAAAGTCAAATTTTTTAAAAACAGGACAGACCAAACAAAACACAGCTGCAGTCTGAGTGTGGTGCTGTGCTCCTGTGGTCCCAGCTACACCGGACGATCGCTCGCTTCAACCCTACAAGGCTACAGTGGGCCATGATTGCACCACTGCACTCCAGGGTGAGTGACAGAGCAAGACCCTGTCTCTAAAAAATATAAAAATAAAACATCACGGAGGTCAAGCCCTCTCACAGGCCCCTGTGTGGTTGTGTACTCTGGGAAAACTGGAATGGGAGAGTGCATCACTCCACCAGGCCCTCCCTTCCTGATCTGGACTTGCCAGCAAGGAAAGCATGCGGTTCCCAGGGACCCTGGGTCTGCAGGGAGCAGGGGCTGCCCAGGGAGAGGACCCTAAGGCTGCACTATGGGGCCTGAGCTGTTCTCAGCTCCAACTGTTAAGGCAACTGAAGCCTATACTCATCATGGCCAATTGGTTTCTCTTTTAATCGTTTTGATGAAAACATTTCTAACTGGACTATACATCCTTGCCTTCTGAAAGAGAAGATGGCACTGGACACATCAGAAGCCACACTGTTCCAGCCATGGCGACTGCAGCTGTGGCCCTTCCCCAATTCTGCCGTGAGCCCCATGGGAGTCAGCTGTCACTTCCCCCTGCAGCAGCCAGCAGCAGGCTGGCATGCAGCGGCCCAGGGAAGTCACCTGCTCCCTGGCATGGCTTGGTATGGAGCCCCGAGGGGACCTGTGTACAGCTGGACGCCACCGGAGCCCTGCCTGTCCTTCAAGAGAAAAGGTGCCAGATGGGAAAAGGGTGATGCCAGGGCCCTGTGGGCTGCTCTTAAGATGTGTGCACAGATTCATGCAGCAGGGTGCTTTCACAGAGATGTGGGACAGATCATGTGCCCCTACAGTCTGTCCTGTCTCTCTCTGTGTCTTTCTGCCTCTGCCTCTCTCTGCAACATGCTCTCCTCTCTGTCTCTGCCATGGGAGGATGCAGCGAGAAACTGCCTCACCAGGAATCACTCCAGCCGGCACCTGGTCTTGGGCTTCCAGCCTGCAACGTGTTTCATTTCTGTTGTTTGGGCCCCGGTGCCAGGCGTTGTGTGGCAGCCGCCCTAGCTGACCAACCTGGTTGCTGTGTTTCAAGGACCCACATCTTGGTTCTGGCAGGAAGAAGAGATGAAGGCAAAAAGCAACCCCCCTGGATCTGTCCATTTTATGAGAAAAACGACGCCTCTCAAGAAGCCCTGCCCCGCAGACCTCCGCCTCATCTCATGGGCCAGGACTCAGCTAACAGTCCCTCCTAACAGCAAGGAAGGGTGGAGAATCAGCTGGTTTTTAACCCTATATTGCTGTCCACACAAAACCGGGCTTTTGCTCATAAGGGAAAGGGGGAGAATGGCTGCTGGGGAGGGGACGCGGAGTGCAGGGTCGGTGGGGACCCAGAACCCAGGTGGCCTGCCCCTCTCTGGTCCACAGACACATTGGGTGTCTGGCTTTCTGTGGTCCTCAGTGGCCCACCCTGCAGACTCTCTCTCATTTTTCTGTTTAGGACGAGTCACCTGGTCATCCCCTGCGGGCCCAGCTAAGGGAATGAGATTCATGAGCCCTGGCCCTGACAGAGGCCACCTCCCCCCACCCTGGTGACCTCTCATGAAGCTCTGGACCCAGCCATTGCTGGGCTGAGGGACTGGGGGAGGGGGTGTAAGACTCCAGCCTCAGGGGCCAATACGCTTCCTGTGGTTACCTCTGCTGTACCCCTCAGACTGTGCAGGGGGTGCCCCTGCTCTCTCATTTCTTCCCCAGTAAGTGCGTATTTATCCTTAGGGAAGACCCAGCCTGCCCATCCCACCAGCCCACAGTGCAGCACAGCTCTGTTGAACCCTTTATTTCCCGGTCTATCCTCCTTCCTGGACTCCTCCAGGCCAGCACCCCAGGGCACCAAGGGTCCAGAAAGTGCTTGTATAGACAGCAGATGGGCAGCAGACAGACAGAGCTGCGTGGAGGCTGGCAGGCAGCCAGGGGGCAGAGAGTGTGATCATCCTGGCCAGGGAATGCTCAGCCAGTGTTCACAGAAGGGCCCCAGGCAGGCTTGGGACTTGGCCCTGAACAAATGTTCACAGCCCTCAGGGCTCCCAGGCAAGCAGCATGGTTGTGGACAGAGGGCTGCACATCTCTGGGCCTCAGCAGGCTGTCTATAAAATGAGGCTGTGGTGGCACCCTGCACAGTACACTGTGAGGGCCACGTGAGCCTGTGTGAGAAGTGCAGGCGGTACAGGTGTGCAGGAAGGGTGTGCACCGTGGTTGGGCAGGTGAGGATGACCGGGGAGGAAGGGAGGCAGGGGTGGCAGCTGTTGGCTCCCTCAGAGCTGCAGGGCCTGCTGCAGCACCCGCTCGTCCCCTACTTCGTGGGGCAGTGTCACCACCAAGCCGCTATTCTCCTCCATGGTCTGGCAGATGATCTCATAGGCCTTCCGGTTCCCTGACCAGCAGCGCCGGGCCACCTGGGGCAGGGAGGAGGATAGCAGTCCGTGTCAACATGACCAGGCTCCCCACGTGTGTCCTGGCTCCCCACACTCGGGCCCTGTCTCCCACACTCAGGCCCTGTCTGCTTTGAGGCTGTCCTGGGGCCAGCACTGTCCATGGAGCCAGCTGCCCTCTTGTGTCTGCCCCATCCCCCACCCCCCAACTCAGGCTCCCTGTCTCTGGCCCTCCTCTGGGATCTGAAACTGGCCGTTGTCACACCCAGTCCCGCTCACCCATCTCCAAGAATGGCCTTGCCTCCCGAGTCCTCCACAGCACCTCTCTCCACTCTGTCCTCCTAGAATCCTAGAATCCACCTCAACCTGAGACCTGAGCTCTACCTTCACAATCTCCCTGCAGTCTGCTTTCTCCCTCCACCTGGTCTCCCCTGAACAACGTCACACCTCCTCCCCCATTCCCTCCTGCCACTCTTGCCACCCCCGCCCCTGCCATCTACATGGTCCCCACACCTGCCCCAACCCACTTTTCCATGCCACAACCGGGGCATCTCCTAGAACAAAACCTCACTGCTCCAGGATGAAGACCTCCATCCCCAGCCCCGCCAGAAGCCCTGCAGCTCCCTGTGAGTTGGGGTGAGTCTCCTGCCAGTACCCCCTCTGTCCTCACAGTCATGCTCCAGGCCCAGCCCAGGGGCTCTCAGTCACCCAAGCTGTCTGAATTCCTGCCTTGGTTCCAGGCCTCCTCCCATTCTCTGGGTCCCACCTGTCTCCCCATCATAACCTGACCTGACCTCTGTTTGAACTGCTTCCCCCTTCCTGGCTGCTGTGCTGTGCTCATCGGAGGAACCGGCCCCTGTCCCCATACCCAGGAGATGCTGTGTGACAGCAAATATGGATGTGGGTCACCCCAGCTGAAGGCCCTGCCAGCTTAACCTGCTGACACACCTTTGGGGACCATGGGGAGAAAACGGGATGCTCTCCCAGAGGAGGGCTTGGGGCCACCAGGAGATGCCTGTGTGGACAGAGGCAGGAGACCCACGGGAGACTCTGGCATGGTCCCCAGAGTCGCAGGGGTGGTCTACTGAGGAGGGAGCCCTGACAGTGGCGGGAGAGGAGAGGCATGGCCAAACAGGCAGGGACCAGCAGGCTGAGCTCCTGACTGTTTTCCAGGGAGGAAGGGGCAGAGCTCGCTCTCAGGTCTGCGATCTGTAGAGGCAGAGCCACTGATGGGACCAAAGAGGAGGTGGTGAGGCCTGGGCTGACTTACACCATTGGAGACGTCCCAGCTGAGCATCAGTCTGGCTTTCTGCTCCGCCTCTGAGGTCCCATCCAGGACGAGGCCGAATCCCCCGTTGATCACCTCGCCCCTGCAGAAGGGAGAGGAGTTTCCAGTTCACTCCTTGGGCCCAACCCTGCACAGAGCAGGCAGAAGCCCATATTTTGGAAGCATTGGCTTGAGACAGTGTCAGGGTTGGGGCCCCTATGCCGCTGGCCTCTGCAACCTGGTGGATGCAGGAGTTGTGCAGGTAAGCAAAGCTGAGAGCAGTGTGACCACCTGCTGCCTCTCTGCCCACTTGTGCCCTCCGTGCTGGGCCCATTGGCCTCGCGCCCACCTCCAGCACCCATTGGAGGTCACCCCAGTGGGCTGTGGCCCCTTCTTCCGTGCATTCTCAGAGTGCTGCCCTATAAAGCACACTCCCCTTGGTGTGTCTTGCATTATTTAATTCAGTCATCACCCTTTCTGGTTTTATCTTTTTATTATTATTATATATTTATTTATTTATTGTGAGATGGAGTGTTGCCCTTGTTGCCCAAGCTGGAGTGCAATGGTGCGATCTCGGCTCACTGAACCCTCTACCTCCCGGGTTCCCACAATTCTCCTGCCTCAGCCTCCAGAGTAGCTGGGATTACAGGCATGTGCCACCATGCCTGGCTAATTTTTTGTATTTTAGAAACAGTGTTTTACCATGTTAGCCAGGCTGGTCTCGAACTCTTGACCTTAGGTGATCCGCCCACCTTGGCCTCCCAAAGTGCTGGGATTACAGGTGTGAGCCACCACGCCCGGCACCTGGTTTTATCTTTTTAAAAAAATCTTCTTTAGAGATGGGGTCTGGCTATGCTGCCCAGGATGGCCATGAAGTTCTGGCCTGAAGCAATTCTCTTGCCTCGACCTCCCAAAGTGCTGGGATTACAGGCATAGGCCACTGTGCCCTGCCTGGTTTTATCCTTATGATCTTTATCTTCCTTATTTATTCTTTCTGCTTGCCTCAAGTATGGTGGAGTCCTTCTGATCACCTGACCCGAAGACTAAGTTCCTTTATTTTCAGTATTTCTGATTTTCTAATGAATGCACTTCTCTGCCTCTAACCGTTTTTGAGAAGTTCTTGTTTTCATTTGTTTCCTAATAGATGAGTTGAACTTCGTTAAGTGTGTCGAAGCGCTGCTGCTGTTTCCATGCCTGTGTACTGCAGCTGTTCCCCATCAGCCTGGAACAGCCTTCCCATCCTCAGCTGTCCGCCTACGAGCTGCTGCCCTTGAAGGATCCACCCTCGGTTCCTGCTTAGTCTTCTCAGCTTTCAGTCACACACGAGAAGCACCCATGATTTTGGAAACGCCTGTCACTGCATTGCTGCAAATGTGTCCCTCCTGCGTCTTGTTCCTCGCTTGCAGTAAATCTGTTCCTTTTCTTCCAGCACCAAAAATGTGCATCTGGTTTCCCTAGTCTCAAATCCTTCAGGCTCATCTGGCTTTCCCTGCTTCTCTGCCCAGCCTGGATCCTACTGACCACAACCTCAGCCAGTTCTCACCCGGAAGCCAAGATGTCCTGTGCCCCTTGCAGCCACTTGCACTCCCCATTCCTGGTCCCAGAAGCTGCACCACCCCTCCTGTGAGTGAGCCTACTGTACTGCCTACTACCCTGCACCTGCATCCCTGCACCTGAGCAGTCCGTGTCCTGCAATGAGCTGCCCTCACACCTCCCACCAGCTTCCAGGTGCTCCGAGTCAATCTACGGTCATTACCATTCACCTGTCAGAGAAGCAACAGCCACGCCCAGGCCTGAGCACTCCCAGTGTCCTGCAGCTAGAGAGGCCTCTTGGAGATTAGAACTACAGATTTTGTTTTAGAAGCCTGCATCCCAGAGGGTCAGAGACCAAGGTCACTCGGCTTCAGGTGACCTTGGCAAACTGACCACTGTGGAACCCTGGACATGCAGATCCCAGGAAAATGGGAACAATAACGCATTGCTATTAATGGTGAGTTTGGGATTACTCACAAATGGTGCTGGAACAACTAACTATACCTTTGAGAAAAACATGGTAGTAGAAACACATAAATGCCAGATGTATTAAAGCGCATGATTCGATAGTTAGCATATATGAATAGTTTAGAAGAGGGCCTTGCACGTGTTACACTCTACAAGTGTTAGCTATGATCAGCTCATTTCCTCTTCACCCCTAGCCTACAAGGCAGTTACTATTATTATGCTTATTTTCTCACTGAGAAACAAAGGCACAGCAAGCCTACCCTGTGCAGGCAGATGGCCTGAGAACTTCTGCCGTCAACCACTGCGCTCCAGGGCTGTCCATCAGGGCATCGCCCTCCCAGCACGGGGGCAGAAGGCTTGCGGGAGCGTGCAGGAGGGCTGTGTGCACAGACAGAGGGCCGTGGAACCCCTGGCTACTCAGAGAGGTCCTTGGGCCAGAGCATCAGTGTTACCAGGAGCTTGCTAGAGGGGGTCTCACTATGTTTCCCAGGCTGGACTCAAACCTCCTGGGCTCAAGCAATCTTCCTGCCTCAGTCTTCTGAGTAGCTGGGACTATAGGCGTGCACCACCAGGCCTAACTCAGACCTGCATTTTACAATAATCTGCATTTAAATAATATCCTCAGAGGATTTCTGTGCACATTCAAGTTTCAGATGCACTGTAAGACATTGTTTAGTGTGAAAAAGTGTCAGTATCCAGATGTATAATAGATGGTGGACAGAACACAGGCATTTATCCCTGCCCCTCCCACATCTCACCACAGGACTGCAGAGGAATTATTTAACCCATGAGGATGAAGAGAAAGGGACAGGAGAACAGGCGATGGGATTCTGAAAGCTGGAGGCAGGTGTCAGAAAGCTCCAGCTCAATGTGGCCATGGGAGGGGCTGGCAGAACCCATTGGTGCCCCAGGACCCAGGGAACCTCGGGAGCTGGTGGTCAGCACCAAGGGCCTCCGAAGAGGGCAAGAGCGGAAGTAAAGTCAGGAACACCGGCTGGAAGCCTGCTCACCTGAGGTGGGCTCCCAGATGCCCACCCACCTGCTGCATAGAGGCTGCCCGAGCAGGCCCTCAGCGGCCGCGGGAATTGATCCTCTCACATGAGAGGCCGCAGCACCAACAGGAAGGCCCCACTCCTCTCACTGGGCCCTCCCAAAAGGGAAAAGAGATCAGAAAAGTCTTTTCTGAGATTCTACCAACCCAAGAACAAGAGCCTGGCTCTTGTCTTGATCTCTTGCACTATGTGACCCAGCCAGATGGCCCTGTCCTGCAGCCTGCAGTCCAGACATCCACCTGAGCATGTGGGGCTGTGGCCAGCCAGGCAGTGCCCTGTCTAAACATGAGCACTGGGCAGATGGCACAAAGACAGATGGCAAACGGGCAATCAGGAAGAGGGGCTGCAGGAGACAGTGGCACAGAAGAGGCCAGAAACAACACACAGCTGTCACTGGTTGTCCTGGAGTGGAGCCAACAGACAAGCGCAAACACGGAAGGTCAGTCCAGGAATGCCAGGGTGAGCATGCAGCCTAGAAACAGGGATCAACACGAAGAAGGAGAAACACGCTGCAGAGTTGTGGGGGTGGGGTGTCCCCTTGGAGTAGCCACAGTGGGGACGGAGTTGGGAGTGGCGTCCCCTTGGAGTAGCCATAGTAGGGACATTGTTGGGAGTGGTGTCCCTTTGGAGTAGCCATGGTGGAGGGTCAGACATTTTTTCCGATGGATTGCATTAAGTACATGTGTAAGTGTGATGGGTCCCAGGGTGAATTTGCAACACTTTCCCAAAAGACCCCTCAAGGACAGCGGGGTAAAAGGGTATAGGTCTCAGCGTCTGGTCAGTCTGTGTCCCTGTCCACAGAGTCCAGAGGAAACCGTCGGGGAGCAACTTAGGAATCTGCAGGGAGCATTCCCTGCCTTGGGGAGCCCTGAGGGGAGAGTGCACTGTGTCCACCTGAATTCTGGCCCTGCTGTCCCTGCCCTAAGGCCCTCAGGGTGTGCACTCTTCCTCAGCCAGCCCAGCCCCATCCCTTCCTGCCTTCGGCTGTCTATCAGCAATGACGATGGATCCTGGGGGACCTGGGCTCAGACCCCGGCTCTACCGCCAGCTCCGTGGCCCTGGGCAAACTGCTCAGCCTCCTTCAGAGCCACTCTCTTCCCCCTCCGGAAATGACTCAGAAAATCCTGCACAGAAATGCCAGCTACCCAGTGGCCAGGCAGCCCTTCTCCGCCTGGGGTTTTCTACAGCCCCTGTGTTGGAAAGGACATGCTCTCAGTCACATTTTCCTCTAATTACAGCCACCTGACTGCCACAGTGTGGAACTGCAGCCTCCAAGGACAGGAAGACAAGCCACCCTGTCACAATGCTCTGCTGGGACTTGACTCTGGAGGGCAGGGGACCGCTTGATCCAGCCAAAATGGGCTCAGAGGCCAGTTTGGAGATGGCCATTGGAGCCAGGCAGGGGCGGGGTGTTGTCCTCCTTCCAAAGCTGCAGCACCACCTGCTGCTCCCCGCAGCTCAGAATCCAGCTTCGGCCAGGAGCCCAGACCTGGGGCCCTTTTCTCAGAAAGGCCAGGCAGGCAGAGGCAGAGCCGAGGGGGAGAAGGGAGCCGAGACTCCAGGTCTCCTGCCCCAAGCCCAGCCGCCCTGGGAGCCTTGGCTGGGTCCTGCACTCTCAAGTGAGGTGATCATAGCAGGAATGACAACACCCTGGCCATGAAAGCACCAGGAATTCCATGGGAACACATGGAAACTGACACACTGGAAACTGTCATGAGGAGGGCAGCTATCATTCTTGCTGAGCCTCTGTAAGAGGCCTCCGAGACCCACGCAGCAGGGGAGACCTAGAGAGGTGGGTGGCTAATGCAAGCCCTCTCCTAAAGTTCTTCCCTCTGTCTCTGCTCACTCGAGGAACACATTTTCCACAAATCTGGCAGAGCAGGTGACCAGGGAGGTAGGGCCCAGGACTTCAGGCACCTCAGCCTGGCCCTGCCCATGCCCCTGCCCCTGCCCCCAAAGGAACCCCCAAAACTTCCACATTAGCCCCACACCCCGTCCTCTGAAACCTTCTTACCAGCCCACGCCCCCTCCGTTGTGAAGGGCGACCCAGGTGGCTCCGCGACAGGCATCTCCCACGAAGTTCTGCACGGCCATGTCTGCAGAAATAGAGATGCCCCCGCCCATTATCCCCTGCACTGGGTGGGTGCCAGCCCCAGTCAGGCCAACCTCGGGTGGGGGAATCAGCAGGCCCCACTGGCTGAGCCAGCACTGCTCGGCGGGAAGGATAGGGTGGCAACTAGGCCCTGGGGGACAGGGCCTCTCACAGCAGCAGTCATGTGCGCTGGCAGAGCCAGAGCTGGAGCAGGAGAGACTGACACATGCCTAGTTGTCCCATGGTGGCACTCTCCAGCACTGAGCACCAGGTCAAGCACCCCAGAAACAGAGGGAACAAAAGAATTAAAAGGGATGTGGAACCAGCGTTAGCTCAGAAAAGTAGAGTGCCAAGAGAGTCACTCCTACTCTTAAAAGCGGGGCAGAGGAGCGAACTGCAAATGAATGGCTTCCCTTGACCCCATTAGGAACCGAAGTCCCAGGACAACCATCCAACCTGAAAACTGGGGAGTGAGAGGATCTGCAGAGAAAAACAGAGCCCAAGTCGGTCACCTTGCAAATTCAACACATTGCTAAGGGACAGGCACGGGCCAGCCTGAGACCATGAGCCCCTGGGTGGACAGTGATAAAGGAGTTGGCACCTTCTTGCAGGCTCTTCCTCCAAAAACCCTACAGAGACGATCATGGAGAACCCCAAGAATATCTCCCTTCTCTTGGTGCCGGGCTGCAAAGATGGGGAAGAGACCAGGAGCCAAAAAAGGCAAGAAATGCAGCTTTAGGATCTGGAAAGGCAAGGAACAGCCTGAAGGTCACCCACATCCAGGGCACTCAGCCAGCCCGGTGTGGCTGGCACTCGCCAAGTTTTACAACTGGAAGTCCCACATCCCAGAGCCGCTCGGTCCTGGGGTGGTCACTCTGCCGAGCCTCTCAGATGCCAGAACATCTTTCAAAACATTGTGACTGACTGAATGCATCAATGTTTAATAAAATCCAAATCTAACCTTAAAGTTTAAGACATTTTCACCTTCCTCACCTGCACAGAAGGCAGAGCCATCGTAAATGTTGGAGGTCTCCCTAAAGGGGCTGTCAGTGCCGCTCACGTCATGGTGGTCTCGGCTCAGGACCACCGGCGCCTGTGCATGGAAGGACAGAGCTGTCAGCCAACGGTGTCCACTATGGCTGCCTGGCAAAGGCTGAGGACATGGGGCAGGCCACACCAGAACCCACTGGATTTCTCCACCTGGGAAACAGACCCTCTTCACAACTATGTCTGATATCATCTGTAACTTGGAATAGATTCACGTTTCCGGCAGCACCGGTGTAATACATGTGTGAGTTCACCGAGCGCTCACAGCCACCCTGTCCAGATAAGCACAACTGTTATCATGCCCACTTCATAGACGAGAAAGTGGAGGCACAGAGAGGAGAAGAAATTTCTCCTACATCACAGAGCGAGTGAGTCACGAGCTGGGGTTTAACCCCACACGTGTTACGTGCCGGTGTTCCCCGTCTTACAATGGAGCTACATCTGGATAAGTAAAAAGTGACTCAGAGTATTTTTAACTGACGATTGGCTCATCCGGACGCAACTTCATTGCATGTCAAGGGAGTACTGAACAATTGTCGCTTTGTACATTGTAAAGCAGAAAAATTGTTATAAGTCCGAGTCTCTGCTTAGTGTGGGCTCAAGCCACAGGAAGCCTGGCCCCTGACCTGCGCAATAGGGACGTGGCTGGCCGATGGCCCAGAGGTGTTGGAGGGCATCACTGGGGGAGTATTTGGCAGTACCTACCATAAGACCTTGGGCAGGTCACTTCCCTCTGGGAATAGCTGTTGGTTTCCTGGATGAGGCAATTGCTATAAGCCTTTTTGTGCTGCCAGTCTCTGTGAGGACAAAGACTTTTCACACGTAGAAAGCACTCACACTGAGTTTGAATTTTTAATACACTTCATTGGCAGCACTCCCTGTTCCCCAGGAGTCTCTGGCTGCTCAGATACCTGGGAGAGGCAGCCGGCTGCTGCTTAGCCCCCGTGCAATGAGTGTGGTGCAGCCCTGGAGGTCAGACAGGGTGGGTCAGCTGGCTCCCCCTGTGCTGTGCACCGGCAGTCCCGCTACAATAATGAGTCCTGGCTGGGTGCGGTGGCTCACTCCTGTAATCCCAACACTTTGGGAGGCCGAGGCCAGGGGATCACTTGAGGTCAGGAGTTCAAGACTAGCCTGGCCAACATGGCGAAACCCTTTTTCCACTAAAAATACATAAATTAGCCGGGTGTTGTGGTACACACCTATAATCACAGCCACTCAGGGCGTGATCTCCCCTTCCCCGCCCTGGGGATCCTGAAATTTCACAGGCCCCCTGTGTCAGAGGATGCTCTGTGTTCCTGAATGAAGAGGCCCGCCTCTCCCTCCTTCAACAGGCCAGGCCTGTTCCCACGTCGTCACCTGTGCAATGAAACCACCTTCCCCCAGATACTCTGGCACTCACTGGCCATTCAGGTCTCAGCTCAATGTCGGAACTCAGAGAGGCTGTCCTGACCACCCTCTTCCCCAGGTTCATTTCCTGCATGCCACTCCTCACCCTCTGAAACCCTGTCTCAATGTGTGCCTTCAGCTCCGCGTCTGTTGCCCTTCACCTCACTACACAGGTCTGTCTTGTTCTCTGCTGTGTCCCCACTGGTTAGGACACGCTGCACAGAGGCCATGCTCAGCCAAGCACTGTCCAGTGAATGAACGCATGCTTACTGACCCACAGCACTTACTGTGCTGGCTGGTTGACCACAGCCCGGGTTGAGTGCACCTGGAGCTTCCCAGCAGTCCCCATGAACACCTGGGCTTCCAGGAAGCACCGGGTGGGCACGTTTGGCTGTGCCCCAGCAGGGCTGGCTGCTGCCCTTGCTGCCAGTGCCACCCCCAGAATCACCCCAGGGTGGCGTTCACACCTCTGTCCCATGTTACATCTGACCAGTAACAATGTCTATGTTACATCTGACCAGTAACATTCCTGGAACTTGTGGAAGAGAGACACCCACAAGAACTCTGGCAGAAGGAGCCAGAGCCCCTGGGAGTGAGCACGCCAAGGGTTCCCTCCTCGAGGCGGGTCTGGCTGATTCGGAGCAAAATGAGCAAAAGCTAGGGAAGTTTGCCATTGCTTGAGAAAACGGAGCTCCATAAAGACGTGTAAAGTTACTTTGTGGAAGCAGACTTACTCAATCCTCACACACACACTTTTTATTCTCTTTTCACAGAAGAAGGACACCAAGGTTCAGAGAAGGCCCCAGACCTGCCCAACATCACCCAGCAGGGGACAATGATGGAGCCTGACACACACAGAGCCAGGTCCCCAGACACCTCCCCCAATCCCAGATTATCCCCAGAGGGTCCTTGGAGCCCCTGGGCTACCTGTGCTCCAGGAAGGATACCTATTGCGAGCACTGCTCTTGCTCCCCCGAGGCCTTCCTTCCCCCTCATGGCCGCCTCACTCTCACCTCCCCAGCAGAACCCTTCTACCCAGTTGATCTCAGGGACCAAAGCCTTCAGCAAAACCTGGTCTCCCTAAAGAGGAGACATTTGGGCCTCAGCCCTGGGAGGTAAGCTCCCCGGGAGGGGCTGGTCCACTGCTCCTGAGCACTGGGCTGCCAAGGCCCAACAGCGGGGTCTCCCCCACCCAGAAGGCTGTGGGGTGCAGCCAAGGTATAGGCGGGAAGGCCCAGGGCAGCAAGGGCAGCAGGAAGAGGTGGAGGGATGCTTTCCCCAGAGCACAGAACACCTTACCTTGATCCTCCCGCAGGTGATGGCCTGGTTAATGGCCACAGCAATGGCCACGCGGCCCTTCTGGTCCGAGTACAGGATCCTCGCCTGGGAGCCCACCACCTTTGGACGGAAGGGTGACAGGCATCTCAGCCACAGGCAGCAATGCCAGGACTGGGTGGTGCAGGGAGACACAGGCAGCACTTCCACTGTGGGATATGGCCCTTGGCAGCCTGAGCGCCTCTCTCACAAGGTCCAGGAGGACCCCTGAGGTGCAAGGTACATCTTAAGTCTGTGGCCTGAGGTGAGCCCCCACATTCAGCCCACTAGACAGCCACACTGGCCCCACATGTCCACTGTAGCCTGGGACCCCAGACACCTCCCCCAATCCCAGATCATCCCCCAGAGGGGCCTTGGAGCCCCTGAGCCACCTGTGTTCCAGGGAGGTTACCTATTGCGAGTACTGCTCCTGTTCCATCTCACAGTGATGACATCAGCACCACCTAGGGCCAATTTGCACTGGGCATGCCTCACTCTAAGCCCCACACAGCCCCTCGCCTATGAGTCTTATGGGAAGATGTTGTCATCCTCATCATAAGCTTCATTTTCCAGATGAGGAAACAGCCCAGAGAGGTGGAGCCACCTGTCCAGAGGTTGGCCTTAAGTCCTCTGTCTGTCTGCCGCACCCAGGAGCTCAGCCACCCAGCGATCGCATCTCCTGACAGTAACTGGTGGTTGCCCTCGGGAGACAAAGTGTCAGCACAGGAAATGAGTTATTGTGTAGCCCCGCGGTCCTCAAGCAGGATGGCGTTGGCAATGACTGAAGATGTTTTTGGGTGCTGCTAGCATGGGTAGGGATGCTGCTAAACACCCTACGACGGCCCCCACAATGGTGAAGCCCCCAATGACTCCAAGAG
Source organism: Ateles fusciceps (assembly GCA_036589455.1). Lineage (NCBI taxonomy): Eukaryota > Metazoa > Chordata > Mammalia > Primates > Atelidae > Ateles > Ateles fusciceps. Next base: position 489,323 of record JAZHEH010003238.1, read on the forward strand.
ACATGCACACATGCATTCACAGCAGCATGACAACAGCCGAGGGGTGGAGGTGACCTGGGTATCCAGTGGCGTGTGATTCAGCCTTCAAAGGAAGGAAATTCCGACGCATGCTACAAGATGGATAAATGAACCCTGAAGACATTATGATAGGAGAAATAAGTCAGACACGAAAGGACAAACACTGTCTGATCTCACTTCTCTGAGGTTCCTGTGTTGAGTGCCAGGGGCTGTAGGAGTAGAATGGGATGAGTGTTTAATAGGGGCAGAGTTTCGGTTTGGAAAGATGAACAAGTTCTGAGACGGGTGGTGGTGACGGCTGCACAGCAGTGTGAATGCACTGAAAGCCACTGCACTGCACGCCCAGAAATGGTCAAGACGGTTACCAGGGTAAATTTTATGTTTTTGTACACTTCGCCGTAATTAAAGATTTATCCAGCCCCAAATGTCAGTACGCTGAGCCTGAGAAACCCTGGTTTCTCCAAAGAAGATGCAGGTGTCTGCCGCAGCTGCTAGTGAGCTCAACCAGGAGCCAGTAAAAGGCGGCAGGGCTGGGCCGCAGAGGCAGCTGTGCACCTGGCTGCCAGCTCAGCTTTGGCGGGGCCCGTGAGTCTAGCTGCTTCTTCCCCCGCTCATGGGTTCCTAGAGAACAGCCTTATTTTACTCACACCAGCTGCCTCAAATACTTTTCAGAAAAACTACTTGTGTGAATTAGCACTGCAGAGATTTTCAAATTTTTTGGATCCAAAAAAAAAAAAAAAAAATTGGTGAGGAACTGACATAGGATTGCCCACTTTGTCAAGAGTGTACATTAAAAGAAAGTAAATTGAAACATTTTAGAAGGCAACCTTCTGCAGTCACCGTTCAGAAGAGGAAGCGACATTAAGTCTCAGGAGGCACACGATCTCCAGGGTACTTTAAGTCAAAGCAGATGTGCCCTGCTCACCGCTCTAGCTGCAGTGTCCACCCCTCACACCCTCGACTCTGGCACCTCCCGTGGCCCCTTCTGAGCCACGCTGGCATCCTCTCAGACTATCTCCCCTCTCTTCTCCACCCCATCTCTGCACTGACCCTCAGCTCCAGCCTCCGATTCTTGGCCTTGGCATCTCTGACTCAGCATCGTCACAGATATGCAGTTGGCAGCGGGGCTCTGAGGCTGGACACAAATGTAAATCACTGCATATGGACGAGACAGCCCAGGACAGGGGCAGGCCCCTCCCGGCCCTGGGACTCCTGGGCCAAGACCCCCTAGCTCAGACATGGTCCGTGGCCAAAGGCATGTGTACCAAATGCCCATTTTTTGTCCATTTTGTCCTCAGTACACCCAGCCTGCTGCCACCGTGGAGCCTTGCACAGGCTGGTCCCTCTGCCTTACCCGATTGTCATGTGGCTGCCACCCTCTTGGCATGTAGACCTGGACACACATGCCAGACCCCTTCCCTGGCCACTCTGTGTGAGGCAGCCCCACCCACCCCTCCCCGCTGGTGCTCTCCAGCACACACACCCAGCAGAAACCAGGCAAGACACATCTGTCAGCTCAGCCCCACAACATAGCCCTGCACAAGCAGGGCCACAGGGGCCTGCTCTGAACACCATCACCACCGCCTCCGCTTTGCAGATTAGGGTGTGGAGCAGGCCCAGGCAGCCTGGCTCTAGAGCCCAGACTCTTTCCCCTGCAGGGCCGCCTCTATTTGTTGAGTAACAGGCAGAAGAATGACCTGCCCAACCCTGGTCACTACCCCAGAGCCCAGGACACTTTTCCCCTCAATTTTTTAAATTATAAAATACGCGTTACATAAAATGTACCATCTTAACTATTTCTAAGTACACAGTTTAGTGGTATTAAGTTGATTCATAATGTAAACCTATCTGCCCCTCCATCTCCCCATTCTGCATTCCCCAACCCCTGGTACCTGCCATTCTGCTTTCTGTCTCTGTGAATTTGACTGCTCTAGGGACCTCACAGATGTGGAACCCTGCAGTATTTGTCCTTCTGTGACTGGGTTATTTCACCTAGCACGGTGCGGTCCAGGTTTATCCGTGTTGTAGCGTGTGTCAGCACTCCCTTCTGTCTGAGGCCGAGTCATATTCTGTCTCATGGTTAGCCCACACTGTTTATCCATTCTTCCATCAGTGAACACCTGAGTGGCTTCCACAGCTTAGCCGTTGTGAATGGTGCTGCTGTGAATGTGGGCGTGCAAGTACTCTCTCTGAGTCCTTGCTTCCAATTCTTTGGGCTACACAACCAGAAGCGGAATCACTGGGTCATTGGGTAATTCTATTTTTGATTTTTTGAGGAAGCTTTGTACTGTTTTCCATGTGGCTGCACCATTTCACCAACAGTGCACAAGGGTTCGAAAATCTCCGTGTCCTCACCTAGGCTACCCTTTAAAGGCCCCGAGCTTCTTTCTCCAGCAGCCCCTTGGGCAAGGTGACTGCTGCCTCCCCCTCCCAGTGTGGGCCACCATGGAGCTGGCACAAATAGTCACATGAAGTCTGGTGTATGTGCCCTCTCGGGGCTTGGCAAGCTGGAAGCTGTGGGCCAGGCTGAGCACCCATCGGCAGCCCCGCACCTCTGGGCAGTCTACTGACAGTGCAGCTACCCCAGCCTCCCCCCACGCCCGGGCACTCACCAGCCGGTGCCTGGCAGCCTCCCGGATCCAGCGGATGTTGTCCATGTACTGTAGCTTCACAGATGCCTTCACTGCAGGGGAGAGGAGAGCAACTGTCAGAGCCCCTGCAGGGGCACAGACCTGCCCTCAGGCAGGCTGCTCAGCACAGGCCCTGCCACTCATCACAGACCCTGCCCTGAGCCCACCACTGAGCCAGGACACAAGGTAAGGGAGCCCACCCCACCCCACCCCACCCCTGCCTTCCTGAACTTGGGAACCGGCAGTGCCAATAGCCCCATGAACTAATCCACAGCTGTGCAGTGCTGATGCAGTCGGTCCCTCCACTAATAGCTATTCAGTGCCCACTGTACTCCAGCCCCCAGCAAGGCACCAGGAATAAAGACCGCTGTGGGCCATGAGGAATACAGGACTGTGGCGAGGTGGCCCCCAGGGTGGTGGGTATGGGGGCTCTCTGAGGAAGTGGCCGTCAAGCTGAGTGTAAAGGCTGGGAAGGAACTGGCCACCAGAAGCTCTGAGGGGAACAGCATTCCAGGCAGAAGGAACAGCCAGCGCAAAGGCCCTGAGACGGAAATGAACTTGGCCTGGGCAGGAGCTAGCCAGTCAAGCTCACGGAGGGTGTGTGCATGTGAGGGGGCACGGGGAGCCAGCCTGACCAGCTCCTGAAAGCAGTCTGGTAATTTTCCAGAAATTGTGTAAGCCAGTGGTTAACACAGATCCAAATTATACTAAACATGAAGGCAATAGAAATCCCTCACTCCTGTGACTTCACAGCCATTGACTAATATCTGCCTGGTGGCAATGCCACAGTATGTGCGCTGCAGAAACGTGGAGCCAGGACAGCACGGCTGGAAACCAGCCAGGCCTGGGGTCTTTAAACCAGGGGGCCTCGCAGGTGCAGCAGCTCAGGGCTTCTTTCCGGAGGGCTGGTCATTTCCACCGGCTGCCTGCTGTCTCTCGCACCTGGGAGGCCCAGGAGGCATCTGACCAGACCCCCAGGAGAAGGCCCTTGCTTCTCCTGCCCTCCTGCCTGGGCCCCTGCCCGGCCCCTCCTGCACAGGTGGCCGTGTCTCCTCTCCACCTGGCTCTCCTGCCTGGGTCTGTGTAACCCGGGCCCCTGCCCAGCCCACTGAACCTGGTCAGCAGCAGGGTGGGAATGGGCCCTAGAGATGTGAAGCGCACAGCAGTGGCTGGTGACCCACACAGAAAGGCCACCTGACCTGCAGGAAAGCTGCAGAGAGACCAGGGTAAAAACTGCAACAATGGAGGAAGCATCATAAAATAACCGCAAAACAACGTCAGACCCACTCAACAAGAACAAAGGTGGGTTAAAAAACAGGCGGGCCATGTAGACATGGAAAAACACAACCCTCTGGTGGAACCAATGCTCAGCATCAGCAAAACCCAGGATGAACGTAGGGAACCCTGATGCATAGAAGACCCTTTCGGACCTGGTGGGTGTGGAAGGCCAGTGGAAGCCCCATGTGGAGGTGGCATCATCACGGATGGCAGCAAGAAGGAGCCAGAAGCACTGCTGTCAACACTGCCCCGGCAATGTGCAGGGGGAGCTGGGTCTGAGAGGACCGTGGTGTGCTTAGGGCTGCCCAGCGATCCTGGCCTCAGCCATTGCTGCCTGGCCACCCTAGCCCTGGACCATCCTGCTTCAGCCACTTTGAGGGGCTTTCTGTCACTTGCAGCCAGAGGTCCTCACTGGCAGAGCTCAGGACAGCACTGGAGGGCAGAGGCTTGGTGTGGGTGGGGCCTGTGTGTCCATAGCTGAGAACACTTGGGGACCAGGAGCTTTGAGAATCACTCAGGTTTCTTTGAGTCCCTTTGTGTTGCCAGCTGAGCACCCACCAAACTCACAAAGTCATCTGTACCCGGGTTCCCTCCCAGAATCTGCTGCTAGGTGGGCCTGCTATGGAAGCCTGTCTCTATGGAGGCAGGAGCTTTGGGGGACCACACACCCATGGGCATCCCCCACCAACAGCATCACCTCCATCAGCAATGGCTTCCTCCAGCACAGATGTGGCCAGTTCGTCTGTGACCGCCAGGTCCTGGGGGTCCCCCGATGTGCAGACCCAGCGGAAAGGCCCAAATCCCTGGGAGAATATGTCCCTGCAAACACAGATGCCTCCTCACACTGGGCCCGCTGGCTTGGGCCAGGGAGAGGGGTGCAGGTGTGAGCACACCAGTGAGGATAGCTCGGCGTCCAGAAGTGGGGCATGGAACCCCTAAACCGTCATCAGACAGAAAGTTCCAGGGGCCTCCCTGTCCCCCTCTCTGTGCCCAGTTCCCCCAGCCCTCTGTCCCTACCTCCTGGCTGCACCATCTCTAGCTGTAGGAGCTGGGAGCCAGGACCTGGGCAAACAGAAATGCCCTCAGTTGCTATTACATATGACAAGAAAAGCAGTCACCAAAAAGTGACAGTCACATTGAGAGGAGAGTCAACCTGGGGTCGTGGCCTTGGGGAACTCACCCTAGGTGAGCTTATCTTCCCAGGAGCCAGGCTCCAGGGCAGAGCTGTCCTAGAGGGAGGATGCTGTGACCTGGGCCCTCCCTGGGTTCCTGCGCTTGCTAGGCTGGGGGGTGCCTCTTCCTGGGCAGCCCTTCCTCTCTGGAGTGCCAGCTGCCAGTGCTCAGCTGCCTCTGCACCCCACAGGGAGCCTGATGGGGAGTGGCACTTGCCTTTCTCATCTCCATTTCTCTCTAGTCCCATGTGGCACACACTGAGGACTGGCATATCTTCCAAAAGCCGTGTGGGACCCCTCCCAGCCCACAGCAGACAGCCTAGACTCGTCAGCTCAGCCCAGCCTCCTCTCTGGCTCCTGTCCTTGTCCACTGCTTGTCCTGGGCTGCTGGCCCTCCCCAGACCTGCCCCCATGGCCAGAGCGGCTCACAGCTCCCAGGGCCACAGCAGGTGCTGGGCTTCATCAGCTGCCCACATGGGCCTGTGGCATAGGATGGTAGCTCTGCACCATTCAGGGGTGGGTGTTTGCCAGGAAGTGGCCTTGGCCTCTGGGCCCTGCAGTCCCCCTGTTCTAACTGAGGCCCTGCAGGAGGTGTCTCTCATCTGCATTTCCTCCTCCTCTGCCTGTCTGTGGTGGAAAACCCATGGACGGAGCCTGGCCACTTTGGAGAGGTGTGGAGGTCTCAGTGCATAACCTCAGGGGTGGTCAGAGGCTGAGGCTTCTCCAAACTAAATGCCCAGGACCCAGACCCTGAAGGAGGCAGGGGCGGCACTGGGCACACTAGACGTGGCAGTTGCCCATCACTCACCCCATGATGTGCTGCACGTAGGAAGGGTAGCGGAACTCCGTCCTGCTGGCACCTTTCTTCTCCACATCCGCTCCTGTGGGCAGAGCCTGGGCAGTCACCACCCAAGGCAGGACACCCAGGGCTACCCTAGATGGCAACTTAAACACAGGGCCCAGTGGGAGGCTGAGGAAGGACCCTTTTTCAAGTAAAAGAAGAGAAAAGCAGGGGCAGCTGCGGCTGGCATGCCACCATCTGTGTGGCCGGGTGCAGGGTGCATCTGCTTGCCATGGACACCGCATCAGCCTCCAGCACCAGAGCCTGCCACCTACAGGGAGGTGGACAGGGCTGGGGGGGCTTCCCACTGTGGACACCATGCCTTTTGAATCTCATACCCCGTGAAAGAATTGCCCATTTTACAGAAGGAACTTTCCATCATGAAAAAGGATAGCTGCAATTTTGGGACTGGAGCTTGTGCCCAAGTCTTGAACCTGCTCTTCTTATGGGACTTTATGTCCTAAAGCACATGGAGAAACGGAGGCCCAGGGAAGCCGAGCCACCCAGGAGGGCCGGCGTCCAGAAGGCCTGGCAGAGGCACAGCGAAGCCTTGGTCGGGACTCGCTGGGCCACCAGTGGCTGAGTGAGGTGGGAGCCAGGTGCGTGGCCCCAGAGGCTGAGCCCAGGGTCGTGGCCCCTCCCCTCTTCCTCCCTCCTACCTGCTCTCTGGGCCTCCAAGAGGAAGGCGTTGCCATAGTCCCAGAAAAAGAAGTTCTCCTCCGCCAACCTGTTGATGGCTGAGACTTGCCTCCTCAGGCTGCAACAAACCATAGGTCAGCACCAGCATTGCGAAGCTCTGGAGCCCCCTACATGTGGCACCCGCAGCCCCACCCACCATGCTCCCTGCGGACTGCTGCCTAGACAGCCCCTGACCCTTGGGTCAGCCCCACCCGCCTGGAATGCCCCACTCCTGGCATCTGGTTAGAACCTCTGTACCCTTCAAGACCCAGCAGGCAGCACCTAAACAAACATTTTCTGGTCCCCAACCCCATCAGGCCCTGGGGGAAAAACAGATGCTCCAGAGAGGGCCTCACACCTCAGGATCTACTCAGTGCCATGCTGGACTGCACTGGGCATTCAGCAAATGTCACTCCAGCTTGTCCCCCTGCACTGCCAAGAGGTAGGTGTGTCATGACCCGGTCTGATGGGTGGAGGCAGAGGCTCAGAGAGGTTTAGGTATTGCCCAAGGCCGCACAGCTGGTTGCTGGAGAACCAGGTGGCAGCCAGAACAGAACAAGGCGATCTGCCCAGGCCAAATGCTTCTGCTGCCCCCAATCCTGAGTAGCACCTTTCCTGGACCAGGTCCTTGAACACAGCAGGGTTGGAGGCCATGAGGCTCTGGGCCTCTGTGAAGCTGAGCTGCACAGGGTAGTAGCCGCCATTGAATGGGTTGTGGCAGGATGTCTGATCTGACCCCAGGTCCACCAAGCACTCCCCCGTCGTGTCCAATTCGTGGACCAGGCGCTCCCTGGGGAAGCCATGGGGTGGTCAGTGCAAGCCATGCACAGTCTGGGCCCAGAGTCTGGGTCCAGCCAGGTGGGGGATCAAAGCACATTTTCCCACCCACAGATCCAGCAGGCACAGCCCCAGCTGTACCCTGCTTTCCCCGTAGAAAGAGAACCTGTGGGAAGGCTGTGGATGGGTCAGGGACAGCCGCGCCGAGCCTGGGGTAAGGGTGTGGGCCACCAAGGGTGGCGCTGAACCGAGGCTCAAAGCTTTGTCCCACAGCTCCTGGTTAGCACTGGGGTCTTTGCTCAGGTGGGCCCATCTGGGTTCCCAAGGCAGTTATTAACTCCCCACCCACCCCCCTCAACTCACCAAAGAGCCACGACGTTGCCATGGTAACCAAGGCTGAGCACCTCCTTTTGTTCCGTGCTTCCCTGGAAGGACACAAGAGCAGAACAGGTGGCCCCCTGCACCTGTGCATAGGTGTCCCAGACACACCTGCACCCCAGCTGCACACAGGGCAGACCCAGGAGGCCACCAGAGGTATCATGTGCAAGCATGGGGCCCATGGGAGGGGCCATGAAGCATGCCTGCAGAACCCTGACTTAACTATAAAGGGAAAACCCAGACCCAAATACCCCAGACCAGAAAACCAACATGGCAGCAGCAAAACTCTGCCTGGGTGATCCATGGAATTCGGGTTATTGATGTGGGACCTCCACAGGGATCTTTATAGAACCCATCCAAGGTGGTCCCAGAGTTGCAGAATTCACTAAAAATGATTCCCAAAATTATTTAGAAAAATAGAACAAGAAAAATCAAAGCACATTTTGGAGAACAGAAGCTTTGAACAGGCCTTGCAGGTAGTAGGGGTATCAAAAAGCAACAATATGGAGGGAAGGTGGTGTCCCGTCCCCCTCCCTCCCCCAGCCCCGCTCCGTGAGAGACCAGATTTACTGTTCCCTGGGCGTGGCCTGGAGAAGCCTGAGGAAGCCAGGCACCTCCTCTCCCCTAGGGGCAAAAGGTTGACGAAGTAGGAAAGGACACACAGCCCCAGGGCAGCAGGGAGGCCAGTCTAAACCAGAGCTTGTTGCAATCCCAGCTGAAGGACCCCGGCGGGGAACTGTGAGCTCCTAGGAGCTCACTCCATTCCCATCGGTCTTCCCCAGCTCAGGGGCTACGGAAGTGTGGCAGACAGGTTGCTAGAAGCAATTCCTTAAACTGATTTTGATGTATGTGTACGTGTGCTCATGTGTGTATGTGTATATGTGCATGCATGTGTACATATATATGTATAGGTGTGTATATGCATATGTGTATATATGTGTGAGAATATCTGTGACAGGCATGTGTGTATGTGTTGTGTTTGTGTGTGTGTCTGCATGTGTTTGTGGCATGTGCATGTGTCTGTGTGTGTATGGTGTTTATGTGTGTGTGTTTATGTGTTTGTGCTTATGTGTTGTGTCTGTGTGTTTGTGTATGTATGTGTGTGACTGTGTTATGTGCATGCATCTGTTATGTGTGTTTGCATTATGTGTGTGTTTGTGTGCGTGTATGTTTATGTGTGTATGTGTTCATGTGTGTATGTTATGTATTTGTGTGTTTATGTGTATATATGTATGTGAATTGTGTTGTGTGCATGTGTGTGCATGTGTTGTTTGTTTATGCATGTTTCTGTGTATGCATGTGTGTTGTGTATATTTTCATGTGTGCATGTTATGTGTGTTTATGCATGTTTGTGTGTGCCTGTGTGCGCTGTTTGCATGTGTGTGCATGCATGTGTTGTGTGTCTGTGTGTGTGTTGTGTATTTGTGTGTCTGTCAGTATGTTTATGTGTGTTGTATGTGTATTATGTCTGAGTGTGTTTGTGTGTGCAAGTATGTGTGCATGTGTGTGCTGTGTTCAAGCATGTGTGCATGTGTGTGTTGGCGTAGTGTCCTCTGTGTATGTATGTGCACGTGTGTTAAGTGTGCATGTGTGTTTGTGTGTTTATGTGTGTGGTTATATGTGTGTGCATGTGTTGTGTGTGTTTATGTGCATGTGTGTGCGTGTGTACAGGCACACACTCAGGATGCTAAACAGCCTGAGTAGAGATGGGAGTTAGTCAGGAAGCCCTTCACAGCACACCTGGAGTGTGGAATTTCTTCTATCATTGATGAAAATTATCTGAGAGTTCCGAAGAGGGTGCAATGTGGTTGGATTGGTATTTTAGGATGATCTAGGTCAAAATAGTTTACTGCATTATTTCTCAAATTTTGTTTACATTTTCATCCGAAACAGCTTTTAAGCCCCTGTGGAGATTCTACTTGTAGCCAGGTGGGGAACCACTGCACCGATGTGCCTTCCCCAAACAGGACTCTGCTCTGCACAGTAAATTGAGAAGATGCTTCAAAGACAGCATCCAAGCAGAAGCCCCCAGGGCAGTCTTCACACCGTCCCACTGAAATACCGCTGAAGACATCGCCGGGGCAAGTGGGCAAGGGAGAGGGCGAGAAACCCACAGCTGCCCCTCAGCCCTTTAGCACCATGGGGGAAGCTCTGGCCTGGAGCACAGGGATGGAGCGCACGCCTTGCCAGCTTGCAGATTGCCACTGCAACAGTGTGAGGCAGCCCCTACCATGGGCCAGCTCTACCAGACCACACAGCAAGAAAAACAAGACTCACAGAACCAGGGCGGAGCATGGGAGCCCCGAGAAGGCTGTCTGAAGCCCATCAGAGCCAAGTGTCTGAGCACCAAGCCCGCAGCCCAGCAGCCACCTCCACGCTGGCAACAACGGAATGTTGGAGGCCCTTCCCAAGGTTTCTGCCCTATCACCATCTGTGGGTCAGCCCCTGTGTGCGTGTGTGTGTGTGTGCATGTATGTGTACAAGTGCATGTATGTGTGGTTGGGCAGCTGTCAGGCATTAAACAAGCCCACACCAACCTGCCCCCCCAGGAGTCCTCTCATGGTTTCCCACTGCCACATGTCAGGTGTCTGGAGTCGAGCTTGGAGCTGTACCTGAGCCTCTTGATGCAGTGGTCCAAGCTGTCAGTCACTTCCATCAGCCAGCCCTGCTGGTGGCGTTCCTCAAGGGCTGCTTTATCCACCTGGGCCATGAGACATGGGGCCACTCGGTTACAAATCTTCCCTAAGTGTATCATTCTCAACTACGAAGGCGCCATCCCCCTGTAGGTCCCTCAATTTTCTATAACACAGTCTCAGGGCAGACACCATGAGCTACCCTCTGACTATTTATTCCTTCTCCTGCCTCCCTTATCAGCAGAACCCAGGTGGGGTTCAGGGTGACACAGTTCAGTCCCAGGAGATGATCTACGTCCAGGCTAATCACAAGGACCTGTCCACAATCTCCATCCTCCCTTGTAGATAGGAACATCAATTTCATCCAAGACTGACCAATGAGATAAAAGAAGGGGGTTTAAAGATAAAATTTTCCTGATGAAATAGAGTTGTAACAGACACTTCCCTCTCATGTTCAAGAGGTCTTCCTGTCTTGAACATGGATGGGATGGCTGGGGTGGGGGCAGCAATTGTTTCTGCAAGGGAAGCCCAAGGGAATCTAGAGATATTAGCATCACTGAGCTGCAAACCAATGCCAGCACTGTTGGTTACATGAGAAAAATAAGACCCTACTGACACAAGCCGCTGTAGGTAGGTTTCCTGTTACCTGCAGCTCAGTGCACTCCTAACAAGCACAGGTATGTATGACACAGGTTTGGCATCAACTGAGTGCAGATCCCACTGGCGTGTATCGCCAAGGCTTGCCTCAAGGCTCCTTGCCTCTTCCACTTCCTACTTCCCTTCCTCTCCTTAGCACCCACCAAAGAAAGATGTGAGAGCCTATTACAGTTGGGACATATTTGTCCTTCAAACCTCATGTTGACATTTGATCCCTAGTGTTAGAGGTGGGGCCCGATGGGGGGGGGGGTGTTTGGGTCATGGGGGCAGCTTCCTCATGAATGGCTTGATGCAGTCCTTGCAGTAATGACTGAGTTCTTGCTCTGTTGGTTCCTATAGGAGCTGGTTGTTTATAAGGTCCGGCACCCCCCTCTCCTCTCCCCCACTCTCCCTTTCTCACCGTGTGACCCACCAGTCCCCCTTCACCTTCCACAGGTGAAGCTTCCTGAGGACTCACTAGAAATAGATGCGGGCACCATGCTTCCTGTACCACCTGCAGAACTGAGTCAAATAAACGTCGTTTCTTTATAAATTAGCCTCAGTTGTTCCTTTATAGAAACTCAAAGAACTAAGATGGGGTCACTGAGGAAAAGCTGTCTGCACTTTCTCTATGGAGGATGCCTGTCTGCCTCCCCCACCTGTTCAAGATGGGGAGTCTATGAGTTCATTTATTCACACAATTCATTCCCTCCCCTCTGTATTTCAGGGATGTGGTGGGATACAGGAAAGCCATACCCATAAATAGACAGTCACAGTTTTGTGGGAAGGCAAAGCCGACAGGCATTGCCCATGCAGGGTGACGGACACTTTGAAGGCAGGAAGCTTACACCGCCATGGGACCCCACCTAGTGAGGTCCAGTGAGGCTATTCGGAGGAGGCGAGGGCGGGTTGGGCGAGGGAGGATGAGAAGAAGGGGTCTGTGGTGTGAGGGTTCCTGGAGGAAGGAGGGAGGGAGGGAGGCAGGCAGGAGCAAAGGCCAGGACCCCCCAGCTCACCTCTGCTATCACGCCGATGCACCCCACAATGACCGCAGCCTTGGCCTGAGCCCCCACTCATTCCACCGAGCCCAGAGGTGACAAAGACCTTCCCAGCCAAATCCTCGATGCCCAGGTACCGACGTGCAGCATTCAACACGGTGAGCTGCAGGGAGAAAAGGTGGGGGCTCGCTGCCCACTCCCAGCCCGCCTTCTCCACCCGCTATGCTGAGACACCCACAGCCAGGCATGGCCCCATCTCTCACCACAGTGCCATGGACGATTCCCTGGGGACCAATGTAGCAGTAGCTACCTGCTGTCATCTGGCCATACCTGTCACAAGGAGAGAAGCCCAACCCAGGGCTCAGCCATTGCCAGGCCCAGGTCCTCCCAGCCACTCCCTTTAGAAGGTTGAAAATTAGTATTTAACTACCCAAGAGGCATTAATACATTCTCCTTTACATAAAACAGAGAACACAAGAAGGCTATGGACATCCTGGTCCCCCTTGCCTCCCAGACATTTTACAAGCAGATTTTGTTCTGTTAAAAACTGTAGTGTAGGGCTGGGTACAGTGGCTTACACCTGTAATCCCAGCACTTTGGGAGGCCAAGGCGGGTGGATCACAAGGTCAAGAGATTGAGACCATCCTGGCCAACAGGGCGAAACCCCATCTCTACTAAACATACAAAAATTAGCCAGGTGTGGTGGTGGGCACCTGTAATCCCAGCTATTCGGGAGGCTGAGGGAGGAGAATCGCTTGAACCTGGGAGGCAGAGGTTGAAGTGAGCTGAGATCAAGCCACTGTACTCTGGCCTGGCGACAGAGCAAGACTCTGTCTCAAAAAAAAAAACCAAAAAACCAAAACAAAAACAAAAAAACGTAGTGTAATTGGTGAAGAATCACTTTGGGGAATATTTGGCGGCATGGACTCCAGCTGAACATGCACAGAACGCCCATGCTACACGCTTACACCAGGCAGAGACACACACAACGATGTTCACCACAACTTTACGTGCCGGGGCCAAGACCTGAAGCTGCTGAGATGCACCTCCACTGGAGATGAGAGAAGTGAGTGGCAGTGTATGTGCCCCATAAAATACCTAGTAGCAGAAAGAGACAGGGCCTTGCACTGTGTCATGGAAGCAAGCCAGATTGAGAGGCAAGAGGGTTAAATAAGTTAGTGCAACTGAACATTGCAGGTAAAGGAAGAATACGTGAGACCTGCTTCTTGAAATGCAACAATCTCCTAGTTGTCTTGTGAAGGTGGGAAAGGCAAGGCACAGAGGCCAGCTCGAATGGTCTAACCACCTTAATTGCCAAGTCCTCGTGCATAGAAAGTGTTCGGAGGACACAGGAGACATTGTCAACTGGAGAATCTAGGATGCAGAGAGAGATCTTTTCATTGTAGCTCCATTTTTAATGCTTGATGAAACAGTGTGCATCGCTGGGTGCAGTGGCTCATGCCTATAATCCCATCACTTTGGGAGGCTGAGGTGGGCGGATCACCTGAGGTCAGGAGTTCGAGACCAGCCTGGCCAACATGGTGAAACCCCATCTCTACTAAAAATACAAAAAATTAGCCGGGAATGGCGGCACACACCTGTAATCCCAACTATTTGGGAGGCTGAGGCAGGAGAATTGCTTGAACCTGGTAGGCAGAGGTTGCAGTGAGCTGAGATTTCACCATTGCACTCCAGCCTGGGCAACAAGAGCAAAACTCTGTCTCAATAAAAAAAAAAAAAAAAAAGAAAAAAAAATAGTTTGCATTACTTTATAACAAACGACAAGCTGTCACTTCCTGAGAAGGGGTGTGAGAGACCTCTCTGGGGCAATGGCAGCGTTCTGTGCCTAATGGGATTTGGTTGCACAGATGCATACTTTGTCAGAACCCAAAATGTGGCGCACGTAAGATGTGTGCATCTCATTATATGCAAGTTTCACCTTAAAAGAAAAAAAACTGTAAACAAATATTGAATTCCAGCCAGTAATATTTGTGATTGACTGAGATGCATCAAAAAAACAAGCTGAATGGATGGATAGGTAGAGGGACAGACAGCCACACGAGAAGGTGAGTATGGTAGGTAGCATATTCATCACAGACATTTGGTGACATTCACTGTAAATTCGGTGAATTTTCTGTGTGTTTGAAATTGTTCATAATGAAATGTTGGAAAAGGTGGCATCTAAAATTGTAGGTTCTCTTGCATTCAAGAATATAAAATTTATAAGCATATACATAAAACTACTAGAGAATATGTTAAAATAAAATTAATTGTGCTACCATTCTGTGATTGCGTTTTTCAAGACTTGCATTTAATATCACCATTTTGCTTTATAATGACCCATGGCTATTGGGGAAACACCGCCTAAATAGACTGAAATAGCAACTTACATTGTAACCCCCAAGGCAAAGAGCTTCTCATACTCCGTCCGGGAGGAGTAGTTGGGAATGACCTGGAGAAGAGGATGGGGCAGGGAGTGGGGTTGAGAGCTTGGAGAGTGAGCACAGATTCCCGGCAGGTGACGGACAGTGTCAAGGCACTGGGCTCTCCTCCCAGCGTCAGCACCCGCTCTTTGGAGCCCTGGGCAGGAGCTGTGCCAGCTGCTGGGGGACCCACCATCCCGTTGGTGATGACGAGCCGTGGGGCGCTGCGGCTGCTGGGGGAAGAGGCCAAGCGGGTGCCCACTGTACATGACCAAAGTCTGCTCCTCTGTCATCTTCGACAAGTAGGACATGGTCAGCCAGAACTGGGGGGAAGAGTAGAGCATAGGGACTCTGTCAGCGGAAGCAGCACCCCACGCCCAGCCCCATACCACTGTCCACGCTCAGAGAGCTCCCGCAGGCCCCCAGGTCTCCATTCCACTCCGGTGGCCCTGGTGCCTCCCTAAACACCACCTCACCAATTCCTGTAACCTGAAACTTCCCCACATACTCTCCAATGCTGGAGCCTCAGGCACCAGAGAGGCAGAGGCCTGTGTCCTGAGCCACGGGTTTGTAAGAGCCTAGGCCAGAGCACCAGACTAGGGGAAAGGCCAGGGTGGGGTGAGGCCACACAGTATGCAGTACCTGAGCCCAGTTGCTGAACACCTGCCCATTTCCTCCATAGGTCACCAGCTCCTGGGGAAACTGAGGAAGACGTATGGTCATCTGAGATGAGGGCCTGGGAAGGGCCTATGGAGTCACAGACAGGGGAGAGAAAGGGCCCCCATCCCCTGGAGGCCCAATAAACCAGAAGGGTGACGGACATATCTGCAAGACACCGGCCCCGGCTGCGACTGGAGCAGGGGCTCAGCTTGGGGTTAGGGGCAGATCTGGGTCTGGGGTCACTCTGGGAACTCAGCCTGGGTCAAAGGCAGGGTTCATCTGTGACCAGGGTCTGGGGCCAGGGCCAGGGTTTAGGGCATTCCCACCTACTAGGTGAAGTGGTCACATTCTAGCAACATATTGCCCCCAAGGAATGCAGGAACACACCCTAGAGGCATTCCATTCTCAAATATGGGGAGCTGCTCTATAGACTGGCTCAGGGTGCCCATGACAGGCACATGTGGCCAGATCCATGCCACCCAATATAGTGGCCACTAGCCACATGTGGCTTGTCAGCTCTGCTCCCTGCACAGATACATCCCTGGTTTCAAAGACTCAGTATGAAAAAAATGTAAAATATCTCATTAATAATGTTTACATTGATTATATGTTAAAATAATAATATTTTGGAGCCAGGCGTGGTGGCCGGTGCCTGTAGTCCCAGCTACCTGGGAGGCTGAGGCAGGAGGATCACTTGAGCCCAGGAGGTTGAGGCTGCAGTGGGCAAGATCGAGCTACTTCACTCCAGACTGGGCAACAGAGACCCTGTCTCTTAAAAAAAAAAACAGTAAAAAAATAGATTTTGGATATATCAGGATGAATAACATACGGTGTAACCCTGTTTATTTTTACTTTTTCACATGTGTCCACTGCAGCCACGGTGACGTCCTGGTTTTGAGGCTGCACTACAGCCACGAATGCAACCACTGGGAGAAGCTGAGGGAAGGACCAGGGACCTCTCCTACTAGCTTCGCAACTTCCTGTGAGTCTATAATTATCTCAAAATTAAGAGCCTGAAAGCATGACACGTGTGTCTCGCATTCTGTTTCTGCTGGGCAGTGCTGGGACTCAGTTTCCCTGGCTATTACCTGGGCTACGGCAGGATCCAGGTTGTTCATGATCATGTGCATGATGGCGGCAGCCGCTTTCATCCGGCAGGGGTACTGCTCCACTGGGTAGGCCCTGCAAGGCAAAGCCCAGCCGCCAGGCTGCCCTTCCTGCCAAAGTGCAGCATCCAGCCCCGCCCCACCCAGCCCCTGGCTGAACAGGCAAGGACAGCCAGACCCAGGGTCTGCAGAAGCGTACAGTGGGAGCTCCAGTGCCACTAAGGCAACTCTGTGGCGCTCAGTTAGCTGAAGTTCTTACGCTTCCAGGGAGGGGGCGTTCAGGCCCCACCCCAGTTGCCCTCCCTCCTCACTTCACATGGTCCCCTGGGAGATAGCTGCTGGCAAAGCAGAACTGACGGCTGCTCTCCAGAAGCCTCTCCCTCTGGGTAAGCTGAGTTTATTTATTTGTTTCTTCATTCATTCAACAAACACTTTTGGGCACCAATTCTCCAGCAGGTGCCAGGACCAGAGGTACTGGCTGGAGTGAGGAACATGGCTCCTACTTTAAAGGGAACAGCATTCCCTGGGATGACTCAAGGCAAGCCTGGGCCGCTGGCACATTCGAGAACAATCAAGTGCAGAAATGCAGACTCGAAGCCCCACTCCAGAACTGCTGGGTCTGAAACTGGGGTGAGGCCTGGTAGCCCACATTCCCACAAGGCCTCCAGGGGTGCTGTGCACACTGTGGCTTGAGACCCTCATCAAGATTGTAGGGTATTTGAAGTCACTGCCAGAGCTCCCTAAGCTCTCCCTACCCTCTGGCAGAACGACAAGCCCTGGTTTTTGAAAGAGGTTTTGTATACAATTTGGCTCCAGAATTGCACAGGACTGGCTGCACAGGACAGATGGGCCGGGTCTGAGAGACCTGAGAAGCTGCCCCCGTCTTCTGGCCAGGCTCAGGGGCTGCAGCCAGCGCTCGGCTCCAGCTCCCTAGGTGACGACACAGAATCTTCTCTCCCCTGCCTCCTAGTCTGGACAGACTGGGTTTCCCCCTCACTACTGACTCCCCCATGTTCCTGGCCCACAGCACTGTCCCTTGCAGGAGCTGCCTGCCCCTCTGGGTCCCTTTGAAGCTGTGCCCACAAGGCTGACCTCATTTCAATGTCAGGGCAAAACCGGTACATGTAGATGTGCCCATACAGTTGCAGCTCCTGGGCAAACTCTGGGGCCAGCACGTTCTGGACATCGGGGGGGGGGAAGTAGCGCAGGGCATTCCTCAGCGCCAGCTGTGGGAAGAGAGCGAAGAGATGATAGGGGCTGGGGCTCCGGGCTTGGCATTCTGATGCCCCATAATGGGCCATCCTCCTCCCACATGGATTTGCCTCTGCTCCACTCAGAAGCCTGTTGCCCACCGAGAGATTGCCTGGTTCTCACCCCAGACGCATCTACAGTGTCACCTCCTGCAGAAAGCCTTCCCTAATTGTCCCCCTCCTGCCCCTTTCATGAAGGCAGACTGATCCCTCTCTCTTCTTGCTTAGGGTGAACCATCTGTTCTGGGGATGGCACTGCTTACCCCCAGGGAGGGACCAGAGAGGGGCCTGCCTGAGGCTTGTGGCTATGGTGCGGGATGCAGAGGCTCCAGCGGGGAGAGTAGACCTGACAAAGCCTTAAGTATCCTGTGCAGGTGCATACAAGAAAAAGCTGTCAAAAACAACATGTATTTACACACACACATGAACTCTTGATCATGAGCCACAGGAAGCAATTGCTATGGCTGCCCAGATACACACATCCCTACTCCATGGAACAAGACTCAGCTTTCCTATGTGGGTTCTAATACACCCATCCTCTCTAGCTCCTTTCATTTCACTTTCAAATCAATACTGCTTGCATCTCCTAAACTGATTTCACAGCCTGCTGGTAGGCGGTAGCTGCAGTCTGAGGCCACTGTCCTCACTGTTCTAAAGGCAGTGCCAGCCACAGCCCTGGGGCTTGACGGGACATTTTACTAATGTGCTACACAAGGAGGACCTCTTTCATAATCAGTTGTGTCAACTGCATTAGAAACACTGTTCAGGTAATTACACAGCTCAGAAAGTACAACACAGGTTCTGTGAAAATTAGTGCATTTAAAATGGTGTCAGTTGATGGAAGTGACTCAGCCATTCTTAAAAGTGAAATGTGTAAGAAGCTCAATCTGTTCTGAAATGAAGCACAAACTTGTGCCCTCAACAAACGAGATACTGGCAATTTTTCCAAAGCCTAAATACAGCCCCAAAGCTCTGTTTGCCACATTTTCCTCTTGTATAAAATTTCCATTTGCTAAACATTGAATTTTTCTTTATTGCTGAAATTCAGTAATTTAGCCTACATATGTCTTAATGTCGATTATTTTATATCAAGGTTTTTTTCTTTCCAGGATAAACTGTATCTTTTTATCTGCAATTTCACGGTTTTATTTAGTTCATGAAAGTTGTCATATATTTTGGCTTAATACTTCATCCTCTGTGTCTAAAGTTACCTAATAGGCCTGCAATCAATATTCTTCAAGTGGGGAAGGAAGGCTGACTCTCACTGGCCTGGATTTAATCCTCCACACCTCTGACTAGGGGCAGCTGTCAGCATTAAAACAAGAAAACGGGGCTCACACATGTCACGTGACCTGCCCAAGGCCCTGCAACAGGCCTGTGGATGGCCTGAAGGACGGCCCAGTGCCTCTGTCTACCCTGGCAACCTCAGTAGAAGAGGAGTCTCAGGCTGAGCAGTGCCCACTGTCCCCAGGAAGGGCTGCGTGGTGTGATGGGGCCCACCCACCGCTTCCCGATGACCACGGAACAGGGGGCAATGCTGCACTGACTGCATGCAGCTCCCTCCAGAAAGAGCACAGCCCTGCCAGGACTTTTATATGTTTATGCTACGAAAATATAAGGCCAGGCGCGGTGGCTCCTGCCTGTAATCCCAGCACTCTGGGAGACCAAGGTAGAAGGATCAGTTGAGGCCAGGAGTTCCAGACCAGCCTGGGCAACATCGAGAGACCCCCATCTCTACAAAAAATTAAAAAATAGCCACGCATGGTGCATATGCCTGTGGTCCTAGCTACTCAACAGGCTGAGACAGGAGGATGGCTTGAGCCCAGGCATTTGAGGTTACAGTGACCTATGATCACGCTGCTGCACTCCAGCCTGGACAAAGCCAGACCCTGTCTCTAAAGTGTTTAAATATATACACACACACACACACACACACACACACATATGTGTGTGTGTATATATATATATAATTGAACTGTTGAAACACGTAAAGGTAAACCGGGATAATCTGATATGTAATATTTGTGCCAAAAAATGAGGTTTACAAGACACTAAGAAAGCAAAGAAAAGCATGATTTAATATCACTGCACTTTCACCATTTCTTGATTGCAGCCCAGTGAAACCTGCTTCAGATTTCTGACCTCTGGAACTGCAGAAGAATAAATACGTGTTGTTTTAAGCCACTGCACTTGTGGCGATTTATTACCGTAGACGTGGGAAGCTAATACAGGCAGTAACGGAACCCTGCCTCGGGCTTCAGGGCACCTGTGCCACCTGCGCCTGTCCTGCACGGTGGCTGAGCACCAAAATGAAAGGATGCCAGCCTGCGACGTTGTTCAGCCCACAGAGCAGTGTGTGTGTGTGTGTGTGTGTGTGTGTGTGTGTGTGTGTGTGTGTGTGTGTGTGTTCAGCCTAGGACTTACTTTCATTCTAACCTGGCAGTCAGCTTGTGGGGCAGTAGCTCGCTTTAAACGTCGCCCACCTGAAAGTTTCTGACTGTCACTATTTCTGCCAGAAATCATGGCCATTATCCAAATGGCTTTGTTTGAGTCACCCCTGTTCCTGCACTCCTCTAGCCCAGCCTTCCTCAGGGTCCTCACCAGCTCCAGGCTGAGGCTGCGTTGAGAGCCAGGAGCTGCAGCCAGACTTCCTGAGTGCGGACAGCACTCTGGCTTGCATGGGCTGCAGTGGCTTTAGGCCGCTCTGGCACGGGCCTGCCACATGGCACACACACACTCCCCCTCTCTGACTGCCCCTTCCCCATCTATAAAGTGGGCATAATAACAGTACACACCTTGGAGGACTGCCCTGGGGACTCAATGAGTTGACGTACTTAGAACAGCCCCAGGCACACATAAGTACTTGTGAGTGCCCAGATGTCAAAGCTGTCATCTCCCACACTTGTGGGCCTCCATGCTGCCCATCCTTTCTTCTAGCCAGACCTCTGCCCACCCCACCCCTCTGGAACCTCCATAGAAGTCTTTATACTCTGGGGCGGGGGTGTTGTTAAGCAGCAGGCATGCCCCTATTCAGAAACCTTCATGGGCTCCCTATTACCCGTCTGATAAGGCCATGCTGCTCCTGGCATTCAGGGTTCTCCATCAGCCAGCTGGGTCTGGCTCTCCAAGCTCAACACCAAGCTCCGGTCCACACAGAACTTCCTCCATCCTGACACACCCCAGACAGCCCCGTCTCCACATCTGTGCTCACTGCCTCCCCTTGTCTCCAAACTCTTGGGCCTTTCTTCTTTCTCAGGCTAAGAACCCTGCCCAAGCTGCCATAGCCACCTCTTCCAAGAAGTCCTCTCAGGTTCCTCCTGCAGCTGAAATCTTATGCAATGTTAATTAGGGCTCTTAGGGCAACTCTTATTCATTCAGCAAACATCTGCCGCTGTCACTGCAGATCCCAAAATGAACCCGGTGGAGACCCCAAAATGAACCCCTGCCCTCAAGAAGTTCAGGAGAGGAAGATTTTGGTAGTGACAGGGACACAGATGCGCAGCCATCTTCAGATCTGCTATCGGATGCCCAGCACGGGCACTTGGGTGGGGTGGATTTGGGAAAAAGTGTCACTAGGATAAACTGCGAATGGGGGAGGTACTGAAGACATTTCTAACGGGGGAACTGATCCCGTCATGTGACTGAAGTTTCCGTGTGCACGGTGAGAGCTGTGTCAGGCGCATGCTGAGAGTGTCCTGATTAACTTGGCAAAGGAAGACCCCGCTCCAGTCACAGAGAGATCTCTGTTAAACACCAGCAAAGAATGATGTGCACGTTAGTTCATCCAAATAGTGAAACACTACGCAGCCATTTGAAGACAGGGCCCTCTAAAGGCACAAGAAGGAATAATCTGGGAAAAACCAAACGTGTATAGGTGCTTCCCCATGTATTTTTAAGAAGGATCACAGACGTTTTCTGCACCCCACAGATGCATAGAGTGTGTTTCTGAAACTCTTGAGTAGTTTTCAGTAAAGAAAAAGTGGGAGGAGAGTCTATATAACCGTGTGGCCTACTTTATTTCACTTGGGCTTCCCCACAACCTCCTGCTGTCATCAGTTTCATCTTCAGCTTACAAACGCAAAAAAAAAAAAAAAAAAAAAAAAAGCCATGGCAACTCTGGAAGGTGAACTGGGGAACTTACACCTTTATACATTCGACTTCTTATCCCAAAAATTATCTTCCAATACCCATGTTAAAGATCAACAAAACACATTTAAATAAAAAATAGAAAGCAAGCCGCACGACTCAGGGAGCTGCCCAGGAAGGAGAGGCAGCTCCACACCCGCTCCTGCTCCAGGATGCCCTGGACCCTCCAGCAAAGGGGAGCACACCCCAGCAAAACCCAGGTGGCCACTCCTCCACCTGGAGGTGCCTCCTCCTCCCAGCACAAGACACCCTGGGAGCTGAACACAGCCACAGCGCATCACAGGGGGATGTGCAGGTGGCAGGGCCCTCCCTGTGCTCTGCGGTGAAGGTCCAGGCACCAGCGCCCAGCAGAGAGGTGACCAAGGGGGAAGAAACATTACCACCACCTGGACAACCGTGGAGATGGGCCAAGCGGAGGGGCGAAGGGACTGGACCACCGGCTTGCAATCTGCCCCCAAGTACCTGAAACCTACCCGCCCTCTCTCCAGCACCCACCACCTACTCTCCTCTGTCCCCACCACCCAACACCTACCCTCCCCCACCCCCTAACGCCCACCATCTACCCTCCCCCCACCCCCACCACCTACCCTCCCCCTCGTCTGCCCAACACCCACCACCTACCCTCCCCTGCCCCCTAGTGCCCAACACCTACCCTCTCCGCCCCCCAATGCCCACCACCTATCCTGCACCACCCAACACCTACCCTCCCCCCACCCTCAATGCTCACCACCTACCCTCCCCATCCCTCAGTGCCTGCCACCTAGCCTCCTCCTGCCCCCCCAGCACCTACCACCTACCCACCCCCACATCATCCCAGTACCCACCACCTACTTTTTCTCCACCCCTCAGCCCCCACCACCTCCCCGCCCCTTGTTTCCCAGCACTCATCACCCACCCTACTATCCTGCTGGCTTCTCCTCCATTTCCTTTTCCCTCCAACACCAGCTCCACCTGCCCCCAGCGCCCTACTTCCACAAGGACACCCAACATACTCCTAGCCCCCCAACTCCCCCTCCACTCCACTCCCACCAACCGGCTTCCCCTTTCCTCAGCACTGGCTCCACCCTGAGCGATCCCCCACTGTCCCCACTGCATCCTGTTAGGCCTCTGTGGGTGGCTTGGGAAAGGTCAAGGGACTCCGGTGCACAGGGCAGCCGTCTTTATCTGGGGAGGTAGGATTCCTCTTTAATCTTTATGTTTGCTTGCAGTTTCCACTTCTCTAGTGTTTCTGAAATTCTTGAGTAGTTTCCAGTACAGAAAAAGTAGCAGGAAAGTCTATATAACCGTGTCACCCACTTTATGTAATTTACTCTCTCCACGACCCCTGGTGTCACAATTTTCATCTCAAGCTTACAAATGACAAAAGGCATGTTCCCAGACTGGGCACCGCCAGCAAGTGTGCACCATCCCTGGCCTGCTTGGCCATTAGGTGAGGGGGATGCTGGCCTCAGCCCACCTCGCCCCAGCACCCGCCTGCCGGCCACAGGGTTCAGCCACACAGCCGAAAGTTCTCCAGAGGTGTGGGGGAGGAACATTTCAAATGAAAACAAGAGCTGACCTTTGTGCAAATGTTCTACGTGTTGGGGTGGACCCGGTGCCGGGTGTAACACTTCACACCCACCCAGGGCCTCCTCCCACTGGAGGTGACCACAGTGCCACCACTGACCGGTCGCTGACCTTGAGCCTCAGGATCCTCATCTGTAAACAGGCATGGCGATCCTGCACCCGAGGGAGGCTGCACACAAGAGACAGAGTCCGCCACCCATTGCACCCCACTGGCTGGATTCCCTGGAGGCCAGGGTGGATGGCTGAGGAGCTGGCTGAGGAGCTCCCACTGGGAGGGCAGGAAGCCGGGGTGCTCACCGTGGAACACCTGGAAAACGTCTAGAGGCCAAGGCCTCAGGAACATGGGCCCACTGCTTACCTGCTTCTCTGCAGGGCTGAGGCCAGGGGTCCTGACTGGGGCATGGGGCACCCCAGCCTGGCGTCCTCGGTTCTTTGGGAGGGGCCGCAGGGGCAGGCCAGAGCACAGAGCCTGGAGGCTAGACATGTGTGGCTGAGATGGAGGTGGAGGCCAGCACTGTGGGGAAGCCAGGAAGAGACTGGGCAGATAGGGCCAAGTGGGGGGGACCTCCAGTCCCAGGGCCACTCCTCCAGCCCCTCATTGGGCGCTGGGCCTGTGCAGGGAGCCATGTGCAGGTCCAAGGGTCACTGGCCTCAGGCAGGCCGCCTGCAGTGCTGACCAGGGGGAGGGCAGTGCTCTGCAGAAGGCAGGCTTCACGCTGGGGAGCAGGGCTGGGCCCCTTTCCCCTTCCAGGAGGGCTGTGCTGTCTGAGGAGTTTTAGGGGGTGGGTGGGGCTCTAATGCTGGGGTGTGCTGTGGCAGCCCTCGGGGGCACCACACCAACCAAACACTCCATGTGGGGATCTGCATCTTGACGATGGGGGAGATGGGGAGCCATGCGACACTGAGCCGGGCACAGAGTGCAGATACCCTCTCCTCCTGCTACCTCCCGCTGTGGGGGCTGGGTGACAGGAACAGTGTCCCCCAAGCAGGAGCTGAGGAGGGCACACCGCTCCACCCCCTCCCAAAGCTCTTTTCAAAGGACCTGCCTGAGGGATGACCCTCATCCCCAAATACATTAACAACTCTGCCAGAAAGCATTCTTCATGAGCCCTATACTACTGAAGGGGGAAACCAAGGCCCAGGTCTCACTCACATAGCCAAGAAATGGCAGCAACTGAATTCTAGCAGTCCCGGGGAGGTGACCCACCTGGGTGTACCCAGCTCAGAGCCTGACCAGCCCTGTCCCTTTGGCCGTGTCCTGTCTGCACAAGTGGGTGGCGCTGGGCCGCTCAGCAGTAAAGGGGCAGAGCACGGTTAGGCAAGCCACAGTACAGGAAACGCACGTGGAAGCCCAGCTTCCTCTGAGCGCTTGCTCCTCTGAGAGCATCCTGTGAGTCAGCCCTGAGGGGTTCGTTGCCCCATTTTATGGATGAGGAAACAGGTGGGGGGGGTATGGGACTTGCCCAAGGTTACACAGCCAGTCACAGGAAGAGCTTGGATTGGAGCCCTGAGGACCCAGAGGTCTGGCTCTAGCACCCTCCCATCCACGCTGGCCCTTTTGCAGCACAGGGAGGGTACCCTTAATGGGGGTGATGTGAGACTGTGATAGAATAAGAAACGGGTTTTTGTCTCTTCCCTGTTCCTGACACAAAGCTCCTAGGGTCCTGTAGATAGAAACTCTAGGGGAATCTTTTGTTTTTACATTTGGTCTTTGAACTCTGGTTCCTGACATAGAGCTCCTAAATCTGTTGGAATTTCCTGGGTGACAGAAGCGGAGCTCTTTTGCTCTACTGAGAGGACTCCTGGCAGATCCCTGATCTCCTCAGGACGGGGGCTGGTTGGCAAGGGAACCAACCTGTTATTAGAGGGCTGGAATTTTCAGCACCCTCCTGACTGGGGGAGGAGGGGAGAAGCTGAAGGTTGAGTTGATCACCAAAGGCCAATGATTTAGTCAATCGTGTAGGTCATGAAGCCTCCACAAAAACCCAAAAGGACGGAGTTCAGAAGAGCTTCCCAACAGCTGGGCACAGGCAGGTTCCTGGAGAAGGCCACATCCAGAGAAGGCACAGAAGCTCTGTGCCCCTTCCCCACACGTTGTCCTGGGCATCTCCTCCATCTGGCTGTTCATCTGTATTCTTTGTACTGTCCTTTGTAAGAAACCAGTACACATCAATAATAAAGTGTTTCACTGAGTTTTCTGAGCCACACTAGCAAATTAAAAGAACCCTGAAAACCTCAGTTTATAGCCAGTTGGTCTGAAGCACAGACGATAACCCATGCTTGCAGCATCTGAAGTGGGGGGCGGTCTTGTGGGACTGAGCCCTCAACCTGTGGGATATCACGCCATCACCGGCAGGTGGTGTCAGAGTTGAGCTGACTGAGACACCCAGCTAGAGAGGACACCCAGCTGGAGAGCTGGCTGCTGGAAAAAGCCCACATGCACTTGGTGACTGGGGCTCATCGTGTTGTGTGAATGAAGGAGGAAAAGGTTTGTTCTCACACTGGGCCTGCCACGTCTCTGCTCCTCACCAGCCTGGGCCACCTGGGACAGACATGCAGAAAGGTGCCCAGACTTAAGCATCCCACACGCAATCCTTCTCATGCCAGGCGCCACTGCAGGACCTAGGAACAGAGTGCACAAGACAGAAGAAGTTGCGTGACCTGGACGCCAGCGGCCAGCACCTTCAGCTGTCTTTTAAGGGTGTCTTCTGGTGACCCTGAGTCTACTCTTCCCACTCAGAGGGCGGCTACAAGGTCTGGAGAATTAGCAGCCCCTCCCCACCAGCCCAGGGAGCAACCCCTAAGAACCCCAGGTCCCCTTCCCCCTCAAGGTGGGGAGACTGCACCTCGGTCAGCTGCTTCCCCTCCCCAGCTCACCTTGCACCCCCCCAACAGACAGACCCTCAACAAACTGCACTGAGACCTGGTCTCAGGGTTCACTGCACAGGAGGCCCCTCATCTCACGGCTCAAGAGCAGCCAGAAATCCAACAGGTTTTCTGAAACCTCCTGAGTTTTAAACGTCTGCAACCAATTTGTGAAAAGGTGAACATTGTACAGAAGTCGTGTGGATGGCTCCATGCCGCATCCCAACTGGGCTAACTGCACTGCGGCTCTGCAAGACCCTAGCACTGGGGGAAACTGGGCAAAGGGGACACGGGATCTCTCCTCCTTACAACTGCACACAAACCTAGTGACCCCAAATAGTTTAATTAAAAACAAACAAACATTGCCAAACTATTTAAAAGTATACAGATCTTGGCTGGGCGCAGTGGCTCATGCCTGTAATCCTAGCACTTTGGGAGGTCGAGGTGGGTGGATCACCTGAGGTCAGGAGTCCGAGACCAGCCTGGCCAACATAGTGAAACCTCATGTTGGAAACAGATGTCGGAAATAGATGCTCAGTGTCGCAAAGAAAAAATTAGCACTGAGACAAAGGATCTTTCAGCAACACAATTTTTACTTCCTGGACTGCAGGAAGGGTACCCTCACTAGTCACTGTGCCACAAGAGTACAATGAACAAAGGAAAACACACCAATGTATTCCTTAAGCGTATGGGATTGTCCTTACTGCTGTGTCTGATCTCCATTGGCTGGAGTCAGACCTCACAATCTAAACTAAAACCCAACTGGCTAACAACTTACAACTTTTCTAAACAGGTAAAAGCAATGGAGAGCTGGGACATTCCTGCGAGCACAGATATTTTGGTTAAAGTACAAGGACATAGAATGTACTATGTGCCTGTAAGCACAGAATGTCTAATAGCTACATAGGATAGGGCTTAACAAAGTTATTAGAACGCTTATTCTTTAACAAGAAAGGAAACTTTAAAAAGGAATTATTCTACTTTCCACACCCCATCTCTACTAAAAATACAAAATTAGCTGGGCACGGTGGCAGATGCCTGTAATCCCAACTTGGGGAGGCTGAGGCAGGAGAATCACTTGAACCCAGGAGGCGGAAGTTGCAGTGAGCTGAGACCAAGCCATTTCACTCCAGCCTGGGTGAAAGAGCGAGACTCCATATCCCCCCAAAAATATTAATAATAATGAAGATCTCACAGAAGTTAAAAACGGCAGGCTGCGAGGTTCAAACAACCCTGGCTACACCACTCCCTAGCTGTGTCCTTGGGTAAGTTACTGAGCCTCTCGGTGCCTCAGTTTCCTCATCTGTAAAATGAAAGTCTATTATGTACTTCATGGAATGCATCTGAGGATCGCATGAGATAACATGCATGAAAGGCTTAGAATAGCACCTCACATAGAACACGAACCAGACAAGATGAGGTATTATTTTTCTAATGGTTTCCTCCATGAAAAAGAAAAGCATCATCTCTCCCAGAGACAGCTCTGTCTCCTCTCCTGGTCCCCACCTCTTCCCTGCCTTCCACAGAGCAGCAGAGGTGGCATCTGTGATTCAGCAGTTCTGCATGGACGGCTTCCCTCTGTGCTTAGAAAAACCCACCCTTGGGATCTGGACTCCCTGTCTGCCTGTCTGACTTCACCCATCCACTCTCTCCCACTCCAGAGCCTCCCTGCTGCTCCTGGGACAAGCCATGGTGGTTCTAAAACATGCCCGAAAATTCCTGGGCACTGCTGGCAGGCGTGGCCCCACTCCTGAGTCTGGTCCAGCCTCAATAATCTTTGCGTAAAAGGCAGCCCCAGGCCAGGTCAGAAAATGGCCACACAGCCAGGCTCCATGGGAACAGTCCAAGCACATGGGGCCCCAGGCTGGAGGGTGCCCTAGGAGGTCCCAGGCTGGAGGGTGCCCAGGAGACCCCCCAGGATGAAGGGTGCCCTGAGGGGATCCTCAGATTGCTGCCCAGCAGAGCCCCCCGACGGACACCACTGGCCAGTGTGAGTCAGGACACTCGACCTGGGTGAGCCTCCCAGTGATACAGTGCCAGCTGCCATCTGACTGCGGCAGCCTGAGACTCCCATGAGAAGCACTCGGCCAAGCCCATTCCCCCACTCCTGATCCACAAAATTATGAGCAAAATTTAAATGGTTGTCTCAAGCCGCTAAATTTTAGGGCAGTTCGTTACCTAGCGACAGCAACTGGAACATCACCTTAGGGCCTCTGCAATGGCACCTGCCAGCTTCTGTTCCCTGGAGTCACATCTTCCCGCCAATGCCACCTCCCCAAGGCCTGCCCCAGCAACCTCCTTACACCAGACACGCTTCCCATCCTGGTACCCGCTGTTTTCTTCACAGCAGCATTCACCGCGCCATCTCTTTATCAAGATTTTCCGTGCTTCCCACCTGTAATGGAAATGCTGTGAGGGCAGACACTGCATGGGTCTCACCCTTTCACTGGAGCCTCAGCCCTGAGTGGGTGTCCTGTATCTCTCGAATGAATGACTGAATGACTGAATGAATGTGAGTCCCTGGGAGAGGGCATCTTCGCAGGGAAGCTCCTGAGGCCCCGCGTGTCTAGCCAGACATCTGCATCCTCCCACCCCAAGACCCAAGACCATCTCTCTACCTGTCTCCAGGGACATCTCCGGATAAAGGGCTGAGATGTTATTCCCAATTTTGGCCACCAGGTGGCAGCACATAAGGCGCGCTGAGGATTCCAGGGCTGGAACTGGGGACAGGAAATGCGGGGTCTGGGGGAAATTTGGAAGGCACCTTTGGATGCGAGTTAGGGCCAGCAGAGAATGCGGATGACCTGGAATCCCTGGGTCGTGGGCCAGTCTAGGGGTAGGCTGGAGGTTCCCAAAGGCCAGGAAAGTCATGATAAGAAGCTCTGGCTTACTGTGAGTGGGGGACTCCCACCTCTCTGTCCTTAAGAACATCAACACCATTTAAAGCTGTATCACAAAACCAGCAGAACTATTATTCGCTTAATATTCTTCCTTAAAAAGATCCACAACTTGAATAAATGTAATAGGAAGAAATTTTTATTTCACCACTGTTAACAGAAACCAGTCACTCGCCAGAAACAGGCAGTAACCGAAAATTAAATTAATTACTAATATCAAATACTTACTTGATACTCAGTGAGTGCCAGGCACCGCTGCAAATATTTCCCATATCTCATTTAATCTTCACAATATGGAGGTTTAGGATTATTCCCCTGTACAGGGAAATGGGGCACAGAGAGGTGCAGTGACTTTCCTAATCTCCCACAGCAGTAAGTGGGACCAGGTGGATTTGGAGTCACCAGATTTTTCAGAGAGCAGTTTAATAACCAGAGCCTAGAGTGTGGAATAATAGGCACTGGAGACTTGGAAGGGTAGGAGAGCGGGCGGGGCGGGAAGGATGAGGAATTATTTAACAGGTACAATGACATTATTTAGGTGGCAGTTACACTGAAAGTCCAGATCTCACCACTACATATTATATCCATGTAACAAAACTACACTTGTGTTCTTTAAATTTATACAAAAATCTCCAAAAAACCCTGGAGTTTAACACAGTAGCCTATCCCATGCACTCACACTGCTAAATGTTGGCTCCAATGAACTCATCAGCACACACAGTGCCAGCCTCACCCTCCGGTTCACTGCTAGCCTTACTTCTGCACAGCAAGACCCTGCAGTAGGGCCGTGGGCTCCCACCCACTGGGCTAGCTGGATGTATGTATCTTTCAAAGTCTGGACTTACTCTCACCTCGCCCCCTCCATCCCCCAAAACAGACACACAAAGGCGCACACAGAGTCCCTGGCAAGTCCTCAGTGCTCACGTGGTGCCCAGAGCAGTTGTGGGTGACACAATGAGGTACAACAAGCTCCATGCCCAGGAAACCTAAGCTGAGACCCTACCTCTCTGTCCAGAGTCTAGCCCGACCTGCATGAGCTAGATTCAGGCAGGACCTGGAGACCCCGGAAGGAAAGCAAGGCTGCAGGGTAGCCTTGGGTGGAGGAGAAAGGGAGTCTTAGGCCTGCTACTGAGGGCCGGGGTCCCGGAGAGCCATGGACAGCGGGACACTCTCCTAGGCTCCTTGGCTCATCCCAGATCAGCCCTTGGGCCCCTGGCATCTAAGGCAGCAAAAAGGCAACGGGACACCTCGCGGGGGTGGGGGCCATGCCACGGCGACAAGGCCTCTTGGCCTTGGGTGGATGACGGCATCCCTAGGCAAACCCTAGGGGCGGGGCCTGGGGCGAGGGGGCTTCCCCAATCAGTCTCCACCCTCCAGCCCTGGACTTCGGCCCCATTTTATCGGGTGAGGGTGGGGGCACGAAAGAGGACCGGGCCCGCCTCCTCAATCCCCAGGGAGTCGCAGGGGCTCGTAGTGGGCTGGGTCCCGCCGCCGTGCTCCCCAGGCCTGTGCGGCGCGTCTTGGTAGGCGCTGCGCTGCCGAGGCCCGCCGGGCTGGGGGCGGGTCCTGGGCCCTGGCACAGTCGCCCCCAGCAGGACGCAGCGGACTGTACTCTGCCGCGCGCCAGGCACAGCATGTGGAGGCGCTGCTGGCGGCGGCGCGGGCTGGTGGCCGCCTGTCTGGGCACCGCGCTCCTCCTGCTCCTGTGCGCTGCGCCCGCGCCCTGGGCCCAGGTGAGTGCTCGCCCGCCCCGCCGCGCGCCCACAACCAAACGCGGCTCCTTGCGCTTCCCACCGCGGCCTGACCCCTCGACGGCGGCGTGGACACCTGCCATCTCCTTCCTAGCTGGGGATAGGGGTGGCGGGCAGGGGGGCTGGTGGGGCGCAGAAGATGCCTCCCGCGAGCAAAGGCTCTTGCTCCTCCTCGGGAGTTATCTCCCCACTCCAGGAGCGGTGACTATTTGAGTCCCACAGCCGGTGCCTGGAGACCAGGGTCAGTTGGAGGGGGGGTGAAGGACATTTGGCCAATCCGGGAAGGCCGTCTCCCTTACCTTCGTCCCCTTCCCCTGCGCACCCGGCAGCCTCTGGGCTTGAGCGCGCTCGGCCCGTGCGCGTAGGAGGGGGAAGCTTGGGCCACTCGGTCAGGTCCCTTGGTTGTCCTACTGTGCAGTGGGTGCCACTCCCTGTTCCATCCTGAAATCCACACCGGGCAGGGCTTGGGGCTCCTGTGGAGGCAGGAGTGGCCCAAGCCTTGAGGATATTTGGGCTTGGGAAGGCCTCTGCCCATCCCTCCTGCCCCTCACACTGCCCCCTGCCCCCTGCACGTCCAGACACAGCACGCCAGACCTGGATGCCTCCTCAAGCCCATGGGATAGGGTTGGGGTCTGTCTTTCCAGCCCCACCCCACACCCCTTCCAGGAGCTGGCTGGTGGTGTGGAGCAGAGAGTCTCCTGGCAGTCTAGGGTGTGGACTCAGTGTCTGTGTCTGCCACAGCCTCTGTCCTCCCAGTCACTGAGTAGACAGATGTTTACCCAGTACTAAGACAGGGCAGGGCTTGGTAGCTACTGGCTCCTCAGGGCTCAGCGTGGGATGTTAGAGGACAACTGAGCGCCTGGGTCCTGGGGAACATCTGCAAAGAAACATGCATCTTTGAGGGACTGCATGGAGTGTCTGCGTCCCCATGTCTCTGTGGGACACCTCTCTCCTGTCACCTACTCCACCCAGGTTTGAGGAATGAGAAACAGAGGTTCTAGTCCCCTTCTGGGCTTTGTTCCTTCTGACCTCCCTCCCTCTCCTGCAGAGCCTGGGAAGAGACAGCAGGTGTTAGAGGTCGGTTCTGAACCTCCTTCCCAGCCTTTGTGCAGGCTGGGCTCCCCCACCTGGCGTGTCCTGCCCTTGGCCATGAGCTTCTCACCCAGCATCTCTCAGAATCTCTGTCTGCTTCTGTCAGGCTCTCTTGTACCTCTCCCATGGCCTGTTTCTAACCATCACAGCTGTGTGAGTGACCTTGGGCCAGCAAGAGTTACTCAGACCAACCTGTCCAGCCTCTCCCACTGGCTTCTCTCCCTCCCAAGCCCCAAGCTGAAGCTTTGGCTGAGGCTGTGCTTGTGGGCCTGCAAGTGGCACTTAGGGAGGGCACCCAGCTGCGAGAAGCCGTTTTCTGCCTGGCTAGTCCTGCTGGAGGACCATGTCCTGCCCATGGCATCCGGAAATGGCCTCACTAGGGCCTGGAGTATCTCTGCAGCCATGCCTGGGTTGGAAGGGATGTGGTCTGTGGCCTGTGAGGGCTTCTGGACTGGGGATGAGGGCTCCAGAACCCAGGAGGAGTTTTAGCCCCTCCTCCCGGGAGGGGCAGGCCCAGAACTGTCCCTCCTTCTCCAAAGCAAGAGGTGCTACCATAAGTTTGGCAAGGGGCCACTGAAGGTTCCTGGCTCAGGCCTGGGGCTCCTGTTGCCCCAGGGAGCTTAGAGACATTCTACTAGGGAGAGGTCTGCGGCAGCCCCTTCACGGCCATAGCCTCAGCCCAGGGCTCCACCACCAGCACTGGCCCACTGCCTAGAGTCTCAGGGAAGAGGAGATTCCAGGAAGGTGGAACAGCTGCACAGAGCACTGCTGCCCTCAGCACCCCACCCTCACCCCCAGGGCCCAGCAGCAGCTCTGTCACCCCTGGGTCTCTTGTGGCCCCTTGGCTTCCTCTGTGTTCTTGCCTGGGCATGGTGGCCATGATTCCCGTGGCTGGCACACCATGGACCACGGACCTGTTGGTTGCCTGCTCTTGCCAAGCATATGTCTAGGTGCTGGGAGACAGTCGGGAACAAAACTTAGAAATACCCCTGCCTCAAAGAACTTACATTTTTAATATGAAAGCCCAAGGTCTCGGCTCTATATCCTCTGCCTCTGAGACACTGGCGAGAGCGGTGTTGGCACCAGGCCCCCTCCCCCATTCCACTCCTACGGCCGCAGGGCTGAGCCCCCTGTCCCAGTGTTTGGAGTCACCGGTGTTCTCCTTGGAGCCAGGTGGGGCTCTGCATCCCGTCCCCAGTCCCTGCTCATCCCCAGGGAGGTGAGGAAGCTGAGATGGTGGACCACCCGATGGCACACAATGGTAGCCTGGGCGAGGACAAACCCAACCCAACCCAGACTCCCTTCAGCCGGGAGGGAGTGGGTCTGTGCCTGTGACCAAAAAGACCAGGTGCCTCAGCCTCAGACAGGCATAGATCTCAGGGTTCAGATCACACCTCCAGCTGCAGTTTGGCTTTTCTCTGCCATAGCCTCACTCTCAGCTGCACCAGCCCAGCAAACCCAGCCCAAAGCTAGAGAGGGCTCATTTGCCACTGGTGCTAGCCAAAGTCCAAAGGAGTCGTCCATTGGCCCGGTCTGGGTCTCACGTGCCTATCTCTGAGCCAATCAGGTGGCAGGAAGGGCTGGGAGGCTCTGATTGGACAGGCCTGGGCCACATGCCTATCCCAGCAGGTGGAGCCTGAGGGTAGCCTATCAGAATCACCTGGGCTGAATGCCTGGCAGGCTTCCTCCTCTAGTGGGTTGGCAAAGGGAGGGGGGAGTGGCTGCTGGGGCCAAATCGGTAGATGTTCCCCATGCTGCTGTCCATGTTCAGGTACTGCTGGAGTGTCAGAGCTCAGAAGACCTCTGAGTACAGTGAGAAGAGGCAAGCTGGTAGTGGGCAGCTCTGCAGAACAGGAAGTGGCAATCCCATTTTGCAGAGGAGAAAAGATCAAGAGAAAGGAAGTTACTTGCTCAAGCCAGGAAGTATGGAGCCAGGATTTAAATCCCAGTTGAAACCCCAAATCCTTTTTCTTGCCATTCTACAAAGCAGGGGCATTGGTGCTGGGCTTTGAAGGCTGCATAGGAGTTTACCAGGTAGGAAAATGAGGAGAGGAAACTGCAAGCAGAAGGAATGGTACAGACAAAAGCATGGAGGAGTGAAATGCCTAGGGTGTGAAGGGATGTGCTGTGGGTGGAGCTCTGGGTCCTTGAGAGAGAGTGGTGGGATGGGAGGCAGGAAGATACCCTAAGTTGGGGTTCAGTCATGAATAGCCTTGAATGACATGCTATGGGTTGGGGTGTTCTTCCTATGACTGTCAGAGGGCATCAGTCTTTAAATAAATAGTCACTGGCACTGGCAGGGTACAGAAAAGCAAAAAGTCCCCTTCCTTGTAGAACTAACCTTCCAGAGGGGTCAACTTACACAGAAATCAAAAGACTTCAGCAGTAAAGAGTGCTGTGGCTGGAGATGAGTGGTGAGCCAGGAAGGGCGTTGGTGCACCCGGAAGGGTGGCAGTGCACTGGAGGGACTGGGTGGGAACCAGGGTTTGCTGTGAGGTGTGAGAAGCCCTGTGAAGATCACCAAGGTGGGGTGAGGAGAAATAAGAGACAGGTGAGGCATCTTCCTCCAGTCTTGGTAATTGTCCCAGGGAGAGCCCTGAGACCTAGCCAGGGCTGGCTGTGGGCAGGGGAGGTAAAAGTGGGGGGTCCAGAGGGTTCTGGAGGCACAGCCGACGGTACTGCCCAGCAAGGATCTGGGCAGATCAGGGTTCCATTCCAGATGGCCTGAGGAGTTCAGCAAATGGAGTTTGAACTAAATACACAGGGAGAGCTCTAGTTCTCTCCCCCTAAACAGCAGAATTGTTTCTTATAATACTTGCAAAGGCCTTGTCCAATGTGTCCCTCCCTTGGGCCTGATTCCCAGAAGGAATGTCTCTGACTCTGAGACACGCAGGTCACTCCAAAAAGCCCCCGGGGGAAGGAATGGACAGGGCAGAGGCCCTCGGAGGCCACGTGGGGAGCCCATGCCTGCTGGAGGGAGCTTGCTGGGGCCTGGCTGTCCTGCTTGTCTGCTCTTGCAACACTGTGACCCAGTGGAACTTATTAACCAGAAGCCGGGTGTCATCATCTCTGCTTGCTGGACTGCGGAGTCTCCAAACAGCATCCCCCCACATGATGATTGTGCCCTCATCCTGCCCGGGGTGCAAGCCCTGCCTTGGCTGAGGTGGGCGTACGGCGGGTGGTGGGCATGCAGAGGATGATGGTCATGCTTCTGCTGTAGGTTTCTAGTGCAGTGTTTCACCCAGTATCATGATTGGCAGAGGAGGACTTGCAACATGATTTGTGCAGGTGTCCTGTGTGCGGCAATCACGTGGCCTTGGGCAGCTCTCTCCCCTCTCCCTCCCTGGGCTGGCATTTCCTCGTGGGTCAGTGAAACAGGGCCCACTGGCCTGCAGGTGCCATGAGGAGGGACAGGTGTTGTGGTCAGGATGAGGAGGCACCCAGAGTCAGGACAGCATGGGCGTTAAGGGTGCAGATGCCGGTGGCCTGGGGTCAAATTCTTGTTTCTGGCACAGCAAGGAAGCTGTTAAGGCCTCAGGCAAGTTTCTTTGCCTCTGTTTCCCCATCTGTCAAGTGGGATAATGATGGTTTCTACCTGAGAGGGGTAGGCATGTCAGTGTGCACTAAGCACCCAGCACTGTGCTGAGGCCTGCACCCCCCACCACACTGCCTCCTTCTGTCTCCTCCTCCTCTTTCTCCCAGCCTCGGGCCCTGTCATCCATCACTGTCTCCCTGTCTCTGTCACTGTTTTTGGCACTCCTCCCCTGCCCCCCGTCCCTGTCCCTCCTTCCCTCCCATCGTCCTTTCCCCCTTCTCTCCCCTGTCTCCCTAACCTCCTGCTGGTTTTGTTTCCTTTTTCTAGGCATCACCACGTGGCTTTCCCTGTGCTGCTCTGAGCTGGGCCCTCCTGGGTTATACTGCCTGGCTCTCCCTGGCCTGTCTGCTTCACTGTCCCCTTGGCAGAGGGTGGCAGGGGGCCTGTGACCTAGAGCCCAGTGGAGGGGCTGGGGGACAGAGGACACAGGCAAGGGGATTTGGAATGATGGGGGATGGAGCCAGGGGATCCCCCAGTGTAGCCCTGTTTAGGGCCAGCCCCCAGCTGCCCAAGTCAGGGTTGGACCCAGGGATCCTAAATACACCCCGCTTCTGACTTCCTGTGTCCATCTGTCCCCTCCATGGCAGCCTGCCCGTCTGCAGAGCCCAGGCTCCTTGGGCTGCGTGGCAGACAGGGTGGGGCTGGGTGGAGGTGGCCCAGCCCTGTAATCACTGGCCACAGCTATTCTGGGCCTCTCTCTGGTGCCTGTTCCCTTTTCCATTCTACCCTCTGGCCCCTGGGATCTGTCATGGTACCCACTTTCCTACAGACTGTGGTCTGGCCAGGAAATGAGAGGCCTTATGCAAGGGCTAGCATTTCAGGAAGGCTGAGAGCCTCCGAGTAGCAGGGCCCTGGGGCGGAGACAGGCCGGGGTCTGCTCCTGTCACTGCGACTGCCCCTCCACTCCCTGCCCACAGACCCGGGCTGCTGAGCACCAGCTCTTCCTCAGTCCCCAGCCACAGCCCCCAGGAAAGGGACATGTCTTAATCTGCAAGATGGTGAGAAGGGCTGGCCTCCTCTCACCAGGCACCCTGCCCTGTCCTAGTTTGCCTAGTGTGGCACCAGCGGAGCTCCCGTGGCTGCTGCTACACTCAGGCCAGCGGCAGCGGCCAGACCCAGCCTGGGCCTCCCCCACACCTGAGTGACCAGCCAACATTGCTGTCCTCTCCTGTCAGCTCCTTTTCTGATGACAGTGTCGTTCCTGGGACATGTCCGGCAGTTCAGATCTCTGACTCAATCTGGAGACCGAAGGGCAAATGCTGGGCAGGTCAGTGGCCATAAGACACAGGCAGCCCTGAGCCTCCCAGGGCCTTGGCCTCCTCTGCATGGCCTGGTCACCGGAGTCTGGCCCTTGTTCCTGGGACTTACAGGACATGGCCTGGGGGGCAGACGGGGCCTGAGGTAGGCAGAGGGTGGCAGGGACCCTGGACGGTGGGCTTCAGGTACACGCAGTAGGGTTCTGGAGGACAGTGCAAGGCCCGTCCAGATGCCATCTGTTCCTCCCACAAAGCTCTGTTTATTCAGCACAGACCATGTTCTGCCTGCCAGGCACTGCACCGGCAAAGCTGGTCTCAAAGCGTGCTCCCAGACCAGCAGCCGCAGCCTCACCTGGAGCTGCTGGAAATGCAGATTCTCGGGCACCACTCCCGACCTACTGGAGCAGAAACTCCAGGGGTGGGGCTGGGGGACTCTGAGTTCCATTCGCCCCACACACACTGAAGTTTGAGAAGCACTGCTCTAGGTCAGTTTGCCAACAGACCAGTTCCTCAGATTTCCCAGGTTTACTGGGGTTCCAGAAGTTTGTCTCAAAGAAAGTTCTTGAATCTTTTCAGAGAACATATTCTTCTTAGCGACATTTATAGACTCTTCATTTTGTTGAAAGCCAAGGATCACAGAAATATTTATCTTTCTTTTCTCACATGTTCTTGAATTCTTGAACATATTCTTATGACTATTCAATGTTCTTATGAACTCTTATGGACATATTAAGACAGCCTTCACATAAATGGAATTGTGTCTTAGGTGGTCTTTTGTGTCTGGCTTCTTTCACTTAACATATGTTTACAAGGTTCAGCCATACGAAAGCATAAGTCAGTTCTTCATTCCTTTTATGGCCAATTAATAGCCCATGTTATGGATATACCACATTTTGGTTATCCATTCATCAGCTGATGGATTTGGGTTGTTTCTGTTTTGGGGCTATCATGAGTAACGCTGATGGGAACATTTGTGCACAAGTTTTTGTGTGCACAAGTTTTCGGTTCTAGGAACATACTTAGAGGAATTGCTGGGCTGTATGGTAATTCTAAGCTTAGCTTTAAGAAACCACCAAACTGTTTTCCCTCATGGATGCACCACTTGACATCCCCACCAGGAATATGTGAGGGCTCCAACCTCTCCACATCCTTGTTATTTACTGTCTGTTTAAATAACCATCCTCGTGGTGTTGATTTGTGTTTCACTAATGGCTAGTGATGCTGTGCACCTTTTCATGTGTGTATTGGCCGTATGTGTATCCTTGCAGAAATGTCTATTCAGATTCTTTGCCCATTTTAAAAATTGGTTTGTCTTTTGTTGTTCCGTTGTAAGACTTCTCCATACGTTGTTGGTACTAGTTCCTTATCAGAGAGATAATTTGCAAATATTTTCTCCCAGCTGTGGGTCATCATTTCACCTTCTTGATAGTGTGCTTTGAATATTGATGTAGTTCAATTTATCTATTTTTAAAAATGTTGTTGCTTTGTGCTTTCGGTGTCATATCTAATAAATTATCACCTACTCTAAGGTCGTGGAGATTTATGTCAGTGTTTTCACTTAAGAGTTTCATAGTTTTAACTTCAATGTTTAGGGCTATGATCCATTTTGAGTTAGTTTTTGTATGTGGTGTGAAGAAGGGGTACAAATTCATTCTTTTGCATGTGAATATCCAGTTGTTTCAGCACCATTTATTGTAGACTGTTCTTTCTCCATTGAATTGTGTTGGAACCCTCATCAAAAATCAATTTACCATAAATGTAAGGGCTTGTTTCTGAACTTTCCATGCTATGTCATTCATCTATATGTCTCTCCTAGCCTGCACCACACAGTCTTGATTATTGTCGCTGTATAGTAAAGTTGTGGTATCAGGAAATGCGAATCCTCTTTGTTCTTTTTCAAGATTGTTTTGGATATTCTGAATCCTTTCAATTTCCACATGAATTTAAAGATCAGCTGTCAATTTTGGCAGAAAAAGGCAGCTGAGATTTTGGTAGGAATTGCAAAGCATCTGTAGATGACTTTGGGGGAGTATTGCCTTCTTCATAATGTTAAGTATTCCAATCCATGAACCTGAAATGACTTTCCATTCATTTAGGTCTTTAATTTCTTTCAATGATATCTTATAGTTTTCAGTGTACAGGTCTTATACTTCCTTTGTTATCAACATCTTCATTACTTTATTATTTTTAATGTTGATTATTCATTGCTAGTATACAGAAATATAATTGACTTTTGTATATTAATCTTATATTCTGCAACCTTGCTGAACCCACTTATTAGCTCTAATGGTTTATGAATTCTTTAGGGTTTTCTATATATACAGGGTTATGTCATCTATGAATAGACATAGTTTTACTTCTTACTTTCCAACCTGGATGCCTTTTATTTATTTTTCCTGCCCAATTACTCTGGGTAAAATCTCCAGTACAATTCATAGAAGTAGCAAAAGCAGGCACTCATGACTTGCTTCTCAGGGAGAAAGCTTCCAGTCTTTCACTATTAAGTTATCTGAGAGTTTTTTGTTGAGGCCCTTTATCAGTTTGGCAAAGTTTCCATCTATTCTTAATCTGTTTAGTGTGTTTTGTCATGAAGAAAGGTATTGGATTTTGTCTAATGCTTTTTCTGAATCTACTGATGAGTGTGTGGGCTTTTTTCTATATTATATTAATATAGAGTATTACATTGATTGATCTGCGTCTATTTAGCCAATCTTGTATTCCTGGGATCCATCCTACTTGGTCATGGTGCATAAACTTTTTCATAGGATGTTATTTTGGGTTTGCTCGTATTTTTTGAGAACTTTGCACTTATATTCCTAAGGCGCATGGCTCTGCAGTTCCTTTTTCTTGTGAAGTCTTTGTCTAGTTTGGGATCTAGATAACACTGGCCTCATAAAATGAGTTGGGGAAGTGTTCTCTCCTCTTCTGTTTTTTGGAAGACTTTATGAAAGATTGGTGTTAATTCGCTAAACATTTAGTAAAATTTAACAGTGAAGCCATTTGATCTTGGGCTTTTCTTTGTGGGAATTTTTTTTATTACTAATTCAACCTCTTTACTTGTTATGGGTATGCTGAGATTTTATATTTCTTCTTGAGTCAACTTTAGGAATTTCTGTCTTTCTAGGAATTTGTCTGTTTCCTATACGTTTTCTCATTTGTTGGGCTACAACTGTTCACAGTTCTCTTATAATCCTTGCTTTTTTAACATCAGTAGTAATATCTCCTCTTTCTTTTCTGTTTTTAGTAATTTGAGTCTATTTTCTTCTTGCTAGGCCTAGCTAAAGGCTTGCCAGTTTTTGTGATCTCTTCAAAAATCACCTTACACCTTATTAATTAATATGCACAATAATATTCATGAAAAATGGGATAAAGAAGCATATGATCATATATTACTGAGAACACATTAATATTAATTGACTATATTTGAAATGGTATTCCTTAAAACAGATTTTGAGTAAAATAATAAACTTAAAGGTAAATGAATTTTTACTTATAATGGTTCATTCTAGGAAAACTGAGGAGTGCAACAAGGAACAGATAGACAGCATCCCTGTCCTCAGCCAGGAGACAGACAGACACCATGGTTGTCCTCAGCCAGAAGACAGACAGACAGCATCCCTGTCCCCAGCCGGGAGACAGACAGACAGACAGCATCCCTCTCCTCATCTGAAGATGGCTAAAACTGCTTCTGTGTGAAGCAGCATATTCCCTGATGGGGAAGCACTGAGGCCACAGGCATCCACAGTGGATCACCTAGCCTAGCAAGGTGGCACTGAGAGCCTGCAGCCCACTGTGCCATCTCCACTGCTGCCTGAACCTTTCTGGCTATCCATATGCAGGATCTGGGGAAGCTAGGCAACCAGCCAGCCTGGTGAGCCCCACAGGGGTGGGGCATGAGGCCAGGGTAGATGGCAGTAGGTGAGTTTGGGTGATCTGGCCTTTTCTAGAGGGTTGGTGGACTGGGTACCACCTTCCCACTTGTCCCCTCTTGCCTGGCACCCTCCAACTTTGGAGGGTAGGACATGGGGGCAGGAATGACACAAGACACTACCCTAGTGTAATTCTGCCCTGTTAGGACCCCCTGCTGTCTCCCACTCCACCAAGCCCCTAGGAGGTAGGCAGGACCTGGGAAGGAAACTGAGTGCCAGACATGGGTCAAATGTGCCTAGATGGGTTGGCCAAGTCCCCAAGTCTATGCAAGTCCCTCTGATGTGGTGGCAATACCTCTCTCCTTATGCCCACAGCATTTGGAAACAGAGCCCTGGGCTCCAGCTGGCTTGGTGGGGGAGAGGAGAAGCCCCCTGCAGAAGCTCTATGACCTGGACCAGGTAGGTGGACAGACCCCCAACCGAGGCATGCCCCCTCCATCCCAGCCAGGAGCCTGACAGCAACAGTGCAGATCTGCTGGCATGAGTCTGGATCCCACACTCGGGCACGGAAGGGCATCTTCCCCAAACCCAGGCTTTGTCAGAGAGCAGTGACAAGGGCAAATCTTGGGGGTAAGATGAGAGATCTGGGGTCTCCACCCACCTATCTTCCCATCCATCAACATTCTGAGGCCAGGCATAGTTCTTCATGTTGGAGATAAAAAAAAGTCAAAACAGAACCTGTACCTGCCCTCAGGGGGTTCACAGTCTAGTGGTAGCCCAAATCTCAGTGCGTGCTGCAGTGGGGAAGTGTGCAGGGAACCCCACCCCTGGTGTGATTCTCAAGCAGATGGACCAGGCAGCTCGCTGGCCCACATACCCAACTTTAGCTGGGGGCCTGCAGGGACCACACACAACCCCAAATACACACATACAACTATACCCCACCACTAAGAACCCCACACTCTGGAGCTCTCTCTCTCTCTCTCACACACACACACACACACACATACACACACACACACAGAGAAGTACTTATTTGGACAGCACGTATTGAGCACCTACTGCATGCAGGCTGTGGTCAGGATGCTGAGATCCAGCAGCAAGCAGGTCGGCCAGGTCCCTCCCCTAGTGGAGCCACCAGTCTAGCAGGGGAAGACGTCATCTGATCACCACCCACACTAATATTTAACTAATTCTGCTCTAAAGGCAGGTATGAGGTACAACAAGAGCTCTCCTGAGAGGGTCCTAGTTTAGATGGGGGAGAGGAGACCCTCTCTAAAGAAGGGACGTTGGAGCTGAGGCTGAAGAGCAAAAGTCAACAGGCAGACAGGAGGGGCCGAGTGCCACAGGCAGAGGGGAACAGCTGCGCCAAAGGCCTTGCAGGGAGCGGAGGACAGGAGAGGGTGCACCAGGGTAGC
Organism: Ateles fusciceps; assembly: GCA_036589455.1. Taxonomy (NCBI): domain Eukaryota; kingdom Metazoa; phylum Chordata; class Mammalia; order Primates; family Atelidae; genus Ateles; species Ateles fusciceps. Next base: position 531,256 of record JAZHEH010003238.1, read on the forward strand.
CTGGAGAAGAGGGCAGCCCGCAGGCCCTGCAGGTGTGCAAGGGTAGTGGGGGAGCAATGGAGGGCTTTAAGTAGGGAAGGACAGCGTCAGATTTTGACCCTTGGGGTACCCCTTGGACTGCTGTGTGGAGAAGGATCAGGGTGGAGTTGGGTAGGTGGCTGCTTCCCAGATCCCGAGGGCTGAGCTGAAGGGGCTCCTGGAGCTCATCTGGCCTAAGCGTATGAGCAGGTAGGGAGACCTTCATCACAGAGAGTGACTGACTTACCCTGGGCCACACAGCAGGCTGAGGGTAGGACTCAGTAGGGCCCTGGGTTCCAGTAGCTCTGGAGGCTTCTGAGGGGCAGATGGCCCCTCACAGCCTGAGGACCCCGTGACCATAGGGGTTTCAAGTTCCTGGAGGCTTAGCACCTTGTGGCTGGATAAATAAATAAAAACCATCTGGCCAACAAGTGCTGACCACGTGCCAGGGCCTTTAGTTCCGGGGACTCATTACAGCTACCATAAGGTGGGGCTGTTATTACCCATTTACAGACAAGGAAACAGGCACGGGGTGGCAAGTGCCCTGCGAAGGTCACAGAGCTTCTAAGGACTACGGCCAGCTGGGAATCCAGGCACACACCAGCGGGGTGTGGGGTTGGTAAGGACAGGAGCTGTAGGGTGCAGCCCCAGACAGTGGACATAGGTCCAGGTCCCAAGGGGCCTGAGCTGGAGCCCCAGCTTCCGCAGTGAGAGCTGTGTGACCCCACGCAACTCATTTCCCCTGAGCTTCAGTTTTCTCTTCTGAAAATGTGTATTCATGGGCCTACGAGCAACAGCAGTGGCAGCCGAAACTGCTTCAAGCTGTGAGGATGGTTAGTGCTCACTCATGAGCTGCTCGGAGACCCGAAGCCCACAGTTCAGCAACAGCCAGGCACCCACCATCGTCCTCTAGGTGTTGACTTCTGTCATAGAGCTGGCATCCTGGCTGTAAGAGGACTGCCAGTGCTCAGACACCTCACAGGAGGGCATCCCAGACAGAAAGGGAGTGGTGGGGTAAGGGTTTCCCCTGACTTTTCACCCTAAGGGAGTCTTTCCTGGGAGCCATCTGGCCAACTTCCCCCGATATGACCTCGGGAAGAGCCAGGTCACGTCCCCGCCAAACCCCTGGACCCAGTGCTTCAGCAATGACACATAAGGCTGCAGATGTGGCTCCCTGAGGCTGGGCTCATGCCCTGACACATCCTGGGTCTGCCGGCAAGGAAGGAGGAAGACTGACAGGTGGCCGGATGGCCAACATTCCCTGCCACAAGAAATATGTTGGATTATTTAGAAGCTGAAAGCAGACCCTGGCTGTGGGCCCCGGGACAGCCTCTCCTGGCACCATGTGGAGCCAGGCTTCTGAGGTCAGTCCTGACGGTGGAAACAGGGTCTCCCAGGTGCTTCCAGACCCCCACAGCATGGCTGAAACTGGCAGCCCTCCCAAGGTGAGGGTGGCTAAGTGTTATTTCACTTAGCATGACGTCCCCAGCCTTCACCATTTCTCAAAATGGTGAGATTTTTAAAAATTTAAGCACATGACAGGGAATTCAACACATTATAAGGGAACGTACAGTAAAGAGTAGGTTTCCTCGTCCAGGCACCTGTCCTCCCCAGAGGCCACTAGGTCCCTGGGTGTCCTTCCAGACATGTTCAAGGCGTGTAGGTAGTGTCCACTGCTGTGCCGTGTGCTTAAAGTAACTGCTTCGGAATCTCACCTACAGGCATGTATGTCCTATGTCTGTCTGTCTCTGCCTGTCTTCTCATTTTGAAAAATTCAAACATACGCAAGAAGTAGGGAGAATAGTTCAAGGAACCCCCCGCCTTCCCACCACCTACTCCCACCTGGGGTGATTGTGAAGCCAGTCCCAGCCTTGTGGATTCTGTGACTATGTCTGAACGTATCTCTAAAAGAGTAAGTCTCCCTCCATCCACCCTTTGTGAAATATTTATTTCTTTCCCTTCTTCAACATAAATATTAAGCTCTATTCTGCACTTTGGTTTTTTCACTTAGTGTATCTCAGATGTTTGTGGGATAGTTTTAAAAGCATCAGGAGCACAGTGTGCACATGCGTGCAGGAGCGTACATGGACACACACACACTCCACAAACACACCACACACACTGCACACACACACACACACCACATACACCCCCCCACCCCACACACCCCACACCACACACACACCACACACACTGCACATACCACACACATACACCCCACACACCCCATACACACCACACCCCACACCATGCACACCAGACACTACACACACACCACAAACACACCACACACACCACACACACACACCCACATACCACATACACCCCACACACACCACACACACATCACACACACTGCACATACCACACACATACACCCCACACACCCCATACACACACCACACACACCCCACACCACACACACACCGCACACACCCCACACCACAAACACACACACCACACACCACAGACACACCACACACCACAGAGACACCACACAATCACGCCCCCCATACCACACATCCCCAACCACATATGCACACCCCCATACCCCTTCACCCATCACAAACACACCACACAAGCACACCACATGCACACCATACACACAGCCCCCTACACACACATACAATAAACACCCCCACACACACCACACCACACGCATACCACAAACACCACACACCACAAATACATATCACAACACCACACACACACCACACCACATGCACACACACACACCCCACACATAAATGCCACACACTTGCACACACCACCCACACAACACACACTACACACACACACACCACATACACCACACATACCACAAATGCTACACACCGTACACACACATCACACACACCAGACACCCACCCAAACACCCCACACACCAGACATCCACAAAAACACCACACACCACACAAACACCACACAACACACACACAACATGCACACATTACACACCACAGGCGTGTACCACACACACGCACCACACACCACCTACCAAAGATGTGCACCACATGCATGCACTACACACGCACCAACACACACACCACACACACCATACACACAACACAGACAACACACAACACACACTTCATACGCATACAACACACACACAGCACACACACACACCAGACACATGTACCACATGTACCCCACACACACACACCCCGCACACATGCTACACACGCACACCACACACCTCACAGGGACATCACGCCCCACAGGCACACATCACATGTGTGTACCACACATTCCCACCCCCACTGGCGTCACACCCTCCCAAGCAGGCCCTGGCTCTAGTGTTCCTCCAAAGGCTGCTTTGGTCTCCTCTGAAATGGAAACACCCTAAAGGCTTTTTTCTGAACTGAGAACTCACATACCATATAATTCACTCTTCCAAACTGTACAATTGGTTTTCAGTATTTCTACAAGGTTTTGCAACCATCACCACTATCGAATTTCCAAACATTGTGATCACCCTCAAAAGCAGCTCAGTGTCTATCAGCGGTCCCACATAGTTGACTCAGGTTCTAGTTCAGTCTCTCTAGATGTGACTGCTCTAGGGACCTCACTAAGTGGGACTGTTTGGCACTCGTCCTTTTGTGACTGTCCTATTCACTTCCCATAACGTCCTCCAGGTCAACCCATGTGGCAGCGTGTGACAGCACCACATTTCTTTTCATGGCTGAGTCATACTCCATTGCGTGGATGGCGGCATACATGTGCCCACTCAGCAGTGCACACTTGGGCTTTCTGGGTAATGTGAATGCTGCTGCTATGAACTTCATGTGCGAGTCTCTGCATGTTTTTAGTTCTCTCGAGAATATGCCTAGGAGCGGAATTGCTGAGTCACATGTTTACTGGTTTTGAGGAACTGCCAAACTGCTTTCCACAGCAACTGCATCCCTTTACCACCAGCAACGTATGAAGGCGCCACTTTCTCCACATCCTCACCAATTGGTTATTGTCTTTTCAATTATATCCCGAAAGCGCTTAATGTAATTTTAAGAAGTTAAAACACTTTCTTTTATGACCTCTTAATACAAAAAATATAGGTAGGGGTGTTAATCTTGGAGGTAAGAACCCCCGCGTGAAGCAGGAGGGATCTGAAGAGAGGGGGAGCTGGAAGCCTGGAGGCGCTGGCCTGGGTCTCTGCATGGTTGAGGCTACGGGGGTCCAGACCTAATATGGAGAGCAGTGAGGCGGCTGGCCCGCAGCCGTGCTAGATTAAAGCCAGTCGGTGTTCCTTCTCAGAGGAGAGGCAGGCTCAGAAGGGGCAAGCTTCCCGCCTCAGCGCTGAGATGATAATTTGGGGGGAAGAAAAGGCGTGTGAGGGTGCAAAGGAGAGTGCCGATTCGTAAGTAAAGAATCAGCCCATTTATTAATGAGGCAAAGCAGCCCGACAGCCCGCAAGTGGCTGCAGTTTTCAGTTGGGTGTGGAATTAAACAGCGCTGCTTCTTGTGCAGCCTCCTGCTTTTAGCAAACAGTGAGGATCCCCTGTGTGCCCGTACTCACACGGAGCGCACTCTGATGCCACAATTCCTATCACTCCTCCTCTGAGCACCCCACAGCGTACCCAGCGCGTCCTTCTCCCAGCCTCAGCATGGTCAGAATACGTTTCTCCCAAAACGAGGCCCAGGATAGATGTCCGGGCCCCAAGCCACACAACGATCAGTGGCAGCCCTGGGGTGCCAATCTGTGCCCGGCCCAGCTCCTGCCCCCCATTCCGGAGCACAGCCTGTCAGGGCAGCACCACAGTCAAGGAGCCCTAACGCGTCCCCTTGTCCCGTCCTCTGTCGCCCGCAGGACCCGCTCACGGCCCTGGCCGAGGTGCACCGGCAGCGGCGTGACCTGCTAAGCAGCGCCTGTAGCCGCCACACACGCCGGCAGCGCCTGCTGCAGCCCGAGGACCTGCGGCACGTGCTGGTGGACGACACACATGGCCTGCTCTACTGCTACGTGCCTAAGGTGGCCTGCACCAACTGGAAGCGCGTTTTGCTGGCGCTGAGTGGCAAAGCCCGTGGCGACCCGCGCGCCATCCCCCGCACACGAGGCGCACGCGCCCGGCCGCTTGCCCTCGCTGGCCGACTTCAGCCCCGCCGAGATCAACCGCCGCCTGCGCGCCTACCTGACCTTCCTGTTCGTGCGGGAGCCCTTCGAGCGTCTGGCGTCCGCCTACCACAACAAGCTCGCGCGCCCCTACAGCGCCGACTTCCAGAGGCGCTACGGCGCACGCATAGTGCAGCGTCTGCGGGCCGCGCGCGCTCCCCGTGGCGCGAGCCCGCGGCCACGACGTGCGCTTCGCCGAGTTCCTGGCCTACCTGCTGGACCCGCGCACGCGGCGCGAAGAGCCCTTCAATGAGCACTGGGAGCGCGCGCATGCGCTCTGCCACCCGTGCCGCCTCCGCTACGACGTAGTAGGCAAGTTCGAGACACTGGCCGAGGACGCGGCCTTCGTGCTGGCTCTGGCGGGCGCGCCCGGCCTGAGTTTCCCCGCGCCGCCGCGGCCCCGGGCGGCCGCTGCCTCCCAAGACCTGGCAGCCCGCCTCTTCCGGGACATCAGCCCCTTTTACCAGCGGCGCCTCTTCGACCTCTACAAGATGGACTTCCTGCTCTTCAACTACTCTGCCCCCTCCTATCTGCAGCTGCACTAGAGGTCCTGGAGGGCCTGTGGCCACGCAGGGCAAATGCCTTTCCAACAAGACCCTGGAGGATGCAGGTGCTGCCGGCCCCAGGACCTCTTCAAGAGCTACTGCATGCACTCACCTGGCCACCGGCCCAGCGGGCACAGGGCACACCTGGCTGGGCTTGGGAGCAGCCCATCTCAGGTGGCCCTACGTGCATGTGCCTGCCTTGGCCTGTCGCTTGAGGCCTGCTTCCTCCACCTGCTCCTGCTGACAGGCACCTCCCCAGTCCCCATAGATGGGCAAGGACTTGGTAACCAGGGTTTTAGGCTTTTAAAGGCCATGTTTGGGGGTAGCTGTGTCCCTGAACCTGTTCATGGTTCATCAGAACAGAATGCTGATACCGGTGTCAGTGTGGCCCGAGCCAGTGCCCTCCCCACCTCTCCCACCCTGGCAAGGACAGCTGTGGCCAAGGGCGAAAGCCCTCACTTGGCTGGCCTCATGATGGGGCCTTCCCTGGAGCCAGCTGGGAGCTGCCTTCCATTGCCATCAGGCCTCCTCTCATTTCCCACTCAGCTGGCCCTGCCCAGGCGCCGCCTTCGGTCCTCAGTCTGGCAAGATGCTGAGTCTTCAGTCTCCATGCCAACAGAGCTGCTGGTGCAATGTGGTAGAAGGTTTTATGGGACTTTGGTGAGCTGGGAAGTTATGGTTTTGAAATAAATGTATTTTGTTACTTTTTGACTTTTTGGAGTTTCTCTGCTTCATTGGGCCCTTTTCTCTGGGAGCCTGCAGCTGTCTGATCTCAAACCACTCAATCTCCAAGCCTTTGCTTTTCCTGTTGCCAAGTGGCATAAGAAGATCAGATGAGAGTGCCCACAAAGCCTGGGTACTTCCCAGGGGTGCGTAGGAGTGAGGGGCTACATGGGGCATAAGGTGAGGAGGGTGCATGTGTAGGGGGTGCAAAATTCTGGCACTGACAACTTGGAGAAAAGCTACTCTTTCACCCTGACCTGGGCCAAGGACTGGGCCTTGTGCTGCCTCCCATCTTGGTGCGTGTGTGACTGAGAGTGTGCATGAATGTGTGAGTATATGAGTGTGAGTGTGCATATGTGCATGAATGTGAGAGAAGTGTGTGTGTGTATGAATTTGTGAGTGTAGGTGTGTCTTGGGCCACTTGACAATGAGCATCATCCACCCAGCTTTGGGGCAACAGCCAGCTATGAGAGTCCCTTGGGAGGAACTGAATGTCCCCTTACAGTGACAGTGAATATACAATGTTTTTCAGTTTGCTTGGGTGATCAATAAAAATGCCAGAACTTTGGGAAGAAGTGGGTAGGGCATGCTTGAGTGTTTGAAAAGCAGAAATCAGAAACACAAGGAGAAAGGGCAGCTTGACATGGAGGAGGCCAAACCCCAGCTGTGGGGGCCTGGGAAGCCAGGGGCCAGCAGGACTGGCAGCTCAGGCATGTCACACCTGGCTGCTGTTTGCACCATCCCCCGACTGCAATGCTATCCCTTCTCAGACCACTCTAAGGAGCCTCCCTATCAGGTCATGCCCCTCTCCGAGCTTCCCCAGAGCTGGACACCCCTCTCTGAACTCTCCCCGAGCTGTGTCCAGAGGCCCTGCCAGCAGGAATAGGGTGGCCAACTCCAGTGGACCTGGGAAGGGGCTACTGCCGCCACTGGTTTCCCCACGAGGCCACCCCCAGCCTGGGTCCTTCCCCCAGGGAGGGACACACAAAGCCTAGGGCCTTGCACCATTTCCAGAGCTCCCTGGGTGCTTTGGTTTGAATATCTGTCCCCTCCAAAACTCATGTTGAAATTTAATCCACAATGTGGCAGTATTGAGAAGTGGGGTCATTAAGAGGTGATTGGGTCATGAGAGCTCTGCCCTCTCAGATCAGTTAATCCATTGGTGGCTTAATAGATTGATTTAATGGATTGACAGGTTGATGGAGTAGGACTGGTGACTTATAAGAAGAGTAAATGAGACCTGAGCTAGTGCACTCAGCCCCTTTGCCACGTGAAGCCCTGCACCACCTCCAGAGTCTCCAGAGTCCCAGTCAGCAAGAAGGCCCTCATCAGATGCAGCCCCTAAAGCTGGGACTTTTCAGCATCCACAACTGTAAGAAGTAAATTTCTTTTCTTTATAAATTACCCATTTCAGGAGCTCTGTCATAAGTAACAAAAAAGAGACTAAAATACTGGGCCACAGCCCCATTCTTTGGAGCCAGGCTGAGGAGGGGAATGATGAGGCCTTGGACACACTGGGGCCACTGTCTTTGTGAGGTGCTCCCTGGCCCTCACATGCTCCCTTAGAGGCTACACACGCTGTGTTCTAAGCCACTGTGTGTGCAATTGTTGCACACCCATTTCGATGACACATGCCTTTGTTCCCAGCTCACTCAGCTCCCACACAGTCCCCAGTGGGACCTATTTGCTGAAACTGACACCCATCCGGATGTCTCACTCTCAGGTGTCTCACAATTAGATGTGCCCTGCCTCCTGCTGTCCTGCCCTCAGCACCTGGACATGCTGGCACTTGTCACACTCAGTCCCTTGTGCGGGCAGCTACTCCACTGCTCTCCCACTGATGTCCCCATGTGCAGATGCTGCAGGCACCCAATGTCATGCTGTCACGCAGGCACTGTGCCCACCACATGCAGCCCTGCACCCTCTGCTGTGTCTGCAGGGCCACCGTGCAGGCCCTCGAAGACTGAAGGAGCTGGGGCAGCTCTGGAGGCTGACCTTGGGGAACTCTACCTGCTCTGGCCTGCTGTGGCCTGTTTCCCTCTCTGGCTGGTGCCAGAATGTCTACATCCTCATAGATCACAGGCTGACCACCCTGTGGGGTCCCAGCTGGATCACTGGAGGACCCAAGAATGACAGAGTCACGTATGCAGAGCTAGACAACACAAGGGGTGCCCAGGTGGCTCTCCATCCAGCACCTCCTTCAGGCAGGTGATTGTTAAAACCCCAGTCCAGTGCCCACAGGGGCTGATGGCACAAACCCAAGGTCACGTGGCATTTTAACTGCCTTGAAATTGTCTTTTACTTCCCAGGTATTCAGTCTCTTAAAGTCGGACAGTACTGGTGGGACCCTTCCCAGGATGGGGTGCTGTTGCTGGGTTGGGTTACAGACTTATTTACCCAGGATGGGGTGCTGTTGCTGGGTTGGGTTACAGACTTATTTAAAATAAGTATAAGGTTGTTTTGCTTTTTTCTGGCTCTCACTGTCAGGAAAATGTTAGCCAATTTTCTGCAGTTAAAGGGTATGGCTGTTTTTTTTTCCCCATTTTATTCTGTGGCTTTGTCATCCAGGCAGCTTCCTGAGAGGCATGTTTCCAATGTTTAAAATTTAAAATAAAGCCCCAGTTTCTCGCAAACAGCGAGATTTCACACATTACGGTTTTAGAAGCACAGCTGAATGCATCTGTAGGCTTCAGCAATGAGCGTGACAGCCGGGGGTGAAGTCAAGGTCCTGGCTGCTGCATGTAGCTCCAACTGTGTGTCACCAGAGCACTCCAAGGGGTCAGCGGGCCCAGATCTCAGGACGCCACCTTTCCCCCATCACATTGTGGCTCCTGCATGAGGATACAAGTGAGGCTGCCTGGGACAAAGCTCGATGACAGTGTTTTCTGCTATCCAGAGGAAGGAGGCTCAGGGCTGGTGGGACAGCTGCTCCACTGGGCCACTCGGAGCTCTTTTGTTGCTCCCCCATCTCATGGCTCTTTTTCATGAGAGTGAACCATTTACTTTTCAACTATCTGAATGTCAAAGAGAAAAGAAGGGCACCCAAGCTTGCTTTAAAGACCCAAACTGGACAGTCCATTCCATTCCCAGTGCAATGCCATTGGCCTGAACCTAGCCCACTGCCATTCCCAGCGGCAAGGGAGTCTGGGAACTGACAGCCAGTTTCAGGTCAGGTGCCTCCATGGGCTCCCTGGCATCTGCAACCCTCTCACAGGCTCCCTCTGACCACCAGGCCTCTTGGCCTGAGCACAGGAAGGCTGGATGTACGTTAGTGCCCCTGGGAGCAGTCCTCACCCACATCTGATGAAAGTCGAGGGATAAATGCTCCAACTTTTATCCCTGCATGAAGAACATCGAAGGACAATCTGCATGGTGCCCCCTGATTTTCCCACAAGGACTGGGCACCAAGTGCCCACAGTAGCTGCTGTGGACTGAATTATATTCTCCTCAGAGTCTTATGTGGAAGCCCTCACACACAATGTGACACTATTTAGAGACAGGGCTTTTGGGAGGTGACCAGGTTGAAAAGAGGCCATGAGGTTGGGGTCTGGTGGGATTAATGTCCTCATAAGAACAGCCACTGGATAGTTCTCTCTCTCTCCCTCCCCATCTCTCCCTCTCACACAGGGAGAAGGCAGCCCTCTATAAGCCCCGAAGAGAGCCCCCATCAGGGAACCAAGGCAGCCGGCACTTTAACCTTGGACGTCAGCCTTCCTTGGAGCTGGCAGAAAATAAACCTTATTTAAAGCCCCCAGTCTGTGGTGTTTGCTACAGTGGTCTCAGCAGACTAAGCCGTGGCTGCCAGCTCAAGGGCACACTCCTTGCCTGGTTCTGTCCCTTCCCCTGTCTCCCCGCTACTTCTGTATGGACTAACTGGAATCACCTCTCACATAAACTACTCACACCCCCATCCTTGCCTCCAGAGCTGGTTCTGGGGCACCCAGGCAGAGGAGGGAATCAACCATAATCCCACAATGATGTGCTGCTTTTGTTCCACTGGTCTGAAATGCTAGGTTAGTTTGGATCCTTTTCTGTGGCAATGCCAACATAAAGGTTGTACGGTGTGTGACTGCAGGATAAACTCCTAGGACAGGGTCCCACCCACTGACGCACCGTCCACCACGCCTCCCCCTTTCCACCTGTGGCTCCGTGTTTGACTGTAACTGCTCACAGCCTAAGGGCACATGGGGGACCCAGGTGACCTCAGTGAGATGCAGGGGACCCAGGTGGCCTCAGTGAGATGCAGGGTACCAGGCCTATGTTGCTACCTGGGCCGCTGCATGAGCATTTCTAACGTTTATGGAGTAGCTGTCCTTAGAGAGTATTGCGGCACCACCCCTCTCCTGTCAAACATTTAGGCTGTCGCGTGCTCTTCTGCAAGGGCTTCCCTGCAGTAGAGCTTCCTGGGGGCTCGTTTTCTCCTTTGTGGGGATGGACATAAACCGGTGCACAAGGCAGGGGCTGCAAACACATCCCGACTGCCCTCAGAGTCTTCCTTTAAACGCCCAGGAGGGGGAGGCACAAATTAAAGACCCCGTATGTTTTTATAATTGACTCTGAATTCAGGTAATGGACTATCAACTTTTTCTACAAACCACCACCAGCTTTGCTGCCACGAGTGAAAGAGCAGGCAGCCAGCGCCCGCTCCTGCTCCAGCCCCAAACGCTCTGCGCTCCGTGTGTAGTGCAGGTGTGGACGCAAGAGAACCCGGAGAGGCTGGGAACGCTGGAAATTGGTCTGCTACCAGTTCAGGAGCTCTGGGGGCTCAGAAGCCCTCCGACCGACCTGCAAATCCTGTCCTGGGTCGGGGAGGGGAGACAGTACACCCCCAGGGGATGGGGACAGGAATGCATAGAGCAGTAGCACCCCGCAGTAGCACAAAGTGGAAACAACCCAGACATCCACCCACAAGACAGTGGACACATCATGAAATGAGAAACGTGGAAAATGAAGGAACTGCAGTGGCACCATCATCATCACATGACTTTTAGCAACTTGCTGTGAAGGGGGAAAAGTTGCATGGAGTTTGATACAATCTTACATAATTGAAAAAAGCAAACAATGTGTTATTTCTAGATAAAACTTTTTTTTTTTTTTTTTTTGAGATGGAGTCTCACTCTGTCACCCAGGCTGGAGTGCAGTGGTGCGATCTCGGCTCACTGCAACGTCCACCGCCTGGGTTCAAACCATTCTCCTGCCTCACCCTCCTGAGTAGCTGGGATCACAGGGTCCTCACTCCATCTCCTTTCTCAGACAATAAAGCCACTTGCCCACTCCACTTAGTGGAGTCCCCCCTCCCCTACTCCAGGGAGAGGGCTACAATCAGTGTCCTGATTTTATTTACCCTCCCAAGGACTCCAAGGTGACTTTCTAGCCCCTCTCTTTGTGGAACACAGGGGGGGGGACCCTTAAACCTTCAGCAGGCACCTCGCTGCTCAGTGTTGCTGTCTTGCTTTCCAAAGCCTCCAGCAGCCACACCACACTCCTTACATTACTGATGTTGTTATACAGGAATACGGCATCAGGCTCACATATGACAACCCACAAAAATGGTGTGCCTCGCTCTGGGTCCTGTCCCCAGGTTTCCCGTTCTCCTCCTCAAAGGTAATGATTGCTGTCTGCTCCACATAACACACACACATACACACACACACACCCCTACACACAACACACAACACATACACACACACACACACACACACACACACACACCCCGTTTTTAGTACACACAAGATGGCAGCGTATCAGACATACCCTTCTGATGTGCTTTTTAACAACTATTGTAATAGACCTGTAGATCATTCAGAGCAGTCTATGAAGAGCTGCCTCTACATTTAAATGGCTGCCTAAGATTTCCAGGAGCAGTTGTAATTTAGCAGCTTCCTATCAGTGTTTAGGAAACAGTTTAGCTGCTTTCCAGTCCTTGGCTGTTTCTAGCAGTACTGGAGTGAGCAGCGTTTACTTACCTGTGTGAGTGTACATTTGGGATAAGGTCCTAGAAGTGACATTCATACTCTTTTCAATCCTCACACCAACCCTGCAAGATTCAACATTATTACAACAATTTTAGAGATGAGATAATGAAGGCTCGGAGAGGCAAAGTGATCATCCCGGCTGGAAGTCGGGTGGGAATCTCGCACAGTTTATCAGCTTGGCATAGCCCCTTGGGGGGACCACAAAGCACTCCCGGTCTCTGAAGGCTGATCCCTTCACTAAAGTCCCTGCGGCCACTGCCCAGAGCCTGCAAAGGAGTAGGTGGCTGGTAAGGGGGCCACACAAAGTCCAGCCTCTAGGAGAGGCCCCTGGATGGCCCTGCTGCCTCTCTGGTTGTTGGGGAGGCAGCCTCAGTGTTGAGGGTGGACAGCAGGAAGGCAAGTTGTCTGGGGAAGCGGTGGCTCAGCAACTTGAGTTCCCAAAGGCTGCACAGTGGAGGTGGTGGTGGAGCTGGCAGTGGTGCCGGGCTGGAGCCGGATGGTGATGTAAAACCTGGAGCCTCGAGCCTAGAGAAGCAACACAGAGCCACATGTGGCCTTTAGGAGCCCTGCTGGCTGCAGCCATTACAGCCCAGAGAAGTCAGCCAGGGCTACATCTGGGAGGGCCCCAGTCAGGATCTGCTCCCAACCAGGCTTGGCCTGGCCCCTTCCACACACAGCCTCTGCCACCTAGTGTCCCAAGAAGCCACGGTGGCACCCCACACTCGCCTACCCCCACAGGCAGGCTCCTCCAGCCACCAGACATCCAAGCCAGAATCTAGGAGTCCCCCAGTGCCTCCTAAGCCCCTGCCTCATAAGTGGCTGGGACGTGGTCCCAAGCCCTGCCCATCCACTAAGTGAGCTTTATTTTCAGCACCTGTCAGAGGTGTACCTCTCTGCCACGACAACCTGACTGTGAGGCCACCCTCTCTCTTCCACCCCTCCTTCCAGCCCATCCCCCCAGCAGCTACATGTAGGACCCAGCATGCCACCCACAGGCTTGACTGTCTCCACAGCTACCTTACAGGATGGGGTGGGAAATCTCCCTTCTGCCTGCTCCTCACTGTTTTGCTGCCATTTGACAGAAGCTGACATCCACAGCCCCCTCCCTAGCTCCTGTACCCATGGACCCGGCCATAGAGATGTGGAACCCGCCACTGCCCACCTCTCCAGCCCAGGCATGGGATGGACTCCCCCACTGTGGCAGAGCCCTGGGGGGCCACTCTGTCCCTGGTCAATTCTCTCTCCCCAGCCTCGCCTCTGCCCACTGCCACCTTTGGCTTCCCAACAGCAGGGTTCAGCCCCAGGCCTCTGCTCTGACCCCACAGCTGCCCCTAACTCTAAGCCACTCCATTTTGCATGGGTAGAATCTGAGACCAGGAACATCTGAGCTCTCAGAGCCCAGACCGGGCAGCTAAGCCCATCGCTTCAGCTCGGAGATGTGGGGCAAAATCCTGGGCATCTGGTGCTCCTGCAACCAAACTGCGGGGGAGTCAGGCCCCGAAAAGGCCAGGGCCGTGTGTGAGCTGGGTGTGCGTGCATCTGTCTGTCTCTCCAGGCGTCTGTTTGGGGATGGAGTGTGCATCCTCATGGCTGGCCAGAGTTGACATGCAGTGTATCAAACGATGAGCATGGAAAAGTCAACACAGACCCGCCTGGCCCTGGGGGCCGCTGACATTAACTGGAGTGGATAGGGGACCAAGGCATCAGTGGGCCGGGGCATTCAGGAGGCCGGGGGGGGGCCTGCACCACTGGTGGAGGAAGCCTTTCAGTGCCACACAGCTGTTCCCCCGTGCCGTGCATGACTGAGGAGCTGCCAGGTCGGAGGCTTTGTTTCTTTCTCCACATCTGTGTAGGAGGGAGTAGGTGTGCCTGAGGGTCTGCTTTTCTGTGGCTGGATCTTTCCAAGGGTGTCCAGGGTTTCCTTGAGTGCCCCATGCTTGGGGTGACAAGGGGTCTGAGAGTTCGTGCTGCGGTCAGCTGAGGGCCCGCCCAGGGCCTCCACCCTTGGAGTACAGCATTAGCCAGCGCAGTGCAGCCACACTAAGTGCAGAAGCGCCCGGCTCCTTCCCTTGCTGCTCTCCCATGGGGAGGACCTGGGTAAGCTCCTGCTGCAGAGGTCAGTTTCCCTACCACCCGTACAACTAAGCCTACCCCCCAGTGGCCTGGGACTTGCCCAGGGAAGGTCCTGTATGCCCTTGCCTGGAAGCTGCCTGGCTGTGGGAAGAGTCATCAGGCTTTAGCGTTCCCCTTCTCTGCCTCAGTTTCCTCAGCTTTAAAGTGACACATGCTGGGAGGATGATGTGAACTTCTGCATGCAAAATCGGGGGAAGGAAGGCCAGGCAGCATGCGCAAAGCCAGTGGGGGTGGTGGCCTCAGGGCAGGGACTTACCTTCGGACTGGGATGGACCTCGTTGGCACCAACCTCTTCTGCAGGGGCAGCTGCACCATATTGGAGTTGTCTGTGACCTTCCAGGGTTGCAGGGGCTCAGGGTCAGGCTCTGTCAGCAACGAGAACCTGTGACAGCACTTGGAGTGTCAACATGGCCACCAGCCACCGGCCTCCTGAAGTGGCTGTCACTCATCTGGAACTTTCCATCTGCCAAGCACTGTTCTAAGTGCTTCACAAATATTAGCCCATATGTCAACTCACACGCGTGCTATGAGGCAGGTGTTACCCACATTTTACAGACATGAAAACTGAGGCACAGAAGTTGCACAGCCAGGAGGTGGGAGCTAAGCTGCAGCCGGCTCGAGAGTCTTATTATAGCCACAGCAGACAAAAGGGCTGGTCCAGAGCATCCTAGCCCCCGGGTGCTGGCCTCCCCTGGTTTCAATCTGATGCCACTCTGTATGGTGTGTACCTGCTACCTGGGCCTCACGTGATAGTGTCTATGGTAGGGGACAGAATGGGGTGCAAGGCTATAAAGCTAGAGTCTCCTGGGGCAAGGACAGGGACACGTGCTCAGCTGACCTGGCACAGAGGCACAGCATGGAGCTCATCGCCCCTACCACCCTCAAGCATGGCTGCCCAGGTGGTCCTCCGTGGTCCTTGTGGGCAGCCCTGCCAAGCATCCAGGGCCACCGCTGGGCACACAGCACCTGTTTCTGGGGTGGGGAGTGAGCATGGAGTGGGCAGCTTGAGGTTGCAGGGTGCCAAGCTCAGCCCCAGTGCCAGGCACTGCCTGCTGTCCTGCAGGTGGGAGGCCAGCTGCCCTTAGGCCCCCTCAGGCTGGGCATTATCCCAGCTGAATCCTAGTCCCAGGAGCTCACAAACAATGGGTGCCCAGCACACCAATTCCAACACAGCTCAGAAGGGGCAGGCGTCTGTGGCCATGCTCCCCAGGGACTTGGGAAAGCAGCTGGCCTGGGCTCTGGGATGACCCAGTGGGGCCTGATCCCACCTAGAGGCCCCTCGGCTTAGGGTATGATGGGAGCAACGAAGGCAGATCCTAGACTGTCAGCCGGGCAAGAGCTGCTAAGGGGTTCCCTGTGGACAAGAAACCCCCTCCGAGCTGCAGCCCTACAGAACACATCTGAGTTCCCAGGATGCTGGGGTGACCTGGGGAGGCAGGGCTTGGCTCCAGAGGTGTGAGCATCCCGCACCTGTACGGAAACTTCTTGGCAAAATTCTCCTGGGCGTGGATCCTCCACTTCTTACTCAGGTGAGACTTCTGGCGGGCCCTGGAGTCCATCACTGAGCGGGTTAAGCTGTGGTGCACCTCTTGGCCATGGCTGGAAGACAGGAGGGGGCATCAGAGGGGGCAGGGGTGGTGGGGGGCAGAAAGCAGAGTGACAGAGCAGCCCAGCGGGGCGGGGGGTGCCTGCGGGCCGCCAAATGCTGGCATCACTATCCTGCACATGCACCACTCTGTGCCATTTTCTCCTATGTGTAGCTTCCTGTGATCACCATAACCAAGGTCCTCACCAAACACCCTCCCCAAGGCTCTCTCATACTAACTCCTCCACAGCCATGCCTGCCCACAGCCCAGTCCCCAACCCTGGCAGCCACTGATCTGTCCTCCATCATGGGCCAGTATGTGACCAGAAGTGCTATGCAGAGGAACTGCACATGAGGCATCTTTCTGAAACTGGCTGCTTCTCATCCTGCTTTCCTCCAGATCTGCCCAAACTTCACCCACAGTCTGTCCCTGCTGCTACTGAGTGCCGTTCCATGGCACGGTTGGGCAGCTGCTCAGGCCTCCAGCTTGGGGCACTTACAAAGCCACTGTTACTATTCAGATGCAAGTTTCTGCCTGAAAGTATCTTCATTTCTCTGAGATATATTGCTGGGTCATGTGGTAAGTCCGTTTCCAGTTTTTTGTTTGTTTGTTTTGAGACAGGATCTTGATCTGCCACCCGGGCTGGGGTGCAGGGGTGTGATCACGGCTCACTGCTGCCTCAACCTCCTGGGCTCAGGTGATCCTCCCACCTCAGCCTCCCGAGTAGCTGGGACTACAGGCATGTGCTACCATGCCCCACTAATTTTTTTATTTTTGTAGAAATGGGGTCTCACTATATTGCCCAGGTGTACAAACATTTTAAAGCACCCCAGATGAGCAGAGTTGGGTGAGCACTGAGACTAGTGGAGGGTAAGGCCTGACCCCTGGTGTCCTTCATGGCAGCATGTCACCTGCTCCTTCTCACTGGTGTGTCTTCATGTAGCCACCTCAGCCAGCACACTGCCACACAGGACCCTGAAGCATGTTGTGACAATGCTGACTGCCTACAGTTCCCTGGGTGCCGCATTTGGTCCCCTGAGCTGACAGGTGAAGCCCTGGTCTGGGAGGAGGGCTGATTCCTGGTCTGGGCGGCTGGGTCTTTGTGGCACAGCCAGGTCGTAGCCTTTCTCCAGGACCAGCACCGTCCAGTAGAACTTTCTGAGATGGTGGAAATGCCCTGGATCCATGCTGTCCGAGATGGCAGCTGCTGGCTACATGGGGCTATCAGCTGAGTGTGACTGAGGGACGGGGTAGTTTCCAGTTGAATTTAATTCTAGTAACTGCGAAGAGCCAGCTCCATGTGGCCAGTGCCTACTGCATTGGACAGCGCAGCTGTGGCCACTTGGAGGAAGGCTGCTGCTTCCCTAGGTGTGGCTTCAGCAACGAGCTTGGAGGCTGTGCCTCACCAGAACCCTAGGCCTGAGTAGTACCTGTCCTCTCTTAGGAAGCCGAGCGCTTTGGTCAAGGTGACCCCTGATGTGTGGTTCCTTGGCTGCTTGGGTTTCTCAACCAGGCTTGCTGTGTCAAAACCCCTTGTTTACAACACAGAGGAGGCATCGCCCCTGCGAGAACAGCTAGCCTGTGTAAAGGAGAGACAGGCAGCCTTTGGGGGGCCATCACCCTGTTGGGCCAGGACAGTGCAGTCACAGGAGAGATGACAGTGCAGTCACAGGAGAGATGACACGGTGCAAGTTTGACTCTGCTCCAGCATGGTGGGTGCTCTACCGCAGGGGTCTCCAACCCCTGGGCCACAGATCAGTGCCAGTGGGCTGTTAGAGACTGGGCTGCACAGCAGGAGGTGGGTGGCGGGAGAGTGAGCATTATTGCCTGAGCTCCTCCTCCTGTCAGATCAGCGGCAGCATTAGATTCTCATAGGAGTGCGGACCCTATTGTGAACTGAGCGTGTGTGGTATCTAGGCTTCATGCTCCTTATGAGAATCTAACTAATCCCCAATGATCTGAGGTGGAACAGTTTCATCCCTAAAGCCACCACTTCCCACCATGGTGTCCATGGAAAAATTGTCTTCCATGAAACCCTGGTGCCAAAAAGGTTGGGGACCACTGCTCTAGAGCCACCCCCTGGCCTCACAGACCCTCTAGCACCCTTGCCAGCCACCCACTACCTCCCTGCTCGATAACCCTGCCCCTCCAGCGCTGTGCCAGCTTTATCTCCGCAGGCTTCCCTAGCCCCACGGTCCTCCGGTAGGCCTCTTGATGGACAGGGCCATGCAGTGCGCCTTGCAGGGGCTGGGGTGTGGCCTAGGAATGTCTGCCTTCTCCCACATCCAGCAGGCAGCATGAGGACAGCCCAGCTCACAGGCCTGCCGGCCCCTCCACACCACACTCTACCCTGTCCTACCCGGTGCTCCATGGAAGGCCCTCAGCCCAGAGGACTGTGTGCTGCTTGGGTGGCATGCCCCAGGAGCAGGGAGCCTGTGAGCTGGCAGGGACCTGGCTTCAGCCTGAGATTTGCAGCAGATGCTGTCAGGGGTCCATGCACAGCCCCTCTGCCCTCACCTCCACACCTGGAGGCCTGGCCTTCGACTCCTCCAGCTGCAGAAACGCACTAGGCCATGCACAGAGAGTGGGAGCAGCCCCTCACCAATGAGGGCAGGGAGTGGGATAAATACCCCAGCTCCCTCACCTCTCTGTGGGGGTAGCTCGGAGCTGTGCTCTGCACAGTCACCCGTAGCAGCCTGTCAGGCAGGCTGAGCTGCTGCCATGGTGAGGACACACTCCAGGGTGCATCGTCCCCTTCCCTCCCCCACATTCCACTTTCCTCTCGGTGCCTCCTGGGTGCAGCTCCCAAGTGCAGCTCTGCACTCGCACCTGTCCAGGGCCTGCTTGGGGACCGCACATCTACACACCCATGCCCAACAACCACTGCAAACGCCCCAGCCCAAGAGGACCCAGGCTGAGAAGGCAGCCGCTAAGCAGGTCTCCCACCTCTCCTCACTGTTGTTCCCCCCCCCACACTCACACACACACACTCTCACACATACACACTCACACTCACATATACACACAGACTCACCCCCCACACACACAGACTAACATACAGTCACACACACAGACAGCCCCCACACAGACTCACACTCACACAGACACACAGACTCACACATACGCAGACTCACACACAGACACAGATACAGACACACTCATACACACATACAAATTTACATACACACAGACACACAAATTCACATATGCACACACAGACTCACACATTCACACACAGATTCACACACACAGACTCACACTTGTGCACACACACACTCTTATAGACTCACACTCAGACCTGCCCTCACACACACCCACACACACAGGCAAGGAGCCATCTGGGCGTGGCTGGCCTCTCCCCCTCATCACTCACCCCACAGCCACTCTGTCCCATCCACGGCTACCTGACCTGGGGAGCTCCTCGCTACCTTGGTGCAAGGTAGACTGCCTCCGCCAGCCCCGAATGCAGCTCGCTTCCCTTCCCAATTCAAAGCAGCTGGTGTGGCTTACTGCCACACCTGACATGATTCCAAATTGATGATGTCTGGAGAGGAGCCCCCGGGGAACATGGGTAGCCCAACCCAAATCTGGGATTCTGGAGTTCTCCAAAAGCTGGTGGGCTCAGGCAAGCCTGCTTGGCAGTGATCCTGTAACGTGCCGTGCTGCTCATCCAACTGTCTGAGGGTGGCGTGTGAGGCTGCCTGCTGCCAAGTGTGGACTGGCTCAAGGCCCTAGGCGGGAGGCTGCAAACTGGACACTGAACACAGGCCCCCGGGACCATGGCCTCGGCGGCATGGGAGACCAGCCTGTCTGTGAGCCAGAACATACCCCTTACCCACTGCCTCCTCACCCATCTCTGACTCTGGAAGATCAGCCATCCAGAGGGCCTTTGCTCTGGCCTAGAAATACTGCCAGTCCTGCTCACAACCTGTCCTGGGCCCTGAAGGGTGGGCTTCCCCACTGACTTGCCCACCAGCCTAGTACAGCTCTCTACACCAGTGCTGGCTAAAGGAGGTCTTAGTGGTCCCCGCCCCTGCAGCCCTGGCTGTTCTGAGGACTCTGGGATCCCTTCGCTGGGCCTAAGCCCACATTCCTGCAGCCATAGCCTGGGCCAGGCCCAGCTCAGCCCCTTCCTGTCAGGGGCACGTGGGCAAGTCACCTCCAGCCTAGGCTCAACCCTGAGGAGTCGGGGCAGGGGGAAGCCTGGGCCAGTTTGGGCAGCAGGGTCACAGCAGGAGGCTGCAGAATGGTGCCTGTGGCCTCTGCTAACCGTACGCTACATTCTATGCATACCCTCACTTCATTTTTTTCTACCTGATGGAGAACATATTATGCTCACCCCCATAACTCAGATGAGGAACTGGGGCTCCGGAAAGTTAACTGATTTGCCTGCATTTACACAGTGAGTGGGGGAGAGGTGGGGTTCAGGATGGGTGGTCTGTGCTTCTGCTGGGCCACGTGGCCTCAGACAGTCCTGGACCAGAGCAGCAGCATTACCACAGGAACTGAGGGATCAACAGAGGCAGGGGCAGCCCTCAGGCCCACCCCACACCCTCCCACCTGACCCCTAGGTCATGGCGATAACCCCCTGTAAGCTGACTGCTGACTCTGCCCCCTAGGGGAAGGGCTGCTGCGGAGTCCAGGGCTGCCCTCTGCCATCATGATCCTGTCCCAGCCTCTTCTCCACCACCCTGTTGCTGCTACCCAAGTCCCTAACCGACTTGGGACTGTCCTTTCCAGCCACACAGGCTGCCAGCACTCACCAGGCAGCCGCCTTGAATCCTGGCAGTGATGATGATCAGACGTTATCAGAGCACCCTGGAACTGCTCCTGTTCAGCAAGATGCTGGTGTGAGAGCTGCTGTGGCCCCTGAGGCTGGCAGGGCCCTGGCTACAGCCCTCCCTGGGAAGACCCAGTCCCAGGCTATGCCTGGAGCTTCTAGCTCCAGGAGAAGCTACAGGACCCTGTGGGCTGGCTTATGTGACACCAGGTGGACTGAAGCTGTCCATGGTCCCAGCTGCCACACTACCACAGGAACAGAGGCCCCAGGGCCCCCAGACAGGCAGTGCCTACAGGCTCATTGTGAGGTCAGAAGCTCTTGAGGTCACAATTGGTGACATCACAGGGCTGACCCACGGGGCTCAGACTCCAGCCTGAAGCTCCTCTGGGCCAGGGGATGGCTGCAAAGTCAGTAGCACATGGGCCAGGGCTGGCCAGCTTCTCAGCTCCATGCACCCAGATGGAAGCATCCACATCTGCACTCTTCATGGCAGAGACCTCTCCCTGTTCAGGTTCTGGAAACAGAAGAGATGCCAGAAATAGGTAAAGACTCACTGAGGCTGCAGAAAAGCTGTTTCTGTGCAGGAGTGAACACCACAGGGGGTTGAGAAGACAGTGAAGGAGCTGAACTGGAAGTGGTGTGGCCGTTCACCTATGCCACTGTCTGCTGTGCCCTACGACCTTTCACTTACTAGTGCTAACAGGGTTTTTTGTGGCTTATTTAGGGTTTTCTACATGCCATCTGTGAACAGAGGTAATTTTACTTCTTTCCATTTCAAATGCTTTATATTTCCTTTTCTTGACTAATTGCTCTGGCTAGAACTTTCAGTATGGTGCCACATAGAAGTGGGGAAGGTGGGCACCCTTGTCTCATTCTTGATCTTAGAAAGTTTCCAGTTTTTCACTATAAAGGATGGTGTTGGCTGTGGGATTTTTTAATATATTGCCTTTACCATGTTAAGGAGTAGTGTTTTTATCATGAAAAAGTATTCAGTTTTGTTAAGCGTGTTTTCCACATCAATTGAAATGATCATGTCTTTTTGCCCCTCATTCTAATAATGTAGTGTAGTACATTGATTTTTTTCATTATGAAAAAATAATCCTTACATTCTAGGGATAAATCTTATATGGTGACATTATATAACAGTTTTAATATGCTGATGAATTTCACTTACTAATATGTCATTGAGGATTTCTGCATGCATATTCATAAGGGATATTGGCCTCTAGTTTTCTTGTAGTGTCTTTGCCTGGCTTTGGCATTAGGGCAATGCTGGCCTCACAGAGTGAGTTAGGAAATGGTCCCACCTCTACAATTTTTAGAAAAGCTTTGAAAAGCATTTATGTAAATTCTTTAATAAGTGTTTGTTAGAATTCACGAGTGACATCATGTGGTCCAGGGCTTTTATTTGTTACTGATTCACTCCCCACACATTAGGATGGCTATTATCTGAAAAAAAGGAAAATCCAAGTGTTGATGAGGATGTAGAGAAATCAGAACCCTCTCACATTGCTGATATGAATGTAAAATGGTACAGTGGCTATGGAAAACAGCCTGTCAGTTCTTCAGAAAGTTAAACATAGGATTACCATATGACCCAATGACTCCACTCCTGGGTATATTTATCAAATGACCGAAACTGGGACGCAGATTCTTGTACACTAGTACTCATTGCGGAATTATTTACAATAGCTAAAAGGCAGAAACAACTCAAGTGTCCATCAACAGATGAATGTATAAACAAAATGTGGTAGAGCCATGCAATGGAATATTATTTAGCATAAAAATGAATGAAGTACTGTTTCATGCTACAACAGGATAAACTTCAAAAACATTAAGCTAAGTGAAATAAGCCAGACACAAAGGTCACATATGATTTCAATATGTGAAATATCTAGAATAGACAACTTCACAGAGACAAAGTAGCATAGCATTTGTCAGGAGCTGTGGAGGTGGGGAATTGGGAGTTATTGTTTAATGGGTATGGGGTCTCCCTTTGAGATGATGGAAATATTTTGACAAGAGGTGGTGGTTGCACAATACTGTGAATGTACTAAATGCCATTGAATTGTACACTTTAAAATGGTTAATTCATGTGAATTCACCTCAATAAACAAGACTCCCACCCCTGCCCCCCCCTCCACACAAAGATGAGCCTAGAACATCTTGTTTGCCAGAAAGCAAGTCAGTGATCAAACAGTGATGAAGACACTCCAAAATGACCCAGAATCAGCTTGAATTGGTCAAATCAGGGACAAACTGTATTTTATTAACTCAGCAATAGAAAGAAACAAACTACCGATGTCCACAACAATACAGACTGGTCTCAAATACATCCTGCTAAATGAACAAAATAAGCCACTACAGACTACATACCAAGTGATTCTACTTGCAAAACTATAGTGACAGAAACAGACCAGTCATTGCCAGGGGTCAGTACTGAAAGGGAGTGCACTGACTTCAAATAGGCACTAGGGAACGTTTTTGGGGTTATAGAAATTATTCTATCAATCATGGTGGCTACCTCAATAAAATGGATAGGAAAAAGAACTAGCTGCCCATGTTTGAAAGAGACTTCACATTTCTCCATTATTCAGGGAACCCAGCTGCCATGGCTTGCACAACCCAGGTGGCCACAGGGGGCCAGGTGAGTGGAGACTGCCCCTTGACACGGCCCATGTGCTCTCTGGACGCCTGGGCTGCTTCACTCATTTATGTGAGCACGGGCCCCCAAGGGTGTACAAGCAGAAAGAAATTGTGCCTGACTCCTAAACAGGTTACAGGCTAGGGAAGGGGTGAAGCGAACCTGGGTGAAGGGCTGTGTCCTGGGAGCCTGAGCTCGAAGTGGCCTGCTAGCATCTGTGGAATAGCATCCTCTTCTCTCTCTGGAAGCCTCTGTGGCCAGTGCAGGAATCCCAGCCCCTCCTAGCCACAGGATGGGCTCTGCTCTCCCCTGGTGCCAATGTGTGCTGGCAAAAGGGAACAGCAGAGGCGGATGTGATGGCTCCCGGCTTGGCAGGAAGACTGGCTGACCTGTCTTTGGGATTGCAGCCCTTGAGATTTTGAATATCAGAGGGAGGGGGCGGCTGAGCAGGCCTGCATTCTCTTTGATGAGGAACACGTGGGCTGCGGTGATGAACCGGGTGAGCGAGGGCTGAAATCACCTCTCCCCCTCAGATTTTCTGAAGCGTCATTCCTGGCACAGGTGCAAAGAGGTTCGACGCTTATAACTCCTGTTTAGAGTGTGTCCTTCATAAACAAACAGAACAAACCCTCTCTGTTCTGTTCAATGTTTCTTACTTTACACTTTTTTTTTTTCTATGTTACGGTTGTGACCCAGGATTTTGCCTGGGTAATGGCATTTGCTTTGGGGACAGCAAGAGATCATTCTTCCCTCCTCTCACCACATACAAGGCTGCTGGAGAAGGCGGGCAGGGACACCAGATCGTGGGGTTTTGAATCCTGCCCAAAGTCCAACCTGAGGCCTGTGAGTTCACTAAAGAGAAAACTCAAATTGTATATTGTTAAATACAGAGACTAGATTCAAGTTTGGGAGTAGACAGCTGTGTGTGTAGTGGGGGACTTAATGGGGACCACAGAGGCAGCAGGAGGGACCAACAAAGGAGCCCCTCCCAGACTACAGCATGGCTCGTGGCTATAGGAGCAGGGACATTTGATATTGTTAACAGCTTTTATGTGTGAAGTCCTCTTGTGACCTGAAAGGTTCCAGCCCTGTGCCGGAGACTGTGGTGGGAGCTGTGTCCCCTGGAGGCAGAGGGTGGTCCTGAGTCCTGGCCTCATCTCCATGGAGGGGGATGAGAGCAGGGCCCCAGCTCTGGAGTCAGGCAGCTGTGCAAGAAGACGTGAGTCCAACCCCTTTCCCCAAACACCAGAGGAAGGGGCCTTGAGAGGGCTGGCAGGGGCCCAGGCTTGTTCCTTCAGGGCAGCAGTTCTCCAGTACATACAGCTGGGCTGCCTTCACACTTGACTGGGCCGTCCTTGGTATGCTGGTGGTGATCCAAGGGGTTACAAGAAACAGAGCCCCGGGTGCCCACAGGTGCATCCAAGGTGCTGCAGGAAGAAACGCAGACTGCTTGACTGTGAGGCTAGTCTGTCTTCCAAATGCCTGGTGTTAGAAATGCCCTTCAAACTGGCACATGGAGATGGTGTGTTAGCACCCACCTGCTGCAACAAAGACACCTCCAATGCAGTGGCCCCTGAACACAGAAGCTGGCACCTCCCTTTCCTAACCCTCTAAAGATGAGCAGCCCAAGGTGGTGGGACTGTGCCCAGTGAGGTCACTCAGTAGCCCTGGTCCTTCCTTGTGGTTCGCCTCTCCCCTGAGTACATGGTCCTGAGTCCTGGCTTCATCTCCAGAGCAAAGGAACTAGAGGCAGGAAGCTTCCCTTTTAAGAACTTGAAGTGGAAGCTGCAACATCACATTCTGAACCTAGTCACATGGTTGGCAGCCATGCTAGCTGCAAAGGGACATTGGACATGTGGTCTAGCTGGCACTGTATGTCCAGCCAGACTTTCCTCCTAAAAGGAGGAAGTGGAAACTGGCTTCAGCAGGAATTGGCAGGAAGCTCTTCTAAAGCGATGAGGGGCCTGTTCTCTAAGCAGATTGACCTTTGGTTTCCCAACAGACCAGTGGCTAGAGGGTCCCCACCAGTGCTGGTGCTACCTGTCCAGCAGAGCAGAGCGTGCCCAGACACAGAGCAGTAGCTGGTTCCGGACAGGCCCTTACTCTCGGGGTCCTGCAGCCAGGCTGGTTGGGGGACCATACCCCTGAAGCACACGAGCTGGGTGCTCCCACCTGTCTGCACCCTCTCGCAGGGTGGGTGCGGGCCCTAAGCCCTGCTCTGCTCCTGCAGCTCAAGCCCTGCCTAGTCCCATCACGTCTGGATACCAGGTACAGGCATCTCCCTTCTCAGTGCCCAACCCCACTGCCACCCCATGGTCACACAGGAGGCCACGACAGTTGTGTGCCCTGCCAGGCCCTTCCCCAGCAAGCTGAGAAAATAGCCCCTCCTGGGGTGAGGGGGAGCCAGAATGTTTACCTCACAGCCCAAGGGGCTGGGGTGTGAGCCAGGCAGGAATTGGACAGTCTTGCTACATGAAGCACAGCAGCCCAGCCTGCCCTGCAGAGGGCACCAGGGGTGGCCAGAGAGCAGGAAAGTGGAGGTCAAGGCTGGAGTCCTGCTAACAAGTCCCAGAGGTCGTCTCCAGGGACACAAAGCAGGTGGAGGAGGGTTGGTTGGGAGTGTCTGCAGGAGCAAACAGAACCTCCAGCACAACTGCCTTGCTTCAGGAATGACTTTTCTGACTCAAGCTCAGCAGAGGCAGGTGCATGGTGTGCTGTCCCCTGCCCCGCCACACACTGGGGCAGGCGCTCTCTTCTGCTCACCAAAACCAAAGGTCAAGCCCTCTGCACCTACTGTCTCAGGCCGTGCCTACCAACACCCTCCTGCTTGCTGGCCAGTGGCGACAGTCGCATCCTTCTCAGGGGAGTGTTACTCTCAAATGGGATGTATGGGTGTATCGAACTCAGAATTCGCATTTCGCTGTTTGTATTTGGTGCATTATTTTATACACGTAGTGTGTACATGTGGTCTAAAGAGACAAGAACCCCTAAGAGGCTCACACAAAATACCTCTGCTCTGTGAACAACCTTCCCCTTCCCCCAGGTCCCTTTCCCAGCAGCAGTGGTGTTTGTCTGATTTGGTGTTTCTCATTGCTAAGACATTGGGTGTAGCTGCCCTGGCTTCTTCCATGTGAGAGATCATCCACTGATACCTGCTGTGGGAGATGAAGACTCAGCTGTTACAAACCAACCTCTGTGCCCTGTCTCATCCCCTAAAGCAGTTCCAGGAGAATTTCTGGTTAAATCAGTGTTGATCACTTACATTTCATGCCTGGGCAAACATCATGCTTTCTCATGGCTAGCTCTGCCTTACCCTCTACTTCCCCAGGGCCAGGATACATTTCTTGCTGCCCAGGCTCTCCAGCAAGACCTTATGCCTTCTCCTGGCTGGAGGGTACAGACCTAGCTGGCAGTGCCCTGGAGATCTTCACTAGTCTCTTAATCTCTTCCAGGGGGCTGGGGATCCCCGTCCAAAAACCTTGTCTCCATATTCCAGAGAGGATGCCTCCGCAGCGGTGCGGGAGCAACAGCAAGGGCCTGGGGGGTGGGGTGGGACTGCCTCTCCACAGCTGGCCCTATGCCCCATCGTGCCCTAACAGGCTCCGATGGCATCTATCATTCAGCTTTCAGCTCTGGCTGCCCAAGCCTCCTCTCGCTCAGGTCCCTCGTCCGGCTCTGACTTCCAGAGGTCAGCTGCTGCAGTCTCCTGTCCTCACATCCTTCTGGGTCTGTGCTTTTGTGCTGCTGCAATCTGAGAGGATATCCCGCTGTAATCTGAGAGGATTTTTGGTAGACAGTATTATTGTTTCCGATCCACCTTCTTAACCCAGAGGTCCACTTTATCTTATATGTCTTTTCTTTATAATTCCTTTCTGTTTAAGGTAGTAAGACTGGTTTCCTTTTTTGGTAGTTGTAAATCAAAAAGTATCTGAGACAGGTCCAATCAATTTAGAAGTTTACTTTGCCAAGGTTAAGGACACATCCAGGAGACAGGTCTGTGCCTTTCTCCAAATGTGATTTTAAGGCCTTCAATATTAAAAGGGGAAAAGTCAGCTGGAGGGGACAGAGGGAAGGTATGGTCTCAACACTGAATCCACATGTTGCAAGAGAAAAGGAGCAGGTAGGGGAATGGTCAATTATGTGTTCATCTTGTGCTCACTATAAGATAAGGTGGATATGGAGTGAAGATCTTTAACCTTATATCTGTCACTATCTGCTTAGGAACAAAGGAAAGGCAGCTTTTTGCATGATGCAGCTTTCAGCTTAATTTTTTCCTTTCAGTAGGGTGAATTGGGATCCCCAAGTTTTTATTTTCCTTTGTAAACCAAAAATAAAATTCTAAGGGTCCCCCAACCATTTGAATGTACCCTTCCTCTCCACCAGGGCATTTCAAAGTTAACCAGAAAAACTGGTTTAGGCCATGACGGGAAGGGAGCGTTGGACATGCTTCATCATACCATCTTCCTGTTAGCAGCGGTGGCAACAGGAAGGTCCATATGGGTTTGCAGCAAACTCAGTTCTTGCCTCCTCAGAAAGAAGAATTCAGCTGAGGGGCATAAGGCAAAGGGAGAGATGGAGGCCAGTTTGGAGCAGGAGTGAAAGTTTGCTAAAAGGTTTATATACTTTTTATAAAGGTTTAGAACAGGAATGACAGGAAGTAAAGTACACTTGGAAGAGGGTAAGCAGGCGACTTGAGCAATCAAGTGCATGGTTTTACCACTGACTTGGGGCTTATGTGTTGGCGGGCTCCGGGAGGGTTGCATCCCTTCTCCCCTGATTCTTCCCTTGGGGCGGGCTGTCTGCATGCTCAGTGGATGTCTGCCAAAACTTGGGAGGGGCCACAGGTGTGGTGTGTTTAACTGAAACTGTGCGCATACTCACTTGAGGTGTTCTTCTCTCACCTGTCAAGAATTTAAACTCCACCGTTTTGCCTCTTAGTGCACATGCTTGAGCCCACTCGCCCAACTCCTGAGACCTTAGAGGGAAGTTGCTGATCACTAGCCTCAGATTGTATCTATCTATTGGAAGACTGCCTTTTCCTGGCACTGGCTGCAACCAATTATTATTTTAGAGACAGTTTAACAACTGCCTGACCTTCACCTGATGGTGGCCTGACATTCCCCGAGGGGGGCCCTCTCCTGCCATGCTCATGTCTGACTACTTACCTATAACATTCCCTTTTGGATTTCAGGAAAAGCTGACCAGCCTTAACATCAACACAGACCTTAAGTGTGATAAGAAACATGTACAGTCTATTCTCTCTGAAGCCTGCTACCTGAAGGCTTCATCTGCATGTTAAAATTTTGGTCTCCACAATCCCTTACCATCATAAACCAGATATTCCTCTCTACCGATCCTAGGTCTTTAGATAATAACTCTTTCAAACAATTACCAATCAGAAAATTTTTAAATCTACCTATAATCTGGAATCCCCTCTGTACATCTTACATGTTTTCGGTTGATGTCTCATGTCTCCCTAAAATGTGTAAAACTAGGCTGTGTCCTGACCACCTGGGGCACTTGTTCTCAGGATCTCATGGGCCATTGGTCACCCATATTTGGCTCAGAATAAATCGCTTCAAATATTTTACACTTTGATTCTTTTCATTGACAACCTTTCACATAGTAATATTAAGTTTCCATTTAAAATACATGTACTTAAGTACATATTTATAAAATGTGAGTTGATTTATAAAAATATTACTAGGTAAACAGCATTAAGTGAAAAGTGACTGGAAGAAATCAGGAGTGATAGAAGTTTGGGAAACACAGCACTTAAAGAATTTTAAAGTTCCTTAGAAATTTCTGAAATTTAATGATTTTGTAACTGTTAAGTAAGTAAAGAGAGATATCTAAATCTCCAAATTTGTTTAATCTGAAAAACCCACATGATCATCTTAGTAGACTCAGAAAAGCTTCTGACAAAATCCAACGCTCTTGAGATGATAAAAACTCTCAGTAAACAAGGAATAGAAAGGAACGTCCTCAACTCAACAAAGGGTGTCTGTGAAAATTCCACAGCAAATAGAACATCCAGTGACGGAAGACTCAATGCCTTCCCTGGGATCGGGAGGAAGGCAAGGGTGTCTGTTCTGGCCACTTCCACTCAACATTACACTGGAGGTTCCAGCTCGTGCACCCAGGCAGAAGGAAACAATCCTGTCCAGATTGGAAAGGAAGGAGTACAATTATCGTTATTTGCAGATGACAGGATCTGGTATATAGAAAATTCTAAAGAATTCATTAGAAAAAGTACTAGAACTAATAAAACTAGTTTGGCAAGATTGCAAGATGTAAGATTAATATACAAAAATCAAGTGTACTTCTATATACTAGCAATGAGCAATCCAAAAATGAAATTAAGAAAATTTCAATCACAAAAGCATCAAAAAGAATAAAATATTTGAGACTAAGTTTAACAAAAGAAGTATAAGACTTGTACCCTGAAAACTACAATATATTGCTGAGAAAACTTTAAAAAGCTTTACATAAATGGGGAGACATTCCATGTTCACACATACTGAAATTTCATCGAAGATACTCTCAAAGTGATCTGTATATTCAAGGCAACCCCTATCAAAATCCGAGAACCGATGAGCTGATCCTAATTTATATGGAAATGCAAAGAATCTAAAATAGCCGAAACAATCCTGGAAAAGGATGAAATAGAAGGATTCACACTTCCCACTTTCAAAATGTAATACAAGGTTACAGTAATGAAGAAAGATAGTGTGTTACGGGCATAAGAATAATCAATGGAACAGAATTAAGATTCCTTCTGGACTTACATTTATGACCAACTGATTTTTGACATGGGTGGCGTGCAATTAAATGTGGAAAAGGCAATCTTTCAAGGGTACTCTGTCCAATGGTACTGGAACAATTAAATACATGCAGGCAAAAAAAAAAAAAAAAAATGAACTTAAAAGCTTACCTCACAACATACACAAAAAATACCAAAAATAGATCATAGACTTAAATATAAGAGCTAAAACTATAAAACTTCTAGAAAAAAAATGAGAAAACCTTTATGATTTTGCATTAGGCATAGTTCTTAGATAAGACACCAAAATCACAATCCAAAAGAGGAAAAAACTGACAGACTTTATCAAAATTATCATTTTTGTGCGTCTAAAGATACCATTATGAAAGTGAAACAACAAGCCACAGATGGGGAGGAAATATTTTCTAATCAGTAAATAATTGGTATGCAAATAATATAAAGAGTTCTTATCACCCAATAACAAGAAAACAAACAACCCAGTTAAAATATGGACAAAAGATCTGAAAATACATTTCACCAAAGAAGGTATGTGACTGGCTGAGAAGTACCTAAAAGGCCCTCAATATTGTTGGTCATTAGAGAAATGAAAACTAAAAGCTCAGGGAGACACCACTCTATACTCACTAAGGTCTATTATAAAGAATTATTGCTGAGGATGTGGAAAAACTAGAAATTTCATACATAGCTAGTAGAAACATAAAATGGTTTAGCTGCTTTGGAAAATAGTTTAGCAGCTTCTCAAAAAGTTAAACATAACTGACCATACAACCCAGTCTCTCTCCTCTTTCATTCCTATTTATTTATTTATGAGACAGAGTCTCACTCTGTCACCCGGGCTGGAGTGCAGTGGCATGATCTCAGCTCACTACAGCCTCTGCCTCCCAGGCTCAAGCAATTCTCCCACCTCAGCCTCCCAAGTAGCTGGAACCACAGGGGCACATACCACAGGGGTCTCACTATATTTCCCAGGCTGGTCTCCAAGTCCTGGGCTCAAGCTATCTTCCTGTCTTGGCCTCCCAAAGCATTGGGATTACAGCCCTTCCTGTATTTCTTGCAAGAGAAATGAAAACAGAAACATAGAGGTTTCTGTAGTCTCTTATCCACAGGCACAACTGCTTAAAGAAACCAGACAGCCTTGTGTTGCCAGAGTTTCAAGACCCTTCCCTGAATACCAGAGGAAGATCAGAAGGCAGAAACCCATGCAGTCCAGAGCAGGGGCCTGACTGAGGCATCCTAATGCTGAAGTCCCCGCCCCTAAAGGAAGACAAGGCCATCAGGTGTCCCATCCCTGTGAAGCCTGAGCCCCACCCTGTGCAGGTGTCCCAGCCTCACCCTTGCAACTCTACAGCACCTGCCCATGCCCACCTGGGAGAAGCTGCTGTACGGCAGAGCTCCACTTTCCACTTCCTGGCAGTGAGTACTGACATCTGACTGCCTTACCAGTTGGCCAAGATAGGGTAGGGAAGGGATACAGTTACTGGTGGCACGTTCACAGCAGCCTTGGTAACAGCCAAACAGTAGAAACAGACCAGTCCACCAAGTGCTGCATGGGCACATCCAGTGTGCTATTCAGTACTCCTCCTACTGAAATACTATTCAGCTACATAAAGGAACTCAGCACTGATCCACGCTCCAATGTGCATGAACCTTGAGGACACTTTGCTCAGTGAAAAAGCCAAATGCATAAAATCAACACACTTTGTGACTGCATTTGTATGAAATGTCCAGAACAGGCAAACCTTTACAGACACAAAATAGACTGCTAGCCTCCTGGGGCTGGGGTGGGGAACAGGGATCGGCCAGAAAGGGGCACAAGGGTTTCCAGGGGATGACAGAAATGTTCCAACATTTGGACTGTGGTTGACTCATACACTGAGAACAAGGGGAATTTTGTAGTATGTAAATTATACCTCAATAAATTTGTTAACATTTTTATTCAATCAAAAATATCAGCTGGGATATAAATTTCCCTCTGCCTAGATTCAAAGGCTCACAAAGCAGGGGCAGCCATGTGCAGGTGCCTGGGGCTGAAGAGGAAGGCTGGGCACTTCCACATCTGCAGAGGAAACCATACACCAACTCTATTAAAGCCACACACATTCACTGGACAGTACATATGTTGAGACACCCTAGTGCACCACCCAAAGGGGCACAGCATCCGAGTCGGACAGGGAAGCATGAGGCATGGAGTCAGAAAAGCTCCAAGGAGACCCACTCTGCAGCCACCTGCTCTGGGCTGCTCCTTGCCTCCCCAGCACCCCAGCTCCTCTGTAAGAAGAGCACAGGCAGCTGGGAGGGACAAAGGAGACAGCACAGGCCAGATGCTGGGTGCTGCACCTGGAGCTCAGTGCCACTCAGGGACCCATGGGCGAAGGGCTGGGCTGAGGAGAGGGCAGGAGGACGGGGAGGAGGAGCAGTTAGTGAGAGGCATTTCACACCTCACTTTCCAGCTGTTCGTATGCACCCACAATAGTAGTGATTATGCTGTTATGGTGGCTTTTTCCACTTACCACTGCAACATGTCCCTTTCTGCTGTTATTAAATGTTGTCCACAAACACTGACGCGTCCAGCTGGGGGAGGCTTCTTGTTAGCCCCTCCAAGGGCAGGGGCTGCAGTCACCAGGGCAGGAGGACCCTGTTCTGCACTAACCGCACATCACCGCCATTGTGTGCCCAGCAGCTGTTCTCCTAGGGTTAGAGGTTCTTTCTACATAATTCATTAAATTCTTTTCAACAAGTATTTGTTGAACACCTACAAGGAGTCACAGAGTGTACCAGGAGCTGGGAATGCAGTGATGAGCAAACCAGACACAGGCCCTGCTCCCAGGCAGTGTGCAGCCTCCTAGGGGAGGCAGACTGGAACCAAATAACCAGGAAGGAAATTTTCTGTTGGTGGGGGCTGAGAACAGATAAAGGGGAGGGGACAGGGCTGCAGGCAGAGAAAGTGCAGAGCTAGCTGGCTGCGCACCAGGCTGGAGAGCAGGGAGCTGGGGGTAGCTGGAAGATGGGCCTTCACCCCCCAGGGCAGGGCCTTGAGCCATGCTAGGGACTTCAGTCTGTGGCATCAGAATACTGGTGGTCATTTACACAGGCTCAAAGTCAAGATCCACCACTACCAGTGCATGACCTTAGAGGCATTACTCTCTCACCTCAGTTTCCTCACCTGCCAAATGGGAGCAATGATAGTGGCAGGGAGGAAGAAATGGCTGTGGAGGTCCTCAGATGGTACTTGCATACCAGGAGGCTGGGTGGGTGTTTGCTGTTCTTATGCATCCCACAAGAAACAGGGCATCTTTAAAAGGTTTTAAGCAGGAGAGTATCATTATCAGATTTGCAGACATGGGAAGGACAGATGGGAGGGGATGGACATGACATGGGGACTTAGGATGTGGAATTGAGACGGTCGGATGTGGAGGGGGAGGCAAAGGAAACGTCAAGGACAAGCCTCTGCTGGGGCAGCATGGAGGTACCAATTGCTGAGATGCGGGTCTTAGATGTGGTATGTGCTGGGAGGTGGGGTGCCTGCTGGGAGCTATGGCCTAGATGGGTGGCCGGGGGGACAACAGTGCCTGAGGAGGACTCAGGGCTGTGGGGCAGGAGGGGCCGGGGTCTCTGCCTCCGCATTGCTGGCCTTCCTGGTGTGGGGCCGCCCATGCTTCTGGGATGGTTAGCATCCCTGGCCTCTCCCAGCCAAATGCCAGTGCAGCTCCCCCACTCCCCAGCTGTGGTGACCAAAATGTCTCCGATATTGCCAAGTGTCCCTGGGGGGGGGGGGGAAATTACAACTGCAGTTGGGATGTAGTGTTCTAGGTCTCGAGGCCACCCAACACCCAGAGGGCAGCCCTGCACTCCGAGCCTGCCCTCCCCGACACACTGGGCTCAACCTGCCAGCCCTTTGGCCCTGTCTTCAGAAGCCCATCCTCAAAGTGCCAGCCCACCCACCAGCCCCCACACTACCATCCCATAATGCTCTGCTTCCCCCTGAGTGACCTCCACAGCCTCCACTCCCCAAGCCTTCTGCTGTGCACCAGGAACTGCTCTCCTGGTGGGGGTGAAGGCAGCCCCATGCCCATGTCCTCACCTCATCTCCCGGTGCCCTGCCCCTTGCCCTGGGCAAAGCCTGGCCTGCCCTGCCTGGTTCTGGGCAGCAGCTAAGGTATCCACACACAAAATCAACATACAACCCAGTGCCAGGGCCTCATGATCCTCGAGTGGGCATCCCTGGAGAGCTGCACCTGGAGGAAGAGAGGCCTGGGCTGTGGCCCACCCCCCCCCCACCTCCGCTGCCTGGGGCTCTGTGCTTCGTGCTGTGTGACCCTGGGCAGACCCTTCGCCTCCTGAACCTCAGCCTCCCCCAAATGGAGGCCAGGAATAAGCCATGCCTCCTGGCAGGGTTGTTGTGGGGTTAAAGATGGCACACCTGCTAGATGAGTCACTCGAAATGTAGGTAAAAGGTTTGAAGGGGAAAGGGCTCTGGTAACCCCCAAACTGCCCTCAGGCAGTCCCTGTACACCTGTGCCCTCCCAGGGAATAGGCTCCAGCCCTGGCCACCTCCAGCAGGTGCTCGGTCACACTTGCTTCCTCTAGGGTCTCTCCCTTGTGATCTTAGCAATAGTCACGACCAGATTTCACCCTGACAAACATACAGCAGGAACCATCCAGAGGAGAAGGGGCTCATGGAGAGTTCTCACCCCCGCTCACACTCCCTGCTCCTCTCTGTAGGCCGGACCCAGCCACCGCTAGATCTGGAGTTCTGTCTAGCTGTGTCCTCCCCTTTGCACACTCGGCCTGCACTAACCCCAGCAGAGAAGCAGCCTTGTGTGGCACCCCTGACACTCCCCTTGGTGGTCCCCACTGGCTTGGCTCCGTGATCAGCAGCATGCCACCCTGTTCTCCATCCTCTCCCTCTCGTGTGTGTGGTGGTATCTCCTGTTCTCCCTCAAACCAAGGGCTAAGGTGGGCAGTCCCTGATCACAGGCTGGCATCCTGCGTTCAGAAGACAGACTGCCTGGGTTCAAATCCCAGTCCTACTGCTTACTAACTCTGGGCCTTGGGCAAGTTTTACAAATCTGCATCTGTTTCCTGTGTGTCTCATGGAGCTGACAATTAAATACAGCACCTGCCTAAGGGAGCTGCGGTGCAGGTTAAATGAGATCCACAGAAAATGTGCCTGGCACAGAGCTTAATATATCAGTGCTACTGTTGTTATTGATTTTAAAAGCAGTTTTCCTGATATTTTACCATAAAACATATGGACTAGTGTGAGCCATTCTGCTATTTCCCATGATAAGAAATTGCAAGCTCTGCCCTCCACAGGTAAGGTATGGGAGGGCTAACCAGGCCCCTGGGGTTGGCTGCCCACTGAACAGCTTGAAGCCCAGCACTCAGGGTGTTACTGACTCTCACTGCTGGGGCTTCTCAGAAAAGGTGACAGGACTCAGGAGTGAGAGGATGGCCACTGACACACAGCTGCAAACCAAAGGGCTAGGATTCTGCTATGAAACCCAGGGCTCTGTAAGAGCAGTTTATGTGAAACATGATATTTCTGGCAAGTAAACATTTGCTGAATGGAGGAAGTCACAGGAAATCCCCAATCCTGCCTTAATGAGACAAACAATCTGCTTAAGTGACAAAATGATTGTTTGTTTTTAACCCACCAGAGAGCTGAGAATGCAAACAAAAACAAAAGCAAAAACAAGGCAGACTAAAATAAATCCCAGAAAGTGACAAGCCTGCTCAGAAGAAGGAGGCCAGAAGCTGCTTTCTTCCAGGTAAAGTGCTGGAGGTGGACGAGCCCACTGTGGATGGGGAGGAGAAACTGGTCACACTCACAGCAGACCACACAGGAGTGGGTGTGTGGATTTGAATGCCCAGGAGCCCCAGCCAGGGACAGGTCGGTACCCACTCACCCTGGTTCTCCACCCACACACAGGGAAGAACAGAACTGAGAGGTATCCCCTCCAATGCAGCAAAGGCTGGAGGCATGCCGCATGGTGAAAGGGGACCCCAGAGGCAGCACTGGAGAGCAACAAGAATGCCTGAGCAGTCCCCAGGGCCCAGGGCTGTGGTTAAGGCAGAGAAAGGTCTCCTATGGTCAGATGCAGGGTACAGGCTGGAAAGCATGAAGATGGTTGGAGTCTTTCCAGTGCTGAGATCCTAAGTCCTGTCGATGGGTCAGTCCTGATCACACCTTCAAGACGTGAGGTTTATAGAGAAGAGTCTGACTAGAACTGCAAAAAAAGCCCAGCCCAGCTTGGCTACATTTGGATGAACTGAGCCACCCACAGTAACACATGGGCAGAAAACGAGAAACACTCTTTTCTGAGGGTAAATGATATTTTTTCAGCCTCTACTTCAGGCAGTGAAAATCACTAACACCCTGAGCACTGGGCTTCATGCTGTTCAATGGGCAGCCAACCCCAGGACCGTGGATGGCTCTCCTCTACCTTACCTGTGGAGGGCAGAGCCTGCATTTTCTTCAGCCTGTCCTTTCACACATAATGCCTGAATGTGCAAACTTAGGAGACATGTAAAAAAAAAAAAAAAGAACATCTAACCCATCAAGAGATAACTGTTCAACAAAAGAAGACAGGGATGACCAAGGTGTTGGCAACAGACAGGGGCTACAGAACTCGGATAAATATGTTAAATAGCCTAAAGGAAAAGGTAGATGTTATGCAAGAATAGAGGGGGAATTTGAGCAGGTAAATGAAAATATTACAAAGAACCTACAGAAACACTAGAAGTGAAACATACAATTCATAAATGAAGAATTCACTTAATAGTTTTAACATAAAATTAGATGTAGCAGAAGAAATAATCAGTGAACCTGAAGACAGGCCAATATATCCAAACTGAATTATAATTATCCAAAAAGAAATACAAAGAGGAAAATACTGAAAATCTGAGATAAGTAGGATGGTAAGAAGTTTAACACATCTGCAACTGGAATTCTAGGAGAGACAGTAGAAACATTTGAAGAGGTAACAGCTGAGAATTTTCCAAAATTGGCATGAGACATCAACTTACAAATCCAAAAGCTCAGTAAAGCTCAAGCAGGATGACTACAAGAAAAATATCTATAGGTACATAAGAGTCAAACTACTGAAAATTAAAAATAATGAAGACTCTCAAGAGCACGCAAAGAATTCGAAAAAGATACATAAGAGGAAAACAATAAGGGTGACAGCTGATGTCTCATCAGTAACAACAGAACAAGATGAAAGAACTGCATCCTTAAAGTGCTCAAAAGGGGGGGAAAAGTCAAATTAGACTTCTCTATCCAGCAGAAATAGCCTCCAAAAATGAAATAAAGGCATTTACAGATAGACAAAGCTGAGGAAATCAGTCTCTATCAGACCTGTGAGAAATGTTAAAACAAGTTCTTCCGGCTGAAGCCTCAAACAGATAAAACTTAGTTGGGGTGTTTTCATTTGTTTCTTGAGGATTTTTTTTTCCCACTTAAAACATAAAGGAAAAATGGCTTAACTTCCTAGAAATCAAAATATGAAAATATGGGTCCTAGCAGTGAGCCAAAAGATGTCTGGCCATCAGGAGAGTGGCTAGGTGGCCCAGACAGCCATGCAGAGGGCAGCAGGGAAGCAATATGAGGTCTGAGAGTTCCAGGAGAAGTAGACAGATACAACAGCAGCCTGCAGCATTAAGTGACTCGAAAGTAGATGGGGCAAACCCCTATTCTCCCAATAAGCCAGAGGTGCATTCCGGGACATCTGTCCAAGCTCAGGAATGACTTGAATCCTGGCTCTTTATAATGATGATCACGACCAGAACAGACAGCAGAGAAGTTGTGCCTGAGGGCTTTTTCTGAACAGCTGTAAAACCCACAGCATGGTCTTTGATCACTCTGAGACTTCCATCAGTGAAGAAATACTAAGTGAGGATAGATCTCTGCCTTTAAATATGTATGCCTTTCAAACTTAGTGTTTATTTTTTATGGCAATTTTAATGAACAAAACATGGCAGACAAATTAAACCTCTCCAAAAATGGTAAAATGTTCTGATCACATGAAATATAAACTGAGTCCTACCTATGAATTTATTAACATTATTTCCTGCTGCCTTGATAAAGTGGAAAAAGAATCAACAGGCTGAGATGTAAAACATGACTCCACAAGAGGGTCACTCTCCCTGTGGACACAGTTTCCTCATCTGTATTTTGCAGTGTTGTTGGGATGGTTAGATGAACGTATAAACCAAGCGTAACTCCAGCTTACTGCAGAATTCAATATTCATTCCCTTCCCAGTAAATGACAAAAATAATCTGTACAGTTGACTGTTTACCTGTACCTGGTATTCCCAGTCAATTATAAACTCTTTGAGGGTGAAGACCATACATAATTTCCTATGTAGGACTGAGCCTTGTGATGATTTTATAAGGTGGTATATGTGACTTCTTTAAGCTATAAGTCAGTGAGTTCATTTAATACCATTGACAGCCTTAGCTAGTCCCATGCTGTGGTGTTAGAAAATCACCCGTTTATTCAGCCATTGTTGGGACACAAGACACAAGTACAATTTATCATTATTTTATTCTATAGTTCATAATTTTTGTATATTATCTAATAATACACAAAATAAATATTTTGTATATTAGATAATAAATAATAAAAATCTTTGTCTACACTAAGATCATGAAGGTTTTCTCCTATGTTTTCTTCTAGAAGTTACAAACATAACTTGGAAACATTGGGGACTTGGTTCCAGACCACCACAATAAAGTAAGTATCACAATAAAGGGAGTCACATGATTTTTTTTGGTTTCTCAATGCATATAAAAGTGATGTTTATACTATACTGCAGTCTATTAAGTGTTATGTTTAAAAAACAATGTACATAATTAAAAATACTTTCTTGCTAAAAAATGCTAATAATCATCTGAGACTTCAGCAAGTCACAATCTTTTTGCTGATGGAGGGTCTTACCTACCTCCATGTTGATGGCTGCTGACTGATAGGGTGGTGGCTGCTAAAGACTGGGGTGGCTGTGGCAACTTCTTAAAACAAGACAATGAAAGTTGTCACATCAGCTG
Organism: Ateles fusciceps; assembly: GCA_036589455.1. NCBI lineage: Eukaryota > Metazoa > Chordata > Mammalia > Primates > Atelidae > Ateles > Ateles fusciceps. The sequence goes on from JAZHEH010003238.1 coordinate 570,603, forward strand.
ACTCTTTCACAAAAGGTTTCTCTGTAGCATGTGATGCTGTTTGATAGCATTTTACCCATAGTAGAACTTCTTTCAAAATTGGTGTCAATCCTCTCAAACTCTGCTGCTGCTTTATCAACTAAGTTTATAATCCTATTCTAAGTCCTGCTATTATTTCAACAATGTTCACAGCATCTTCACCAGGAGTAGATTCTATCTCAAAAAGCCACATTCTTTGTTCATGCATAAGAAGCAATTCTTCCTTCATTCAAAATTGATCATGAGATTGCAGCAATTCAGTCACATCTTCAGGCTCCACTTCTAATTCTAGTTCTCTTGCTGTTTCTACCATATCTGCAGTGACTTTCTCCACTCAAGTGTTGAATCCTTCTGAGTCATTCATGAGGGTTGGCATCAACTTCTTCTAAACTCCTGTTAATGTTTACTCTGATCTCCTCCCATGAATCACGAATGTTCTTAATGGCGTCAGAATGGTGAATCCTTTTCAGAAAGCTTTCAATATACTTTGCCCAGATCCAACAGAGAGATCACTATCTATAGCATTTATAACCTTATTAAATGTGTTTCTGAAATAGTAAGACTTGAAATTCAAAATTACTCCTTGATCCATGGGATCCATGGATGTTGGGTTAGCAGACATGAAAACAACATTCATCTCCTTGTACATCTCCAGGAGAGCTTTTGGGTGGCCAGGTGCATTGTCAATGAGCAGTAATTTTTTTTTTTTTTTTTTTTTTTTGAGACAGAGTCTCACTCTGTCACCCAGGTTGGAGTGCAGTGGCATGATCTTGGCTTATTGCAACCTCTGCCTCCCAGGTTCAAGTGATTCTCCTGCCTCAACCTCCTGAGTAGCTGGGACTATAGGTGCTCACCACCACGCCCAGCTAATTTTTGTATTTTTAGTAGAGACGGAGTTTCACCATGTTGGCCAGGCTGGTCTCAAACTCCTGACCTCAGATGATCCACCCACCTTGGCATCCCAAAATGTGGGGATTACAAGTGTGAGCCACCGCACCTGGCCTCAATGACCAGTAATATTTTGAAAGTAGTCTTTTCTCCTGAGCAGTAGGGCTCAACAGCGGGCTTAAAACAATGTTGTAAACAGATGTGCTGTCATCCGGGCTTTATTATTATATTTCTAGAGTACTGGCAGAGTATATTTAGCATAATTTTTAAGGTCCCTAGGATTTTCAGAATGGTAAATGAGCACTGACTTCAACTTAAAGTCACCAGCTGTATTAACAAGAGTCAACCTGTCCCTTTGAAGCTTTGAAGCCAGGCATCAGCTTCTCCTCTCTTGCTGTGCAAGTCCTAGATGGCATCTTCTCTCAATATAAGACAGTTTTGTCTACACTGAAAATCTGCTGTTTACCACCTTCATTAATAATCTTGGCTAGATCTTCCAGATAACTTGTTGCAGCTTCTCCATCAGCACTTGCTGCTTTCCCTTTCCTCCCCTTCCTTTCCTCCCTTCCTTTCTTTCTCCCTTCTTCCCATCTCTCTTTCCTCCCTTCCTTTTTTTCTCTCCCTTCTTCCCACCTCCCTTTTTCCTTCTCTCTCTCCTTCCCTCTTTCTTACCTTCCCTCTGCCCCTCCCTCCTCAGAGTGGTTACTGAATACACTTCAGGGATGCGGTCCTCTCCATTCTGCTCATACTTAAAAGCATCTTCCCCTAAAGAATTTCAAATCAGTAACATTAGAGTTAGGGGTCTTCCACATGGCAACGGTGAAATTAACTCCTTGGCATAGGCAGCAGTAGCTGGAAAGATATTTTGTAGTGTCCTAGTAAAGTACCTGCTTTTAGGAGTGTGATCTTAGCATGTCACACAGCTAACTACTCCTTCTCCACATGAACAACCAGTTGAGGAGCCCATGCATTGCACAAGGTATCAGTCTTTCCCCTGAGCACTCTATTGAACAGGGGTTATGACTGCTTAAGAATATAGCCAATGCTCACTGAGTAGGAGTAATTCCCCTGAGTCTAGCATCAGTTATGCCTGAGCTTGAGACATACAATTCAATCTGAGACATACAGGTAGATCTGTACTAAGACACATGCTTCAAGGCCACTTTAGGGAATGCTCCACTCCCATACTCTGGTCCTGAATACCAATAATCAAAATTTCCAACTTGGGTGAGTTAAATCTTTAACGGAGGCTCAGCAGAACTCTGGAATGCAACACAAAACAGCACAGCTCAAAGTGCAAGCTCACCCTGCCACAGTAGTCATCATCAAGATGTCCTGCTTGCAGGCCAACTATTGGGACCACAGCAGAGGGACAGGATGGATCTGCAGCCCAAATGTGGTTAAGCTGTCAAGACTGATGACCTCAAATACATCCCAAGAGCGCATGAAAAGGTTTATTACTCACATAACGAGGCTTTCTGGGAGAGCAGGGAAGACTTCCCAAGTTGATCCAAAAAAGGCTGGAGAAAACAGGGAAAGAAGATTGGATTGGGGTTTTCATGGTGTTTAGTGGGTGGAGCTGGGATGGGGATTCCCATGTATGGGCTGGAGCTCTCACAGTCTTAATTTCACACAAGCACCTGGGCTTTTTATCAGCTTGCCCAGATGTGGACAAGGGATCAGGGGTTGAGATTTAAAAACTGTCAGCAAACATTAAAAATGGAGTGAGGCTCTGTTACAATTGGTGTATTTAGACCCCCCTGCCTCTTTTTTTTTTTTTTTTTTTGAGACAGGGTCTCACTCTGTTGCCCAGGCTGGAGTGCAGTGGTGTGAACTATGATCAAGCAATCCTCCTACCTCAGCCTCCCAAATAACTGGGACACTGGTGTGCACCACCGTGTTCAGCCCCAATCACCTTTTTAATGACAATTAATATACTTGAATTAACATCCACCATGTTTGTAGCTGCTTTATGTTGCATTCATTACTTCTTTTAAATCCCTCTTTTCTGTCTTCTCTGATTTCAACTGAGCATTTTATATTGTTCCATTTTATCTCCTCTATTTACATATAAATTATATTTCTTTTTCAAATTTAGTGATTGCCCTAGAGTTTCCAATATGCATTTTTAACCTTCAGTTAAAACACCACCACTTCACATTGAGAAAATCTCTTTCATATTTGAAGGTTAATTTCACTGGATATGGAATCCCAGGTTGGCAGGATTTTCCTTTAAATATTTAAAGTGTTTCACTTTACTCTACTTGCTTTCATGGTTTCTGGTAAGAAGCCTACTATAATTTTTATTCTTATTCCTCCATAGATAAGGTGATTTTTCCCTCTGGCTTTTTTCAATATTTTCTTTTTAAATTCTACAGTTTGAATATGAGATGCCTAGGTGTAGTTTTTTGTTGTTGGGGTATTTATCCTGCCTCGTGATCCCCAAGCTTCTTAGATCTCTGGTTTGGTGTCTGTCATTAATTTTGGAGAATTCTCAGGCATTATTACTTCAAAAATTTCTTCTGCTCCACTCTCCTTTCCTTCTGGTAGTTCAATTACACATGTTACAGCCTTTGAAATTCTTCCTCATTCTTGGATGATCGCTCTTTATTTCCTCATTTCTTTTTTCTCTTTGCATTTCACTTTGGAAAGTTTCTTTCAACGTGTCTTCAAGCTCACTGCTTCTTTCCCCGCTGTGCCCAGTCTACTGATGAGCCACTCAAGGCCCTCATTTTCATTATAGTGGATTTGATTTCTAGCATTTCCTTTTGGTTTTTAGAATTTCCATTTCTCTGTTTATATTACACATCTGGTCTTGAATGTTCTCTACTTTTTTCAATTAGAACCCTTAACACATTTATTTTGTTGTTTTAAATTACCAATTTGCTAATTCCAACATCTGTCATATCTGATTCTAGTTCTGATGCTTGCTCTGTCTCAAATGGTTTCCTGTCTTTTAGCATACCTTGTAAATTTTTGCTGAAAGCCAGACATGATGGGCTGGGTAAAATGTACTGAGGTAGATAGGCCTTTAGCATGCGTGATGTGCTATGTTTACAGGGCTCGGATCTGTGGGTTTTGTAAGTTTTCATCAAATTTGTAAAATTTTTTTCCATTATTTCCCAAAATATTGTTCTGATGCTCTCCTGCTTCCCCTTTCTGGGGCCTTAATTATATATGTTAAACCACCTGAGACTGTTTCAGAGCTCACTGACTCTGCGTTTTTACTTTCTAGTCTCTTCCTTCTGTCCTTCATTTTGGATGGTTTCTACTGCTATGTACAAACTATGTTTTCTTCACTCATGTTTTTCTTCTACACTGTATAACCTGCTGCTGATCCTATCCAGTGAATATTAGTTTTGGGTATGGGCAGGAAACAATGCAATAGGCTTGTTTTACTCCGTTCTTGCTTATCCCTGTAGCCAGGACAAGGATCTTGGCCAAGTCCTGAAAACTAAACTCCTGGAACATTACTATTTAATGATATTCTTATTATAAAGGCCCAAAGTGGTGGGTCAAGATGAACCAGCTTATCGGTGTTTAAAGTAAACGTGAGGATTCAGGATGTGCATCTGGTACCTGGTCTGGCATCCACAAACATGCTGCTCACATACCTATGTGAACCAGTAAAGAACTCTGAACTCCAGGACTTGAGTGAGCTTCCCTGGGTAGAGATATATCACATGTATCTTTTAGTTCATAGCTAGAGAGAAAACCACATCTGTATACCTTTCAAAGAGACATGGAGGTCTTAGAAGTCTGTGTGTGACTTAACCATTGCCTGTTGTTTTGTGGTTGTTTTTGCTGTTCCTGCACTTGACTCATTGATGTAATAATACACAGGCATGAGTATAACTTTATGTTGAGTTATAAGTCCTTTCAGCAAAGTACCAAACTAGCTAATGCCTCATGAGGTCCCCTGAAAGAGATTGTAATTTTTCATCTCAGCAAGTTTGATTTGGTTCTTCTTAACATCTTCCATTTCTCTCATTATGTTTATGTTTCCATTTAAATACTTATACATAGTTTTAATAATGGCTTTAACATCCTTGTTCATTTCATCATATCTGTCACTTCTAGGTCTGTTTCTACTCACTGATTTTTCTTCTGGCTATGGGTCACATTTTTCTGTTTCTTAGTATGTGCGTTAATTTTTTTAACCAAATATTGGACATTATGGTTTGTCATATTGTTGAATGTTTTGTTGTCTTATTTTAAAGAGTGTTACGCTTTCTCTTGCAGGTCATTACTTTTGAATCATTTTGGTTCCATCAAGGCCTATTTTTCAATTTTATCTAGGACAGATAGCCTTCACTCCAGAAAAACCCTACTATTAAGACATGACCCCTTATGAGGTCTCCACAAAATGCCTGGAGGGATCATTGAAGAATCCTCTGTGGTGGTCAGAGCTTGAACTTTTCTACACTTTCTGAGGCCTCCAGTAATTATTCAACTTACAACTTCCTGTCACTTTTTGACCAACCCTTCTAGAACTTCATTCTAAGGATGTGTGGTTAAGTCCTCATTAAAGACTCAAGGGGACCCTTTTGTTGCAGATTTCTGGAGCTCTTTTCTCCACAGCTCCCCACCTGTGTCTTGCCTATAACTTTCAACTGTCTGAACCTCCCTAAACTCTGATGTCCACCATAACTCTTGAAGGCCATCAGGCTGTCTGGGTTCTCCCTTTGTTTCGTGCAGAAAGTTGAGGCAACCGCGGGGATCATCGCCTCATTCATTTCCCTTCTCTCTGGGATCACAGTCATGCAGTTTGTTGTTCCATGTCTGGGTGCAGTCATTTCATATCTCCTCCAGTTTGCTTATGGAGGAAAAGTGAGTCTAATCACTGTAATTCCAGTATGGCTGGAAAAAAGTGTCAATAAATATTTAATAATCTTTTGCAATAAAAGCCTAACAGGTCTCATTGTCATTCCCTGCTTAGAAGCACTGGATGGTTCTCCACTGGAAAATAAAATCAACAACTTAACAAGTGTACTATTACTCAAAAACAGATGAAGCATGCCAAACCATGTTGTACAACAAATTAAGTTCAAAATCTTTTAACACTAGCTCATTCAGATCCATGTTTCAAGACTATAGTAACAGAAACTCAATATGGCCTCATATACCCCGAATTCTAAAAATAAGACCGACACACCATTCCAGCAACTAGTTTTCAAATTCTAATCAATTGCTGCCAAGATCCACTTACTAATCTCTGTCTTATAACTACCCTCTGACTAACCCTAGCCTCACTAAGTACCCTCTCCTAACTCCCATTTGCAATGATACTGAGTCTTGACTCTGTCAAGCTCTTCCTTGCTAAGTTTAATAAACACAGCTTTGTTTGATGAACAAGTTTACCTAGTAATCTTTGCTGCAAGCTTTGACAAAGATGCTTTAAGGAAGTTTAGCAGGAACCTGTCACAGCCACAGCTCAGGACCACCAACTCAGAGGGCACTCCAGTAGATCCCATGGACTTCCCTGCTTGGGGTTTCCTTGTTTGCAATTACGAAGTAAGTTCAGTGTTAAGTCTGTGCTATAATCTCTCCCTACTTTTTTTTTTTTTTGCTGAATTTTAGAATCCATATGTGGTTTCTCTTATCTGTCCTTGGAAGGGAGTCCCCCCAAGACATTTTATTTACCTGATTAGAGCTGTACAGGTTTTAGTTTTCCTTGGTGAATATATTAGCTAGATATATTGTTGTGGAACAAATTACTCTGAAAATTAGCAGCTTAAATTGCAAATATGTATTCTCTCTCAGTTTCTAAGGGTCAGGAATCTGGAGTGGCCAACTGAATGGTTCTGGTTCAAAGTCTCTCAAAAGGTTATTGTCAAGCTTCTGGCCCAGGGATGGCTTGGCTGGAGTAACATTCATTCCAAGCTCATTCATGCAGACATTGGCAGACCTCAGTTTCTTGCTGACTGTTGGTAAGAGACTTCAGTTCTTCACCATATGGACTTCTCCATGGGTATCCTGAGTGTCATCAAAACATGACAGCTGCCTTCTCCCAAAACAAGTGACCTGAGAGAGTGCATGAGGGTGACCAAAACTTAAACTGCAATCTCTTCATGACCTAATCTTGGCAGGGACTTACCATCACTCCTGCCATATGCCACTGGCCACACAGACTACCCCTGGTGTAACAAGGTGGGGACTACACAAAGCTGTGATTTCCCATTGGTAGAGATCCAATCTGGGAGCCAACTGGGAGGCTGCCTTCCATAGTGAAAGTCTGCAAGAGCAGCAATTTGTCCACCTTCCTCCTGTCTGCCTGCCTACTGGCTGTACTGTTGAGTGTCTGCAAGAGATTTCCTTAATGGGACCCTAGTTATTATCACAGAAGCCAAGATTCTCCATCCAGTGTGCTACATTAACAACTTAATAAATGTTGCTCAATTCTTAGTATGTCTGTGAGACAGGCAATACTGTCCATACTTAATACATGAAGAACAGAAAAAGTTAGGCAATTTATTCTATCACACATCTAGTAAGTCAAGAGACCAGGTGTTCCCAAGTTTATCATTCTTCAAGACCTAGGATCTTCCTATAGCTCCCTGCTTCCTGTGAAGTAGCTCCTGGTTCTACCAACTCTTCAGCTTACTCTCCCACTAACCTCTCACTTCCCTCACACCAACTCCTCCCTCTACTTTCCATCATGCTATATGGAGTTTACGGTCTTTGGGTTCCTAGTTAGCCCCACAGTTGAAATCCTCTTGCCCGTGCCTATATGATACTAGCCTTTTGAAATTTCTTAAGCCTAGCCTTTATGGCCTAGCACAAGGCAAACTCCATAAATATTCCATGCATGCTTGAAATGAGTATGTTTTCATATTGGGTGCAATCTTTATGAGTTGAGCTTGTTAATTCTGCTACTCAAAAATATACCTTTATTGATTTTTGTGTGTGTTTGACCTAATAAATTACTGAAATATGTATAATGGAGGGTATCAATTTTTCCTTGCAGATCTATATACATCTTTATGTTATTAGACGCATACTAGTTTTATCTTCCAGGTAAAATTCATCTCACCAATATATAGGTACCATATTTATGCCAGGAGAGGAAAACAGTAGAAGAGGAAGAGACAAAAAGAGAGGAAAATAAAAGGGTGAGAGGAAGCCAACACAGATAGATTTGTATGTAAGCATCCTTTCTTCCTTGGGAAAGAAAAATAATTAGCCATTCCAATGGTCTGTAACCTGGACAGTGGTTACAAATGCTTAAGATGGATTGCTTCTTTACACCCACATCAGTGAGAAGACAGCCTTCTCTGCTGCCTCTCTCTGTGAGGCAGTCTGTTTTCCACTCAAGTTTCTACTGGGGTACAGCCCATTGGGCTTCCAGCTTTACACAAAGGTTCCCTATTAGAAATTCCATCTGTGCAAGCATAAGATTTCATTTCTTTGCCCCATTCTCAGTGCAAAGTAGGAGCTGAAGGCTTCCAGCATTCTTGGTTTTGCTTCATTTGGGATTCTGAAAAAGCTGGCTGTGTGTGTGTGTGGCACTTAGCAATATAGTAACAAAATCATTAAAAATATATTGCATCAAATATTTAAATCAAATCTGTTGAAAGCATTATTCACACCCTCTCCATATTGCTTCTAATCTTTAAAATCCTTGTGTCCCCTGCAATTCAGCTCAAATATGGCTACTTTCATAAAATCTGTTCAATTACCGTACCCCTGCCCCACAGCCAATAGAAATTAACAACATCTCCCTCTGCTTCCTGCTGCACTGTTTCTGCTGCACTGTTTCTGCCACATGGATAGCAATTACCACACCATACCTTACATTTTACACATTTGTATTTTTTTCTCCCAAATAAAAAAAACACTCCTGTAACTAGGTCCATCAGTTTTCTCTGGGTTCCTAGCCCCACTCCCCCGCTGCTCCACTCCCTGCCTCCAGAGAGGGTAGCAAAATGCCCGTCTACAAACAGTGTCCCTAACTGTTGGCTTAACATTTGTCTTTTAAGACAAATGGCTAGAAATTCCGACTCCAGACTCTCCAATTTTAAGCTAAACAGCTAGTGTGGCTCATAAGATCAAGTGGCCTAAAGAGTCTTGCATTGGCTACTGTGTTGCATAAACAAGAAAACAGAGGTTTACACATAAGTACCTTGGATAGGCCTCCATCTTCAAGGACCTTTGAGATGCTGACATGTTTGTAAATTCCAGTGCAACCACTTAATATTACTTGTATTCATTTATGGAACTTGACCATTATTAAATAGGCTTTGATGGAATTATTTCACAGTTTTAAATTAGATTTCACATAATATAGTATTAAAAACTTTTGGAAATATTATTAAGATCAACGTGAAAGAGAAATTCAAGTACTTTTATCTTACATGAGATATTCTGCTCAGTGTAGAGATATTAATTAGGGAAGAATAGCTTCAAGGTTATCACCACCAAGTAATAAGTGTGAGGGTGAAGCATGAGTCAAGGTTTTGACAGTAGGTTAAATGTGACTCAAAAAGAAAAGAGATGACTAACCCTACACAATGTGTACTGCTTCCTGCTAATGCACACAGTCCTCTAAAGACAGCTACCCAAATGCAGCCCACAGACACTGTTCACCAGAGAGCATATATGACTTCTAGGCCCACATGCTAGAAAACCACAACTTTATAGTTTCATAACTGAAAATCTATTTTCATAGAAACAACAAAGCAAAGGGGATAACCGGCGACCAGAAAAGCTAACTTAGGTGAATTGTGCCACTCAAAGGTCTTTCCGAGGAAAGCTCAGTCCTCGCTTGCGAGAATCAGCCTTGGCTCACCTCATAACAGGGCTCCGAGCTAAGGCGTCAAGGAAGCAGTCCCACTGCTTCTCGCAGTCAGCGAGACCACAAGGCAGATGCCTGCTGCTGTCCTGTCTCCTTGTCTACTTTCTCATCTCAGTGTCATAAGAGAGCCCTGTACTGGTCCCTGAGTAACAAAGCAGCTGTCATGAGCACAGGCTCATTTTATCTGAGAACATTATTATCTTTGAGAGAAATGAGAATATGACAAAGAAAACTAAACAGCAGCAGGCCTAGCCTCAGCAGCCTTTCTGCGTGATGTCTAGTCCCGAGGATTTTGTGATTTCCAAAGTCGTGAACACCTGTTCAAGAGGAAGAAAACAAATACATATTTAGATGTTAGCACTACTTTAAGAAAACACATTCTGAATATTACATTTATGCTATTCTTTAAAATATACAAATCTGGCCAGGCATGGTGGCTCATGCCTGTAATCCCATCACTTTGAGAGGCCGAGACGGGCGGATCACTTGAGGTCAGCAGTTTGAGACCAGCCTGGCCAACATGCTGAAACCCCGTCTCTACTAAAAATGCAAAAATTAGCCAGGCATGGTGGTGCACACCTGCAGTCCCAGCTTCTCAGGAGGCTAAGGCAGGAGAATCACTTGAACCCGAGAGGTGGAGGCTGCAGTGAGCCAAGATCATACCACTGCACTCCAGCCTGGGTAACAGACTGAGATCCTGTCTCAAAAAAGTAAAATAAAATAAATTAAAAATAAAATATACAAATCAGTTACTAATATGACGTCTTTCTGACAAGTGTTTTATAATAGTTTTTCAAAGTATATCAACTGGAGCCAATTTTGAAAACATTGTGTTTCCTACCTCCCCACATGTGGGGTGAATTCCAATGGTGTCATCAAGTAGCTGTTTTGTGAGCCCGCATTTCATTGCAGCTGCAAATCCTTGGGTAACCTCACCGGCATTTGGTCCAAGAATATGAAACCCTATCACCCGATCCTTTAATACAGAAATAAAACAGAGAGAATCCCAGTAGGTTAATGGTCTGAATATGAATCCACTCACTGCAAGTTCACAGTTAAAATATACAGCATCTACTACAGAAAAAGAACTTCAATGTCAAGTGAGCAGAGAACATTATCATGAAACTGTGAGCCACTGTAAAAATCTGTTAAATGAGCCAGTAAATGCACATCCAGAGTAAATTTGCACTCAAATTTACTAGAACAAGCAATTTACCCACTGCATGAAGGAGTTCATTAGTATGATGTAAATTTCCAAATTATGCTGAGACAATGCTCAACAACAACACAACAAATCTGAATTAAAGTCCAACACTGGAATAACTCTAAGGCAGCAGGTTTTACTGGAAATCAGAGGTTGCTGGCCGAGGAAGCAGGGTACCCTGCTCCCAACATCAAGTGGAGACAAAGGAGAGGCTGGTACAGGGCTGTCACCCAGGACTGTGTGCTGAGAGATATAGGGTGCACACAATGAGCAGACCCACCGAGATGGGAAGCAAGATGTGCAGTCGCTTTCCACGGTAATAGTGTATTCTAGGCTGTCCATTTGTCAATGTGCCTTCCTCAGACTATCCTTCATTGTGACATTCAACAGTAGAAGCATACAAGAGATGAAGAAAAACACTACAAAAGGGCAACGGAGGCCAGGGTCAGGAAAAATCCTTGCCCACTGAGCTTCTGGAGGAGGCAACAGCTCAGAGCAGCCGTACTCACCTGCATCTGCTGGCAGGCACTCCAGAGGGGAGGTGGGCACTCCAGAGGGGGAGGCAGGCAGAGACTGCCTGGGCTGGGGCTTCTGAGTGAGTTCCCAGGGCCCACAGAAGACTACTGCGTTGAAACCTGAGGTGGTGCGTTGCTCAGCAAGCAGAAAAGGAGGGCGGCTCAGAGCAAAGTAAGGACACTTGGTGAGAATTTCCACTGATAACTGAAAATGAAGGTCCTGAGTGAAGGAAGTCTCATTCACAATTCTGACCCTGGAACTAGAGTCTACCACTTCCGTTTTGTAAGTTTGAGGGTGCTACTCAAGAAACAGGCATGTGGCCAGGGTAAAGGGAAGCAGCACATTCCCCATGGTTAGAGAGCAAGGCCAAGAGTGTGGCGTGGGGGACCTGGGTGGGGTCCAGAGGGGTAGTATGGGACAGCACAGAGGGGCTCGGTGATGGGAAACGGGGCTGACAGCCACAGAGGTGCAGCCCACAACCCCATGAGGAGGTCAGAACTAGCATGACAGCTGCAACTCCTGCTTCAGCCAGTGGCTCTCCCATCAAACCCCACCCTCTCACTTTCAGAGGGTAACATTGTATACAGTCTCTCTCTGCTCCCTTTGGAAAGGCTGCCCAAACTGCCATAAATTGACCTCAGATAACTCTGTCCCAAAGAAACAGGATGTAGTCCAGCACATGAGCACCCACCCTTGGGAGCACAGCTGCAAACCTGCCCAACCTGGAGCATTTCAGGGCCATTATGACCACCATCCCTGTTACTGCCCTGTAGCCCATGTGCAACTACTAAGGGACTAAGCCCTAGAGCTCTGGATGGCTTCACCATTCAGGCAACAGAGCACATGCTAATGGGCTACTAGCCTGGGACACCCCGTTTTCTGTTATACTGAGAATAAGACAAATACAGAGATGTGAGAATTAAACAAGATCATGACTGCCGTTCAGTAAACTTTTATGTAAATGTCACTTGTTGCTGTTCACATTTATCTATTTTTATGTTTCGTCTCCCCAGACAGATGATAAACTCTTCAAGAGAAGAACCAAGTCTGAACATTGCTCTCTACATTCAGAATTCTTTATAAAGCAAATTATAAATAAGCTGTGCTTTAAACTACACTACTGAGGAAGGCTGTTAACCATTTTGATGCTCACCCCTTGTAACCAGGCGGAGGAAAGCCTCTGATGATGGGCTGCTGCTTTAGTGAAAGCATCAGCAATTAGCTCATTACGTCGAGTTTCACTTTGCGTGAACATCTCCATCTAAAGACTTTAGACACACATTCAGTCTGTTTATAAAATGCACACATGCAACTTACAATTTATTATTTGATGACCAAAATTTTCACAGATCTTCTAGTTCTAAATTATCAAGTTTAAACTATCAAGCTATCAATATGGCCTTGGGAAGAGGCAGCTTTCAGTGGTATACTTTGAGAGGACACTGGTAAGGCTCAATTACAAACTGTCACTGCTCAGCCTCTGTGACATGTTAACTAGATGACAACATGGAGGCACTCTGTATTGTCCTGAAAACTACCTTTAGAAAGATTATAAAAATGCAACAGTCCCAGCTGCTCAGGAGGCTGAAGCAGGAGGATCACCTGAGGCCAGGAGTTGGAGACCAGGCTGGGCAACATGGCAAGATCCCATCTCCACACACAAATATATATATATATATATTTATTTATTTATTTACATTTATATATAAATATTTATTTTTAGTATTTGGATTTATATATATAATTTATATGTATATAATTTATACATATATTTATAATTTATATATATAATTTATATGTACATAAATCCAAATACTAAAAATGAAAGCTACATTTAAAAATCACAGCATTTTGGCTTCTAGTGGCATTACTTACATGGTCGAATTTATTGCAGATTATCTTTGCGTAACAAGTGTTGTTCTCTCTGCCAGCTACTGTCCATTCAAGAGGCCAGAACAAAGTATGATATATCTGGAAGATAAGAGAGAGAAAAAGGGCAGGATTAATGTATATGGAAACCATTCCTTGATAGGCTCTTTAATTCTATAAAGGCAATAATCTCCATAGCAGCTTTCAGAAATTTAAAGTTCAGTAACCCCACCTTTATGTATCTGTTGGGGCACCTAGGCCAAGGCTCCTGAAATGCCAGCTGCATACATGTGTTGACCTTTGTTTTGCATGCTTGGCTGTTAGTCCAAACAAAAATCCACATACAAAATTTAGTTTTCAAACATGTATAGAGTATCAGCAACCCAAGGCAGCACACTAGGCACAGGCCCTTGTGTGGGCTGCAGAGGTGAAGGCTGAGATCCTGATGTCAACAGCTGACCCCGGTAACAGGGCTCATATTCCAGCAAACTTGAGGAGGAGTGGAAATAAAATAGCTCCAGCCATTTAGAGCTCCAGAACCTAGCGATGGGAGAGCAGGGATCATGTCTCTCTCATTTCTGTCCCCAAGCCCTCACACCAGTGCCTTGAGTGTACCTCTATGCCAATTCAATCTGGTTCAGTCTTCTAAGAACCAGAACAAAATGCCATGTGCTCTCTCTCCAGCTCGGGGTGGCTGTGGTCTCCCAGTCTTGCACCTCTGAATCACTCCATACACAAATGGGCAGTTAATGTTGGGAGACAGAATTGGAAATGTAGTCTGAACAATAATCCACAATGGATGGATTTAAATTTAAAAATGCCACCCAGAAATAACCATTTTAAATGTTAGGGAAAAGCATCAATTGCTGGTGCATGCAGAGTTAAAACAAAATTTTTATGAAGGAGGTAACATAGTATACAGTTATTTGTAGCAAAAATAAAAAAAAAAGATTTAACTTGTTTTTAACAGAAGAAGAAGAAACTCTTCTACCCTTTTTTTCTTCTTTGAGACAGGGTCTCACTTTGTCACCCAGGCTGGAGTACAGTGGTACGATCATGGCTCACTGCAGCCTTGACTTCCCAGGTTCCAGCGATCCTCCTGCCTTAGTCCCCAAGTAGCTGGGACTATATGTGTGCATCTGCAAGCCTGGCTCATTTTTGTATTTTTTGTAGAGATTGGGTGTCGCCATGTTGCCCAGGCTGGTCTGGAACTCCTGAGCTCAAGTGATCCACTTGCCTCAGCCTCCCAAAATGCTGGGATTACAGGTATGAACTACCATCCTCCACCACTTGTACCTGTTTTAATACAAACTGTTTAATCTCTGCAGCTATCAGAAAAAGGAACGTTTCTTTGTCTCAAGATACACTTTTCTAAAAATACACCTCTCAGGTTAAAAAGAGATGGTACAAACTCCTAGCAGGTTTTAAACATGATTCTTAAAACAGCAAGCTACTATTTCTGATGCGTTCTATCACTTCTGCTATGAAGGAAGGAGGTGAACACTCACACTTCCTCCCATCTCCTTTCACTCTTTCACTGGATTTGTCAAATGTGCTTTTTTCCTTCTAGCACTTTGAAGATTTTACTATATTTAAATTTCTAACCCTCTGGTTCAAAGTGGGTGTGAAGTGTGGATCCAACTTCCAACTTTATATTTTTCCTTAATAGCTATCCACTTGTTCCAGCACCCTTTAATGGATGGCCTGTGCTTTCCCATGGATTTAAAATATGACCTGTATCATATGCTAATTCTTATGAGCATTTGAATCAATTTCTGGGTTTCACATTCTGTTCTACTGATCCTGCTGTCCATCTGTGTGCCACTGCTGCGCGACTGTAAGTACTGCAGCCATGTGATCAAGTTTCATATCTAATTAGGGCTCCCCTCATTACTCTTGAAGTTTTTTTTATCAACTTACGCACAATTACAGACATAATATTCAAAGCTCTGCTACGGAAAACGGTGATCTCTGACCCCACCGATTTCAATGAACCCAGAGGCCATGACTTTCACCTCTTTTATTTAATCGTTTGGATATTTAACTCTATGTTTCTAAATAACATGCTTATTTGCTACTGCCTGCCTTTTCTATTTCAGGCTTTATTTATTGACTTGGCTCTATGCAAGAGCAAGATAAGCTCTCTTCCCTGGCCCCTAGCACTCACTCTAGCTCCTTTCTGCACTCCCCTATCACCATCTTCCCAATACAGTTATACTCCTAGCTATCATAGTTATCAGTGTTTCCTTTACTATGTAAAAGCTATTCACGGACAACTTGAAAGCTGCAAGCAAAGGATGAAGCTGCACCCTTAGCTCACAACACAGACAAACATTGACTCAAAATAGATCACAGACCTAAATGCACTCACACTTTCTCCCATCTCTACGCATGCATTGCATGTGTTGCAAAACAATGCTGGTCTACAATGACAGCATATACAACTGTGGTCTCATAACATTAAAATGGAGCTGAAAAATTCCTGCCACCTAGTAACATTGTAGCCATTGTAACATCATTGTGTAACACATTACTCACTGTTTGTGGTGATTCTGGTGTAAATAAACCTACTGCACTGCCAGTCCCTAACAGTCTAGCACATATAATCATGTACAGTACATACTTGATAAGGATAATAAATGTAATATGACTATGATACTGATTTATGTATTTATCACACTATACATTCTATTATTACTTTAGAGTGTACTCCTTCAACTTATAAATTAACTGTGAAACTGCCTCAGGCAGGTCCTTCAGGAAGAAGGCATTGTCATCATAGGAGGTGACGGTTCCCTGTGTGTTACTGCCCCGGGGACAGGATGTGGTGGGAGAAGATGGTGATATTGATGTTTCTGACCTTGTGTAGGCATAGGCTAATGTGTGTGTTTGTGTCTTCATTTTTTATAAACAAGTAAAAAAAGTTAATAGAAAAAGCTTATAGAATAAGGATATAAAGAAAGAAAATATTTTGTACAGTTGTACAATGTATTTGTTCCTCTATAATAGGAACTTTAAAAAAATACTAACATCACATTTTCATTCCTGTCAAAAAATGTATCAGGTGAGTTGATCTACAGAAAACCTTGGGGAAAAGACCTTAAAGCAATCCCAAAAACTTGGGGAATTTATTTTCTATAAAGAGACTCCATTGTCTGGGGAACAGCCTTCTACATCCTTTCTGTCATGTGCCTGACATGTTTCTACCTTAATTTTTCATTAATTTCAAAAAGTTTTAAAACTAAATGTTAAATCCATAATTATCATCAATTTTCTAAGACCCAAAAGCTGACCAATGCAAACAGGATAGCTTAGTATTATATTGAGTTAATTATAAACCCTGATAAAATAACATTCTCTAAAATGTAAATTTCAAAACCAACCATCTAAAATAACATTATAAAGTTTTAATCACACATTTTCCCAGCACCAGAAATTTAAATAGGAGTTTCATAAATCCTTAGGGCATTTAACTAGGGAATAACAATTCTATGATTTAAAGAAATTCCCAATAATAAATTAAATCATACACAATTAAAATGGCTTAAAGGGAAAGGACTGTAATTTCAATTCTCTTTTACTTAAAATATCAAGTCTTAATAACCCTCCAACTCTTTTTATCTCTCCCTCTCCCTCCCACCTTGGGAAAATGGGCAGAAAAAAGCCAATGAAACTTCCCAGCAAAATATGATGTAAGAAAATATTTTAAGGTTATAATTGGATGGGGTTAGGGGATAAAGGAGAGGTAGCAACAGAGGGGTGTAGAGGATGTCCTTTTGGGAATCTGAAGAGCCCACAGGCAGACAACCCTGGAACTTCACACTTGACCACCCAGAGCCATGCTGATGGGATGGGACTGGCCACTAGGCCTTGGTACATTCCTACCCCTGCATTCCCAAAAGATCTTAAAATAACTTTGAGCTTCCTTGTATAAGTTTGCAAAAATAGATTTTTGTTACTTGTAATTCAAATGTCCTGACTTATAGATTATACTTCCCTCTTTCTCAACCATATTCTTCTTGTTTGCTAGACGGACAGGGTTTAAATTAATTGCTAATTTTCCTAAAATAGGAATATGATTTCCTACAATATAACCATCATAGCAACTTGGAAAATGATGAAATAAAAAGTGACTGCAAAGACAAATTGTTGATTAAAAGAGAATTTTTTTAAGGAAGTAATAAAACACAATCTTACTTCTAGATTCTCTTTTTTATATACTTCAATAGCCTTCTCTTCAGATAATCCACAGCAACCATACTCCAGAGGAGTAAACACCGTAGTTGGAACATTAATATAATCACACTGAAAGATAAATAAATTACATAATCTTATTTTGTGATACTTTATAACAAAAATCTATATTACATATATTTATAAAAAGAAAATAAATGAGTCCAGTTCAGTGTAACTAATTCTCAAAATGCCAACAGCTTCAGGAAAATTCTAAGGTACATTAACAGAGACCTGGGATGGGTCCCTACTCAGGGGCAGAGACCACACACTGGCCAGCCACCAACAGATGGGATCGGCTCTCCTGGAGCACAGACTCGGAGGTCCAAAAACCCAAAGGTAGAGGCGGAGGTGGTGCCACCCAGCTGCCCTTAAAGACACTCTCCAAAATGTTTTCTTTCCATCCCCATTATTCTGGGCTCTGCTCTCTTGGAGCACTTCTTCCAGGCAACCTTGAATTATGCTACTTCACTGGAAACTGAGACTACCTCTTGGCCATTTCATATGCCTTATGCCACTGAGAGGCAAGGTAAGTATGCAGCTCAACAGTGCTGAACTGAGTGTTCTTGACTATCAAAGGGGGATGGCACATGTGAGTGTGTGAATATGTCTGGGGGAGTGCTAATATACCACAGGGACAAGGATGACCATAGGTCATCTCTATAGTCCAGGGGTTAAGACAGAACCATCTCCAGAGCCTTTATCAGACTGAGTCAGAGAACAATGGACATCGCAAGAAGACTATGCACTCCGAAGATGGCAAGCAGAGACCCAGCAGCCCCGCAGGGAAGCGAGGTTCACAGGTGGCACTCCTGCCTAGGAGAGGCCCCAACTTGGGAGACAATAGGGCCTCTCTGGCTATGTGGAAAGGAGCTGGAATACTTTGGTGGTTGAACCATGAAACCATGTGCATGGAGAGAAAGCTGTGTATAGGTGGCAGAGGTGCCTGCCCAGCCACAGGCCCTTCAAAGGACACTACCACCCACAGTACTGTATGTTCCCCAACCCCTGCCAATGGCCACAAGTGATTAGACTAGGGATAGCCATCTGACTCCACAAACGCCAACACATAAGCTGGCCAGAAATCTATGGAATGGCAGAAACAGGTGAACTGAGTCAATCCAATTCTTTCTTTGTAGGAAAATTAACTAGAAGCAAAGAGAATTTTCCAGGTGGTAGAGGAACAGGAAGAAATGGACCTGCAAAGTTGTCACCAAGTTAGGCCAAGGAGGAGCACATCTATACAAATACCCCACTATGCTGCTGGGCCCCAGAGCAGCTGGGACTCCACCTCCAAAAGCAGGCAGGCCCAGCCCTAGTAGAGTTCTTTTTCTAGGTTCCTCTGTGATTCTACCTATTAATCCCAGGATTCTTACAGTAACTTCCCTCAATAGAGTCCATTCCTATGCCGATTTTAGTTAATTGAGACTGCCTGCCAAGCAGATGAATTGCGGATTTATTTCCTTTTCAAAGGAAGCATTTGACAGGGATCTTAAATTATAAGATTTGTTTGTCAACTCTGCTTCCGCAGTGTGCCTTCCAGGTTAGATTTATTCTTTGTTACCCCAAAGAAAAACAAACCACCACCAGGTATCCCCCAAATCAGTGAGAGGATTTGCATACAACACAGGCAAGTTCTCCATTAGCCTAGATTCTTATGCTCTCATGCCACTTCATGTTCGCCTACCAGCAAACGATGGGTGAGCCAAGCATTTATTTTCTTTTCCCAGCATGGCTGAGAAAATCACACAACTTTGTGAACTGCCTGGGTATTTTCTGACTTCTGTGAGGCATTCACATGTTGCCAATCCATTTACTGACTGGCAGCTGACCCCAGATTCCATACCTTACATGGGAGTCCTCATTCTTAACAGAAGCCTTTGTTTCCTGTTCATATCAATTAAGAAAAAATAAACAGAAATGGCTCAACTTTGCCCCTTTCTCCTAAAAACCTTCTCCACATCTTAGACCATCTTCTCTACCTGGACTTGACTCATGCTACCCTTCCCATAGGCTTCCTTTCAATCTTGTGCCTTTCCTCTCTTTCTTTATGCTCTACATACATTGTTCCATATTCTAATCTCTCCTCCTCACAGACACCACGATTAACTTCTTACAGTATCAGGCAACTGCTCAGCCAACATACACCCTAAAATGCTATTTGCACTTGAGATAAGTCCTTGCACATTTAGCATTCCTGCCCTCCACTCATTAATGCCAGCAGAGCCCCCTCCCCAGTCGCCCCTCATGCACAAACGCATCCACCCACAAGGTCTCCATGCAAGGCCTTGGCAGGTACCTGGGGGATGAAACAAAGCAGCACACAGCATTTCTCATGAAGAATCCGTGCCCAAACCTCTTCACCTGAACACACTCATGCAAAAACAATTGGAGAAATTCAGAATGTGGGATATTACACCAAAAAAATCCTGGATTCATCAAAAAGTCAGTGTTAAGAACTGAAGCAAGACAAAGATACCCACTCTCACCACTCTTATTCAACACAGTACTAGAAATCCTAGCCAGAGAGTAGGATGAGAAAGAAATGAAGGGCATCCAAACTGGGAAAACAGGAAGTGAAACTGTCCCTCTTTGCAGACAATATGATTTCATATGTAGAAAAACCTATGAGATTCCACCAAAAACTCTTAGAACTGATAAATGAATTCAGTAAAGTTGAAGGATATAAAAATCAACAAACAAAAATCACTAGTGTTTCTGTACACCAATAACAAATTAACTGAAAAAGAAATCAATAAAGCAATTTCATTTACAATAGCTACAAAAAATAAAATATTTAGGAATAAATTTAATCAAGTAGGTTGAACCACTTTACAATGAAAACTGTAAAACACTGGTGAAAGAAACTGAAGAAGACACAAAAATATAGAAAGATATCCCATGCTCGTGGATTAGAAGAATTAATATTGTTAAAATGACTATACTACCCAAAGCAATCTACAGATTCAATGCAGTCTCTATTAAAATAACAATGACATTCTTCACAGTAGTAGAAAAAACAATATTAAAATTTGTATGAAACCACAAAAGATGCTAAATAGCCAAAGTAATACTGAACAAAAAGAATCAAGCTAGAGGCATCATACTACCTGATTTTAAAATATACTACAAGTTATAGTACACAAAACAGCATGATATTAATATGAAAACAGATATATAGACTATGGAACAGAACACAGAACCCAGAAATAAAACCACATATTTACAGCCAACTAATTTTTGACAAAGGCACCAAGAACATAAACTGGAGAAAGGACACTCTCTTCAGTAAATGGTGGTGGGAAATCAGTATATGTAGAAGAATGAAACTGGACCTCTATATCTCACCACGTGAAAAAATCAATTCAAAATGAATTAAAGACTTAAATATAAGGCCCCAAATTATAAAACTACTGGAAGAAAACAGGAGGAATGCTTCTGGACATTGGTCTAGGCAAAGATTTTATAGGCAAGACCTCAAAAACACAGGCAACAAAATGAAAACAGACAAATGAGACTGTAACAAACTAAAAAACGTCTGCAATCAGCAAAGAAAGCAATCAACAGAGTAGAGACAACCTGTAAAATGGGAGAAAATATTTGTAAACTATCTACTGAGAAGTTACTAATATCCCTATATAAGGAACTCAAACAACTCAGAGAGAAAAAAAAAGAATACCCAGATACAAAAATGGGCAAAGGATCTGAATAGATGTTTTTCACAAGATATACACATGGACAAGTATATGAAAAAATGCTCAATATCACTAGTCATCAGGAAAATGCAAATCAAAGCCACAGTGAGATACCATAACCTGGTCAGAATGAGATACCATAACCTGGTCAGGCTATTATCAAAAAGACAAAAAATAACAAATGCTGGTGAGGATGTGGAAAAAGGGGAACTCTTACACACTGTTAGTGAGAATGGAAGCCAGCATAGCCACTATGGAACACAGTATGGAGGGTCTCCAAAACTAAAAATAGAACCACCATATGATCCAGCAATCCCAGTACTGAGTATTTATCCAAAAGAAAGAATCAGTGTATCAAAAAGATATCTGCACACCCATGTATATTGCAGCACTATTCAAAATATGGACCCAACCTAAGCATCCATAGTGGATGAATGGGTAAAGAAAACATAATATATAAACACAATGAAATACTATTCAGTCATAAGGAAGAATGAAATCCAACCATTCAGAGCAACATGAATGAGCCTGGAAGACATTATATTAAGTGAAACAAGCTGGGCACAGAAAGACAAATACTGCATGTTTTCACTCATATGTGGGAGCCAAAAAAGTTGATCTTATAGAAGTAGAAAGTAGAATTGTGGTTATTAGAGGCTGGGAAGGGTAGGGTAAAGGGGAGAATGGGGAGACGTTGGTTAACAGACACAAAATTACAGCTAAACAGGAGTTAAGTCCTAGTGCTTTATAGCACTATAGGGTGAACATAATTAACAAGAATTCATTGCATATTTCCAAAAAGCTAGAAGAGAGGATATAACGGACTGTTCCCACACAAATAAATGACAGGTTTGAGGTAATAGATATGCTAACTACCCTGATTTGATCATTACATGTTGTATACGTGTATCAAAATATCACTCTGTATCCCATAAATATGTACAAACATTATGTGTCAACTAAAAATAAAAGGAAAAAAGTCAATGTCATAAAAAATAAAGGCAGGAGGACTGTATCAGATTAAGAGACTTAAGCACCATAAGAGCCAAATGTACTGTGCAAATCAAAACACACACATACACACACACGCACTCTTAAGGAACAACTTAGGAAATCAAGTATTAAAGCATTTTTGTTGAACGTCTCAGATATGGTAACGAACGGTAGTTATGGAGGTAAACATCCTTGTACTTAGGAGATATATGCTGAAGTACTTAGAGACAAATGTCATTGATGCCTGCCACTTCAAAAAGTGGCAGCAAAAAGCTCAGCAAAGAAAAAAGGAATATGAATTACACATACACATATTCAGAAAAGGAGAGACAAAGCAAAAACAGCAGGATGTGAATAACTGGAGAATCTGGGTGAAAGGTTCAATATGGGTGATTGTTTACTACAGTTTCTGTGTTTTGACACCTTTCTAAATAAAAAGTCGGGGGAAACAAAGGTCTCAACAGATCCCTACTGCCTAGAGAAGGCCCTACCAATTCCTTTTTGTGGCAAAGATTTTTGATGTCTGGCACCAAATTAGTGTTCCAGCCCCCTTCCCAATTGTACTCCCCCTATTGCCAACTACTCTGCCTACACACATGCCAAAATGCTCTATACACTGTGTTTGGGACAATTTTTCTTTGCATGAGATGGTACACTCAGCATTCCTAACCCCACCCACTAATGCAGCAGGCAGGGCTCTTCTCCAGTCACCCATCTCCCACCAACTCCACCACATGGCCACAGAGCTCCTGCTGGAGCTGAACAGTACTTCCCCAGCTGAGAGCTCCTGGGACACTACTCATAGTCCTTAGCTCAAGCCAAGTGCTACAGGTCTCTGTGTTCTTAGCTGAGTTATCTGCTCACCTGAAAAGTCCTTTGCTTCCTCAATTTTGAATTACTCATCCTATAAAGCCCATCCCAAATATTTGATTTAAAAATATGAAAAGTGGAATCCTCTGTAGAAATCATCTGATTCTTGGCTTTGCAGATGATGAAACTAAAGTCCTCAAAAGTTAAACCACCTGACCATGTTTACAGGCCAAGTGGGCACTGAAGCCAGGACCAGAATCCTGACACATGCCAAGAACTCCTATGCTATTACAGTGCAACAGTCTACTTATGAAGGCTTTCTCCCTCCCTGCAGCTAGAATGAACCGCTTCAGTGTCCCTAGAGCAACCTGCTGACAGCACTCTGGCACACAACCATACTCTGTCTTCTGCTCAGTCTGTGCCTGCCTGACTCATGACCCCACCTACCTGGTAAGCCCCTGGGGCTGACCATGGCCAGTGCTTTGTGTATCACCCAGCACAACATCCTGTACACAGTGGACACTCAAAAGCATTTATTTTAATCCATTAGTAAAATAGTCTACTGCAAATCATACCCCTGAGGAACCCTTTACTTGGAAAAGAAGCACACAAGTTTTACTTGCATTAGTCTTTAAAATGATGATCTTGATCAATATATTATCTCAAAAACAGTAAGAAACTTACCTTTTCTAAAGAGGCCCCAAAAAGTCTCCGAGCTAGCAGCTTGCCTGACTGTATGGCGACAGGAGTGAGCTCTGGCTTACCCTCCAAGACATCCCCCAACAGCATAGACATATGGCACATTGGTCTGTTCCACATCATTTACAGGTATTTTTCCACTTCTGGTAGTTTTTGAAAAGGGTAAAAAACAGATTACAACTCACTCAACACTGCTGGCTGACTAATACTATTAGCCAAAAGACTAAATACATAGAGAAAAGACCTCTCTTAGAACTCATGCACCTCACAATATCAATTATCTATAAGGTCAATGACTTAAAGTAACAAGGGTTTCTGTAGCTCCAAAAGAAAACATCTCTGGGGAAGCCACGGACATTTCCTGGATGCCTAGGATATCTGCAGACTGTCTCCACAGTCTCACTTAGAGCTTTGGAATTTATCTCTTTGCCTGACCAAGGTCATAAAGATGTGCTCTAAATCACAGACATTAGATGAATATATCTCTGCAATTATTTCTTAAAGTCATTGTTTAATATATGAGCTTTTTAAGGCATACAATAAGAATTACTCACCAATGAAGAAATTGATTATAAAGAGCTGGCACAGAACTTATTATAAGATAAATTAAAATATATATTGCTTAGAGGTGACCTGCAGAAAGCTGTTGCTTTGTGCAGCAACAGTCCAATGATCCCAATATACTTACTTCTCATTAATTTTGATACCAATCTTCTCCAAGCCTATTTTCCTTGTACAGGAGTCACGACCAATAGCTAACAAAACCTGCATTTGGAGAGAAATCAAAAACACATATTATCCATATCAGGAATGAAAGAGGGAACATCACTATAGATCTTTCATACATTAAAAGGGTAATAATGGAATACTGCAAACAATCTATGCCAATAAATCTGACAGCTTAAGGTGAAATAGATTCCTTAAAAGACACAACTTACCAAACTTACACACAAAAGTCTGAAAAGCTTACAGGTTAAATTATGTCCCTTCAAAATTCATATGTTGAAATTCTATCCCTAAGTAACTCCGAGGGTGACTATATTTGGAGACAGAGCCTTTACGGAGGTAATTAAGGTAAAATGAGGTCACATGGGTGTGCCTTAATCCAGTATGACTGGTGTCCTTATAAGAAGATGAGGACATAGGCAACACAGACCAAAGGATGACCATGTGAGGACACAAGGAGAAGACAGCCATGTACAAGCCTAGGAGAGAGGCCTCAGAAGAAACCAACCCTGCCAACACCTTGATCTTGAACTTCCAGCCTCCAGAACTGTGAGAAAATAATTGTCTGTTGTTTAAGCCACCCAGTCTGTGATATTTTGCTATGGCAGCCCTGGCAAACTAATATGCCCTATACCATCAAAGAAACTGAATTCACAATTTGTAAACTTCCCATAAATTAATTTCAGACCCAGATGGCTTCTCTAGGAAAGTCTATGGAATACTTAAGTAAGAAATAATGTTAATGATACACAAACTCTTCCAGGAAAGAAAGAGGAAAAGGGAGTACTTCCCAACTTCTTTTTATGAGGTCAGTATAAGCAGCTGACACCAAAATCAGACAAGGACATTAAAAGAAATCTACAAGCCAACATGCCTCATGAATATAGATATAAAATCCTTAATGAAATGTTAGCAAATCAAATATAGCAATATATAAAAACAATAATTGTTTGTGACCAAGTGAGTTTGTCCCAAAAATGGAAATTTGGTTTAACATACAAAAATCCATCAATGTAATTCATCATATTAACAGAATAAAGGAGAAAACAATTCAATCATCTCAATAGATGCAATAAAGCATTTCACAAAATTAAACACTCTTTCATAATTAAAATCTTCAGAATAAAAGAAAAGAAAATTTCCATCACCAGATAAAAGGCATGTGTAGAAAACTTACAGGTCATGTCCTGGCAATGATAAAAGACTGAATGTTGCACCCCTAACAGCAGGAACAAGACAGGCATGTCCATTCCCCACAATTTCTAGTCAATACTGTATTGGAGGTCTTAGCCAGTGAAACAAGGCAAGAAACAGATTAAAAGCAGGCAGACTAGAAAGGAAGAAACATTGTTTTTATTTGCAGATATGAATCCTAACAAGCTACAAGGTCAACATTTATATACTACCAGCCAACCATTTAAAAATGCCATTTGTAGGCTGGGCGTGGTAGCTCACGCCTGTAATCCCAGCACTTTGGGAGGCCAAGGCAGGAAGATCACCTGAGGTCAGGAGTTCGAGACCAGCCTGACCAACATGGAGAAACCCTGTCTCTACTAAAAATACAAAATTAGCTGGGGGTGG
Organism: Ateles fusciceps; assembly: GCA_036589455.1. NCBI lineage: Eukaryota > Metazoa > Chordata > Mammalia > Primates > Atelidae > Ateles > Ateles fusciceps. The sequence continues at coordinate 596,629 of JAZHEH010003238.1, forward strand.
TGGCACATGCCTGTAATCCCAGATATTCAGGAGGCTATGGCAGGAGAATCGCTTAAACCTGGAAGGTGGAGGTTGTGGTGAGCCAAGATCGCACCATTGCACTCTAGCCTGGGCAACAAGAGTGAAACGCCATCTCAAAAAAAAAAAAAAAAAAAAAAAAAAAAAAATATATATATATATATATATATCATTCATATTAGCTTTAAAAACATGAAATATATTTAGCAAAACATGGGAAAGAGCTCTAGAGCCCAATGATAAAACATTGCTGAGAGAAACTAAGGAATACCCAAATAAATTAAAAACATATGAGATTTATATGTTAGAAAAATCAATATTGTTAAAAAATCAGCTCTTCCAAAGTGACTATGAAAAAAAGACAGTTCCAGCCAAAATCCCAGCAGACTTTTGTTTCTAGAAATTAAAAAGCTATTTTTAAAAGTTATAATAGAAAAAAACGAAGAAAAAAAGAAAAGTTATGTAGAAATATAAAGAATCTAAACAAAATTAGAATTCTAAAATTAAAACTCTACCTGATCTAAGACTTACCACAGAGCTCCAATAATCAAAACAATGTGGTACTGGGGAAAGGAACAGACAAATGGTCTATGGGACAGAATGAAGAGCACAGAAATAGACCCACAGTTAAATGGTCTTTCATCAAAGGCTCCAAAGCAATTCAATGGAGAAAGGGAAGCCTTTTGGATATCCACACGGGAAAAAAAGAACTGCACAGTGAAGCATGTATGTTCTATACAATCCAAAACACAGGTGATGAGGTGGAAAATAAAGTGTCTGCAGGTCTAGGATGTGGCTGTGGAGTGCTTCGCCTTGGAACTGCAATGTGAGAAGCCAGGTTGTATGTTGGATTTGACATAGATGCAGATGCACTGGGAATATTTAATAGGATTGTGGAAGAGGCTGAATTCACACATGTTGGCATGGTTCAATGTGATGTGTGCTCATTATCTAATGGAATGGCCAAGCAATGTTGAATCCTCCTTTTGGGACCAAAAATAATAAAGGGACAGACATGGCTTTTCCAAAGACTGCTTTGGAAATGGCAAGAACAGCAGTATATCTTTACCCAGACTTTCAACTAGAGAACATGTTCAAACAAAGCTGCAGAATGGAAAATCAAGACAGATGTTACTGCAGAGTTTCGAGATGATTTGCCGGTATCACACAACTTTCAGGAAAAGAAATCAATGGACAGTGAAATGGACCTAATTCAGTTTTCTTTTCAAAAGTCTCCAAAACCAAAAGCAGCTTAAAATCTAATTAAAATAAATTCTAATTAAAATGAATGAGAATTAAGTTGTTTACGAAAAATATTAATTCAAGGCAGATTACAGACTTAAACATAAAAGGTAAAACTATACAACTTCAGGAAGGAAACAAAGGGATACTTTCATGACCTTTGGGTTAGCAAAGATTTCTTAAAGCACACAGAAAGCATGAACCATAAAGTAAAATACTAATAAAATTGAACTTCACCAAAATTTAGAACTACTGTTAACCCAAATATACTACTAAAAAATACATAGGCAAGTCACAGATGGGAGGAAAATATTCACAATACATATATCTGAAAAAGAAATATGCCCAAGATATACAGAAGTCCTGCAATTCAAGAATAAAAATTCAAATGATCCAACAAAAAATGGTTGAGATTTAAACAAACACTTCAAAGAAAAGATATATCAATGGCCAATAAACACATGAAAATTGCTGTCCATCATTAGTCATCAGGGGAGATGCAAATCAAAGCCATAAGATACCTCTACACATCCACTAGAATGGCTAGAATGAGAAAGCCAGGCAGCCCTAAAGGTCCTAAGGGTCTGGAACAACCAGGCCCTCACATATAGCTGACAGAAATACAAAATGGCATAATCATTTGGAAACTCTTTGGTAGTTTCTTAAAAAGTAAAAACCATCCCATGATCAAGCAATTTCACTCCTATTTGTCCAAGAGAAATTAAAATATATGTCGGCTGGAAGCAGTGACTGATGCCTATAATCCCAGCATGTTGAGAGGCCAATACAGGAGGATTGCTTAAGGCTAGGAGTTCAAGATCAGCCTGGACAATACAGTGAGACACCATCCATTAAAAAAAAAAAAAATTAGCCAGGCATGGTGGCATGTGCCTGTAGACCTAGCAACTAGGGAAGCTAAGGTGGGAGGATCATTTGAGCCAAAGAGTTAGAGGCTACAGTGAGCCATGATCTCACCACTGCACTCCAGCCTGGGCGACAGAGTGAAACCATTTCTAAATATATCTCCATAAAAAGTTTTGTAGCTCTTCACAGCGTTTTAATCACAATAGTCCAAATTGCAAAGAGCCTAGGTGTCTATCCACAGGAAAATGAATAAACTGCTGCATTAATAAAATCTATATGATAAAAAGAACTACTGATGCATATAACATGGTTGATTCCTAAAAACATCAATCTGAATAAAAGAAGCCAGATACAAGGAATACATACTGCACAATTCCACTTATGTGACATTTAGAGGCAAACCAGACAAAATGAGTCTATGGTGACAGAATCAGAATAGTGGTTGCTTGGGGTCAATGACTGGGAAAAAGCACAGAGAGCTTTCTGGACTCAGAAATGTCCTGTTACCTTTAAAGGAGTGTGGATTACATGAACATAGACATTGTCAAAACTGACTGAACTGTACACCTAGGATCTGTGCATTTCACTACATGTATATTATACCTCAATACAAAACTAACCAATCAACAGTTAGATATTATAGGCAACTTTATACCCATACGTTTGAAAACTCAGATGAAATGGACAAATTCCTAGAAAAAATATAACTAATCAAAAGTAAATCAAGGATAAAATAAAAAGCCTTGAAAGTCCTTTGTCTATTAAAGAAATTCGTCAGTGGTCAAATATGTCTCTATAGAAAATTCTAGGTGTAGATGGTTGCATCAGTGAATTCTGTAAAACATACAAGTAACCAATTCTAATGTTACATAAATTTTGCTAGAGAACAGAAAATGAGGAAACATACCCCAAGCTTCTTTCATGAGCAAGAATACCCTGATACTCAAATCTAAAATTAAAATATTCAATATGTAAAAGAAAAATTATAAGCCAATGCAGTATGATTCATGAATATAAATACATAAATTCTAAATAACCAAGTCCAACATTATCAAGTTGAATTTATACAAAGGATACAAAGTTGGTTGAACATTAGAAAATCAATGCAACTCAACAAATTAACAGATTAAATAAAAAATTCATTATCTGCAGCTGCAAAACAAAAACAAACAAACAAACAAAAACTGTTATAACTGAACATCCCTTTTTTTTTTTTTTTTTTTGAGGCAGGCTGGAGTGCAGTGGTGTGATCTTGGCTCACTGTAACCTCTGCCTTCTGAGTTTATGCAATTCCCTGCCTCAGCCTCCAGAGTAGCTGGGATTATAGGTGCCCGCCACCACACCTGGCTAATTTTTTGTATTTTAAGTAGAGATGGGGTTTCACCATCTTGGCAGGCTGGTCTTGAACTCCTGACCTCGTGATCCACCTGCCTCGGCCTCCCAAAGTGCTGGGATTACAGGCATGAGCAACTGTGACAGGCACATTCATTCATTTTTAAATATACAGAACAAAGTAAATGAAAAAGACACTTAGGAAACAAAAAACAGAAAAGGAGTTCCTTAACTTGATTAACAGTATGTAACAAAACCCTACAGAAAACACCGCTTTTTAGTGAAACACCTTTCCTTTTGATATTCAAAATAAGACAAGAGTGTCTGCTATTGCCATTTCTTGTCAGGACTGTACTGGAGGTCCTAACTAATGCATTTACACAAGAAAAAAGGGGAAAACCAGTAAAAAGGAAGAAACTGTTAGTATTCACAAATAAATAAGTGTGTACATAGGAAATCTGAAATAATCTAAGCATAAATTTTTCAGTAACAGTTTAGCAAGATTACTGAATACTAAATCAAAACACAAAAATAAGCAGCATTTTTATACACCAGAAAGTTAAAGATGATATTTTCAAAAAAAAACACAACCATTTGTAACTACATATAAATTACGTAAGTGCCTAGCAATAAATCTAACAGATATTCTCGATCCCTAAGGCGAAATATATTAACTTCTCTGAGAATCACTGAAGAAAATCTAAATTAATGACTAGATATACCTTGTTCATGGGTTGGAAGACTGAATATTGAAAAAGTCAGTGTTTCCAAATTTTCCTGTATACCTAATCGAATCCTAATCAAAATCTCAACAAGGTTGATTTGGGGGTTTTGGTTTTGTTATGTTTTTGGGGTTTGTGGATGCTCTCTAGGTTGTATTTTTGTTAACTGAAAAAATATCTACATAAAGAGTATATCAAACATAAATGGTCTGGGCGCGGTGGCTCATACCTGTAATCTCAGCACTTTGGGAGGCTAAGGTGGGCAGCTCACCTGAGGTCTGGAGTTCAAGACCAGCCTGACCAACATGGGGAACCCCATCTCTACTAAAAATACAAAATTAGCTGGGTGTGGTGGCGCATGCCTGCAACTCCAGCTACTTAGGAGGCTGAGGCGGGGGAATTATTGAACCTGGGGAGTGGAGGTTGCAGTGAGCTGAGATGGCACCATTGCACTCTAGCCTGGGCAACAAGAGCAAAACTCTGTCTCAAAAAGAAACAAAAAAGAATAAACATAAATGTATAGTTTCTGTCAAAACTATAAACTAATTAAAAAGAATTGTTGGCCTCTAAAGTATTCCATGGGTTAACATTGTTTGGAGATTTTGTACCGTTTGTTTTTGAGAAAGAAAAATAGCTTTGTTATTGTTTTTCATTATAAAATATATTCAATATTTATTGCAAAAATATTCAAATTAAATGTATAAAATAACTAATTCTCCAAAAGTAAGCACTAATAACATCTGGATATATGTGCTTCCAAATTTTACATACAGTTGCAAACACATATATTTTACCAAGGTATTCCTCATGTATTACTGAAAACTCAAACATGAGCAGCCAAACTATCTTCCATAATAATGCTCTTACAAAGAATAAAAAAATGTTAATCTGGTATAATCTACCTGTAAGTTTCATTTCTGTTAATTTATGAGTGTGTTCAATAACTTAATAATAATAAAATAAAAACTCACTGTGTTATAGACTCCTTCAATTGTTTCTGTTCCTTCAGTGGATTTAGCCAATACTTTCAGCTTTCCAGGTGAACCTTTCTCCAACTGTTGAACCTAGTAAGAATAGAATGTAATGATGCTATCTAAATATGATAAAAAAGAAATGCATAAAAGGGTGTACACTGGTATGTTCGTGTACACTTGTGTGTGTGGTGGTGGTATACACAATATGTGTTAGTATAGTTAAGGTTTCTGGACAAGGCAGAAGTGGAGAAAAGTGGACTGTCACAGATGCATTTTGGAGGTAGAAATGAATTAACGAATTAATTGAGATTGGAGGGAGGAAAAAAAGAGAAATTAAGGAGTGTTCCTCAATACTGGCTTAATACATTGTGTTAAGTACCATTTACCGAGTACTGAGATGGACCAGAAAGATTAGCAGGAGAATATATTTAGGTAAAAAATCTAGAGTTTCATTTTTCTCTTGTTAAGTTTGAAATGCTTATGAGAGATTCAAGTGGCAATTTCCAGTAGACAGAAGTATAAATGAGTGTGCAATTCAGGAGAGACTCTTAAATTGGAGATATAAATCTGAGAATCATTAGCATTTAGATGATGTTTTAAACTATGGGCCTAGAGAAGATCATCCAGGTAATATAAGTGCACAGAAGTGAAGGGGGCCTGGAGGAAAACAAATGGGTGCTGGTGTCTATAGGTTGAGTAGATATAGATGGGAAAACTATAGACTGTGGGGCCACATAAGCCAGAAAGGAGAGTGCTTCAAACAGAAGGCCAGTTTCACCACATGCTGTCAAGAGGCCCAGTAAGATAAGGACAGAGACAGGACCACTGGATTTGACAACAGGAAATTTGCTAAAACCTACAGTCAGTTTCAAAGAAGTAGTGGAGATGGAAACAGCTGACAGTCAGATAAGCATGAAATGGAGGCAAGAAATTAGAAGTAGCATGCAGAGTTTTGTTTGTTTGTTTTTTATAAAGGAGAAAAGAAAACTAGGGACCCAGCCATAACGGCAGTGAGGGTAAGAGAAGTCTTAATTGTTCAAGATGAGAGACAGTGATATGAATAAGGAAAAAGAAACAAGATGGGACATCCTTGAAAAGGTGAAACAAAGCAGGAAATTAGGGGACTCAGCCTCTGAAAAGAGCAAGGACACCTCCTATATCAGAAGAGGGGACGGGGGGCGGCAAATGGGGTTGGCTCTGTAGACTTGGAAGCAGAAACACTGTTTTAACATTATTTGAATACAGACTAATTTATGTAATGAAATGAAGTAAGGTGCGGTAAAGTGAAAACTCAGAGAAAAGAAACTGCAAATGCCATGCAGCCTTACCATCACAGGTATGAATTTCCATAGGAACTTCACACCATGCTGCTCCATGTAGGAACCCACTTTCTCTGCCATTTCTTGGTCAAAGCCACGGAGAAGGATTGAGCGTACCATAACTGTGACATCTAGGCCAAAGCCAGCCAGAAACCCTGCACACTCCAGGGCGACGTAAGAGGCACCCACCACTAACGTTTTGCCAGGGCAATAAGGCAGAGAAAAAAGGTCATCACTGAAAAAGAAAAATTAAAAAAAAGAATACCTAGGCAGTAGGAATGAAATGAGTTATTCATGTTTCAATGTATAATGGTCTTGTAATGACTGAATTATAATTTAGTGTGTGAATGAAGCAACAACCTTTTGAAATTTGTAATTAAGTCTGCTGTGGAGAGAATGTGGAAAAATAAGTATGCTTCATTTTTTTCAAAATCAGACCACAAGCAAAGTTTTCTAAAAAATAAAATAGTATAGAAAATATCAGACTATATTATATGTGATGAGAAAAAAATCTGTTTGTTTTAGAGGTGTTATGTATGTGCTATGTGAAGGGGTGTATGTTTACCTGGACAAAACAATGTCTTTAATTAATGTGAGTCAGCTCAAAAAAGTTTGCAAGTCATTGCACATATGTCCTCTGTTTGACCACCAAGGAGAATTCCCATTAAATCTCAGTGTTAAGAAGAGCAGTGCTGCTCCTTCCCAGTTGGCTCATTTTTATCATAAGGATACTAAATCCTAGAGCTAATTGTTATTTACTTCTTTGCTCTGGCCTGCAAGAGGTTTAGAACCAAACTCCCAGGCTACTTCTAGCAATCACCGAGACACATATGCCATATTTTTGTACATTAATTTTGCCACTGGCCTTATTTACCTTACTTTATATTCTCTGTTTCATTGCCTTTAACTGTTTAGCTTCTTGCATTGTATGTATTTTCATTTGTCAATTCAAATCTTTTGTAGAATAAGACAGGAAGTAAATAAACTGGAAACATGTCACTGTGATGCAATTTATTAACATTAAAGTTAAAATGGTCTATTTAACCTCACCTGGTAATACAGTATTCTTTATCTCCTTGGATTCCTAAATACCGCGGCCTTTCACCAGTTGCTATGACAAACTGTGCAGCAGTATAATAAGTTTCCTGTCCTTTTTTATTGGTTGCCTTGAAAAAAAAGAAGTAAACCTCACTTACTCAACAAACACTACAGAGTACCAGACACCATGGACAAAACAGTTACTACCCTCACGGAGCTTCCCATACAACAGGAACAGCAGACACGCAAAAAAGTAATAATGCAATGTGATAAGCACAAGCACAGAAAATAGAAATCTTTATGAAATATGAATCAAAGCCCCATGGTGAGGGTAGAGTAGTGGACTAGAAAGCCAATCAAGGATGGATTGAAGAAGGAGTGGAGATTTTCAAATGGAGATGAGAAAAGTGAAATGATGGGAGAGGAGCAGAGACCTGGAAGACAGAACAATGTACACACAAGCACATGGGCCCGGAAGGAGTTGGTGTGTGAAGACTAGAGAGCAGGGTTGTGTCAGAAGTGACATGAAACAGACAGACTAGAGCCAAGTGTGAAGGCCCTTATGTCATCCTAACAACTTAGGCTATGAGGAACCAACAAAGGCTGTTCACAATTTGTAATTATACAAATAATTCAAAAATATATTTTCATTTAAAAACATTCAAATACTAATGAAGGTGTTTAAACAAGTGGGTTGGCACCATGAGTGGGATATAGAACAGAGCGTGGAGAAAGAGACTTGCTTAGAAGGGCTCTGAAAAAGACAAGCAATTACAGGCTGTGGGGTGAAAGGGAGACTCTGGAGATCCCAGCCTGAGGGACTGGGAATGTGCTAGCATTACTAAACAAAGAGCCACACAAGAGGCAGGTGTGGCTGGGGCTTATTCAACCATCTGTGCCAGGAAATTTGAGAAATAAAACACGTATTTCTACTGTGTTTCACGTAAATAACATAATTCAAATTGGCCCATGTAAGGTTTTAAAGGGCTGGCTTTATCTTATTATTTTTTAGGAGTGAAATATATCTTTAATTGACTTTAAAACACATCATCTGAAATACAGATTATATGGCAAATGATAACAATTGTTAAAGCTAGGAATTGAATATTTGGCTATTTACTATGTTATATTCCCAATTATTTCCTGTTCAAATAAAAATATTTAAATAAAATGTTGAAAATAAACCTTGAAGGGCAGCTTTAAATGGACCATACCTCACACGTTTCTGAGATAACAACTGAATACAAAATAATCTAAAATCTTGTCAAGATTATCTCACACTGTGCTAACAAACTACAAAAATAAACTAGATGATGAGGATAATATCTGACTGTCTGTCATAATTCCAATTTAAACTGTCTGTGTTCCTCAAAATGATCTCATTTTCCTTATATATTAATCTAATAATATATAAATACTACAAAGATAAACTCACAAAACACACTAATTCTAATACTACTTTTATCAATGCTTTTATGAATAATATATATTGGAGTTCTAGTTAAGGTTTCATTTTTAGGAAGGATTTCACTAATAAAATTTTGATTTTTTCAGTCTTTTAAATTTTGAACTGCTTAGTCTAAACATGTTCTTTTAAAATGGCCATAAAATAAACGGCAAATAACTTTAAGGGTTCTTTAAAACACAATTTCTTCAAGGTAACCAAACATATAGAATCAACAAACAATGGGAGAAAAACACGTGTACACGCATGACCGTGTGTATGTGTGTGGGTGCGTATGCGTGCATGTGTGTGCGCATGTGCATGCACGCCTGTTACGCTCCTTAGCACGCAACACGAAATTTTAGTTCAAGGCAAGTACAAACAATTGGAAGGGAAGGAAATGAACAAGACAAGAAACTCAAACAGTACCTTTATTTTGTGATGTTCAACAAATTCTCCATAGGAATTCACATAGGCCACAGCCTTTTCCCTCAAAGACAACATGTAGTTAAAATTTAGAGAGCGGATGTGGTTCTGAATCGCTTTTGTCATTGTCTCCCAGTTGTGCTTCACTAAGAAGAAACAACCAGGGTAAAGATGTTAAGTGAATTTTACCTTTAATGGTAAATTATATGTAACCAGACATGAGCCATACTAACAGCGCTTTAAAAATCATGAAGTAGACAGAAGGTAATTAACAATTTAAATCTTTTTTATGCCAGCCATAGTTTACATTCTTCCTATTTTATATTATAAAGAATGCGCAAAAAGCAAGAATTTTGAAAAGAAGAAAACTGTGGAAAAGTCCAAGGAGGAGAGAATGGGAAACTGGCCCTCATATGGCAATGCCCACCACGACATAAGGCAGGAGGCTCACTTCTCCTTAGCGGCATCTCCTAGAACCCTTTCCCACTCCATGGGACCTACCTTACTTGGTCCCTTGGATGGGAAGAAGCCCTCAAGTCAGTGAGCTTAGTACACTCTCCTCAACAGACTGACATGGTTCCATTCCCATTTGGTTCACAACATGGTGGTTTCCTGACAGTGAATATCTTATGTGTCTTTACAACAAACATGGCTCATGCTCACCACTGCCAACTTTCAATATTAGAGTGTTTACCTATTCCTCTGGAAGGTGGGGCAGGATTTGGCTGTTGGAATTCTGTGTCATCTCTGTATCTTCTAGGTGGGATTTACTGCATGGTGTTCATCTTATCTACAGATGCCAGATCCTGAAGGTCACCCTGTGCAGCTCTATGCTTATAAGATGCAGGGGCACCCCAGCCAGGGCTTCCATCATAACTAGATGAGATTCCAGAAGACAAACCAACAACCTGAGGTCAACAGTCACATCTGGAAACGTACTCCATCTACCACTGTCAAGAAATGACCCCCTATTCATCCAGGGACATGGGATGTTACCACGCAGGAAAGGGAGACGACTAGAGGAGACAGTCAGTGCACAGAGAGGTTTAGCCAATGTCAACACACATGACCCTTTCTATGATGCTAGTGTACCACAGTCTTCTAAAATTTTGCAACCCAAAATAGTCGTTCTTGTTACCACATTACCCCATCCTCCCACTCCCTGTGATGTAGGTTATGATGATTCTCAAACTTGTACCAGCAGAGACCACATTGCCACAATGGTACATACCCTCACATCCTAAAGATATTTCTTCCCCATCCCCCCAGAAAAGCTTTCCTTCCAACCCTTAAACTACTTATCCTAAGAATCCTGTTAGCTCAACTCATAGTTCATGTGTCCTTTTGTTTCTTGTTCTTGTTGCAAAAGGCATTCTAGATTAGAGGCTCTCAAATATGTCATAATGGGAATCATGTTGACCTATACAAATCCTAGGACCTGCCAAAAACTATAAAATCAGGAGTGGAACCCTGGAACCTATACAGTTAAAAAGCTCCTCCTGTAGTTTCTGATATGCCAAATCTATGAACTGGCACTTTGAAAACACCTGCTCTACTGTTTTATTGATGTGTTTAGTCCTGCAACAGTACAACATTTTTAAATACTGAGAAAGGTCACCCTCTATACCTTCTCAAACGTTGCCTAGCTATTTGCACATATGTATTTTTCAATATAAATTTTAAAATAATTAGCCAATCTCCAAAAAGAAAAAAATGTCTCATGGAGATCTTACCAGACTTGTATAAAATTTACAAATAATTTTTGAGATAATGTCTTCACAATATTGAGACATCCTCTCTAAAATCTTAGTAAATTTCTTGTCATGCCTTTATATTCTTTCCTTATATATCCTGTATATTCCTGGTTGAATTTATTTCAAGTTATTTTCATTTTTTGTTAGAATTTTCAATTATACATGTGTGTGTGCATATATATGTATATATCAACACACCACATATACATACACATACACAATACATGTATATATACCTATACATACACACACACCCACATAGATATTTCAAGAGACAGGGTCTCACCCTGTTGCTGAGGCTGGAGTGCCATGGCACCATCTCAGCTCACTGCAGCCTCGATCTCCCAGACCCAAGCAATCCTTCTACCTCAGCCTCCTGAGTAGTTGGGACTACAGGCATGCACCACCATGCCCAGCTAATCCTAGCTTGACCTAAAGCTCTTCATTGAGCTGACTGGAGAAATGTGTCCAGCATCAACCCATTATCCTGAACTCAACCCTACCCTGCCAATAAATCAAAGCTGCTTGTGTTTTCTATCTCAATGAATGGTATTCCATTTCCCCCAGCCCCTCTTCCTGTATTCTTTCCTCTCCCTCACTCCATCTCCTACCATGACCTGGATGGCCTGTCATAATCACCTGTCTATGGTCAGAACCAGGATCATATATGATCCTTTAAATGTGCACATTCACTGCTCACATCTACCAGATCAAAATCTCTGCAAAAGAGACAAGTGGTTTGTAATTTTTCTTAAACTCCACAAGACATTCTGATACACAGCCAAGTTTACACCCAACTGGTCACCACGTCTGGTCAATTCTATGCCTTCAATTGCCTTCCAACCTGACTTCAGTCTTTGCTCAGGCCTCTGTCATATCTTGCCCCCACTTCCCTATTCTTTCCTCTCTTTCTAAGTTCCTCAGTGCCATCAAAGGTGTAAAAGTTGTCAGAATCAAAATGGAGTAACTTGTGTTAAAAAAAAAAAAGAAAAAAAAAAACAACCTCTGACAAACAGAGCTGGGGAAGGCCATGAAGAAAGGGTTTTCTGGGTTGTATGCCTGATAACATAATCATCACAAAGACTGCAAAAACCACAAACTTGCCCAAAGGCCATCACAGCCTTACATAAAAATACATCTTCCAGGACATCTGCCCAGCAACTGCCTGTCCACCCTGGACTTGAGTCACCCTAGTTATTGATCCTTGTAGCCAAGGATAATCATTTCAATCCTATCATCCTCATTTTTGCTTAGGAAACCCTTGTCTTCCTTTACATCCCTGAACATGCACATCGTTTACTATGGCACACATATTCCAGCTGCAGTGCCCAATTCAGAAATAAGCATCATTTTCTTTAGGGAGCTTCTCTCTGCTTGCTACTTAGCTTGACAGAAGGACCCGGAATCACAGCCCATGGCTCATGCTCCTCTCCTGCTTCAACTCCCTTTATCTACTCTTCACTCCAGCTGCTCCTAACCCCCCCAAAACATCACGTTTCCTCACATCTCCATAGTGTTCATCAAGCTCTTTCCCATGTTAAAGGTCCTACTCCTCTATGATCTTCCAGATGCAACTCGAGGGTCACCTTGTCTGAACAGCTTTCCCGGATACTCCCCCACCACCCTCAAGGCTACATGGAGCCAATACTCTAAGCAGCACAACTAATTTGAGTGCACTGAATGAATTTCCTTGTCTCTCTCTCTCTCTCACAGGACTACGTGCTATTTATAGGCAGCTCTGCTTCCTCACATCTGTATCCTCAGAGCCTGGCTAATACATGTTTACTGGATGAATTTATTTTCCACCTTTCATTAACCAAAGATACATATAACCACTGAGAAAAAAATGTAACAGATAAAATTCAAACAATAACCCTTGCTATTCTATTTTCCTTATACTTGAAAGAAATTTGAAAATAGCGATTATTTAACCTTTTACATTCTGCTAAGGGTGTGGAATTGCTGCAGCTAAGACAATTCCCTCTCTAGGTGGTGAGGCCCATAAGAGTGAGACCCTCTTTGCATCCTCTATGCCTGGCTGATACAGTGGCTTCCTAATGAATGTTCATTAAATGAATTATGAACTCAACTATAAAAATATGAATAGCAAGGCTTTATCTAAAAAACTCATTTTTTTCTTTTCTCTCAATCTATACTTTATATACATTACTCACCTTGTTGATTATACTCCCAGCCAAACTTCCTTGAGTCATGTAATGCCTGCCCCAAAAGGGCAGCCTGATGCATCAGTTTCTTAGGAATACAACCTACATTTACACAAGTGCCACCAAGACCTGAGAAAGAAAATAAGTTTTAATGCTTCTTCTGTGTGTGTCTAGTTTCACACATCTGCAGACATATTATATTAAAACATGTGGAAATTACAAGCTCAATGGTGGGGGGATGACACCCCACCCCAAAATAAGACACAAGGGATTACCCCAAATTTTCTGACCACGGTTCCACAGGGGAGACCCAAGGATGCCTAAAAATACGGACATGCATGTGAGAAGCTTTCTGGGCACAAGTCCAAAACTTTCACTTGAGTCTGATCCACAGTGATCAAAATAATCTGAGATTAACTAGATATGTACTACACCAAGGGTGAGAAAGGGTGAGAAACTCAGCTTCCAGCCTTGTACTCTCCAAAGCTCTGACTCCTCTGAGCCATGTCGTCAACTGCAAGCTGCCTGGACACATTTACTCTGAGTGCTAAACACCACAAAATGGATCATGCAAAACAGAGTGCCCCTTTGCAGGGCAGTCTCAGATTCTTTCTGACTGCAGTGTCTTCTGGCATGCCAGATAAGGAGGATGATTTCCGGATAAGAAAGGGAGAAGGGGAGGAGAAAAAGAGGAAAGAGGGCAGGGTGAGGGACAAAAAACAAGTGTACACACACCACAAGAATATTACGAGAAAAATCAAGGTAGATTAGCTTTTGTATATAAAATTCTAGGCTATAACTTTCTGAGTAAGTTTGATTTTAAAAATTGATTTTCATAATTTATCAGACTGGTTCTGGCAGAAAACAGAAGACACACTCAAGTTGGGTAACTGAAGGATTAACAGAGAAATTATCACCAAGGTATAAGCAGGAAGCGCAAAGAGGGATAGAATAGTTCCCTAAAATAGTGACAGAGGGTGACCACTGGCAGCCCCATGTGAAGGAGCAAGGAGACTGAGTGCCACCACCCAGTAGAGCCGGCCATCTAATGGAGGGGGATGGCATCTTCCACTGGAAGATGCAGGGACCCAGCAGGGAAGGAGCCAGGGGAGTATAATCCCAACTCCACTATCTCTCTGCCCTCTTCCCATTACCCCAAAGTGGCCAAGCTATCCCAGAAGCCAGAGGGCACGGCTGCCAACAGATCAGTCTTATGGGGCATAGAGCAGGGCAGACGCAGACATTTAAAGAATAAATGGAAAACATCCAGCACAAAATCTATGTGCTCTTCTCACTGTGGAAAAACAACATGGAAAGGTGAGCACTCTAGTCTACAGGAGACAGCAGAGTCATAGGGCTGGTCATTGGTCTCCTTGTTAAGCTAAACTGTAAAGATTACATATACTCACTCCATCAGCTACTGTGCTGCTAATATGGTCAATTATGAAACTGACACAGAAGCAAAGAAAAGTGTTTCTTGCAAACTTATATGACCGCAACACAGTATATACACTGTGACCTCAACTACGTGACACGCATGCAAAAAAAATACTATGGCAGAAGTGCTGAAATACTGGGGTCATGGATTTTTTTTTTCTTTTGGCAAAATCTTCCTTACTTATGTTTACATTATCTTTCCAACATCACCACTTGTTAACTATAACCTCACTAAGACTCAGTTCATTTTTAAATTATTTTTTATTTTTTTAAACAGAGACAAGGTCTCACTATATTATCCAGGCTAGTCTGGAACTCCTGAGCCCCACAAAGTACTGGGATTACAGGCATGAGCCTCCGGGTCTGGCCTAGCCTTACCTGTTTTCTTATCCAAGAAACAGGTGAGTTATACCTCTTGAGATTGTTGTGGGGATTAAATGAGATTACATAAAGCAAACAACATATGTAAAGAGCGTAGAGGAACAACAGAGAAAAACAGCTTACCCCAGGATGTGCCCTGAGGTGACGGGACAACAAAGTCTAGCACCATAACTTTCTTTCCCAAAATGGCAGCTTCCTACAAATGAACAACAACAACAAAATTTACATCTAAAGATCTTGTCACTTTTCTGATACTCCCTCAATTTTTGTCTTCTCTAAAAGACTGTTTTTGTGTGACACACAATCTTTTACCTGAATTACACCAGCTATTACAATAGAAGCTTAAACTGTAATATTAGCTGTTTCTTTTTTTTAAGTATAGAAGAAATGCCTATGGCAATCACCAGGAAGATTATCTATGAATTTCATTTCTATGTTCATACCTTTGCACACGAAAGACCACCAGAACCACCACCGATGACGATCAGATCATAATCATATGCTGAATCTTCCTGAAGGAGCTTCTGCAACAAACCACTCTGATATGCCTATGGTTTAATTACAGGAGAAAAAACACTGCAGAATTTAAAGTTTTACAACTGTTTATGTGTACCCTATTTCAATTGGTATGGATTTCTTTTATAAAATCTTAGGAACAATCTATAATTTATCTAAGTTGGAACTGTAAATTTATCTGGATGCTACTTAAAAATAGGGTCTAACTAATTAGAACTTATACCAAAGTGTATATATTTTTGTTCCTTCTGACCTATCACTTGACAGCTAGGCATGTGCCAAATAACTTAGAAGGTTGTGATTCTGGATCTATGTAAGATGAGGTCATTTTCCTTGGTCTAATCATCAAAATGTTATAGTCAAGTGCAGTGGAACACCAAGTATCATTTTTCAAGATCCTTGCTCATCTATGCTAGCCCTCATTTTGAAAAAAATTTTATGCATTATCAGCATATTTTGTCATGGCTTTTCATAAATCAATCTAACTTTTGTAACTACAAAAGTAGCTCAACTACTGGGGAGCTTTCTATACAACACCAACATCTTGCCTTTTCTTTCAGCAAGTCATGACGCTGGCCCTGGGGGCGTATCCTCTTGCTCACTTGGCCCTCCTTGTGATCAGAAGTAGTTTAGATGAGGTTAGAGGTTCGACCTGTGATTCAGTAACAGTTTTCTTTATGCCAAGTCAGTTGCTTGCTTCGATTAACTTGGGTTTAGACAAACACCATGATCAAACTAGCCCTTCCTGTGACACACAACAGATGCTTCATAACTATGCGGACTCACCAGATGCCATGTGTCCTCATGAAGAATGGGTGCCCAAAAAGGTTTTGGGGACATTCTAAAAAGGGCCCCTCTGGCCTCCTTACTTTCAGGTGCCCTTAGGGAAATCCAGCTCATCAGGATCTGCCATCCAAGAAATATCTCTCTGTCTTAAAATAATAGAATTGCTATCTCTGCATCTACAGATTCATTCTTGGACATCACTTTCCAGGTTAAGATTGGCAAGACGAGCACTTCAGAAGGTGTTCAGGGGCTATAATTACAGGACTTACCACTATGTAAACTGAGTTATAGATTCTAGGATTAATAAAGCATATAGTTACAGCACAAGGATGCTGATCATAGATTAACACACAATGTAGACCACCTTTTTTCCCACAAAAATATATTCTTAATTAAAGCCTCAAATACAACTATTTAATCAATCACTGACTACTCACATTGTATACATATACAAAGGATATGACAGAATAGAATTTTAATAAAAGTAAATAACTAATTATAATATAAGGACCTTATTTAATTAACATCAATTTTTATCTATCACTGCTTACCTAACAACTCCTGTTCATTTGTAGCATTTTAGGAATCAAAAAATCAAAAGCCATAGACCTTTGCAAAGCACCCCCAGGGTTAGCAGCCTTAACAGGAATTCTAATTGCCCCAGACAAAAATGTCAGAGTTGACCTCTTTTTACTGGGCAATGAGTAAAATGTTCTCTCTCTCCATCAGGAGGAAAAGACCTGGGATGTCTTCAGGGTGGCCCACCTGTTTTTCCTGGTGTCCTCACACAAAAATCCTAGCTTCTGGAAAAGCTAATTTCCCTTAAAGCAATCAATGTTATCTGATAATTGTCCTATATGCTTCATTTTATAACTTCCAAAAGATGAGTGGACTCCCAAAAACCATTTTCTCCTCTTTAGATACTTTTTAAAAATGTGAACAAACAGCACTGAAGAACATATAATACTATTATTACCTGGAAAGTTTGGTCACATCCACCTACATGCACTTTATTCACAAAAATATTGGGCACAGTTTTCTGACTGGTGATTTCTAACAGCACTTCTTGAATCTTGGCCCCATCATCTAAAGAAGAAAAAACTATATATAAAAACACTGAAACGAGTTCCAAATCTTTGTGAGTTAAAGTGTTACAACACTCAAATGTTCACATGTACATACCCATAACAGGTCAGTATGTTATATAACTTTATGAAATGATAACTCAAGGGGAAAACATCCATGCTTGCCAAGAAAATCTTCAAAAATAAAGATCTACTGATTCATTTAAGATAAACCCTTCAAAATTAGATTTTGATATATTATTCAGTGACTATGCCAAGACAAACAGATAAGAGCCCTCTTTAAACAGAAAATATCAAGATAAAATCTGCTGTAACAATAATTACTCAGAAAATACTTCTTACAATTACATTTAAAAATGTTTATGATCACAGTCCAAAATTTTTCTTCCACCCCTAAAAATAAAACTGGTCCATGACTACTTAAGACTACCTTATTGGTATACACTTTAGAAAGTCTCCAAGATTCAAGAGCATTTCATTCATTAAGGCAACTTGGTTAAAATGAGTTACTGAGGTTCTATGAAGGCAGAAATCAAACTTGTTCTGTTCATCACCATGCTCTCACCCCTGAAAAGCTCCTTATGTGTAAAGTGCTCAACTAATATTAGATATATGAATGCCAAGAATTCAAACGTATAAAGCTAAAAACTTAATATACTCTCCCTGGTGGATGACACAGCCAGGAAATGGAAGTGGATTCTTTTCATTTGTTACAGCTTAATCTATTCTGCTAGAGAGCTGGCAGATACAGCTGAAATGCCTCAAGTACTTGAAAGGGAGCAGCTTATATATCTTCCCCCCCACTCCCTTCCCTCAAATATGGAAAATATATAAATAAAAAACCTACACCAACTTATCTGCCACATAAGGGTTCATTTTCTGCATGGCTGAATGTAGACAAAAATGCCTCATCTAACCTGGAGACAAGAATAATTTGAATTGAACAAAGTAAATGGAAAGAAGTCAATCTTGTTGGCATTTATCATAAATAACACTGTATAGTAACTGGTCTACTTACCAACTTGATCAAGTTCCAAGACATAACATTCAACTCCCAAAGAAGAAAAGAGTTCTTTCACCTGAAACAAAAATTAAGCTAAGTTTCACTCTCACAAAAGATTCAACAGCTGTGAAATATGAACACAGTAATAAGAGATGTCAAAAATAAATGTTCTGGAGGAACAGGAGTTCTAGCCAATGGGTGGTTTTCTTTTTGTTTTTTTATTTTCCTTTCCTCTACACATTTTCCCAGAATAATCTCAGGCCACCCTTTGCCTTCTTTTTACTGTCTTCTTATGACTTTCAAATCTACAACTTTTGCCCAAATCTCTTTTTTGAATTCAAGATAGGCAGTATCTATTTTCCACCTGTGTGTTCCACAGGCATCTCACAGGCAACATACCCACAATGCTACTCTTCTCCTTCCACGTACCTTTTCCTCTTCCTGTGTTTCCTTTCAATAGTCATTAAATCATTCAACAAATTTTTATCCATCAAACACTTTGAATGGGTCATCTACATTTCTAAGCACTCAAGAGAACACAAGGAACAAGATGCAATCTCTACCCTCTAGTCGGGGGAAACAGACAAGTGACAATTTAACTTATAGCACTGTCTCCAGTTGATTAAATAAGAGCAACTACAGCCTTGCTACTTACTCAAATAGAGGAAAGAGGAACACAAAGGCCAGGAGCTTACCAGACATGCAAAATCAGGACCTGCAGCAGAATCTGCACCTTAGCAACTGCAAAGCTCTAACTGGGAATCATTTTCATGCCTCCCACTCATGCAACATCTTCCTATCCCACATGAACTCCCCAGCCACCCATTGTCATTACAAAGTTTTCACAATTCTCTCTTGAACTGGTTCATCTATCTAGTTCTCCATAGTTGCTATCTTAACCTGAGTCATCAACACTGACTACTGGAAATTCTCAGTAATATCCTACAAATTATTTCTGTACCAGCTTTGTCCTCTCCACTTCTGAAAATTACATCCAAAGTGGTCATTTAAAAGCACTTTTCACCACATTACTTAAAAGCCTTCAGTGCCCTCAGCCCTCAAGGTAAGATCCAGAGGTTCCATGTCCAGAATGGAAGTGTGAGCAGGGGAACACTGGGGAAAATTATTTTAAACAACCACTAGAAGGTATCTGGAAAGTTCCCACAGGCATTGAGCAAATGAATAAACACTTATTCAAGAAAATCTACTAAATCTCAATTAAAACAGGGAGAAGCTGTGTCATTTGTACCCTAATCTCCCCTTCCCTCCCCCTGCCCTGGAGCAGCTGACGGGGAGCTCCACTCCAAGTGAGTGTGGTCCAAAAAACCAGGCTCCCTAGCCCTAATCAGGAAGAAGACAATGATGCTTTCACCACTTCTTTTTTTTTTTTATTTTACTTTTAAGTTCAGGGGTACATGTGCAGGTTTGTTATATAGGTAAACGCACACCACAGGGGTTTGTTGTACAGATTATTTTGTCACCCAGGTGTTAAGCCTAGTGCCCATTAGTTATTTTTTCCTGATCCTCTCTCTCCTCCTACTCTGCACCCTCAGGTAGGTCCCAGTGTCTGCTGTTCCTCTCTATGTGTCCATGTGTTCTCATCATTTAGCACCCACTTATAAGTGAGAACACATAGTGTTTGGTTTTCTGTTCCAAAATTAGTTTGCTTAGGATAATGGCCTCCAGTTCCATCCAAGTTCCTGCAAAGAACATGATCTCGTTCTTTTTTATGGTTGCATGGTATTCTATGGTATATATGTACCACATTTTCTTTATGTAGTCTATCATTGATGGGTGTCTGGGTTGATTCCATGTCTTTGATATTATGAAGAATGCTGCAGTGAACATGCACATGTATATGTCTTTATGACAGAATGATTTACATTCCTTTGAGCATATACCCAGTAATGAGATTTCTGGGTTTACTCTTCTATTCAAAATAGTAGTACTGGGGCTGGGCATGGTGGCTCACACCTATAATCCCAGCACTTTGGGAGGCCAAGGCAGGAGGACTGCTTGAGCCCAGAAGTTTGAGACCAACCTTGACAACTGAGTAAGACCCCAGCTCTACAAAAAAAAAAAAAAAAAAAAAAAATTAGCCAGGCATGGTGGCACATGTCTGTAGTCCCAGCTACTCAGGAGGCTGAGGCAGAAGGATCCCTGAAGCCCAGAAGTTTGAAGCTGCAGTGAGCCATGACCATACCACTTCACAATAGCCTGGGTGACATAGCAAGACCCTGTTCCCCTCCAAAAAAAGTACTAGAAGTCCCAGCCAGAGCAATAACACTAGAAAGGAAATAAAAGGCATCCAAATTGGAAAATAAGTAAAATTATCTCTGTTCACAGACAACACGATCTCACATGTAGAAAACCTAAAGATTTCACAGACATACCAAAACTGTTGGAATAAAGAAATTCAGCAAAGTTGCATCAGTACAAAATCAACACACAAAATCAGTTTTCTGTATACTAGCAATGAACAAAAATGGAAATTGAGAAAAAAAATTCTATTTATAATAGCAAGAAGAAGAATTAAATACTCAGGAAGAAACTTACCCAAGAAAGCAAAAGACTTGGATGTTGAAAACCACAAATGTTGCTGAAAGGAATTAAATAAGAGAACAATAAATAATGATGTCCCATGTTCATGAATTGGAAGATTTTGTACTGCAAAGATGTCAGTAGTACCCAAAGCAATCTGCAGATTTAATGCAATCCTTGTCAAAATCCCAATGATCTTTTTTGAAGAAATAGAAAAATCCATTCTAAAATTCATATGGAATTTCAAAAGACCCTGAATAACCAGAACAATCTTGTAAAGAAGAACAAAGTGGGAGAACTCATGTTTCCTGATTTCAAAACTTACTACAAAGATACAGTAATCAAAACAGTGCAATACTGGAATAAAGACAAACTTATAGACCAAGGAACAGACTAGAGAGCACAGAAATAAAGCCTTATATATTTTTTCCCTTATATTTTCACAGGGAAATGATTTTTAATGAGGGGGCCAAGACCATTCAACGGGGAAAGGATAGTATTTTCAACAAATGATGCTGAGAAAAATGGCTGTCCATTTACAAACAAAGGAATGTGGACCCTTACCTAACACCATGTACAGAAATTAACTCGAAATGGATCAAAGACCCAAATGTCAAAGCTAAAACTATAAAACTCTATGAAAGAAAACATAAGGCAAAAGTATCACAACACTGGCTTTGGCAATGATTTTATGAATATGATCCTGAAGGCACAAGCAACAAAAGAAACAACAGACAAAAGGCACCTCACAAAAATCGGAAACTCTTGTGCATCAAAGGACACTATCTACTCAGGAGGCTGAGACAGGAGGATCATTGAGTCCAGGAGTTCAGGGCTGTAGTGCATTTTGATTACACCTGTGAACAGCCATGGCACTCCAGCCTTGGCAACACAGCAAGATACCATCTCTTAAAAAGAAAAGAGGACATTATCAACTAAGTAAAGACGCAACCCAAGGAACTGAAGAGGGTATTCGCAAATCACATATCTGATTAGGGATTAATATCTGGATTAGATAGAGAACTCCTAACACTCAAGAACAAAAAAGTTAAAACCCCAATTTAAAATGGGCAAAGCACTTACATAGCTATTTCTTCAAAGAAGATATACAAATGGCCAATAAGCATATGAAAAATTGTTTATCATCACTAATCTTTGGTGAAATGCAAATCAAAATCATAATGAGATAACATTTCACATCCATTAGGATAAGAATTATTTTTAAAAACAGAAAATAACAAACGTTGGTGAGGATGCAGAGAAACTGGGACCCTTGTGCACTTTGGTGGGAATGTAAAATAGTGTTGTCACTATAAAAAACAGAATGACAAATAGCTTATAATCAAGCAATTCCATTTCTAGGTATGTACCAAAAGGAACTGAAAGCAGAGACTCAAATAAATACTTGTACCCTCATGTTCATAGCAACATTATTCATAATAGCCAACAGGTAGAAGCAATGCAAGTGACCACTGACAGATAAATGGATAAACAAAATATGTTACATACATACAGTGGAATACGATTCAGTCCTGAAAGGAAATTCTGACACATGCTACAACATGGTTGAATGTTCGGGACATTATTCTAAGTGAAATAAACCAGACACAAAAAGACAAATACTGTATGACTCCACTCATATGAGGTACTAGAGCAGTCATATTCACAGAGACAGAAAGTAGAACGGTGGTTATCAGGGGCTAAGGGAAGGAGGAAAGGGAATTAAGTGTTTAATGGGTATAGAATTTCAGTTTGGGAAGATGAAACAGTTCTGTGGATGGATGCTGCTGATGGTTGCACAACAATGCGCATGTACTTAGTGCCACTGAACTCTACACTTAAAAATAGTTACAATAGTAAGTTTTGTGCTACGTTTATTTTATCACAATATTTTTTAAAAAGCTAACCAATGGAAATATACATTTTTAATTCACAAATGTATAAATTCAGGACTGGCGAAACATGGCTTAAAACTAATGTGGGGAAGGTACTTCTAAAAGTCAGGGCATTTTCTTCACTGTTTAGTTTGGGTTATTATCTTACATCTGTCCTTTAACAGTGACTTTCCAATTAGTCCAGCTGCTTCTACACTGAGTCTAGTTTCATATGATGGCTAGATTTCAAATCACAGGTCAGACCCCGCTCACAAGTATGAGATGACTTTTCTTCGCCACATCAAGTCCACACTTATTCACAAGCATTTTAAGACCTCCTTGGCCAGGCATAGTGGCTCACGCCTGTAATCCCACCTCTTTGGGAGGCCAGGAAGGTGGATCACTTGAGCACAGGAGCTCAAGACCAGCCTGGGCAACATGGTGAAACACTGTCTCTATAAAAACTACAAAAATTAGCCAGGTGTGATGGCATGAGCCTGTAGTCCCCCCCCTATTTGGAAGGCTTATGTGGAAGGATCACTTGAGACCAGGAGGCAGAAGTTGTAGTGAGCCAAGATCAAGCTACTGTACTCCAGCCTGGGCAACAGAGCAAGACCCCATCTCAAAATAAAAGACCTCCTTAAATCACCTTTGAAACTAAACTTCCAGCCATTTTCCAATGAATCCTCCTGATTTCTTTCATATACCTTGTGCTCACCCATACTATTTTCCTTTTATCATTATCTATCTTTACTGATACTAATTTCCTAATTAGATGCTCTGTCTTACCTACAGACTCTAACTTATCCCTCAAGAACCAGCTTACATGTCATTTTCTTAGACTGTTCTGATCCTCCACAGAAGCGACTGTTTTATCTCTTATTCCCACAACTCTTATTTTTCTTATGCACTTCTTTCTACACATGTGAGCTGGTTGATTACAGCTCAATTAGACTATGAGTTTGTGGGAGGCAAAACAAAGGTTTATTCATCTTCTGTGTCTCTGCAACACCAAGCACCCAATAACACTTGTTGAATGCCATTAGCAGCCCAATCAAGAAACAAACCTGTCTCCCTGACTCTGCAAGGATAAGAACATGTGGAATATGGTGTCTACTTTTGGGGGATATATTTAAGAAGTTCATGGGCCAAAAAAAAACTGTACATTCAAGTTAGTGAGCGGCCACATGTAAAGACAGACATGTAAGAAAGCAGATTGCTCGGCCAAGCAAGAAAAACACTTAGTAAACGTACTGGAAGATCTGCCCTCCAAGCAGAAGCAAGGTTCTTAATTCTGCCCATTGGAGCAATGCTCACCTCCAAGAATGAAGAAACATTTCAGGGAGGCAGATTTTGCTTCACTTAAAAACATTCCAATAATCAGAGCTGTCCAAATATGTAATGGGACTCAAAGTCATGGCCACATTACTGAAAATGTTGATACACACAGGATAGAGGATCATTTGTCCTAAGATGTTCGGTATCAGCAAAGGTTTGACAAAATGATTTAAGATCATTCAACACATATTATGTGTCTGACACTATTGTCTAGGCCCCAGTAATACAGCAGTAGACAGACACAGTTATGATCTCTTTGTGTTTATGCAAACTACAAAGGACAATTCTTAAAAAATATAGATAGAAAACAGACCCCAGAAATAGACCAACACACATGAGAACCTGATTAATGATGAGTGAGCATACAAACTAGTGTGGAAAGGATAGAGTCTCCAATAATGGAAAGAGGAACACCTGATAAGTCACAAAGAAGAAAACAAACTGGATCCCCACTCATATTACCAATATCAATTCCAGGTAGACTTCAAGAAGGTGGGTATGAAAAGCACACTATTCAATTTTTAGGAGCTAAAACAGGAGAATATATTTATGACCTCTGAATAGAAACAGATTTCCTAAGTAAGAAACCAAAAGCAAATCATAAAAGGAAAAGAATGATAGAAGCGAAGCAGATACATTAAACTTACCAACTTCAGTTAACCAAAAGATCCTTGCATTAGTCTGTTCTTCTATTGCCATAAAGAAATATGAGACTGGGTAATGTATAAAGAAAAGAGGTTTAACTGGCTTATGATTCTGTAGACTCTACAGGAAGCATGATGCTGGCATCTCCTTGGCTTCTGGGAGGCCTCAGGAAACTTACAATGATGGCAAAAGGCAAAGGGGAGCCAATAATTCACATGGCAAGAGCAGGAGCAACAGAGTGGGGTAGGGAGATGCTATACACTTTTAAATGACCAGATCTCACGAGAATTCACTATCATGAGGACAGTACCAATGGGATGATACTAAACCATTCATGAGAAATCCACCCCCATGATCCAATCACCACCTACCAGGCCTCACCTCCAGCATTGGGGATTACACTGGGGATGAGATTTGGATGGGGGACCCAGATCCAAACTGTATCAATCCCACAAAAAGAGGGAAAAAGGAAGCTAAATTTGACAGACTTTCTACAGCAGCAGGTCCTCAAATAACATTATTTCATTACAACAATGATTTAAAAAATTATTTCCAGCCAGGGTCACTGTCAAGTGGAGTTTGCACATTCTCTTCGTGTTTTCTCCAGGTACTCCAGTTTCCTCCCATATCCCAAAGATGTGCACATTAGGCAAATTGGTGTATTTACATTTTCCCAGCTGCAGAGAGTATGGGTGTGTGTGTGTGAGTGCACCTGCAACGGGATGGTGTCCCAGCCAGGTTTGGCTCCCACCTAGCGCCCTAAGCTGTCAAGATAGGCTCTGGCCACTCACAATCCTGAAATGGAGTAAGTGGGTTGGAAAAGGAATGAATAAGCCAATACAAATTATTGCCAAATAAAACTTCATAAAGTAGACAATAATCATATAGAGGCAAACAATAACGAATGCAGTGGGAAAGCATTCAACAGTGCACCCTCCATATTTGCAATTTTGTTTTGAGGGCACGAGGTGGTCCTTAAAATTCTGTTTTGCAAATATTCTTGATTTCACCCACGACCGTTAGAACCCTACCTCTCCTGATTCACCAGAAATTGGGTAAGTAATTTTCTTCCTCGTTCTTATTAACCTCTCTTAAATGTATGCATAGCTCACATTTATTTCAGTGTTTAATATTAGACGTGTTTTGGGTCTTTATTTAAAAGTTTGGTGATTTTTTTTTTTGTGACCAGAAATATGCCATAGAAACTTAACTCATTTCTATCAATTAGCCTACAATAAAACTGATTTTATTACATGTCATTTGGCTTAAGGTTGATTTCTAAGAATCTGTCAACAATGTTGAGTGAGCACTTACTGGATATATAACCAAAGGATAAGCATCCTAACTACATAAACAACACCTACAAGCCAGTACAAACAACTAAAAACCACAACATAGGAAAATAGAAAGGGTGAAAAAAGTGAAAAGCGCACTATATAATTTCATAGAAAAGGAAGCTCAAATGACCCAGGAACATATTGGACTTCATCTGGGAAATGCAAAATTAAACCATAATGGGGTACCATTTCAAAATTGCCAGAATGGCAAAAATTAAAAATATCAACTGTTAGCAAGGATGTAGAGCAAGATGAACTGTTATAAACTAGAAGGAGAGTAAATTGGGATAACCACTTGGAAAATCAGTCAAGCATTACCTTGCTAAGATAAAAATCATGCATCCTTTATGACCCAGCAACTCGGCTTCAAGACATCGATCCTAGAGTAAGTCTTTTATAAGTGCACTGGGAGTTATGTGCAAGAATAAGCATATAGCTGTACTGTGTTTTAAGAGCAAAATACTAGAAACAGCAGAATGATAAACTACGATATGATTCATTACAGGGAATAGTCAGCAATGAAAATTAACGAATCCCAGCTACAGATACTAACATGCATGAATCTCTGAAACATAACTGTTGAGGAAGAAAACTGCAGAAGAATACATATTTATGTTTGGTTCTATTTATATCAAGTCCCAAAACAGGCCAAAATGAACCAAATATTGATTAATAATGTATATGTATTTGGTTAAAATGTAAAAAAAGAAATTTTGCATAGTGGTTAATCCTGAGGGAGGGAGGAGACAGCCAAGGAAGCTTCTACAGTAACTAGTGTCACTTTATTATTCTTAAAAATGTATTTGTGTAACATACATGTTTTAAGAAACTATACACATAAACTTCAAATATATTTGAAAAACACAGCCGATAATTTCATGAACTCAACCCAATAGTTTATGCTTTCGCATCTTCCACGTATCATTATTTCAACTTTCTGTAAAATGAAGTAAATTCTTAAAGGTTAAAAGTCCCTACCTTACACGTAGGTTGTCACCCAAAGGCTCGTTTCTAAGTGAAGTATTTTTAAATTCAGAATACATCTGTCCTTAGAAATAATGCCGGATTGCTAGCCCGCCCCAAAAAGTTAAGGCAGTGTGCAATGAAGCTGAAATAAGTTCAGTCATCCTCACAACCTTCCCGTACCTTCGTTCCATAAGACGGCGGAACCCAGGTTCGGCACAGGGTCCCAACCTGGGTCGAGGTCACGCAATTAGGAGTGTTTCTATTTTGATAAACTCTCACAAGCCCACCTCAGGGGAAGCCCGGGGGAGAAGAAAGGACGGGCGATTGACACCATCGCCCCAGCCCGAGACCCGCGGGCGCCCCGGCCCGGACCCTCCCTGCCCGGGGTGGCGTCCGCTTGGCGGGCCGGGTCGCGCCTACCCGCGCGCTGTGGGGACAGTAGCTCTTGCTGAAGATCACCACCCGGCTTCGCTCGATGAGGCCCAGAAGGCGGCGGCGCAGCTCCTCGCGGGCCTCAGAAGAGCTGCTGGGCTCGGGAGACGCCAGGCGGGCGCGGCGCTCAGGCGGCGACGCCACGCGCGCGCCGCGGACGTGGACCGGTCGGCGGTTGGGGGCATCGCCCGCCTTTCCCGGCCCCGGCGACTTCGGGACTTCGGCGACTTCGGTGCCTGCGGCGACTTCGGCGACTTCGGGGCCTGCGGCGGCGGCCGCCCCGACTGCTCCAGGGTCTCGCTCTCGCTCCCGGCCGGGACCGGCCCGCTCACAAACCGAAACGCAGAAGGCGGCGGCGCCGGGACCGGTGCTGAGGTGTGCCGAACGCTGCCCTTGCTGCCTCCGCTCCACACCCGCAGGAATCCGCGAGGCCGCTGCTCGCCCCGCCCCCGGCCCCAGCTCCGACCCCGCCCCCGGCACCGCCCCGCGCATGCGAACTGGGCTGCCTGGCCGCCCACCGCGTAGGTGTCCTGCACCTGCCCTTCGCAAAGGGGCGGGTACCAAGCGCGAGCCTCTTTATCTCCAGGTTGTGCGCGCGTCCAGAGATGACCCAGTCTTGGCGACGCCGCTCGGAGTTGGCCTCTGTGCAATGCCGTTTACTCCTAATTATCCCCAACAGCCCCTTTAAACCACCTTAAAATATACGTTCTTCATTTTTTATGGGAAGTGTGAATATGAAAGATTGATATTTTTTAAAGTTTAGATCACACAAACTAAATGAATATATTGCGTTTGCTACTGCAATGCAGGTTTAAGATGAGTTTCCTAGGTTGCTACCCGTCAGTTCCCTTCTACATAAAATTCTGGAGCCGCCTCTAACAAAGGGACCCTGAAACCGCAAGAACAGGAATCCTCTGTCCATTTCGGTGGGTGTGTGGGAGATCTCAGAGCTGAACTTGCCTGCAGTGACTTATAGCCCCCTTCACCACAGTGGGTGAATAAAACCCCAAGAAAGAGACACCCAAGCACAGGACCAGCAGGTGTGAGCCAGTTCCTGCCTATCTCTAGGCTGTCATCCCCTGACAGAGTGTCCCTCGGGTTCACTCCGCTTCAGCTATGTGGGCTTTCTCCCTGTGCCTCAGATGCGTCAAAACCATTCCTGCCTTAGTGTCTGCATCTTTAGCTTTATCAGTCTAGGATGTTGTCTCCTGCAATGGACTGAATGTTTGTATCACGCACATTTCTTATGTTGAAACTCTCATCCTAATGTAATGATATTTGAAAGTTAAGACTTTTAGGAGGTAATTAGGTCATGAGGGTGGGTCTTTGAGAGTGGGAATAGTATCAGTAATTAGTATCACTAAGAAGAGGCCAGAGAGCTAGCTCACTCTCCACCATGTGAGAACACAGTGAGACCTTACAGCTGGAATCGGCAAGCAGACCCTCATCAGAAGCAACATGCTGACACCCTGGTCTCAGACTTCCAGCATCCAGAACTCTGAGAGATAAAATTCTGTTGTTCATAAGACACCCCGTCTATGG
The DNA here is from genome assembly GCA_036589455.1 of Ateles fusciceps. Classification (NCBI taxonomy): domain Eukaryota; kingdom Metazoa; phylum Chordata; class Mammalia; order Primates; family Atelidae; genus Ateles; species Ateles fusciceps. The sequence continues at coordinate 625,810 of JAZHEH010003238.1, forward strand.
TACTTTGTTATAACAATCCCAATAGACTAACACCTGCTCCAGCAAGTCTGGCTCCTTGTTGCCAACTATTGGCTTAAACATTACCTCCTTAGGGAACCTTTTGCTGTGTACCCAAAATGAAGTAGCCCCTAATTTCCATCATTTCACACATGTTCTAGTCCATTCATGACGTATGTATTATTTTCAACAACCTCTTATAATTTCTGGTTTCCTTGCTTGCTGCCTGCCCTACGCCTGCCTCCATCACCTCGACTGGAATGTGAGTTCCATGAGAAAAGGGCCTCATCACTCTGGTCCACAGCTCTAGCCCCAGAGCTTATCACAGTGCCTGGCTAATAGGAGGCACACAATATAGTTTTACTGAATGAATGAATGAGTGATTCACAACTTACCAGAACATATGTTACTGTAATTTGCTTCTCCTCTTGTCCTCATATGACAGCCTGGGATCTCAAATTCCTCTTCTTCCTACTCTGCTCATCCAGGAAGCCACAAGTCCAGGAGGTGGAGTACAGACCACGATGTTCAGGGACTGCCTCCTGCCACTCCTCTTTCCCTGGGCCCACGTAGCCTATTTCATGCCTTGACTCCACAAGCACTTCCTTAACACCTCAATCTGTGCTAAGTGTTAGAGAATAAGCACAGGAAAGATAGTACTTATCTTCAGGAGATCAGAGCCCTTCCAGGAGAGGCGTCAAAAATAAGGAATGCAAATTGGCAAGTAGTTCTAAAGAGAGGAATAATACTAGAGCTGGAGCTGATGAACTGAAGAATCGTAGGCCCAGATGATAAGCAGAGGGAGGCAGCCCAGCTGAACCACAGAAGCAAGGGGAAGGCTGAAGCATTTGGGGGAAATGCTGGAGGATCCAAAAATGAGCAGAGGTGAGGAGAAATGAATGCTGTTGAAGTGAGCAGGGGCCAGGTGGCTGTGATCTAGTCGACGCTGTTTAGAAGATCTCTAAGAAGGAAAAGGGAGCATGAGACAATGACTTCAGGCAGCAGAAAGATGGCTTTTCTATTAGCCTGAGCAAAACTTAGAGTTTGCAAGAACTGAGGAAGAAAGGAAACAGAACAAGAAAAATGTCCCCTTTATCCTTCTATTTTTATTTATATTCTTTTAGACAGTCTTCTATTGGGACTCTGGACTCCCTGGCAGAGATCAAAGACAGAGTGGTCAGCTTGATCTAGCTTGAGAAGGCTAGCTCTGATATGGGGGGAGAGAGGCAGTCTCCAGAGCAGGAATGCTTTCCCTGGGCTCCTATCCTTGCAGGGGAGGAGCTGGCCATCTTCCCCTCACAGCCTCCTTCACTGCAACCTGAGGGGGTGGCTAGTGACCTGGAGGATCCATGCTCCAGGGGGCAAACCTCTGGGCTCTGGCCTAGCCCCACCCTGAGGAAACATTCACAGCCCCTCCAGTGAGAGCCCTGCTGCAGGAAGACTCTAGGGCAGATCCCAGCTGCAATGTTGGCAAAGGTCTAGATTACCCTGCAAGTCAAAGGAAGCCTGCATATAAGGGGCTTTGGACCATTTGCCCTCACATTTAGAGAAAAGGTACAGTTGCAGAATGTTATTGAAATTAATGCTTCCTTCCTGAGGCCATGCTTCTCCTTCCTGGAGAACATAACTCAGCTACAGCTTTGTGCAAAGGAATGTGAGGCACTTTTTCTACAGAGTCTAAAGATTAAAGGAGTCCCGGTGATTCAGGATGCACTCTAGAGGAGCGTAGGCTGAAGATAATTGGTTACCATCTGAAAAAGGAGACAGAGGAAGAAAAAGGCATTTTTTCTCTCTCTCCAGAGTCTGATGGTCAAAGGGTTCCAGTGATTCAGGATGCACTCACCTACGTGCTACCTAAGACTCCCACTGTCAGTAACCTCTCAGTTCCCTAGACCTCATCTATGCCATGGATGTGAGCAGGACCTCCACTCATTAAGTGGGAGGGCCTAATTGGCAGTAATTAGTCATGCTCACCTGCACTGTGTCCCTGGACTTTTGCTGTCATCTGCCTCTGGGTCCCTTAGAGCTAGTTTTCTTTTCCAGGGCTTCAAACCAAAGCTTGGGACAAAAGGTGTCTCAGGAGGGTGTATGGATCCATTAAATTAGTCCCAGGTGGCCCTCACCAAATTGCAGCCAGCAACTGGCAGGGCAGCCCCTCTGTTGCTTCCCTACCATAAACAGGTCAAGCTGTGGGACCAGGTCCTCCTCAAACAAGGGAGATAAAGGGGGTTTGGGACTGGGGACTTGGCCTAACAAGGTGCCTCCCAAGAGGAAAAAATCAATAGAAATGCTCCCAGTATTTGCAGGACTTTATTGACTCCTGACTTGGTGGAGGAAAGAGAAAAAACAACAACATAAATGCAGAGGAGGCGAAGGTGCCTGGGGGAAAAAGCCTCTTGCCCTGTGCATGTGGTTTCTCTCAACAGGGGAAAGAAAACTCTCAACAGTTAGACCTTCCTTGCTTCTAAGAATAGGCAGATACAACTTTCTTCGGATTTACATTCCTGATGACTAAGCCAAATGCTCTTTCTACCCTGTAATATTTTTGTCTGTGGTTTGCAACAACGCCCTTAACATTGTGTATAAAGAAGAGGATGGCAGCTGGGGCAGTTGTGAAAGAAAGAAAGTGTGATAGGTAAGACTGGGGGTCCTAGTGCCCACACTAATGGGCAGTCAGGAACTGGAGTTAGTCCAGAAGGCTTTGGATAGCATGGAGGTGTGGCCTCAGCTGGATACCCTCCATTGCCCCAGGACCTCCTTTTAATCCCACTCAATGGCTAGACCTCTGTGAAGGGAAATTGAATTGGAACAAAGCCAACATTGCCAACATCCGAGAGTGATAGGAGATTGAAGTGTCCTCCCCAGCAAGCCGGTCCACTGCGTCTTAAGTCTGGTAGCCATGCTAATTGCTTTTAACTGGCCAACAGAGGCTCCATGTTTTTCTTTCATTTTGGATATTGTGGAATTTAGGGACTCTGATAAAAGGACAAAAAGCAGAAAGTCTGCTTTTACTCACCCTTCCCAGATGAGCCCCCTCAAAGTGTCACAGGATCCTTTTCCAGCTGGAAACCTTTGTGGCTGTCCACGCCTTTGCTGAAGTTTTGCTCAGCCTACTGGACTCATTCCATACCCTCAGCCCAGCAGGCTGCACTCAGCTCACACCACCAGCCCAGATCCCACACCTGCCGAGAGTGAGCCAGGCTTGGAGTGGTGAGGGGCACATGAGTGAGCACATGGGGGGACTGGCCACTGCATACAGCCAGACACACCAGCTGCTGTGGCAGGACATACAGCTCCAGGCACCAGCTCTGTGCAGGGCTGTGACTGGATCAGATCACTGCAAGTGGCTTCTTTTGCAGGCACCTGCATCTGGACAAGGGGAACGCTGTGGCACCCAGAAGTTTGGAGATGCCTGGAACTGCAGAGCCCCAAAGAGATTATCACAGGCCTGGCTTAGGGAGCCCCTACATCTGGGCTCCCCACAGGGCAGCAACTCTTCTCTCCTTCTTATTGCCCACAATGTGGTGAGTAGGAACATGTGTTTCAGCCCTATTTGTGTTACGAATCTTTCAGGCCTGCCATTCAGTGGTTCCCAAGATCTTGTCCTGTGTCCAGGAAGAATGAGGTACATGAATAACCGGGGAGTTAGCAAGGCAGAGAGGAGCTTTATGAGTGACAGAACAGCTCTCAGGAAGCCCAAAGTGGGCAGCTCCTTCCTGCAGGCAGGTTGTCCCAGTGAGTGTCCAGCTCTCAGCAGACAGGAGACCCATAGTGGGTAGCTCCTTTCCACAGGCAGGTCTGGGCCTGGCTGAGTCTCTGAGGCTGGCTGAGGCTGGGGTTTTTATGGGATCAGGAGGGAGGAAGTGCATGCTGATTGGTTCCTGGGTGGCCACAGGCAGGCCTGGAAAAAGCACCAAAATTTCTCACTCTAGGCCGGACTTCACCCAGATCTGGCAGCCTGGCTCCCAGGCATCAGGCCATCCTTGGCTTGAAGGTGGGGTTTCCCTGGGGATCCACCCCTTCCTGCCCAGGAATTTGTCTTCCATTAACATGCTGTTCATGACGCCCAGGCTGTCCGCAGCAAGAGGTGCCCACAGGTCTGTGCCAAGCCTCCCTCAGCCCCCCTCCTATGCTTGTTGGTGCCCAAAGTCTGGAGGGGGCCAAGGTGGCTGGGGGTTGGTATGTCAGTGCTGCCCTTAGCACATGCACATCTGATCAGGTTGTGACAGTGCCCAGGCTGGGCCACAACTTTGCTCCACCCTGGAGCAGGCACCAGGAGTGGGGGAGAGGCCAGGGAGTGGGAGCAGGTACTTTCAAGCCTGCCAGGGCAGGGGGCCTCCTGGGCCCCCAAGAACACAGGGATACTGGGGACGGGAGCCACTGCTGGGCTGTTGCAGCTGCACCTGGGAGCAAGGGCTCCTGCCCTGCCAACTAGGTAAGGGGCAGGGCTCTTGCCTGTCTCCCACTGGCTCTGCACAGCACACAGCCCCAGCCACACCTTCCCTGCTGCAGCCAGTATCCTCAAAGTGGCCACTCCAGATGGGCTGTCATTGTCATCATAAGTATAACTTATCTTTCAATGGATTGTCTATTTTCTCCCACATTCTGTGAACCAGTTAGTCACAGACCAGCTTAGATCCAAGGGGTGAGAAATACATTCTGCATCTTTATGGGAGTTACCACACAGTCACAGGCTGAGAACACGGACACAAGGAGGGCTGCAAAACCATGGCTGCTTTTGGAACCAACCTACTGTGGGGATAGAAAATAAGGATTTTTAAAGTCAGCACAAAGCTACTTCTCTTCCCATGTAGGATCTCTTTTCTTTTCTTTCCTTTCTTTTTGTTCAAGATAGAGTCTCACTCTATTGTCCAGGCTGGAGTGCAGTGATGCAATCATAGCTCATAGCTGCCTCAAACTCCTGGGCTCAAGCCATCTTCCCACCTCAGCCTTCTGTGTAGCTAGGAAGCTACATGGATTGATTTTCATAGTTTCTTATCTTTTCTCTCATTTTTTAAAACCTTTTTACCTTATTGTCCCATATGGTGGAAAATTTTATTATACATATAGACATAGATATATGTGCACACATGTGTGCATACAAATAAATGCATATATTATTTTTCAAATATTACTATTAATATTGCAAGTAACAGAAAAATGCAATGTAAGATGCTTAAATATATATATATATATATATGTATATACACATACACACACACACACACACACACACACACTCTCATAGGTCTTTGCTGCCTCAAATTCCTGGGCTCAAGCAATCTTCCCACCCCAGCCTTCCATGTAGTTCCTGTAGGAACTACAGGTACATGCCACTGCACCTGCCTGATTTTTCTTTTTTTCTAGACACGAGGTCTCACTGTGTTGCCTAGGCTGGTCTAGAACCCCTGGCCTCAAGCCATCCTTCTGTCTCAGCCTCCCAAAGCACTGGAATTACAAGCGTGAGCCACTGCACCCAGCCAGATCTTTTTTCCTCTGTGATCCAGGCAGAAATGGACCATTTCCTAGATGAGAAATCTAGACTTCTGTGTAGTGCAGACATTGCTGTGTTCATTTCCCCATATTCCACACATAAGGAAGTCTCTAGATGGTCCTAGTGTGGCCATCAGACTGGAATTCAGTCCATCGCTGGAGCAGAGCACTGGAGGGGGAGATTCTCCCACTGCGGCACATGGTGGCAGCCGAGGGCTCCGACTGAGGCTGTCAAGGGAAAGAAGAGCCAGCCCCCCCACCCCGTGCCCTGCTTACTTGCTGAAGTTGATCTTTCCAGAAACCAAGCATGGAGGTTCTCAGGGTAATGGAAGTGCCTGCTCAGGCGGAAACTTAGAATTATACCAGCTGCTCCCTCGTCTGCAAATGGAGACCTTAAGTCACCTTGGAACAGACTCGCCTTATTATCTCTGGAATCTCCTTAAGTTGTATAAATGCAAGGCAGGCTGGCACTGCTTGTTTTGAGAAAGGGTGCAGATGGACCCTAGCTTTCTCTGACTTGGAAATGCCTGCCCTTCCAAAGAGTCCTTAATATACAACTCCAGGGACAAGGGGGCAGCAAATTCATTCAAGGGCCAAGAGCCTGCCAGGAAAAAGGGGTTTGGGACTCTGCTCCCTTCTTTTATTGGAGCCAGAGGCTGTCAGAGAAGTCCCCGGAGGGAAGGGTGGCAGGCCCCAGAGAGTACCTCTCGGTAAGAAAAGCGCCGAGTCTGGCTGGGGGTGGCCTGAGCAGCCATGCGGCCTCGGGTTCTTAAACAGGGTGGGGCGGAGGCTAGGGCCCTGTGAGCTCACAACAACGTCTTGCTCTAAGAGCTGTCGGCTTAGAGCTCCCGGGAAACACCTGCCTTTGGGCTTCTTGAACAACTTGCGCGGCCGGGAAGCTTGCACGCCCAAGATGCAAGATGCCTGTCAATCGGAACAAGTGGGCAGACAAAAGGAAACCCTGGGGCAGGAGATGGGCCCCTCTGTGTGCGCCGCTGCGCTCGGCGCTTTGCTCGGATCCCAGCACTTAGAACAGCTGGCCTCAGGCGGAGGTCCTCTGGTTGGCCTCTGCCTCTCCAATTCCTCCACCCCTTAGAGCTAAGGCCACGGGCACTCCTCTCCACGACCCCATATTCCTCTCTCTGCGCCCCCATCCCAGGGCACAAGACCTGGCAAGTAGAGGATTTTTGAGCGAATTCGGTGCACGCCGAAGCCTCCTGCAGAACCCGTTTCCACTTTCAGCAGCGTGGGCCCGGCAGGGACGCGCTCTTCCTCGCTGGCCAGGCAGGCAGCCAGCCCCTTGGGCTGGACGCAGGTACCTCTCCGCGGGGCTTCTCGACGGGTCACAGCATGCACTTCTGAAGGCGGCCGCGAGGTGGCACTGAGGCTTCTTGGGAAACAGACAATGGGAGGTCTTTCAGAGGGTCTGGCCTGGGCTGCCCACTGACCCGTGCGGGCGACGGGGACGTGGGAGGTGCCTCCCGCTGTCGGCCACCCACCAGGACCCAGCACCGCCAGGGCCGGGCAGTCCTGCCCAGAGCGGCTCCAAGGGGAGATGTGTTCCAGCTTGGTGCCTCCACCTCCAGGTCTTGATTTCCTCTTAAAATGAAGAGGATGACACAAATTTCCAGGGAATGAATAAGAACACACGCTGTGAACTCTAAAGCCGGCAGAAATGCCTGTTGTGGATGCAGGGATGAAGAGGGAGAGGCGAAGCCAACGCTGTTCTTCACCAGTGTCCTGGGGGCGCGGCTGAGATCTACCATGCTGGCCGAAGGCAGGCTGAGGCTCATGAAGTGAGAGAGGCTCCGAAGGCATCTTCCTAAAGGGAATCATAGAAACTAACAAAGCTAAGCGCTTTGCAGCTGGAACTCATTGAAGCTTCACATCTGCCTCTGATTCTCTGTAGATTCTCTGCCTTAATTATCCCCATTTTACAGACAAGGAAACAGACCCAGGGAAGCTGTGACCTGGGGGGAGCCCTCATGTTAGTGAGTAGTCAGGAGGGATGCAGAACTAGAAGTGGGGGAGAGACACTGGAGGGAGATGGGATGAAGTGAGAAAGGGCAGGAGAGTGATGAGAAGGATGCCTGCAGGAGGGAAGGGGGACAGCATGGGGCCCCTCAGCAGACCATAGCTCCTTCCCTTCTCCCAGGAACTCCACAATGGCCCCATAAAATTGGAGCCAGCAGGTTGGCCTCTTAGATTTGGTTCCTATTCACTTGCAGAAACCACTTCACCTACAAGAACGTATTTTATTCCTCCAAGGCAGAGGTATTGTCTGCTGGCAAAAGATGCAGAGTAATAGTTATTGGAGGTGCAGCTGGCTTCTACAAGTTCTGGTATCTGGAGACAGATCAGAAACTAGGAGTCACTGGGAGACGAGTAACTTGATTATTCCGCCCCATGTGCTTTCAATTATACATTTATTTATCTCGCAGCGTTATTTGTGCTTCTCATTCTTCAACTGTGATGTGAGGAGCAGCTGAGAATTTTCCGAGAGATCTGAGTATGCTGCTTCCTGCCTTTGCCTTCCTTCTTTTTTAACGAATACAAGAATTAGTGTCTAAATAAAATCGGCCTGCAGGATAGATGCATATGACTGCTTCATGAATTGACAGATGACAGTAATGGGCAGCAAGCCCGTAGACTGGAAAACCTATCAGAAAGGCTCAGAGCGTCTCTTTTGTTAGGTTATGACGAAGGACATCTATAGGCTCAGGAAAGAAAACTCAGCAGCCAGGGAGTGTGGGTGAATTTCTTAGGTCTGGCAGACAAGATGTTTATGTCACACACAGGACTGAAATTCCAAGCCGCAAAGATATCAAAGCTGGGCTTGGAGGAAGATCTGGAGTTTTCTTCATTTACAAAGTCTGTGAATCCTGGATTACCCTGCACTTATCCAAGTCACAGGGAAGCAAAAGACACAGGCTTTTCTTATGAAAAGCAGAACAAGGAAGACTTGGGAGTCCAACAAGTGAGGTTCCAAGACTCAGCCTGCAGGAGTAGGGCTAGGGCTGGGCGTTGTTGCCCATCCTACCGAGACTTTTAGGCCAGCCCAGTGTGTCCATAGTCTCCCAGTGGCTCAGCAAGGTCAGCTGTGAGCACTCAACACCCTCCATGGGAACCACCTGGGACAGACTGGCTCCGCAACCCTCCACGCTCACTTGCATCCATGCTGCTTCTCCACCAAGGCTGGGTCTTCCCTTTCAGCCACATCTGCACCTTGGATTGGCTGATTTATCATATTTTCTTGGCTCAACCCTTGGCACAGTCAAGGGATTTCTGCATTTCCTGGCTTTCTCCTTCTTTCTCCCTGCTTCCCTGCCCCCTGCCACCAGGTGGGATACTTCAGCCTAGATTTGCCTCTCAAGAACCCACCAGCTTATCCCTCCCTAATGGGGCCCAACAAAGCAACCTGTAAAGGAAGGTTCAATGGGTTACTATTTTGAAGCAGTGGGAAGAGGCGCCCAGAACAGAAAAGAGAAAGACGGGTGGACAGGAAGAGGCATGTTAGGACTAGAAGCTGCCCTCTTCTTCCCAGACACAGCTAAAGTAAACACCTTTCATCAGTTGGCAAATCCACGAGATGACTTGAGAACCCGAGTGTGAGTTATTAGAAGGTCTTTCCACCACGTTCTGTAAATACTGACATTATGAAAGAAAGACACCCAATTCATTCAACAACAATAAAACCTGTACCTGGGGAATCAGATTTAACAGAGAAACAGAACAGGAATTTTGAATAATGAATAACTTCAGAACAGTGCCAAAGAATATTTCCTTCATAAAAAAAAAAAAGCCAAGCATAGTGGCTCATGCCTATAATCATAACACTTTGGGAGGCCAAGGTGGGAGGATTGCAATAACCATCAAGTAAGAGGCTAAAAAGAGAGAATAACGAAAATGGAAGGGAGGAAATTTTCTAAAAAATAACACAGAAAACTCTCCAACCTGAAGAAATGCACAAATGCCAAGATTGCCAGGGACCCCCTCAAGAGACGAACGTGATAATAGAATAATAGCTTCAAAGTTCTCAGTGGAAATCACTTAGAACCTACGATTATATATTTTGCTTATTCTAAAGCTATCATTCATTGTGAGGACAAAGTAAAGACATTTTCAGGCTTGAAAGAAGCCAAACATTTTACTTTGTGTAAATGTGTATGCCACAAGCACTTTCTAAAGTAAAAAAATAATAGAATGTGCACTCCAGTGAAGAAAAATGGAGACCTGCAAAAGAAATGGGGTGTAAGAAGGAATGGTGACCCAATAAAACAGTAAAAGCCATTTCTGAAGACAAAAAAAGTGTTGATTGTTTAAGAAATTAAAAATATCACTGTGGGTACACTATTTGGAAAACTGACAGTATCCATAAATGTTCTGGGTATGTATCCAAAGGGAATGCATCGATATGTGTACCCAAATGATAGGCACTAGAATATTCATAGCACATCCCTAAACTGGCACCAACCCAGATGTCTATCAATAGTAGAAGAGATAACCTGTGAAATAGTTATAGAATGTGATATTATGCAACACAAGAAATGTGCTACTGTTGCAGGCCTTGGTGTGGATGAGTCTCAGAGGCACAGGGCCGAGCAAAAGAAGCCAGATAGAAGGGAATGGTTACAACAAGTTCATGTAGATAAAGCTGACAAGCAGGACACATGGATTTATAGTGATGGAAATGAGAATCTTGGTGTACCTTGGGCAGGGAAGAGACTGAAGGAGACTAAGGCAGGCTTCTGGAGCACTGGCAGTGCTCTTACATCATGGATGTGTGCACCTCGGAAACACAGGTTGAGCTGTAGACTTAAGACCTGGGCATGCTACTGTGTGTATACTTTAAAATAATCATGGAACAAAAAATTTAGGGAATTGATAAAATGCAGCAGAGGGAAATAAAAGTGTGGTGTTTGACTTATTGTGGGGGCAATGTAACTACAGATCGTGTTTTAAATAGAAGTTTAATTACATAATTTTAAAAGGTTAAAATAACAAAATTTGTATAAGAAAATGTAAGAAAAAGAGGAAAGAGATGACTAAAAAGCATTGCAAATAGAAAATAAAAAATAGTATAAACAGTTATACTATCATGCATCACAACAGATGTGAATGGGTTAAACTCATTAATTAAAAGAAAAAACTCTGGTTGGATAAAAATACAAACTCCATCTGTTTGCTCTTTAAGTGAGACACATCTAAAAGAAACAATCCAGAAAGAAATTAATGGGAAAAATGGAAATGCTAATAAAAACAAAGATGGTAATATTCAGATGAAATGGAATTCAAAGTCAAATCATTTAATAAGACAAAGAGAGGGATATGTCATATTTAAAAAATGAACGATATTTAGGTAACAAATACTAATCCTTTTTTTGTTGCACTTAAATCTTAGCTTCAAAATACACAGGGCAGAAACCTGACAGCATTACAAGTGGAAAAACCTAGATCCTCAATAGCTTGTAATGCTGTCAGGTTCTGCCCTGTGTATTTTGAAGCTAAGATTTAAGTGCAACAAAAAAAGGATTAGTATTTGTTACCTAAATATCGTTCAAGAACAAATAGTGTGACAATCATAGGAGAAAGTCAAAAGGTATTCAGGTATCTTCCCTCCAGAGAGATAGTAGCCCAGATTTACAGGGGATTTCCACCAAAACTTCATTTGTGTGATTGTTTCAGGACACAGAAAAAGATCAGAAACTTCTCATTTTACAGAGATAATATAACCCAGAAACTTAAAACTAGAGAAGACAGCTCAGGAAAATAAAGCAATATGCTAATCTTCCTCATACACATAGACGCAAAACTTGTAAATAAGACGCCAAATAGAACAGGGCCTGAAGGGCTATCCAGAGAACAGGGATGTTGGCCCACAGGTGACTTTCTGCTAAGAATCATTTTATGTATTTTTCTGTCTCAATTTATTTTTTCCTTTTTATAGCTTTTCTCTTCTGGCTGTATCTCTATATGTTGATTTGTGAGTATCTTGGCCTTTCTTCTCTAATCTTTTTTCTTAGGTTTTACATTTCTGTTTTTTTTGTTTTTTTTTTTTTAAGAAGTCTTGCACTGTTGTCCCAGCTGGAGTGCAGTGGCACGATCTTGACTCACTGCAACCTCTGCCTCCTGGGTTCAAGCAATTCTCCTGCCTCAGCCTCCCAAGTAGCTGGGATTACAGGCGCATATCACCACGTCCAGCTAATTTTTTTTTTTTTTTTTTTTGTATTTTTAGTAGAGACGGGGTTTCACTATGTTGGCTGGACTGATCTCGAACTCCTGACCTTGTGAGCCACCTGCCTCGGCCTCCCAAAGTGCTGGGATTACAGGCGTGAGCCATCGTGCCCGACCGCATTTCAGTTTCTTTATGTCTAGATTTTTCTATGAAAGTGTCTTTTTTCCACTTTTTGTTTTTATCTTTTTTTTCTTTTTGTCTCTATTTCTCTTCCAAGTAAGGTAAAAATGTGGAAAATTAGATTTTATGATTTTATGAATTGAACATGTTCCTTGTTCTTATTTTTAAATTAAGATGAACAGACCATTTTATAGTACAGTATTGTCTTTTAAAATTAAATTTATTGATTTTTTTATTTTTTAAGAGTTAGCAAATTTAATTCAGCTGTATATTGAAAGATATTGAAAGCAGTATATATGAAACACATATTTGCATTAGGAATACAAATATGTGTTAAATTTTAGAAAAATCTACCAATTTAAATCATTGCTTTCCTAGAGTAGAAGAAAAATCACATAATTTCCTTGGAGAACAAAAACACCTTTGAAAATATTCAACATACATACTTCAACGTTTTTAAAAATCAAAGCTTCTAAACCACAATGAGATACCACTGCACACCTATTAGAATAGCCAAAACACTGACAACACCAAATGTTGGAGAGGATGTGGAGCAACAGGAACTCTCATTCATTGCTGTGGGAAGGCACAATGGCACAACCTCTTTGGATGGCAATCTCTCATAAGACTAAATACACTATTACTACACGATGCAGCAATTACACTCCTTGATGTTTACCCAAAGGAGCTGAAAACTTATATCCACGCAAAAACAATGACACATATTTACAGCAGCTTTATTCATAATTGCAAAATCTTGGAAGTAACCAAGATGCCCTTATGTAGGTGAGTGGATAAACTGTAGTACATCCAGACAATGAAATATTATTGAGCACTAAAAATATATGAGCTGTCTTCCATGAAAAGATATGGAGGAAGCTTGAATGCATATTACTCAGTGAAAAAGCCAGTCTGAAAAGGCTGCATACTGGATGATTCCAACTCTATGGCATTCTGGGAAAGGCAAAACTATGGAGACAGTAAAAATAGCAGTGGTTGCGAGGGGTTAACGGGGGAGGAGGGAGGGCAAGCGGAGCACAGAAGATTTTTAGGGCAGTGAAACCACTCTGTGTGCTGCTGCAGTGATGGATGCAAGTCATTACACATTTGTCGGAATCCATAGAGTGTTCAGCACCGAGAATGAAACTTCATGCAAACTAGGGCTCTGAGTGATAATGTGTCAATGCAGGTTCATTGTTTGTATCAAATGTTCCACTCTAGTGGGGATGTCCATAGTGAGGGAGGCTGTGTATGTGTGGGGCAGGGGTACATAGGAAATCCCTGTGTTTTCCACTCAATTTTGCTGTGAACCTGAAACTGCTCTAAAAATAAAGTTTACTTTTTTAAGAAGGGAAAAAAAGCCTCTAACAAATTAGGTCCTGTCTTGGTATAATAAAGGACATCCGAATGCTATGGTAATCATCATACTTGAGAATGAAATAAAAGGAAATAATATTACTATTATTGTTTTATTCAATGTTTTAGAGATTCCAGCCAATACCACAATACACAGGGAAAACGGTATTAATATTCACAAAAAGGGACAAAACTGAGATTACATACAGACCAGACAATCATCTGCCTGGAAAACTCTCCAGAGAAATCAAATGAGGAACCAGTAGGAGACTCAGGCAGAGCAACCAGGTATCAAATCTGCGCAGAAAAATCAATACCGTAATGGCATACTAATAAAAACCAACTCAAAAAGAAAATGAACAATGAACTCATTCTTTTTTTCTTTTTTCTTCTTAGAGAAACAGTCTCACTCTGCCACCGATGCTGGAGTGCAGTGGTGCGATCTCTGCTCACTGCAGTCTTGAACTCCCAGGCTCAAGTGATCCTCCTGCCTCAGCCTTCCAAGTAGCTAGGACTACAGGATTCACCACTACACCCAGCTAAATGTTTACATTTTTGTTAGAGATGATGTCTCACTATATTGCCTAGGCTGGTCTCAAACTCCAGGGCTCAAGTGATCCTCCTACGCTGGCCTCCCAAAGTGCTGGGATTCCAGGTGTGAACCAACGCATCTGGCCCTTATTCTTAAAAACAACAAATTCCATACACTATATAGCAAAAATACTAATAAAAATGTCTAAGAACTATATTGAAAATCAACCAAAGTTTATTGAACGGCCTTCAGTTGAGTGAGATATGTCAGTTCTCCCATAAATTGATCTATGAATTCAGTGGAATCCCAATTCCATTGTACCAGTCCATGGCCTGTTAGGGATGGGGCAGCACAACAGGAGGTGAGTGGTGGGTGGTGAGCATTACTGCCTGAGCTCTGCTTCCTGTCGTATCAGCCGTGGCATAAGATTCTCATAGGCGTGTGAACCCTACTGCAAACTGCAGATTCGAGGGATCTAATGCCTGATGATCTGAGGTGGAACGTTTTTATCCCGAAACCAACACCTCTCCCACCCTCCCCACCCCATCTGTCTGTGGAAAAACTGTCTTCCACAAAACGAGTCCTTGGTGCCAAAAAGCTTGGGGACCACAGCAACTGAAAGCTGAGTAAGAGTGTTAATGGTATATGTCCAGATGATTTTGTTCCGCTGGAAGGGAAACTTCCAAAGATAGCCGAGTAAATTTGAAGAAAGATAAACAAGAGGTCAATTTCCTTATCAGATGTCCAAATGTCTTATCAACTTATAGCAGGTAAATCAGTGATGAATTACTATGGAAATATCCAAAGAATAGAGAAACAAACCCAGAAACAGATTGTGCACACATGGACAAATAGTTTATCATAAAGTTGACTTTTGAAATTCAGTAACAAAACAATAAAATAATAAATCACTGGGGGGGAGGCAATTGGCCTACTATATGAAAGAAATCCTATTAAGCACAATCCCATAACATAATTAAAATAAATTACAAATGGCTTTAAAAGGCCAACATTAAAAGAAAACTTTTTATAATCTCAGGAGGTACTTCCTTATTAAGACATAAAAATCTACAAGCAAAAAAATTTATGATTTAGAGATTGACTGCACAATATAAAACTTGTTTGTCAAAAAGTAACATTACAAATGCATAATGTACAAGTGTGAGACTGGGAGAAAGTTATTATAACATCTAAAAAAGATGAGTAACACCCCAGAGCATGTAAAGAAACCCTACAAATCAATGCTGAAAAGAGCAAATTTAAAACAATAATAGAAAGATCAAATAAATACATAATAAAAGATCAAATACATAAAGTCGGCAAAAGGTAATTCACAGGTGAAATAAATATAAATGACCAAGAAGCAAAGGTAAAAGATGCTTACCATTAAAAAAAAAAAGATGCTTAACTTTAGATATGATACTCAGGGGACTGCAATTAAAATTAAAGAAAAAATATTTTTCTCTAGCACACTGGCAAAAGGCAGATAGCAACCCCTCTGGCACAGGTGTGGGGAATGAGCATCCCTGTACGTTATTGGCAGGCAGCAGCACTGCCACAGTTTTGTCAAAGGACTCACGAGTATCTGTGGGAACTTAGAAAGTGCTTGTGGTTCGAACCAGCAATTCCACTGCTAGAAATCTATTCTTCAGAAACACGTGTACAGGTGCACAAAGACATATGCACACCAGAGTTTGTTGTAGCATGGTTTGTATTTATGGTAGTGATCCATCAGAAGGATAGTGGGAAGGTAGCAGTAGGGGGGTATATCCAGGCCAGATCTGCCTCCCCCAACACGTGTGGCATCAGGAGGCTGCTCACACCCCTGGAGGGTGGTGTGTCCTGCCACATCAAAGGTCGGAGGGGAGGTCTCTCCTAGCTCTGTCTGGGTCCCACTGATTATAGTTTCATGCTGTGGGCAGGTTAGTTTCTTCCTACTCAAGGGACATCATCCCAGAGATGGGAACAATAATAACAACAAAAACAACGATAACACTTCATCAGATTGTTGCAAGGATTAAATGCAACAGCCAGACCATGTTCAAACATTCCCCTGTCTTCTTCCTAGGTCAAGATCAGAAAAACCAGGGAAATGATCCCTCTGGTCAGGTGGGATGCTCCTTGGAGCTCAGGTTGATGGGAGGAGAGTTAAGCAGCTCAGCCTGCATCACCATAAAGACTGCTCCTTTCACTTTACCATTATCACACTACGAGTACCATAAGGAGTTAGTAAGAGGCCCAGCTTCACCTCGGCCTCAGATCCACCCAGAAGACATAACATAGCTTTCAACTCTGTATCCTGGCTCTTGGGCTCTTCTCTGGCCCCACCATCTCCCACCCCTGCTGGGTGCTCAGCCTAGCATGCCCCTCTTCACCCTCTGGAGGCCATCTCTTCTGAGACTCTTCCTCAGCCCCCTTGGGACCCCTGGTCCTCCAGGGACCACTCATGCTGCAGCATCACCACCTGCATGGTGCTGTCTGCAGGTCACCCCTGTCTCTCAGCAAACGCTGACCCTTCCTTTTGTGTTCCAGGCTCTGACATGCATAGCATGTGGATTTTAATTTCAGGAGTCCATAGCTAAGCTTTTTTTTGGAGGGGCCACTGGCAAGACACAGACGCAAACCAGTACAAAATTGTGCCAGCTCCATGGTGGTTTGTGGGGGGACTTGGGGTACCCAGTCTTCTAGCTCTATTTGCAATGCAAACACAAGGTTTCTACCTAGAGAGCATTGTTTAATGGGGCTGATACAGTTACAGGAGGGAGGGTGAAAGTCCCCCAGCCGCCAACTGGGGTGGTCCCTGCTCTGATGCAGGACTCTGATAGTGACCTTGAATATAGAGGAAGTGACCCTCTCCTTGCGCCCTACCCTGGTCATTTGCTCCAACAGCTGCTCAAAGTGCATGGGGTATACAGAGGTCTTTCCTCAACAAGTCTGTGTCATTTGGCCAAGTAGGTGACTAGAATGACCACTGAAAGCTCAAAGAGTGCCAATTTGTAGCTCTCATTACAATGTAATGACATTACAGTGTAATGTTATTTCCTTGAAAGTTTGTGCACACATTTAATGAACTCATAAAACTTCAACTATCAGAGTCTTGTGGCAAGGAGGCTGGTAGAGCCCTGTAACTTCACATTATAGCAGCTCTGGGTTGAAGCCACCCCTTCAGAGCTGGGAGCCGGGGGGCAGGTGTGGGAGTGGCTCCCCTAGTGGGCTCCTCCCAGGCCAGGTGCCCAGACAGTTTCCCCATCTGGGCTCAGGACCTGGGCTAGCAGGGTGCCAAGCCTCCTCAAGGAGGAGACTCTTCTTCTCCTCACCCACACCCCTTCCTGAGCCTCAGGCCCTGAGTGCCATGGTCAGGTGGACTACTAACCAGGCTGCCTCCATTCCAGCTCCACGTCCCACACCCAAGGGCCTGGCCGGCCACGCTCCATGTGGCATGACAAGGCCATGTGGGGCCCTGGAAAAAGCTTCATCTTCTGAGCCATGTGGACCTGGTTTCAAATCTTGACTCTGTCTCCTTCTAGCTGCGTGAGCTCAGGCAAGTCACATGCACCTTCTGAGCCTCAGTATCCTCTTGAGTAAGATGGAAATAGTCCAACTTGCCAGGTTCCTTGGAATGCCATGTGGCATAGTAATAACCACTGATACTTGAGTGTTTCTGTGGCTGGCCAGGTCCAGGCTTATTCTGCTCCTTGCAGTATATCAATCACTGGGACAAAGTTTGCAAAAGCGATTTATTCCCCCCCCCAAGGGCACCAAGCGAGGAGACAGGAGAACAGCTCTCAAATCCTCCTGCTGGAAGATAAGGTTCAGGGGTATTTATAGGTTAGAGGAGTGAAGAGCTCTACGGCATGGGGGAAAGGTGATTGGCAGTGCGGAAATGAAGCAACGCATTCATTCTGCACAAGTGCAGTTGGGGTTCATGGCATTTCATAGCACAGTAGACAGAAAACGTCGGTGGTAGCATGACCTGAGGGTGGAGGTTTTGGCTCTTTGATGTCAAAAAGCCACCTCTCAGGCACTCGTGCAGGCCCGGTTGAAGGGTCAGTGGTCCCAGCTGGTTTGAACTGGACAGGAGCTGCCCCAAGTTCCTGAAAAACAATGGAAGTGACTGTGACCTTGGTGACTGGTGAACGTCATCTATAAAGTAGCCAGTGAAGACTGAGTTTCAGCATTCAGTGGTGATGCCGTCAGCTACCACCATAAAGACTGCTCCTTTCACTTTAGCTTCATGGAAAAAGGAAAAAAAATAATAAAAAGTGAGTGACCAAAAGCAAGCAGGCCAGGCAGCCCTCATCAAATTAACCCCTTGGTTTCATTTCCTCTTTGCCAGGTATTGTTCTAAGTCCATTGCATTTATTAACTCATACAATCCCACGTCAATCCTATAAGCAGGTACTGTTCTTATCCCTGTGTTACAGATGGTGAAACTGAGATATATATTATATATACACAATATATTACATAATATAATATATGTAATATGTAATAATGTAATGTGTAATATATATGTTTATATTATACATGTAATATATAACACATATACGTGATATATATATATATATATCAAGCTTTCCTTGATGCCCTCTCTGCTCTAAGCAGGGCCAATGGCTTGCCCAGCCTTAGCCCCTGCCTTTCTTAGGCCCTGTGAGCTCTGATGGTGCTCTGGGCTGCTCCAGAGCTCAGGCTGTGAGCTTTTGCCTGACTGTGGCCGCCCATACCTGGACTGGCTCTGAGCGTACTGCAGAGCCCCAGGGCTCCAAGCAGACAGCTCCTGAGAGCGGGCACAAGCCTTCATTTGAGATGGACCAGGAATCCCAGCCTCCACCTGAGTCTGGGCTGCCTTTCAGATCACAGCTTTGCGTGCAGGGGTGTGTGTGTGTGTGTGTGTGTGTGTGTGTGTGTGTGTGTAGGAAGACTAGTGAGAGGAAATGGGATGCAGGCTGAACAAGCTGTGCTCTGAGCAACCTCGGCTACCCTCACTGAGAGTTCTGTGGCCCATTTGGCTTTGCTGTGCCAAATGCTCTCTTTTACCCTACAATCCTAGGCCATCCGTGTCCCCTGCCTCTCCCACTCCAGCCAGTTCCACTCAGGAGAGCTGTGATAAGGGGCGACCTTCTTGTGGCACAGCCCCAGGGGGAAGCTGCTGGGGCGCAGAGAATCCCAGCTGTCCCTGGGCTGTTTGGCCAGCTAAGCAGCCATCCGTTTGGCTGAATGGTTAAATCCAGGGCTAAAGCTGAAGCTTAAAACTCTGAAAAACCAAAAAAAAAAAAAAAAAAAGAAAAAAGGGAAATTGGGGCCAAGGAGGCTGATCCTGACTTTCTGCTTGAGTCATTTATGCTTTTCAGCTGATTCATTCCATCTGGAGGCTTTGTTCACACGAGGAATTTCCTGGATGGAGGGGAGAGCAGGTGGGGAACCAAGCATGGGGACTGGGAACAATGGACGAAGTAGCTTTGTTGTCTGGACTCACCCTCTCCCTTTCTGCAGTACACACACACACACACACACACACACACACACACACTCACACACTCTTTATTCACACTGATGCACTGCACACACATACACTGTGTCTCAGATGCAGCACACTCTCACTGCCCGCGCAGCAGCCCTGCCACAGCCTGGTCCTGGCAGGAAACAGATGGCTGCTCAAATGGGGTACTTGCAAGGGCTTAGATAAAGGTGTGGGCAGGGCTGGTTTTGTCAGGCAGTGTGTCCAGCCTAGGGAACAAGTTGCTGTGGTCTAAAGCAAACACAGCCATTCTGTGCCCCTGCCAGGGCCTGGCCTAAGGGTATCTTTGTGACCCACAACTGCCCAATGTCACTCCTGAAGATTGTTGGAGGCTTCCAGGAAACATTTCCTTTGTTCAGAGAAAGAGAGCTACATGAGGACAGAGCCCTTTTTGCACAGAAGAGGGAACAAGCCGTAAGTCTCTGTGGCCTTCATTGGTGTTAAGTCTCTGGTGCCCAGAAGGCAAAAGTGGTGGAGGCTTGGCACCTTTGACCTAGATTTCAGAGGATGCACCAGAAAGCCTGAGTGCCCAGGCAGAAGCCTGTCACAGGAGTGGAGCCCCCACAGAGAGACTCTCTTTAGGCAGTGCCCAGTGGAAATGTGGGATTGGACCCCTACACAGAGTCTCTATGGGGCACTGCCTAGTGGAGCTGTGGGAGCAGGGCCACCATCCTCCAGACAGCAGAATGGTAAAGCCACTGGGTTCATGCAATTCCAGCCTGGAAAAACCACAGGCATTCAACTCCCCACCCCTGTGGCTTTGCTGGGCACAGCCCACATGGCTGCCCAAGGCCTAAGGAGCCCACCCTTTACACCAGTATGCCCAGAATGTGAGACATGGAGGCAAGGGAGATCATTCTGGAGCTTTAAGACTGAATGTCTGCCCTGCTGAGTTTCAGACTTGCATGGGGACTGGACCCCTTTCTTTGGCCAATTTCTCCCTTTTGGAATGGAGAATGTTTACCCAATGCCTGTGTGGGAAGCAAAAAAGTTCCTCTTTAAAGTTTCCTTTCTTGTTAAAGAATAAATCATAAGTGTGCTAATAATACTTTGTTAAGCCCTATCCTATGTAGCTGTTAGAGATACCATGCTTACAGGCACATAGTACATTCTATGTCCTTGTACTTATAACCAAGATATCTATGTTGGATGTGCTCACAGGCGTGTCCCAGCTCTCCATTGCTTTTCCCTGTTTAAAAAAATTTTAAGTTGTTAGCCAATCGGGTTTTAGTTTAGATTGTAAGGTCTGGCTCCAGCCAACGGAGATCAGACACAGCAGTAAGGATGACCCCAAATACTTAAGGGATAAATTTGTCTGTTTTTCTTTTGTTCATTGTACTCTTGTGGCAAAATGGCTAGCAAGAGTACCCTTCCTGCAGTCCAGGAAGTAAAAATTGTGTTGCTGAAAGATACTTTGTCTCAGTGCTAATTTTTCTTTGAGGCACCAAACATCTATTTCCAACAGCCTGTATCACCATTGCATCTTGGAAACAAATAACTTGCTTTTAATTTTACAGGCTCACAGCTGTAGGGAACTTGCCCTGAGCCTAAAATGAGACTTTGGATCTTGGACTTTTGAGTTGGTGCTGGAACAAGTCAAGACTTTTGGGGACTATTAAAAGAGATGATTGTATTTTGCAGAGTGAGAAGGACATGAGATTTGGAGGACCAGGGAAGAAATGTTATAGTTGGATGTTTGACCCTCTAAATCTTATGGTGAAATCTGATTCCAAATGTTGGAGGTGGGGCTTAATGGGAGGCATCTGGGTCCTGGGGGGTGGATTCCTCATGAATAGATTAATGTCCTCCCTGGGGAAGGATGCATGAATTCTCACTCTACTAGCTGCTGAGAGTTCCCCTGAGAGCTGGTTGTTAAAAAGACCCTGGCCCCTCCCCCTCTCTTTCTTGCTTCCTTTCTCACCACGTGGTCTCTGCACATGCTGGCTCCCCCTTCACCTTCCTTTAAAAGTGGAAGCAAGTCAGGTGCAGTGGCTCACGCCTGTAATCCCAGCACTTTGGGAGGCCAAGGTGGGCAGATCACGAGGTCGAGATCGAGACCATCCTGGCCAAAATAGTGAAACCCTGTCTCTACTAAAAAATACAAAAAAAGTAGCTGGGTGTGGTGGCTCTTGCCTGTAGTCTCAGCTACTTGGAAGGCTGAGGCAGGAGAATCACTTGAACCCGTGAGGCAGAGGTTGCAGTGAGCCGAGACTGCATCACTGCACACCAGCCTGACAGAGGGAGACTCTGTTTAAAAAAAAAAAAAAAAAAGACCAGGCACCTCACCTAACTCCCCCCATCCAGTACACCCTCCGTACTGGTTGCCAAAATATTCGTTCCAAAAACAAAGTCTTTGAATAACAACAGCTGTTGCTAAATGAGATCCCTTAGTACCAAGCTCTCCGGACAAGTACTCCAGGTAATGTCGGCACCATTCTCATGTCCTTCAGAAAACTGAGGCACAGAGAGATTCCACGAATTGCCTGGTGGGGGGGGGGGGGGGGCAGTCTAGAAAGAAACAGAGCTCAGCCTTGCACCCCATCCCATGTCAGCACTGTGCTGTTCTGCTTAAGAGCTGGGTCATGTGGTCACTTCCAGCTTTGAGGAAGGCTTTTTTTTCCCTCTTTTTGTTCTGAAAATTTTCAAATGCATAGAAACAGTGAAAGAATAATATAGTGGGCTCTAAGATATATGTCACTTACAGTCATCCAATGTTAACATTTCTTTTCCAAACTGTTTGAGTGTAAGGTGTAAACATTATGGCACTCCACTCCTAAATATTTCAGCATGCATTTCCCAAGAACAAGAAGATGAACATTAATTCCACAGTATCATCTATGACACTATCCCGTATGTGAAGCATTCCCCAAAAACCTAAGTATCTTTTGATAGCTTTGCTGTTGTTGCTTTAGTTCAGCATCCAATCAGGATTCACTGCTGCATTTCAGTGCTATGCTTCCTTCATTTCTTTTTAAAATTGTTTTATTATTTTATTTTATATTTTAGAGACAGGGTCTCACTCTGTCACCCAGCCTGGAGTGCAGTGGTGCAATCATGGCTCACTGCAGCCTTGACTTCCTGGGCTCAAGCCCTTCTCCCACCTCAGCTTCCTGAGTAGCTGCGAGTACAGGGACACAACACCACACCCAGCTAATTAAAAAATATTTTTTTCCACCCAATGGCTTTAGTATACTTTGATGATCTTTGCCTCATTCAGTCAATTCTCTGAGGATTTCAAAATGGCAATTTTAAAAATCTCAAATTCCAATTGCATTAGTTAGCTAGCATTCTCTTTTTGTAAAGAATCTCCCTTTCTCATTCTCTCTGTCACTCTCTCCTTCTCTTCCTCCCTTTCACTAGAATAGACTAATAAATTAAAAACCATTAAATGTGCTATAAGTCATTTTTTTTCAGAGATGGGATCTTGCTACATTGCCCAGGCTAGCCTTGAACTCCTGGCCTCAAGTGATCCTGCCACCTCAGTCTCCCAAAGTTTGGGATTATAAGTGTGAGCCACCTCACCTGGCTTCGCCTTTTTAAAGCTACATTTTTTTGTTTTATTTTCTATGACATTGGCTTTTTGGAAGAGTCCAGGCCAGTTGTTTCCTAGGATGTTTCTGGGTTTGTCTGACTATGTCCTCACCATTAGATTCAGGTTACACTTTGACAACAATACTGCACTGGAGAGGTTATATGTTCCTCACTGTATCACTTGGGGGAGGGACATTGTGTCAGATGGTCCCAGTATTTGTGATGCTAAATTTGGTCATTGGTTAAGGTAGTAACTTCCAGGTGTCATCATTGTAATATGGTTTTCCCTTTTTAATAAATAAATCTGTGGCGAGGTGGCAGGGAAGGTGTTGTGACAGTTTCACTCATGGCTGCCTAGCACCGAGTTCCCCCTTCCCTGCAACAGAAACCCAATTTCCTTTGGTGCAGGAAAAAATAAGCACAGATGTCTTGGTGGCCCTCTGAATACTCAGTGGCTGTTGGGCCCTATGGCCAGGTATGGTGGCTCATGCCTGTGATCCCAACACTTTGGGAGGCCAAGGTAATAACAGCATATTGGGTGAATAGCCTGTCCCCCAACAATTTTTCCACCCAATGGCTTTAGTAGCCTTTGATGATTTTTGCCTCATTCAGTTAATCCTCTGAGGATTGCAAAATGGCAGTTTAAAAAAATCTCAAATTCCAGTTGTACTGGTTAGCTGGCATTTGTTTTTTTTGTGAAGAAGAATCTCCCTACCCTCTTTCTCATTCTTCTGTCACTCTTTTCCTCTCTTCCTCCGTTTCACTAGAACAGACTAATAAATTTAAAACCACTAACTGTGCTATAAGCCATTACTCTTTCTATTCTTCTTGATGTTCAAATTGCCCCACATTTGGCCACTGGGAGCCTAGGAGGCGATTTTTTCTGATCGGGCACATGCCTGCACCTCAGGAAATTGGGGTTCTGTTGCTGGGAAGGGGAAACTGGGTGCCAGATAGCCACAAGTAGACACATCACAACACCTTCCCTCCCCAGGGCCTCAGTTTTCTGGGCCTTAGAATGGGGTAATACAACTCCAGGATGATTCTGAGGACTCAGTGAATTGGTTCTGGATTAACTACGTGAAAATCATTTGTGCTTGTGCCCTGGAGCCTGGCACAAAAAAGGTACTCAAAAAGGTCTGCCTCCTTTCCCCCTCCTTTCCTCTGCTTCCCTTGCCACTGCCTTTATCCTCCTCCTACTTTAGATTAAAACTGTTGCATTATCTTCACCTGCTTGCTCCTCGGTTTTCTCATCTGTGAAGCGGGGGTACAGAACACACTGGGTTGTCATGAGGCTTACCTATGCTGCTGTAAGTCTATGGAATTCCAAGACTCCCCAAGGATTCTTCATAGTGGGAGTGAGGCCACACAGAGTCTCATGGTCAGCCTTGGCTCTCACTCGTTTTGCTGAATTAGTTCAGCACAGATGTCTTGGTGGCCTCTGAATACTTGGTAGCTGTTGGGCTTTGTGGCCAGGTGTAGTGGCTCACACCTGCAATCTCAGCATTTTGGGAGGCCAAGGTGGGAGGGTTGCTTGAGCCCAGGAGTTCGAGACCAGCCTGGGCAACATAGTGAGACCCCCATCTTTACTATATATATAAATCAGCCAGGTGTGGTGGAGTGTGGCTATAGTCCTGAGAGGCAGGATTGCATGAACCCAGGAGGTCAAAGCTGCTGTGAGCCGTGTTGGTGCCACTGCACTCCAGCCTACACAACAGAGTGAGACCATGTCTCAAAAAAAAGTTTAATTGACAAAGATTGTATATATTTAAGGTCTACAGTGTGATGGTTTGATGTACGTATACATTGTGTAATGCTTATCACAATGAAATTAACAAATCCCTCACCATCCATGCTGTGTTTTGATCCTCAGAACTTATTCATTCATTTTTTTTTTTTTCAGTTGGAATCTTGCTCTGTTGCCAGGGCTGAAGTGCAGTGATGAGGTCCACTCACTGCAACCTCCACCTCCTGAGTTCAAGAGAATCTCCTGCCTCAGCCTCTGAGTAGCTGGGTTTACAGGCACCTGCCACCATACCTGGCTAATTTTTTTTTTTTTTTTTTTTTTGTATTTTTAGTAGAGACAGGGTTTCACCATGTTGGTCAGGCTGGTCTCGAACTCCTGACCTCAAATGATCCACCCTCCTTCGTCTCCCAAAGTGCTGGGATTACAGGCATGAGCCACCACGCCTGGCCAGAACTTGTTCATCTTATAACTAAAGTTTGTACCCTTTGACCATTTCTCCATTGCCCCCATTTCCTAGTCCCTGGTATCAAATGTTCTATTCTGCTTCTATGAGTTCAACGTTTTTAGATTCCACATATAAGTGAGATCAAACAGTATTTGTCTTTCTGTGCCTGGCTTATTTCACTTAGCATAATGTCCTCCAGGTTCATCCATATTTTCATAAATGGCAGGATTTCTTTCTTTTTTACGGCTGAATAAAGCCCACGTGTGTGTAAAACATTTTGTTTATCTGTTCATCTGTTGATGGACACAGCTTGTTTCCATGTTTTGGGTATTTTGAATAATACTGCAATGGACATGTGGGAGCAGATCTATTGCCAGGATTTCATTTTATTTAGATATATAAAAGAAAAACTTGACACTGATTAAATTTGAGAGTTTAATTGAGTAAACAACAAGTTACAAATCAGGGAGCCCCCAAATCAGAATAGGTTCAAAGAGACTTCAGTGCTGCCAGTGGGGTTGCAGAGGATTTATGGACAGGAAAAGGAAATTGACATACAGAAAATGAATGTGAGATACAGAAATAGCCAGAGTGGTTATAGCTGGGTTACAGACTTATTTGAACACTGAGCAGTTGGCCACTTGTGAGTAGTTGAAGTATGTCTTCTGTGATTGGCTGAGATTTGGCTACCTGTTACAAGAGTAGATTATAATCTGTTTATACATCCAGTTAGTTAACAGCTCACTATTTATGGGGCAAACTTCAGGCTGAACTTACAAGGAAGCAGCTTTAGGCTAAAGTTAACTACACAGAAATAGGATTACTAGATTGTATTTGCTTTTGGGGGAATTGCCATACTTTCTTCCATAATGGCTCTACAAATTTACATTCCCACCAGCAGTGTACAGGGTTCTCTTTTCACCAACACTTCTCTTGTCTTCATTATAATATCCATCCTCACAGGTGTGAGGTGATCCTCACCATGGTTTTAATTTGCATTTTTCTGATAATTAGTGATGTTGAGCACTCTTCATATGACTGTTAGCTATTTACATGTCTTCTTTGGAAAAATGTTTATTCAAGTCCTTTGCCCATTTTTTAATCAGGTTTTTATTTATTTTTGCTATTGAGTTTTGTGAGTTCCTTATACAGTATATTTGGATATTAACCACTTATCAGATACGTGGTACACAAATATCTTCTCCCAGTCTGTAGGTTGCCTTTTCAGTTCACTGATTGTTTCCTTTGCTGTGGAGAAGCTTTTTAGTTTGATGTAGTACCATTTGTTTATTTTTACTTTTTGTTGTTTGCGCTTTTGGTGTTATGGCCTAAAAATTATCATCAAGACCAATAATAAGCTTTCTGCCTATGTTTTCTTCTAGGCATTTTGGGGGTTTCAGATCTCAGATTTAAGCCTTCAATTCATTTTGAATGGATTTTTGTATATAGTGTAATACAAGGGTTCAATTTTCTTCTTTTGAATGTGGTTATCCAGTATTTCCACCTCCAATTATTGAAGAGACTTTGTCTTTCCCCATAGGGTGCATATTCTTGGCACCATTGTCAAAGATTAGTAGAAATATATGCATGGGATTATTTCTGGGCTCTCTGTTTTTCTGCATTGATTTATGTGTCTGTTTTTATGCCAGTATCGTACTCTTTTGATGACCATAACTTTGTAATATAGTTTGAAATCAGGAAGTATAATGCCTTCAGCTTTCTGCTTCTTTCTCAAGATTGCTTTGGCTATTTGCGGTCTTTTGTGGTTCCAGATGAAATGTTAAAATTGTTTTTTTCTATTTATGTGAAAAATGCCATTAGAATTTTGATAATGATTATATTGAATGTGTAGATTACTTTGGGTAGTATAGCTGTTTTAACAATATTAATTCTTCTGATCTATAAACATGGGCTATCTTTCTACTTATTTATGTCTCCTACAATATCTTTCAACAGCGTCTTACAATTTTTAGTATACAATTTTTTGTGTAAATCTTTCTTTCACTTCTTTGGTTAAATTTATTCATATTTTATTCTTTTTGGTGTTATTGTAAGTGGGATTGTTTTCTTAATTTCTTTTTGAATAATTTGTTGTCAGAAATCAATAATAGGAAGATTCTGGAAAATTCACACATGCATGGAAATTAAACACTTTTGAGCAGCCAATGAGCCAAAGAAGAAATCAAAAGTGAAATGAACAAGTATCTTAAGACAAATGAAAATGAAAACACAAGGTACAACTTATAGGATGCAACAGAAACATTTTTAAGAAGGAAGTTTATAGTGAGAAATACCTGCATTAAGAAAAAAGAAAGACATAAAACAACCTAATTTTATATTTCAAGGAACTGGAAGAGAACAAACTAAGCCCAAAAGTCAGCAGACTGAAGGAAATAAAAAAGATGAGAGCAGAAATAGAAACTAGAAAAACAACAGAAAGGATCAACAATAAAGATCAATAAAATTAACAAACCTTTAGCTAGACTAACCAAGAAAGAAGAGAATTCACATTAACAAAAGTATAAATGAAAGAGGAGACATTACAACTGATACCACAGAAATACAAAAGATCATCATCAACTACTATGAACAATTATACACCAAGAAACTAGATAACTTAGAAGGAGAAATGGACAAATTCACAGAAACATACCATCTATCAAAACTGAGCCTTGAAGAAACAGAAAATCTGAACAGACCAATAACTAGTAAGGAGATTGAATCAGTAATCATAAACCTCCAAGGAAAGGAGACAAAGGAAAGCCCAGGGCCAGATTTGACCACATCTTTACTCAGTTTTCCCTGTGCCTCCCACCCCTTCCCCCCTCTTAGCCTGTCTCCCTCACTTCCTTTCTTCTGAGGTACTCCCCCAGGAAACCACTTGCACCAGAATCCCCTACACTGGCTCTGCTTATAGGGAAGAAGTGGAGGACAGAGCGGGTAGAGTGGGGCGTGCCAATTAAGTATTTTGAATGAAACCAGCAGATACCTTTGTTCCTAAAGATTTTCTGATCACACTATCTCTGCGATGTTTACTGGCTTCTTCACCCTGCACTGAGCTATTTTCAGTCTCAGAGCCTTGCTGCTCTTTCTCATTCATCCTTTCCTCCTCACCCCTTTCTTTCCAAGTTGACAAAAGGAGCTCCATCTAGTGTTGCCCAGCTCGGTTTCAGGCACATTTTGCAAATCAAAGCCATTCAGCAACTCAGAGGGACAAAAAGGGGCTTAGTTGAAGGT
This sequence comes from Ateles fusciceps, assembly GCA_036589455.1. Taxonomy (NCBI): domain Eukaryota; kingdom Metazoa; phylum Chordata; class Mammalia; order Primates; family Atelidae; genus Ateles; species Ateles fusciceps. The sequence goes on from JAZHEH010003238.1 coordinate 654,021, forward strand.
AGCAGTGTCTATGAATGGCAACCATCTGCGTGCTCCCTTACACATAGGGTCCTGTGTAAGAAGCCTACACACAGTGCCTGGCACACTGCACTCCACGCATGGTATGTACACTCCTTGGGCAATGCCTCCTAAATGCTTAGGACCATTCCCTGTCCTCCCGTGGCATTTAGAATAAAACCCACACACAGACCCTGCTTCACAAGACCCGACATGATTTGGGTCCTTACTGCTCCTCTGCTCTCTTCTCATTTTCCAGCCATGGGATGGACGCTCCTTCTCTTTTCCTTCTTGAGGGTCCCAGAAAACGTGTTCCCCTACCTTTTCCTGTATAAATCCTACTCTCCCTCGGGCTCAGTTCAAAGCTTCTTCTTCAGAGATTGCTCTGGTCACTGAAATTAAAAGAGGCCTCCTTCTGTTCATTTCACTGGTGGCATCACCATGCAGTTTTCTGTGTACTGTCAGTTTACATGGATGCATGTTTGGTTTTTCACTTGTTTCCTCCCTTGCACTGTAAACCTCACAAGGGTGGGACACTCGCTGTCTTGAAGGGTGCTGTAATGCGAGGGCCTGGTCCTTGCTCGCCTGGCGCTCAGCCCCTGCTGCTTTACACGTGTTTGCTGAATGAATGGAGCGGTGAATCCTCAGAAATTTGCCTCCAGATGAGCGCCTTGGCTGTCTCGGCGTCTACTGGCCTCGGAACATTACCCTCGGCTCTCCCTCAAGGGTGAACTCCCAAAGCGAGAACCTGTCCCTGTCCTTGGTACCTATCCTTGGCCTCAGCCGAACGCACTTCTGCAGGTGCAGACAGCCACGCCCCCGCCCCTCCAAACGGAAGGACTACAACCCCCAAAAGGCACCGCGACTACGAGCCATCCGATTGGTGGAGCCTCCGACGGCGGCCAATAGAACGTGATTTTGTTGGTGGGTGCTGCGGCCTCACGAGTCCTGGAAAGCGTTGTTGGCCCGGTTGCTCCGAAGCCGGGTCCCAGGTCGGGGTGGCTGCCCGCTCGCCAGCAGCTCGCCAGCAGCTCGCCATGGGGAGTACGGAGAGCAGCGAGGGCCGTAGGGTGTCCTTCGGAGTGGACGAGGAGGAGCGGGTCCGGGTGCTGCAGGGCGTCCGGGTGAGCAGCGCCGCCTGGGCCGGGGCGTGCGTGGAGGCCGCGGGCGGGCGGGGGAGGTGCGGGGCGGAGCGCTGGGCCAGGCTCCCTCCACGCGTGAGGGGCGTGGGGCTTGGGAGACGCCGGGGCTCAGGTCAGGACGAAGCTGCGCGGGTACGCGAGCCCGACGTTGGCAGCCTTGGAGCTTCGCGACACCGGCTTCAGTGAAGAAGGAGTGGATAGCGGGACAAGGTGCGAGGCCGCCAGGACACGAGAGACGCGCGGGCCACGTCCCCTCTCCAGTCGGCTTAGTTTTTACTTCTCTTGAATTTGCGCCCAGCCTGGCAGCCCCGCGGCCCTCCAGGTGCGCGCCTCTCGTTCTGGGTACGCGGTGCCTCCCACCTGGGTTTTGCCTGGGGACTCCGGCTTTCCCCCGCCGGTCTGTTCTCCACAGCACAGCTGCGGGGTCTGGAAGAACCTTAGCTCAGATCCCATCCCCTTCCCTGCCTAAAATCCTCCGTTGGGTTCCTAGCGCGCTTGGATGATGCCTTCCCTGGTTCCAAAGCTGGCTGGTGCCTGCCAACCTCTGGGAGCGCATCTCGGGCTATTTCCCTCTCGTGGCACTCGCACCTCGTCCCCAGCCTCAGGACCGCTGTGTTTTCCTGGAGGCTGCTGCTGGCCCAGTACAGGGTCTGTGCGCCGGCTGTTCTCTCTCCTCCAGCTCTCCTTGCATCCTGCTCGCTCTTGTAATTCTTGTGTAGCTCAGATACCACCTGAGAATCCTTCCCTGACCACCCAATCTGAAGTAACCTTCCACCCTGTCACACATTTATTATTTTCATAGCACTCATTACAATGTGAAGCTTCTACTCATAATTGTTTACTTGTTTATTGCGCTTCCCCGCTAGAGTGTAAGCTTGTTGAAGCTAAGGTTTCTGTCTGATTGAAGACTGTACCAGAACCCAGAAGAATAAAGGCAGCTCTTATTCCAGTGTAGGGACCATGCGTTGGACTAAACCCTTTATAAGGAATTGATTTAATTTTCAACAGCCTTATGAGAGCAGCAGAATTCTGTTAGCTCATTATTATACATTAAGAAGAACTGAGGCACTGAGAGGTGAAGGAACTGATCCAAGATCATGTAAATAGCAAATGGGAGAGCTGGGATTGAAACAAGCCCGCTCCAGGGCATATTGCTGTGCTCTGCCTCCTCCTACACCTGTGTCTACACCTGTGGATGCTTTGTAAGTAACTGTGGAGAGATGAATGAACCCAGTAGAAGGGACCAGGTTTAAATAAAATGCACAGAGCTGGGTGTAGGTGAATTAGTTAATTAAGGAGGAATTAGGGAGGGGGCTCAGAAAGACAGACTTCAGGAGGCCTGGCAAGTGCTCATTAGCTGTGTGACCTTGGGTGAAAAACTCTTTTAGCCTCAATGGCTACATTAAAAAAAAATGGATGTGTATGTATCCTAGGTACTGCCTAGGATAAGATGATGTCTGTGAAAGTGTTAAGGAAACACACAGAGTGCTTTGCGGGGGCTTCTGTTTTTAGCCTAGCAGAGTAATTGGCACATTTGGTGCTTGCTAGGTGTCATATAGTTTTGTTGACCTCACTTGTGGCAAGGATTAAATGGGGAGGAGATGGCTTGTGTTGGAAGGCTGAGAGGGAGGAACCTGAATTGGAATTTAGAAAGATATGCTTGGCTCTGTTTGGGTGCTCTCACCCTTGTGATTTGGTCTCTTGTTTTGGGGAGTGTTGGAAAGTTGAGTTGGAGTCTTCAGAGGTCCAGGGGAGTGCCTTTGCAGGGGTACCTCTTCCAAGTTGATTGGAAACTTCATCTTTTTTGAGTATAAGACAAGTACATTTTGTTTCTACTTCTCTTAAATGCTTTTGCAAAATATAAATTCTCTTTATTTAAATATGGAGAATCAGGCTTAGAGAGGTTAAGGAATTTGCCCAAGGTGTTAACCTGAGTAACTTCTGGGACTTTAATCCAGATGTTTTGAGTGCAAAAAAACAACTTTTTCTCACTACTCTAATCTCCCCCCTCACCATGATGTATATGCAAGGCAGCCTGAACATTTTGTGACAATACCTGTACCTGTCCTGACAGGATGCTGGTGCCCCACTTAGTTTTATCAGATTAATCTAGAAGGAACTTTGGTGACTACTTCCTTTTCCAGCTGGGCAAACTAATCAGAGAGGCTATGTGACTTGTTCAGAAGTGCATAGTAAGGTGCACAGCCCCATGTTATGAGAGCCACATCCTTCCCTCTACTTGGGTTTGAAAGAGGAAGACTGAACAAAGGAGGTGATGGTAATGAAGTGTTATGGTGTAGGGGCTTTTTCTGTTAGCAAAGTTACTTGAGGGTTGAGGAATTCACCTTGTCTTTAGGCAAGGGAGTGAAAAAGATGGCCACATCAACAAAACAGTTGCCAAAGTGAACAAATCGGTTAATTTAATGGGAGGTAGATGCGCAAGAGATCTGCCCCAGCTTCTTTAAATCAAGTTGAATATTCGTAATGATCATTTGTATTTAATTCCTGAGGTCTGGTCCTAGATAGTGTTCTAGTCCCTTTAAGATTAAGTGTTAGTGGCCGGATATGGTGGCTCATGCCTGTAATGTTAGCACTTTGGGAGGCCGAGGTGGGCAGATCACCTGAGGTCAGGAGTTCAAGACCAGTCTGGTCAACATGGTGAAACCCTGTTTCTACCAAAAATAAAAAAGTTAGCCGGGTGTGGTGGCATGCACCTGTATAATCGAGCTACTTGGAAGGCTGAGGCAGGAGAATCCTTGAACCCAGGAGGCAGAGGTTGCAGTGAGCTGAGATTGCACCAGTGTCCTCTGCCTGGGTGACAGAGCGAGACTCTGTCTCAAAAATAAATAAATAAAAAGTGCTAGGTCTTGCTAGTTTACATACTTATTTGCATAAATTCACAAAGTGTGTTCAAACCATAATTCCATGGACGGTAAAAGAAATGTAATGAATACAAAATGTTGCAGTTATATTCAACTCCAGTTTTAGAGAAAACGTGTGAAATAGGTAAAGATTTAGTTTCAACCAGTACATTTAACCTCATCTTCCAGTGAGAGAAGGCACACATGGTAGTCACGTCCCATGTGTGTCTACTTTCCCTCTCCTCCATTCAGTGTGAGCCACTCTCTTTGGTGATTTAGCTGATGTTGGTTGCTTTACTGTTCACCAGCCTTTTCCCCTTTCCCACCACCAAGCCCACCCTTGCTCCAATCATTCCAGACTCATTACCCTCTCCAGGCTTGATTGACTTTACCATCATGCATTGCTCCCATGAGGCTGATTCTGGACCACAGCGGAGGGGAAGATCAGGAAGGCTGTAGTCAGACACAGGAGTGAGTCCCCTAATGTGCCAGTGCCAGAGAGGCTGTGTGCCAGAGCACTGCACCTGCAGCCGTCAATTATTCCTTACCTCAGTGAATGTTCACTGGCTTCATGTTGCTGGTCTTGGCCTTGCTGAGACAATGAGGGACAAAGCCGAGGACCCTATCATCATAGAGTCCTCAGCCCAGTAGAGAGAACTGACCAGAAAGGAAGAAACACAGGCAAAAGACTCAAAGAGCTTCAAGAGCTAAGGAGGAAACAAAAAAGGGTGCAAAGGCTCCTGGGGCTGCCTACTTGAGGTGGGATGGCCAGGCAGTGCCTCTCAGGAGGAGACGTTGACTGTGGCCTGAGCCAGCCCTGTGAAAAGTGTGTGTATTCACTCTGTGCTAAGCACTGTGCCGGGTGTATTCAGAGCATCACCCCAGAAATTCCACATGCTCACCTGTGAGAGGTCATTATCCCCATCTCAGAAGTGAAACAGGTTCAGTGAGGCCAAGTAACACAAGATCACAGAGCTAGAACCTCAGGTTTCTGACTCCAAAGCCCACATGCTTGGTAGCCACAAGGAGGGTAGGATGCTTGAGGATGTGGCAGATGGCGAGGCCAGGCTCAGGGCCTGAATGCCAGGCAGGACTGTGAACATGTTATTCTTGAGGCCACACTACAGTTCTCTAGTCAGGAGCAGAGCTTTGGAAAGGTTTTATCTGGTGATGCTGATTTTTCTTTAAAAACAAAAAAACAGGTTTAAGCCACGTGCAGTGGTGTGTTCCTGTAGTTCCAGCTATGTGGGAGGCTGAGGCAGAGGATCACCTGAGCCCAGTGGTTTGAGTCCAACATAGCAAGACCCCATCTCTTAAAAAAACAAAAAAGCAATGTTACTGAAATGCTTTTTATATATTATAAAATTCACCCATTTCAATGCTTTTTAGTAACTTTACAGAATTGGGCAACTGTCACCACAATCCAATTGTAGAACATTTACAAGACCTAAAAAAAAGATGCCTTGGCCTGTTTGCAGTCACTCCCCATTCCCACTCCCAGTCCCAGGTAACCATTAATCCTCTTTCTCTATAAATTTACTTTTTCTGGACATTTCAGATAGTCACCCTCGGTATCTATGGGTCATTGGTTCCTGGACCCCCATGGATACCAAAATCCTTGGATGCTTAAGTTCCTTATGGAAAATGGTGTATTTACCTATAAACTACACATATTCTCCTGTATACTTTAAATTATCTCTAGATTACTTATAATACCCAAACAGTGTAAACATTATGTACATAGTTGTTACACTGTTTTTAAATATTTGTATTTTTTATTGGTATATTATTTATTATTTTTTTCCCCCAAATATTTTCCACTGAACCCATGGATACAGAGGGCTGACTGTAAATGATTCATGCATCTTCTATGTCTGGCTTCTTTCACTGAGCAAGCGTTTTTGGTTGGTTGATTGATGACGTAGTATGTATCAGTAGTTCATCTTTTTATTGCTGAGTGGTATCCTGTTTTATGTATATACTGCATTTGGCTTATTCAGTCACCAGTTGAGTGCGTTTGAATTGTTTCTACTACTTGGCTATTGTGAGTCATGCTGCTATGAACATTTGTGTATTATACATTTTTTTTTGTAGACATATGTTTTTAGTTCTCATGGATAGATACCTGAGAGTGGATTTGCTGGGTCATTCAGTTTATGAATTTGCTGAATTGTCAGGTTTAATTTTTAAAGAAACTGCTGAACTGTGTGCTGAAGAAGCTGTACCATTTGAGATTTCTACCAGCAATATATGGGGTTCCAGTTTCTTCATGTCTTTACCAACACCTGTTACTATCTTTGATTCTAGCAATTTTAGTGGCTGTGAAATTGTATCTCATGGTGGTTTGAATTTGCATTTCCCTAATAACTAATGAAGTTGAGTGTCTCTTCATGTGCCTGTCTGTATATTTTCTTAGGTGAAAAGTATATGTAGATCTTTTCCCATTTTTAATTTGATTATTTGTCTTTTTATTATTGAGCTATAAGATATCTTTGTGCATAGTAGGTGTGTATAGGTTATATGCAAATACTATGCCATTTTATAGAAGGAACTTGAGCATCCTCAGATATTGGTATCCACAGAGGTCCTGACACCAATCCTCCATGGATACCAAAGGATGACTGTTGTCAGTTCTGCCATTGTAGGGGAAAGCAGCCACAGACAATATGTTTAAATGAATGGTTTTGACTGTGTTCCAATAAAACTTTATTTACAAAATCAAGTGGTGGGTTGGATTTGGCTCAAGCACCAGAGTTTGCTGAATGCTGATCTAAATTGATGTTTGCTTCATGAGATATCTTATTTCTCCAGACTCTGTTGAAAAGATTATTCTTTCCCCTTTGAATTACCTTGTGAAAATCCATTGAACATAAATGTAAAGGTTTATTTCTGGACTCTTCAGTTCTATTCCATTGATTTTTATGTCTGTCCTTATGCCAATACAATGCTGTCATGCTGATTATTGTAGCTTTCCTCAAAATTGGGATGTGTAAGTCCTCTAACTTTGTTATTTTTCAAGATTGTCTTATCTGTTCTGGGTCCTTTGCATTTCTGTATACGTTTTAGGATAAGTGTCAACTTCTGCAAAAAAGCTGACAGGGATTTTAATAGGATTTGTGTTGAATTACTTTCAGGAGAATTGCTATTTTAGTGATATGGAGTCTGCCAATTAGTGAATATGAAATATCTCTCCATTCAGTAGATCTTTCTTAAGTTTTCTCAGCAGCGTTTTGTACTTTCAGTGTACAAGTCTTGTACTTCTTAAATGTATTCCCAAGTATTATTTTTGATGCTGTTGTGAATGAAGTCGTTTTCTTACTTTTATTTTTGGGCTTGTTGTTGCTTTATATAGAAATATAGTTGGTTTCTGTATATTGATCTTGTATCTTGCAACCTCGTTAGACTCGTTTATTAGTTCTAGTGTGTGTGTGTGTGTGTGTGTGTGTGTGTGTGTGTGTGTATTTCTTAGGCCTTTTAACCGGTAGGATTATATTGTTTGCAAATAGACTGACTTCTTTTCCAGTCTGGATGCCCTTTTCTTGCCCTCTTGCTTTGGCTAGAATCTCCAAATGTCCTTGCCTTGTTCCTGAACTTAGGGGAGAAAGGATTCTGTCTTCCATCATTAAGTGTGTTAGGTGTAGGGTTTTCTTAGATGCCCTTTATCAGATTGATAACTTCATCTTTCAGTAGTCATGGCCACCGCCTTCTCTCTGTCCTTATGTCCTGTTTTTCTTTTATAAACTCTAGGAGGGCAAATCCTGGATTTCCATTATAGTGTCTGCTTATTAGTATACATGTTGGGTTACATGCTTGGATTAATGAATTGGCAGTCCTTCTCTAGCCAAGCTGGCGATCATGTGGCAGCTGTGCATGAGAATCTTATTCTTCCAGGCTTCACCACAGACTGTTCTGGGTGTGTGTGGCAGACTTTGTTTTCCGCCATGTGGTTGTCCAGTGAAATGCTTCTGAGCTTGCCTCCTTGATTGTTTCAGCTTGAACATGGATGTTCCTTATGATATGTTTTATGCGATTACTTTTCTGTTCTTTCTTTTGTTCCTGCTAGATGTTAACCTCTGTGCTTGGGATCCTGTTCACTCTAGAATGTCCGCTTTTTGGTTGACTTGCTTAAAGGCAGTGTGGTATACAGAAGATCCCAGACCCAGGACTGATGCCCTGACACTTCAGAAGGATGAGTCTTTCTTCTTAAGTGCAAGATGGAGATATGATGTAGCATCTCCATGCACCCATTTAGCATAGACACCGTGAAGGGGTTGCATTATAGGTCTTCTCTGGTCTTCCCTCCACAGCTGTAAAGCTCACCTGGCCAACTGTTTGGATGACTGTAATTTGATGGAGCCCACATCAGGAATTGCCAGCTTGGAAAGCCAGAAAACAGGCGGCCAACTTCTCTACCACTTTTCAATAAACAGTATCTGCTTCTGATTTCAAGTCCAGCAAACGTTGCTTGAGTACACACTGTGTGCTGGTTTCTGGGCTAACTACTTTCACATGTGTTGCTCTGTTTGATGCTCCCGAATCCATCACATCTTCTGACAAGTGTTGAGGCCTTAGAAAGGAAGGTTAAGCAAATTCTGCAGGGAAGCACAGTACTTCAGGTCTCTCTACCTTTTCCACCTCAGCTGCTGAGGAGTGGAGGCTCATCTCAAAGACACGATGGTTGAAGACCCAGACACCTGCATGTAGATTTCCCCCGGTGCCCTCCGTTTTTCTGCCTTGGAGGTTCTGAAACTCACTGTATGCGAGAATGACGGCAGGGGACGTCTACACAACCACATTGTACCTTAGGGGCAGAAGGAATCATTCTCAAGGTTTATTTGAACATCCTGTAAATTTTATCATAATAATAGTAATACAACTTAAATAGTCCAATAGTTAAAAGTTATTTCCACTTCTGACTTCAGCATATGACCGTCATCTATGATGATCATGATGAAATTCCATTACATTCCTCCTTTCTTGTATCACAACACAATGTCGATGTTCTATGTAAAAGATAAATCTATAAAATAATATAAACGTAAGGTGGTTGTTAATTGTAACCTTTGCTAAGCTCATCTTGGACCAGTTCCCACATTTGGAAAGTAAAGGTGCTGCACTGGGAGGCAGCCTTAATCCTCCCAGGTTTCAAGTGCTGCCTTTCCCTCTATTGGAAGGGGTTGCTCCTGCTCTCCATGGTGGTACTGGTGTCCAGCATCAATGGCCGTCTCTGCCCTTCCTGTGTCTGGTAGGAGCTTCCAATCATTCCCAAGCCCGCTGTCCTTTCTGCACCCTATTCCTGGCCATTCTCTGTCATCCTCATTCATGCACTGATGACTTCTGGATTCTAAATATCCAACCCAGAGCTTTCCAGATGCCCCTGCCAGAGCCCCGTGCATGTCCCATGAATTCATTTAATTGACTATGTCCAAATGGAGCTCACCCGCGTTTTTCCTCTAACCCCTTAGAGATGACCCCTTGTCTCTTATGTTGCGAGTAGCTCTGCTATCCAGTCCCTCATCCGGAAAGCTGGCGGTCATCCACATTCTTCTCTTTCTCTACATTCATAACAAGTCTTGAGCTTTACCTTCCAGCTATTTCTGTTTTGTCCTCTCGTCTTTGTCCTCCCTACTCTCAGTTCAGGCCCACACTGTCTTCCCCTTGACCAACTGACCAACTGTTCTTTATTAGCTTGCTTCCCACGAATCTATATTTTCTGGTGCTACCAGGGTAATTTTTTTTAAAAGGTACATTTTACTTTTGAACAGGTTTCCAGCAGATGGTCATTAAATGCAGACAGTTAAAAGGAGGTGGTCGGGGGAAAGGCCCGGTCTTCCTTGCACTGTGTTTTGTCGGTCTTGCTCCTAGAGGCAGCCTGTGACCAGCTTCTTGTGTCCCAGGGACTGTCAGAGTTGGGGCTAATTGTGTTGCATCCTTTCATATCTCCCCTTTGCCTCTCAGTTAAAGACACATTTCTAGTCCTGGCTCACAAGGTCCTCCATGTGTGGGTGCTACTTTCTGCCTTCACTGCACCTCCCTGCAGGGACACTTGCCCCTGCGTGACCCTAAGCTCCTTCATGCATGTGTGCCTGTGATTCTCCTCCCTTCCTTTGGCTGGCCAAGTGCATGTGTTGCCTTCAGAAGGAGCCTTTGGTGGTGTCCCTGCAGCCTCTGTGCTCCCCCTCCCAGGGCTTATTGCCCTGGGCTGAAATGATGTATTCCATCCTTACTCTCTTACTGCCCAATGAACAGGGACCACATCTTCTTCATCTCTCTGTCTCCAGCACATAAGCCAGAGATTGGTACAAGTCAGTAAAATACTTGTAGTACAAGATTTTAAGCCACTGGCTCAGGTTTTCTCGTCTCAAACTGTGAGTCAAGAAACATAATGATATTAATTGATTTTAAGTAATTGCCACCATTTAAAAGTTGAGAGACTTTACATCAATTTGGTTTTTAGCTTTTTGGGGAAGAGACAGAAAGTGTACCATGCTCATGTGGCAATGCTTTGTTGGAGTTGCGAGGTGGCTGTGCCCTTCAGGTGGCCGTGCACCCGCATCACAGTTACACCACGGTATCCTTGCATGGTGCTTTCTAAACTTTATTTTAAAAAATCAGGCCTGTTTTATTTGTTTCCACCACCTGTCCAACTCCTGTGGGCATTTGTGTGTGCCATGCTTGGTGTAGGAGGTCTCTGAGGGCTCTTCTTATTCTGCCTTTCTGGGATTGACATCTGTGGTGAGCAGCCGGTACATCTAATTTCAGCTCATAGAGAACCGAAGAGCTAGGGAACAAAATCTCCAAGGCAACAGACTTAGGCAAGGGGGGTAATCTTTTTCAGATCACAGGGTTGGGCAGCATCTCTACAGAGATTGGGGTGTCGGGCATCAGGGGTGTTGGGACCAGGAGCCGACAAGCCTAGCTTCCTAGAAGCTTGTTCTTCTGGAACTGGCTGCATCAGCACTGCCCTGGTGCTAGGCCTGCCCTAGCCCACTCTGCCTGCCTGTTGTAGGTCTGGGCTGATTTGACCTCTTCCTCGTTTTCTGGTGCCAGACACCCAGCAGGCCCTCAGAAAACAGTGCGTTGAGTGGATGGAGCATGGCCATGTAGGCCTGTCTCAGCTGCTGACCCACTGTGTAACTTTGGGAAGTCACTCTCTGCACCTCACTTTCTTCGTCCTCAGAGTGAGGATGATGACACTGCTCCTGCCTGTGATGCCTTGCTTTGTGAAGTCTGTGAATTTTCAATGCAAAAATAATGCTGAAACTGCCTCCTCACTGCTTTTTCCCAAATGTGCCTAGGTAGTTACATTTTTAAGGCTAAAAACGTACCCATTTTCAGCTTGACATTCCACTAGTTTCTAAAGTAGGTTGTCTGTTTTATGGGTTTATGGATGCTCCTCCTGTCCATCTCCTGGGGGCTCCAGAAAGCACTGTCAATGGGGAAGGGGGAACTGCAAATCATGCTATTTCCCAGTCGTCCCTTCTATGAGAAGAGTTACTTGTCGCCTCAGAGCAACTCCATGTTACTGCCTTTACTTGTGCAGAGGTCTCCGTTAAGTGTCCAGGGGTTTAGATTTGAGTCTTGGCCATAGCACTTCCCACGTTCCACCTCCCTGGCTCTAGTTTCTTCATCTCTAAAGTGGTGATCACTGCACAGGGACTGCCCTTCCTCAGAGCATGGCATATGGAGTGTGCTGTAGGAACAGCAAGTCAGAGTTGTTTTTTGTTATTAGTCTTAAATAGGCACCCGTATCATCACTCTTGGGTTGCAGTCTTCTTTCTAGCCGTGAGCTTTGTTGCCCACTTCTGGAGTGTGGGGGAAATTACCTTCTTACCTGGTCTGCCCATAGGCTATCTTATGCCGGGGATTCCCCAACATCTTTCCAGAGAGGCAGCCTGTTGCAGCTTCCTGTGCAACCTGTTTGCCTGTGGAACTGAGCTGCTTGGTTGGACTTGGAACATGACACACACACACAGCTCAATAATGTGGCTCAATAATGATGCCCACCACTTTCCCGCGAGCTAGACTCAGGGCCTTGCTGTCAGTTTTCCCTCATACCTGTTACCTCAGGAGTTTTTCTTTTTGCAGAATGCATCTTATTTTTAAATGCCAGCTGGTCATAATTTCTCATGAACCCTTGCAGAATTTTCCAAGGCCATGGATACAAGTGTACTCTTTCCCTTGTATGAGCACAAATGAGATCGTGTGGTTCTGTCCGTTCCCTTTTCCTCTTACCCGTGCATTCAGTCAGGTGGTCTGAGTAGTTTCACTTCCTTGGTGTCTTTTGTCTCTGTTCCCTCCCCCGTCACTGCTGCAGCTGTCACACTTCTCACTGCTCTTCCTCCTGATTTGCACTGTTGTGGTGGTGTCCCCCGCCACCAGCCCCTTCATGATCTCAGTCCCGCCTCCTGCTTTGCCAGACATTCCTGTACAAAGAGAAGACCCTGGCTGTGCCCCTGCTTACTGCCTTCATTGACTCCCACTTCCAGCTTCCTTGACTTGCTACCCAAGGCCCACAACAGGTGGCACTCCAGCAGCCCCTCACACCTGATGTTTTCACGTCCCTGCCAGACTGAGCGACATGGTTCCTTGGAGCTCCCTCCCTTCTGTGCTTTTGCTCGTGCTGCGCCTCTCTCTGGAACGCCACCCCCTGCTCACACCCCTTCTCCGCCATCGTCCCTTCAGGCCTGATTCAGGCCATCTCCCTTCCAGCTGGAACTCAGGGTTCTGTTGTTGAATCTCCTGGGCCCTTAGCAGGGCTGCTCGTGTCTGCTCCGTGTGTGCCTGTCTGTTCCACCCTCATTGACTGTGAGCTCTTTGAGTAGAAGAGTCACGGATGTTGTGTCTTTACATACTCCATTGCACTGGTGCCGTGTTATGGACTCAGGCCTCTAATAAATATTTAGTTCATGTGGTTCACAAACATTTGAGTGTCTCCAGCGTGCTAGACACTGAAGATACAGCAGGAGCATCATGGAATCCCTGTGCCTGTGGAGTTGCTGTGCCGGTGGAGTGAAGATAAAGAAGTGCTTGGGGTCTGTTGTGCCAGGTGATCATAGTGCTGTGAAGAAAGCAGAGCAGAGTAAGGGTAGGGGCGGTGCTAGCAGAGGTGGGGTGGATGGGGGGCTGGTTCCAGACGGGAGTTGGGGAAATGCATGCAGTCCCCTTTGAGGCTGAGCCTGCTGGGAGTTGGTTGGTTCCCCTGGCCTTTCCACAGCAATCGTGGCCCCTCTGCTTTTTATCGCTTTAGCTTCTGTGGTGGTCGTCCCTTCTAGGGCCCGTTCTAGGTAGTGAGTGCTGCTTAGCAGATGCATCTCCCCTTGCTTTTGCTGTTGGGGTGAGAGCCTGCTGCCCCCAGAGCAGAGCAGCATAGCAGTTAAGCACGCAGGCCTAGGGTCCTGTGACCTTCCCTGTAGTCAGGCTTTGGTCCTGTGGCTTCGTGGGCTGGGCAAGTTCTTTAACCTCTCTCTGCCTTGGTTCCCTCATGTAGAAGGCGGTTGTGGCATTGTGAGGATTAGTGAGGTGGTCCGTGCACAGTGAGTGCTGGATGAATGTTAACCAGTAGGTAGGTAGCGTTAGTAAGGTGGCACAGCTCAGTTACAATCATAACTTGCATCCTCATGACCCCTTATACTGGGTCAGCTGTACACTGCTCACTCCTATCCTTGTTCAATCTGTTGTTGGTAATACCTACTTTAGTTTTTTAGGATGGCACCCTTCTCCTTCCAACCTTTTAGTTGTGGGGTGGCCATGTGACTTACTCCATGTTACTTACCTGTATGGTTACTTACCTGTATGGTTTAATAAAGAAACCCATATGGTGGCATGCACCTATAGTCCTGGCTACTCAGGAAGCTGAGGAAGGAGAATCCCTGGGGCCCAGGAGTATGAGACCAACCTGGGCAACATAGCAAGGCCTTATCTCTAAAAAAATAACAAAAAAGAAACCTGTAGCCCTTTGGGAACTTGCCTCTTAAGTTTACAGTTGCTTTTGGGTGAGGGGGGCATTTTGGTTAGGGTCAAATTTTGGTTTCTTCCTTGGAAGGAGTGGGATCTGGGTTCCAAATGCATTTGTTAAGGTGGAAGTGCTGAGGGTGTGTGTGTGTGTGTGTGTGTGTGTGTGTGTGTGTGGTGTGTGTGTGTGTGTATGTGTGTGGCTTAGATTGAAGCTTGAGCCTCTCCCTGACCTGGCCTTGCATCTGACTTGGACTGTCTGCGGGCCTTCACCAGTCTGCTTGCCTTCCTCACCTTCAGCCATGGAGCTTGTAGGGCAAGGACTATGGGCTGGAAAGGGGAGGAGAGAGAGTCTCTTCCTAGACTACACTTTGTCATCAGAGACTTGTGGAGGTGCCAGCCAAGTGTGCCATGGTAGTGGCAGGGAAGAGGCCCCCTCCTTGGTATCCCCCTATTATTCCAGGGTGAGGGCAGGTTCAGGTTTGAGCCACAGGATATCAGAGTTGGAGGGCACTTTAAAAAGAATCTGCCCACTTTAATTTTGTACACAAGATGGACAAGGTGAGAATAGACTTGCTCGAGGTCGCAAAGCTACATGGAGAGCACTTAGAACAGTGCTGATGGTCTGTGGCAAATGCTAACTGTTGTTATTATTGATCAGCTCATATATTTTTATGTACCCATTATGTGCATGGTACGAGTTATAATTAATATTTGTATAGCGCTTCATAGTTTCACTTAATAGCTAATATCAATTGTTTACTTTGTACCACCTGCTTTCTGTAGATTGCTTCATTTAATCCTGGAAATTGTTGCAGAGTCTGTACCATTAATTATTTCCATCTCACAGATGAGGAAACTGACTTAGAGCCAGGAAGCCCCCTGGCCAAGGTCACACAGGTGGTACGCAGCTTAGCTGGGATTCAAACCTTGGGCCGGTCTGACTGCAAAGCACTGAGTTCCTGAGCTGTGCCGCAGCCAGGCCAGCCTTGGGGGAGGCTCCATTTCCTAGGTGAGGACTGTGAAGCTCAGAGAAGCTAAAGGATTGGGGCAGTGCCACACAGCTGGAGGGTGGGCGGAGCTCCTCCTCCCCTGCGCTGTTCTAGATTAGCCCTCTGTCCACTGACCACACAGGGCATCCCGGCAAGGTCTGATGGCACCGTGACCAGTGGGCCGTGGCACTGAGTACCCAGCTCCGTTTGGCTCTGGAGGCCTCCCCCTCTGGTTCTGTTGGTGCGGGGAGCACTGCCCAGATGGTGTTTATTCTCACATGACTGCTGTGTGTGTATGTATATTTGTTGATTAAAAATATTGCTTGCTGTATTTTGTGGCAACATAAAAAATTACAAATCTCTCGCTGCCAACAAGGATCTTGCCAATGTTTTCATTAACCTCTTACAAACCGAGCTATGTGCTTCCATCCCTGCCCCCCCCAGGGCTGCAGCTGGCAAATCCGAGCCTCCTGCTCACCTGCGCAGAACCCCCGTGGTGGCATTCTCGTGCCCTCGGATCAGATGTGAATGCCTTACCCTGGTCAGCCAGGGCTCACACAGTCTGGCCTTTGCCTGCCCCTCTGGCCTGATCGTCTGGTCCCCTTCTTTTCATTCACTGTCCTCCAGCCTGCCGACCTTCTGTGGGGTCCTTGGACACGCCAGACTTGGTCCTTCTGAGAGACTGCACTTATTCTGTGTGCTGGAACTATATTTCAGGATATACATGCGGTTGGGCACCTCATCCCTGGGCAGGCGTCTTAACACGAATGTCACGGCTAAGCAGCCTTCCCTGGTGCGTGCAGCTCCTGCGCCCCCGCCCTGCATGCTGCCATCACTTTGTAATCACTGTTTCTTCAGTCATAGAGAGCACTGATCACTAGTGGACCTCATTGGTGCTTCAGCATATGTTTGAGCATTTCCGAAGCGGCGATGTTGTGTATGATAGGAAGAATGCTAGTTTCACGAGGGTGTTTGGTCTTCATCAGGCCGTGTAAAATAATGGTATGATTTACAGTTACTGGTATCCTGGCTTAGGTGAGGAAGGACCTAGCGTGTTTACTGTGTGTTGTCTCTCACCTGCCATCCGAATGTGAGCTCCAGGAACGCAGGGACTGTGTCACTCCCTTTCTCCTGTGCTGACTGCTTCTAGCATGTTGCCATCACAGTGGGGAGCCTCATGAAGAGGGACAGTGGGCCATGGCTATGGTATCCTTGTCTGTTTGCCTCTGGCCAGGCTGCTTCCTCTGGTCCTTGCCTGGGCTGCACTACCGGAGTCGTCTTTTTTTTTTTTTTTTTTGAGACGGAGTTTCACTGTTGCTGCTCAGACTGGAGTGTAGTGGCGTGATCTCAGCTCAGTGCAACCTCCACCTCTCGGGTTCAAATGATTCTCCTGAGTAGCTGGGATTACAGGTGCCTGCCCCCACACCCACCTAATTTTTGTATTATTAGTAGAGACCGGGTTTCACCATGTTGACCAGGCTGGTCTTGAACACCTGACCTCAGGTGATCTGCCCACCTTGGCCTCCCAAAGTGCTGGGATTACAGGTGTGAGGCACCGTGCCCGGCCAAGAGTCTTTTGCATATCAGGGCCTGCTTTTTCCAGTATCGCAGCCTTTTTCCGTGGCGTGGATTAGGACATCGTCAGCTGTGACTGCCACCGTCACATAGACACTGCCACTGTTACACACAACACAAGTACAACCACGTGTGTTGTGGTTGCCTTGTCCTCACCCACTGAGATCCCAGGATCCCCTCGAGGTTCAGTCCTCAGTGCTGACCTTACTCAGGACACCCATCTGGGTCTCCAATCCCTCAGGGGCCTGGTGCGTTCTCACAGGGTCCACTCTGTGATGGGGGCGCTGTCCAGTCGTGTGCTGGTAAATTTCTAACAGCTGGCTCTGCTCCTTACCCCTCTCAAAGGGCCTGGTTTGTAGCATGGTGGATATACCACTGTGGCCAATTTCAAACTGCTGTCATGAAGTCAACCAGCACGTTTCCTGAAAATTTAAAAATGAGCCTTACCCGGTTTCAGCCACCATTCAGGTGCCCAAATCTTTTCATTCAGCCTGTGTTCTTTGAAGTGCGGGCTTCAGGAGCTTTCCCGAAGTGTTCCCTTTTGAGTGCCTGTTCCATGTTTCCACCTGGGAAGGAAGTTCCATGTTGCTCCTGCTGTCGCCTTGCACGCAGCCAGGTGTCCTGTTTCCACCCTCAGCATGTGGCTGACCCCAGTAAGCACTGGGGACTTGGGCTTTAGATGTTTCTCCCCACTCTCCCATACACTGACTCGTTCAGGGTCTCAGTTGCTACAGTACAAAAAAGGAGCAGATGGGCAAACTTGGGAAGGCTTCTCCCTTTATAATGTGGAAATTTTGTATTTACCTACAATCAAACAGATCTGCTGCCTTCTTAGAATAATTTTCTTAATTCTCGCTGTCTTTTTCTGTCATTCTCACACAAGTTATTGCATGAACTTGAGATCAAAACTCCTTTTTTTCAACTCTGTGCTCTCGTTCATTCCTTGTAGCCAGGGTAGCCACCAGAGGAGCCTTTCATTCTACCTCCCACGTAGGCTGTGGTGATGTTTCCTTGCTCTCAAACTTTCAGCATCTCCTCGGGATGGTTGGACCCCTTCCTCTGCCTGATTCCAAGCTTCCTTCTGTGCCAGCTTTATCCAAGTCCTCCCACCCCGCGCCTTCCGAAGTGAACCTGCGGTGGCAGGCACAGAGTCTCTTCCTGTCTGTTCCTCTTCCCCCTGTGCTCTGCCCTCAGCTGTGAGGCTTCTGCCTTTCCAAAGACACCGCCACCCCGCCCTTGCGGTGGAGCTTCTCCGCTAAGTCTGCTCCTGCCGTAGGGAACCCATCCCTCTCTTGGCTGCTCCAGCAGCTGGAATCCCTCCTTGTGCTGTTCTCAGTGACCTCCTGTCTGGACTGCTCCTCTTTGTTTTTGGTGTTCTCTCCCTTTTTATTTGTAACAGCTTTATTGATGTGTTTTTTACACGCTGTACAATTCACCTATTTAAAGCATGTGATTTAATAGTTTTTAGTATATTCACAGGTATGTGTGACCATTGTCATAATCATTTTTAGAACATTTTCATCACTCCCACCCCCTCGCCCTCCCCACCAAATCCTCCTTACCCTGTAGCTGTCAGCCCTCGATCCCTGCATTTTCCCAAGCCCAAGGCAATCATGAATCTACTTTTGTGTCTAGAGATTTGCCTGTTGTGGAGGTATCCTATAATGTGTTGCACAGTGTGGTCTTTTGGGTCTGACTGCTTTCATTTAGCGTTGCACTTTCAAGGTTCCTTCACGTTGTAACGTGTCAGTAGTTCATTCCCTTTTATGGCTAGAATAATACTCCATTGTATAGATACACTTCATTTTACTTATCCATTCATTGGTTGATGAACATTTGGGTCCTTTCCATTTTTTAGCTATTATAGATAATGCTGATATTAACACGATTTCATTTGTCTTTGGTATAGAGCGAGGAGTGGAATTACCATACCGTGTGGTAACTCTCTACATCCTCGCAAATACTTATTATGATTTGACTTTTAAAATTTATTTATTTAGAGACAGGGTCTCACCTGTTGTCCAGGCTGGAGTGCAGTGGCACAATCATAGCTCACTGTAACCATGACTTCCTGGGCTCAAGTGATCCTTTTGTCTCAGCTTCCAGAGAAGCTAGGACTGCAGTCACATGGCACTATGCCTGGTTAATTAAAAACAAATTTTTTTTAGAGAAAGGACCTTACTGTGTTACCCAGGCTGGCTCTCAAACTGCTGATCTCAAGTGATCCTCTTGCCTTGGCCTTCCAAAATGCTAATATTACAGATGTGAGCCACTATGGCTGACCCTTACAAGCTGACCTTTTAATTATAGCCATCCTCGGTGTGATGTGGTATCTTATTGTGGTTCAAACCCGTGTTTCTCTTGTGAGTAATGATGTTGAGTGTCTTTCCATGTGCTTATTCACCATTTGTATATCTTCTTTGGAAAAATTTCTATTCAGATGCTTTGCCCATTTTAAAAAATGCTTTTTTCATTTTCTTATTCAATTGTGGGAGGTGTTTATATATTTTAGATAAAAATCCCTTATCAGGTATATGACTTGAAAATACTTTCTCCCATTCTGTGGGTTGTCTTTTCAGTTGCTCTATGGTGCCATTTGGTATTCAGAACTTAAAAATTTTGAAGAAGTCCAATGTATCTATGTTTTTTTTTCATTGCTCATACTTTTGGTGTCATCTCTAAGAATGTATTGCCAAAGCCAAGGTCATAATAATTTATCCATATGTTTTCTATTAAGAGTTTATAGTTTTAGCTCTTCACGTTTAGGTCTCGGATCTGTTTTGTATTAATTTTTGTATATGGTGTAAGGTAGATGTGCAACTGTATTCTTTTGCAAGGGATATCCAGTTGTCCCAGCACCACTGGTTGAAGAGACTGCTCTTCCCCCCCACTGAACCGTCTTGGCACCCTTGCTGAAATCAATTGATCATAGATATATAGGTTTCTTTATGGCCTCCTTATTCCCTTCCATTGATATGTTTGGTCTTCTCTTGTCATATGTCATTAGCTATTTGATTTGTATACATATTAAATACTACAGGGACTCTATTATTATTATTACAATCTTTTGTGACTAAGTAAATATTCATGGTAAAAAATTAAGACACAAAAGTGCCAAAAGTGAAAATCCTGCCCCAGCTGCTCCTGCTCCCACTTGCAGGACCTCATCCTCTGAGTGCTCTGCTAAGCAGCTTTGTAGATTTATCCTCAGAGCAGACCTGCATATGTGTCTTATGTGCATGCATGTGAGATCCAGATGCAATTCACACTTGTGGATATGTGGATATGCATATATTCAAATTCAGCAATATTTATATTTGTATGTCTGCATTTTATTTTTACAAAATTGAGATGTACAAAAAACTTCTATGACTTTTTAAACAATCAGCTGTGTATCTCATGTGTCTTCCATGACATTGTATGTGTATTTTACCTGGTTCTTAATGATTCCATAAAATTCCATAGGGTGTATATGCCAAGATTTCCTCAATCAGTTCCTTATCGTTGGATGTTTATGTGGTTTCCTTTTCTTTTTTCCCTTTTTCCTGTGATGTCACAGTGAACATCTTTCCACGTGCCTTTGTGTACATGCGGGAGTACTTTTCTCAGTGAGATATCTGGAAGTGGAGTTGCTGATCATGTCTTTTGTCTTAAAGTAATTTTTAATGTCTTTCCCTCAGCTGTGCTTTATGATGCCTTGCACATACTAGGCACTTAATAAATATTTACTAAAGTGAACTCTTAAGGGTTTTTATCCTGGATTGATCCCCAGCTTGCTGTTTCATCTCAGTAAACTGTTTTATGACACCCTTAGGCCTATTTCACTGCCTCTAAAATGAATGAGAGTTTTGGTTCTCCAGTCTTCATTAGGGGAACTGAGGTGAAATGAGTCAAGCAGTATTTTGATTATCTACTGTATGTGTGGCACTGGAGGTGTACAGAGATGAGTGAGTTGCAGCCTTAGCCCTCAAGGTATTTAAAAACCATCAGGGTAGGCAGGTGGAAGGTGTAGTACTTCTCCGAGAAGCACACGTGTGTTGTCGGGGGCGCTCAGAAGAAGGGAAGAAGTATTACTGGCACACCTCGGAGGTGGTGCAGGCGTGGCTCCAGATCCCACAGTACAGCTGATGTCAAAATAAAGCAAATCATGAACTTTTTGGTTTTCTAGTGTATATGAGAGTTGCATTTACACTATACTATAGTCTCAAGTGTACACTAGCATTATGTCTCAAAAGTATATATACCTTAATTAAAAATACTTTATTGCCAAAATATGCTAATGACCATCTGAGCCTTTAGTGAGTCGTGAACTTTTTGGTGGTCGAGGGGTGTCTTGCCTCCGTGTTGATGGCTGCTGGCTGATCAGGATGGTGGTTGCTGATGGTTGGGTTGGCAGTGGCAGTTTTACAAAATAAGACAATGAAGTTTGCCACATCGTTCAACTTTTCCTTTCACAAAAGATTTCTCTGTAGCATACGATGCTGTTTGATAGCATTTAACCCACAGTAGAACTTCTTCCAAAATCAGAGTCAGTTTTCTAAAACCCTGCTGCTGCTTTATCAACTAAGTTTATGATTCTATTCTAAATCCTTTGTTGTCATTTCTGCAGTGTTCACAGCATCTTCACCAGTAGACTCCATCTCAAGAAACCACTTTCTTTCCTCATCCATAAGAAGCAACTCCTCATCTGTTCAAATTTGATCATGAGACTGTAGCAGTTCAGTCACATCCTCAGGCTCCACTTCTAATTCTAGTTTTCTTGCTATTTCTACAACATCTGCAGTGACTTCTCCATTGAAATATTGAACCCTTCACAGTCATCCATGAGGGTTGGAATCTGCTTCTTTTAGGCTCCTATTAATATTGATTTTTTTTAATCTCCTCCCATGAATCATGAATCTTCTTAATGGCATCAGAATGGTTAGTCCTTTCCTGAGAGTTCTCAATTTACTTTTCCCAGGTCCATCAGAGGAGTCACTATTTATGGCAGCTCTAAGCTTATGAAATGAATTTCTTAAATAATAAGACTTCAAAGTCAAAATTAGTCCTTGATCCATGCGCTGCAGAATGAATGCAGTGTTAGGAGGCATGAAAACAACATTCATCTTGTACATGTCCATCAGAGCTTTTGGGTAACCAGGTTCATTGTCAATGAGCAATAATATTTTGACTGGATTCTTTTTTCCTGAGCAGGTCTCAATAGTGGGCTTAAAGTATTCAGTAAAACATGTTGTAAACAGATGTTCTGTCATCTAGACTGTGTTGTTCCATTTCTAGAGCACTGGCAGAACAGATTGAACATCATTCTTAAAGGTCCTAGAGTTTTCATAATGGTAAATGAGTGTTGGCTTCCATTTAAAGTCACCCAAATGCCCATCGATGATAGACTGGACAGGGAAAATGTGGTACATATACACCATGGAATACTGTGCAGCCATAAAAAACGGTGAGTTCGTGTCCTTTGTAGGGACTTGGATGAATCTGGAAACCATCATTCTCAGCAAACTGACCCAAGAACAGAAAGCCAAGCACCGTATGTTCTCACTCATAGATGGGTGTTGAACAACGAGAACACGTGGACTCAGGGAGAGGAGCATGACACACAGGGGACAGTTGGGGGGATAGGGGAGAGACAATGGGGGGTGAGGAGGGAGGGGAGGGTGGGGAGGGATAACATGGGGGAGAAATGCCAGATACAGTATGCACCAAAAGTAAAATAAATTAAAAAATAAAAATAAAAAAATAAAATTTAAATATGAAAATCAAAAAAAAAATAAATAAATAAAGTGACCAGCTGCATTGGCCCCTAAAAGAGAGTCAGCCTGTCCTTCGAAGGTTTGAAACCAGGCATTGATTTCTCCTCTCTGGCTATGAAAGTCCTGGATGGCATCTGCTCCCAGTAGAAGACTGTTTTGTCTGCACTGAAAATCTGCTGTTTAGTTTTGCCACCTTCATCAATGATCTTACCTAGATCTTCTGGATAACTTGCTGCAGGCTCTCCAACAGCATTTGTTGCTTTGCCTTACACTTTTATGTTATGTTATGTCCATAACCTAAAAGTGTTCTTTACTTAAGTCTTATGAACCAAACTCTGCTCACTTCACTCTTTTCTTCTGCAGCTTCCTCACCTCTCTCAGCCTTCACTGAGTTGAAAAGAGATAGAGCCTTGGGTTCGATTAGGCTTTTGCTTAAGGGAGAACTGTGGCTGGTTTGATCTTCCATCCAGACCACTAAAACTTTCTCCACATCAGCAATGAGTCCGTTTCACTTTCTTACCATTCATGTGTTCACAGGAGTAGCACATTTAACTTCTTTCAACAATTTTTCCTTTGCATTCACAACTTGGCTAACTGTTGGGTGCAACAGGCCTAGCTCTTGGCCTGTCTTGGCTTTCGACATGCCTTCCTCACTAAGCTTAATCATTTGTAGCTTTTGATTTAAAGTGAGAGACATGCGGCTCTTCCTTTCATTTGAACACTTAGAGGCCATTGCAGGGTTATTAATTGGCCTAATTTTGTTGTGTCTCAGGGGACAGGGAGGCCTCAGGAGAGGGAGAGAGATGGTGGAGAATGGCTGGCTGCTGGAGCAGTCACAACACAACAGCATTTATCGGTTAAGTTTACCATCTTATAGGGACAATGTTTGCAGTGTCCCAAAACAGTTACAAGAGTAACATGAAGTGTCACTGATCACAGATCACCATAACAGGTATAATAATAATGAAAAAGCTTGAAGTGTCGTGACAATTATCAAAACATGATACAGAGACCCAGAGTACATGCTGTTGGAAAGACAGCACTAATAGACTTCCTGATGCAGGCTTGCCACACACCTTCAATGTGTAAAAACTGTGTTATCTGCAAAGTGGAATAAAGTGAAATGTGATGGAAGGAGGTACGACTTTGCTTCGGCTTGGATGCTGTTGGGGAGCAGCCTTCCCTGGAGAAGGGAATATTGAGGTACCCCCAAAAGAAGGATATGATTTGGACAGGTGGGAGATGTCCAGGGTGTAGGGGAGAAGGTGGCAGGCTGCGAGTGGTTCAGAGGGAAGAGCGTGCCTGAATTCAGAGGAGGTGAGAAAAGTGAGAAGTCAGGTTCCCCTGAGGACCAGGAGTGTGGAGGGGAGTGGTGGGGGTGAAGCCGCAAAGCCAGCAGGGGACATAATGGTGGTAGACTTGGGATTCCAGATGGGCTTGGCATGGACCTGGTAGGCACTGGGCCACCACAAGAGGAGTTTTAGTAGAATTGCCTTGTTGGAGCTGGTCTTGAGGAAACAGTGCACACATTTGGTAAATCTGAGGCCTGAATAAGAGGAGACTTTGCTATCAGGCACTTCTGTGACATAACTCTTTCTTGTGCCTCCTTTCTGCTTCCCTAGCTGTCTGAAAATGTGGTGAACCGCATGAAGGAGCCCAGCTCTCCACCCCCTGCTCCTGCATCTTCTACGTTTGGCCTTCCAGATGGCAACTTGAGAGCCCCTCACAAAGGTATGGGGGTTGTGACAGTTCTGCGGAGGGTGGAGTGATGGTGAAAGGATTGATGGGTATTCCTCTGAGCCCACTTGACGGCGCAGGGCTCAAGTTGGCTTCTGGATGACGTAAGCAGCTCCGTCTGGTACGGGCTTTCTGGGAGAGCATGGCCTTCTGGGAGTGATGGATGCTGTTGCCAGAGCTGCTGGGATTCGGGCTGAACCGCTTTCCCTCTGTGTGACTTTCCCCATGTGGGAACTGAGGCAGAAGAATCTGGGTTGACAACTCAGGAAAGAAGTTGCCTTTAAGGCCTCTCAGAAGCAGCACAGCCATGACTCAGTTCAGCCACTGTAGCCCAAGGCCTAAGTCAAAGAATGATGTGGATGCATGCAAATGGGGCCAAATAAGGGAGAATTCCGTCAGTGACTTAGGCATCTGCCCGTAGCAGCCCCTGCCTGACACTCAGGTCGAGAGCTCCTGTCCTGGCCCCTGGAATGGTCCCCCCCCTGGACTTGTAGGAGGGGGTCCTAAGAGTTCCTCTTCCTGGCCCACTGTGAAGCTGGTGCCCAAGCCAGGCTCAAAGCTGATTTGTTCCCTACTCTATTGTGCGTGTTGCAAATGAAGAAATGTGTACTTTCCCCCAAATAATGACTTGTAGCAAACACAAGGAAAGTGTTTTAAGAAAAAAGCTGTAAGGCATACAAATGTTAAAATATTACAAAATAAAAAATTCCTTGGAGCAACTGCTCACAGCATACTAGTTTTTGAGAACTTGGGTGTGTCTATCAGACTCAGTAACTCGATTAAAAAAAAAAAAAAAACATTGGCTGGAGGTGCCATGCCACCGCAGAGGTTCACATGGAGAACCTCAACCACCCACTAGATTGTTCGTCTTGGGCCTGGCCCCATGTTGCAGTTGCCTTTTCTACTCGTCTTCCCTGTTGGGTTGTGAGAGTTTAGAAGATGAGAGCTGTATCCTGCCAACTTAGTGTTTACTGAAGGCCACCCAGGACCAGGTCCTGTGCCCTGTGCCAGGACACAGTGATAGGTGGGCAGGGACCCCTCTTCATGGCACACCCGGCTCTGGTTATGGAGCCAGATGTCAGCCCTGATGGGTTATTTGTCATGTTGTGATGCAACACTAGAATCCATCCCGGGCTCAGGGGAGAGGAGGGACTGTGAGAGGCAGGAGGAATGGTGGTGGGTGGGCACTGGGGGTGGGCGGACAGCAGGAGCAGAGGTCTGGAGGCGGAGTGCAGCCCGGCATGCTCGGGGATCTAGAAGCATTGCTGTCTCTGGAATGCAAGGTACAAGGGAGGGGAAGATGTTGGGGTGGCCCTCGGGAGCCAGGTCATGGAGACCTCCCATGGTGGCCAGAGCGCTCTGGCTTCATCCTCAAGGGGATGCCCGCTAGGTGACCCGACACCTCCACCCCTGTGCTGTCTGCCCAGGAGCCAGTCAGTCCCTGGATTCGGATCTACCCCAAGATCTTTCTATCTACCAGTAAAGGGGCTGTGTGAGATTCCTGAAAATCCCCCCAAGAAGCCCTTGTCCTTTACTAATAGGGCTCACTCCCCCGTGCTGGCTCTAGCTGACTGATGAGAAGGGCTTAAGAGGGGTCTAACTTGACCCAATGCATTTTAACAAACTGGATTAACTTGAAGAGGGAGAAAGTGATGATAAAAGTGAAAATTGCCATAATATATAATACTACACATCAGTTTCAGTTTTGAAGAAATAAGCATTTGCTTCAGTTTGGTAAGTTTTGGCAGTTTAGAAAGCAAGAATAGTAGTTCTTTTGTCACTTGGAGTTACAGAAAAATACTTTGCTGTTTAAATGATAGGTGCAAGTTTGGTTTCTGAATATTAAAAAAGAGTCAGCATCAATGGACTGTCTTGAAGTTAACAAATTTTAAGATATTTTGTACTTTTAAAACCAGTGTTTGCTTTATTTTAGTGATGGAACAAAGTTAGAAAAAGAGGTTAAAATTAAATCCCTCTATACCGTACGCCCCTAAAATGTCAGAGGAGGTAAAAGTTGGAAATGTATGACTAGAAGCCATAAAAGTACAATAGAGGGTAGATTTTCTACACACCATATTAAATGAAGAAATCTTAAGAAAAGTAGGAAATGTGAATATAAGAAATTAGAGACAATTTAGGAAAGAAGTAACAGGAATGGGTAAGTTCGGGTAGATATAACATTGGACATAGTCCTGGTAATCTTAATATGTGGTGAGTTCTTAAAGATCTTTAAGAAAGACAGCTCAGTAGGAAGTGTGCACAGATAGCCATACTCACGGCAGGATCTCCGCATTGCTAATACTGGAAGAAACGCATATTCAACAGGGTGCACTCCAAGGGAGTGGGGGACGGGGCAGGGGCACATGAAGTGGGGGAGGAGGAGTGCCACATGCTCTACCTCGGCAGGCCTGTTATTTTTGTAATTAAAAACTGGAAAATGATATAAAAAACAAGAATACTAGACATTAAACCTCAGCAAAGCTCTTCAGGCAAATAAGCGTGGGGAGCGCTGGTGTGGAGATGAAACCCCACAGCAGCCTCCCGTGTTCACCGCAGTTGAGAACCTGGCGTGTTGCTGAGCAGCGTGGGAGTGCCCTCCTTCGTGACGGGGTTTGAAAGGGCGAGTTACAGCCGACTACTTTCGGAAGTGCCCCCTGAGGGGTCCCTGACGGCTCTGGGGTGGAGTTGCACACCCTCATTGGGCGCCTCTCACAGCCTGGTTCTTGTGTTATGTTCTGTGTGCTTCTGGCTGCCGCTGCGTAGAACCCTGTGGTGGAGGGGAGGTGTGGAACATCAGAGAAGGCCAAGAAAGTTGGTGAGCTTTGGCTGACAGAGAGCTTTGGAAGGGTGAAGGCTGGGGACAAGGGTAGGAACAAAAACTTCAGTGTCAGCAAGTGGTGGGGAGAGTGAATTGGATTTGCTCAGAAATCCCCAAATTCGTGATAATCAACAGGGGACTTACTTGTAACAACAGAAAGAGCCCAGTAATACTAGAGGCAATAGGGGTTAACTAGAATTAGGTTTAATATGGGGCATTTGCCACCCTCAGAATTGTGCAGACTCAGGTGATTGCTAAGGGAAACAAGATTTAAAGAGCTCCCACCCCTTCCCTTCCCTATGCCAAAACCTCTACCCGGGAGGCTGTCCTCATGAAGCAAAGCAGTGATTCCTTCAGCCACTTCTGGCATGTGCTTAGGAGATGACCTGGATTCCAAATAATTGTCAATAGAGTAGGGATGGGTTTGGAACACTGCACCCGAGGGGTTCTGCCTGCGGGCTGCCCAGGGTTGTGGGCATCCTGGTACAGAGACCCCTTCAGGATAAGAGGTGGCTTGGATCATCTGGCTTTCCAGACAGCTTGAATCAAGGGTGTGTTTCTTGTCTGCCCTTGCAGACGCTCCTTGTGGGGGATGCATCTGTGGCGCTGCCTTCAAGGGGCACATTCACTCATGGAGGTTGTTCCTTTCTGGGTGATATCCATGTCTTCGTGGACCCTGGGGTGCCACTGACAGGCCTTTTCTTCTCTTTCTTTTGCAGAATCCATACTGCCCAGGTCAGGGAGCAGTGGTGGCCAGCAGCCCTCAGGGGCGAAGGAGGGTGTCAAGAGGTAAGCCCAAGAGCCCACTTGCTCCTGGCACTGTGCTCTGCCTAAAAGCCTCTTTCCTCACCGGGTACCCCTTTCCTTGCCTGAAGCCCTAGAGGGTTTGTCTCACATAGTTAATCTCAGTTGCACTGAAGGACAACCCTATGGTATAGGTGTCACTAGTCCTAGTTTAAAGATGAAGAAACACCAAAAGGGTTATAGGGGAATGGATTGCTAATGTTCCTCATGCCCAGTAGTTTGAGAAGCCAAGGCAGGAAGACTTGTTTAAGGCCAGGAGTTTGAGACCAGCCTGGACAACATAGCAAGACCCTGTCTCTAAAAGGTAAAAAATTAGCTGGGTGCGGTGGTGTGTGCCTGTCTAGTCCCAGTTACTCAGGAGGCTGAGGTGGAAGGATCACTTGAGCCCAGGAAGTCGAGGCTTCAGGGATCTATGATTGCGCCACTGAACTCCAGCCTGGGTGACCCTGTCTCTGAAAAAAAAAAAAAATAATTTAAAAAATCTAGGACTAAACGGTTGAGTGGCTGGACCTTCTGCATATGCGTGTGCATGCAGGCGTGTTTTTAGAGAGATGAGGAAGTGGAGCCCTTTCAGTTCTAACTGTGGTTGTCCAGATGAACTGGTTCTAAGATGTTGGTGACTTTCTGTCAGGACAGGCCACAACTCCAAGAGCTGGCCATGGCCCTGAAATGGTACCTGCTTCCTGTCACCAGAGAAGTTTTAGCAAAGTGGTTAAGGCACAGAGGGCCCCAGTGGAGCACAGGGTGGCATCTTGATCCTGCAACTTACTAGTTACATGAACTTGAAAAATCACTGCATCTAAGAAGGGCTAAGACGAGTACTTCTTTAACTGGGATCTGTCATGGTTAAATATGTTAATGTATATCATGCACATGAACACAGTGCCTGGTCTACAGAGTTCTCATTGGATGCTCATAGTAGTTGTTACTGATTGACCTCTTCAGTATCCTTGAGGAAATTGGCCTCAATATGGTCAGAGGACCCAGTAGGTCAGCTTAGGGGGCCCAGAGTCAGCTACTAGTTGGGCGTTGCCCTCTAGTAGTTCAGCCATGTTGGGTCTGTTGAATAGCCATGGGTGAAGACCCACATTCTAAGAATTTACCCTCCCTAGTAAGTGTCAGCAAAAATAACTGACCTGGCCAGGTGTGGTAACTCAATCCTGTAATCCCAGTGAATTTAGGAGGCTGAGCAGGAGGATTACTTGAAGTCAGGAGTTCGAGCCCAGCCTGGGCAACATAGTGAGACCCTTTTCAACAAAAAAAAAATAAAAATAAAAATAATAAAAAATGTTAACTAGGGGTAGTAACACAAGCCCATAGTCCCAAATGCTCAAGAGGCTGAGGTAGGAGCATTGCTTGAGCCTGGGAGTTGGAGTTTACAATGAGTTATGATTGCACCACTGCACTCCAGCTTGGGCCACATTATGAGACCCAAAACCAAAAAAAAGAAAAGTCCAACCACAACTTGAACCCTGCTTTTTTGGTACTTTTAAACATTTTAAACATGGTAAAGTAAATACATTCTAATGAAAGATTTAGAAAATACGTAAAGTGAAAAAATCATCCATAGCCTCCTCATCTCAACACAACTATTGTTAATATTTTGGAGTATTTCAAGTTCTTTTCCCACCCTGCCCCCCCGCCAGCCCCCCACTTAGGGTTATTTTTGAAAGTCATAGATAATTTCATATCTTGCTATTTTCACTTAGTATTATAATTTTTCATTAGTTTCACCTGCTTTACAAATAGTTTTATTGCTAAAAGCATCATTTAGTGGTTCTCGGTTTTTAGATTCAACCTATAGACAAATCAAAGACTATGTTTTCTAGTGGTGATGTCATCGCTCATTATATGATCACACTATATTTTCTGTAGCTTGACTTTGATTTGGGGACATTTAGGTTGGTTGCATTTTTTTCACTAGAATAAATAATACTTTAGAGCATCTCAGCACTAATAACTTTTTTCCTCTCTATAGGATTATTTTACTAGGCAGAATGCCCAGAAATATGTCAAAGAGTAGGAACAAGAGTTAAATGTTCCAAACAGAGGACTACTAATGTCTCAAATCTTCAAGCTCTCAAGTGGAGGCAATCCTTGGATTGAGCCCCTCCCTGAGACCCTCACTGGGCACGGGGGTGCCTAACTTGGCCAGGTCTCCTCCTGTTCCTGAGCTGTGTTGTCCTGGCTCAGCATCATTGTCATTGTCTCCCCTTGCCTGGGGAGCTGTCATTGATGCCTGAGCTCAGGCGGGGAATGATGGGGTGTGCGGTTTCACAGCACTCTCTCCTTTAGCCTGGCTGGCCACTGGCTGGTCTCAGCGTTTTCCTGGTGGCTGAAGTGAGTGCACAGACTTTGTCTTGACTATGGGCTGCCTGTCACGCCATCTGCATCTGTTTTTCCTCAATTTTCTTCTGCACAGGTATGAACAGGAGCATGCTGCTGTCCAAGATAAGCTCTTCCAGGTGGCAAAGAAGGAAAGTGAGGCTGCCACTAAGTACTCCAAGGCATCCCTGCCCACGGGCGCAAGCAGCATCAGTCTTGAGGAGCAGAAGTCAGTCCGGCTGGTGAGTGCATATTTTCCTCGAACTGGCCTTCCAAGCTGGGCAGCACCCTGGGAAAGAGGGGGCAGGCCTTGGCACCTGGTTTGTCTGATGCCCCTGCGGGCTCAGGCTGCCCCTAGGATATGCTCAGCTGTACCTCTGTGGAAGAGGGTCTTTTGGGAGCCAGGAACTTGGGTTCTTCCAGCCCTGGCTCTGTCAGTGATTTGCTTTGGTGCCAGTGTCATGTTTTTGCAATCTCTGTGGCCTAAGGTCTACACAGTAAGGGACTAGAACACTCGACAGCCTCATTCAGCTCTGAAACTGCACAGGTGTCAGGGCTGCAGTGGTATGTGTGTCAGGAGGGTATGAGGAGAGAGGACTGGAGGCCTGGAGCCATGTAATATATGAGAGGGAGGGTATAATCTTTAGAGTTAGGCAGGCTGGGCACAAATCCTGGACACACTGTCTGTGAGCCTTGCTTGAAGATCATGATGTTCACCCACAGGAGTGCCCAGGGAATCAGAGGAGATAGTATTTGTTCAGGACTTAGCACATGCCAGCAGACCATGAAGTGCACTATTGTTATTGTTACTGTCATTAATACATTTAAGTGATGGGTGGCTATTAGGATCTTTTTGCTTAAGTGCAGCATTTATTTTGCAACATGAGAAATCTAGAAGTGCCCCCCAGGGTGTTGACTAATTCAGTGGTTCATTGGCATCATCAGGGACCTGGTGCTTCTCTTCCTGCCACTCTGCCATCCACAGCGTGCAAGTGCATCCTAGGCAGGCTGTCCCCATGGTTAATGAAGGCTGTTACTGCCCCACAAGTCACATGCAGACAGTAAAACCCTCAGTAGAAGAGAGGCTCTGCTGGCCCTTGTGTCTCTATCACAAAGAAGCTCCTGGCAGAATTCCTCTTACATCACATTGGCTTGAATTGTAACAGGTGCCCATGGCTAAGCCAGTCCTCAGCAGAGGGGATATAGAGGGCTCCACTGACTGCAGCTAGGGATCTTTTCTAGTCCCATTAGAGAGGGTACACATCCAGCTAGAATTAGGACTGACAGCAAGGAAGTGGGGGGAGGGAAGCATGACTGTGGGCCGCATCTAATAACATCTGCTGACGGCCATGAGGTTTGAGACCAGGAACAGCCTTGCCCTGCTTTAGGTGGGTAGCCTGGTACACACAATGCTGTGTAGAAGGGGGTTGAACGTGATGTGAGAGCATCATTTGGGATTGTGCTCTCTTGGTAGGGGAAGGCAGACATGCTGGCTGGGAACAGGCCTTAGCTTACTAATTTGATGACTACACAAATGTTTGAAGCCTGTAGTAGGCACATAAATGCAGGTTGAACCAGGCCCTCTGGGAAATACAAACATATAGGATCCTAGCCCTCAGGAAGTTTTAGTCTGTGGAGAAGACAAACTAAGAAGTTTGAAAAAGGCCAGATTGGTTACAGTAGGCGTTAAATGGAGGAAAAGATAATCTGGTTTGGAAATGCAAAGGTATAAGCTGCTGGTGGATCAGAGTCGGCATTTAACCTCAGCCTTAATGGATGAGGGGCAGCTGGGCTGAGACAGGCAGCTGTTGAGGAGATGATCTGATTCAGTGAAAAGAGTGAGGTTTGAAGCCTGATCTAGAAGTCCTTGGATGCCCTAGGGGTTAATCCACAAAGTAGCCCGCAGTGATCCTGAAACAGTTGACAGTTCTTGAAGTTTGTAAGGATGGGAGTGATGGGATCTGACTTGTGCTTTTAGAACCCGGTGACATCCTGGTGAGAAGTCAGTTGATACAGTGAGAAACGAGGGCCAGGGCATGCCTTCAGAGTCTCTTGCAGTCAGTGCCTGAGAGGCAGATCAGTTGTTACCCCTCTGCAGGCGGCCTGACAACCAAGTAAGAAGGACCCTTATCCTGGAGATGAAGGGTTAATCAGTATGGCATGAGCCGGGAAAGTTGACCGTCTCCAGAGATGGAAGATCATAACCTATAGGTGTACTGTCTCTTCATTCTCACCTGAAATGTGTTAATTACAGTGAAAGGGAATTCACAGCTTCTCTTTCTTCTTCCTACAAAGGAGGTTGAGCTCCCCTTCTTCAGGACTGTCCCTTGGGGAAGAACTCCCTTGATTTTTTTCCCCCTGCAGGTCTCTAGATGGATAATAATCCCCCTTTTCTGAGCCAGAATTCCTAGGGAATAGTAACGCAATTTTAGTCCTTCATTTTAAATAGTTCTTCATTTTAAAAATATTTACTTTTGTGGGCATTCTCAGTTTTTGACTGCTCAGCATTCATTTCTCCATGCAATTGGCGTCCAGTTTTGTTCTGGGAGCGTTCCTGTTTCCTGCTGTGTATAGACTTGGTATGATTGTAATTCCAATACCCAGCTTCCTCTGTGGAAGCTGGATCTGGACACAGTGCGAGCTCAGCCAGCTTGCACCTCGTGCCCAAGGACCTTCCGTTTTGAGTGAGTTCAGAGGAATGGCGGGAGGCTAGGATGGGAGTTCTTCATTGTCTCTCAGGTATTGTGATGAGGCTCTTCATGCTCTGATGTTGTATCTTTTGCCATCTCCTACACTCTCAGGGTACCATTGGTTTCTGTCTGGTCCTCCTACCTTCTTGAAGCTTGGATCATCTACTGATGACCTGCCAATCAAATCTCCTTAGCTTAAGTAAGCCGGAGTTGGCTTCTATTGCTTGATGCTATTAGGAATGCATCTCCTATAGGAGGTGTTACGGAAAATGATGTTAAAGGCACACAGCCATATTCAGTACTCAGTACAAACACAGGAGAAGGGAAGATGGTGCTAGGCATTGTCCTGTAAGTTAACAGAGACCCAGGGCAGTCAACTAAATGCTGAGCAGATGATATGGCCATCATTTCTCAAGAAGGGGGCTCCCTTTGGGTTGGTATGGTTGGGGAGTGCTTTTAGTGGAGATAAAACTATATTTCCAAAACTATATTTTGGAAAATTTAGAAAAGAGGAGAAAGATGGAGAGAATAACCTAACAAAAGCAGGGAAATTTTCTTTCGTCTCCGGAGTCTTCCACATGCAAGGAT
Source organism: Ateles fusciceps (assembly GCA_036589455.1). Taxonomy (NCBI): domain Eukaryota; kingdom Metazoa; phylum Chordata; class Mammalia; order Primates; family Atelidae; genus Ateles; species Ateles fusciceps. The sequence goes on from JAZHEH010003238.1 coordinate 687,260, forward strand.
TGAAGAAGGTGGCTAGTTGGCAGCTTGCTTTGTGGAGTGCTGAAGGGCCTGTGGTGTGGCAGTGTGTGGATCACAGCACATCCTCCTAGCCCTCCGGGAGGGTTGAACCCTGAGATGGACCTTGCATGGTCACCGGCAGAATGACCTGTCTGCCCACTCCTAGGTGCCTTCTTGGCTACACCTGTAGCCCTCCCCAGGAACCTGTAGCCTCATCTGGAGGATCTCCTATTGTACTGAGTGCTGCTTAACATGTAATGTGCTCTTCCACCCTATTCATTTGCCTCTGACTTTTTCCAATATTGACTTTTAAATCCTCTTCTGCATAAGGGATTGGTCCAGCTTATTATTGGAAAAGTTCATAAAACTAATGACAAGGAAAGGTAATAAGTTTTCTAGCCTACATCTGATGACAGAAGTGTTCCTCTTCCCATCTAGTGCAGCAGTGATGAATTGTTCGGTGTATATTGATGCATATGTTGATGCATATTTGCTGTCACTGGTGGTGCCCTGGTTCTGGTCTGGGTAAAGGCCATGGGTATCACTGGATCCTGTGAGAGGTGTTTCTCCCTCTGAGTTGATGGAGAAGTTAGGAGCCCAAATCAAACATTCTGGGAAGAAATAAAAAGAACAGTGCTGTTGATCGGAGTCTTCTGATGAGCAGAGCCTTAAAAATCCAATAGTTGGAGTATCAAGTCCTGGCCGATGGTTTACTTTAGGGAAGAATGAGATTTACAACTTTGCCTGTTGCATTCCTGGCACATATTATTAGGTATATAAGAATGTGGTACACCTGACAGAAAGCAAAAACTTTCTTGGCTGGGCATGGCGACTCACGCCTGTAACCCAGCATTTTGGGAGGCTGAGGTGGGTGGACCACTTGAGGTCAGGAGTTTGAGACCAGCCTGACCAACATGGTGAAACCCCATCTCCACTAAAAATACAAAATTAACCAGGTGTGGTGGTATGCGCCTGTAATCCCAGCTACTCAGGAGGCTGAGGCAGGAGGATTGCTTGAACCCAGGAAGTGGAGGTTGCAGTGAGTCAAGATTGTGCCATTGCACTCCAGCCTGGGCAACAGGAGCAAAAGCTCCGTCTCAAAAATAAATAAATAAATAACTTTAGCAAAAACTTTATTTTCTTTGTTGCTGAGCAATTATTTTATGTATGTACATAAAACACACCACACACGCACATACACCCCAAACACACACACATACTCTGTGTTCCTGTTAAGTTAGGCACTGGATTAATTACCTAAAAAATGGAAATGAGTAAGATACAGCTTCTGACCTTGAGAAGATGTGTTTATTAGGAGAGTTAAACATTCTCAAAAGTGACCACACAGTGTTGCAAGGGTCATCTCAGAGGGACAGGAAGATACTTGAGGAGCAAGGAGGTGGTACCACCTGACACTTCCTGCTAAAGTGGGAAGGAATTCTAAGAGGATGTGACCTGTGAGCTGGATCTTGGAGAATGAAGAGAATTTGCCAAGTGGAGAGAAGGGAGGAAGGATGCTGCAGATAGGGGGCACTCTTGAGCAAAGACCACCCTTTGGGAAAGGATGAAGTCTTTGGCTGGATTATATAGGAAGTGGCAAGGTGTGGCGAAAGGGAGGCTAGAGGGATCAGTGTGGGTGCAGTTGTGGAACGGCATCCTGGAAGTCTGATGGGGAGCTCTGTGGAGTGGTTTTCTGAATCTCAAAGAGATAAATAGAAGACAGTTGGACATTGATCACTACGAAAATACTTCAGTTGCAAAGTAGCTAAGGCCAAATCTTCACACTGAAGATTTGGTAATAAGAGTACTTCCATCCCTGGATGTGCCCCTCTAACCTAAGGATTTCACCAGAAGAGTAGCTGTCCTATCCTGCTCTCCCAGTGGCAGAGGACTTTTGATCTCTTACTGCTTCATTCTCTTCGATGCTCAGATGCTCCAGGTAGCTGCCACCCTAGCTATGTGAACTGGATACAGTTGGCTCTCCCTGTCCACGGGTTTCTGTATCTAAAGATTCAACTAATTGTGGATCGAAGTCCATGGATACAGAGGGCTTACTGTACTATGTCATTTTATGTAAGAGGCTGGAGCATCCACAGATTCTGGCATCTGTGGAGGGTCCTAGAACCAATACCCTGTGGATACAGAGGGCCGACTGTATCATGATTTTAAGATGTTCAAAGTTTTTGAATTGCAATTTTCTAAAATTAAGAGAGAGATGGAGGATTGGTTCTGGTTTTACTACAGCTGTAGCCTTTCTTCCTAACATTCCTCTCCTACATTTTTATCATCTTGTTCCTCAGATTATAAACTCCTTGAGAATAAGAACTGTGATGTGATCATTTTGGTCTTTGTAGTGCTGAGCAAATTATAGACAGGCAGTGAATGGTGATTAAATGGCAGATCTTGAGTGGGTGAGGGTGTGGAGGTGCTTCTGCTTTGAAGCCCACCGTGCAGTTCTCCGTTACCTTTCCTTTGTGGTCCCATTGTGGTGCCCCATTGCTAATAACTGGAAGCAAGCACCCATCACAGCCTTCCGTAGAATGGGTGACAATTCAAAGGTCTGACCCTTTGCAAGCAATAAAACCAAACAAAGTTTCAAAAGGCTTTCATTATAATGATATCTGGGAGTGAACTAAAAGATGTTTGTCTCCTAGTCAGAGTCCTATAGACTTTAGGTTTATCTTGCTTGGAACAAGGAAGAGAGTGGGCTTTGGGAACTCTGGTCTGAGGTTATGAAGTATACTATCTGACATTCAGCCAAGGCAGTGTTGATATATGGGTTGAGCTGTTTGTCATGGCTGTTTTAGAAGTTTAGTGACCTGGGGACTCTGGTGACCCTGTCCCTTATACCTCCTCCAGTATGAGCTTTACATGGAGATCTGAAAATCCTATGGAGATCTGCATTGCTTGTGCTCAGATGACTGGTAAAAGGCATAAACTGGGAGATTTTACTTTTTCTTCTTTTCTTTTGTCTACTGAGCTTAGTCTCTTGATTAGATCAGAGGTTGACACACATTTTCTGTAAAGAGCCAGATAGTAAGTACTTTACTCTTTGCAGTCACATGTGGTCTTTGTTGTTGTTGTTGTTACAACCCTAAAAAAATGTAAAAACCATTCTTAGCTCAGAGGCCATACAAAGAGTCTGTGTACTGGGTTTAACCGGTGGGCATAACCCCCCTGCTGGACTAGACTATGCAGCTCCAGAGGTTTTAACTTTTCAAGTCTCTCTGAGTACCCAGGTGTCCTGAGAAACTAGGGGGATGGAAGCACTGGTGGTGGTCCAAGTTGCTTAGTGGCTATCATTTCTTGTGAGAGGTTTCTTGTTTTGGTATTTGACAGCCCCCATCTTCCGATGTGTAAAATGAGGATTTTTCTGGAGACAGCCCAGTGGGCTATATGGGAAAAGTCATTAACTTCTTTAATTCCTGATTCTGTTTTCATTTGGCATTTTTTGCAGTTTCCATTTCTCTGCTGAAATACCCCATCTCTTTACACATGTTGCCCACCTGAACATAGTCTCAATTTGACAGTTCCAACACCTTGATCATCTCTGGGTTTGGTTCTGTTGACTATTTTTCTCTCCTGATACTGGGTCACATTTGCTTGCAGCTTTATGTGCTTTGTAGTTTTTGATTGGTGCTGGTCATCATATGCAGGAGACCAGTAGAGACTGAGGAAAATAGTGTTTATGCCCAGAAATGGCCACTCTCCTTCTTTTGACAGGCTATTAGTGTGGGAGGTTGAGTAGCCTAGGTGAGTAGAGTAGGGGCTTTATTGTTGCCTCAGCTTCAAACTATTAATATCTGAAGGTGGGATCAAACCCATTCTGTTTGTCAGGGCTTAGGATCTGAGTACCTGAGGCAAAGGGTTCATCTAAGTTCTCTTGGCCATCCACCAGACTGTTTTATAGGCCCTGCTTGTCTGTGATTGAGTGTCCTTCCTTGTCCCTCCTGCACCTGCAGACGACTGCTGCTTGGTGGTCAGTGGAAGGCCTGGAGTGCCTATGGGCTTTCTCTCAGTTCTGCTGCTCTTCTCACAGACTTCAGCAGGCCCTGTGCACTGGTGCCTTGGGCGAATGTGTGGAGGGAAGGTGTCTCATTGAGTTCTTCTGCTTTATTTTATTTTATTTTATTTTATTTTTTTTATTGCATTTTAGCTTTGGGGGTACATGTGAAGAACATGGAAGATTTCTGCTTTATTTTTAAGAAAATAATTAAGGAAATTCTCATAACTGATACCAGACTTAGTGCACTCTTTCTGTTTGTTGTCATCACCTTTAAAGAACCCTTTACACCCCAAAGAAAATGAAAAGGACAAAGTGATGGGTCTGGCCTCACTCTTCTGAATGTCGAGGCCCGCATGGCTGCCGATATACAGGGCTACTCCTTCCACAGGATATGCAGGGGTCCGCACACTGGGTAGAGAGGGCTGTACCACACAGCTGCCCATCTGCATGCCCTGTTTAGATTCACAATTGCTCAGAGAACAAGGGTGGCAGGTTATGGTTTAGAGAATTGGAATAATTAGTTGGAAGGGACAGTGTGAGGCCTCCTGGATTCCCACTTAACCTGGCCTTGGTGGTTATATGATGTGACAAGTTTTGGAGAAAGAGAAACTGTAGATAGGCTTACACAAAAACTAGCTTAATCTTACTAGTTGATCACACACCAAAAATGAACTTTGATTTATTTCCCGTATATTTTATCTAAACTGAGGGTGGAGGAGGGCTGTAGAAACCAGACATGGCATTCAGTCATGGGACTGAGAGTCTGTCATCTGTGTCCAGGGGTGGCCCTCTGTTCATCACTACTGCAGTAGTCATGCCTGTCTTGGCTGGGTTGTAGTGAGGACCAAATGAGGAACAGATATGTACAATGCCTGGTGTCATGAAATGTTAGAAGTGTTATCCTAGAGTGGTGCATTGGATAAACCCGGGCTGTGAGGCTGTCGTTCTGTTCAGACGGCCTCCATCACTGCGGTTCCTTCACGCTTCTATGATGCTTCCTTACCTGCAAGGCAAAGGGCAGGCAGTGCCGTGCGCTGTTGGGAAAGTTAGGATTTACTCTTCCCCCTTCACCTCCATCCATGTCTCCATGACACAGAGTTGATGTAAACTGATTCTCAGAACAAATCAGTGATTTTTTTTTTAAGGATGTGGACTCAAGAAACAAGTGAGGTTCATGTAGCTTCTGACTCTGACTGGTTCTCTGGAGAGGCTGAAGTCATGTGGGGGTCCTAGAAACACCTTATTGATGGCCAGAGGCCATGGGGGCTTCCCAGAGGTGTGGTGTGAGTCTGGAATGAGGCTGCTCTGACTCAACCCTGCTGTCGAAAGGCCCTTTTGCCCATGTCACCTGGCTCTTTGTTCATCTCACTGCCTGGTTTCCACACCTGGCTCTGCATCTGGATCACCTGGGAATTTGTTAAAAATGCAGATATTTGGATTCAATACCGAAACAGCTGGATGAGACTCTTGGATGCCATGACCCTGGAATCTCTATTTCTAATAGCCCCCCCACATGATTCTGGTACAGCAAGCCCAAAGCCAGTGCCTGGACTGATGCTGGGAGCCATTGACCCCAGAGTGGTTCTTGGCCCTTTTTGCAGTCTGGTCACTCAAGGCATGTGAAGTATTCCTGCCAGGGATGTGGCTCTCTGTGGTCCTCAGGCCAGGAGACTGTACTGTTTGAAAAGTGCACCAGGTGATTCTGATTGCCTCCTCTGCTTTGTCTCCCTCTCCCTGATGCAGCTCCTGCCTAGATGAATAGCTTTGTTGGGCTTATTGACCTCTAAGAGAAGCAGGTGCTCTTTTCTCTGCCAGGGACAGCTAGAGAAGAGAATCAGCTGTCTTTGTTACCACTCCCTTGGTGAAGGACTCAGGCCTTCTGGGTTCAGCGTTTTAGGGGATGGTAGTAAGAACTTCCGATCCCAAATCTGAAGGGATGGCTGTGGGATGCAAGTGATACCAATTGACACTCCCTGCACTCAGCAATAGCTCAGCCTATGAGAACCCAGAGCCTCAATTCTTTGCAGCAGTGGTGGCCACATCCCAGAAAATACTGGAGGCATGTAGCAGAAGCAAAAGAAACCTTTGCAAGGGCCTGTGGGACTCTCGGGAGGGCTGCTGCTGGTCTGGTTACTACTTACTGCTGCCAGGTGGGCCCAACAGACCTATGGGTTGAGCTTCCAGTATCTCCCCTAAGAAGACTGTTGCGTTCTTGTTCCCTGTCCATGTCATTAGATGCATTGTGATGGTATCCTTCCTGTTATGATTTGAATATGTGTCCCCTTCAAAACTCATGTTGAAATTTAATCCCCATGTGGCAGTATTGAGAGGTGGGACATTTAAGAGGTGATTGAGTCATGAGGGCTCTGCTGTGATGAATGAATTAAATCCGGTTGTGGATTCCTTAGTTAATGGATTAAGGAGTTACCATGGGAGTGGGACTGGTGGCTTTGTAGGAAGAGGAAGTGAGACCTGAGATAGCACACTCAGCCCCCTCACCACATGATCCCACGCACCACCTTGGGACTTCACGGAGAGTCCCTGCTAGCAAGGAGGCTCCCACCAGGTGCAGCCTCGTGACCTTGGACTTCTCAGTGTCCAGAATTGTGAGAAATAAATTCATTTTCTTTATCAGTTACCCAGTTGCAGATACTCTGTTATAAGCAAGAGAAAATGGACTGAGATACTTAGGGTGGAAGAAATCTTGTTTTTCCCTCAACTGTTTCATACATTTTTAACCACCAGATAGGTGATGGTTACCCTGGTAATAGTGGGGGAGAAAGACCAGGGGAAGATGTGCGGGTGGGTGTTCTTCAGGACAAGCTGGCCAGTGTGGTGTCATTGAGCAAGGAGAAGGTAAAAGGCAGTCTCCAGCTGTTTTGAACCCTATGGGGAGCTTGTGGACTCCTCTTCTTTAAAGAAAGCTGTTTCTTTGTGGACTGCTCAGATTCAAGTGTGGGAATTTCAGAATCTTACTGTTCTAGAATGGCCCTGCTGTGCGAAGGGGGAGCCCAACACTTTTTGAGTAGTAGGAGATGTGTGTGTGTATTCTTTAAGAAGCTGGAATGACATGTGGGTTTTGCAACCTGGGGGTTATTTGGATTTTGTGGCGCCTCCCCCATCACTAAATCACGGGTCTGCAGATGCCTTCAGGTTTCTTTTCTCTGGCTATGGTGCCTGGCTCAGGTGACCTCTGCTGTGTGCTGACAGAAGCTGGACATCCTCATTAGCTGCTAACTTTGTTAGGCAAATGGCTGATTGCGGTTCCATTCCTGGTGTCACTGCTTCTAATTAGCAGATCACATGTCTCTGAAAATGTCTGTTAGCATCAGGGATGAGCTAAAGAGGCTGACAGCTGGGGCTGGGGGCTGGAGAGAACTGTGCAGAAGTATTTTCTTTATAGCCTCTTGAGGGTCCAGGCTGCTGACCTCAGCCAGGCTCCTTGGCCTCTGAGTGCCCACTGGAGCCCAAGGGAACAGAGCAACAGGCTTCCTTGAAAATTGTACCAACTGGGAGGGGTGATCTGAGCCATCTGAGAGTGGCATCAGAGCAGCAGGTGACACCCTCCCTGACTTCCTGTTTTGTTCTTGAGAGAAGCCCAGGCCAGTCTGAGAGTATTGGGCTTTCATTTTTTGAGCAGAGGTCTTACGTGGTCATATGTGAACCTAAAACTGTAGGGAACCTGATCGGATCAGGGCCATCCCTCCTGGCTCACGTCAGATGGTGTGCGCTGGCAGCAAGGGCACAGGCAGTCAGAGGAAGCAGCGCCGCCCCTCCTGCTGCTGTCCTGCTCTGCACCCGCTCCTCTTCCTTCGGGGCAGTGCTCACCAGCCCTGCCACTCTTCTGTGTGTGGATCAAGTGGGGCGGCCCTTACAACCCTAGGACAACCTGACAGCAGTCTATTTTCCTTTTTTCTCCTGCTGGATTAAAATTGGGCTGATGCCTTCGCACTTCTATGCATGCCTCTAGGATGCCAGCAGGGCTGGGGAGAGGGGGAGGGTCTTGGTTTATTTTAGATCTATGTATGCAATTTATTCACATGGTTTTTGGGGAGCTACCATTCTGCTTTTTCCTTTTTGTGTAAAAATGTTTTCAATTTGTCAATGAAGCAGATTGTGTTTGCCCTCTTGGGGGAGATGCCATCGCTGGCTGCTGGCAAGGTAAAGAATCGAAAAGGGTTATTTGGCTGAGAAACATCAACAAGTGTTTCCAGGAGGAAAGTTCCAGATTCTTTCCCTTACCTTTTGTCTACTCAGTGGGTGAGCCAGGGCCCTATCTCCTGTGTGTCGGCTCCAAGTTGAGTCCTCCTGGGTAGACCAACACATGTACCAGCTAGGAGGAGGCTTGGCTGTGAGTGATGGAGGCCCAGTTGGCAGTGGCTTAAAGTGGAAGTGTATTCTTCCCATGAACAAGACACCAGGGGTAGCCATCCCAGGTGGTTATGGTAACTTCATGCCTCAGAGGGATCCAGTCACCTCCTGTCCTTTTTGTTCCCCCCGAAATTGAGTCTCTGTTGCCCAGGCTGGAGCGCAGTGGCACGATCTCAGCTCACTGCAACCTCCGCCTCCTGGGTTCAAACAATTTTCCTGCCTCAGCCTCCCCAGTAGCTGGGACTACAGGTGTGTGCCACCATGCCTGGCTAATTTTATTATTTTTCTAGAGACAGAATTTCACCATGTTGGCCAGGCTGGACCTCCTGTCCTTTTGACTGGCCGTCCTCAGTGCAGCTCTCCTCATGGTGGCAGAGAGCTGCTGTGCCTTCAGCCATCATATCAGTTTTCTAATCAGGAAGAAGGAAGGGCTTGAGAGCCTTGTTCTAGTGAAGTTATATTATTTTATGGGTGTGGGAGGGACACTCTTCCCTGGGATTCTCATTGGCAGAACTGTGTCGCAGGGCCAGCTCTGGCTGCAAAAGGAGGGCTGGGATAGTGAGCAATTTTACTTGGGCAGGTGACTTCCCCAAATAAAATCAGGATTATATTATTAAAGAAGAGGGACTGGATATTGGTCAGGTGGCAAGGGCACTTTCCATAGTCTCATGGCTTAGAAGGAGCCCAGCATCTGGACCCTGTTACACTTGGGCTCAGATTCCCCAGGTACTGTCTCTGTGACCCTGGACCTGTTATTTAACCAAGCCTCAGTTTCCTCACATGTCAAATGGCACACCTCTCCTAGAGCTTTTTGTATGCCTTACTAATATGTGACCGAAGGCTTCAGCACATGGTATGGCATTTGGAAGTGGTCAGTGCATTCTTTTCTTTACATTATGCCAAACTCCCCCAAAATGCACCAGGAGAGGAGCTGCATGGGCGACTGATAGCAGTCTAAAGGATGGAAATGGGTGGTGATTTTCCACCATGGCAAATAAGGGACAGTGAACAGAGTGCTTCTGAGTGCACAAACGGTGGCCGTTACCGGATTGCTAATGTTCTAACCCTTGCTAATGTTCTAACCCTTTACCTGGGCTGGCTTCAGGCATCGGAAGCCTCTGAATATACTCCTCTCCTCCAGGTAACCTTAATTCTAAAACAGACCTTTTAGATCCCACTAGTGGTTCTCTCCTAACTCCCAAATTAACTTTGTACTTAGAGAGGAGATACAGCTTCTCAGGGCTGCTGTCTCTGGGCTTGCGTTCTTGCTGATGCCAGGACTGGCATGTTTCACTGATCTTGGGCTCATGAGGCTGAGCAGGTAGGGAGCCCTGGATGCTTTGCTCCCTGCCCACTTAGGTGTGTTCTTAGGAGAGTCAAGGCGCTCCCACCCTCTATATTTGGTGGCATCTGCTCTCTCCTTGTCAAATATTGGCGAGGCTTCTCTGGAGGTTTCTAGTGCTTTGTTCTTGGCTAGGACTTGGTGGCTGGGCAGGGCGGCTAAGGGGTATTGCCGAGGAGAGTAGAGGTATGTGGTAAAGCCTTTTGCATGACACACATCAAGCAACAAAGCTCTGATGCTGCCGGGACTAGATACACTGGGAGTGACAGTCTCTGGAGTGGCTTCTACTTTGCCCCTGCGCCTGTGCCCACAGGGGAAGGAGTACCTGTACATCAGCCTCTCACAGCGGCATGGCCTGGGCAGCCCCTTTGGGAAAGTCACGACTTTCCTCCTCTCGATGCTGACTCCCTGCTCTTTCTCCTCTTCCCCTGTTGATTGAGTGCCTTCCCTAACGCACACAGCCTCTGGGGGTTTTTCTCCTTGTGTGTAGTGGTTCCCAGGAGCCCCGGCAGCCCTGCCCTTTGTTGGCCTGCTCCTTCTCCACACCTCCTCTGGCAACAGTGGTGCTTGGTGCGTGAATGCATCCAGGGCAGGATCCGCCCAAGTGCCTCTGTTCTTGGGGCTCCCAGGTGTCAGACAATGTTGAACATGGGGCCCATTCTATAGCTGACTGGTCGGACACGATGTCGGCACCTTATCTTCGTGCTGACACACACTGGACATTAATAGAAATACACTGCCGTGTCACATGTGTGGAATTTCAAGCAGCTGCGAGGCTGGTGCTTTGGATAGCCTATTGTGTGTTTAACCTCTTCCAAAGAGGTTTTTGATGAGAAATGAGTAGGGCTGTTAACTCCAGGCAGCCTGGCGTGTGGCAGGTGTTTTTTGTTTTTTTTTTTCCTTTTCCCTTCTTGATTCTTTGCAGTGCTTCCTTAATCTTTACTCTGGAGGAGTGAGCTTTGTTGCTTCAGGACATTTTATTTAATCTGCAGCTGCCCAGGCAGCACTCCGCTGGCACTGAGGACTGGGGTGCTGTGGGACCGTGAGGTGGCCTGGGAGTACTGGGGGAGCCTCTCCTCAGCCTGAGTTGTCTGGCCCTGGGTTTCTTGCCCCAGTCTCAGCTTTCATGGCTGCATACAGGGCTTTTGGAACTACTGGCTACTTCTCTTCTGAGACAGCCTAAGCTTTTAGAGCTGTTTTTGTTTTTCCCTTCATCTTGTTTCCTTGCTCCCTCTCAGGAGCTGCTGGTGATGCCTCAGTTTCTCTAATTGAGGCCCAAAGCCCAGGAAAAGATCTTTACTCAGATGCTCTGGGTCTTGATGTGGTCTTTGTCATGTGCAACTCTGCAGTTAGCATAAGAGAGATTTGTGTTTGAAGCTCATTTCTGCTGCTTATCTGGGATATCACCATACATGTTCACTTTTCCCAGCTGTAAAGTGAGATGATAATGCAATTCGTTAAGGTTAGTATGGGGTTTCAGTGAGATAAAATTAAGTGCCTAGGAGAATGTCTAGACTGCAGTAGGCTCTCAACAGAAATTATACCTAAACATTTTCTTGGTGAGGCCTAAAGGTGAAAAGCATTTATGGCCACTAGCTTCTGGATCACGTTTCTCAGTCTTCCTAATAGTAAGGCTGGTCTTTAACCTTATTCTAATTGTCATTTTCCTTCTGATGGCACTTTGTGTATCAGAACTCTGCTTTACCTCCATCTTGGATTTCATCATGACTCAATCCTCATGGCGTATCAGGTCTTGTGGCCTGATACGTCTCCCTGCCCACACAGTCCGTACTGACAGCAGGATATAGCCAACACCCGCCTTCCCTGCATTTCCAGGGACTTCTTCTATTCCCACGTTGCTGGATTCCAACCTTCAGTGAACCCAACCAGCTGTTTTCTCTGCATCCGGGCCTGGGCTCCTGAGGGCCACTAAAGGCTGTGGCAGTCTGGATAGATGGGTTCTTGTGCAGTTCGTGCTCTCTGACCTTCTGTGCATTACGCTCGCTGCTGCTGCTTTACCTTCCTCTTCCTGTGCTCCAGCAGCACCCTCCTGTACCCTCCCCACACCCACTTATGAGCTTTCTCCATCTTTGCCTCACCACCCGCTCCTCCTTGCTTCCCCCTCCTCCTAAAAGGTCTCCTATCTGCCAGTGACCTGGATCCTGGATCTAGTCCCTCCCCTCCTTTTAGAGCCTGCTCTGTTACTTCCCCACTTTCTGCTCAGATCTCCTTGTCTAAAACCAATACCCCTTTCCCAAGCAGCAGCTCTGGTTGCCTCCTGGCTCTTCCCTTTCCTTGCCATAGAAAAATTTCTTGGAATCACAGTGGTAAAGTCATAATTTTTCTTCTCAAACTCATTACAATTTGGCTTGATCTCAGAAATTACCATGATCAGCTGGGCGTGGTGGCTCATGCCTGTAATCCCAGCACTTTGGGAGACCAAGGTGGGCAGATCACCTGAGGTCAGGAGTTCAAGACCAGCCTGGGCAAGAGGGTGAAACCCCGTCTCTATTAAAAATACAAAAAATTAGCTGGGCATGGTGATGTGTGCCTAATCCCAGCTACTTGGGAGGCAGAAGCAGGAGAATTGCTTGAACCTGGGAGGCAGAGGTTGCAGTGAGCTGAGATTGTACCACTGCACTCCAGCCTGGGAGACAGAGTGAGACTCCATCTCAAAAAGAAAAGAAAAAGAAATTACCATGACCATCTTTCTAACAAATCTGATAACTTTCCTTATTCACATTTCCTTCAAAGGGCATTTATCACCAAGGAGCTAGCCTTTCTTTGAATGTCCCTTCTGTGAGCCTCTGTGCCTTAGCTGTCATGTCCCCTTTCTGTGTGCTTCATCTATTCTTTCAACACATGTTCCCTGAGTGGGGCTGTGTCCTGGACTGGGCTGGCCATCCAGAAGTGACCTGGTCCTGACACTACTGGAGCCCCTGGTCCAGTTGGAGAAATAGATGTCAAACAAGTAACTACTACCAGCTGAGGTAAGCATGCTGCTGTAGAGAGAGAGAGTGATAGTGGTGCCCTAATTTAGATTGAGGTCAGCTAATGTTTCTCTGAAGAGGGGACATTTGAGCTTTGACCTAGAGGGTAAGTGGGAATGAGACAAAGAGTGAGGAGAGGGGAGCTCTACAGTTTGTGGGGAGTGCGCCCTGGCCTGGATGGCAGAGAGCTCAGTGAGTGAAAGCAGCTGCCAGCAAGAAGGGTGTGAACACTGGGCGGGGCTCATGGGCATGGCGGGAAGCTGGGTTTGAGAGGCAGCAGGGAGTGTGTGAAAGGTTTTCATAGAGGTTCTGGGGAGGATGGCAGAGTGGGCAAGAACAGAGGCAAGGAGGTCAACAGGACTCCCAAGAGCCCTGCAGAGAGGTCATGGTGACCCAGACAAAGGGCAGTGACAGTGTCTCGGGGAAGAATTATGTGGAAAAGAATTGATGCATTTGGTGAGGGGTGAAGGCTGCAGGGTGAGGAAGAAGGAAGTGTTGAGAATGGCTCTTGGGTTTCTGGCCTGAGCCAGATGCCCTTTTTTGATGAGGAGATGCCTAGATGACTCTCTGGCTTCCCTGCCTCTGGGTCCTTGTATCAGTTATGGTCTAGCTTGAGCTGCTGTAGCAGAGAGGCCCCCAGATACAGTGGCATAAATAAGAAAGACATGTGTTTCTCTTTCATGGAATTGTCTAAAGGTAGTCCAGGGCTGGTGGGAGCTCTGCCAGCCTGAGCAGCCTTGGGTGCAAAGTGGTTGCTCCATTTCTCCCCAGTTCCTGGCCAGTGCAGAGGGGTCACAGGACATGTGAGTGCATACCCATTTGCATCTTTTATGGACAAGACCAGAACTGGGCTCCATCATTTCTGGACATGTCTTGTTGGCCAGAAGATAGTTACATGATCACTGCTAGTGACAGGTTGTCTAGGAAACATCTAGATGGTGTAGCTGGATGCCCAGCCAAAGCTCCATAGCAAAGGAGGAGGAAAGAATGGCCATCGGGGCACAACTGGAAATCCACCACTATTGTTTGTTGCCTGCTCGTTACCTCTTGAAAACTCCCACCTTGGCCCGACATCTGTTCAAGTCTTCTGTTCTCCAGATGCTGGTTTGCCACACCTCTCCTGGTGCCTTCGGGACCTCAAACTGAGGATGTCCAGTACGGAACGTGTCTTCCCTCTCCATCTGGGCTTGAATCACTTGCAAAACATTGTGCAATTGGGATAACTGCTCAGTTCTCCCTATTTAGCAGTGGAGGGGCCCTTGAGAAGGCACAAGGCTGTCAACTCTGCCCAGACATTCATGGGGGTTGTTTCTGAGGAGCAAGCAGGGAATATCCCACAGAGTTGAGTTGTCTTTGACTATTTTCTCCTAGAGCTCAGCTGGCCTTCCAGGCAGCTGACCTCAGGGCTTCCGCTGAGACCTCAGATGTGCGTGTCTGTTTGGAAGATCTGTCGAGATGCCACCCATGGCAAAGCACACAGCTCTTCCCCTGGCTGGCTGTCCAAAGTATGGCCCTGGCCAGACCTCAGAGAGGGACAGTATTTTCCACCAGATCAGATAGAATCAGAGAGAAGTGCTCCAGAGTTGGCAACTCCCTCCTGGGAGTTGCTTCAGGATGAGGACTGAGATGGAGGTCGAGCCAGCGAGGCCTTTGGTGCTGGAGGCTCTGCTAAGGGCTGGCCCTGGTTAGGCATGGCTGCCTCTGGGCCTGAGGTCTTCAGCGCCTGGACACCCCCTGGCATGCAAGGCGAGTTCCCCGAGCTTTCTCCCATGCCTCCCTGTAAATGAGCAGGCCCACCTAGCTTTAATGGTAATTCCTTTTGCAATGAGCCTGAACTTCCTTGTTTCCCAGTTAAAGCCAGCTCGTTAACACTGCCCCATCTGTCACCATAAATGGAAAGTTCTTATAACAGGTGGGCAGGCAGTTCTCCCATGCTAATGAGGAATTGATAAAATTCCTCCAGGGACTGACATCATGGCTGTGGGCCCTGCCTTTGCTGTCTCCACAAGAAGGCACAGCCGAGCAAGGGCAGTTGGTGCCCTGTGCTGACCCCAGCACAACCGTCTTGACCTCTCAAGGCTCTGGAAGGGTAGGAGAGAGAGGAACGGCGGTCTAAGGCTTCTCATCTTTCTTGCCCTCTGGCTTTCCCTGGAGTCACCACCGGTAGGGCTGAAAAGGAATGTGTGTTTTTCTTTTGTGTCCAGGCCTTGCAGGGCCTCTAGGGAACTGGTTTTTTCCTCTGGGCCTCTGGTCGCACTTCTTTGAAGGCAGTTCTTTTCTCACTAATAAGAATTTGCCACGGGGTGTGATAGCTCATGCCTGTAATTCCAGCACTTTGGGAGGCAGAAGTGGGCTGATTGCTTGAGGCCAGAAGTTTGAGACCAGCCTGGGCAACATGGCAAAACCCCGTCTCTACAAAAAATACAGGTGTGATGGTGCACACCTGTGGTCCCAGCTACTGGGGAGGCTGAGGCAAGAGAATTGCTTGAACCTTGGAGTTCGAGGCTGCAGTGAGCCAAGAACCACTGCACTCTAGCCTGGGTGACAGAATGAGACCCTGTCTCAAAAAAAAAAAAAAAAAAAAAAGTGCCTGCATTGCTCTAACTTGATTTTTGTCTGCTCCCCAAGGGTAACCAGATTTTGCTCCTTTGCTGGGGCCTCTGACCAGAGCAGACCTGGGTTTTTAGGGTTTTAGAGTGAGATTTTTTTTTTATTTATTCTTCTTCTGTTGTTACTTCTTTATTCTTCTTTTGTTAAGCTAGAATTGGAGGCCACAGTGTGGTGTGAATTCAGGAGCCAGGTTGCCTGGGGTTGAATCCTGCTTCCCAGTTGTGCTCCCTTAGGAGGGCACTGAATCTCTCTGTTGTCGCTGCTGGTGATCCTGCCTCCTCCCTGGGTGGCCGTAAGACTTCTTGAGACAGGGGACAAGCTTAGAGCAGCACTGGGTGCACAGCACATGGAATGTGCCTTTACTGCCCTCTGAGGTTTACCAGTCATGCCCCTCCAAGGCCTCGTACCCTGCCCACCTCCGGGACACCTCCTCATACATAGTAAAATTCGTTCACGTGATGGCCATGTAAAAAATCACAGCTTTTAGGACAGAGTCTTAGGATGAGGCCGGAGCCCAGAACCTGTGTGTGTGGGTAGGAGCACTCTGGGCCTAGCATTTTGGAATTGGCATTCCTGTTCCATACATTTCCTGTGCTTGACTGGGGACAGGCTCTGTGTGCAGGAGCTCTTTGAGCTTAGAAAAGGTGGGGGAAGAAGGCCGGGCTCTGAGAATGCTGCTCATTCCTTCCCATTTTTCATTTGTCACTGGTCCCCAGGAAACAGTTTGTCCAACAATTTTGGTTTTTGCCACAGCCAGAGAGAACCCCACTGTGCCTTGTGAATGAAGTCCTGAAACTTGGCAGGACTGGTCACAGCAGCCCCTCTTCTGGGATCTGGTCTCTTCCTGGTGTGTGTGAGCAGAGCCCACTAGGTGGCAGGCCTGGGCCACTCGTTGGCTGGAAGGACAGGCGTGCTGGGAGAAGGCCCCTTCCCCTGATGTCATCCTCTGAGGGCCTGTGACCTGGTAACTGTGAGACTGAGGAGGCCAAAAGGCCCTTTACCCGAGGCCTGATCTTTCACCTCCCGTCCGCACTTTGTGTTGAGAGACCTGGCTTTTCGGTGCTGTCTGATCTCCCTTTGTTGTGGCTGCCCTGGGGCAGGGGGCGGGTGCAGATGACCAGGTTTGGTTTGTACTGCCCTGTGGAAACTTAGCGTCCTGTTCTCACTGCCCCTGTAGTGCGGCTTGCTGAGGAGGGCTCCCTTTTATCTTTCCCCTGTTCTCCTCATTCAGAAAGTTACTGATGGCTTGGCTTGGGTCCAGAAAAATGTAGAGACGGAGCAGTTGGGATTAGATGAGGAAGGAAAAATATTGGGGTTTTATCATGGGCTGGGCTGGGGCATTGACTCCTCAACCCCAGTTACTTTGTTCCTAGACCTGGTAAGTCACATTGTTTGTCACTGCCAAGGACCCGAGGTTAAGGCCAAATTAAGAGCTGTGTCTGAGGACTGCTTCCCCAGCTGGCAGAGGGGCGGGGGATAGGAGGATTCCTTGCGCAAGTCCTTCTCTTGGTAGCTGGTGGCACCCTTCAAAAGCCTTTCCCTTGGCTGCCTGTTGCAAAACAAGCAGATTCTGACTTTCTTGTGGGTGGATGGACTGCCACGGTTTGGGCAGCCAAAGGGATTTTTTCTGGGCCCAGGGAAGGGACATGGAGCAAACAGCTAACATAGCAGTGGCTTGGTCTTCCGTGGCAAGCAGCTGTTGCGTGAAGGAGCCTCAAGTTGGCATCCGGATGTGGCCATGCTTGCTCATTTCTGTGGAGAAGCCAAGATCCGGCAGCAGGAGTTGTGCTGTCCTTTTGCCCACCTGGAGGCTGAGGAGGAGGGGCACTCAGGCCCTCGTAGCTGGGTGCAGATCATTCTGAAGACATTCTGGGAGCATGCTGCAGCCTGCCTGCATGCCTGCCATAGCTACAGCTTGCAGACCGGCCCCGGGGTGGAGTTGTCTGTAAACATTGGATGGGGCCTCTGTAGAAGTGGCATCAGCAGAGAGTTTGTCTCGATCTTATTGGGACCTTGGCTGGCATTCTCTTCCCAAATAAAGATCAGTGCACTCTTGCCTCTCTTCTTGTCTTCTCTTCGTCTGCCCTTGCCCGCCGTCTCTCTCTCTGGTGTACAGGCACATTGCCCAGAGCTTCGTGGGCTGCCTTTCTGCAGCAGTGGGTGAAGAGAGGGCCTATGGGCTTGGCTTCCTCCTGCTCTTTGGGCTGCAGTGCTACAGCATGAATCTGGGTGGCAGTGGGCACCGAGAGCTATGGTGGGCACATGCTGAGCCTTGCTGAAAGTGGTACCACCTGAGAGGTATCAGTGCACGACCTGGAGAACCTCAGTAGTGCCTGCTTTTCCTGAGAAGGGTGGAGAGGAAAAGGATTGCCAGGCTTGAGTGTTTACTGGGAAGAGACTCTTTTGAAGGTGGTGTACAAATTCCACATGGAGGTGGGGGGATCCTGTTAGAATTATCCATATGCTCCGACATCCCTGTGACCCTGATCTGTAATCTCTGGTTTGTCCACAAAATAGTCATAGCAGTTAGAGCTACAGTTCTTTGACTCATAGTCCGAACTGCCTTAAGCGGAAGTAGCAGGTAGTAGAAAAGGTTAAAAGAATCTCTTCTGTGTTACCGAAACAAATTTTGTGGCCTTGTTATGTGTCTCTGGACATCAGTTTCTCCATCTGTAATACAGGGACAGCAATACTGACTTCACAGGGTTGTTGCAAGGATCGAGTGTAAACATCCTGAGAATGCCTAGCTCAGTGCTTCACCTGCCATAGGTCCTAGAAAGCAGTCATTCCCTCCAGGAATGATTCCCTCCAAATCATCCTGTGCACATCTGTGCCAGGACACCCAGTGACATCCCTCATGGCAGAGCTCTTTCTAAGGTGCCGGCTGTTGGCAGAGGAGTCAGCTGGGGTAAGGAGGCAAGCCTGTCCAGGAACATTTTTTTTTCCTCTCCAAAGCAGGCTGCTTCTAACAGCTCAGCTTCCAAAGTGAAAATCCTGTGTGCTCCTCCTAATTGGTTTTCAGGGAAGATGGATTTTTGCCAGTGTAACTGCTGCTAGGAACCCTGATGTCTCTCTCCTTAGGGATCATGTCCCTCCAGATGAATTTTGTTTTTAGCCACCATCGAATCCACCTGCCACCTTTCCAGAAGGACCTGTTTAGGAGCCCTGGAGATGAAATGGTAGGCACCTTTGGCGCTTTGGCCATGGAGGACGTCCCTCAGAATGTCTCCAGGCTAAGAAGCCAATGGGCAGGAAGGGCAGTGGCCACAGGAGGGAGTGCGGCTTCTGCCAGTCTCCTGGGTCTGGCATCTTCCCATTGGGGGCAATGAGTTGTCATGCTCTAAAATCCTGGGGAAGTGGGGGAGTATGGAGAGAATCCAAGCTCCTGGAGTACCTGAAGAACAGTGACCTGGAAAAGAGGAGGCCAGCTGTGTTCTGGCTCTAGTGAGGGCAGAGGAAGGTGGATTGGGCTTAAGTAGTGCCAGGCAAGAATGTGAGGAGGGGGAAAGGGTTCAAAGAAATCAGAGTTGAGTACTCTCTTCAGGGCCTGAACTCTCCTCTCCTTATGCACAGGGAGATTTGCATGATCCCAGAGGACTGAGTACATGGCTTAGGGGCTGAAGGGCAGCACGTGCTGAAACAGCCAGCTGCTGGCACCATCTCCTGGAGGGAGTGACTGCTTTCTAGGACCTATGGCAGGTGAGCACTCTGAGGATGTTTACGCTTGATGCTTGCAACAACTCTGTGAAGTCAGTATTGTGGTCCCTGTATTACAGATGGAGAAACTGATGTCCAGAGAATATAACCAAGGCCTATTCTGGAGGGCAGGCAGCAGCTCTGTCTTCAGTCAGGAGGAGAGGTACCAGGAGCGATCATCAGCTGGGAGTGGGTTTTTGAGGTTTCTGAATCCATCTAGCTCAGCCCTATACTGTAAGGGCAGCCTGAGGCCCAGGGTGAGGCTAGGTGGCCTGTCCAAGAACCCGAGTGAATTCCCATGACTGCAAGTCTCTGGGCACGTGTCTTGTGGTCCTGGGTAACATCCCTGGCTGGAGGGTCATCTTTGAGGCTCTGCAGCACAGCAGGCATGAGGAAGTGTCTTCCACAGTGTTTCTTAAAATCCTGTCGTTTGACTGGGCTCCCCAGAGAGTCTGCAGTATGTCTGCATTTCAGTCACTGTAGCTTTCTTTTGGCAGCCCGATTATTTAGGCCTGACAGGTAGACACAACTGTCTCATTAAATGCAGATATATTTGTGTGACTTAAAAAAAATGGAACATTCCATTAGTCTAAAAAAAGATACCAACAGCTCCCCTTTTATTCATAAACTCAGTGTATGAAAATTTGTGGTCATGAAATTTATGAGATGGGAATGAAGTCATTGCTTGTTCTGTCTTATTGTGAAATATCCAGGTGTTGGTGGCGCTGTTGTCTCTGTGTGTGTGTGTGTGTGTGTGTGTGTGTGTGTGTGTGTGTGTGTGTGTGTGTGTAGACACAGCGGTTCCTTATGCCTCGTCCTGGATCAGGTGCTTTGTGTAGGTTTTCTCATTTAATTCTCACAGTGCGCCTGTTAGGTAGGGGCAGTGCTGCGCCTTTGTGCAGATGACTCGGAGGCTCTGGGAGGTTAGTAAACTGTCCAGGACTGTGCAGTGGGTCTGTGCAGGGCTCGGAGAGAATCCCTGTTGCAGCAGCTGGTCTGTCTGTAGGTACCGGTGCTAGAGAGCCCAGTGGACATTGCAGCTAGAACACAGGACAGTTTGCTCCACTGTGGTTGTGATTCTTCACCAACCCCTTTGCCCACCTCTACCCTGGAGCCATAGCTTAGAATCTGGGACTGGAGAAGGTAGAGAGAGGAAATAGAGATTGCAGAAGCCTCTTGGGTGATTCTGTTAAATACACCCACTATTGAGAATCTAGTCATTGTAAAGGAGAAAGATGAACATTATTAAAGTGCTTCTTCTCTGTCTCCAGTAGAGCTGCCTGGGAAGCCACAGGCTGCTGGAGAGCCTGGCATCCTAAAGGGAGGGTGTCCGCTTGTTTCTCACCCCAGCTGGACCATGGAGAGGTTTTTCCATTCTGATATAGACGCCATATGCTGTAAGACATTCGGGGAAGTGGAATGTGTAGCTCAGCAGTTTTTCAGGATTGCCTCCCTTTATAAATCCAGGTCTTCCTACTCTGTCATACCCACACCATAGGCTGCTGATCCTGGATAACCTTGAACAAATTACCAACCCTCTGCGGCCTCACTTTCCTTAGCTGTAGTATCAAGCAGCCTCACAGGGCATGAGGACTAAATGGGAAATCATTCATTTACCTGTTCATTCAACAGGTATTTATTGAGGATTCTGTGTACCGTGCTCTGTTCCAGACACTGGAGACACAGCAGAACAGAACAAAGCTCTTAACCTTTAGTGCTTGCGTGCTAGTTGCATGGGATGTAAGGATGGGGAATAGTAGACAGGTAGATAATAGGTCAGTGTTAAATATGAGTGATTAACCTTAGTCTGATTATCTACTTGTGTCTTGTTAATTAAGGCAAGAATCATGCCATATATGTTTGTTTTCACC
The DNA here is from genome assembly GCA_036589455.1 of Ateles fusciceps. Lineage (NCBI taxonomy): Eukaryota > Metazoa > Chordata > Mammalia > Primates > Atelidae > Ateles > Ateles fusciceps. Next base: position 708,143 of record JAZHEH010003238.1, read on the forward strand.
TGTATCCTTGTGCACCTGTAAGTTAACTGGTGTTATTATAGATTTCTACATCTTCCTCCCTTCTTTTTCAGCATAGGAAAGCCTGAACAACCACATGCATGTATGTTTTTCTTCATAAAATTGCAGGTTGTACAGGTTGAGCCTCCCAGATCCAAAAATCTATAGTCTAGAACGCTCCCAAATTCAAAACTTTGCAAGTGCTGACGTGACATTGGAGCATTTTGGATTTTGCATTTTCAGATATGGGATGTTCAATGTAAGTATAGTGCAAATATTCAAAAATCACAAAAAATTCAAAGTCTAAAATACTTCGGTCCAAGCATTTCAGGTAAAGGAAACTGACCCTGTATTTGGGGACTTTGTCAAACTATTCTGGAAAAGTCTAGGGAAAGAAAAATCCTTAACATTACTAAAGCAGTGATGAGGTGGTTGTGGTGGGGTACGGGGGAGCTGAAAAGGAAGAGGGAAAATATTGCTCTGGAAAGACAACTTTAAAAGTAAAGGGCTTTGTTTATGGTGTATGGATCATTGGGAAAGTAGAGAAAGTGAACACAGACTTCTTCAGCAAACTCAAACTAGTGCCAGGAGGCATTTTGCAAAGATTGAAGAATAGGAAATGCCACTTTTGCCCAGTGCATGGATATGTTGAGGTAGGTACCATGAGGTGGTACAGGTTAGAAATCTAAGCCAGTTTTAAGAAAACTGGTATTAGTAAACTTAATACCTTCTGGACAAGTAGGCCAGAGAAACGAGGAAGAAATTGTAAGAAGACACAGCAAGGATTGGTGAGCACCGCAGAGCTCTGGGAGTATGAGCCCAGGGGTGCCCAGCTGCCAATAGGGGTATCTATGTGAATTTTTGGATTTTTTAGTTATCAGCAACTAATTCAGACTTAAAAAAAAAGAGGGAGGAGGAGGAGGAAGAAAAAGAAGAAACTGATATGGTATAAACAGAACAAATCTGAAGGCTCAGTGTGGCCCAGTGCCCTACCAGATTATAAACTGGTTTGGATGAACCCACTCTCAGGTCTCTTGGTGGGAGGCAGGTTTTTGGTAAGTTTTTGAGCTGGGATTTGAGACCAGATGAACTCTTGGGCAAGCCCTCCGTGGCCCTGTTGATAACCTTCAGTTTGCATCTGTGAAACAGGCCACAAACAGCTGCTCCATGTCTGTGGGGAGCTTTGAAATCTTGATTAAAAGGCCCCAGCTAAATAGAGAAGATGCTTCTGGCATATTGCCAATCTTTCTGTGTCCATCAGCGCCCATCAGCAGGTGCTGCCCCCAGCATCTCTTCCAGCCTGTAACTGTGTCTGCTATTTTTAGCTCTTCTGCAACTCCATTAACCATATCCACCTCCTCGTGCCACTTGTCTGTATGTTTAATTATGTAAATGGCATTACAAATCACAGTGGTGTTGAACTACATCTCATTTCTTACAGCAAATCAAAGCATGTTACACTATGTCTTTTTGGCCATTCATTCAGTCTGAAGGTAGACACAGTAGAGGATGATTGCTTTCTTCTTGTGAAGAAGATGAGTTGGGAAAATGGAAGTTTTGGTAAAAGGGATCTCATGAGATGCATGTGGGATTGCACTAAGCGGTTGACTTTTGTTCTTTTAACTTAAGATACGGGTTTTGTATCTCTATTAAGCCAGTTCTTTGCTGTCCTATTTTTAGCAATTGGCTTTAATTCTCAAGCCACTCTCAAGTTTGTAGGTGAGCGAGGGAGGTGTGCACAGTCTTTGAACTATAGGAGGAGGAAGAATAAGCCAGTAAGACTTTCCATTGCTCGGTCACCCGTAGGGAGGGATGGCTTTGAGACCCACCCCATGTCCTCCTCTCTCATTACCTTAGTGCCAGAATGTGTTCTTTTAGAAAGCCACCCCTTCTGTCTACCCTGCCTCACTTATGTTGCAACTGAAGCTCATTTCCTTTTGATCGATGTTCAATAAAGAGTAAATGGTCAGTGCCCTTCCTGGAGTAAGTCTTCACTTTCTGTACTCTGCTTTGGATCGTGTCTGCGGGCCCTGTGTGCTTTCTCACTCTCCCCTGCCTCTTGCTCTCAGCTCACCAGTGTGGTCAGGTCTACCTGTTCTCTCCAGTCCAGCCCTGCGGCCTCCTGCAGCCCTGTACCTTCTACCAGCAGCTCTCATCTCTCACTGACTGTTCATTTACGGTGTTTTTGTAATCTGGTGGTCAGCCTTACTCTTGTGAAATGATTCACTCAGGTGCTTTCCTGCCTTCCAAAACCAGAGTGTTCAGGCCTCACACTACCTGTATTATTATTGAGTCATGTAAGACTTACTTGGAGATACTGTAATTTCGTCCAAAAATGCTTGAGCATGCATCTCATCTCCTTAAGAATAAGAATATTCTCCTGTCTCACCACAAGAAGATGATCATACTCTCTACCTAATATGTAGGCTACATTCAGTTTACCTTGTTGTCCTAATCAAGTCTTTTATAGCGGTCTTTTAAAATTCCAAGATTCAGTCAAGGACATGCATTTCTTGTAGTTGCTGTGTCTCTCTTGCATGCTTTAATCTAGTAGAACAGTTTTCTCAGGCCTTGTTTAGTCTTTTGTGACATTGACGTTGAAGATTCCAGCTAGTGGTTTTGTAGAGACAGTCTACAAAAAAGATATCAAAAGAAATCATAGATTTCTCTGATCTTTTCCTCATGATGAGGTTCAGGTTAAATGTTTTGGTCAAACAGGTACTGCCAGGTGCTTTTGTGCTCTCCTTACTGTATCACATCAGGAGATATATGATGGCAGCTCCTCTAACTCTTGGCACCATTAAATCTGATTACTTAGTTAAGGTGGTTTATACCAGATTTTGCTATGGTAAAGGCATTATGTTCGTCTGTTCTGTGTTGCCGTAAAGAAATACCTGAGGCTGGGTAATTTATAAAGAAGAGGTTTAATTGGCTCAGGGTTCTGAAGTCTGTACAGGAAGCATGGCACTAACATAAGCTTTTGGGGAGGCCTCAGGGAGGTTTTACTCGTGGTGGGGAAGGTGGAGCAGGCGTCTCACATGGCGAGGACAGGAGCAAGGGCTGGCAAGTGCCACACACTTGTAAACAGCTAGATCTCGTGAAAACTTGCTCACTATGGTGAGGACAGCACCAAGCCATGAAAGATCTTCCCCCATGACCCAAACACCTCCCATCAGGCCCCACATCCAACACTGGGGATTGTAGTTCAATGTGAGATTTGGGTGAGGACAAATACCCAAACTATATCAGGTACCTGTTCCTTTTTGAAATTAATGAGTAATCTGTGGGCTGATGCTTTGCAAGTGTGTAGAATATCCTGTTTCCAAACAGACTCTTCATCCAATAATTTTCTGCCCATTGATGATTCTTGATTTTTTTAAAGCTGTTCTTCTGTTGTGGTAAAATATATATAAAGTAAAATTTGCTATTTAAATCATTTTTAAGTGTATAATTCACTGGCTTTAATCATACTCACAGTGTTGTGCAACCACCACCACTCTCCCTTTCCACAGCTTTTTCATCATTCCAACTTGAAACTGTACCCATCAAACAAAAATTCCCTGTATCCTGTATCTTTAGTCCTGCCAACTACTACATTCTACTTTGTCTCTGTGAATTTCAGTATTCTAGGGAACTTGTATAAATGAAATTGTAACAGTATTTGTCCTTTTGTAACTGGCTTATTTCACTTAACATAATGCCTTCAATATTTATCTGTGTTATAGCATGTGTCAGAATTTCTTTCCTTTTTAAAGTTAAGCAATATTCCATTGTATGGATAGACCACATTTACTCATCTGTTGCTGGACACTTGGGTTGTTTCTACCTTTTGGCTGTGGTGAGTAATGCTTCTGTGAACAAGAGAGTGCAAATATCTCTTCAAGACCCTGCTTTCAATTTTTTTTTTTTTCTTTTTTCATTTGGAGACAGGCCTTGCTCTGTCACCCAGGCTAGAGTGGAGTGGCACAATCATAGCTCATTGTAACCTTGAACTCCTGGGTTCAAGTGGTCCTCCTGCCTCAGCCTCCCAAGTAGATGGGAATACAGGTGTGCACCCGTAATAATAATCTTTATTATTTCCTTCCTTTTGCCAGCTTTGGGTTTAGTTTACTCTTTTTCTAGTTCTTCAAGTAATAAACTTAGGTTATTAGTTTGAGATCTTTCTTGTAATGTAAGCATGTATGCTATAAATTTCCCCTTGAGCCCTTCTTTCCCTCTATCCCTTAAGTTTTGATATGTTGTTGTGTTGTTTTCATCCATTTCCAGTTTTATCCTAATTTCTCTGTCTGTTTTCCTCTTTGATAAATTGGTTGTTGAGTATGTAATTTCCACATATTTGTCAATTTTTCAATTTTCCTTCTCATTGATTTCTAGCTTCATTCCATTGTGGTTGGAGAAGATACTTCTTAGGATTTCCATCTTATAAATTTGTTGAAGCTTGTTTTGTGCCCAATATATGGTCTATGTGGAGTGTTCTACATATGTCTGTTAAGTCTCATTGGTTTATAGTATTCAAGTCCTCCGTTTTCTTATTAATCTGCTGTCAAATTGTTCTGTTTATTATTGAGAGTAGGGTGTTGAAATCTTGCTATTATTTGGAACTATTTGTCCCTTTTATTTTGTGAATGTTTGCTTTATATACTTTGGAACACTGTTTTTTGGTGCATATATATTTACATGTGATATATCTTCTTGATAAATTGACCCTTTTATTAAAATACATTCTTCTTTGTTTCTTGTGACTATTTTCTACTTAAAGTCTTATTTTTTTCCTCACATTATTATAGCCACTCAGCTGTTTCAGTCATTTTGCATACTTTTAGTCCCAGCCTATGTGCCTTTGGATCTAAAGTATTCTCTTATAGACAGTTTGTGTTTCTTATCCATTTTGCCAATCTCTGCCTTTTGGAGTGTTTAATCCATTTACATTTTAAGTAATTATTGAGAAGGAAGGACTTTGCCATTTTTGCTATTTGTTTTCTGTATGATTTATAGCTTTTGTTGTCCTTCATTCCTTCTATTTCTGCCTTCTTTTGTATGTAGTTGATTTCTCTAATGTAGTTAACCAATTTGATTCCCTTCTGCTTGCTTCCTTTCTTTCCCTTTTTTCCTTTCCCCTTTTCTCTTCTCCTTTTTCTTTCCTTTCCTTTTCCCTCCTCCTTCCTTTCCTTCCTCTCCCCCTCTGTTTCCCTCTTCCCCTTTTTCCCCCTCTTCTATCTCTCCCTCCTCTTCAACAAGATTGTGCTCTGTGGCCCAGGCTGGAGTACAGTGGCATGATCATAGCTCACTGTAATCTCAAACTCCTGGGCTCACACAAGCCTGCTTCAGCCTCCTAAGTACCTAGGTCTACAGGTTTGCCACCATGTCCACCTATTGTTTTTGTTTGTTTATTTGTTTGTATCTTTTTAAAGATGGGGTCTTGTTATTTTATCCAGGCTGGTCTTCAACTCGTGGCCTCAAGTGATTCTCCTGCCTTGGCCTCTCAAAGCGCTGGACTTAAAAGCATGAGCTACTGCACTCAGCTTCATTCCTTTTAGTATATTCTTCAGATACTTTTTTCGTGGTTGCAATGGGGATTACAGTTAACATCCAACATTTCTAACAATCCAGTGGAAATGATATCAGTTTAACTTAAATCTTTGCCAATTCGTGGAGACAGAAAGTAGAATAGAAGTGACCAGGGTCTGTAGGAGAGGAAGATGAGGGAATTATTCTTTAACCAGTAAAGAGCTTTTATGTGGGATGATGCAAAAGTTTTGGAAATGGATAGTGGTGGTAGTTACTTAGCATTTTGGATGTACATAATGCTGCTGAAATGGTATGCTTTACAGTGGTTAAAAATGGCATATTTTATGTTACGTATATTTTACCACATTGAATAAAGCTAAAAACAACCAACTCTACTCCTATATACTGCTCGCCTATTTATGTTATTGTCACAAATTATATTTTTATGCATTGTGTACCAGTAATATAGATTTATAATAATTATTTTTCATGCTTTGTCTTTTAAATCATGTAGGAAATAAAAAATGGAAATATAAACCAAAAATACAGTAATACAGACTTTTATGTCCATCATGTGTTTATCTATTCCTGGAGATCTTTATTAATAACAGCTTCAAGTTACTGTTAGTGTCTCTTTATTTCAATGGGAAGGATTCTTTTTAAATATTTCTTATAGGACAGGTCTAGTGGTAAATTCCTCAGATTTTGTTTTTATAGTTATGTCCTTTTTCTTCATTTTTGAATTAAGTTTCCAGTTTTGTTAGTTATAAGACTCCTGATTGAACGTTTTTTCCTTTCAGTATTTTAAATGTCTTCTCATTGCTTCTGGCCCACATGGTTTCTGATGAAAAGTTTACTGTTTATCTTTTTGAGTATTCCTTATATGTAACTAATCACTTCCCGCTCACTGCATTCAAAATCCTATCTTCGTGCTTCAACAGTCTGATTTTAATGTGTCTTGGTGTGGGTCTCTGAAGTTATACTACTTGGAGTTTCTTGAGCTTCTTGGATTTGTAGATTTGTGTCATCAAATTTGGTAAGTTCTTAGCCATTATTTCTTTAAATATTCTTTCTGGTTCATTTCTCTCTCTTTTCCTTCTGAAACTTCCATATTTTTTTTATTGCATTTTAGGTTTTGGGGTACATGTGAAGAACATACAAAATTGTTGCATAGGTACACACATGGCAGTGTGATTTGCTACCTTCCTCCCCATCACCTATATCTGGCATTTCTCCCCATGCTTCCATATTTTGTGTGTTGGTGTCCTACAAGTCTTTTAGGCTCTGCTCACTTTTCTTTCTTTTTTCTGCCCCCTCAGACTCAATAATTTTAATTGTTTTATCTTCATGTTCACAAATTATTTCCAGTTTCTGTCTCCTTATTGATATTGTATTTTGTTTATATATCATTTTCCTGATTTCTTTTTGTTCTTTGTGTTTACCTTTAGTTTTTTGAGCATATTTAAGACAGTTATTTTAAATTATTTTTGGTAGTAAGTCTGATGTCTGGACTTCTTTGAGGACAGTTTTCACCAGTTATTTGTTTCCTTGAATAGGCCGTACTTTCCTGTTTCTTTGTATGCTTTTTGATGTTCTTGTTGTATGACTGGGCATCTGAATATGATAGTGATAACTCTGGAAATCACATTCTTCCCTTTCTTCATAGTTTGCTTTTTGTTGTTGTTGTTGTTATTTGTTTGTTTTTGATTGTTTAAGGCCATAGCAGTTTGTGTGGTTACTTTTCCAGAATGTTTTTGCAAAGCCTGTATTTCTTATTGTGTGTGGTCACTGAGCTTTCTTTTGTCTTTTTAGATTGTGTTCAGTTCATGTTTTAACAGAAATTTCTTTGATGTTAGAGACTTAAAAAAAACAAAAACATTGACATGAAAACAAATAAGAAATAAAGAAGGAAAAACAAAACAAGCAAACAAAAACCCAAATACTTTTTCAGTCTGTATATTGACTCTGGGCTGGGGGAACTCCTTCAGCAGTTAGCCAGGTTGGCATTGAGAATAGAGATCACCCCAAGGTGAAGGATTAAGGTCGTCTCAGATCTTTGAGCATGTAGCTTGGCTTGTACCTGTGTGTGGCTTTCTAAATTCTGTATACATGGGTGGTTTTAAATGTCCTCGATTTCCAAAGATTCTTTCCTGACTTTCCCTCCCATGCTTGTTAGGTGCTCTCTTTCTGTCTGGACCATGATTTTCCCACCAGGCACCTGTGGGTTGTTAGTTTACCCAAATTATTTTCTATTTTCGATTTCTATTTATTTATTTTCAACATTCCGGTTTAGGGGTGCACACACATGTTTATTATATAGGTAAACTGTATGTCACAGGGGTTTGGTATACTGATCATTGCATCACCCAGATAATAAGCATAACCCGATGGGTATTTTTTCTGATTCTCTCCCTCTCCTACTTTCCACCCACAAGTAGGTCACCCAGTGTCTGTTGTTCCCCTCCTAGTATCCAAGTGTTTTCGTTGTTTAACTCCCATTTATAAGCGAGAACATGCAGCCTTTGGTTTACTGTTCCTGTGTTAGTTTGCTTAGGATAATGGCCTTCAGCTCTATTCATGTTGCCGCAAAGAACACGATCTCATTCTTTTTATGTCTGCATAGTATTCCGTGGTGTATATATATCACATTTTGTTTATCCAGTGTACCACTGATGAGCATTTAGGTTGATTCCATATCTTTCTTATTGTGAATAGTGCTGCAGTGAACATACGTGATATGGTTTGGATCTGTGTCCCTGCTCAAATCTCATTTCAAATTGTAATCCCCAGTGTTGGAGGTGGGTCCTACTGGGCGATGATTGGATCATGGGGGTGGATTTCTCATTAATGGTTTAGCACCATCCCCTTGGTGCTGTTTTTGTGATAGTGAGTGAGTTCTTGTGAGATCTGTTTGTTTAAAAGTGTGTGGTGCCTCCCCTCACCTCTCTCTCTTGCTCCTGCTCCCACCTTGTAAGACAGCTGTTCCCCCCTTTGCCTTACATCATGATTGGAAGCTTGCTGAGGTCTCTGCAGAAGCAGAAGCCACTTGCGTCCTGTATAGTTGTGCACAGGAAGAACTTCTTTCTGTATACCTGTTCATCTGTACAGCAGAACTGTGATCCGGTTAAACCATTTTCTTTATAAACTACCCAGTCTCAGGTATTTCTTCATAGCAGTGCAAGAACGGACTAATACAGTATGTGTACATGTGTCTGTGGTAGAACAATTTATATTCCTTTGAGTACATATTCAACAATGAGATTGCTGGATTGAATGATAGTTCAATTTTAAGTCCTTTGAGGAATCGGCACATTGTTTTCCACAGTGGCTGAAGTAATTTACATTTCCACAGCAGTGTCTAAGCATTCCCTTTCCTCCACAACTTTGCCAACATCTGTTATTTTTTGACTTTTTTATTAATAGCTATTCTGACTGGTATGAGACGGTATCTCACTTTGATTTTGATTTGCATTTCTCTAATGGTTAGTGATGTTGAGCATTTTTTCATATGCTCATTGGCTGCATGTATGTCCTTTGCCCACTTCTTAGTGGGATTATTTTTAGCTTATTAATTTGCTTAAGTTTCTTATAGATTCTAGATATTAGATCCCTGTCAGATGTATAGTTTGCAAATATTTTCTCTCATTCTGTAAGTTGCATGTTTACTCTGTTGATAGTTTCTTTTGCTCTGCAGAAGTTCTTTAGATCCCATTTGCCAATTTTTGTTTTTGTTGGAATTGCTTTTGGTGTCTTTGTTTTGAAATATTTGCCAGGTCCTATGTTCAGAATGGTATCTCCTAAGTTATCTTCCAGTGTTTTTATAGTTCTAGGTTTTACATTTAAATCTTTAATCTATCTTGAGTTGATTTTTGTATGTAGTATAAGGTAGGGTTTCAGTATCACTCTTCTGCATATAACTAGCCAGTTATCACAACACCATTTTTTGAATAGGGAGTCTTTTCCTCATTGCTTGTTTTGTCAAAGATCATATGATTGTAGATACGCAGCATTACTTCTGGGTTCTCTCTTCTGTTCCATTGGTCTGTGTGTCTGTTTTTGTTCTGGCACTCTGCCATTTTGGTTACTGTAGCCCTGTAGTATAGTTTGAAATTGGGTAATGTGGTGTCTCCTGCTTTGTTCTTTTTGCTTGGGATTGCCTTGGCTATTTGGGCTCTTTTTTCCTTTCCTTTTTTTGAGACTGAGTCTGGCTCTGTTGCTCAGGCTGCAGTGCAGTGGTGCAATCTTATCTCACTGCAATCTCTGCCTCCCAGTTCAAACAATTCTCCTGCCTCAGCCTCCTGAGTAGCTGGGATTACAGGCCTGTGCCACCAAGCCTGGCTACTTTTTTTTTTTTTTTTTTTTTTGTAATTTTAGTAGAGATGGGGTTTTGCCATGTTGACCAGGCTAGTCTTGAACTCCTGACCTTAAGTGATCTACCCACATCTATTGCTCAAAGTGCTGGGATTATAGGCATGAGCCACCACACTTGGCCCAGGCTTTTTTTTTTTTTAAATATGAATTGAATATGAGTATTAAAACAGTTTGTTCTAATTCTGTGAAGAATGTCATTGGTAATTTGATAGGAATAGCATTGAATCTGTAAATTGCCTTGGACTGTATGGCCATTTTAATGATGTTAGTTTTTCATATCCATGAGCTTAGAATATTTTTCCATTTGTTTGTGTCATCTCTGATTTCTTTGAGCCATGTTTTGTAATTCTCATTGTAGAGATTTTTCACCCCCATGGTTAGGTATATTCTTAGGTGTTTTATTCCTTTTGTTAATGGGCTTGTGTTCTTGATTTGGCTCTTGGCTTGAGTGTTGTTGGTGTACAGTAATGCTACTGATTTTTTGTTTGTTTGTTTGTTTGAGACAGAGTCTCGCTCTGTTGCTCAGGCTGGAGTGCAGTGGTGTGATCTCAGCTCACTGCAACCTCCACCTCCCTGGTTCAAGTGATTCTTCTGCCTCAGCCTCCTGAGTAGCTGCGACTACAGGTGCATGCCACCACATCTGGCTAATTTTTGTATTTTTAGTAGAGACAGGGCGTCACCATATTGGCTAGGTTGGTCTCAAACTCCGACCTCGTGTTCTGCCCCCCCTTGGCCTCCCAAAGTATTGGGATTACGGGCGTGAGGCACTGTGCCTGGCCTTGATTTTTGTATGTTGCTTTTGTGTTCTGAAATTTTGCTGAAGCTGTTTATCAGATCAGGGAGCTTTGGGCAGAGACTAGATATAGAATCATATCATCTGCAAATAGGGATAATTTGACTTCTTTTCCTTTTTGGATGCCATTTATCATTTATTCTTTCTTTTGCCTGATTGCCCTGGCCAGGATTTCTGATAATATGTTGAATAGAAATGGTCAGAGAGTACATTCTTCTCTTGTGCCAGCTTTCAGGAGGAATGCTTCCAGCTTTTGCCCATACAGTATGATGTTGGATGTGGATTTGTCACAGATAGCTCTTATTTTCAAGTATGTTTCTTCGATGCCCAACTTACTGAAGGTTTTTAACATGAAGGGATGTTTAATCTTATAGGAAGCCTTTTCTTTATCTGTTGAGGTGATCATGTGGTTTTGTTTTTAGTTAAGTGTATGGGGTGACTTACATTTATCGATATGCATATGTCGAACTAACCTTGCATCCCAGGGGTAAAGCCTTGATCATAATGGATTTGCTTTTTTATGTGCTACTGGATTCAGTTTGCCAGTATTTTGTTTAGGATTTTTGCATCTGTGTTTATCAATGATATTGGACTGAAGCTTCCTTTTTTTCTTGTGTCTCTGCCAGATTTTTGGTATCAAAATGATGCTGGCCTCATTGAATGAGTTGTGGAGGAGTCCCTCCTCCTCAATTTTTTGAAATAGTTTCAGTAGGAATGGTACCAACTCTTCTTCTTTATAAATCTGGTAGAATTCAGCTGTGAATCCATTTGGTCCTGCACTTTTTTTGGTTGGTAGGATTTTTATTACTAATTCAATTTTGGAACTTGTTATTGGTCTGTTCAGGAATTTAATTTCTTTCTGGTTTAGTCCTGGGAAGTTGTATGTGTCCAGGAATTTATCCACTTCTAGATTTTCTAGTTTCTTTGCGTAGGGTTTTCATAGTAGTCTCTGATTTTTTTTTTAATTTCTGAGGGGTCAATGGTAAAGTCCCCTTTGTCATTTCTATTTTTCTTTTTTCTTTCTTTTCTTTTTTTTTTTTTTTTTTGAAATGGAGTCTTGCTTTTTTGCCAGGCTGGAGTGCAGTGCCGCGATCTTGGCTCACTACAACCTCCACCTCCTGGGTTCAAGTGATACCCCTGCCTCAGCCTCCTGAGTAGCTGAGACTACAGGCATGCGCTACCATGCCTGGCTACTTTTTTTGTATTTTAGTAGAGACAGAGTTTCACCATGTTGGCCAGGATGGTCTCAATCTCCTGACCGTGTGATCTGCATGCCTTGGTCTCCCAAAGTGCTGGGCTTACAGGCATGAACCACTGTGCCTGGTCCCCCTTTGTCATTTCTTATTGTGTTTATTTGGTACTCTCTTATTTTCTTTATTAGTCTAGCTAATGGTCTAGCCTATTAATTTTTTCCAATAACCAACTTTCGGGTTTGTTGATTTTTTGTATGGTTTTTAATATCTCAGTTTCTTTCAATTCAGCTCTGATTCTGGTTATTTCCTGTCTTCTAGCTTTGGGGCTAGTTTGCTCTTGCTTCTCTAGTTCTTCTAGTTGTGATTTAGGTTATTAATTGGGCATCTTTCTAACTTTTTGATGTGGGCATTTAGTGCTATAAACTGCCCCCTTAACACTGCCTTAGCTATGTTCTTAGAGATTCTGGTATGTTGTATCTTTGTTCTCATTAGTTTCAAATAATTTCATTTTCTTCCTTAATTTCATTACTTACCCCAAAGTCATTCAGTATGTGCCATGTGGCAATATGAAGTTGTTTTTGGGTGGAGAGTCCTGTAGATGTATATTAGATCCATTTGGTCAAGTGTTGAGTCCAGGTCCTGAGTATCTTTGTTAATTGTCTGCCTCAGTGGTCTCTCTAATACTGTCAGTGGGGTGTTGAAGCCTATCACTATTATTATATGGGAATATGAGTCTCTTCCTAGGTCTTTAAGAGCTTTCTTTATGAATCTGGGTGCTCCTATGTCGGGTATATATACATTTAGGATAGTTAGGTCTTCTTGTTAAATTGAACTCTTTACCATTGTATAACGCCCTTGATCTTTTTTATCTTTGTTGGTTTAAAGTCTGCTTTCTCTTAGATTAGTATTACAACTTCTGCTATTTTTCGTTTTCCATTTGCTTGGTAGATTTTTCTGTATTCCTTTATTTTGAGCCTGTGGATGTCATTGCCTGCGAGATGGGTCTCTTGAAGACAGCATACCATTGGGTCTTGCTTCTTCATCCAGCTTGCCACTCTGTGCCTTTTAATGGGGTATTTAGCCCATTTACATTCAAGGTTAGTATTGATATGTGTGAATTTGAACTTGTCATCATGTTATAAACTGTTTATTCAGATTTGTAGATTTGTTTGTGTGGTTGCTTTGTAGTGTCACTGGTCTATGTACTTTGGTGTGTTTTTGTAGTGGCCAGTAACCATTTTTCCTTTCAATATTTGGTTCTCCTTTCAGGACCTCTTGTAAGGCAGGTCCAGTGCTAAAGAATTCCCTCAGCATTTGCTTGTCTGGAAAGGATCTTATTTCTCCTTTACTTATAAAGCTTAGTTTGGCTGGATATGAAATTCTTGGTTAGACATTTTTTTCTTAAATAATGCTGAATATAGGGCCCCAATCTCTTTTGGCTTATAGGGTTTCTGCTGAAAGTTCTGCTGCTAGCCTGATGGGGTTCCCTTTGTAGGTGACCTGCTCCTTCTCTCTAGCTGCCTTTAACATTTTGACCTTGGAGAGTCTGATGATTATGTGACTTGGGGATGGTCTTCTTGTGTAATGTCTTGCAGGTGTTTTCTCCTTGCAGCCTTAGTTCTGAGTTAGGTGAAAGGGAGAAGTGCTTTGCATCAGTCCTTCAGGCAGCCGTCAAGACAGGTTAGAACAGATGTACACTAGAATTTATGAATAAGACCTGCCCTGCTCCCTCTGGCACGAAGGACCAGAGTCTCACCTTGGGAATGTGGCTGCTACTGAGCTATGACAAGAATAGGGGGAAAGGCATGTAAAGACACAGAAAGTTTTCCTACTGTTTTCAAGTGGCCTTTGTGTTGATTCAGCATTCACTTGGTTGTTTTAAACTTTGGACTATTTTTTAGAGTTTTGAGAAAGTTGATCCTGACAGTTTCTGCATTTTTTTTTTTTTGATATGGAATATTGCACTGTTGCATGGGCTGTAGTGCAGTGGCATGATCTCGGCTCACTGTATCCTCTGCCTCCTGGGTTCAAGCAATCCTCCTGCCTCAGCCTCCCAAGTAGCTGGGACTATAGGCACATGCGACTACACTGGCTAATTTTTTGTATTTTAGTAGAGATGGGGTTTCACCATGTTGCCCAGGCTGGTTGCAAACTTTTGAGCTCAGGCAGTCCGCCTATCTTGGCCTTCCAAAGTGCTGGGATTACAGGCATGAGCCACCATGCCTGGCCTAAAGGAGAAACTATTAAAGAAGACCCAAGACAACCACAGGCACAGCCGATTCATGTTTCCCACTTCACACTCACCCCAAGGCAACACCTACTAAGGGAATGGTAGCTGTGCCAATCATCATGTCCTTGTACCTCAGATCCCAGCTCACCTTCCACACTGGTCTCCGTGATGCTGGGCCTGTCTGGCACTCAGCAAATCCCCCTCCCGCTTGGCCACGTGTCTTCATGAGAATCTCTCCAGTAGGGAGCGCTACAGGAAATCTGCACTTGCACCCTGTCTGCTTCCTCTCGCTTCTTGTTCTGAGGAACACCACCCCAGCAGGGCTTCTTTACCGGAGCAGCAGTTCTGCCCCAGAGCAGCTGCTGATTCCAGCCTGCAGTTTTTCCAAAACCCGCAGAAGCAACTTCATCATACGCCACCCTTGAAGATAAAAGCTCCAGCCAAGAGGTGCCCCTCTGTGAAGTTCTGAGGTCCATGGGGACTTTCCTTAACCTCTAGAGTTTTAGTAACTGCAACATCTTCCCTTTTGATTCTCCAGCCCTATAGCTGGTAGCTGCTTCTTGAGGTTGCTACCTCCATAATATTTTAGTGTTCCCTTTTTACCCTGTCAGTAACCTAGTTAACAACCTTGTACCTAGTTATTGATTTTTGATATCAAATTCTCTGCTCCAATAATTGCTGTAGTTTTTTCCTGACTGGGCCTACTGATACAACAGATTACTCCTTTCTTTCTATTTTAAATTCTCTCTCTGTCTCTCTCGGGACATGAAGAGGCAATTCACAAGAGAGAGAAAATCAGGCCCATAAATATATGAAAAATATTCAATCTCTACTCCGAAGAAACAAAAATTAATACCACTGACACACATTTCTGCCTGTGAAATCAACAAGATGGAGAAGGACGCTAGCACCCAGTGTTGGCTACAGGCACTCTCAGACACTGCCAGTAGGAATGTAAACTGGCATTACTGTCTTATGGAGGAAGATCTGATGATAATGTGTCACAAATCTTTAAAATGTAAATAAGGCACTGCAGGAGTAGATTCGCTTCTTCCTGTTGCCTCTGTAAATGCAGCTAAAAGACCTGGACATTACATACACCAAACAGATGTAAGAAGATTCTGAAAAGTGGCTAGAAGAAGGCATTGTGGCTAAGGGCCTCAGGATCCAGAATGACAGGCCAGTGGATTCCCTGAGTTTTCTTCTTGCCTCATTATCTCAGACTGGGTGCTGGAGGGGGATGCCAATGGGAATAAACCAAGAAAGCCCCCTAGAAAAGCCAGCTCTTTGTAGCCAACAGACCAGGAAAGAAGCAGCTTAGCAAGACAGGCAACTTTTAGACGGTAAAACTTTTAGATAACAACTACACTGCTCCAGCCTAACACCACAGAAATAGCTGCAGTGCCGCCCCTACCAACAGAGGCCACCTGGAGACCCTGGACTTCCGCCCTCACAAAACAAAATGCCTCAACCCACCTTCACTGCCGGGGGTGTCAGAGAAGAGTGAGTAGGGGTGGATCTCTGACTACCACTCAGGCGTGGTGAGGCCTTCCCTGTCAGTGGAGATCACTTAGGGAGCAGTAACCAGGTGCCCCTCCCCATCCCAGCCAGGGTGATGTCAGAGAGAGGCCTAGTGGGGGAGCATGAAGTGCTGGTTCCAGGAATTTACAAGTGATAAATTGACACGGAACTACACATGCCAATTTTGTGGTTTTAGTATTGTATGAAATTTATACAAGCTATTACCTCTGAGGGAAATATGATGAAGGATACATGGGCTCTCTCTCTACTATCCTTACAACTTAAATCTATAATTTACAAAAAAAGGTTTTAAAAAAGCCTTTGCAAAGGGGCATAAGAGAACTTTTTGGGAAGCTGAACATGCTCTATATCTTGACTGAGGTGGTTATTATATGGTTGTTACATGTTACACTCAGCAAAGTCACCAACCTGAGCGCGTAAAGTGTGAATTTTATTGTGTATACATTAATCCTCAATAAGTTATATTTTAAAATATGCTGTTAAAATATCTGAATCATGTCAATACTAACAAAATAAACAGGAAATAAAACTCTTTTAAATAGAATGCCAACTAATAAATGTGGAAGACATTACAGAAACATAAAGTCATCATTTTACAACCACTAGCAAATTGATTCAGACAAGTATCATCAAAGGAGAGAAAAATGGTGGACAGGCAACTCCAAGTTCTCATCCTCCCATAGAAGCATACAAAAACATGCAAAGGCCGGCCGTGGTAGCTCACGCCTGTAATCCCAGCACTTTGGGAGGCCGAGGTGGGGCGGATTACCTGATCTCAGGAGTTCGCCACCAGACTGGGCAGCACGATGAAGCCCTGTCTCTACTAAAATACAAAAAATTAGCCAGGCATGGCAGCGTGCACCTGTAGTCCCAGCTACGTGGGAGGCTGAGGCAGGGGAATTGCTGGAACTCGGGAGGCAGAGGTTGCAGTGAGCCAAGATTGTGCCACTGCACTCCAGCCTGGAGCAAGACTCCATCTCAAAAAAAAAAAAGTTTCCCCTTTAATAGTTTGAACATCTTGCTATAGTGCGTTTGATTTTAGTGTGAACATGGTTTTTGGTACAACATGGCTCCTAAATTATATTTTGCATATGGATGGTATCCTGGGTACTCTGCGTCACTGCCTTCGTAGTCTCATACAGACTTGGATGTGAAGCTGTATATATGTACTTCACAGCGGAGACAGGGTTTTTCACGAGTAGTTCTGATTATGTCTGATACTCTTTTTACTTCAGATACGAATCCACCTCACGTTCTCTCAGCTCAGTAAGTTGAGGCTTCAGTTATATTCCAGTCAAACTAGAGACCACCACCTGTGGCTGGTCCTGCACACATCCCTCTTCTGACTTCCCTGTTTGTTTTTCCGGTTTGGATTGATTCTGAATTCCTAAGGACAGGGGCCATATTTATCTTATGCATAAGACATTGAGGGCACTTAGTAGTTGCTCAACAAATATTTGTCAAATATTGATAACAGCAATCATATTTACTTTATAATCACTTAATTCTCATATCAACTCTGAGTAGTTGTTACCATATTTCATCAATTCTGAAGTGATTTTTTTTCTTATTATAATGGCTTTGAATTAGGGATACATTTTATAACTAATGACATCTTACAACTAACATCATTTTTTTCTTAGTGGTAATGGAATAATGGTTCATCTTGTAATCGATGGTGTCGTAGATTCGGTGAAATACGGTGTTATTCCCATTTTATAGATCAGGAAACTGGGACACAAAGAGGCAAAGTGATTTGCCTCAGTCCACACTGCTAGAAAGTGCTGGAGCTGTGGGTGAAGGCTTGGCTTCTGATTTGAGGGTCTTCCCCTTCACCATTACCTCCCTGCCTCCCTATGCCTTTGAGCCAGCCCACCTGTCTCAGTCTCGTCCACCTTCCATGTCTAGCTTAGACTTCACCTGCCCCACTAGCCATTCTCGTCCCGTGCTCTTCAGCCAGTCAGCTATCATTTCTTCTCTCCTCCCTTGAAACCCATAACATTTCTTTATGATACCTATTTTACGTGGTTTTGTGTTTTTATTTAATGGATTTGCCTTTTCCAAGGTATTCAGACTTCAAATCAGCTTGTAAGGTAGAAATCATACATGCTCAAAACTACCCATGCATACATTTTAGGAAGGAAGACTGGTTAGGTTTGGGTTTGCAGTTCAGTACACTCAGTTTTTTCTTCTACATTAGGCAAATCACTATTTTGGCATCAGATCAGCCCCAGATCATTAGTTACCAGATCAGTAGTTATTTCAGCACCAAATCAGGATCATATGAGATAGTCGCTTGTGTTTTGGGGCCATGTTATAGGAAAAATGCTAATCTTCAACACTGGGCAAGCTTGTGAAGTGTAACAAGGTACCCTCTAGGAGACACACAGAAACTGAGGTAGACTGCAGGAGACACCTCTTCTGCTTAGAAAGTGCTGCCACACTGTATACTTCCCACTCTGGGGCTCAGCCTGAGTGGCCATAGGTGGCAGCCCTGTAGCAGGCATGTTGAGCTCCTTTCCAAGGCATTGACTCATTGAGAGGAATAGCAGTTGTTCTCCATTTCAAAGCTTAAAGAAAACTGGTTTTATTTTAACAGCTTTATTAAGATATAATTCACTGACCATGTAGTTCTCTCATTCAAAGTGTTTAACTCAATTATTTTTAGTATATTCATAGAATTGTACAACCATCACCACAATCGGTTTTAGAACTTTTTGTCACTCCCAAAAGAAACTCTATCCCATTAGCAGTCACTCCCTATTTCCCACGACCCTTAGTCTCAGGCAGCACCTAGTCAACTTATCTCTATGGATTTTTGTGATTCTGAACATGCCATATAAATGGAATCATAGAATATGTGATCTTTGTGACTAGCTTCTCATTTAGCTTAACGTGTTCAAGATTCATCTATGCTGTAACATGTATTAGTACTTCATAGCCTTCTATTGCCAATATTCCATTGTATGGATATATCACATTTTATATATCCATTAATCTGTTCATGCATATTTGGACTGTTACCACTTTTTTGGCTACTGTGAATAGTGCTACTATAAATATTCGCCTACAAGTTTTTCTGTGGACGTTTTTATTTCTCTTGGTTATAGATTTGCAGCGGAATGGTTGGATCAAATAGTAACTCTGTGTTTAACTTTCTGAAGAATGTTCAGACGGTTTTCCAAAGTGGCCTGTACCATTTTACATTCACACTAGCAATGTATGAGGTTCCAGTTTCTCCACATCTTCACCAACACATGTCGTTTTGAGTACAGGCATCCTAGTGGGCGTGACATGGTATCTCATGTGGTTATGATTTGCATTTTCATAATGACTAATGATGTTGAATATCTTTTCATGTGTTTACTGGCCATTTCTTTTTTGGAGAAATGTCTATTCAGATCCTTTGTCCATTTTTAATTGGGTTATTTGTCTTTTTGCTGTTGAGCTGAAGGAGGTTTTTTTTAAAAATATATATATTCTGGATAGTAATCCTTTGATATACATGATTTACAAAAATCTTCTCAGGTTTCATGGATTTTTTTTTTCATTTACTTGATAATGTCCTTTGAAACACAAAAGCTTTCAGTGTTTTTTTCCACCTGGGAAAAACTTCACTGCACTCCACCTGGGCAACAGGTCTAGGTGGAGCGCAGTGGTGTGATCATAGCTCACTGCATGTAGCCTTGAACTCCTGGGCTCAACCAGTCCTCCCACCTCAGTCTCCTGAGTAGCTGGAACTACAGACATGTGCCACCATGCCTGGCGTGGCCAAGACAGACATTCCCGCATTGAGGTCTAAGATCAGCAGGGCCATTTCTAGCACAAGAGCTGGAAGCAGTAGCTCTCTGATTTGGCCTGAGGCAGTGGTAGCGTTGAAGTGGCAGTACTCATTCTTGCCCAGTTTCATGAAGTAGAACTAGATCCTTGAAGATTTTTTCTTTAAGGGATTTTCCCCTGGAAGTGCATCCTCTAGGAGAACACTTAGTTGCAATCTGCTTGTTAGAAGACAGAGATGCCTCTGCTAACCTCGTGCCTTGTGTGCAGTCCTGGAGTCTGAACGAGCAGCTGAGCATCAGCCGAGGGGTCAGAACTGGAGCAAGGGCTGCCTTGAGTCTGTAGAAAGATGCTGATCTGGAGAAGATGCTGTTGGCAGCCCTGCTTTCAGAGCCAGATGCCAGTGTCCTGTACCCATGCTGAGAGGCCTGCGTTCTCCTGGTACCCCACCCATTTCATCCATCTGCCTTTCATTCCTGCTCTTTCCTCCTTCTCTATCCTTGTCTCTCTCAACTTTGTTTTCCCACTCTCTCTTTCTAGCCTCTTGGAGCTGAGATCCAGAGGCCCAAAGTCTTTTTCTTTTCTTACAGCAAACAGTATTAGGAAGCCCTTGTCTTTGCCAGCAGTGAAGGGGAAAAGCCGTTGCTTAGAGGGTGGAGATTAGGGGAGGGTCTGGGAGTGTCACAGGAGAAATGAGAAACAGATGTAAAATCTGTGGCTGAGCCCAGTCAGAAGAGTTGGCGGGTGGGGGAGAGGGAAAAGAAGCCTGGAATTTGGTGGTGATAGTTATTCGTGTGTTTAATACTTTTGTGGCTTTACGGGTGTTCATGAGCAAACGGCTCCCAGCAAGGCAGTGAACAACAAGCCGATGATTAATTGCCCTTTTTAAATTGTAATTATGTCACTCACCAGAACCCGTGAACATTAATTCTCAATTTACAGAGTGAGTAATTGAATAATGAAGGGGCTGCCTGTTTGTTGCGCTCTGTTCTTACTCTTGCATTTCTATAGTGCCAGGCCCTTCTGTTTCTCCTAGTCTTTGGATGATGCCCACTTCCCTGTTGGTTTTAGTGCCTCTTCTGGCCTCTGACTACAAGCTGTTTGACATTACATTTCATTGATGGTGAGTGATGCCCAGGCCCATGTCATATGCTCTAGAGAAAGGGAGTCCAGCCGTTTCTGATTCCAATCTGATGCTGCCTTTCATTAAATTTCTTCAAGGAAAGCCTGTTCCACCTAACTCAAGCAAAATAATGTGAATTTACTACAAGGATACAGGGAAGCTCACAGAAGCAAAGGGAAAGTTGAAGAAGCAGGCCTTAGAAGAAGAGAGCTAGACCCAGGGTCCGGCGTAGGGGCACCAGTAGACAGGTCCTCCCTGCAGGCGCCACTCTAAAGCGAATCAGCTCCAGCATTTCCAGTCTGCCATTTCACACTTGATTGCTTCATTCCTGAGCAAGCCACACCCTTGGCAGTGGAGGGTGGAGCACTCTGACTGTCTTGCCCGGAATCAGGAATGCACACATTGTGGGAGGGAACAGTCATTCCTCCCCACATTGCCAAAACACACATAATCAACAGGCTTTTACCAGAAGGGGGAACGGTTGCTGGGCAGGCGGATGATTTTTGTATATGGCGTAAGGTAGGGGCTCAGTATCAATCTTCTGGATATGGCGGGTCAGTTAGTCCAGCACCATTTATTGAATAGGGAGTCATTTCCCCATTGATTAACTATGGTCACCATTCTGTACATTAGATGTCCACAACTAAATTCATCTTACATGTGAAAGTTTGTACTCTTTGACCTACCTCTCCCCTCTTCCCTACCCCATAGCCTCTGGCAACCACCATTCCACTTTGTTTCTCTAAGTTCTGCATGTAAGTAAAATCATGTAATATTTATCTTTCTGTGACTGGCTCATTTCGCTTAGCATAATGTCATATGATCATCTCAATTACTGCAGAAAGCATTTGACAAACCTCAGCGTCCTTTCATGATAAAAATTGTCAGCGTTAGGTATAGAAGGAATGCACCTCAGTGTACAAAAGCTACATATGACAAGCCCACAGCTAATGTTATGCTGAATGGTGAAAGACTGAAAGCTTTTTCTGTAAGATCAGAAACAAGGGTGCCCACTTCTGTTTAACATAGTGCTTAGCCAGAGTACTTAGGCAAGAAAATGAAATAAAACACATCCAAATCGAAAAGGAAGAAGTTAAATTGAAAGGAAGAACTCTATTTGCAGATGAAGTGGTCTTATATATAGAAGTTCCTAAAAACTTCACCAAAAAACTGCTGGAAGTGTAAAGTTGCAGGATACAATATCAACATAGAAATATCAATTGCATTTCTATATACTAATAATGAACTATCTGAAAAAGAAATTAAGAAAACAATTCCATTTATATAGCATTAGCTTTAGGTTTTGAGGTGTTTTTGCTTTAGTGAGGCTACTTGGTTTGGAGCCTCAGAGGCCTTTTTGATCAGCAGCTGTGATCTGTAAGGTGGAGGGCTGTGTGAGAGGTGCAGGCTGGGGCCATGATCATGCCATTTTAGGTGGTGGCAGGGGTCGTCTGGTACACACTGGGATTAAACTCATGAGATTTTCCTTGTTAAGGAACTTAGATCAGAAAGAGATAAGTAATTCAATACTTTTGGGGAGGGTAACAGGGCACTCATATAAATAGGGGAGAATCTGTTTGAACCTTCCTTTGTATCACTGCTGTACTCATTTTTCTGTTGACCTCTCCTGGGAGACACTATGCCTTATACATGGAGAACTCTTGACAGCTGCCTGCAGGTAGCTTTCTGTGATAGTCAGTGGATGTGCTTGCCACAAATAAGATGGACAGGAATCTGTTTCACACCCCTCACTGCCTCATGGTTTTCTTCTCTTCAGTGGTGCCCATCTTTATTCTCCATAAGAAACCCAGGCTTCTCCTGTCAAGATCTTGAACAACAAAAGTTCTCCCTGACCACAATTCCACTGTTTTGTTCTTCCTGCTCCCTTTCCTGTTGAGCTTTCTCTTTCCTTTCAATGCATTCTCAGAACTTCCCTGTTCTCTCAGCCCAGCAGCCTCTTCCTATTTCCTTTGTCTTCCTACCCAGGGCAGACCCCCTTGTCAGCCATTGTGGATTTCACTCTCCTCCTGCTAGCACTCATTATACATAATATCTGCCCCCCACTGCCTTGCTGATGCTTTCTGCCCCCAAACCGTGGAGTGTGGCTGGAGAAAGCTTTGGTGCTCATTTGTAGACTACCTGGTGTACTCCACACAGAACTGCCCAGCCTTGGTGCTGCTCAGCAACAGCACCGTCCCACCCTCACTCATGCCCCATTGAATTTTCCCACAGAAACTTTTGACACTACCCAGGCATCCCCCAGTGTCAGCAGATACCGCTGCCTCTTAGTTCATGAAAGAAAAAAGGGGCCAAATAATCTGACCCCTCCTCTCCCAGTTTCACCCTTTCACATTAGTGCCTGTCTCTTCACTCACTATTTTCCTTTCACTTGTGATCTTCACTGGATTTTGAGAGGCTTTTTTGGACTTTATGTATTTGTTGTCGTTCCTTTTGCTTGTATTTTTCATTTTCCCCTCCCTATTGATTCCTTTTCCTTAGCTTATATATTTTCCCAGGATTCCCAAAGCACTTTATGTATTTTATTTTTTCACCTGCTTCTAGTGGTTTAGAAGCTGTCTATTAACTCCTTGTGATTATACTTTTATATTTACAAAAACGTTTAATTCCCATGTTCCCTTCACCCAGTTTTTCTCCAGTGATGTCATCTTGCACAATTTGCACAGCCAGTACAGAGTTTCTCAGCCTCAGCACTGTTGACATTTTGGTCTGGATGCTTCCTTGTTTTGTGGCTGGCGGGTGGTAACTGTCCTATGCATTACAGAAAGTTTAACAGCATCCCTGACCTCTACTCACTAGATGCCAATAACACTCTTAGGTGTGCCCACCAAACAATCTCCAGGTGTTTCCAAATCTCCCGTGGGCAGCAAAATCACCCTAGTTGGAAACTACTTACTCTGTGCTAGTTTTCTATTACTGCGGTAACAAATTACCTGTTATTGGCTTAAAATATACGAACTTTTTATCTTCTAACTCTCAGAAGCCTGACAGTCACTCTAGCTCCCATAGGCAAGGAAGGGCAAACACAATGGTGTGAATACCAGAAGGGAATCTTTGGGAGCTGCTTGCCACAAATGCTGTAAATTTCTCTCTGAGCTATGCTTTAGCTACAGGTCATAGTTTTTTTGTTTTGTTTTGTTTTTTTAATCGTAAAATTTACGTAATATAAAATTAACCATCCTAAACATTTTAAAGTCTAAATTAACTAGCATTAAGTACACTCACCATGTTTTATAGCTGTATCACCATGCATTTCCAGATTTTTTTTATCATTCCAAACAGAAACTCTGCATCCATTAAATAATAACTGTCCCCAGTTAAATAAGAAATGTCCCCATTTTTCATTCCCCCAGCCCCTCGTAACTTATACTTTGTTTCTTTTTCTTTTTTTTCTTTTTTTGAAATGGAGTTTTACTCTTTTTGCCCAGGCTGGAGTGCAATGGCACAGTCTTGACTCACTGCAACCTCTGCCTCCTAGGTTCAAGTGATTCTCCTGCCTTAGCCTCCCAAGTAGCTGGGATTACAGGTATGCACCACCACACCCAGCTAACTTTTTGTATTTTTAGTAGAGATGAAGTTTCACCATGTTGGCTAGGCTGGTCTCCAACTCCTGACCTCAGGTGATCCACCTGCCTCGGCCTCCCAGAGTGCTGGGATTACAGGCATGAGCCACCATGCCTGGCCTCTACTTTCTGTTTCCATATTCTAGGTACTTCATATACGTAGAATTATATAGTATTTGTCCATCTTTGGCTTATTTCAGTAAGTATAATGTTTTGAGGGTTCATCCATGTTAAAACATGTATCAGAACTTCCTTCATTTTGAAGACTGAGTAATATTCCATTGTATGTATATACCAGTTTGTTTATCCATTATTTGTTGATGGACACTTTGGTTGCTCCTACCTTTCGGCTATTGTGAATAATGCTGCTATGAATGTTGGTGTACAAATATCTGTTTGAGTTCCTGCTTTCAGTTGAGTACATCCATAGAAGTCGATTATATGGTAGTCCTGTATTTAAGCTTTTGAGAAAACAACAAACTGTTTTCCATAGCACTGCACCATTTTATATTTCTACCAGCCATGCACCGGGGTGCCAGTTTCTCCGTGAAGCCAACAGACTTTTGATGTGTTGTTATTTTATTTTCATTCAGTTCAGTATTAAAATACATCTTTAGCATTTTTCTTGAGACCTCCTCTTTGACCCACGGTTTACTTAGAACTGTATTGTTTAATTTTCCAGTTTCTGTAGAGCTCCCCTGTTATTTTTCTTTTGATTTTTAATACTTTATGGTCTGATAATATATTTTACATCACTTTAATTAATTTGAATTTTTAACGTTCATTTTATGAGCTAGGAGATGGTTTGTCTTGGTGAATGCTTCATGTATGTTTGAAAATAATGTTTATTCTGTTGTTAAGTGAAGTGTTCTGTAAATGTCAGATTCAATTTTTTGTAATTGTTGTTCAGTTCTTCTATATTCTTGCTAATTTTCTGTCTAGTGGCTGTATCAATTTCTGAGAGAGTTGTGTTGAAGCCCTCAACTATAACTGTAGATTTGCCCACTTCTCTCTTCAGTTGCATTACATTTGTTCTGTATATTTTGAAGCTCAGTTGTTTGGTGCATTCATATTAAGTTTGTTATGTCTTTGCAATGAATTGACCCTTTTATCATTATGTAAAGTTTCACTTTTTTCTCTGGTAATGTTCTTTGCTCTAAAATGTCTTTGTTTGGTATTAATTTGGCCCATCCAAATTTCTTTTCATTAGTATTTGCATAGTATATCTTTTTCATACTTTATTCTACCTACATAAATTTGCTTGCTAGCATGTAATTGGGTCTTTTTAAAAGAATCCATTCTAACAGTCTCTTCTTTTCATTGGTATGTTTATGCCACTTACATTAATGTAATTAATGATATGTTAGGATTCAAGTTTGCCATTTTACTTTTTGTCTTCTGTATGCTTCCGTTTTTAATTCCTTTGTTTCTCCTTTCCTGTCTTCCTGTGGGTTACTTGAACATTTTGTAGTATTTTGTTTTAATTAATCAAAAGTGTTTTGAAATACTCTCTTTGCTTTGTTTTGTAGTGGTTGCTCTATGGATTATAATATACCTACTTATCACAGTCTACTGTATCAACATTTTACCACTCCAAGTGGAATATAGAAACCTTACCACCATTTACATCCCTTTACCCTCCTCCCTTAATGATATGGGGATGTCTTAAATATTACCTATGTGTATATTGAGAACCACATCAGACAGTGTCACAAATTTTTACATTCAAATGTCAAACATACGTTTTAAAACTCAAGAGAAGCATTGTTTGTTCTATTTACACTTTGCATTGTTCTTTCTTCATTCCAAACATGTTCCAAGATTTTTCATTCATGTGTCCCTCCCTCCCCTTTTCCTTTTTAAAAATTATTTCTTTCTATCTGAAGAACTTCTTTTAAAATTAGAGCAGGTCTTCTGGGAACAGATAGATTTCTTTCATTTTCCTTCACTAAGTCTTTAGTTTCTTTCTGATCCCTGAAAGATACTTTTACCAGACACAGACTGGTGGGTTAACAATTGCTTTCCTTCAGATTGTGAAAAATATTTTGCCACTTTCTTCTGGCCTCCATGGTTTCTCTTGAGAAATTCACTATCATTTGCATCATTCTCCCACAGGTAATATGTCATTCATCTCTTGTACTTTCAAGATATTTTCTTTGTATTCTTCAAAAATTTGTTTATGATTTATTTGTCTGTGAGTAGATGTCTTTGGATTTATTCTGTGTGGGGTTTGCCCAGCTTCTTGACTCTACAGGGTTTTCTTTCATGAGCTTTGAGAAAGTTTCAATCATTATTTCTGCAAGTATTTTTTCTGTATCCTACTTTTCTCTTTTCCTAGGACTATAATGGTTCTTTGCATTTTGTGTTTTTTCCCCATATTTTTGTTCCAAACAATTTTTAGAAGTATAGTTTATACATATACATATGTTTATGTCTATTACATTTATTTGTGTAAGTTTATATTATCCATTGAATAAATACTTCCAGTTTTATATCTCTATTTCTTATTTTTTCAATTGGGCTAATTTCCTATTTTGCTTGAGCATTTTCTCCAGTAATCCTTTCAGAAAAAGTTTGAATATTGTAAACTTTATTTTTTCACATCTAAAAATGTCTTTCATTTTCCAGCTGGTATATAAAACTTCTAGGACTTCTAGGGCAAAATAATTTTAACTTGGTACTTTGAAAATATTCTTCTACTGTTTTCTGGTATCTGGTATTGCTGACTCTTTCCCCTTTCTGCTATTGTTGGAATTCTCATAATGGTATTGTATTAGTTGTGTTCACTCCTGGTGTCCCTGCTACAGTGTCTTGAAATCAGTGACAGTGTCTACCGTCCTTTATAGATGCAGTCCGTAGGACAATGCTCAGTAAACTATATGAGCAAACATTTGTTACCTTGGATTGAAATGTGGGAAACTGAGCTATATCTGGAGAGGCACATCAGCGGATAGATTTGGTCCTCTGGTCTTGCATATTATTGATACTATTTTTTTTTTTTTGAGTGAAAATATTCTCCTAGTCATTTTTAGCTACAGAGAGGTGTGCCTCTCCTGAGGGGGCTGCAGGTTGCAGTGTTGTGAGAGTGGGGGTGTGTAGTTCACCCTGCGAACATGTCTGGGCTTGTTGCTGGGGCTGGCCATCACAGCAGATAGCTGCGCCTGTCTCCTGCCCACCAGGAGCTCATGCTCTGGTAGAGACATGCAGACAGGTTGCTGAAGCACAGAAGGGCCTCAGTGTGAATCCCAGTTCTGTCATTTATAAGGTGTTTTCCCTAAAACAGGGTATTTATTCTGTTTTTACCTCAGCTTTCTCTTGCATGAAATGAGTTTAGCGATTTCCATCTTGCTTGTATGGAAAGCATTAAATAAGAAGGCATATATAAAGCACTTGGCATATAATTGGCATTCAGTGAATTTTAGTTCTTTTTCTTTTTCTTTTGAACTCATTTGTTAGGAAGCTGGAGAGTTTTTCTTTCTGGCTGAGTTAAGAATTGGGCATAGTAAATGTGTTCATCTCCTCAGAATGTTTTCCAGGATAATGTAACTTAGAAGCAGAAGATACTGGTTAATTCTTGAAGATCCTGCTCAAACCTAGAATTCTAGGATTTTAACATTTTATGTTTGGTTTGGCTTTTTGGAAAGGAGAGTTCTTTTTCAGTCTCTAGGTTTTCTAGGTTGGTGTCATACTATGTTGGCAAGGTAACTCGTGTCCCTTGAAAGCTAAATAATGATACTCAGCATTACTTGGTGAATAGAAAAATCAGTCCAAGGTTTTTCATTACACCCTGCACTTCTTTCCTGACCTGCAGGCCCCGCTTCTCCATCACCCAGAGAGAACATTCTTTTTTTTTTTAATTGGTCTGTAGTTTTTTATTATTATTAATTTTTTTATTGCATTTTATGTTTTGGTGTACATATGAAGAACATGCAAGATTGTTGCATAGGTACACACATGGCAGTGTGATTTGCTGCCTTCCTCCCCATCACCTATATCTGGCATTTCTCCCACGCTATCTCTCCCCAACTCCCCACCCCCCGCTGTCCCTCCCCTATTTCCCCCGACAGACCCCAGTGTGTGATGCTCTCCTCCCTGCGTCCATATGTTCTCATTGTTCAACACCCACCTATGAGTGAGAACATGCGGTGTTTGATTTTCTGTTCTTGTGTCAGTTTGCTGAGAATGATGGTTTCCAGGTTCATCTATGTCCCTACAAAGGACACGAACTCATCGTTTTTGATGGCTGCATAGTATTCCATGGTGTATGTGTGCCACATTTTCCCTGTTCAGTCTATCATTGATGGGCATTTGGGTTGGTTCCAGGTTTTTGCTATTGTAATCTGTGCTGCAATGAACATTCATGTGCATGTGTCCCTGTAGTAGAACGATATATAATCCTTTGGATATATACCCAGTAATGGGATTGCTGGGTGAAATGGAATTTCTATTTCTAGGTCCTTGAGGAGTCGCCACACTGTCTTCCAGAATGGTTGAACTAATTTACACTCCCACCAACAGTGTAAAAGTGTTCCTATTTCTCCACATCCTCTCCAGCATCTGTTGTCTCGAGATTTTTTAATGATCACCATTCTAACTGGCATGAGATGGTATCTCAATGTAGTTTTGATTTGCATTTCTCTAATGACCAGTGATGATGAGCATTTTTTTCATATGTTTGTTGGCCTCATGTGTGTCTTCCTTTGTAAAGTATCTAGAGAACATTCTTGAGAGAAGCCAGGATGGTTTACTTACCCTTCTGCTGAGGCTCTCCATTTATGTTAGAGGTGCCTTCTTGCTTTGGGCAAGGAGAACGGGTATGTATTGGAGGTAAGAGCTCAGGTGATAGCTCATAGTCGGTTTCATTGGTGGAGTTTGCAGGAAGGGTGGTGACTTCGTCTCTTCCCTGGTTTTTGTCTACAGGTGGCACTCTTACTGGCTACTGAAGTGAATATTCTTGACCAGGTGTGGTGGCTCATGCCTGTAATCCCAGCACTTTGGGAGATTGAGGAGGAAGGGTTGCTTGAGCCCAGAAATTAGGACCAGCCTGGGCAACATAGTGAGACCCCCATCTCTACAAAACTATAAAAACAAAATTGGCTGGATGTGGTGGTGCATGCCTGTGGTCCCATCTCCTCAGGAGGCTGAGGGGGGAGGATGGCTTGAGGCTGAGAGCTCCAAGTCTTCAGTGAGCCAAGATCATGCCACTGCAGCCTGAGCAACAGAGGGAGAGACCCTGTCAATCAATTAGTAATTCAAATCAGTGAAATCAATCAATCAAATGAAGGCTCTCCCCTCCCCCCCCCACATCCAGCTCCCCTCCCCCAGGATTTCCTGCTCACCTCTCCTCCACTCTCTCACTCCCTTAGAGTAGTTTCCAATGGAGTGCTTTGTCATTTCTTGGGGGAACCTTTATTCTTATAACTTAGGTGATTCTTCCAAGAGAAAGATTTAAATCTCTGAGAATCGTCATCCTCGTCCACACCATGGAGTATCGGTGTACAATGGCTCCTAAGGCTGTACAGCTGGCCCAGATATGCCCCAGGGAAGGCCTCTGTCAGCATTGTGCTCCTGGGGTTAGGAATGTGTCTGATTTGAGCAATGAAAATATCAGAGTCCTTCTGTTAGTGGGCCATGGAGATGGCGCCCTGGAGAGGGTTTCTGTGTGGGGATCGACTCCACCACACATGTATTGGGAGGATTTTTATTTAGGCCCACTCTAAGCCTCTCTGTCCGAACTCCAGCTTCCTTGCCCTCCACTCTATCTCCACAGTCTTCACAGCAGCCCTTAGATGTCCGGGGAGGAGTGGGGCAGCTTTGGGTGCAGGGCCAGGAGTCCTTGGGTAAACTCTGCCAGGGAAGCTTTAGGACAGCTGGCGCTCCCAGTGGCTTTTCTACCCCTGTCTTTTTTATATTCCCTGCCTGAGGCTTAGTGTTTATCAGAGGCTTAAATGGATGAACTGCATCTGGGCTTCTTACCCCTGGAGGTGGAAGAGTGAGGAGTGGTGCCTCTGCCTCTGGGCCTTTCGTACTGTGTCTCTCTCTGCAGGGGCATGCAGGAGAGGGGCTATCTGAGGCTCTCTATCCTGGCGAGCAGGGAGAGAGTGTCTCCACCTGGGCACGTGGAAGCATTCTGTTGCTGCTTTAGTGGGGGAAACCTCATGTTCTTTTTTTCTTCTGCCATGAGTGCTGAGGAGAGATGGTGAGGATTGTTGAAAGACCACATAAATGGACCTGCCTAAGATGAGGGAGCAGGGCAGGCAACTAGACCTCCCATATTTGACGTTTAGCTTCCCAGGAAGTCCTTTTCCTAAAAATACTGAAAAGACCTTGAGTCTGTAATTTGAGGTAATCTCCAGATTTGTCTGTTTGTAGTTGATTGTTCCTACTTACTTGTAGATGGAAAATGTGGTGTGCCAAGTGTGAGCTGAGGCCCTGAGTCTACCGTGGGGACTTCAAGGACATTTTTACTGCCTATCATGGGACCTTATTTTTTTCTAATGTAATTTTTTAATAGTGGTGACACATGCTTGAAAAAGTTAATCCATATTTGTTAAAAACTTTAAAATTCCCCCGAAGTGTCTAGAAGAAAAAGTAAAAGTCAGCCTCCCTCTCCTTGCCCCCGGGGCCACTCCCAGGATCACTGTGGAGGAAGGTCAGTGGGAATCCTTCTGCACTTGTTTCTAACACACGTGCTCCCGCAGTCCCTGACCCAAGCTCTGCCACTCAGGCCTCCCTGCCCCCTGATGTGGTGTGACTATGTGAGAAGGCAGCTCTGCCACTCAGGCCTCCCTGCCCCCTGATGTGGTGTGACTATGTGAGAAGGCAGCTCTGCCACTCAGGCCTCCCTGCCCCCTGATGTGGTGTGACTATGTGAGAAGGCAGCTCTGCCACTCAGGCCTCCCTGCCCCCTGATGTGCTTTGGCTATGTGACAAGGAAGCGGGAGAAGAGTAACAGGGTGCCCCCGTGCTAGTCTGGCTCCAGTCATCCTTGTTGAGGGGAGGGTTGGAGAGTTGATGAATGATCTCCCCTGACTGTGCTTTTTCCTTCCCAGGCCTTGTGCTGTATGTGCTACACCAGATTCCCTCTCGGTCTTTTTAAAAAGCCTGTACTTTTTGCTTCACAGTTTGAATCACGGAATTATAACGGAGGGGTGGCAGGAGGGAAACCAAGTGGTACGCTGGAGGTTCCTTGAGGGGGACCAGTGCAACAGGGTGACAAGGGACATGGGCCACTCGGGCTTCCAGGGCCAGGGCGCATGCTGAGTAGTGAGGTCCCCGCTTCATCTCCAAAGGCAAGTTAAACAGAACTTTTGAATGTTGGTTCTTGGAGTGGCTTTTATTCTTTAACCATCTACTTAGAGATGGAGTAGGAGACCCCCAAGCCTGCTAAAACCTTGCTGTTCTTCAAACAACAAAAGCGGTTTCATCAGAGGATTTTTGCTTTCTGGGATCTGTGTTGTCAGCCCACCTCCCTTGCTTTCAGGATGGGCCACAGTTTGATCTGGAAACTAAATGTGCCCTTTTCAGTGGATATGGTTCTCTTTTCCCTGCTGTTTTTCCTTTGTGGCAGGCCACAGTCACAGTGCGAGCATTCTCTCAGCTCCCCGACGGCAACTCGCTCTATTATAGCAGGGTGCCCCCGCTCTGTCTGGCCGTGGAGCTGCTCCAGGACCCTTCCTGCCAGCCTGTGGGCTCCTTAAAGCAGCGGCTGGGCCTGAGCCACCTTCTTATCCTCATGGACTCTTCTGGTCAGAGAGGACCTTTGATGGTCACAGATTGCAGCTGCCTAGTCACCAAGAGCAGATGTTGGTTGAAATTCGCAGGAGTTGGAGCTCAGCCTGTCTTGCCTCTCACTCTATGTGGGCTTCAGTGCCTTATTCATCCAGACTAAAAAGATTGGTAGTTGCTGAACATTCCAAGGCCTTTTGTGCCTTGGTCGGTTGCTCTTGTATCCTGGAATATTCCATTTTTCTCTCTTCCCCATGTTAACAGGAAAAGTTCCAGGATTGACTTAAATGTACCCTCCTTCAAGAAGCTGTCTATGCCCTCTGATGCTGGCGAGGTGTTCCCTTGCATGGACCCCCATGACTCCTGGACTTTTGCATTACCGGACTTGACCCTTTGTTAACATTGCAGTTTCTTTCCCATTTCCTGGAGTGCAACTTTCTTAAAGGCAAGGTCTGTATTTTTGTCCTCTCAGAATCTCCAGCATTTAGCCAAGAACTTGGTGGGGACTGAAAAATAAAAGGTGTCGAACGAATGAAGGAATCTTGTCTCTAGCTGTACTTAACAGATAGGTACCGGCACTATGAGCTGAAAAATGTACTTGCAAGAAACAGTTTTGTAGAAAGCCAAGGAGAAACCCAGAGGGAGTGCTTATTAGATGAGAACGGCTAGGACAGGACCTCAAGATGCCTTGACAAACTACTGATGTATTTATTCAACACCCTTCTCATAAAATGTATTCGTTTCTTAGTGGTCTAGTCATATTTATTTTCAGAGTACTCCTGTGACAAAACGTGGATCCATCTTACTTTAGAAAACTGAAATAGGCAGATGTTGAACAATGAGAACACCTGAACACAGGGATGGGAACATCACGCACTGCAGTCAGTTGCAGGGGGCTAGGGGAGGGACAGTGGGCAGTCGGGTGGGGGGGAAGATAATGTGGGGAAAATACCAGATATGCAACAATCCTGCCAGATCTGCACATGTACCCCAGAACCTAAAGTACAATAAAAAATTTTTATATATATATAAATATATATAACATAAGTGCACTTATGAACTTAATAAAAGTGATTTTCTTATAAAAAAAAAAAAAAGAAGAAGAAAAGAAAACTGAAACAGGGCATGAAGAGATGGCTGTCCAAGTGGTCTTTGTGTCAGGGCCAGAACTAGGGATGAGCCAGCTTGTCCTGACTCTGGAATCAGAGATTCTCAGAGCTCATGTTGCCCCATGTTCCTGGGTACCTCTCGTGTACCCCATTGACAGTGTCACAGCATAGCTACAGTCCGCTTGGGGGGATTCCTGATCTCTTCACCTGGTGTCCTTTTTTCTCCTGGGTTGGGGTTAGGGGAGAAAGTCGAACATAACAGCAAAAAGAAGAAAGAACCACCCAGAATACCATGGCCTAGAGAAAAGAAGGCTGCACCATCTTGGTCTCTGTCCTTCTAATAATACTAGAGTTTTGGGTCTCAGTTCATATGTTGTTTTGTAAACAGTCTTTTTCATTTAGCAAAACATTGTGGATATTTTTCATGTCCATAAATACAGGTCTCCCCATCATTTTTCAAGTTTGTATAGTATTTCATAATGGGTATGCATAATTTATTTAACCGGTTATCTATTATTATATACTTAACTTATTTCCTGTTTTTAATGTTAAAGTCAGCACTGTGCCAAATATACATCTTTCCTTCCTTTGTTCATTATTTTCTTAAGGTTAAATTTTTAGAAATTTAGTCAAATCATATACACATTTAAAGTTAGTCAAATCATGTGCACATTTAAAATTGTGATATATATTATCAGATTAGTCTCTAGGAAAGATGAAACTCAGTGACTATAAGGATGTGAGACTTGAGGGCATCTGGGTTGTGTGCTGTAGAAGGCATATTGAACATACCATTTACCTTGCTCCATCCCCAAGCCCAATTAAAAGGAGAGTAAAGACATGGGGAGATCAAGACGATGGCAGCAAAACTGTGATAGCTGGAAAAGAGATGGATGGTTGGTGGGTAATTGAGAAATCCAGAGACAGCTGGAACTTGGGCCTGCAGTGAAGAATCACAGAAGCAGTTGGGCCACACACCAGGGTGCCCCCAAAGAGCTCCACAATTGAAGGGACAAGGCACCCCTGAAAGTGGGGTTAGGTGGAGTAGAGGAAGAAAAGATTAGGTTAAAGTCTGTGTAAGATACAGTGAGATCCCCTCTCTACTTGTGTAATGTGGTAGTTTTATCTCCTCTCCCGCCAGCACACCAGTGGTTTATCCTCCAGGTTATCCCCCTGTGAGGATAAATGGAAGGACTTTGGATGCTGGCACAGTAGGCATCACAGAAAAAAGGAGCATCATACTCAAGACAGGCTGAGACCTTCCCACCCTGCCCAAGAGTTCTTCCCCACTAGACTCCAAGGACATCGGCTTTTAACTTACCCCCAACAGGAGATTAAAAGATTACTTCATGAGAGATTAGACAGCCCAAGTGAAAAGCCCCATAAACATGGAAATGTGGAAGTTCTTCAGTATAGTGTTCGGACCAGATCACCCTACCAATTGACAAATCAGTCTCATAGAGACAGACCTTGCAATCAGTTTGTTATTGCATCATTCTTGACTATAAGGAGATGACTCCGTCAAGAGACATTTGATAACTTCCTCTAACGTGACCAAAATAAAAACCAATATAAATGTGAAACCAAATCATTCAGCCTCCATAGTCCAAAACAAACACACAAAGAAAAAAGAAACATAGGAAACAAATAATGCAGAGGAGCAGAAGAAATCATTTTTTTTTTAAGTTAAAAATCTTCAGAAAAGAGAAAATATTGAATTCGTAAGAGCAGGGAGCTGTCAAAAAAATCACACGTAGAAAAAACTCTTAGAAATTAAAAATATGATATCAGAAATGGATAATTCAATAGAAGGGCTAGAAAGTAGAGTTGAGGAATTGTCCCAGAAATTAGAACAAAAAGACAAAGCAATAGAAAATATGAGAGAAACATTAGGAAAATTAGAGACTTAGCTCAAGAGGTCAAGCATCCAAACAGTAGCAATACCAGAAAGAAGAAACTGAAGAAATTATTAATGAAATTATTTCAGAACATTTCCCAGAACTGGGGAACAAGACTTTCCAGATTGAAGGGCCCATTAGTTCCTAGCCCATTAGCTTTTGAAAATACATCTATACCAGGATACATCTTCATGGAATTTTAGAACATAAAGGATCAGAACTGATCCTCGAAGTTTTCAGAGAGATATGTTATTATCTCCTGCTGTATAACAAATTACTTCAAAACTTAGTGGCTTAAAACATGGAGTGGTAAACTTTTTCATAGTCTTGTGGGCCACATGGTCTCTATTGCAGCTATCCGTCTTTGCCATTGTAGCACAAGAGCAGCCATAGTCAATAAGGGAGTGGCTATAAGTGTGTTCCAATAAAACTTTATTTACGAAAACCCATGGTCAGGTCAGGCCCTATGTTTCTTGGCTTTAAACAACAACATTATGTCTCACAGTTTCTGTGGACCTAGCTGGTTCACTTGCCCTTGGGTCACTCAAACAGTTTCAGTTAAGTTGTTGGTTAGGGCAACGATCATCCGAAGGCTTGATGGGGGGTTGGATCCATTTCTGCACTCATTCAGATTGTTGTTGGAATTCAATTCCTTGTGGGCTGTGGGATCAAGGTTCCCTGTTCCTTAGGTCTGGGTCTCTCCATAAGGCAACCTGTAACATAGCAACTTGCCTCATCAGAGTGAAGAAAAGAGTGTGAACACAACAGGATTCAGTCTTTTGAAAGCTAGTCTTGGAAGGGACATTCCATCACTTTTGCCATATTCTCATGCCATATTCTGAATGAGGGCTGTAAGTCCAGCACTTGGTATAAGGGTGTGAATACTAGGTAATGGGGATCACTGGGGTCTGTCTTAGAGGGCTGCATAACTCAAGAAAAAAAGAAAACAGGTTATGGGAAGGGACTTCAAAATGTTTGTGGAAAAATGGAATTAAAAGATGAAAATATAAACTTTGTTTTTCACCATGAGCTTTATCAAGTTCAAGATACTTTTATACACAGTGATACCCACCATTTCATCTATTCCTGAAGAACTGAGGGTCCTGGGAAATTAACCATATCAATGTAGTCATTTTGGCATTATTAACTGAAGAAAAGTGAATGCCCTTTAAAGATTTTTTAAGATTAAGAAACAGAAGTCAGAAGGAGCCCAATCACAACTGTAAAGTGGATACCTAAAGATTTTTTGTCAAAACTCTCCCCAAATTGCCCTCATTTGATGAGAGGAATGAGCGGGAGTGTTGTCCTGGTGGAGAAGGACTTTCTGGTGAAGCTTTCCTGGGCATTCTTTTTTTTTAAGCTTTGACTAATTTTCTCAAGACATTGTCATAATAAGCAGATGTTATTGTCTACAAGCAAAATACATTGAGCATCCTCAAAACTGTTGTCATGACCTTTGAGTGGTCTGCTTTTTTTTTTTTTTTTTTTGAGACAGAGTCTTAACTCTGTCACCCAGGCTAGAGTGCAATGGCCTGACCTCAGCTCACTGCAACCTCCACCTCCCGGGTTCAAGTGATTCTCCTGCCTTAGCCTCCCAAGTAGCTGGGATTACAGTCATCCACTACCACGCCTGGCTAATTTTTTGTATTTTTAGCAGAGACAGGGTTTGCTGTGTTGGCCAGGCTGGTGTGGAACTCCTGGCCTCAAGTGATCCGCCCAGCTTGGCCTCCCAAAGTGCTAGGAGGCGTGAGCCACCATGCCTGGCCTGAGCAGTCTGCTTCTGCTTTGATGGGCCCCCTTCTGCCTCTTGGTAGCCATTGCTTAGGTTGTGCTTGTCTTCAGGATTGTACTGGTAGAGCCATGTTCTATCTCCTGTTACAGTTTTTCAAAGACATGCTCAGGATCTTGATTCCATTTGTTTAAAATTTCTACTGTGGAAATTTTAAATTTTACTGTGTAAAGCTCTGCCCTTGTCTGCAGCTGATCTGAGTGCAACAGTTGTGGCACCCATTGAGTGGAAAGTCTGCTTAACTTTAGTTTTCACTCAGAATCGTGTAAGCTGAACCAAGAGAGATGTCTGTGGTGTCAGCTCATGTTCTGCTGTTAAACATTTGTCATCTTTAATTAGGGCACAAAGAAGATGAATTTTTTCCTTGCGGATTGATGTGGGTGGTGTGCCACAGAGGGCTTAATTCTCAACATTGTCTCATTCCTTCTAAAACGAGATATCTATATGTAAACTGCTGATTTCTTTGGGGCATTACCCCCATAAATTTTGAAAAGCATTAATGGTTTCATTATTTTTCCACCTAAGTTTCACCATAAATTTGATGTTTGTTCTTGCTTCAATTTTAGCAGAATTCATATTGCTCTGGTAGGAGCTGTTTTCAAACTGATATCCTTCTTAGTGCTCAAACTAAATCCTGTTCAGACATGTTATAATAAGTTAGTACAAGTTTATTTTGGTGTGAAAAATTGAAATCCATGCATAGTTTTAAAATATGCATTTTCCATGAACTTTATGAAGACCCCTCATATACAAAAGGTTAAGAATCAGAGTGTCTACATATAACAGCAACACTGGAAGCTACAAGACAATGGAGCAATGTCTTCAAAATTCCCCGAAGAACAAAATTTAATTTCAGAGAAAACAAAGTTATACTAGAAAGGAAATACAACTAAAGTACATTACATGGCTCAGCTGTGAATAATATTTCCAGTCATATTATAAACATTAAATACTGAACCATACACATGTTTTGGTTAAACTTGGGGAAGTAATAGGGGACAGGAGACTTGTATGGAGGAGGTATGTGTGCAGGAGTGAAATCCGTACCTGTCATAGTGGGACGTTAATAGATGGCAGACTTAGAAACATGGAGGCAAATACTTAAAGAAACAGCTAGAATAATCTAGGTTGTCTCCCCAGGAAATGGGGAGAGGTAAGCCAAGCACTACAGTTTGTGGTGACAGACTGTGCTGTTTGATGTTCATAGAAATAAACTTTAAAAAGTAATGAGATAAAAATGTAGTGCGACACCTTGGATTGGATACTAGAACAGAAACAAACAGTAGAAAAACTGGTGAAAGTCAACAAAGGCACTACAGTAATAGAAGATGTTAACATTAGGGGAAACTGGGTGGGGAGCATGTAGGGACTCTGTATTATCTTTACAACTATTTTGTAAATGTAAAACTATTCCAAAACGGAAAGTTTATTAGAGAAGGCTCAAGGTGGATGCTCTGACACTACCGAGTGGATGGTGGGTATTTCCTGAGCTGTGGGACACAAGAGGAAGAACAGGTTGGGGTGGGATGGGGCAGGAAGAGAGGCTGGGCTCAGTTGAAGAGAGAGACTGTGCCTGTAGACACATGAGATTGCCTTGTAGGCAGGACTCCCAAGTTAGAGACAGAGTAATGCACTAGCCCATGGACGATTGGTTGGAAGCAGATCGGACATGTCTGTGAAATGTGTGTGAAATGAGAGAGAAGAGGACTTAGGATAGAGCTCTAATGAATATCAGAAACACTGGGGAAAGGTGCAATTTCTACTGCTTGATTTTTGTTCCTAATTGCAGTTCTTTGTATTGATTGACTCATTTTTTATGAGACAGGTTGTTGAACCTCTAAGTCATTTAATTCTAATCAAGAGCTAACAAACTCAAATGCCTCTGGAAGCTATGCAGAGTTAATTGAGTGAAACTGGCCTTGTATGTAAGTAATAGGGAATAGTGTGGACTGTGGCAAGTGTGGGTGCTCTGCCCAAGGGGTTGCTCCAGCTTCAGCTGTTAACTGCCTATAGGAATGTGGCTCTACTGTTAACACAGTTTCTTATTTTTCTAAGTGAGAAGTCTAGGGCTTTATATAAAACATCTCAAGTTTTAAGTGTTGGCAATTAATTATTTTTAACGTTTGCTAACCAAAAAGAACATCTTGACAAAAAGTGGCTTGCAGACCACTTGTTTATTATTTCCATTCTAATTCTTTCCTGTGTGTGGCCATTTTTCCATTTTTGCCCCTGTCCCAAACTGTTTTCTATACATTGAATCTACACTACTCCAGTGGACCAGCAGCGAGGTGTTTGAGGAGGCTATTGACAAACTTGGACCAATGACATATTCCTACACAGCTCTACTTATTAAATCCA
This sequence comes from Ateles fusciceps, assembly GCA_036589455.1. Classification (NCBI taxonomy): domain Eukaryota; kingdom Metazoa; phylum Chordata; class Mammalia; order Primates; family Atelidae; genus Ateles; species Ateles fusciceps. The sequence continues at coordinate 747,140 of JAZHEH010003238.1, forward strand.
CATGCCCCAGAAGGCACAGGCTTAGTAATGTGAATGGAATGGAATCTTCCAGACATTTGGCTCCTTGCTCAAAGGGACTTTATATCATAGTTGTCCCTTGTATTTGATGCCCGTATCATGGGGAACAGGACCCAGTGTCCTGCCAAGTAAGACAGTGTGCCCCTAAGACCCGTGGGGCCTATTATTCTGGCCTAGAAGATTAGTCTGGGAGAATTTTTCATGTAGCCTTGCAGCAACATGGTAAGTTTTCCTTGCAGGTATTTGTAGATGAATTTCCATCTCCACCATGTTGCTTGTGGTAAGTAAGGGCAAGAGGGTAACTTTTACTGTAGTTAGTAGAAGAGGAAAACTCAGGCCCTCTCATGAAGTTTATCTGTAGTTTTCCTGTCTTGTCTCTTTGCAGGTTTTTTTTTTTTAAGTTAAAAATCATGGTGGCTCTTTTCCAAGTTGTTCAAGCAAATATCAATCTTCCATGAAGTCTCACAAATACGAAGTTATCCTGGAATGCATTTGGCCACTTTTCTGAGGGCCTCAGCATGCAAATTTGAAGACATAGATTTGGTTTTCCTCCCTCCCCTTCTCTGTGTAGCCTGATCAAAGTCTTTACTCCATGTGTGACTTTTAATTTGGAGAAAAAAAAAAGCATTACAAGTATTTTTCACATGATGTTATCAATTTCATGTTAAAAATTTGGCAAGAGCATCTTTTTCTGGCTTCTAGTATAACCAAACATGTTTTCTGGTTTATACCTTTTGAGTTGCATCTCCGTTCTTTTATTTGTTTATTTATTTATTTTTGAGATGGAGTTTCACTCTTGTTGCCCAGGTTGGAGTGCAGTGGTGCAATCTTGGCTTACTACAACCTCTGCCTCCTGGATGCAAGCAATTCTTCTGCCTCATCCTCCTGAGTAGCTGGGATTACAGTCACCCACCACCATGCCTGGCTACTTTTTTGTTGTTGTTGTTGTTTTTGCATTTTAGTAGAGGCTGGGTTTTGCCACGTTGGCCAGGCTGGTTTTGAACTCTTGACCTCACATGATCTGCCTGCCTCAGCCTCCCAAAGTGTGCTGGGGTTACAAGCGTGAGCCACCACACCTGGCCGCATCTCCATTCTTTTTTTTTCTTTTTTTTTTTGGAGACAGAGTCTTACTCTGTTGCCCAGGCTGGAGTGCAGTGGTGCAATCTCAGCTCACTGCAGCCTCTGCCTCCCGGGTTCAAGCGATTCTCCTGCCTCAGCCTCAGCTGGGCGCCACCACACCCAGCTAATTTTTGTATTTTTAGTAGAGACAGTGTTTCACCATATTGGCCAGGCTGGTCTCGAACTCCTGACCTGACAGTCTGCCTGCCTTGGCCTCCCAAAGTGCTGAGATTACAGATGTGAACTACATCTCCATTCTTGCTTTAACTTTTAGGATGCTGCCTTTTGTGAAATACGTTTTCTTCTTTTCCTTGTCGATTGGCACGTTGGGATTTTTACATGTGCCTTTGAATGTCCCAGTATATTTCGTTTCTTTATCCGGGAGGTTTCTTGCTGGAAGGGCTGGTGTTTGTGACTCATCTTCACCCCAGGAATTCTAAGCTGTCTTGGAACCTACCATGATTATGTGTATATAATTATTGCTTTATGTATTATAAACTGATTAAGTTTGTAAAAATGAAAGTTTGTAAGAGTATTTTTAGGGAGTCAACATAGTGCCGTGGAAGAATATGGAATGTACAATCAGAAAATTAGATCAGGTATTTTCTGTGAAATTTGTTACCTTATAGCAAGTAGAGTGGGTCAATAAATTTTAAAATTTTCAAAATTTCAAAAATTTTGAGTTCAGATCATCATTTTGTCTTTTATTGGCCACAGGACCTTTGGCAAATCATGCCCCTTTTCTGAGCCTTGGCTTTGTCCTTTTGTTAAAAGTGATACTGTCTCAACCTTGTTGACTGTATCAGATTGTTATTCAGTATCAAATAGATTATGGGTAAGGAAATTCAAAATTAATGTCAATAAATTATATTGCTGCTCTTATTTTTAAATATACTAAGTACTTTGCTGTTTTCAGAAGACAAGAGATAAATGGTTGCCTGACTTCGATGAGTTTTCCTAAAGATAGGACTACCTCTCCATTGTAATCTCCGGTGAGAGGAAGGACTGAAAGAAATGTATAGTTCCTGAGCATCTGCTAGGTGCTGGCCACTACTGAGGAGTTTTCACCCACATTGGCTCCTTGAGTCATCACAAACACAATTTAGTTTTTGGAAATGAAGAAACTCAACAATGAGCAGAGGCTTTGCATGGGTACACAGGACTTATGGGAGACCCCACTCTCATGACCTACACAAGGCGCTTGGACGCCCATAGCCGGCCTGGAGATGCTGAATCCAGGGTCCACCCTCACCTGCTTCTTTCCTTACTAGCGGTAGTTCTAGCCCTTTTGCCAGTCTTCCAGGAACAGAGCTGGTTTATGTTGGGGACAAGAAGGTGTTGCCTAGAGTGAACCTCAAAGCATCAGTGAATTGGAGGACACTAGTTGATTGGGGGGATATGTGGGAAAGCTATTAGTTCTAGATCTTGTTTAGTTCTCATTCAGATGGGAGAAGAGTAATTTGAGGGAGAGTTTAGATCCAGCTCAGTATTTGTGGAGTGCAGGATGGAGCTCCCCAGAGGAACCCAGCCTTAAACATAGCTAACTTTGCTAGAATTATTGCACCAAGAATATTGATGGGTGGCTTTCTTCGATTTTCTATTTCTGGATCGAAGTACATTTTTCAAGGTGGGTTATTGATATCAGAGGTGATCAGAAAGGAGTAGAGGTAGGGAAGATGTCTGTACGGAGAGAACAGAGGGAAAGACACAATTTGTTTTAAAAGGGTTGGCAGTAACTCTTTGCATCACCTCTCTTTGTCTCTGTAAAATAATTTGTCTCCCTTTGCTGAAGCAGACACAGGAAGGAGTTTATGAATATGATATTTTGAAATATGTATTTGGTCTTTGTCCTCCTTTTCCTGGTTTACAACTCCTGAAATCCTTGGAATCTCCAGAGTGATGTTGATGTCTTTGTGTATGTGAATGATTGACTGATAACTTCAGTATGGGACTGATCACCAGGAGGGTTGGGCCTTTAGCCCCACTCCCCACCAGCCTAAGGTTAAGTTGATCACCCAGTGGCCAGTGGTTTAATCAATCATGCATATGAAATGATGCCTCCATAAAAACCTAAGAGGACAGGCTTCAAGAGCTTCCAGATAATGGAACACCTGGAAGTTCCTGGAGAGTGGTACACCTAGGGAGAGCACGGAAGCTCAGCACCCCCTCCCACATGCCTTGCCCCAAGCTTCTCTTCGTCTATATCCTTTCTAGTAAGCCAGGAAATGTGTTTCCCTGAGTTTTGTGAGCCACTTCAGCAAATTAATCGAACCCAAGGGAGGGTCCTGGGAGCCCTAACCTAAAGCTCATCATAGTTCTGGAGGCTTAGACTTGTGACTGATGTCTGAGGTGGGGGAGGGGGAAGGCAGTTTTGGGGACAGCCCTGAACCTGTGGGATCTGACACCATTTCCAGGTAGGTAATGTTGGAATAGAATTAGAGGATACCCAGCTAATGTCTGCTGCAGAATTAGTTGTTTACTGATGGGGAGAAATCCCTACATATTTTGGGCTCACAGAAGTCTTCTGTATTGATTGTTGTGTGGTGTGAGGCAGAGGAAAAATGGTTTGAGTTTTTCTTAACAGAATCTAACCCAAACCTGGGGAGAGACTTTTAGTTTGATTATAATGAGCTCTGGAGAAAACACAGAAACAAATTAATATCCTAAGCCCTTTTATTCCAGGGCTATGTTTTCAGCAAAGCTCTGTTATTATTTCCTACCTGATCCTTCAATATCAGCACTCCCCAGGGACATAACCCCAGTGGACATCTCTCTGGGAGATTTCCTGTCTTACCATGGTTCCAGCCTTCCTCTGTATGCCAGAGACTCTGAATTCTGTGTCTCCAGATCCACACCGCAGCATGGTTGCGCACAGAGTCCTCTGTCTTGTCTGCCCAGTGCACTCTCCTAGTGTGCTCTCGTGGATCCCAGCGCCCCCCACCTCATTGTCTAAGCTGGAAACCTGGTTATCGTCCTTGACTCCTCCCCTCTCTCTCATCTTCATGCCTTCGCAAGGCCTATTCACTCAACCTTGTGTTTTCCTTCTTAAATTAAGTCTCTGCTCTTTCCGTGGCTACTCTTCTAGTCTAGCCCTTGCTGTTGCTCCTGAAGGTTCTCGGCCCCTCCCTTACTGTCCATAGCCCTTGCTCCCTTGAGCTACTACTTCTACCTACCAGCAGAATTATCCATCAGAAACACACAACTGGTTGTGCCACTCCTTTGGTCTGAAGCATGCAGTGGCTTTCCTACATTTCTGTGCTCAAGTCCCCAAGTTTGGAACCTAGCAGTCAAGATGCCTAGCTGTGCCTCTGCTGGCCTCATCCTAGCTTTCCCCAAAGAAGAGATGCTCACCTCTGCTGGAGGCACAGAGCCTTCCTCCCCATTTGCAGAACACTCACAGCTTCATCCCGCTGTGCTTTGTTTAGAATGGTCCTTCTGCTTAGAAGGCGCTTTCCCCCTTCCTCTGCCCCAGGAAAGATGTCTGTTGACATCCATTCAGATACAATTTTCTCCTCTGTTCTGATTGGCTCTCTGCCTCCTCCAGCCACTCTTCTCTTGCTCCTTGTCCTGTGCCTCCCCCCTCTGCATCTTCTTCCTCCTTCCTTCTATGTGTTCATACCCACCTCTAGGCCAGGACCTTCCTGAGGTCCAAGAGAAGAAGCGCCATTGTTAATGATATCTCCCTCAGCATCAGTGTCAACCACGTGCTTGGAAATGTCAGGGGAATGATGGAAGCTGAGCACTGAGCCAGGCATATGGACTTGGCACTTTCTCATTGGCGTTGTCATGTTAGTCATGATTAAACTGAAACATAAGCAGCCACAGCCAGGTGGTTGTAGGGGCCATAGTGCCGTTGTTTGGCTCTGTTTTTTGTTTTTGTGACGAACTAGCTTTCTCACAGCCCACATTTTGCTTAGAGCAGAGGCGCTCAGCCCTGGACTTCTCAAGCCAGCCAGCTGTCATTGCCTGGAAAGCTTTCCTTCAGGAAGGGTCTGGCTTACAGAGGCTGTGGACTCTTTCAGGTGCTGAGTGTGGGCCCGAGGGACTGCTGCCTGAAAGCACATTAGGGACGAGGGATAGAGAAGGTTCCCATCAGCTTGCTCTTGAACTCTGTCCTGTGAACATATGTACCTGCAGTGGTGGTGAGCATGAATGGAGTCTTACTTCACAGGCACCAGGGGAACTCGTTATTTGAAGGAGCCCTCCTGTGGATTGTTTTGCAAGGGTGAGGAGGCTTCTTTAAATAATTGCCTACTGCTCTCTCTGGGCTGGGTGGATAATATCCTGTGAGTTCAGGGCCCAGTACCTCTGCAAAATGTTCTTGCCTGTCTCTTTAATGACTGAAAGCCGGAAGCCAGCAGAGCCTTGTGGAAAGGAGGAATGCAGTTTCGTTGTTTTCTTTTTACAATTGAGTACCTTGGGGTTTTGCCAGATAGATTTTCCCCTTGCCTTGTTTTTTTTTTTTTTTTTTTTTTTTTTTATAAATGAAAAGCTTTCCTGGCAGATGTTGGAAAGCCACTTCTAGGGCATTGATAGTTACCAAAAAAAGACCTGGCTTCCTTTCCCCCATCAGCTGACTGTGCATTTCCCTGCCCCACATCTGTGCTGTCATCCACAGAAGGCTGAGCCTGCAAGTGCCTGCTCTGGTGTGGCCCTGGCCTTCGCCTGCCGCCCCCACCCCAACACAAGTCTGTCCTGCAGAGCACAGCGCATGAGGGGCTGTGAGTTGCTTTCCACCTGAACTGTTCATAGCCTTGTTTTCACTCTCCGTCTGCTGAACCTGATGCGGTTCCTAGCTCCATAGGTAGCAGTCGAGGCCCTTTGAGACCTGGCGCTCTCTCAACTTTGCTCTTGTCCTTCATGACTTCCTGCCTCAGCCTGTCTTCTCCGCTTCTGCCCAGGACTGTGCTGTCTGTGTGTCTGCCGCTCTTTGCTGTCAGCCCTGAATGTCCTCTTCTTACCCCTTCTTTGTCCTTATTTCCTATTTGAAATTCATTCTCTCTGGGTTAGGTTACATACCATCTGGGGGCTGTAGAATGTGCCGAGGACAGTCTGAAAAGTCTGGGTTCGAATCCTGTTTTGGCCACTACCCAGCTGTCTTTGAATAGTTTAGCACCTCCCTGGGAGCCTCCTTCTGCACATAGAGTGGAGTGTTGGCCGCAGCCGTGTTAGGACTGAGTGGGGGCCTGTGAAACAAAGTCTGGTGGGGGGAGGTGTCACAGTGTTTTCCTCCTCCCTTTTTTTAGGTAGCTCTTTCTGGTCTTCATAATGAGAAAGACTCTTTTCCTCCTCCTAATGTTTATGCATTTGGTAGCCCTAAATTAGGTAGAAATCATTATTTTCCACCTTTTTAATAGTTATTTGCAGATGAGCTTCTCTTCTTCCTCCATAAACATACTCCGGTGGCGTTTGGCTTTTGTTTCTCACAAAGCCGAGCCTAGTCCCTTGCCAGGGTTCTGTGCTCTGTAAACGCCTGCAGAGTTGTGAGCGTTCCACCCAGAAGTTCTGAGTCCGTCTCCCAGAAGTGACCGGATCCCCCTCAGTAACAGGCAGCCTGCTTCTCTGCCTTTCGTTTATTACCTGCACTGGTTTTGATTCTATATTAAAATGTATTTTTTAAGAGGAAATCAGCAAAGGCATATGAAGTGATGGCCTGTCCACACGGGGCCCAGTGTTCTGTAATAGGAATCACCATGGCAACATGGTAGCCTTCACATTTCTCCAGTTAAGAAGATGAGCTCTTCTGCCCACAGATGCTGAGTGGATTGGCCACCATTATCTAGTGCTGCAGGTCTCTTCCTGAAAGGCAGTGGACCTCATTACCAAGGACCATTTCTCAGCAGGGGATCGTCAAACAGCAGTCCTGGCCCTTTGCATCTCCCCATCATATGATTCTGTTGTCTGTGAAATCTCAGTTCCTCCTGCAACAGGCCTCATGGCATTGGCAGCAAGTTTAAAGCAGGCCTGATGTGAGCAGCTGACTGGGACAGTGGCTGGTGGGGCTGTGGTCTGCACGCCTACTCCATCTGCTTCCAGGCCTACATGGAGGCTGTGGGAGGGATGAGTGAATGTGTGCTAAGCAGCAGTGTAGCTGGTCAGCTTGAAGTTGCTAGTAAGATAGCAGCAGCCCTGTTGTATCTTACTGGGGCCTTCCCATCTGCTGGCTGTCACCACCCCATGCATTCTATGGGTGGCAGACACTTGCTTCCTTTCTGTAAACCAGCCTATCCTCTAAGCTCCTGCTACACTGCTTCATGATAGAAAGCTGGGGTTGTAAGCTTCTGGTTTCTGGCTTTTTCTACAGACTGTTTTGTAACAAAATATGCTGAGACCAGGTGCAGGCACAATAGGCCTAAATTCTGACAGCCACCCAGGAGTGCATAGCAGCTGTTCTCTGAGCCCATCAATCCCGTTTTGGTAAGTGGGACTTATTGCTGGGCAGCTTGACCTTCCTTGCGCACTGTCTGATATCAGAGTGCCTTGCCAGCCAGGTTACTGGATGCTTTATGAAGATAGCATCATGGAATCTGGCAAAGCTAGAAGATTCTTTGCAAAGAAAAAGACTTGTTCACATCTTGGGTCCTTCCTCTGAAGAGGCTATGCATGCAGCAGTGTGACAGGCCTGACTGTTCCTATCCCTCAGTGTCAGGCCACAGTTCATAGCCAGGCAGTCACTGTCATGGAGGCCTGGAAGCCAAATGGCCAAGCCTTCATAGCCCACCAGAAAACTGCTGTCCTATCCTTAGCCCTCAGCATCTGTGAGTTGACTGAGATGATCAGTGGCCATACCTGCTAGAAGTCACTGGGTAAATTGGTCTCTAAATGGATGTCTGGCTACATGTCAGAGAGCATTTGCTTTTGATGGTATACATACAGCGGGGATTGAAGCTACAAGCGCTGGAGTCACTGTGGCATACAAAACACGGAAAGGCAGCATGCCCAGGTTGAAATTCTGGCTTTCAAGTTTACAGGACCTTGCTCTGAAGGAGAATTCTCTGCTAATAAGGAAATTTTCAGAAAAGCTGACTGAAGGACCCTGGGAGGCTTTTGTCTGGACAGCTGTCTGGGCTTTGTTTCATTGTAGGAAACAGTGTAGCTTAGTGAGAAGAACCAGCTGAAGAGGCAGACCTGGGTTCAAATCTCAGCTCTGCTACTTACTATCTATGTATTCTTGATGGGATGGGTACAACTCCAGAGTACTGCCCAGTTCTCATTGATGCCTCTAGAGGCCATAACTATCCTGTCCCACGCCATGACCTATTTTTTCCAGGGAACTGCCCTTCTCCACTAGAGACACTTACTGTAATGGGAGCTGTATTTTCTTTCTTTGGCCCTCTGGCCACAGTGGTTGGTCAACATATTCTTTTAATAAGTGTTTTATTGAGGTATAACAGTAAGTACCTAAATCTTAAGTCACCAGCTCTGCACATCTTTACACAGGTGTAATCATAACCTCTTCCTGTAGGTGTAGTCATGACCAGGATCAAGATATAGACCATTTCTAGAATCACATAAGGTTCCTGAGGGCGCTTTCCTAATCGGTACCCTCCAAAGAGAAGCGTTACTTGGACCTCTGCTGCCACGGATTGGTTTGCCTCTTCTTGTGCTCTGCGGACTTGGAAGAGTACAGGACGGTGTTCATGGCTTTCTGGCTTTTCTAGCTCTGCGGGATGTCTGTGAGATTCACCCATGTTGTATTTAGCAGTATTTTGTGCTTTTCCATTGCTGTATAGTATTTCCTTTCCTGAATATACCCCAATTTATAATGCGGCTATGAATATTTTTGTACGTGTGTTTTGGTGGACATAAGCCTTCACTTTTGTTGAGAAAGTAAAGGCTCCAAAGTGTAATTGCTAGGTCTCAGAATAGATGCACTTTTAGTTTTAGTGGATACTGCTGAACATTTTTCTGAAATGGTTATATCAGTTTAATTTCCTTCCAGTAATGTATTCCACATTCCTAACCACCATTTTCTGCTGTCAGTTGTCTTAATGTTCACTGTTCTAGTGGAGATGCAGTGTACAGTTCATTGTTTTTAGTATATTCACAGAATTGTGCACCAGTAACCATTCTCAAGTTACACATTATCTTTACATCATTCCCCAGAACCCCATGCCTATCAGCAGTAACTCCTCCTCACCCCTCAGCCCTAGTCCATGGAAAGCATTACTATATTTTCTGTGTCTGTGGATTTGCCTATTCTGGATGTTTCATGTAAATGAGATCATATAATATATGGCCTTTGTGTCTGGCTTCTTTCACTGAACATAATGTTCTTAAAGTTCATCCCTTAAAGTAGCATGTATCAGTGCTTTATTCCTTTTGATGGCTGAATAATATTCCATTGTATAGATAGACCACATTTTATATTTTCCATTTGTCAACCGATGGACATTTGGGTTGTTTAAGAACATTTACAAACAAGTTTTTGCTGAACATATATTTTTAATTCCCTTGCCTGGGAATTTCTCAGTAGAATTACTCAGATATATGATAACTCTTAAGTTTAAATTTTTGAAGAACTGCTAGACAGTTTTCGAAAGCAGCATTTGAGGGTTCCAGTTTCTCACATCCTACCTCATGCTTATTCTTGTGTATCTGTTTGATTGTAACTGTACAAGAAGCGAGTGTGAAGTGGTATCTCATTGTGGTTTTGATTTGTGTTTCTCCAAGGTTTGCTGAGCATCTTTTCATGTGCTTATTAACCATTTATATATCTTCTTTGAAGAAATATCTATTCAAACCCTTTGCCCATGTTAGTTTATGTGCCTTTTTATTTTTGAATTGGAGAATTTTTTATATGTCCTGAATACAAGCTCCTTATTAGATACGTAATTTGCAAATCTTTTCACTCATTCTATGGGGTGTCTTTTCACTTTCTTGATGGTGTGTTTTGAAGCACAAAAGTTTTAAATTTTGATGAAATTCAACTTACCTGTTTTTTCTTTGGTTGCCTGTGTTTTTAGTGTCATATCTAAAAATCCATTGCCCAATTTAAGGTCATGAAGATGGATTCCTGTGTTTTATAGCTCTTACATTTAGGTCTTTAATCCACTTTGATTTTGTTTTTATATATGGTGTGAGGTTGGGGTCCAATTTATTTTCTATATGGAAATTTAGTTTATTAGCATCATCTCTTGAAAAGACTATTTTTTTCTCTCATTTTATGGAACTGGCACCTTTGTTGAAAATCAATTGAGTATAAACATAAGGGTTGATTATATTTATTTTTGGACTCAGAATTTCAGTCCATGTATCTCTATGTCTGCCAGTACTACACTATCTTGATTACTGGACTTTATAGTAAGTCTTTAAATCAAGAGGTGTGAGTCCTCCACTTCTGTTTATTTTCCCTGACAATTTAGATTATTTGGGATTCCTTGAAATTTTCTATGGATTTTAGGATGGATTTTTCTATTTCTGAAAAAAAAAGGCATCTGAGATTTTCATAGGTAATACATTGAATCTGTAGATCAGTTAAACCTTTCTCATTTAGGTCTCTGATCACTGTGAATTAAATTTTATATAATATACTAGGTAGGAATATCCATTTATTAAAAAGATCATTCCTCACTGAATTGCAGGAGGGCCTTTGTCATTAATCACTTTACTCTGTATGTGTGGGCTGTTTTTAGACTGTGTTTAGTTCAAGTGGTCTGTGTTAGTAATACTCTTTATTAATTATTGTAGCTTTATGGTAGTTATAATTATCTTGTATATTAATCCTTTTTTTTTTTTTTTTTTTTTTGAGACAAGGTCCCACTCTGTCACTCAGGCTGGAGTACAGTGGCATGACTGTGGCTCACTGCAGCCTCAACCTCCCAGGCTTAAGTAGTCCTCCCACATCAGCCTCTTGAGTAGCTGGGACTACATACACACATCATCACACCCTGCTGGCTTTTGTTTTGTTTGTTTTGTTTTGTAGAAGTGGTATCTCCCTGTGTTGCCCGGGCTGGTCTCAAAGTCCTGGGTTCAAGGTAATCCTCCCGCCTCTGCCTCCCAAAGTGTTGGGATTACAGGCATGAGCCATCACACCCAACCAATTTTGTTTTGTTTAAATGAAAACTATCTTGCCTTTTCTAGGTCCTTTGTATTTCTATATCATTTTTAGAATCCAACTTGTCAGATTAACATCTATAGATCAATTTGTAGAGAACTGACATTTTAGCATTCTTGAGTCTTTCAGGCTGTTATATGTATATCCATTTGTGTAGGGCTTCTAAACATTGTTTCATATATTTCTCTATAATGATCTTAGATCCTTGTTATATTTCTTCTTAAGGGCTTTATTTTTGGATGCTAATGAAAATACTATTGCTTAGTATTTTTATTTTAGTTTTAGTTTTTTATTTCTTAGTATATAGAAATATAATTGATTTTTATATATTGACTTTGTATTTTCTGACCTTGATAAATTGACTTGATAGTTTATGTATTGTGTAGTTCTTAAGTTTTTCTACATATATAGTCATGTCATTTAAAATTCTTAGCAGTTTTACTTTTTTTCTTCCATTTTAAAGGTTGGAATTTTAAGAATTCTGTTTATTTTATTACCTTGCTGTGCTGGCTGGAATTCCAGTATGATTTTGAATAGAAATTATTCTAGTGTGGCCAGGCATGGTGGCTCACGCCTGTGATCCCAGCACTTTCAGAGGCCAAGGCAGGGAGATTGCTTGAGCCCAGGAGTTTGAGATCAGCTGGGCAACATAACAACACCCTGTCTCTCCAAAAGATAAACAAAACATTATCCAGGTGTGCTGGCATGTGCCTGTAGTTCCAGCTATTCAGGGTGCTGAAGCAGGAGGTTCACATGAGCCCTGGAATTTGAGGCTGCAGTGAGCTATAATCACCACACCGCTGCATTCCAGCCTGAATGACAGGGTGAGACTTTGTTTCTAAGTAATAAAAAATAAATTATTATAGTGCATATTTTTATCTTAATTGTGGACTTAAGGGGGAAATTTCATTATTTCACCACTAAGTATGTTGTTAACTGTAGGTTTTTATAGATACTCTCTCAAATTTCTATTCCCAAGTTGCTGAGAGTTTTATCAAATGCTTTATTTAAGAACCAACATTTGACTTTTTTTTTTTTTTTCAGCTGTGAACTTTTGCGGTTTTTAATTTCCATTTTTATTTTAGATTCAGGGGTACCTGTGCAGGATTTGTTACAAAGGTATATTGTGTCATGCTGAGGTTTGGGCTTTTATTAAACCTGTCACCCACGTAGTGAACATAGTATGTAATAGAAAGTTTTTCAGCTCTTGCCCTACTCCCTGCCTTTGGAGGGATCCCTAGTATCTACTGTTCCCATCTGTAGTTTAACCTTAGCTTCCACTTATAAATGAGAACATGTGATACTTGGTTTTCTGTTCCTGTGTTAATTCACTTAGGATAACAGCCTCCAGCTGCATCCATGTTCTGCAAAGGACATGATTTTATTCTATTTTGTGGCTGGATAGTATTCCATGATGTATATGCACCACATTTTCTTATCCAATCCACCATTGATGGGCAGTCTTGCTCTGTCACCCAGGCTGGAGTGCAGTGGCATGATCTCGGCTCACTGCAACCTGTACCTCCTGGGTTCAAACAATTCTCTTGCCTCAGCCTCCCAAGTTGCTGGGATTACAGGTGTGTGCCACCACAACTGGCTAATTTTTGTATTTTTAACAGAGAAGGGATATTGTCATGTTGGCCGGGCTGGTCTTGAACTCCTGACCTCAGGTGATCCACCCACCTCGGCCTCCCAAAGTGCTAAGATTACAGGTGTGAGCCATCGTGCCCAGCCTGACTTTCTTCATTTTCTTAATTGTACATGTATTTTCTATTTCATTGATTTATATCCTTTACTGTTTATTATCTTCTTATTCTCTTTGGCATTATTATGTTCTTTTTCTAGCTTCTCAAGGTGGAAACTTAGATTAATTTTAAACCATTCTTCTCTAGAATAGTCTTTTAAGGCTATAATTTTTCCTTTAGGCACAGCTTTTGCTTTGTGCCACAATTTGGTATATCATATTTTCATTATTTACCTCAAAATATTTTCTAATCTATTTTGATTTTTTTTAATTTGAGGTATAGATTATTATATGTATGCTGCTTCCAAACATATGGGGACTTATCTAGTTACATAGCTATCTTTCTGTTATTGATTTCCAGTTTAATTTCATGATACTCAAATAATATACTTTGTATGATTTCAGAGAAATTTGTTGGGATGTGTTTTATTATAAGGCCTTGTATATGCTCTGTTCTGGAAAATGTTCCATTGTGCTTGAAAGTAATATAATTTGGTTTTTACAGTTGTTGGTTGTAGGGTTCTGTACATATCAATTTGATTGAGTTGATTAATCCTGTCATTCAGATCTTCTCTTTCTTTTTTTGGTCTGCTGTCAGTCACAGAGTTTTCAGTCTTCACTTATGTTTGTGCGTTTGTCTATTTCTTCCTTTACTTCTGTCAACTTTTACTTTAAATAATGTTAATAAATATGCAAATAATTATTAGATGTATATAAATCTGAAACTCTGTATATTTGTGCCAAAATGATTCTTTTGTCTTTGTAAAATGTAGTTCTTTATCTCTAGTGATACTTGTTGCCTTAAAGTCTACTTTAATGTGAATTTTAATAATTTAGCTTTCCTTTAGTGTTTGCATGGTGTATCGTTTTCCATCCTCCTTTCACCTTCTCTTTGGAGTTAAATGTGTGTCTCTTGCAGGTAGCATATAACTTGTCTTTTTCTTCTCTTCAATTTGGCCTAAAAACCTTTGCGTTACCATTTCCAGAAGAATGCAACACATTTACTCTTTCCACTGCTGTTTGTTTCTTTCTGGCAGTTCTGTGCTTCCGGATGTGATCATTTTCTTTTCTCTGAAGGACTCTCTCCAATTTTTATTTTTTGTAGTGTTGTATTATCCCATAGGATGTCTCCTTTTATCATTCTAGGTTTTGGTAGACCTGTTAATAAGAATACCCAAGAAGTAACCTCCACAGAAACTTTCCCCTTTCATCAAATGAAGTAGCCAGCTAAAGCCTTTATTTAAATGATTCGAGGTAACACCAATACTAAGATATTCCAGAAGAGGACTTTGGCTTCTCAAACAAGTCTTGGTTTTATTTTGTCTTGCATGGACATAATTTCATTGTCCAGGGCTTAGAAAGGCTGATGTGGTAGGTGGAAATATATGATTGGAGACCAGTTTATAAGTGGTGAGTTCCTTGGGGAAAAGTTTTTATGATGATGCCTTTTACCTTTGCAGTCTTACAAATGCAGGCATGTGTGGACTGTGAGTATTTGGACAGCAGGGACCCAGGAGAAAACTTTTAGCTTCGTATTTGTCAATAGCAAGTACCCAGTAAGTAGAGAGAAGGGGTGTTTTCATATTCTGAAGGCTAGCTACTGGTAATCTCTCTTTCCCATTTTGTGTGTGAGGAAACACTAATAGTCATTGCCTTGTATTTACCTACCATTGTGTTAGGCTCTCTGTGTGTCTTTTACAAGTGCATCCTTGTAATGGTGACAGAAGGAGGCATCATTCTTCCCCCGAGTTAGATGCGGAAACTGAGGCCTAGAGAGACTGTCACTTATGCAGGATCATACATATATATAATAATAAAAGTGGAGACTAGAGACCATGTCCTCTGTCTCCTAAACAGATGTTTGTCACCACAGTTGTTAACAATAGGAATCTACTACTGAGGCCTCCTTTTTGGCATGACCCCAAGCTTCCATGTCCACAGTGTGGCCAATTTTTGCAGAACTAGGACAAAAACCAGCCATTGACTGCAGTGGTAGTGGAAACCAAGAGTTCTCTGGTCCATAGAAAGGACACGTGGGCCTGAGGGACCAGGGAAGGCTTCCAGAGGAAATGAGACCTGAGACTTGAAGAGTCAATAGGAGTTAACAGGTGAAGGATGTTTGGGGAGCCACAGGGAGGAGAGAACCAAGTAGGAGGAAGCTGTCGTATGCCAGGAGATGAGAGCAAGAATTTGGCATGTCAAAGGATGCCAAAGAAGTTGGAGGTAAGGAGGAGGAATGACACTAGAGAGGTCAGCAAGAACCAGATCCTTTAGACTCTTGAAAGCCATTGTAAGGAGGGTTGGACCTTATTCTCTGGGCATTGTGAACTATTGAAGCCTTCATGAAAGGAAATGACATGATCAGATGTGTGTCCTGGGAATATTATTCTTGCTGCAGTATGGGGAGTGTTCCAGAGCAGAGTGAGGCTGGAGGGATGAAAGCAGTTCCAGGCAATCGTCTGTCATCCAGGAGACAGTTGATGTGGCCTGAGCCAGAATGAATGATGGGAAATAGAAAGAATGATTGAGGAGCTGTGCAGCGGGAAGGGTCCACATGAGGTTGCTCTGGTGGAAGGAAGGATGGAGGGCCCACCTGACTGCCCACTCAGCCTTGTGCTGCAG
Source organism: Ateles fusciceps (assembly GCA_036589455.1). Classification (NCBI taxonomy): domain Eukaryota; kingdom Metazoa; phylum Chordata; class Mammalia; order Primates; family Atelidae; genus Ateles; species Ateles fusciceps. The sequence continues at coordinate 762,700 of JAZHEH010003238.1, forward strand.
CAGCCCTAGAGTACCTTCCAGGAGCACTGCTCCAGAGACAACTTGGTGGGACTTGAGGGTGTGGGGTTAGGGCTTCATCATCTTTAACTTTTCTTGGGTTCTGACATGGAGAAGCTGTGAAGACTTCTGAGATGCCACTATCATCTGGGATCTTCCACCATGTGCCAATCACTATTGTTGATACAAAGTTAGAGGAAAAAGGGATTTTTGAGCAAGAAAAAAAAAATATGAGTGGTTGTTCTGTTAATTGAGCCTGGAAAGTAAAGGAAGAACAAGCTTTCATCCCAGCAAGGTGGGGCAGGGGTGGAGTGGAGGGAGGCTGCAGAAAATAAGCCAGAGAGCTTGTTCTCTTCTGTGTCTGGCCCAGAGCACATGCTTAGAAATGCCAAATTCTTACTCTCTTCTCATGGCACACTGCAGCGTCTTCCTGCTTGACTCTCTCCTCCCTGTGCTCCTCTGAACACCCTTCACCTGGTAACTCCTACTTACTCTTCAAGTCTCAGGTCTCATTTCCTCTGGAAAGCCTTCCCTGGTCCCCTTCTGCAACTCCTTGGTCTTGTCCCTCTCTGTCTCTTCGGTGCATCCTCCTCTCCTTCCAATCATGATGGTTGGGCTCTCCAGGCTTATATCCTCAGCCTCTCTCAAGACTGTGTGCTTTCCCTGGAAATGTCATCTTACCTCATGGTTTCAGTTATCCTCTGTAAGTTAAGGACTCTGCCTAAACTCTACCTTATAAATCCAGTGGTGCACTTCACATCTCTTGGATGCTCCACGTGCCCTGACAACTCAAACGTGGCTGATTCTCTTCCCATTGGCTTCAGTGCTATACTCCATGTTCCCGCCTTTTGTGCTGACTGGGGATGCCCAGGCGCCTGGTATCAGTTGGACTTCTGGTTGGAAACACCAGAAATCAGTTCTGGCTAACTTAAATAAAAGGGTGTATGTGAGGGGACATGGGGGGCTCCCAGAACTGACAGGCAGTTGGTGAATCAGGCCTGGAAAGAGGCCACTCTGAAATCTGGGAAGCAGGGCTTCTATGTTGCAGGCCCATCCTGTTGGACAGGACAGGAAAACCAGTGATTTACCTCTGGGGCCTCTGCTCATGACTGCCCTCAGGGGGGTCCGTGTAATCTTTGGTGAGAAGGAACATCCTGTTTTGGAGGGGGAATGGATGTTGGCATTAGAACATTTTTAAGTGTTTATTCCAGTCACCCTTCGGTCCAGGCCCTACCTGCCTTTCAAGAGAGGCCCTCCTCAAAGTCATCTTAGCAGCTCTGCTCCCAGGAGCCTACACTATTTGTACCACTCGGTACTGCTCCCCTTTCATTCCAGCTGTTGAAATCATTGTATTCTCCTTTTTGTTTTGATCATTCTGGCTAGGAATTTACAAATTTTGTTGATCTTTTTAAAGAAGCAGTTTTTGACTTCATTGATTTTTGTTTCCTATTGTTTGCTTTTGAGTTCATTGATTTCTGCTCCTGTGTGTATTACTTCTTTTCTTCTGCTCATTTCAGGTTTAATTAGCTAGGGTTGTTTTCTAAAGCTTCTTAAAGTGAAACTATATATCATAGATTTGGCACCTTTTCTTCTAATATAGTGGTTTAAAGCTGCCAAATTCCCTCTAATGACCGTTTTTACTGCATACCACAAATTTTTCCCTACATGTATGTAGTTCAGTGATCAGCCAGAGATTTGGGCAGAGTTTCTATACAGTATGTGGAGCTTTTCTTTCTGGGGAGTTCTCCCTCACTCTCCAGTTGCTGCGCTGTCCCCAGACTCAGATTCCTTGTTTTCTATTTGATTTCTAGGCTCCTAGTGTGGCAACAGATGAAGCCAGTTCTTAAGTAAGATCCATAGAAACAGGAAACTCACCCGGTCCGATTTCCTGCTCCCACATGTCAACTCTCCTTCGACTTCTGCTTGCCTTTGGTCATTCTCCAGGACCTTTAGAGGGTTGTTTTTTATATTTTGTCTAGAATCTATCACTTATTTCTGCAGGAGATGTTGTGGATTGAATGTTTGTGTCCTGCCAAAATTCATATGTTGAAGCCCTAACCCTCAGTGTGAGGTACATGAAGGTGGGGGCTCTGGGAGGTCATGAGGATGGGGGGCTCCATGGTAGGATTAGTATCCTTATAGAAAGTGGAAAAAACTAGAGTTCTCTTGTTCTCTTCCTATCATGTGACAATAGAGCAAGAAGGTGGCTATCTGCATATAGGAAGAGAGCCCTTACCAGGCATCAAATCTGCTGGCACGTTGATCTTGGACTTTCACACCTCCAGAATTGTGATAAAATAAATGTTTGTTGACTGGGTGCCGTGGCTCACACCTGTAGTGCCAGCACTTTGGGAGGCCAAGGCAGGTGGATCACCTGAGGTCGGGAGTTTGAGACCAGTCTGGCCAACATGGTGAAACGCAGCCTCTACTAAAAATACAAAAATTAGCCAGGCGTGGCGGCACACACCTGTGGCCCCAGCTACTCGGGAGGCTGAGACAGGAGAATTGCTTGAACTCAGGAGGCAGAAGTCGCAGTGAGCCAAGATCGCACCACTGCACTCCAGCCTGGGCCACAAAGTGAGACCCCGTCTTGAAAGAAAGAAAGAGAGAGAGAGAGAAGAGAGAGAGAAGACAGAGAAAGAAAAAGAAAGAAGAAAGAAAAAGAAAAGTTAGTTTATTGTTGAAGCCACCTGCCTGTGGTGTTTGTGGTAGCAGCCTGAGCTAAGAGGAGGGCTGGCTGGTGTGAGAGGAGCTCTTCTGCCATGTGGAAAGTGGAAACTTCACTGTTGGTGCTAGTGTTGGCCACCTCATATAATTAGATGCCACTGGGCCCCACCTAGATTGTGAAGACTGGAAGGAGGCCGCTGGATCTTGTGCCTCTTTAGAGCCTCCTAGAGTCCCATTTAGTGAAGGGTTGTAGGCGTTTTTAGCCAGGCTTTCACCCTGCGGCTTCAGCTGCCCTGCGCCCTGCATGCCTGGGGAGACCCACAGCCCAGCTGCCGCCTGGATACCCTTTGCTGGAGACCCCAGGTGCCATGTGGGCAGCACAATCACGATAGAACTTGCTGTCTTCCTCACCCGCTGCTCTGCCAGTGTTCCCATTCACCGTTTTTTCAGGTAGAAACCTTCCTCCTCCTACTTTAATTTCTCTTTATAAAGGAGCCTCTTCACAGCTGTGGCTTAGGTTTCCGGTCTCACTGTGTCTTGTCTAAACCATGCATTGTCCACGTGGTTTTCTTATCCTCATCTCCCACCTGCTTTGCAGTCTACTCTTTATACTCTTTATATATATATATATATATATATATATATATATATATGTATATAATTGTACTTTAGGTTCTGGGGTGCATGTGCAGATCATGCAGGATTGTTGCGTAGGTACGTACATGGCAATGTGGTTTGCTGCCTCCATCCCCCCGTCACCCATATCTGACATTTCTCCCCATGTTATCCCTCCCCAACCTCCCTAACCCCTGCTGTCCCTCCCCAGTCCCCTGCAACAGACCCAGTGTGTGATGCTCCCCTCCCTGTGTCCATGTGTTCTCATTGTCTCAACACCTGCCTGTGAGTGAGAACATGCAGTGTTTGATTTTCTGTTCTTGTGTCAGTTGGCTGAGAATGATGGTTTCCAAATTCATCCATGTCCCTACAAAGGACACACACTCATCGTTTTTTTATGGCTGCGTAGTATTCCATGGTGTATATGTGCCACATTTTCCTTTTTGGGTTGGTTCCAGGTCTTTGCTATTGTAGACAGTGCTGCAGTGAACATACATGTGCTTGTGTCTTTATTATAGAATGATTTATAATTCTTTGGATATATACCCAGTAATGGGATTGCTGGGTCAAATGGAATTTCTATTTCTAGGTCCTTGAGGAATCGCCACACTGCCTTCCACAATGGTGGAATTTACACTCCCACCAACAGTGTAAAAGTGTTCCTATTTATCCACATCCTCTCCAGCATCTGTTGTCTCCAGATTTTTTAATGATTGCCATTCTAACTGGTGTGAGACAGTATCTCAGTGTGGTTTTGATTTGCATTTCTCTAATGACCAGTGATGATGAGCATTTTTTCATATATTTGTTGGCCTCAAACATGTCTTCTTCGAAAAGTGTCTGTTCATGTCCTTCGCCCACTTTTGAATGGGTTTGTTTTTTTCTTATAAATCTCTTTTAGTTCTTTGTAGATTCTGGATATTAGCCCTTTGTCAGATGGCTAGATTGCAAAAATTTTTTCCCATTCTGTTGGTTGCCAATTCACTCTAATGATTGTTTCTTTTTCTGTACAGAACCTCTGGAGTTTAATTAGATCCCATTTGTTTATTTTGGCTTTTGTTGCCAATGCTTTTGGTGTTTTAGTTATGAAGTCCTTGGGCCTATGCCTATGTTCTGAATGGTATTGCCTAGGTTTTCCTCTAGGGTTTTTATGGTGTTAGGTCTTGTGTTTAAGTCTTTTATCCATCTGGGGTTAATTTTACTGTAAGGTGTCAGGAAGCGATCCAGCTTCTGTTTTCTGCACATGGCTAGCCAGTTTTCCCAACATCATTTATTAAATAGGGAATCCTTTCCCCATTGCTTATTTTTATCAGGTTTGTCAAAGATCAGATGGTTGTAGATGTGTGTCATTGCCTGCAAGGCCTCTGTTCTGTTCCATTGCTCTATATCTCTGTTTTGGTACCAGTACCATGCTGTTTTGATTGCTGTAGCCTTGTAGTATAGTTTAAAGTCAGGTAGCATGATGCCTCCAGCTTTATTCTTTTTGCTTAGGATTGTCTTGGCTATGCGGGCTGTCTTTTGGTTCCATATGAAGTTTAAGGTGGTTTTTTCCAGTTCTGTGAAGAGGGTCATAGGTAGCTTGATGGGATCACTTTGGGCAGTATGGCGATTTTCACAATATTGATTCTTCCTAACCATGAGCATGGAATGTTTTTCCATCTGTTTGTGTCCTCTCTTATTTCCTTGAGCAGTGGTTCACAGTTCTCCTTGAAGAGGTCCTTTACATCCTTTGTTAGTTGTATTCCTAGATATTTTATTCTCTTTGTAGCAATTGTGATTGGGAGTTCACTCTTGATTTGGCTCTCTTTAGTCTGTTATCAGTGTATAGGAATGTTTGTGATTTCTGCCCACTGATTTTGTATCCTGAGACTTTGCTGAAGTTGCTTAACAGTTTCAGGAGATTTTGGGCTGAGACAGTGGGGTCTTCTAAATATACAATCATGTCGTCTGCAAATAGAGACAGTTTGACTTCCTCCTTTCCTAATTGAATACCCTTTATTTCTTTTTCTTGCCTGATCACTCTGGTTAGAACTTCCAATACTATATTGAATAGGAGTGGTGAGAGAGGGCATCCTTGTCTAGTGCCAGATTTCACAGGAAGGCTTCCAGCTTTTGCCCATTCAGTTTGATATTGGCTGTGGGTTTGTCATAAACAGCTTTTATTATTTTGAGATACATTCCATCAATACCTAGTTTATTGAGAGTTTTTAGCATAAAGAGCTGTTGAATTTTGTTGAAGGCCTTCTCTGCATCTATTGAGATAATCGTGTGGTTTTTGTCTCTGGTTCTGTTTATGTGATGGATTACGTTTATAGACTTGTGTATGTCGAACCAGCCTTGCATCCCCGGGGATGAAGCCTACTTGATTGTGATGGATAAGCTTTTTGATGTACTATTGCAATCAGTTTGCCAGTATTTTATTCAAGATTTTTGCATCTGTGTTCATCATGGATATTGGCCTGAAGTTTTCTTTTTTGTTGAGTCTCTGCCAGGTTTTGGTATCAGGATGATGTTGGTCTCATAAAATGATTTGGGAAGGATTCCCTCTTTCTGGATTGCTTGGAATAGTTTCAGAAGGAGTTTCAGAATTCCTCTTTGTACGTCTGGTAGAATTTGGCTATGAACCCATCTGGACCTGGGCTTTTTTTGGTTGGTAGGCTATTAATTGTTGCCTCAACTTCAGCTCTTGTTATTGGTCTATTCAGGATTTCAACTTCTTCCTGGTTTAGACTTGGAAGGGTGCAAGTGTCCAGGAATTTATCCATTTCTTCCGGGTTTACTGGTTTATGTGCATAGAGCTGTTTGTAGTAATCCCTGATGGTAGTTTGTAGTTTTGTGAATCGGTGGTGATCTCCTCTTTATCATTTGCTATTGCATCTATTTGATTCTTCTCTCTTTCTTTTTTATTAATCTGGCTAGTGGTCTATTTTGTTGATCTTTTCAAAAAATCAGTTCCTGGATTTGTTGATTTTTTGAAGGGTTTTTTGTGTGTCTATCTCCTTCAGTTCTGCTCTGATCTTAGTTATTTCTTGTCTTCTGCTAACTTTTGAGTTTTTTTGATCTTGCTTCTCTAGCTCTTTCAATTTTGATGATAGGATGTCGATTTTAGATCTTTCCTTGCTTCTCATGTGGACATTTATTACTATAAATTTCCCTCTAGACACGTGCTTTCAGTGGGTTCCAGAGATTCTGGTACATTGTGTATTCGTTCTCACTGGTTTCAAAGAACATCTTTATTTCTGCCTTCATTTCATTGTTTATCCAGTCAACGTTCAAGAGCCAGTTGTTCAGTTTCCATGTAGTTGTGTGGTTCTGAGTTAGTTTCTTAATCCTGAGTTCTAATTTGATTGCACTGAGGTCTGAGAGACTGTTATGATTTCCATTCTTTTGCATTTGCTGAGGAGTGATTTACTTCCAATTATGTGGTCAATTTTAGAGTAGCTACCGTGTGGTGCTGAGAAGAATGTATATTCTGTGGATTTGGGATGGTGAGTTCTGTAGATGTCTATTAGGTTTACTTGGTCCAGATCTGAGTTCAAGTCCTGGATATCCTTGTTAATTTTCTGTCTCGTTGATCTGTCTAATATTGACAGTGGAGTGTTAAGGTCTCCCACTATTATTGTGTGGGAGTCTAAGTCTCTTTGTAGGTCGTTAAGAATTTGCTTTATGTATCTGGGTGCTCCTGCATTGGGTGCGTATATATTTAGGATTGCTAGCTCTTCTTACTGCATTGATCCTTTTACCATTATTTAATGCCCCTCTTTGTCTCTTTTGATCTTTGTTGGCTTAAAGTCTATTTTATCAGAGAGTAGGATTGCGACTCCTGCTTTTTTTTGCTCTCCATTTGGTTGGTAAATCTTCTCCATCGCTTTATTTTGAGACTATGTGTGTCCTTGCACATGAGATGGGTTTCCTGAATACAGCACAGTGATGGGTTTTGACTTTTTATCTAATTTGCCAGTCTGTGTCTTTTGATTGGGGCATTTAGCCCATTTACATTTAAGGTTAATATTGGTATGTATGAATTTGATCCTGCCATTTTGATGCTAGCTGGTTGTTTTTCCTGTTAGTTGATGCAGTTTCTTCATTGTGTCAATGCTCTTTACCATTTGGTACATTTTTGGAGTGGCTGGTACTGGTTGTTCCTTTCTATGTTTAGTGCTTCTTTTGGGAGCTCTTGTAAGGCAGGCCTGCTCATGACAAAATCTCTGAGCAATTGCTTGTTCATAAAGGATTTTATTTCTCCTTCGCTTATGAAACTTAGTTTGGCTGGATACGAAATTCTAGGTTGAAATATTTTTTTCTTTAAGGATGTTGAATATTGGCCCCCACTCTCTTCTGGCTTATAGGGTTTCTGCTGAGAGATCCACTGTGAGTCTGATGGGCTTCCCTTTGTTGGTGACTCGACCTTTCTCTCCGGCTGCCCTTAGCATTTTTTTCTTCATTTCAACCCTGGTGAATCTGATGATTATGTGCCTTGGGATTGCTCTTCTTGAGGAATATCTTTGTGGTGTTCTCTGTATTTCCTGGATTTGAATGTTGGCCTGCCTTGCTAGGTTGGGGGAAGTTCTCCTGGATAATAGCCTGAAGAGTGTTTTCCAGCGTGGATTCATTCTCTCCGTCACATTCAGGTACATCTATCAAATGTAGATTAGGTCTTTTCACATAATCCCATATTTCTTGGAGGCTTTGTTCATTTCTTTTCACACTTTTTCTCTAATCTTGCCTTCTTGTTTTATTTCATTGAGTTGATCTTCAATCTCTGATATCCTTTCTTCTGCTTGGTTGATTTGGCTATTGAAACTTGTGTATGCTTCGCGAAGTTCTCATGTTGTGTTTTTCAGCTCCTTCAGGTCATTTATATTCTTCTCTAAGCTGTTTATTCTCATTAGCATTTTGTCTAACCTTTTTTCAAGGTTCTTAGTTTCTTTGCATCGGGTTAGAGCATGTTCTTTTAGCTCAGAGAAGTTTGTTATTACCTACCTTCTGAAGCCTGTTTCTATCAATTCATCAGACTCATTCTCCATCTAGCTTTGTTCCCTTGCTGGTGAGGAGTTGTGATCTCTTGGAGGAGGAGAGGCGTTCTGGTTTTGGGTGTTTTCATCCTTTTTGCCCTGGTTTCTTCCCGTCTTCATGGATTTATCTACCTGTGGTCTTTGTAGTTAGTGGCTTTCACATAGGGTCTCTGAGTGGACATCCTTTTTGTTGATGTTGAAGTTATTTCTTTCTGTTTTTTAGTTTTCCTTCTAACAGGCCTCTCTGCTATAGGACTGCTGGATGTCCACTGCAGACCCTGCTTGCCTGGGGATCACCTGCAGCAGCTGCAGAAGAGTAAGGGTTGCTGCTGGCTTCTTCTTCTTTTATCTTCATCCCAGAAGGGTACCCCTCAGAAGTCAGCCTGAGCTGTCCTTTATGGGATGTGTCTTTGGATATACAGGGTTTGGGGGAGCTGCTTGAGGAGACAGTCTGTCCCTTATAGGAGCTCAAGTGCTGAGCTGGGAGCTCCATTTTTCCATTCAGAGCTACTGGGCAGGTACGTTTAAGTCTGCTGCAGCCAAACTCATAACCGCCTTTTTTCCCAGGTGCTCTGTCCTGGGAAAGTGGATCTTTATTTATAGGTTCCTGACGTGCTACTGCCTTTTTTCAGAGCTGCCCTGCCCAGCAAAGAGGTAGCCTAGTCACAATCTGCCAGCAGAGGCATTGCTGAGCTGCTGTGGGCTCTGCCCTGCTGCTGTGTGAACTTCCTTGCAGTTTTGTTTAGAGGTACAGTTAGAACTGCCTTGGTAATGGTGGTTGGCCTCGGCAATGGTGGACTGCCTCAGTAATGGCTGACGCCCTTCCCCCCACTGAGCTGAACCGTCCCAGGTCCAGCTACACTTGCTGCAAAACTCTCAATCCAGAATGTTTCAGATTTCTGGTCTTTGTGGTTGTGGGACTCGCTGAGCCAGATCACCTGGCTCCCTGTTTCTGCCCTCTTTTTTTCAGTTGAATGGGCAGCTCTGTCTCCTAGGTGTGCCAGGCACCAGTTGAAATGGCTGCCCAGATTTGTTTGAGTTTTTGTGCGGAGACCCGTGGTGCCAGCCATGTGGGAAACTCATGGCGCTTTTCAGCCCAGGAATCTCCTCTCCTGGTCTGTAGGCAGTAAAAACTCGTTTGGAAATGCGGTAATCACTCACCCTCTGCGTTTTTCTCACTGGGAACTGCACTCCAGAGCTGTTCCTATTTGGCCATCTTGGATCTGCAGTCTACTCTTAACATGGACAGAGACTGACCATAGAAAGAGGCAGTGCTGGGTCATCATGTCCTTCAGTGAAACTCCTAGTTCACCTCTGTTACTCAGAGGACAGCGTCCAGATTCCTGACCTGATGTTTGGGATCCTATAGGTGTTGGCTTATCTGCCTTTCTGACCTCATTCCCTGTCACTCCTCACTTACTCTGGGCTTCAGTAAAGCAGCAGTGTAGCTGCTCACAGGACAGTGCCTAAGTGCACCTGGGCCTGCTTGGGGGCCACATCCTGTGTGCTCTGCCCACTTCTCTGCTGGGTGGCCCTGCCAGTCTAACTAGCATGCTGCCTCCTCTCCAGGCCTCACTCAATCCTGCTAAGGCAGTGTTGGGCAAGCTTGCCTCTTCAGCCACCTCTGTGATGATATTTTAAGTACTGTATTGCAATTGTTTTATGTCTCTCTCCCTAATGTAAGTGATGAGTGGAGACCTTGTTTCATCTATCTCAGTGCCTGCAACACCTCGTAGATAGCAGGGCTCAGCAGAACATGCTTAAATTAACAGAGGTCTCTCCTGAGGCTGTTGGTGGTCAGCCCTGGGCTGAATCTGTTGCTTTGGAAAATGTGTGTGTTTACTGTTGGACTCAGAAGTTTGGCTCTGTTTTCCCCAAGCTGGGAAACGGGCTCTTACTCAATATATGTGCTTCAGAATCGTTCTGAATATCCATGCAAAAGGGGAGACTCTGCCGATACTGAAGAAGGGAAAATTCAAGCCATCTTTTGCAAAACCCTGACTTCTGCCATCAGGAAGAAGAGTGTGTTTGGTTTAATGTCCAGAAGAGAAGATGCTCTTGGTCTCAGATGAGCAATGAGCATTTAATCTGTGTGCTGAGTGAGGAGTGCAACGGGCTCAATCAGTGGGTGTGGCAGCTGTCACTGTTTTGGGATCTTTCTGCAGCAAGGGATAAAAAGGTGGGATAAATGCTTTTCAAATGTGTCTAAAAGTATTTGGCCAAAAGCTATTGATTAAAGTAGAGGGGGAAAAAAAGGACTTAATGATTATTGAGCTCTATGAGGTGCCAGGAGCTTTTCACATTTAATGTTGTTAGTCCTTTCCCCAGTATAGATGGAGAAACTGAGGCTCAGAGAGGCAAGGTGACTCTGCCAGGGCCACACACTTAGCAAGGTTCAGAATTGGGATTCAAAATGAGGTCTCTCTGGCTCTAAGTATCTAATGAAATATTGAATGTATATGATGGCTTATCTAGGACTTATCGTAGGCTGTTGAATGCACATCTCCTGTCTCTTCCTCTCTCTAGAACCTTACTACCTTTCCTTATTCTAATGTTAGCCTTATCCAGGGGTGGTGTCCTTGGTTCAGCAATGGCAGAGTACCTTCATTTGCAGGCTTGGTGTGCGCCGTCTCTAGCATCTCGATAACATCCACTCAGTGCCAGTTATCCAGTAGCTGCTTTTGAATATTTGTGGAATAAGTGATGAAAGCTGGCAGGATCCTTCCTGCAAATGTGTGCTGCTTGTTTCCTGCTTAAACCTCTCAGATTCTGAGCCGTGAAGTCCTCAGGGCCTGCTTTACAAAGGAAGAATGGTACTCTTTCTTGCCTTTGCCAAGAGGAAGATACAGGAAGACTGGAGAGCCTTTTGGTTCTTAAAATTGCTGCCATCTTCATACGTCATTGTGCTTTACTTACTCTTTCCACTTTGTGGAACAGGACTTAAGCAGTGTCTCCTGGTAGTCTGACCCAGAGAAAGGGGGAGGGCTGGTGTGGGACCAGAAATGATTAGAGCCAGCTGAGTTAGGGCCACCACACCCCTTCTCAGAGGGAAAAGGGACCACAAGAGGGGAATTTCTTCCCCGGCCAGGGTCTACAGATATAGAAAGTATGGGGGAGTACCTCACATTAGCCTCTTGCCTTCACAGTCATCACTTTGGCTCATGCACTTTGCAGATACAGCCCTCATATTGTGCTAGATGCTCCCCCAAGTGGCTAAGAAAGTTACTGAGAGAGGTGAGGCACATAGTGACACAGTACTCATAGGCAATGGGAATTAGTCCCTTGCATGTGTGCATGCCTGTGCCCACTTGCACGCACATACACACACGTACATGTGCATGTGCACATGCTCATATATATGTCTCCCAGAGCTCAAAGCAGAGTAAAAACCCTGTACTCCAAGGACTTGTTAGTTAGGGAGCCATACTAGGGAGACAGTTTCCTCCTGAGGTTGGGGGCACGTTTCATATTCTGTAGCTGGCTCTGCCCCTTTGAGGACACCTTGTCTCCTTCCTTGGCATGAGTACAGACACTCAGCTCTTTCCAGAAACTCAATACCTCCCTGAAAGACAGAAGGTTTCCCACTACTAAAAATCTGCATAAATGTGTTAAATTTGAAAACAGTTTCTAAACAATATTGTGAACAATAGCAGCTTTGTTAGAATCATTCACACAGTGCCTTGAACGCGGTATGTCTTTTTTTTTTTTATTTTACTTTAGGTGCATACTATATCTGGCATTTCTCTCCGTGTTTTCCCTCCCCCACCCTCCCCCACTCCCCGCTGTCTCTCCCCCTACCCCACCAACTGCCCCCAGTTTGTGATGCTACTCTCCCTGAGTCCACATGTTCTCGTTGTTCAACATTCATCTATGAGTGAGAACATACGGTGTTTGGCTTTCTGTTCTTGTGTCGGTTTGCTGAGAATGATGGTTTCCAGATTCATCCAAGTCCCTACAAAGGACACGAACTCATCATTTTTTATGGCTGCGTAGTATTCCATGGTATATATGTACCACATTTTCTTTGTCCAGTCTATCATTGATGGGCATTTGGGTTGGTTCCAGGTCTTTGCTGTTGTATACAGGGCTGCAGTGAGCATACGTTGCATGTGTCTTTATAGTAGAATGATTTATAGTTCTTTGGGTATATACTCAGTGATGGGATTGCTGGGTCAAATGGAATTTCTATTTCTAGATCCTTGAGAAATCACCACACTGTCTTCCACAGTGGTGGAACTAATTTACACTCCCACCAATTGTGTAAGAGTGTTCCTATTTCTCCACATCCTCTCCAGCATCTGTTGTCTCCAGATTTTTTAATGATCGCCATTCTAACTGGCATGAGATGGTATCTCAATGTGGTTTTGATTTGCATTTCTCTAATGACCAGTGATGATGAGCATTTTTTCATATGTTTGTTGGCCTCATGTGTGTCCTCTTTTGTAAAGTGTTCATATCCTTCACCCACTTTTGAATGGTTTTTTTTTTTTTCTTGTATATCTGTTTCAGTACTTTGTAGATTCTGGATATTAGCCCTTTGTCAGATGAGTAGATTGCAAATATTTTTTCCCATTCCGTTGGTTGCCGGTTCACTCTAATGATGGTTTCTTTTGCTGTACAGAAGCTCTGAATTTTAATTAGATCCCATTTGTCTATCTTGGCTTTTATTGCCATTGGTTTTGGTGTTTTAGTCATGAAGTCCTTGCCTATGCCTATGTCCTGGATGGTTTTGCATATGTTTTCTTCTAGTGTTTTTATGGTGTTAGGTTTTATGTTTAAATCTTTAATCCATCTGGGGTTAATTTTATTGTAAGGTGACAGGTGGGGGTCCAGTTTCTGCTTTCTGCACATTGCTAGCCAGTTTTCCCAATACCATTTGTTAAACACGGAGTCCTTTCCCCATTGCTTGTTTTTGTCAGGTTTGTCAAAAATCAGATGGTTGTAGATATGTGGTATTGCTTCTGGGGGGCTCTGTTCTGTTCCATTGGTCTATGTCTCTGTTGTGGGACCAGTACCATGCTGTTTTGATTACTGTAGCCTTGTAGTATCGTTTGAAGTCCGGTAGTGTGATGCCTCCAGTTTTGTTCTTTTTGCTTAGGATTGTCTTGGCTGTGTGGGCTCTCTTGCGATTCCATATGAAGTTTAAAGTGTTTTTTTCCCAGTTCTGTTAAGAAGGTCATTGGTAGCTTGATGGGGATAGCATTGAATCTATAGATTACTTTGGGCAGTATGGCCATTTTCATGATATTGATTCTTCCTAACCATGAACATGGAATGTTTCTCTATCTGTTTGTGTCCTCTCTTATTTCCTCGAGCAGTGGTTCATAGTTCTCCTTGAAGAGGTCCTTTACATCCTTTGTTAGTTGTATTCCTAGGTATTTTATTCTCTTTGTAGCAATTGTGAATGGGTGTTCACTCTTGATTTAGCTCTCTGTCTGTTATTGGCATATAGGAATGCTTGTGATTTTTGCACATTGATTTTGTATCCTGAGACTTTGTTGAAGTTGCTTATCAGTTTAAGGAGATTTTGGGCTGAGACAATGGGGTCTTCTAAATATACAATCATGTTGTCTGCAAATAGAGACAATTTGACTTCCTCCTTTCCTAATTGAATATCCTTTATTTCTTTTTCTTGCCTGATTGCTCTGGCTAGAACTTCCAATACTATATTGAATAGGAGTGGTGAGAGAGGGTATCCTTGTCTAGTGCCTGATTTCAAAGGGAATTCTTCCAGTTTTTGCCTGTTCAGTATGCTGTAGGTTTGTCATATATAGCTTTTATCATTTTATCCTACATTCCATCAATACCTAGTTTATTGAGAGTTTTTAGCATGAAGGGCTATTGAATTTTGTTGAATTTCTCTGCATCTGTTGAGATAATCATGTGGCTTTTTTCTTTGGTTCTGTTTATGTGATGGATTATGTTTATGGATTTGCATATGTTGAACCAGCCTTGCATCCCCCGGGATGAAGCCTGCTTGATCGTGATAGATAAACTTCTTGATGTGCTGTTGCAATATGTTTGCCAGTATTTTGAAGATTTTTGCATTGATGTTCAACATGGATATTGACCTCAAGTTCTCTTTTTAGTTGAGTCTCTGCCTCGTTTTGGTATCAGGATGATGTTGGTCTCATAAAATGAGTTAGGGAGGGTCCCTCCTTTTGTATTGTTTGATACAGTTTCAGAAGGAATGGAACCAGCTCCTCTTTGTACGTCTGGTAGAATTTGGCTGTGAACCCATCTGGACCTGGGCTTTTTTTGGGTGGTAGGCTATTGATTGGGGCCTCTACTTCAGCCCTTGTTATTGGTCTATTCAGGGTTTCAGCTTCCTCCTGGTTTAGTCTTGGTAGAATACAAGTGTGTAGGAATTTATCCATTTCTTTCCAGTTGACTGATTTATGTGCATAGAGCTGTTTGTAGAAATCTCTGATGGCAGTTTGTATTTCTGTGGGGATCAGTGGTGATATCCCCTTTATCATTTTGCTCTTTCATCCTTTTTTTTTCAGGCTTTTTTCTTTTTATTTTTTAATGACCAAAGCAAAGCATCTAAAACTGCAGCTTCTGGAAGAACCACTTGTTCTTGCCTGTCTTGTATCTCTCCTCAAACTTGACCTTGGCCTCTCATCAGGCCTTGTGTTTAAGAGCAGGATCTCTGAAGACATCCTTATTGAAGACAGTTTGGTCGAAGGGGATATCCACAGAGAACTTGTGGGCATTAGGTGATTGTAGTTATAAAGTTTCACAAAAGATTTCATCTTTGACCTCTTGGCGATTCTCTTGCCCATGGCAGCTGTGACTTTGCGAGGATAGCAGTCAATTCCAGCCACCAAAGTATGGCTTTAGGGGCGATCTGAGGTGCCATCATCAATGTTCTTCACGATGACGACTTTGCATCCAGAGTAGCGTCCAGCCAGGACAAGCACCACCTTCCCAGGTTTCATGAACTTGCCCATTTCGGCAGCAACCACTCGGGCCTACAGCAAAAAGGAAAGAAGAACACTTCCGCTAACCTTTCACCCCGGGGAGGAGTCACATGCAATATGTCTTTGATGGAGACCTATTGAAAAGCAGTGTGGTGAGTGGGAAGAATGTAGGCTTTGCAACTCTGTAGACCCACGCCAAGCCCAACCTTGCTGTCTGATAGCTATGCCATCTTGGGTTCAGGGCCCTTGTCCAGCATCCACTCAATACTTAGTGGTATAATAATGATGAGTCCTTGGAGAATAAATTTACAACCTCTCGAGAAGGTTGTTCAAAATTACAGCACTGTATTAGGTGGCCTGTGTTTTGCTTTTGCTAGAATTACCAATAACGTTACTTAATAATTCATCATATGCATGAAATAATGAATGCATCTTTTGAAAGTGTAAATTCTGTTCAACATACATTTATGTATCATGTGCCTGCCAGGTTTCATGCCAGGCGTGGGAATACCAACAGAAGTAACTCAGGGTTGCTGCTTGCATGAAGCTCCTATATTTGCAGGGGGATCAATGGCTATAGACCAATTAGTATAACAATAATTAGAATAATTATAGGATATATTTAAGTGCTGTGAGAGTATAGATAAGCAATACAGTTCTGTTTGGTTGGAGAGAGAAGAAAAAATAAGCCATTCAGGGATTTTGATTACAGCCATAGAAACCAGCTCTGGCTATCATAAGCAAAGAGGGAATTAATTGGAGAGTTGTTGGGGGCTCACCTGTGGGCGTTGAGCCAGAGGGCCAGGCCTGGGGAATGGGCCAGAAGCAGGGGGAGCTTCTAGGTCATGAAGCCCTACCAGGTGCGTCATTGTACTCTTGCTGCTGTTTCTGTGGTCTCTGTCAAGCCAGTCTCCATGAGTCCCTCCTTTCTGTGTCATTTATTTATTCAGAGTTCATTTTTGTGTGATGATGACTGTCTGAGCCGAAGTGGAGTGCCTACTCCTGGCTACTTCAGGACAGAGAAAGCACACATATTTGATCTCCACTTTGATATAGGACAGCTTCCTATTTGGAAATTGGACAGAACCTCCCCAAGACTCCAACACGGGATTTAATAGGGTGCTGCAGGAAGTGTTGACTGGGTCCTTGACAGTCGGCAACAGCAGATCACTTGCGCAGGCAGGGTATAGAAGAGACGTTTTTGGCAAAGAACAATAGGAGCCAGAAGCACAGGCCCTGGAAGCTCTGGTGTGTCTGAAGGGATGAGAGCTCCTTTGTGCCATGGGCAGTATTTGTAGCTGGTTGAGACTAGGTCAAAGAAAAGCAATTTTTCAGTTTCTAGTATCCATTTTCCAGAGAAGTAGCCCAGGTGGGGGATCCTAGATGGATCCACAAACAGTTGGAACAGGTTTTTGACTAGCCTCTGTGGCCCCTGATGGACAGTTTATCTAGGAGATGGCCCAGTGAGCCCCCACCAGCTGCAAGCTGACAGTTCCCGAGTCTCTGCATTGTCCTCTTAGCCCAGGTGTAGTACCAACAGCAGAGGCAGGACATTGCTGCCCACAGAGGATCCCTCCAGTAGGTATGGGGCAACTGCCTGCTTGCCTGACATAGTTACAGGCTGAGCTTGTAACTGTGGCCAGGCAGCCTGTTCTCTGGTCAGGTAGGGGCCACTTCTCTGACTCCGTTAACCTCACGGCTCTCTAGAGAACCTTTCTGACTAATCAACATACAAACCCTGAGGTCTGAAGTGCTGTCAGAGTGGGGCAGGGCGTACTGGGGTTGCTCTGGGCATGAAGAACACACACACCTGGCTGGCTCTGCTCAGTTCGTGAATTTCCCACGTGGAGCCTGGGCAGTTCATCGCTCTTTTTCTCTGTAAGAAACTATAGTTCTATTGCTGGTCATGTTTGAGCAACTTCTCTGAACTCTTACTGTTTGGAGCTGCAGTGAGAAGCAGCAGACAGCAGAGCGGAATCACTGGCTCCTTTTCTCCCTCCCCCATCTCTCTCTTTTCAGCCTGCAGATTTAGAAGCATGAGTAAGCTCTGCTTTACCCAACTCTTGCTTATTTCGAGCAGCATGCTGTTACCCTGTACCTAAAGACAGGCCCTGCCTCCCTCACAGGCAGGGATTCTGTTCTCCAGCATTACTTTTTAAAAGGTGTTCAGCTGGAAAATCGCATATTATTTCCTCTGTAAAGGTTTCTTCTTGCCACCTTTGCGTAGCTACAGCTGTCACAACCACAGTTAATATTTTGTGTGCTTGTGGATGCAAGTGCACGGTGTGGGAAGGGAGATAATCAGGCTGTCCTCTTGGGCAGCAGCCTTCCAGTTCAGCTTTTATGAGCTAGATTTAAAAAATAAATAAATAGATCATATCGCTCTCTTGCTCAGAGCTCTCCAGTGGCTCTCCGTGCTCATAGACGGCAGTGCACCACCTCACCAGGGCTGCAGGGTCCTGCGCCATCAGCCTCAGCCTGTTTTTCATGCTGTCTCTCACCATTCCCCACTCCACTCCCAGGTATTTGTTATGGTGTTCGTTATGTCCCTCGAACATGTCACGTTTGTTCCCACTCAGAGGCCTTTGCATTGGTTTTCTCAGCTAGGAATGAACTTCCCCAAGATTGTCATGGCCTTCTATTCTGTCATGCAGCTCTCAGCTTGAATGTCACCTCCTGAGAGGGACCTTCTCTGGTCACCCCCTATGAATGAGTCCTCAGCCCCGCCTCTCTGGACCGCCACTCTGTTCTTCACAGCCCTTCATCACCATCTGATATTGCATTCACTCATTAATTTATGTTCATCTGTCCATTCCCGCCTGTGTGCCTCACTCATCACAGGATCCCAGTCTCTGAGAACAGTCCTGCGTCCACAAGCATTCAGTACAATTTTGGTACTGATGTCAGTGCAAACAAGAGTGAAACAGCAGTGGGGACATTGACCAGGAGAGGCAAAGTGCCATAGCAAAGATTGTGCGGAGATGCCGAGAGGAGAGAGGGCATCTCCAGGGGATGCAGAGGTGCTGTCCAAGCTAGGTGTGCCTGTGTAGATCAGGGCTTAGCTGTACTGCCTGCGCCAGCCTGGCTCCGCTCTGGAGTAACAAAATTCATGGTGCAGGCCAAGGAAGACAGCATGCTGAGGATGCCGACAGGTAAGGACTGTTGGATGCCAGGAGCAGGTGCAGGGGAGGGGCCGGCTGGCCTGCTCTTCCTGAGGAGAAATGGACATCACTTTGGGCTTTCAATGGCACAAGCTCCCATGTGGTTAATTGTTGTTGCTCTGTGCAAATCTGGGGTTTCCTGCAGGCCCTCCACTAAAGGGAATTGTGCACCAGAGTGGTTCTACATTTCATTTCCGACCTTATCATCTCTGTGCCCTAGAACTTTATTAGACATTGAAGAGATGATATCATGATTTCTTAAGATAGCCTTGCTTGGAAAATTATACCATGTAGGATCTTATTACACCAGGAGATGAAGCCCATTACTTTAAAACTTTACCTCTGCTGTGTATGGATTGTGCAGCCCTGGGTGACTTCATTACTCTATGCCTCATTTTTCTTGCCTTTAAAATGGGTTTAGGCCACGTGCAGTGGCTCACATCTGTAATTCCAGCACTTTAAGAGGCCAAGGCAGGAGGATTGCTTGAGCCCAGGAGTTCAAGACCAGCCTGGGTAACATAGTGAGACCCCATCTCCCCAAAATTTAAAAAATTAGGCAGGCATGGTGTGCTTGTAGTCCAAGATACTCAGGAGGCTGAAGTGGGAGGATGGCTTATGCCCAGAAGGTCGAGGCTGCAGTGAGCCAAGATTGTGCTATTGCACTTTAGCCTGGGTGACAGAGCAAGACACTGTCTCATGCATGCATGCATATATACATACCTACATAGTGTTTAATAATATGTATCTGTCTCACTAGGTTATTGTATAAGTTAATGGAGCACTTAAGGAATTATTTATTAACTGATAATAAATGGTCACTGTTGCTTTTATAGAGTCGTTCCTGATTGTTTCGTGGGATGTCACTGATCCTTGTTTTGTCATGACCAAGATTATACTTTTACCCTGACCAGTATCTAGGTGTTGCTAAGAGGAAGGACGGCTGCAGAGAATGTGGTACTTACTGGATAAAACGTGTCAGACATACACAGAGTTAACTGTTCCTGAGCATTTCCATTGTCTCCTTCCCTGCTGTCTTGTTCTTTTCTTACTTGGGCAACATGGAGGAGAACAGGCTCTGGTTTCCTGGGAGGCCATGTGTCCTGTGATCCCTCACACCTGAAGCCTCTGTTCCCTCATCCTCCCAGCCATGGGCACCATGTCCACAGTGCAGATGGGGCGGGGGAGCGGTCTCGACACTGCAGCCTGTGAGTGGAAATTTGGAAGGAAGCAGCATGAGCAGACAGTAGCCTTCAGAATGAGACCAGTTTTCATGTGGCTTTTCCTGGTAATGAAAGGAAATGGGGGCTGTAGAGAGACTACAGTATTTCAGCAGATGGTCTTGTAATAGAATGTTTTTTCAGAGTTTCCTTGTGAGGCATCAGTGACTCTTGGAAAATGTGTATCGTGTAATGAGGAACAAAGATGAGGCTTTGAGCATCCCTCTTCATGGCACCTTTCTGAGTTGCCTCTCCCTCCTGGCACAGGTGGTTTTGGAAAGTGAGGAAGATGATCCTAGAGAAGCAGCCTCTCTGGATTTATCTGTGCCTTCAAAGAAGCTGGGACTTGGTCCTAGGGTCAACAATGCCTGTTCATCTCTGCCCCTACCCCCCTCTTCTGGGCTCTGGCCTCAGCAGGACCCATTTGATGTCAGTGAAGGAAGGTGTGCATTTCTGCAGTCCCTTAATCAGCTGCATCTCCCTGCTGAATTGTGCCAAGCTCGTGGAATGCTGTGCACCTGTCCAAGCTGGCTTATGGAAGAAAGGGAGGGATGGATTCTTGGTGGTAGTTTCTTCTTCAGACTCATAGTACACAAGCCGAAGCACTGCCAGGACACCAACAGCAGGGCAGAATCACACCAAACCCTTATGGCAGCCCTATGAGGAAACTGGGGCACAGAGAAATTGCAAATGATTGTTCGAGTCAGAATTTGAACCCAAGCCTCTTAACCATCCCGGTGTACTGTACTGTCTTAATGATTAGCATCTCCTCTTCCCAGAATCAACTTGTTAACCTCGTTCATTTTATTCCTTTTTTTTTTTTTTTTTTTTTTTTTGAGGCAGTCTTGCTCTGTTGCTCAGGGTGGCATGCAAGGACATTATCATAGCTCACTTGTGGCTTCCATCTCCTGGGCTCAAGTGATCCTCCTGCCTCAGCCTCCTAAGTAGCTGGGACTACAGGAATACACCACTATGCCCAGCTAATTTTTATTTTTAATAGTAGAGATGAGGTCTCGCTGTAGTGCCTGAGCTGGCCTTGAACTCCTGAGCTCAAGTGATCCTCCTGCCTTGGCCTCCCAAAATGCTGATATTACAGATGTGAGCCACCATGTCTGGCCATTTTATTATTTACTCCATGTCACTGGGAATAAAGCGGTAACACAATTTAGCCTCTAGCCTCCAGGAACTTATAGTTTAGGAAGAGTACAAGCAGGTAAACAGAAAAATGAACATACAATTTGTTCTTTGGACATCTCTCTGTATAAACACAAGAACATACCTATGCCAAGTTGGCATCTGGCAATAATTTGGAAATTTATGTGAGCATATATCCACATGCTGAATACTGTATTAGCTGTGGGAATATATGTAGCTGTGTGTAGATGACATACAAGTACAAGGTGCACTGATTTCATTTATCATTACAACATGAGTAGACACAGTTCTCATTTTCAGCCAGAACCTGGAGGGATCATCGTGTTTTCCTTCTTCCCTTCCCCATGTGTATAATCAGTCAGTTTTCTCCTGTTGAACCCCCTCAGCCCCAACCCAGCCTCAGTGCAGTCCTCACTGTGTTCCCCAACCTGGATTACTGCATCAGCTCTCTTACTGGTCTCCCCACCTCAAGCCTTTTTTTCTTAATATTTTGATAACTTTATTTCAATATAATTCATTTCCTTGGTAATCTTACGTATTTTTAACATCTTTATTGAGATATTCATAAACCATAAAACCACCCATTTAAAGCACACATTTCTATGGTTTTTAGTGTATTCACTGAGTTGTGCAGCATTACCACAATTTCAGTTCAGGATGTTTTTGTTACCCAGATAGAAAACCTGCTCCCATTAATAGTCACTTCCCATCACCCCTGCCCCAGCCCCCAGTTCATGACAAGCACTCATCTGTTTTCTCTCTCTATGGATTTGCCTAATCTGGACATTTCATGTCAATGGAATCATATATGATCTTTTATGTCTGTCTTCTTTCACTTAGCATAGCGCTTTCAAGGTTAATTTATGTTGTAGCATGTATTAGTACTTCATTCTTTATTCTGGCTGAATGATATTCCATTGTATAGATATACCACATTTTAAAATTCATCTGTTAGCTGATGGGCATTTAGGGACTAGGTATAGGAGAAAATGAGAGCTGCCTGCTATTGGACACAGAGTTCCTTTTTGGGGTGACGAAAATGTTTTAAAATGAAATCGTGGTGTTAGTTGCACAGCTTTGTGAATGTACCAAAACCCACTGCATTACAGATTTTAGAAGGGTGAGTTTTATGACATGTGAAGTATATATCAATAAAAAATCTAAAAACACATTTTAGAAAGAACTCTGTGACATTTATTAATACCATAGATGAACATATTAAGAGGGAGGGAAGACAGGTGTAGTGAAGGAAGATAAAACACTGATACTGGAGTATAACATCCCAGAGCACCTCAAGATCAGTTCCAAGTGTGAAGATTAGGCCATATTATCTCAAAGTTGTATTTGTCTTTGAGATATGCCTTTTTATATTAAAAATATGTTATCTTATATGGTCATGGATAGGTATATTTTCTTTTCTGATTAAATATTTAATAACACTTTTATTATGAATATAATTTTTGGCTGCCATTTATTTTGAAGAAAATTATGGTGTACCAGTTATTTGTTCAGTACTTCATGTGTATAATGTTCTTTAACTTGACTGCAACCTCATGAAATAGAGATTGTATTAATTTATCCACTGTATGGGTTAGGAAACTGCGGCATAGAGAAGTTCTGACTTGACCACAGTCACTCAAGTAGAAAGTGACAGAGCTAGTATTCGAATCTAATTCTTTCTGAGTCTAAAGCCTGTTCCCTTAAGCCCTTGCTCTTAAAATTAGAGTGCATTATCATTAAAGTAAGGGTTGTGAGGAACACAATTTAGACTCATCATGGATCTTGCAGAGTCTTTAAGATTTCACTGTAACCGTCATTTATCTTTCCATAGGCATATTCTAGTGTCTTATTACTCAACGCAGCATTACCCAGGCTGGGCATGGTTGTGCATGCCTGTAATCCCAGCCCTTTTTTAGAGGCCAAGGTGGTAGGATTGTTTAAGCCCAGGAGTTTGAGATCAGCCTAGCAACATAGGGAGACCCCATCACTCCAAAAACAACAAAAAATTTTTTTAATTAGCTGGGCATAGTGGCATGTGCCTGTGATCCCAGCTGCTAGGAGGCTGAGGTGGGAAGATCTCTTGAGCCTAGGAAGTTGAGGCTGCAGTGAGCTGTGATCATGCCACTAAACTTAGCCTGGGTGAAGGAGCAAGACTTTCTCAAAACCAAACCAAACCATTACTTGGAAGTTTGTTGGAAATGTTTAATGTAGGCCAGGCGTAATGACTCACCCTTGTAATTCCAACACTTTGGGAGGCCTAGGTGGGAGGATCACTTGAGCCCAGGAGTTCAAGACCAGCCTGGGCAACAAAATGAGATCCCATCTCTACCAAATATAAAAATAAAAAATTAGCCAGGCATGCAGTATGTGCCTGTAGTACCAGCTACTCTGGAGGCTGAGGCAGAAGGATCACTTGAGCACAGGAGAGCAAGGCTGCAGTCAACCAAGGTCACATCACTGCACTCCAGCCCAGTGGACAGAGTGAGACTCTGTCTTTAAAAAAAGAAAAAAGGGCTGGGCGCAGTGGCTCACGCCTGTAATCCCAGCACTTTGGGAGGCCAAGGCAAGTGGATCATAAGGTCAGGAGATCAAAACCATCCTGGCCAACATAGTGAAACCCCGTACTAACATTACAAAAATAAGCTGGGTGTGATGGCGCGTGCCTGTAATCCCAGCCACTTGGGAGGCTGAGGCAGGAGAATCGCTTGAACCAGGGAGGTGGAGGTTGCGGTGAGCCAAGATTGCACCACTGCACTCCAGCCTGGTGACAGAGCAAGACTCTGCCTCAAAAAAAAAAAAAAAAAAAAAAAGAAGAAGAAGAAGAGAAAAAAAGAAAAGAAAGAAAAAAGAACTGTTTAATCCTTAGCTCATCCCAGACCCAAAGAATCTTGGGCCCAATTTTGATGAGTCTAGACTAATTTAGAAGCTAGAATCCACCTTTTGTCAAAATCCTGGGTGATTCAAATGCACTTTAAACCTTTGAGAAGCATAGTTATAATACATGTTCTTAGAGTAGTATAGTTTGATGATCCACCAATGAGTTTTACGTTCTCAAAGCACACAGCTTGGGATGGAATGACGTGGTCCCAAATGTGAGGTTGCTGACTGTGAGTCAGGAGCCTGTCTTCATAGTCCTGCTCCTGTGTGATAATGTAGCAAGTCACTTAATCTGAATCCTATTTTAAAATGAACAATTTGCTTAAATCTCAATTTTGCATTTAAGTGCATTTACCTCACAGATACCACATTAGCTGTATCACACATTTTTGAAATGTAGAACTTTTATTCTTGTAATTTTGAAATTTCTATTATTTTGTCTTATCCAAAATTATTTAAGGAGACATGTCACCGCAGCTCATTTTAACTGTCCTTTTTGTTGCACTGAAATTATTATTATTATTATTATTATTATTATTTTGGTGGATGTGACCTGCAAGAGTGAGTGGGCTGTTTTTAAAATGGTCCATTCAACTGTAAAAGAATGTAGATATTTAATTTTTGGAGTAGAGATTCTAGATATATGTCTGTTAGATCAACCTTGTTAATTTTATTAATCAAATCCTCTAAATCTTTTTAAACTTTTTCTCTGCTGTCTCAGGGGGAGGAGCCTTCAATATTACACCAATAAGCATGATATTATATATAGATTTTTTCTGGTACATGTTCTTCATCAACTTGAAGAAACTTCCTTCTATTGCTAGTTTTCTAGAAGTTTTCTCCTTGAATTGCTGTCATATTTTGTCAAATGCTTTTCTTATGTCTATTGAGAATGATCGTATGATTGTCTTATTCTTTGTGAATGTGGTGAAGTGTGTTGTTTGATTTCTGTGTGTCAAAACACTCTTTAACATACAGTATCCTGCTGGCATAAACCCTAGTTGGTTATGGGTGTTACCTTTTTTATGCATTGATGGAACTGATTTGCCAATTTTTTTGTTAAGAATTTTTACATCTCTTTTCTTGAACAATGCTGGTTTGGTATCATTATAGCAGCCTCATAAAATGAGTTGGAAAGTGTTTTCTCCTCTATTTGCTGGAAGAATTTGCTTAGAAGTTGTATAATTTCTTTCTTAAATATTTGATAAAATTAATTAGTGAAGCCATCTGGACTGGGAAATTCTTTGAGGTTAGGCTTATGGTTTGTTTTGTAAATCAAGGACAATTACGTATTTGTAAATTATCAGGTGTACAATTTTTCTATTTCTGTTACTGCATTCATCACATTGTGTATATTGTTGAGTTGGTTAGTTTAGCTTATTGGATTATGGTTTATACTTCTGAACACATCTGGGAATTTTTCATCTATTCTTGAAATATTCAAGTATTTTTCCACTACCACTGTCCCCTCCCAAGAATTCAATTACACATATGTTAGACCACTTGATATTGAAATTGTCCCACAGGTTCCTGAGGTAGTGTTCACTTTCTCAGCCCTTTCATCTCGAATATTATACTTTTCAGCTCTTGAAATTCCGTTTGGTACTTTTCAATAGCTTTCATTTATATCATTATATTTACATTTTCCTGAAGTCCTTCGACATGCTTATGTAAGCAGTTTTAAAGTCCTCATCTGCTAATTGTATTATCTGTCATTTCCAAGTATATTTTTAAGAACAACTTTTTTTTTTTGGTCAGGAGTCATAGGTTATTTAGTAATATGCTTATTTTCTAAACATTTGAGGATTTTCTGGGTGTCTTACAATAGTAAGGATTTTCTGGGTGTCTTATAATTTATAATTTAATACATTTGTGATCATTGAACATACTTTGTATGATTTCATCCTTTTAAACTTTTTAGCTCCAGATGTGGTCCATTTCGGTGACTGTTCCATGTGTATTTGAGAAGCATGCATTTCTTGCTGTTCATTAGATACAGTGTTCTATACGTGTCATTTGGGTCATGTTGGATGATAATACTGTTCAAATCTTCCATATCCTTGTTGATTTTTTGTCTACTTGTTCTATGAATATTTTGATAGCAGGAGATTAAAGTGTTTGACTGTGATTATGGATTTATTTATATTCCTCTTTAGTCTCTCAGATTTGCTTTATGTATTTAGGAGTTTCATTATAAGTACCTACACATTTAGAATTATTATTCTTAAATAACTGCTCCTTTTATGATTATGAACTGCTCCTCTTTTTATCTGGTCTTTTTTTCATCTTAAATTCTTCTTTAATATTAATATAGCTACACCAGCTTTTTTATACTTAGCATTTGCACAATATATCTTTTTTCGTTTTTTTTCCCCACAAATTTTTGTGTCTTTGTATTTAAAAGATATTTCTTATCGATAACATGTAGTTAGGCTTTGCCTTCTTGTTGGGGAGTGTGATAGGAATAATAATGCCCCCCTGCAAAGATGTCCACCTTCTGGTATCTGGAACCTGTTCATGTGTTCTCTCACATGGCAAAGGGGACTTTGCAGGCATGATTAAGTTAAGGATATGTGATGGGGAGATTATCCTTTGTAATCCAGGTGGGTTCAGTTGTAATCTCAACATTCTTATAAGGGAAGAGGGAAGGCAGGAGAGAGAGAAGATATGATAAGGATAGCAGAGGTCAGGGTGATATGAGGCCGTAAGCCAAGGAATGTGGGTAGCCTCTAGCTAGAACTGGAAAAGGTAAGGAAATAGATTCTTGTCTAGAGCCCCTAGAAAGGTACAGCCCTGCCAACAGCATGATTGTAGTTAAATAAGACCTGTTTGAGACCTCTGACCTTTAGAATTGTGAAAGAAGACTTTTATATTGCTTTAAGCCACTAAGTTTCTGGTAATTTCATACCATAGAAGCAGGAACTATTATAAGTGGAGGTAGTGGTTTATAGTTGATGTGATTTTTGATGTGACTATTTAAATCAGCCATCTTGATGTTTGATTTCTGTTTGTTCCATCTGTTCTTTGTTCCTCTTTGCTTCTTTCTTGCAGGTTTGTTTTTGGTTGGGGAGAGTGGGGGATGAGTCAGTATATTTAGAATTCCATCATCTCCTCTATTGACTTTTTATTTGTGCTTTTTGGGTTATTTTTTTAGGATTGCTCTAGAAATTATAATTTTTAAAAAATGTATTACAATATATGTTCAAAAATATCCCATTACTTAAGGAATTATTTAAGAATTTTACAAAAGCATCCTACTTGGAATTTTTCTGAGCTTCTCAGATTTGTTGTCTTAGACTTAGTTGTCTTCAATCAATTCCAGAGAATTCTTGGCCATATATTTTAATTCTTTTGCCCCACCTTTCTGCTGGGACTCCAATTAAATGTATGCTTTAGATATCTGATATTATTCTGTTGATCTTGGGGGCCCTGTTCCATTTTATTTTTTATTCTCTTGCCTCTCTGTGTTTTAATTTTGATAATTTGTAATGCCTTGTTTTCAAGTTCACTGATTCTTTGTTCCATCCAGTATGCTAATACACCCATGAATTCTTACCATATCATGCTAGAAATGGATTTCTAGCATTTCCATTTGATTCTGTTTTATAGTTTCAGGTGGTGTCAATGAAACTGGTAGAATAAGGACCCTAAACA
The DNA here is from genome assembly GCA_036589455.1 of Ateles fusciceps. Taxonomy (NCBI): domain Eukaryota; kingdom Metazoa; phylum Chordata; class Mammalia; order Primates; family Atelidae; genus Ateles; species Ateles fusciceps. Next base: position 789,981 of record JAZHEH010003238.1, read on the forward strand.
TTCTCTTTCATAAAAGCAATGAAAATACTGGCAAAAGTAGTCAGAATCTATATTTTCAGAACTCTGAAAATTGACCAAAGGCTTGTAGCAATCCAGGAGCATTTGTTCAAGAAAAAATGAAAGACTCTGAGTAAGAAAAGTGAGCTTTGTGGCATTTTAATTTATCATGTCCCATCCCTCTCTCCCCTGCAGTTCCACAGTAGCCTTGAAAACCGGTAGCTCACAGGCACAGTGCAGACATGCAGACCTGCAGCCTGCCAGCCACCGGAAGGGGCAGAAAAGGGTTGGACCTCCTTCAAAGCCCCAGTCCCAGAGAAATGTCATTATTTTTCCTGTCTGGTGATTCCATGGAAGAGACCCTGCTTATAAGGCTGTCTTTATATGACCTGACTCAGAAGTAGCCCAGTGCCAGCAGCCTTTTCCCAGAGGACATTTGTCAAAAACAAGCAGAGGCAATTGTTGAATATTATAGCTGCCTGGGGAGGTAGAGAACAATTTGGGCAAACAGTAGGATAACTTGAAAGCTTAAAAAGAAAATCTAGGGAATGAGGTGGCCATAGGATGCTTTGAGAAGCTTGTATACTATTCCTGAGATTTTACAATACCAAGACTATGTATGTGGCTTTGCACAAGATTTCAAAGGGATCCACACCTAACTACTTCACAATCAAGCTGTCAAAAGGCAAAGTCAAAGAGAAGATTTTGAAAGTAGCAAGAGAGAAGTGACTCATCATCTACAAGGAATCCTCTATAATATAAAAGACTTATTTCTCATCATGAACAATAGAGGCAAGATAGTTTCTATCACTCTCTGGAAATTCTCCATGTCTTCATACATGATATTTACCTTTTTCTACTATTAATATGTTAATATACAATTAACATATTAATCATAGTTATTTAAAGTCCCTTTGTATTAATTCCAGTGTCTGGACCATTAATGTGTCTGGTTCCAGTAGTTTATCTCTATAGGGAGGGTCATTGTTTTCGGTGTGTGTGTGTGTGTGTGTGTGTGTGTGTGTGTATTTTTTAAGATTTGATATAATGGTCAACATTTTGTATAAACAAAATAAAACAGACAGTACACTATATATTTATGTCCAGTGAAGGATTTCTTTTTTTCTGTAAGGCCATTAGTATGGGGGCTTAGGTTTCTTGTAAGTAGCAAATTGTTAGGGTTTTTTCCTTTCTTTTATCCAAAGTGATAATCATTTTCTTTTAAGGGTGATATTAATCAGTTCATATCTTATATTAGTTAACAATTATTAAGTAATAAATTATAAAATGTAGTGAATTAAACATTTATTTTCTTGTGGTTTCTGTGGGTCAGGGATCTGGGCCTGGCTTAGCTGGGTGCCTCTGCCCTAAGGTCTTGTAGTCAAGGTGTCTGCCAGGGCTGATGTCTTATCTGAAGGCTCCACTGGGGGAGGGTCTGCTTCTAAGCTCACTGGTGTGACTGTGGGCAGGAGTCAGTTCCTAGAGGGTTGATGGATTGAGGGCCTCAGGTCCTCACTGGCTTTTGGTCAATGGCTACCCTCAGCACCTTACTATGTGATTTTGGCCTTCTGATACCTGTCTCCGCAGTGGTAGTGGAGGCAGCTCATAAATGGAGGCTTGCTTCATCAGTATGAACAAGGGAAAGAGTATGAGCAAGACAGAAATTACTGTCTTTTAAAACTAAATCTTGGCAGTGACATCCCATTACTCTGCCATATTCTGTTTATTAGTAGTGAGTCTCAAGTTCCAGCCCACACTTAAGAGGAGGAGATCCCACAGGGGCATACGGCCCAGGAGGTGGAGATCATCAGGAGCCATCCTAGATGCCCCCTTCATGTGCTTTTTGTGGTAACCGATTTATTTACACTTATTTCTATAATTTTATTAGATCTTTTCTGTTTACCATCCTCTCCCTCTCTCTCCCCCTCCTCCCTCCCACTCCTCCTCACTCACCCCTCACCAGAGTCTTTCTCCCTTACCTCACCCACCTCCTGTCCTCTAACCTACCTTCTGCTCTGGCTTCTGTCCTCCTTCCCCTCTTTACCCCCTTCTCTTCTCCACTCCTTCCTTGCTCATTTTCTGAAACAATGCATTCTGGACCATCAGTCCATCTTCCACAGTTCTTAGCTTTTACCAGACTTTTTACTTTAGTTTTTTTTTTTTTTTTTTTTTTAATTTTTTAAGACAGAGTCTTACTCTGTTGCCCAGGCTGGAATGCAGTGGTGCAATTATAACTCACCACAGCCTCAAACTCCTGGGCACAAAAGATCCTCCTCTCAAGTAGCAGGTATGTGCCACCATAGCCAGCTAACTTTTTATTTTTATTTTTTGTTGAGATGGAGTCTTGCTTTGCTGCCCAGTCTGGTCTCCAGTTCCTGGACTCAAGCAATCCTCCCGACTTTTTATCTTTGTCTTCCATTGCTACATTCTTGCTCAAATCTCTGTACTTCATTTTACTTTGATAATTTTTCCTTTGCTGTCCTCAGCTTAGAGTTTGTCTTATCCATTTCATTTTTTATTTTATAGATTTTAAAATGTATAATCTTTACCTATTTGGGGGTTAGCCTATTTCAGGTTCATAATTTCTTTTTTGTAAATCAGAAGTTACTTCGTTTTATCTTTTTAAGCAACTTAAATATGCATATTTAAAATTCTTTATCAATTGGAGATTGTAATACTGGCTGGATATCTGATGATGTTAAGGAATTCATGTTAAATTATTTTTGATATGCAGTAGTACTATGGTTCTGTTTTGGAAAATAAAAGTCCTTATTTTTTAGAGCAACGTATTGAAGCATATGTAGATGAAGCGATCTGTAAGAAACTTGGGGGGTGGAGAAAGTGGAGGGTAGAGAAATGAAAGAAGATCTCTTTAGTTTCTAATTGTTGAAGATTGCTGATGGCTATCTGGGGTTTTATTGTATTCTTCTGTCTTGTTTAAATTTTTGCATAATGAAAAGTTTTTTAAATCCTTTGTCATATTGTTCTATAAAATTAATGTCATCTGGAGTGAATTCATATTTCAGTTACTGCTTTTATTGGTAGCCTTTTTAGAAATTATATTTTGTCACATATTTGAGATTTGGTTTGCAGGTTCATTTGGAGTGGAAAGTTCAATATTTTTATCGTCACCTACACATGACCCCAGTGCGGGACCAGGTCTGATTTTGGCCTTCTGAGGCCTGTCTCTGCAGTGGTCCTGGCGATATTGCAGAGCCAGAAGCTGAGTCACTAGGTGTATTTATGGTTCAGGGTCTGGATCTGTACCCTCTGGGCTTTCTAGGTTTAAGTAAACTGAAAACCCCAGCCCTCAGTGGAGGTCTTCAGATGTTTTTTATATCAGCTTCTTATTTTAGGGAGATCCCTGGGCTGCAGGTGGCCAGCCTGGCTTCAGGCCCCCGCTTGTGTGGAGGTGGTTTATTCCGACCCTGCAGGATAAGGAGGGGGTCCTGATTGCCTCTGCCTGCTCCAGACCTGGAGCCAGCAGGCCTATGCTTCAGCCGCACCCACTGCTGTGCATTTCTGTTCTGGGTTGAATACTTTAATCTTGTTTTTGAACCTGTCCATGTCTTTTCAGTCATCTGTTCTATATTTTATCTGCCAATGCTGTGTGTTTGGAGTAGGGTAGAGGCACCAAAGTGTGAACTCACTGTGTTATCTTGACTGGAGGAGGTCCTTGACTAAATCATGCAGTTTCTCTCAATTCTTTATTCAAAGACTGTCATCTGCTGAGTACATGTTCACAATGGTGATATTTTACTTTTGTATTAGAGACAAGATTCTTAATTCCATATTTTTTTTCCCCTGAAGACTTTCTCAGAAATCTCCTTAGGGAAAATAGCAACCCGCTAACCCTACAAGTGAGTCTGTCTTATGGTCTCCCCGGCACATCTCTCTCTGAAATTATTTATCTGCACACACATTCGTGTCTCCCACTGGGATCTAAGCTTCATGATAGCAGAAACTCTCTCTCTGGCTTCCCTGTTGTGTCCTCAGTCCCTTTACGATGCTATCTGTCACATGGAGGTCCTTCATGGTGTTCTAGTAAGTGACGCACTCAGACACTGAAACCACAGTTGTGTTGCGTGCTGTGTGGCCTCTCATGAGTGCTAGCTAGGAAGCCACTTTGAGACTGTGGGTCAGCTGTGTGGAGTGGCGGATGCTGCCTGATGTGCTCTTCCATATGTCACAGCCAGGTCATTGAGTACCTGCTCTGGGCCAGGCACTGACACACAGGCGTTTGTGTCACATTCAGTTTCTACAGCCATTTTTTGTGTCACTTCCTGTCCATTGTCAGTCATTGGGATTGCATTCTAAATCTCAGAGATGAGCAGAGCTAGTGGGCAGTGCTTTGTAGCAGACAAATCAGAGGTAGTGAGCTCACCACCCTTCTGGCTCACTTGTGACAAAGCCAAGGTGTTGGGGATATGGTGCACGTAGTGGAGTTTTCATTCAAGTGGGAGGCACAGCCTCATCCCTCTCTAAACAGTTCATTTCATTCTTACCTGCTCAATTGTGTTGCACTGGACATGAATAGAAAAGTAGACCTTGATGTCCTGTTTCTTCCTGTTGTATGAACAGTCTCTAGCCTGAGGAGGTGCTGATGGTTAGGCATCTGCACCCAACACTTGAGTCCTCCCTCCCATTCTTCACATCGACATCCTACTGGCACAGGCTCTAGAAGCTTCGGGATGAACTTTCTAGTAGCCTCGGCCCAGAGGAGGCAGCACAGTGTGTCAGTGGGATGGTGATGGATGTGTGGACGCACCTCCTTGTCTCTGCCGCTTTACTTGACCCTAGAGAATGGCAGGTGAAGAGTCTTATGATGGTTTTGCCTTCAGATGTCATCTTCCTGCTTGGCTGGGACTGCTGGTCAAAAAATGGCAGGTCCAGAGCCCTCAGAGACTTTCTTGTACTGGCTGCTTAATTGCATCAGACAAGCTTCTCCTCTGACGGCACCAGGGATTGGTAACAGTTAAGTGCTGGGCTGCTGAGAGGCCCAGCACAGATTAGCCGTGCTTGCATTCCTGGGACACAGCTTCAGCAGCATACTTTGAAAAGCCCTGCGAGAAATTCCTGGCATTCAGTCCCACTGTTTGTATTTAGCTTTTTCTGAAGCGTTGGCATTCCAGAGGCATGCCAGAAGCCTTCCTGGCATTTTTAGATCCTCTGCGGCTGCCTGGGGATCCAGGTTACTACTTCTCCCTTCTACAGGTAAAGGGAAAACAGACAAGATAGCATCTTGCTCAGGCTTCCTAGAGGCCACTCAGTGATAGAACCAGTATTAGAACTTGACTCTCAGGGGTTCAGCCAACCACCCAGGCCCACTGGCCTAGCATGGCCCTTTCACCTGAGTTTCTCCTGCTCTGCACTCAGGGGCACTGCTGTGTGGTCAGCTCTTATTACAGACTTCCCTGCTGGTGGTTCTGCAAGGTTCCATGCCAGTAGGAATAGCATTGCCAGGGAGATGGGCTTTCAAAAACATGGGTTCCTATCTTACCCTGTATTTTTGAATGATTCAAACCCATGTGCTGATACCATATTGTGGCTTAAAAGGAAAAAGCTCAGGACTTGGAAGTTGTATGAACGTAGGTTCATAGTCTAGCCTAGTCGCTGGCTAGCTTGTACTCCTGAGGGTGGTGAGGATGAAGTGCCATCAGGAGCCTAGCAGAGTGCCTGAGCACACTCAGGCTGAGCACACTTAGCCCTAGCCCAGGGACAGACAGCGAGCAGATGGGTTATTCCTCTATACAGTCAAAACAAGTCAGTCCTGAGCTCCCAGGCCCCTGTGACTGTATCCACCCTGACCCTCAGTGTGGAGTTGTCCCACAGTTGGTCCGTGGAGGTAGAGGTAGGTATTGGGGCCTGTTCCTGGGAAGCCCCAGGAGACTCTGAGGACATGAGTATCCCAGTGAGGGGACTTACATCCCTGCCCTGCCATGTGCTGGTGACACCTTGTGGAGGCCTGTTGAGGTAGTGCCCATATCTGTTGGGGTTTCCTTTAACCTTCTGTATAGTTATACATCCCTTCCAGCTTTACACATCATACCTGAGGAAGCTGGAGGTCAGAAACTTGTTCAAGGTCGCCTAGCTAGTCAAGGGTGGGCTGGGTTCAACTGCAGGTCTGCCTCAGGTCGCTTGCCCTGGTGAGCTGAGCCCTCAGCCTAACTGGACCTGGAGGGAAGGCCCTTGGCCCTGTGCTCCAACAGGGACTCAGCCATCCCCAGCAGGTGGGTGAGGGAGCAGTGACCCTCCAGCTGACTCTGTGCCTCCCTTCCTGCAGGCATAGATCCCTGCCCATGAGGCTGTGGCATGGTGTGGTTCCAAGCATAAGGACACCAAGGCCAGCACATAGCTGTGTGGCTCACGGCAGCACACCCTGCAGCCAGGTACACCTGAATTGACCAAGTTTCAGTCTCCAGCACTATGAGCAGCTGTGACTTTTCCGACAGTTACTTAGGCCCCCAGTTGTTGTCTGGCTGTTCATCTGTAATGGGGGTATCATGATGATGCCACCTGCCTTTTACAAGTGTGATAAGGATCAAAGGAAATAACTGTGGGAGCACTGTGAACAGGACTCCCATAATCATAAATGTTATTGTTTATCATCTGTGAAAAGGCTACCCACCTAGAAGACTTGTTGTGAAAATTTAGCACAATATATGTGAATGATCTGGCATATCATAAGGTTTTCAATTCATTGTTGCTACTGTTCTCGTTATGAATATGAGCAGAAATGTCAGTTGCCTTCTCCCTGAAGCACCAGTCCAGCACCATTGCTGCTGGCTAACGTGGGGCTTTGTTCTCTTCCAAGCAGGCCAGGGAGCTGGAGAGCAGAGAGGCAGAGCTAAGACGCCGTGACACCTTCTACAAGGAGCAGCTGGGCGTATTGAGAGGAAGGTAAGACTTGCTGCTTGGCTGCACTTCTTGGGGCCAGGTCCTAAAGGCATCTGACCAGAACACACCACCATCATTCGGGGCTGGGCGAGGAGCCCAAATGCCAATCACTCCTTGGACATGCCCTCCTGCATTCTGCAGCAGGCACCCAAATGGAGCCTTTCAACACGTTGCATTCATGGAGATAATTGGTTTTTAATTGTCCTCCCCCACCCCAACGCCACTTTTTTTCTGTTGAATGTGGCTGGCTTTACAGTAGTTCAGTTTTAGAAAAGAATTCACTTCGCCACAGGGCGGTGCTGAGTCCCAGTATACCTTTTCTACTTTAGTTAAGCAGCATTTGGTAAAAATAATAATAACGTGATGTCTTGCTATACAAATACATTAAAGTTGTATTATTGATTTTCTCCTGGGAGTCGGGAGATCAAAGTACACTACGACTGCACACTCACTGCTTTTCTAAAGATAAGCCTTTGAAATGAATGAGATTTAAAGACACATCATCATGCCTTAAAAAAAAAAAAAGCCTACAACGACTCTTGAAAATTCATTTGGTAACTTGCTTACTTTATTTTTTGGTTTAATTTGTGGATCATGACAGATTTTTCAAAGAAATGGCTTAAAATGTGGGAGGGGATGGTTGGGAGGTTAAAAAAGAAAATTGTTCTCCCTCATGCCTGAGACAGCATGCCAAGCAACCTAAGCCATCAACTTATTGCAGGCAAATCTTCGCAAATCATTTGTCACGGTTTAGAGCTTTGAAATTGACAGTTTGCTTGAGGGGCCTGATTTCCACAGGGGTTTTCTCCTGTGGCATGCCACAGTGGAGCCTGGCAGAAATGTGGGTTTCTGGATTTCCAGGCAGTGTGGGAATGAGGGAGAGTCTTCCATGCCCCATGAACACCTACTTGTCCACCTCTGCTGGGTGTTTAGGGGATGACCGGAGTTGACGTGCCATGAACACAGAGTGCTGATGGTGACATCCCACAGTCTGAGGAGCGGCAGTGCACCTCTGAGCCACTTTCCGAGTGGCCCTTAACAAGCAAATCTTTCACAGAGCAGCCTCACGCACAGGTTTGACTATAGCTTATAATGACAAGGATTGTGATTTGAGATCCCAGAAAAGGGTAAAAAAGATTCCACCAGCCATAGCTCTAATTATCACAGTTGCCCATATGTTCATAGGCACAGGGTTTTTTTGTTTTTGTTTTTTGTTTTGTTATTTGTGCAATTCTTTGGTTTCCTCTGTGCTCCCCATGTTTCCATCCCTGGACTTAGCTCCTAGAGGCATGTGCACGTATCTCTGTTTGGGATGGCAGGGAAAGACCCTCACAGCATTTTTGCCTCTCTAAAATCTGTTTTTCCCCTTGTCATTCCTCCTCTCTCATCTCTACCTTAGTTCTCCTCCTAGAAACCAAGTCTCTTCCTTGCTGAAGGAGAGGAAATTCTAGATGAGACTTCTTTCTCATCATTAAGTGAAGTCCAAAGTCCTTACATATGTAGGAGTGGGCTTTTTAAAAATCGAGATTTCTTAGATGATTGTGAAGAGTTATTAAACGCTTCCAGAAGGAGGTGCAAAAGCATGATCTCCTTTCTGATTCTTAAATACAGCATTTTGCTGGTGATAATATTAAAAAAAAAAAAAAGAGGAAAGCATCTCCAACATCTCAGGAAATGGAGATTGGTGTGGGAGATAGGAGGATTAAAGGAGAGCCAGGGGGAGGCAGAAAGGAGGCAGAAGAATGAGGCTTAATTGTATTAGTTTTGAAAAAGGTTTTCGATCTTCTTCTCAGATAATTTTATTCCTGTAATGGCTGGGAAGATGGAAAACACGGCATCTGACAATCTTTTTTTTATTAGCTGTTGCTTTTATACGATTTCACTTTCATTTGTTGAATACTCGCAGACCTTGACATTTCCAGCTTCTTTACACACGGCTCCAGGACCTTCCAATCATCACATCCCTTTCCTTTTTCCCCCCATTTCCTTTAAGTTTAGAAATAGACAGTAAAAACCTGTTCGGTGGAAAGTTGAATAAGCTGCAGCATCATCGTTGACCACCCACAACAGCTCAGAGTATAGTTCCGGGTGAGAGCAGGTCGAGATGGGGAGGCTGAGGGCTGGGGCTGTTGGCCGAGCCGTGGTGTATCCAAGGGGCTGACTGGAATCCTGCTGCCGTCCACCTGTGGAGGCTGGTGAGTCCCCACCTTCTACCTGTTGAGACTGGCAGGTAAGGAAAGCCAGCACAAAATCCAGACTCATTTTCAAGGAGAAAGAGACTTCTGGACCCTTTTATCTGTAGTATTTCCTAAATGATTATTCTTGAGCATGGAAATCTCATTTTGTAGGACTCCTGTGCTTTATAATATTTCTGAGTAATTGTTCCTCAGAACCACGCTGCAAGATCTAAGCGAGGAATATTGTTTCCCTTTCCCCACAGCAAGCAGTGAGCTGTTGAGGGCACATGGGCCTTGTGAGGGCCTTGTATGGCACCTGAAGAAGCAGTCTGGGTGTTGAGTATGGTGCAACTGATGGAGCGTGGGCAGCAGGGCCCAGGAGCCTTGGCTCCCATGCAGCAATTCAGTCACTGTGCCTCCTTTTAGCCCGGTTTCTCTATCTGTAAAATGGAGACGCTAATGCTTTCTGCCGGGAGTTAATGGGAGGATTAAGGAAAGTAACGCCTGTGAAAGTGTCGGTGTGTGCTGGGCAGGTGCTGGCTCCATCCCTGGCATACAGCAACACTGGGGTTCTATTTCATGTCACAGTGCTTCAGGTTTGGATTAATGGATGAGCATGTGTGCATGATGAGATGGATTTTTATCATCAAAGGTGACCTGACCCCAACACCTGCTCTCTGGGATGGGGAAGCCTTCTCTCTGGGCTACATCAGGCTTTTCTCTGATGGTCTTGCAGTATCCAGTGGGCTGGGGCCATGTACTCCCCAGGTATTCCTGCACATCTGACAGTGTCACAGAACAAGGCCGTTGTCCGTTTCTGTGGGCATCCTCCCGCGGGACCCCTATTAACTTCAGTAGGGATGGCACCATGTTTGAGAGGTCAAAGAAGAGCCCCGACCCAGAAAATGAAACATAGGGTTTTATTAGTTACATACAGTGGCAGTTAAAAGTTACATACAGGGACAGTCCAGTGGCAGTGGGATGCACAGGGGAACCGCAAGGCCCTGGGGCCAGCTGAGCCAGCGAACCACTACTCACAAAGAGCATGCAGTTTCCATAGCATTTCACTCTCCCTAACAGCTTCTACCTGGCAGCCTTCATTTAACCCAGGGGTGGCCAATTTTTTGGCTTCCTTGGGCCACACTGGAAGGAGAATTGTCTTGGGCTAACACTATGATGGCTGATGAGATTTTTAAAAAATCACAAAAAAATGTCATAATGTTTTAAGAAAGTTTATGACTTGATGTTGGACTGCATTCAAAGCTATCCTGGGCTGCATGCAGCCTGTGGCCTGTGGGTTGGACAAGCTTGATTTAACCCAAAACAAAGGGCCCCAGTGCCCTGTACAGCTATGTTCCATGGATTTTCAGTTTACTGCTTCACAAGGGCTGAAGGTTCAGATGTTTCTCATAGATAAGGAATGGATCTCCGAGTTGGCCACTCCCAGATTCCTTAGCTCTGAACTCCAAATACATATTCAGGTGCATCTGCCTTTGGACTTACGGACCAGGAAGGTGAGACCCTTGACTGCCTATGCTGTCATGAGTCATGGCTGCTGAACCCCTCGCCATCTTACCTGTGTTTCCACGGCACCCCTGGCTCCAGAGCCTTTGCTCAGCTGCCACTTTGTAATTTTCTGCAGGAAGCAAAAGAACTAGGAGTGGGATTCACCCACACATTGCCTGGATTCAGCTATCATGGGGCTAAGGGTGATTTGTGCCTCTTTAGAACCAGCACACTTTATTGTATTCTAGTAGAAACCTTGATGCTGGGTGGCTCTGAAGGAGACCCTAAGAGCCCCTGGAATTGACCACTTGTGGCTGGCCAAGGCCTTGTCTTCTGCAGTCAACCATGGGGCTGAGTAGGGTGGTAGGGACGAGTAGGCTTTGGGGTCCAGTAGACCTCAGTTTAGTTCTGCCTCAATCATGTAGCAGCCTTGTGACCCTGAGCATGTTGTTACATTCTCTAGCCTCAGTTTCCTTATCTTTGAAATGGGGATTTAGGACTAACCTGCAAGCTGTTTTGGGGTGAGTGGTGGTTTGTATAAAGCAGCCATCAGAGTACCCGACCTCAGTATCCAGTTCTCTTTCATGTTATTTCTGTCCTCTTCCTCCTCTTCAGTAAATGGCCGGTCTTCATTCACTCCACATTGATTTAGGTCTGCTAAATGCCAGGTGCAGAGATGGTTCAGACAGCTGTGGCTCCCGCCTCATGAAATCCGGAGTCAGGTTTGGGAGGGGAAGGGAGGTGCCGAGGATTAGGATGCCAGATGGGAGGATGCTCATATGCAGGCTTCCATGTGACTAGAGGTCCTCCCAGCTGTGCAAAATGCTTGGTCTCACTTTTTCCAAACTCAGCAGCTATAAAGCAGAGAAGGTCTTTTTAGGGTAAGCATCAAAACCGAGTCAGGAAGAAAGGGAAGGGAGAATGTATTCTTCCTGGACTTTGTCTCCTTCCCTGTCTCCTTCCCCCAGGATTGAAGTCTTCCTCCCTGCACCTTTCAGACGCCTCCCTGCCCTGCCTTTGAGCAGTCAGCCCTTTCCCCCCTTGTACTCCCTGCTGCCACTTGAGCTTTCTTAAGAAAAGACCACCATCTGATCCTGACAGCCCTGCAGTTTGCTCACTGATCCTGCTCAGCAGACATTCCTATCCCAGGCACACTGGTCTCTGCCTTGTCCCTTGGTGTATAGGAAAACACAAGCTATACAAGATATTTAGAGGAGGAGAAATTACATACAGGATTTCTACTTCACAAGAAAAGGTATGGTCAGCAAACATGAAAAGAGCTCATCCTCACTACACATCAGGGAATTGCAAATTACAACCACAACATGATACCATTACACACTCGGAAGAATGGCCAAAGTGGAAATGACAGCTCCAAGTGCTGGCAAGGATGTGGTTTAACCTAAATTCTGAGACGCCGTTGGTGGGGTGTGAGTTGGCCTAGCCACTGTGGAAGATTGCTAGCCAGCATCTGTTAAAGCTGAACATGGGATGCCCCAGAACCCAGCATTCTGCACCCAGGGCAGATGTACCCCCAGTTTCACCAGAAGAGAGGCTGTAGAACGTCCATGATGGCATCGTTCATGATAGCTCTGAAAATCAACAGGAGAGAGGCAGGTGCCGCATGAGATTGAACTGTCCACGGCTGCAGGCGCTGCTGCTGGAACTCCAGACACACTGCTGAGCAAAGGAGCCGGCTAGGGAAGAGGACCTGCATATGCGTGATTTCCATCCATGGAAGGGGCGACAGCAGCACAGCACATCTGTGGCGTCAGCAATGGAGAGGGCAGTTAGCCTGTGGGGCAGCAGTGACCAGCAGGGGTCATGTGGTGGGGGGGGGGGGGGGTAAGGCTTCCTTTTCATGACCTTGGTGTTAGTTACAGGTGTGTTCAGTCACTGAGAGGTCATCTGGCTCTGCGCTCAGGAGAGTCAGCATGTGAGGCTTCATAGAAAGTGGGCTGTGGCTGAGGAAGGCAGGCTGGCAGGGGTGTTCCACGGCCTCTGCTGCCCCTCACTGCCAGGCACTCTCCTCACTGGCCTGCAGGGCTCTGCTCAGGGCCTGCTTTCCAACGTCCTTTTCCAGGTCCTCCCAGACCCTTCTGTGTGTTTGCCTCTCTTCCTTGCGTGACTGGAGGACAGACCAGCAGGGAGAGACTGCTTGCCTTATGGAGAGACACAGCCAGAGTGCGGCAAGCCCTCTGTGAGCCCGCATCTGTCTGCACCCGGCCTGCTGGGCTCTTGTCGCTTCTGAGTTCCGTAATTCTGAGTGCCTCTTCTTCTGACTGAGTTGCTTAGGAGAGCTGTTAAAACCCTGTGTCAGGTACTGTGAGACGAGGGGCATGGGCACAGGATGGGGGCTGGGTGTGGAGCCACACCTCACTGGCATGCCCCATAGGCACCACAGAATCGCCTGCCACTCCATCTTCTGTTTCCCGATAAGGCTTTGTCCCTGTGCGTATTCTAGCACTTGCCACACTCTGTCTTGTTAGTGCCTGTGGCTGTCTGCTCTGCATCTGCGAGCACAGTCCTTGCTGGTCTGATTCATCAGGTGATTCATCACCAAGGCCTGGGGATGCAGCGCCTGGCATAGAGTAGGTGCACAGTAAATGTTTGCAGGAATAAAGAAGGGAATGTATGTATGCAATCAAGAAACAGTGATGCAGCGGGGTTCCAGAGGAGGAGGAGGAGGAAAGAGGCTTTGCCTAGAAGGCTTCTCAGTGGGGAGCTGTTTGCAGAGAGCAGGATGTCAGTGGGTCGTGTGCAGGGCCGCTCCTGGAGAAACTGGGGCTTCTGGCTGGAGAACTTGGCCCCAGCGAGGTGCTCTGTGGGAAGGGAGGCCACAGGTGGTGCAGCTGGGAAAACAGGCAGGCCTGAGAAAGAATAATGGTGCCATTAAGAGAAAGAGAAAATTTAGGTGAGCCACTACACTTGGGGAAGGTTGTGAGTTTCATTCTAGGCATGCATTTATGAGGCAGAGTGACCAGCAGATGATTGAGAAGTATAGACAGTGTCCTACAGAATGACAGTCACTGTAATTTTGTGAGCATATGCTACATGCCAGACCCTCTTACTTAAGTCATCGTGAATCCTTGCAGCAACCCTGTAAGGTAGATTATATTACACATGTTCTACAAATGCAAAAGCCGGGAAGCAGGCTGAAGCAGCTGCCAGAAGCCACGCACACGGCTGATAGATGAAGTCAGATCCATGGGGCTCCAGAGCCCGCTCTTCCACTGCCATGTGCTGCCTCCCACTGCCTCCTGCATCAGCGGGTGGAGAAGAGTCCAGGATCCAGGAAGAATGTGGTCAGTGGTGCCAAATGCTGCCTATCAGAGACACTGAGGACGAAGCGAGGCCTCGCTCACGCTGGCATGAAAGCCCCGTGAGCTGTGTCAAGGGTGCTCGTCCTGGATTGTCATGGAGACTGAAGCTAGGTTCCATGCAGGGTCCGGGTTCCCCGGTGCTGGAGAGGAGGAGGTCTCCAGACACTTGCTCAGTGAGAGGTGTGTCTCGTTGGAAGAGCTGCCACTTGCCTGCCAGTCACTCTGATGTGGCCAACAGGCACTTCGGCAAGTGAGAGAGGCCTACATTTTGTCAGGCCCAGAGTCTGCTCCAGAGATTCAAAACGGACCCTACCATGAGGATGTGAGTGTGAGAGGCCTGTAGAGAGAAGCTGCCCAAGCATGGGAATTCAGAGGGAACTGGTAACAATGACCTGGAAACAATATAGCAGTAAAGCTTCCCTGGGGGAAGAGACCCACCTCCCACTGTTATGGGGAGCACTCTCTAACCTGCCGAGTGACAAGTCTGAGCCCAAGGGACTTTTGAAGAGTTTTGAATCAAAGTTTTTCACAAGCTTGGGCTAAAGAAGGGAACTGCCAACTGGTTAGCCCATTAACACCTTTTTTTAGTAATGGTACCACCATAAAAGTTGCCATTTTGTATGTTCTCCGCCTTGTATTGAAAGTGAGAAGTGAAATAGCACATTGTGTAGAGATGACTGCCTTTCTTAGCAAGATGAGCTTTTGTGCACTTGCCCTGGTAGGACCAGGTCCTTTAATAAATGTGATCAGTGAGACAGGAAGATACAAAGAAATTGATAACCATTGGCCCAGTCCAGTTCTTTTCACAAATGAGAAAATGGCCCAAGGCAGTTAAGTGGTTTGAGAGTTTCTGGGTATGGTGGTAAGCCTTGGGTTTTTAGATTGAGAGGGAACTGAGTCTGAATTAGGATTTTACCACTTACTGGCCTTATGATCAAGTTACTTAAGCCCTTGAGCCTTGGGGGCCTTCATCTTTAACAGAAGGACACTAGAGTTGCATTTCGGTTTACATAATAAAGGACACAACCTGCAGGCTAGCTGCTGTAACATATCCTTGCTACTGCTATTGTCATTGTTCCTCGAGGTCACACAGCTAATGAATAATATAGCAAGGACTCTGCCTCCTTGTATCCCTGTCCAGCAGTCCTACAGTTTTTCTCCTGCAGTGTGAGGACAGTGGTTAAGATCACAGGCTCTGAAGTTAGGTGCTTTTAAGTCTTGGCTTCCCAACATGTATACTAACCGTTAATATCCTCAACCAAGTGATCTGACTCCTTGCTGAACTTCACTTTCTTCATCTATACAAAGTTTCTACTTCTTTGGATCATTATGAGAAGAAATAAGATAGCTCACACTAAGTGTTTATCCAGGAGTAGCTCTCAGTAAGCACTTAATAAAAGATTCCCATTCTCACCCCTGCCCCTGCCACCTCCTCCACACTACCATCATCTTATCCTCCTCATCCTCCCCCCTCCTCCACCATCAGCACCTCCTCCTCCACCAACACCTCCTCCTCCTCCTCCACCATCACCACCTCCTCTTCCACCATCACCACCTCCTCTTCCACCATCACTACCTCCTCTTCCACCGTCACCTCCTCCTCCACCATCAGCACCTCCTCCTCCACCAACACCTCCTCCTCCTCCACCAACACCTCCTCCTCCTCCACTATCACCACCTCCTCTTCCACCGTCACCACCTCCTCTTCCACCATCACCACCTCCTCTTCCACCGTCACCTCCTCCTCCACCATCACCACCTCCTCCTCCACCATCACCACCTCCTCCACCATCACCACCTCCTCCTCCACCATCACCACCTCCTCCTCCACCATCACCACCTCCTCCTCCACCATCACCACCTCCTCCTCCACCATCACCTCTCCTCCACCATCACCACCTCCTCCACCATCACCTCCTTCACCCCCTCCTCCTCCACCCCCTCCTCTTCCACCCCCTCCTCTTCCATCATCACCACCTCCTTCTCCACCCCCTCCTCCTCCACCCCCTCCTCTTCCATCATCACCTCCTCTCTTCTACCATCTCCATCATCGCCACTACCACCACCACCACCTTCTCTTCCTCCTATACCACCACCGCTACTGTGTCCTCCTCCATCATCACCACCTCCTTCTTTTCACCACCTCCACTTCCTCCTCCCTCTCCACCACCACCTCCATTCCCACCAACTCTACCTTGACATCCATGTTCAGTTCTACCTCCTCTACTTCCCACCAGCTCCACCACCAATCACACCTCTACCACTTCCACCTCTACCCCCCCCACCACCATCACTGTCATCATCTCCACCTCTACAGCCTCCGTCACCACCACTGCCACCTCTACCCTCTACCACCAGCTTCATTTCCAGCACCTACACTTTCACCAGTTTCATCACCAACTTCACCTTCACCACCACCATCTCCACCATTCTTCATAACCTCCACCACCTCCACCTGCACCTCTACAATCTCTGCTTCTACCTCTTCCTCTACCACCTCCACACCTTCACTGCCACCACCGTTTTGATTGCTGCTGCTGCTCCCTCTCCCACCACTACTGCCATTATCACCTCCCTCACTGCCCCTACCTCCATAACTACCACATCATCCCCCGCTTCTCTGAGTCTACTCTGTGTACTGCTTCTAGTACGTTTGCTGAAGATGTGTTTCTTTACCTCAATCTTGTCTACTACTTTGCAGAAATCCTCTCATATATCTCACACTAATCTCTGAGGTGAGGGGGAAGCAGAAACTGCAACCTCTCTTGCACACTAGAGAGGCTGTGGCCCTCCTGGGCCTTGCAGCCAGGCTTCTCTGGGGTAGATGTCTGAGCCAGGAACCCTGCTGAATCGACTGCACACCTGCAGTTTGCTAAGTACAGTGCACAAGACCTGCCAGTTAGGTTTCATGACGGTGGGATTGCGAGTATGGGGAGAATCACAAATGAAAATGATAAGACTGAGAGGTCAAGAGTTGGCAGGAGCTGTTCAGCCTCAGAGCCAAGATATAATCAGGTCTTCAGACTCTACTTCTGTAAAACAGGAATCATAGTAGTTCTGAGGGTGGTTTTGAGAATTAAATGAATTAATACAATATTACTAATAGACTATACCTCTCTATCTCCAAAGGTGATTTTCTTGGTGTCCAGTAGTTAACATTTATTGAGGGGTCCCACATGCAAAGCGCTAGTCAAGCACTTCACTTGCACTGACACCTTTGACCTTCACAGTGACCCAGTGAGCTGGGTGATAACAATAATCATTGAGTTTGCCTGAGTCCTTGCTGCAAAAGTGCCTAATGCGACCTGAGTGTGTCACATGTACTAATTTGTTACAGCCTTGAACAAGCTTGTGAGGAAGAGACTCCTGTCATTCCCATTTTACAGATAAAGAAACAGCCTTAGAAATCTATACCAGTTGTCACATGAATGATTTGGGATTGTATGAAGTAGTCAGAATTTGCTCTCCATAGGCCTTGGAAGGCTAAATTCAGGAGATCACTTCCTCACCAGGTGACCGTACTGGGCCAGCTGCTCAGAGGATTGTTGGAATCCATACTAAGTCACCTACAATGGTCTTTAGGTGGAACAGTGCACCGAGCTTTTCTTTCCCTGTCCCCCAGACTTGATGATTTTACCACATTCGCTCATCTGCCTTTTTGCTTTTGTTCTTAAGTACTTTAAAGCAAACCCTAGTGACCGTGAAGTTTCCCTACATACTTCAGTATGCATCTCTAAAAACTGTGGGCATTTTCTTATATAACTACAATGATATCATCTTGCCTCAGAATTGACGTTAGTTTCTCTGATTTTCTCAAAAATATCATCTTCCAGGTGTTTCGATTTTTTGTTTGTTTTTGGTATAAGTCAGCATCCTCCAGAGCCACTGCACTGCAGTGAGTTCTTAGGCATTAAGTCTGTCATCCCCGACAGCAGACCCCAGCCTGGATTTCATGCCAGTGCCTTGTTGCGTACTCTTAGGTTCTTATTCTCCTGTTCTCTTTCATTGCATGGGACCTGGTCCAGAGTAGTAAAGGTCAGTGCTCCAGGAAAAGCCAAATATATACCTTGTTAGGAGAGGTGAAATTGTCATGCAAGGCCAAGGGCTAATCTCATGGTTAAGGTGATGTTCACTGCTGCTGATTTATGTCATTTCCTCCATTATTGTTGCTAGGGTCCTTTTAAGCACAGGCTGAATCTGTACCTCCTCTTGAAGTGATTCCTACACCATAGCTGGCAGCAGCTACATGAATATGCAGCATTTCCTGCTCCAGCATTATTGTGTGTTGATATTTTCCCCTGGCACATTAAGCCTCCTAAATAGGTACTTATGGATTGAAGAGCCAGAAGTGCTTGTCCATCGTGTGTGCAGGTTACCACCTATGCCTGCTGGAAAAGACTGTTAAACAGATAATTTTAATAATATGGGTACTCTAAGGCCTTTCCTTTCCTTCCATTCTCTGCTCTTCCCTGTCCAGCCTTGATTAGCTTGTTTGACCAGGAGAACCCCTTTAGTATTTTCCTTTGGCCTTTGGCCCTTGGGGGAGGGGAGCATGCTGAGAAAGGCAATCTGATATTAGCTGTTGACCTCTGCTGGGGCTGGCTATAAAACAGATGCTCAGCCGGGCGCCGGAGATGGCCTACGCCTGTAATCCCAGCACCTTGGGAGGCCGAGGCAGGTAGATCCCCTGAGGTCAGGTGTTTGAGATCAGCCTGGCCAATGTGGTGAAGCCCTGTCTCTACTAAAAAATACAAAAATTAGCTGGGCATGGTGGCACATGCCTGTAATCCCAGCTACTAGGGGGCTGAGGCAGGAGGATCACTTGAACCTGGAAGGCAGATGTTGCAGTGAGCTGAGATCATACCACTGCTCTCCAGCTTGGGAAACAGAGTGAGACTCTGTCTCAAAAAGAAGAAAAACAGATGCTTGTGCCACCCCCACTCCACTGGTGACCAGTCCTGCCCATGTCATTAAACTAATGTATCCCATGCTGTCTCTATCCTCCCTCCATGATAGTGGCCCCTTGCTAATCTCTCACTTGAACTGAAGCTAAAACCTCCTCCACCTATGATCCGGCATCCTCCTGTTGCAGGAAGACTCCATCTAGAGTTCATCAGTAGCTCTCACTGCATTCAGGAGAGAGCTGAGATTCCTTAGCTTTGCCTGCAGGGCTCTGTGATATGATCCCTGCCTGTGGCTCCAGGCCCTACTCCAGTTACACCTGGCATGCTGCAGCAGCATCATCTGTCCCTGGAGAGTAAGGTCACCTGGCAAGCTCTGCCTACCCTGGAAGCCTTTTCTGACCACTTTCCATTGCCGTTTCTTTGTAGGGCCACCGCATGGTGGTGGCATAACCTAACTTACTCTCCTCCGCCAGAGTCCAGCTCAGGTCCTGGTCAACACCTGAGAACCATATGGCAGCTCTGCAGTCAGGACAGATTGCATCAGAGAACAGCCAGTGGCAGAGCCTGGGCTGAGGTGGATGGATGTAGACGGAGTTCCTCTCTGCGTGTAACTGAGTGTTGCTTGGTGCCAGCAGGGGGAGCCAGACCGTCTCAGTCCTAAAAACTCTGCCTTGGTACTTGGTGTCATGGGAATTACCCAACCATCTGCCTGGAGCTTAGCCATGGGCAGCATTGCTTTTTTAGAAAACATTGTTTATACTCATGTCTTAAGTAACACATGTTCCTGTAGGAAAAAAACCAACAACACAGATAATCCCAAAGAATGAAATGAAATTGGCCAGGTCAGTTCACCTGGAGAGGTAAACTGCACACCATTGTAAATCTCTTGGTGTATGCATGCCTAGACTGCCTTCTGCTATGGTAATATTTCTAATGTTATAATATTTGCAAAAATGGGATTGTAACCATACATGCCATTTGATAACCTTTTTAAAATGCAGTCTATTTTGAACGCTGTCTCCACATCAAATCTATTTCTGGACTTAACCTGGCTGTGTACTGCTTCTTGTAGTGGATGTGCCATCATTTACCCCAGCAGTTCCCTATCATTGTGCTGTTAAGTTGCTTTAGGCTTTTCCTGTTAGGAAGAAACCAGATTACTCTGACAAACTTTCTGGTTGCCTGAACTTGTTTTCTTAGGAGAAACAGATGAAGAATTGAGGTTACTAGGCTGTAGACCCTGCGCATCCTAAGGCTTTTGGTTGCCAGGTTGCCATGTGGTAGGGGCTTTAGCAGCTCTCACTCCACCAGTGGCATGTGACAGTGCCAGTCTCGCCTGGCTTTCATCAGCATTGGGTAGTTTCCTTTCCACTTTTTAAGTTAATTACTCATGTAATGCACATTTCCAAAAAATTTAAAAAACAGTATGAAAGCATGCAAAATATGACTCCTAATCTCCAGAACTAACCACTGGTGTGTATTCTTCCATACATTTTAAGCAACTTTATTTGTGTGAATAATACAAACATAGTTTGTTTTAACAAATAGGGTCACAGTTTATTATTTCGCAGGTTAATTGTGTAACTTGCACAGAGCAGTACATCTGGGACAGCTTTGCACATCAGGTCTCTCTGCACACCAGTCTCCTTTGTTCCTTTTGATGACTGTGTGATAGGGATTACCATTTAATCATTTCCTGTGCATGAACATTTAAGATTATTTTTATCTTTTGCAATTAATTTTAATTGATACATCCAAATTTCTCTTCAAAAATATGTACCAACAAAAAGTGTTTTGAAATTCCTTGCCCCACACCTATACCATCACGGCATGGTGATGGTACAGAATTTTGCATGTATTTGTTAATATGGCTGAGCATCTTTTCATAAGTTTATTGGGCCTTTTTATTTCTTCTTTTGAGACTTGCCTCTAAATATCATTTGGCCAGTTTTCTGTTAGGCAGTTTATCTTTATAGGACTTCTTTACATGATATGAATTATTAACTTCTATTTATCATTACTCTATTTTCCTGATGTTGGTTTAATTTTATAGATACTGCTTTTGGCATTTAGATATTTAAAATCTGTGTAATTTATTATAAGTTTAAAACCTCCTCCTTTCCGTATTTTCATCATTTTTTAAGTTTGTCAATTTGATGGGCAAAAAATTGTTTTGGATCTGTGCTTACTTATTACTAAGTAAGTGATCACATTTGTTGCTTTCTGAAATCCTGTTTTACCCATTCTAATAATCATTGTTAGAATCTCCCCTGTTAGAAGGCACTTTTCAGGATGTTTTCCTGATGTCACCCCAGCTGGCGATGGCTTAGCTGCTGACTGGGAGTTCCCACGCTGGAAAAGCCCAGGCTTTGGGTTCATCCCTGGGTCTGACTCCTGTCCCTAGCACTTGCTAACTGCATTAGTTAACTTTCCTGAGCCTCAATTCCTCATTCTTAATGGACCTTCCTGGAGTGTTGCTAAGGGTTCCTTGAGATAATATATGAACATGCCCACTAGAATGTACAGCGAGATATTCAGTCACTTCCTCCTCCTGAGGACCTGTTGCTTCTACTCCCACCCTGCGGAGTTGCCACAGCTGTTACAGAGCCACACAGCACCCACCTGCAGCCTCCTGTATGTGTGGAGGTTGGGGAGTTAAGGGCTGACTTCGTTTTTTTACCCTAAACCCTTCTCCCAGTTCTTTCAGGCACTCCTTGCAGGAGGTGATCCAATACTTCTCCTTTTGGTTTTTCTCCATCCTTCATGTCCTGGTGCCTGGGTGGGGCTGGATGGCACTGTGTGTGCCTGCTTGTGAGGGACTGTCTTCCACAGCACACCCTGGGGCTTCCACTCCTCAGCACAGCTCCCTCGGGCTGCCTTAGCGTGCACGCTGTGGGAAGCCACATTCCCACATTCTGCCTGTGGCTAGTGTATTCAGACCTGAGCACAGGGATTTCACTATGTCGATTAATTTTTATCCCTTAGAATAGACAAAGATAAAAGGTGATGACGTGGGTCTGGCCTGACCTGTTCTCCGGTAGCCTGGGCTGGGCTGGCTTCTGGTGGCTGCATTTCTGCCCCATAAAGTTCTGCCAGGGATCTATGTCCAGTTCACCAGTCTGTAGTTTGCAAAGCATCTGCCTTCTCTCCCCTTTGCCAAATTGGACACTGTCTTGTCTTGGGCATCTTCTCATTTTCTCTGAATTCTCAAGAGTGCCTGCAGCGAGCAAGTCTCTTCGGTGAGTGAATTCTGCGCTGAGCTGTGATTCATCTGGGTCAGGAGATTTGGATTCATTTAGTGTGACTAGATGTTCTCTCACAATCTCTTTCCTGACGTGCGTTCCAATTCCCTCATATCAGCATTTGATTCACCCTTTTCAGTCTGAAGATTGTTCTCCTTGATAGAAAATGGGAGTTTAGTAGCTCTTACTCTCTCTCATCTGTTAACTGAACACCTTTCACCTCAATATGGGCCTATCCCTTCTTGTTTCTATCACTCCTAATCCAATTTTAAAAGGCCTTTTTTCGGTCCTTAACATTTTCCAAAAGGATCACCTTGTCTGCGCCTCAGCTCTCCTGACCCCGTTCTCATCGGCCTGGGCCACTCTGTTTTGTTGCTGCTTGGTCCCCTGCCCTTCCTGCACTCTGTTAGGCGTTGGTGCTTCTGCGAAAGCTTCCTCCACAGCCACCTTGAGACCCTTAGGTCAAGGATTCTCAGGGGTTTCACTCCTAGAAGCACACAAAAGAAATCACCTCTGTGTTCATCAAATTGTAGGTCTCCCTCTCCTCAGGATGACATGTTTCCCCAAGGGAGCCCTGTCCTCACCCTGTGAGTAGCGAGCCTGGCAAGGCGTGATTTTTAGGCTCGTTGGAGCTAAGGATAGCTTATTCTCTTCCTCTTTTAAAGATCATCCGTCATTGTATTTCTCAGAAATTTGTTTCTAAAGACTCTTATCTCTCTTATGTCTTCTCCTTACGGTGTGGTGGCTCTCAACCAGGGGTGTGTTTGCCCTTCAAGGGCTGTTTGGCCGTATCTGGAGACATATTTGGTTGTCATGACTGAGGGAGGGATGCTGTTGGCATCTATCTACTGGGTAGGGCCTGGGATGAAGCTCTCCACCCTACAGTGCCCAGGACAGCCCCTCACAGCAAGGAATTATTCTGCACAAAATGTTGACAGTGCCAGGCACCATGGCGGCAGGCTATAGACCCAGCTTCTCAGAAGGCTGACGTGGGAGGATTGCTTAAGCTCAAGCATTTGAGTCCAGCCTGAGCTACATTGTGAGACTCTGCTCTGTTTTATTTTTTAAGTGTCAAGATAAAGAGATCCTGTTTGGGGCAACTTTGTGCGCCGCATAATCACCTGAGGTGCTTGGTAAAAATTGCAGATTTCCACCTCAGAGTCCTAGTGTAGGCTCAGGCCCAAGAATCTGCCTATGGATGAG
The DNA here is from genome assembly GCA_036589455.1 of Ateles fusciceps. Classification (NCBI taxonomy): domain Eukaryota; kingdom Metazoa; phylum Chordata; class Mammalia; order Primates; family Atelidae; genus Ateles; species Ateles fusciceps. The sequence continues at coordinate 813,230 of JAZHEH010003238.1, forward strand.
CACACACAGGTGATGCCTACGTGGACGGCTTAGGGCCCCCTTTGAGAAACACTGTTTAAAGTCTTAGCTTAGAGGCTGCATTCCTTGAACTCTTTTCTCCTGGCTGAGGGCGCCACAGGCTCCAGGTGTAGACCCTTCCTTTCCTGAGCTGCCAGGAGCACTGAACTCACAAGCTTGCTCTCTCCTGGGCCAGTCTCAGCTGCTGCACCTTGCTTCCCTGGAGAGCCCTGGTTTCCATCCCTGTTTTTTAGAACCAAGGGGCAAAATGGAACATTCTCCAGGTGAGTGACAGTTGATGACCCTGCCCCGCTGCTCCTTCCCTTGGCTGTAGTGTGCTGAGGCAGGGACGCTGCTGATTTCCCTCATTTCTCACCGCAGTTCTCCTCTGCTGTGGTCCAGGGCAAGTTGTACTTAAGCAAGTTTCAGAGTCTCAACACAGGCATATACTTTTTGACAGGGGCTACTGTTCCTCTACCTTCTGGCCAGCACTGTGCAAGATATCTACAGTCCTGGGACAGCTGCTCTTGCTACTTCCTTGAACAGGACTGGTCATAAATATCCACCGCCATGTGAACACTTGTATGTTTCCAGTAGGTGTTCCTCATCACATCGAAAATCCTGGTTTGCAATGTATTTTGGGGTATTCAAAGAGTAAGTAGAGGCCACGTAAGCCCCGTCATCTCTGTATATGAGAAACAGTGCTAGTGCTGGAGCTGGGAAGAGACTGCAGGGCTATCCGTTCTTCCTGTGTTGCCTGAATGAGACCTGGTGGTTGCTCAAGTGCAGTGAGTAGAAGGTTTGTCTTTTTTCCCGTCTTTCTCCTGAAGCTCTCTCGTCCTGCCTTGCTTTATTTGTCCGTTCTTTCAAGTCCATTATTCAGTGCATGCTTCACCAATATCACCAGTGGTGTTGGCAGAGTAAGAGCTGAGGAGGGAAGACTTCATTGTCTGAGGTCAGAAATACTCCAAGTGCATGAGTTTCCTTTCCTCCCCTATGGCTGTTGATTCAGGATGTGAGATGCCAGTTCAGCTAAGGGTTGGTTCAGGTTGGTCAGCCAAAGGGACCTAATCCATAGGGCTGGGGCTGGCTGGAGTGCCGTGATAAGAACTTCTGCGGCTTCTGTGGCCTCTGCAGCACCTGCCAGGCGTCACCACTGAGTGGGCAGGATGGCGTCTCCCAGAGCTCTGTGGCCTTGACATTCTCTTCCACCTGCATGCAGGGACCAGCCACTGCTCCCTTTTGTTGAGTGCTTATGGACCAGGCACTTCACCAGGGGCTTTATCTCTAGTCACCCACAGATCTAGTAAGTAGATGCAGGTATTCCCACTGTACCAGTGGGAACCTGGGCCTCAGAGAGTATATAGCTTGCTCAAGGCCACACAGCTTGTTAAGTGCAGAAGTGGGATTTAAACCAGAGGCAGGCTGGCTTCACATCTCTACCCTTGCCTCCATTGTTGAAGCTGCGATTAGTCTTTTGAAAGGATGGGAAGATTTGCTATCAGAAATGGAGATGGCCCCAGCCCCACAGAACCCAGCTCGCTGCTCCAATTACTCTGGATCTCAGGCCAGGTTGGGTCCCCTCCAGACAGTCGGCTTCCATGTCACTTATGAAGTGCCTTCCCAGGAACTCATGACGCCTCAGGACTGTCTTTCTCAAGGCTGTCCTTGGAATTCAGCTCCTCTGTGTGCCTTACCACTTACTCTAGGTGTAACGCTAGTGTTTAGAAAGTGTTTCCTATAGATGTGTTCCTGCTCTCGGGACCAGTTAAAGTGTTCATGGTAAAGTGGAACCTGAAAGATGCCTTAGGAATGAGAGTGGAGCCATTAATTTAGGAGGAGAACATTGCACGTGCCAGTGTGGAGGGCACAGGCCAGACTAGATGGAGTTGGCCAACATCCGGGCAGGGAGAGGGCACAGGCAGCCAAGCCTGCTCAGGATTTGTACCATGTGGCCATGGGAGGGCACTCATTGGGCAGCTCTGTCTGGAGGGTTCCCCATCACCTGAGGCTGCATATAGAAACCGTTCATCTTCCCCTGGAAACATGCAATGAATGGTCCCCTTCACCACCACAGCGGAAGACTCCCGGTCTGCCGGGCTCCTTCCTCTCCCTTTCCTTGTAGTCAGTCCATTCCTGTGCTTCCCCTTTCTCCTCTCCGTCCATCCTGCCCCATCATCTGTTACCTGGACCTTCACGGTCTCCTTGCCTTTAGTCTGACAGCCTCAAATACTCCATATTTCTCATTACCACACAAAAGAGCCTGCCAGTTCCCTGCTCAGAAGGATGGTCCCCATCCTTATGGTCCTGGGTGTCCCAGACCCTCCTGGCTGTCTGCCTGCAGCTCCCCCAACCCCACCTCACATGCTCCTGCCAGCAGAATGGACCTGCTTCTGCTTTGGGGTACACTTTGTATGCCTTCAGGTCTCTGTTCCTTCTGGGACCTTGTATTAAATGTATTCTCCCTACCCTGTCCTGACCAGTGTCCCCTTTAAGACTCAGCCTAGCCATTGCCTCCACCAGTAAGCCTCTCTGGATCCCACTGCCCGGAGCTCATTGTTTCCTAGCCCCTGTGTCGGCTGCACCATCGTGAGACTGCTGTGACTCTTGCTTTAATCTGAACCCTCCAGGCTAAGGGTGATTCTTCCTCATCATAGCACCAGAATCCAGAGTAGGAAGAGGGGAGAAGGGTGCCCTGGGGGGGGAAGTACTCACCCTGTGCAGATCCTGGGGAGCCGGTGGCCTGTGTGCCTATCCAGCAGGGTGCTGGCCACCACAGGCTCTGCCAGGTAAAGGGCTGCCTGCCTTCCGAAGAGCATAGACCCAGGCCTGTCATCACTGGACACCTGGGACTGTTGGGAAGCACATGGAAAGCTGGCATGTGGAGCCTCTAACTGGCAGGTGCTGGCGCACTGCTCATGCTACAGTGACACAGTGGCACCTAAAAGCCATGGGAGAGCTTCCCTCAGAAATTTGGAACACCAGGGGCAGAGGGGGAAAGGGCTGGAGAGAAGTGGGCTCAAGTTTTATAGTGTGTCAATTAAAGACTGCCAGGGCTTCTGGTGAGGGTTCTTGATGGCCTCATACTTCATGCAGTTTTAAATAAACCAGTCAGTTCAGAGGTGCTTCAGTGTCCTTAGAATCCTACATCCCAGGTTTTAGACTCCAACCCAGGGGAGATTAGGGTATTTTCCCAAATTATGCAATGTGTTAAAGGGCTTCTAAAAAACAATGCACTGTATTTTTGTTTTTCTTGAAATGATTTGAGATGTCAGAAAAATCACATCCTGTCACAGATTGTCCCTTAGGAATATCGCCATGAAAACCTGTAGAGTTTCTACTCTTCTCCCAAGAGGAATATGGGTCGTCTCATTGTCTCTTGTCAAAATAGTCAGATTCGGCAAATATTTTTTGATATGCTAATGGTATCTAATGAGAACAGCAGCTTTCGGTGAAATAAATAGAATGTGTTGTAGAATCTGGTAATTTGCTGGTAGTTGTGGGATATTAGCCAGTGACTTTGTCTGGCTTAGGAGAATGGCTAACACTAACTTGATACTTACTCTGTGCACTGATAAGTATCAGCTCATTTAGGCGGCCTCTTTGTAGCTGCTCAAGAAATGTTCATTCTATGAGTTAGTGGGCAAAGATGCTCGCTGCAGAGGCCTGCTTTCTAATCACATGTTCGGGGACCCCAAGTACTCAGCGCAGGTGTTACTGGGGTGGGTGGAATTTAGAAAGAGACTTGATGAGTTCACATGCTGTGGAAGTGGCAGCGAGGCACTGGGAAGAAGAGTTAACTCGAAGCTTGTTTGAGTCTGGTGAGAAGAAACTGGCCTCAATTGCCAGAACCCCAGGGATGTTTATCTGTACTTGGAAACTGTGTGTGAGTTAACAGAGCAGCCTGCCAGAACTGTGACAGTGCTGTGCTCTCATTCTTGGTATTTGTATTTTGTGACATTTTTTAAAGTGTGGTGAGGTAGAATTGTTAACATTTTATGTTTTATTGGCAGTGTTTTATTGAAAATATCTCACTTCCCTCATGAACATGTGATCTTAAAAACACAGGCAGCACTTTTAAATGCATTATAATCCTATGACCACTTTTCCCCTTGTGGGCTGGAATGCACTTCATTGGAAAATGAATGAATGTGTGAATGTCACATCACAGAAATTCATTTTGCAAGCAGACTCTAATAGAGTACATTTATTTCATTAAGATAGACAGATCCCTTTTCTCCTGTAGACCAGTTCTCAAATATGTCAATGATTGAAGAAGAAAAAGAGTTATGAGGAAAGTCTGAAAAGGAAAACCTGGATCCATAATATGTTAAGAGAGAAGCAGCCAGCTGACTCAGCAGGGGTGACGAGTGCGAGCAGAGTAGAAGGAGCAGGTTGCAGTGGAATCCGAGCAGCATCCAAAGCGCTTTGGGTAGGAGGAGCATCTAGATCATGAAGATTTTTAAGTCACCAGGCTGTGAATTAGCAACTGCTAATTGAGATTCTGAGGCCGAAATGTGCTTCTGCTAAAATAAGAGGAAAAAAGAAGTGTTTGAATTCACTTACTTTTCAGAAAGAAACTCAAGAAAGATAAACCATTACCTAATGGAATTGTTACTTACAGTGGGGAATGGGGATGGGTTGGGACTTCTTGGAGAAGACTTTTTATATATAGTTTGACTTTTTTTTTTTTTGAAATGGAGTCATGCTCTGTTGTCATGCCAGAGCGCAGTGTGCGATCTCGGCTCACTGCAACCTCTGCCTCCCGGGTTCAAGCCATTCCCCAGCCTCCCAAGTAGCTGGGACTGCAGGCATGTGCCTCCACGCCTGGCTAGTTTTTTGTATTTTAGTAGAGATGGGGTTTCACCAGGATGGTCTTGATCTTCTGATCTCATGATCCACCCGCCTTGGCCTTCCATGTAGTTTGGCATTTGAACCATGTTGATGTTTTGTTTATTCAAAAATTATTTTGTTATTTTATTTATTCAAAAATTAAGTCAACGAAGATGATGAAAAATGAATACAAACAGCATTTAAAGGAACCTGACTCTATATATCAGATACCAAAACCACACAGAAGGAAAAAAGTTAGGTTAGGTGAACCAGCTTCATCGAACTAGATTTAAACAAGCACAAATGAGTGTGTATAAATCTGGTGAAATCTGAATAAGATTAGTGGATTACATAAATTAGTAGATTGATGGTTGTGATATTGTCCTATAGTTACTAAGACGTTACCACTGGGGGAAGCTAGGGGGAAGGTACATGGGATCGTCTGAATTATTTCTTAGCTCTGCCTGGAAATCTACAATTATCTCAAAATAAAATGTATAGTTAAAAAAGTAATTTAGGTAAGTTTTGAACATAGTACTCTGTACGTCCTCTGTAGAGTGTATTCTAAGGAAGAAACAAAACCTTGAGCTTCACTTGGGCTTGATTTCCCTTGGTATGGTGATTACAAGCTATTTTATTTGTACTGTAGGACTGAGCAAATGAGCACTTGTGTCGTTAGGAGCTAGAGTTCTCACTGTATGAGACAGAAGGTGTAAAAATGGAATAGAGGAAAAAAGAGCCTTGTGGTCTTAGGCTGGAACGAGCAGAATCCATATGAATTCAGGGTTTTTAACAAGTGTATTTTTCCTAGCTTTCTTCCCTGAAAGAACACTGAAAGTGAAGACACATCAGTAGTAGTGAGCACTCCTTTGACCTAAATCTTGGTTTCTAAATGACCATTCCTAATTGAAAGAAACCAGTGTTCCCCCGAAAACTGGCTGCTTCCGAGGCTACAACAGGAAATTGACAGGGTGAGCCTAGGACATTTTATTTTATGAAAAAGAAGGAAGTGTTCACAGAATGATGGCAGTATGTGAGTCCACGTAGCACTGAGGATCCAGCCTGAAAGGGCTCCCACGAGCCACACTTAGAATGCACAGTGAATAATGACAGAAATGGATTAGAACACATTGAATGTTTAAAAAGAGACTCTGAGTCCATTCTGATATAAAAACATACAGAAGTAACAAAGTAAGGAAAGGAAAATTGTCTTCACAAAAGAATGCCAACTAGTAAGTACAGAAAGAAGAATAAACCGTCCTTTCTGCCACCTTTGTAACTAATTCAAGCAAAAATCATGAATTGGTCTGAAGCTATTGGAGGAAAGATTGTTGGGAACTAGGATAATCACAGGTCATGTAGCATCACCCCTCAGATTATGTATCATGTCAGGGAGGGGGATATGGCTGCACTTTGTCTATGCCTGCATCACAAGCCACGTTTGATTGTGACATCAGGCAGCCATCCGATTACAGTGGTGGAGGCTGTGAGTCAGGAGCAGGACGAGCAGTTTGTGTCCGCTCCACAGTCTCCTGGGCCTCATCTGGGAAGACTTGATGCCTGGGGTCTGGAATCACCTGCACCTGTCTTCACTCACACTTGTGGCAGTGGATGCTGGCTGTCAGTTGGGACCTTTGCTGGGCTCTTGGTCACAACACCTGTAAGTGGTCTCTCTGTGTGGCCTCTCTAGGCATCCATATTATGTGGTAGCTGGATTCCAAGAGCACGTAGAAGTATGAGGTGTTTTACGGTCTAGCCTTGATGGTTGCGTAATGCCGCTTTTGCCATATTTATTCAGCTATTGGTTGAAGCAGTCAGAGTTTCACCCAAGGTCCAGGGAGAGGATACAGACCTCACCACGGTGGGGTGGGGTGGGGTGGGATGGGACATCACGTCCCATTAGAGTCAGGGCATGTGGGTTGAAGACGTTGTTATGGCCATCGCTGGAAAAGATCTGCCGTGGGATCTTATGACGGAGCAGTCTACTGGTCACCACCTTAATTTCCTATTACCAGCCATGGGATGCATTGAAAAGGACACTACATCGCCTATGTCATTTTTTTTAACCAAGAATTTTTAACCTAACTCTAATAATGAGAAAACAACCATTCAAGTCCATATTGATGGCGGTTCTCCAAAACAAGTGTCTCAGACTCTTCAAAAGTATTAGTATCACAGGAGGCCAAAGAAAGGCTGGAAATGCTTTAGATTAAAGGAGACTAAAGAGACATGTCAAGTGAAACCATGTGTGAACCTTGATTGGATCCTGAATAGGAGAGCAGCGTCATTATTGGGGTAATTGGAACAATCAGATATAGACTGTCTTAGAAGAGCATTATGCTGATGTAAAATACCCTGAGTGTGTGACAGTTGTTTTATAAAGACAATATAGGAACATGTCAGAATGACCTTGTTGGTAGGAGATGGAGCTGAAGTGCTTAGAGGTGAATTGTCATGACTACTGTCATGATGAAATGTGTAAATCTGGTGAAACCGTAACAAGTGATGAATCTAGGTGAAGTCTATATGGGCATTTATCATATTTTTCTGCGAATTTTGTTGCTTTGAAAATTTTTCAAAATAAGAAAAAGTGTTGGGTAAGCCTACACCCAGTCTGTCCTCTTTGTGCCAGAAATAAGATTTCTGGGAGGATAAAGGAACAAAAAAAGATTTAAGTGTAAGGAAAAGCCGCCATCAGCTCTGCTGTCTGGTTGAGGAGATGCCATTACCATGTGCCAGTGTACTAGGTGTAATACACATGGGGTAAGAGGAGGTCAGTGTGGGTCAGCTGACAGTGCCTCTTTCAGTGATGGAAACTCACAGGAAGAAGGCCGAGTATATGGTCCTCAGTGTTTTATGGAGATAAAGTCTAGAGGGGGAGATTGGGGCTGAGTGATGGGCTTTATTTCTAGAAGCCCCCTCCTGCAGAGCAGCAGGACGTGCAGCCACCAGGCTCCTCCTCCCTGGCCCACATATGCCTCGGGGAGAAAGACCACAGTCAGGCCTTGGATTGGGAGTGGTGGCCAAAGCCATCAGAAAACAAGATGCAAAATGCTGTGATCTCACACAGAAGAGAATGGAGTAGACACCCAAAAAGACAGAGTCATCCTGCTGAGATTCCCACATTCCAAGCCTTTCACTCTGCCTTTTACTATAATGAATCACTAAATATAAACTCATCTGATAGGCTTGCCATCTGAGAGGGTGATTCTGAGGTATCCAGGTGATGAATAAGGATCTGAGGGAAACCCACTCACACTATATGGGGGGACAAATTCTAGGCCTAGAGAGATCAGTCATTTAAGAATGAGTAAAAGGGAAAATTTAAAAGCCCAGCAAGAGGCATGTAAAAAGTATATAGCATTAGAGGAGAGTTATAGTGCTCAAGGTAAAAACATCTTTTTTTTCATGTTTTACTAGAAAAAAACTATATACTCAAGGAAATTAAAGGAAGTCATGAAACAAATAACGAAAATGATTGAAGGTTCATTGCCTTGGTTCCTGACACCGTGAGTCAGGCTGTTAAGGTGGAGGCCGGAACGTGGGTCTAACATGCACAGAATTGGTCCTTGGGATTCCCAAAGAAACCCCCAGAGCACGTGGGCAACAGAAATAATCATACATGTCACAGAAGGAAAGATACCTGAGTCAGAGAGATTCCAAATGGGCAGAGCACACATTTGCAGAAATGCTGACCCATATGGGAGGACATAGTTTGTGGCCAGGAATGCTTCCTCAAAAGAAAGTTAATGGCAGCCAAGCCCATGTGTGGCCTGTTTGCCCCAGGCTTGATTGCACTTTGTAACTGTCCTTGCAGGCCTCCCAGGCTTGCTCTGCACAGATGCTACTGAATGTGAAATGCAATGGGTAGAGCCTGTTTCCTTCCCCTGTGGCTTTAGGCAGTGAACAGCTCTGTCCCTCCTCTGGCGGCCCCACTCCACGCTATGCCCTCTGCCTCTCTTGGGGTCCTGGTGTCTCCCCCAGTGCTAAGTGGTTTCCCTCATCTGCCTTCCCACAGGGCTCTGTGCTGGACATGCTCGCTTCTCCTGGCTACTCACCCCAAACCCCACATGGAGCAGGGCCCAGTGTGTGTTGACAGACTTGAATGAATATTGATTTAATACAAGTGTATAGCAAAACTTTTGTGAGAAAAGGTGTAAGAGAGCTGACCCTCAGTGCCCATCATGAGAAATTAATCACTGATACCACAGGTTGATGCATCTGAAGATTGTAAAACCATGGAATTCAGAGCTCCAGAGTTAGTGCTGAGGGGATGGAAAGCAGCTTCTCAAAGGAGTCGCCTGGAGTATGGGAAGGGTAGGTGGGGCACTGCTGTGTTTCGTTGTATCTTTTTGTACTTAACAACCATTTTAAACTATCGATTATAATAGTTATTTGATTAAAATTAGAACTAATTAAGCTTTTTAATAGGTGCTCTGACAAAAGAAAGAATGAGGTACTGTGGGAGGGCATCTGAAGGTGGGGTCTCCAGGCTGCCCTGGCAGGTGGCTCTTAGATTCCCTGCAGAAACCTGGGCCCTTGTTCTCCTCCCCATTAGTCTCTTCCCTTCTGACTCTCCAGTGTCTCATGCATGGCTCCAGTGTGAAGCAGCCCTCTGTGGCGACGGCCCTGCTCCTGCAGTGTGCCCGGCTAGGCAGGAGCAGAATAAGCAGCCCCACCATGGAACATGGCTGAGATGGGAGGCCGGGGGGCCCACGGTCCACTGGAGAAGGGCAGTTGAACCCTATCCAAGCCTGGTCTGAGGATAAACCTGCCTTCGAAGAGGGCACCATGCTTAGAGAAGTGGGTGGCCTCGAAGTCCAGGCAGGCCTGCTCTGGCAGGTCATTGGCCAACGTCATGAGAAGCATGGGTTCCATCTGATGTCAGCTTCCCTGTTGTACCAGGTACACTGCTAGACTGTGCCCAGCAAGAACTTGTTGGGTGGAGACAGTGGGAGAGGGGGAGTTTGTCACTTGGAACAGGATGATGTCAGAACAAGGCGAGTCCGTGGGGGAGCTGAGGCAGCCAGGTGGAAGGAGGCAGGGGAGACCAAAGCATGTCCTGACCTGTGAGGGACAGTGAGGGAGAGCAGACGAGGGGCCAGGCTGTCCACACCCAGGGGAAAGGCACTCAGGCAGGCTCCTCCCCCCTCCTCAGACCCAGAAGCTGGGGCAAGAGGGACCTCTCCTTCTGCTACCCCAGGGGAGGACTCAGACATGGGAGCCCCTTCCACCCACTCTCAGCTGACCTTTTTCACAAGCATGTAGTTCTTCCTGCCCCAGCCCCATCTTCGAGACCCAGCCTTTGCTGACCTCCCAGCTCCCCACACCTAAAAAGACCCTCCTTTTAATTCCCCATCAAGGCCACTCTGCTGAAAGTCACTAAAGCTTAGTGGGTAAGATAACTTCTGAAGAGCATGGATGCTGGTGTTTGGATGACAACAGGAGTGGGTGCTGGGCGGCCCTCTGTGCATGCCCAGCTGCTCCTGCCTCCAGGCTGCTTTCTGAGCAGCCGGCCTCAGAGTGAAGCTGCATTCATTGAGGTTCTAGGGCTATGGCACACCCAGACATAATTGTTGGCCACCTCGCTGCCTAAATTGCCAGTGCGATAGGCTCCTCCGGTGGTGAGGAAGGCCTGTCTGTTCCCAGCCTGAGGAAGCAATTCTGCCTCTTGTCAGAGAGAGCCAGGGCCCCAGCTCCCAGCAGAAGTCCTAACCTGAGGTGGTGGGATACCTGAGAAAGTGCCAGGTGGCCTGACCAGGGCCCACCCAAGGCAAATGTGTGAGTTGGTAAAGCTAGTAATTTCTTTTCCTTCTATGCATCCCATCTACCTTCCCTCTCTTGTTATGTGCCAGGCTGTGTGCTGGGAGCTGGAGATACAGCATTGAATAAGATTCAGGATGTACCTGCTCTGAATACTCACTCAGGGTCTAGTGGGGGAGCCAGATGCATTACTTAGAGAGGGAGTAAAGTTGAGAAGTGCCCTGAGAGGAGTCCAGGGCAGAGGCGCCAGACAGCCTGGGGCAATCCAGGAAGCCTTCCTGTAGGAAATGCTTGACCTGAGAAGCAGCGCATGTTTGCCACTCTGTGTCTATTTAACCAGACTCTCGTTTTACTTAAGTGTATATTACACACTCCTTTGGGGTAAATGGGAGCAGGTGTTTTATAACCAGATATATTGACTGCGTAATATATCAGGGACATCTTTTATTGGCAGTCTGTAATGATCTATCTTTTTAAAAATCTTCATAGTGGCTGATGCTGTGGCTCATGCCTATAATCTCAGCACTTTGGAAAACCAACTAGGAGGATCACTTGAGGCCAGGAGTTTGAGACCAGCCTGGACAACAAAGTGAGATCCCATCTCTACCAAAAAAAATTAGCCAGATGTGGTGGTACGCCCCAGTAAGCCCCAGCTACCTAAGACGCTGAGCTGGGAGGAGCCTAGGAGATTGAGGCTGAAACGAGCGAAGATCACACCACTGCACTCCAGCCTGGGCAACAGAGAAAGATCCCATCTACCAAAAAAAACAAAAACAAAGGAAAACAAAATTGGCCTAGTATTTTATTCTTTGTACCATAACTTACTTAGCTATCCCCTTACTGATAGGTGCTAGTTTTTTTGCTACTGTAAATGCTGTAGTAAAATTCCTTTTATTTATGTCTCTATGTACCTGCTGTTTCCATTTGACAAGATGCGGTCATTCAGGGTGCTGACTCACATTGCCAGCTTGCCCTCTAGGAAGGCTGCACTGACTCACATGCACCCTGAGAGTGTGTAAGAGGCCAGTGCTTGGCATAGCAATCCTTTTATCTTTGCCAGTCTGATAGGTAAAACACATCTCTGGTCTTATTTGCTTTTTTTTCTTTTTTTTTTTTTTTTTTTGATTTGCAGTGGAGCTGAGACCCTGTTCCTGAGCTGCTAGGTCACTTGTCTGTGAGATGGGTTCTGATGGCTGCACAGTCAGGTTTGGGGAGACATGGTGGCAGGTGCTCCAGGAAGTAGAAGCAGCCATGTGGAGGTGGGAGGGGGAGTGGTGTGGCATCCCCTAGAAGGGCTGTCTCCATTATGACTGGCTGTGGTGTGCCTGAGGGAAGCAGTGGGACATCAGGCCACAGGTTCCTCCAGATCACAAGGGCACTGAGTGTGAGGCAGGACTGGGACTTTGTTCTGAATGGTGTTGGGAGCTATTGATGGCCTCTGAAGCACCTGTGTTTGGTGTTTCTCCCACTCTCACATCCCAGCTACGGACCCCTTTGTAGTCGGTTGCCCACCCACCCCCAGGAAAGTAGGGGCCTGGCCATTAAGAGCCCTGCCTGTTAGGGAAGGAGAGTAGCACAGCCTCCCTGGCTCTCTGTTCTTGTGCTCCTTGACGTGCCAGACCCCTGTTGATTCCAGTGGGGGATGGCACTGTGTCTGGGCAGCTCATGAAGGAACCCAGAGCCAGTGAATGAGACACAGAGTTTATTGAGAACTTACATACAGGGCGTGTCCTGGAGTGGGTGGCTGGGCAGGATGTCCGCTACTATTTATAAAAAGCATGCAGTTTATTTAGCACCCTCCTCCTGGCACCTTCCACTTAAACAAGGGCCTCAGTTCCTTACATGCCCTGGGTTCCAAAGGACAGTCCAGGAGTTCAGATGTCCTTTGTAGATAAGGAATGAATCTCCAGTTGGCCACTCCCTGATTCCTTATCTCAGAACTTCAAACACACATTAGCCCATAGAGTCCTTCTCAGGGTATGCTTAAGTTACAGTTGTCAGAGGCGTCTGCCATATACCCTCAGAGCCCCAAGCTATCCCCCAGGTATCAGCAGGTAGCAGGAAGCGGCGTGGAGTAGTGGCAAGAGTTCTGCTCTTAGATTCCACCTGGAACTCCCTCTCTGCCTTGCCTCATCCTCTCTAGTGGAGACCTGTAACCTCTCTGAGCCCATGTTCAAGCATGGAGATGCCTGCCTCAGCACCTGTGTCAGGATGGAAGAACTGCTATGAAAGGGTTGCATCAAGAGTAAGTGCTGTGAAGATCTGGTTGTGGTACTACGAGATAAAAGTCTTGGTTCTCCACTGCAGAGGTTCCTCTGACGTGAACTCTCTCTGGCCTCAACTCCAAATCATTTTCTCAGATACTTAGGAATTAATTTCTTTTACAAATCGTCTGTTGATAATAATAATCATGATAGCTGCAATTCATTTAACATCTGTTATTGCCAGGCCCTGTATTAGACACAGATCAGAAATTACCTTCTTTACTCTTCACAGCAGTCTGTGAAGGAAGCAAAGTTACCTCCACTTCATACAAGAGCAACTTGAACCTTTCTAAGGCAGTATCACACATGCCAGACTTCTGGAAGAGCCAGGATGCTCCTTGTACACAGGGCTCCTTGACCTGAGGAAGCCCACATGTGATACTGTGAAATATGTATTTGGTATTCTGCCCCATTTTCTGGCGTACAACTCCTAAAATCCTTAGGATCTCCAAAATGATAAGTTATCTTTGTGTGCTATGAATGACTGACAGCCGGCAGCCCCTAGGCAGCTTCATGTTGCGGCTGCTCACTGGAATGGCAGAGGCAGGATTTGAGGGTTGGGACTTTCAGCCCCACCCATACTTCTGGGGAAGGGGAAAGGAGCTGAAGTTAAGTTGATGGCTGATAGTTTAATCAATCATGCCTACATAATGAAGCCTCTATAAAAACCCAAACACAGATTGGCAGGAGAGCATCCAGATAGCTGAACACTTGGAGGTTCCTGGAAGGTAGTGCCCCAGGGAGGGCATGGGAGCTCCATGCCCCTTTTCCCCATACCTCCATACAGGCCTCTTCGATTTGTGAACTGGTAACCTGTGTGTTTCCCTGAGTTCTGTGAGGTGCTCTAATTGACCCCCAAGAGGAGGCTGTGGGAGCAGAGGTTCCAGAGGTCCTGCAACTGGTAATCTGAGGTGCGGCAATTTTAGGGACTAAGACCTCAACTTGTGTGATCTGCCACTGCCTCCAGGGAGATGGTGTCGAAATAGAATCGGAGGACACCCAGCTGGTGTCTGCTGCAGAACTGATTGCTTGCTTGCTGGTGGGGGAGAAATCCCCACATATTTTGGGTCACAGAATTCTTCTGTGTTAACTGTTGTGTGATAGGAGAGCAGAGGAAACACGGTTTGAGTTTTTTCCAGACACTGTGTTTTGAAGGCTTGCTGTGGGAACAGATCATCTTCTAAGGCATACTCCAAACCTTTCCACCTGGATTACCAGCCACCGCCATCACTGCTATCCTCACTCTGGGCCCCTGCCGCCTTTGGCAAAATTACAGGGTGTCACACAACCCCAGCACAAGCCGTGTGCCTGGGTTTCTAATTCCAAGCCTGTTTTCTTTATGTGATGATGTTTAGTATCTGTCTCTGCATACTGTGGGCTGTATTTGTGGATATGAAAATAGAACCTTTTAGAAAATACCTTTTCAAAGCCCCCAAACATCAGGCTTATGTTAAAATCTGTAGGTTTTCTCAGTACTTGTAACATTTCCTGTTTGCATTTGCACAGCTTGGAGAGCAAATATTCACGGATGGGTTACAGATTTATTTTGTCTTCTGTTCCCATTTCTGTAATTCAAATCTTAGCTCTTCAGGGCATTCATTTTTGGGGAGTAAAATACTTATTTGAATCTGTTACTTTTCTTTGTATCAAGTTTTCAACAGAATTCTTTGGTGGAGAATGGTGCAGGCGTGGGCCGGGACACAGCTGGATCTGAGTCCTAGATCCTCCACTGGCCAGCTCCGAGCCCCAGGTTCTATGTATGAAGTGGCATAGACTCTATGAAAGCACTTGGGGGATGGCATACAGTAGGTGCCCATCGCAGGTGAACTCTGTTTCCTGTAGATTAGCCAGCATCCTGCAAGCAAGAAATCCATCCAGCTGAGTCTTTTACACCCCTTACTAAATATTCAGCATGAACCATTTGTGTACTTAATATTGGTTAATTTTGGTAATAAAGGAGGGAATTATTTTAACTTAAGTAATAATTTATACTACCTATATATACATTGAGCTACATTAGCCCCACAAATCCAGCTATCTACCAACATTTTGAAACTGTTCTAAAATTGGAAATGGAATTCATAGGAGTTTACAAACCATGAGAAAAAATTCATCTGTGTGAAGGAAAAGAGAAACAGAAGTAGGTGTGTTGTTTTCACTGAGAATTGACCGTAGGAATTGAACTTGTTTTGAATCATTTGGAGTAGTAAAGAGGGTCCATGAAAGAGGTGGGT
The DNA here is from genome assembly GCA_036589455.1 of Ateles fusciceps. Classification (NCBI taxonomy): domain Eukaryota; kingdom Metazoa; phylum Chordata; class Mammalia; order Primates; family Atelidae; genus Ateles; species Ateles fusciceps. The sequence continues at coordinate 828,321 of JAZHEH010003238.1, forward strand.
ATGGAAAAGGATGATTAGAAAGTTTGATCTAGCAGTTTTTAAAATTGTCTTTTGTTTCAACCTTCTTTCCTCCTTTGATTTTCAAGAAAGTCTCAAACTCCAAAATATCGGATAGCTGGGATGCTTAATACAAGAGACCAAATTATAGTGTCCTACTGTCATTCCACATTTTGACATAGAAAAAATCAGATTGTTGAAAAGTCACCATTCTTTGGGGCATGGATCCACCCCTGTGGTGACTGCCCACGTGTGTTGGGTTACCCACCATTTGTGTTGGTGGGGGTTCCCTGGGAGATCCTGAATGTCTCTGCATTTCCTGACCTCCTCTAGTCTCCATTGTGGAGTAGAAGAATGCCTTAGTGAGCACCCCATCCCACTGACTTGGAGGCCAGTCCTGGCACTGCTGTCAGGGGGCAAGTGTGTAGAAAAGCAGTCTGGCAACTCCCAGGCCCAACGCTGTGCCCATTCCAGAGTGAATCTTCATCTAGAAAGAGGGGCTTTGAGATCTGAAGGAGCAAGGAGTTGACAGTGGTGGCCAGTCTTCCAGCTGCAGTCAGCATGGGCCTCCTGTTCAGTCCTGAGTTTTGAACACTTGGTTCCAGGCTTTGGAGGATCCACTATTCTTTTATCAGAGTTGTGACTTTCAGATTTGGAGAACACAATATTTTTTTTCTCCTTCCTTTGAATCCTGTCCTGGCCCAACTCCAGTTTCTTCCACTTCTTACCAGAGAGAACTAAGCCCCATTTTACTAAGACTTTTGGTAGCTGCATACTGCCTGTACTCCTTTAAAGAAGCCAGCACCTCAGTGGGAATTAATTTTGAAATATGCATTTCAAAATCAGTTGAATCACATTTGAAAAATGTTTTGTGTAAAAATTCTTGCTCAAAATGTAACTGAGTTCATATTGTAAGAGATATGACCTCTTTCAGAGAGTAATGTAAGATTAATTTGTAAAATTTCGGGAAGGCATTATATATCTAAAGAACTGTTACTCTAACTCCCAGCAGCACCTCGTCTGCCATCAATAGCCTCTGAAGAGTCTCTTCTCTTTGGGCAGAGGGGGAAAGTGACTGTCCTGTTATTATTTGTACATAAAACAGATGTGAATTTGTTTGTCCTCTGCTGCCTTGTCACTTACTCTCTTTGGCTTCTCCAAAATGAGAAGGGGCCTCTAAGGTAGTCAAACCCTGGGAGGGGATGATGCTGACAGGAGACATGGAAGGACAGAATTCCCAGGATGAGAAGTAGAAGGGCTGGTGCTGCAGGGACCAAGCCTCCAGAGGAGTCTAACTGAGCCAGAACGGGCGTCAGCGGTGGAGCAGGCCCTGCAGCCATGCTAGAAAGAAGGCCACGGTCTCGGATGGGAATGATGAGAGTCACGATGGGAGAGGCCGCTAGATTGTGTCAGTTTCAGTAAAAGACTGCTGTATGAACACTGTTTAAGGACAAAACACACTTGAATTTAACAGCATTACCAGGGCCCATTCTGTTTAGAGATAGAAGTTCCTTTACTAACAAACTTTTATAGATGTAAAGCAACAGTAGTTTCCCTGATTCACAAGTTCTCTTTGGAGGTTTCAGTTACCTATTTCAGTTACCTATTCAATTACCTAATATTTTGGACTGACAACCTCAGTCCAAAAATATTAAATGGAAATTTTCAGAAATAAACAATTTGTAAGTTTTAAATTGTATACTCTTCTTAGGAGCATGATGAGATCTCACCCCTGCTCCCCAGGACACGAATCATCCGTTGTCCAGCATGCTGTAGACTCTACTGCCCGTTACCAACTCAGTGGCCATCTGGGTTATCAGACCAGCTGTCTGAGTGTAGCAGTGCTTACATTCATCTAACCCTATTTTACTAAGTAATGGCTTTAAAGCACTAGAGGGGCCATTTGGGGACTCATTCCCACTGTGACTCTGTTTCCCCTCGTTCCCATTCAGCCCTGCCTGCTCACCGTTTCTCAGTTTATGTTTCCCTCACAACTGCATAGAGAGCGCCATAGGCTTAGAACTTGAAGGGCATCAGAATCCCAGAGGAATCTAAGGAAGAAGCAGTGTATGGCTGGGGTCCTGGCCTCCTACCTCCTTGGAACTTTCCGAGCTGCCGTTTAGAACCTAGGAGCCTGAGGTGCCTTAGGAGCTTTCCAGCCCTTCTTCCCAGGCCAGTGCCCCTGTCAGATGGGATTCAGCCTGACACTGTGGGCTCCAGCAGCACAGTGTGGCCCCACCCCATCAGAAGCCCCAGCTTCCCTCCCACCCTCCCCTCACCCCTCATCTCATCAATGCTGCAGTTTCCTTTTCACTTTCATTGGTTGCCCATTGGCTTTATAGGTTGCTACCTAGTACTAGACTAGGAATCATTTGCTTCTGATAGCAAAGTTTGATCAATGCTCTGTAGTCTTTCAGATTTTTGTATCTGTGCTGTGGATTTGAGCTTTGTGTGTGTTCCTGGTCTTTGTGCTGTGAGTCAGCATAGCAGAATGGAAAGCCACCACCAGCGAGGCTGGAATGGGAATCCTAGCAGTGCCCCTTGATTGACTGTGTGACCTCAGACAAGCTACTGACTCTTGCTGAGAGCGTCTTTCTTTTTGCAATCTATAGTGTGGGGCTGTTGATAATTCCTGCTGAATAGCATAGCTGTAAGGATTAATGACCTTGCACATAATAGGTGCTTTAAAAGTGCTAACTTTCACTGTCAGGACTTTTCTTTTCTTCCAGGGATGTCTTGGCTTCTTAGATTTAGTGCCATTATTTCTACCAGCCACTTCATGTTCTAGAGCTGCCTGGTGCAAGTGGGGGTTTGTGTGGGAAGATCTGTCTTGGCTTTCATGCACAGGATCTGGCTTATTCCCCCAGCCCTGTGTTATGGCCCAAGAGGGCCCCAGAAAAGTTCAGCTTGTAGCCCATTGTCCCTGGGCTGGATTAGGGCCTGAAACCCAGGTCTTCTGACTCTGGCCACTTATTCTCATTGGCCCTCTGTTCTGGCCTTCAGGGACTCCAGATGCCGACCAAAACGTAAGTGATGTCCCTGCTTCCCGGGGGCCTCCCAGAAACACCACACATTGGGCCACATTGGACCAGCTGCAACATAGGGACTGCCCAGGAAGGCAGCCAAGCAGTCTATGGTGCCCATCCAGCCAGAGCTTTTTGCTGAATGAGAATCACGGACACAGAACATCAGGAGCCTGGCCAGATTCTGCTAGTTGCCAGCTTAAATCCACATCCACTCTTCTTTTCACTGAGATAAGACTCCACTTTTATTTGGGGTAGAAGAGAATCCTGCTAATACCCACTTCCTAGCCTCTCTGCAGCTAAGGGTAGCCGAGGACCTTGTTCTGGCCACGCACATGTGAGCAGGGGGCTGCTAAGGGGCCCTCGACCAGAGTCCTGCCTGCTGCCTCTCTCTGGCTGACTAAAGTGTGGGTGTGGGAGGGAGAGCTCTAGTACCCTCTCCTCAAAGGAAGGTGACTGCACACAAGGACGGCAGAACAGAAAGACAGAAAAGCAGAACAGAAAGACAGAAAAGCTGGAGGCCCTCAGGACTCTGGGGTCACCATGCCACTAGGCCTGCCTGCATCTCAGCTTCTTCTGTAAGAGAGAAAAGGACTTCCATGTGGTTTGAGCCACTGTGACTATAGGCTTTCTGTTATCTGTAGCTGAATCTAGTCCTAGCTGATAAAGAGCCCCGTGAAACATATTCTGTAATGTAACATCTGAGCTAAGGCACAATTAAGAATTCCCCTTCTGTTGCACTTAATTGTATTTATCCATTTAGCCACTCCTCACGTGACAGCCACCAAGACACTCACTGCCCTCCAGCTAATATCGCTAGGGTAATAAGGGATGTTCTTCCTGCTGTGCCCCACCTGCTGCCTGCTGGGATTAAGGAGCTTCTGGAGGCCACCTGGACAGGTGATGAGAGGTTTCTGAAAATGATCAGGAGAGCCATCTGGAGCACCTGGGTTTTTACCAGGGACAGGAGGCAGGCCTCTTCTGGTGAATAGATAGGAAAGGATAGTGGAGATGAAGCATAGACCTGCTCTCTGGGTACATTCAGGGGTGTGCCTGCTCCCCCAACCATGGAGCAGTGCTTATTTTCCTGTGGCCACATTTTTGCATGGGGCTGAGCTGGGTAGCTCCTGTGAGCATGAGGAGCTGACCATGAGTTCCTCTGGGCTTCCACTCTGGAGAGAGAGTGGGCAAGTCAGCCCCTCATCTCTGTGCAGTGTGCCTGATGGAGGCACATGTGTGGCACTCGGCCCCACAGCAGAACTTACAGTCGGCTCTGTACAGGTGTGGAGACACATAAACAGGCTTCGTCGCTTGTGTGGAGCTGGAAGCCTCAGGAGAGTGGTGGGTAAGTGACCAGCATGGGTTGGTGTGGGGGAACCGCAGAAAGCCCCACGTGGCTGCCCAGCTCTGTTGGGTCCTTGGCGGATTCTTAAAGGAGGTGGTGTTGGGGTGGACTAGAAGGCTTAGTAATGAGGAAAGCAGCTATCATGGGTACGAGAGGTGATGTCCAGAGGGGCCCAGGGCAAGGCTGCTTAGGGCACTGAAGGGTGTGGTCTGGCAAGGCTGCTGAGGGTCTAAAGGTTGTGGCAGGAGCTGGGGCCACAGTGCCAGCTGACTGATGTGTCACTGAGAAGGACTGCCCTGGAGGCTGCAGGCCAGTGTCGTTTGCCTCCATACCTGCAGAGCATGAGGCGCCGTGGAGCCCACACACCAGTGTTTTTCACTGTGTACCCCAACCCAGAAGGGGTAACATGCTGTGAGCTTGGCAGTTCAGGAACCTGGTGCCCTTGGTACTCGGGTTCCTCAGCACCCACCAGGGCTGCACAGCCCTACCTGGCTCCTGCTGAGCCACCAGCTGACAAGTGGTTGTGGGATCAGACTGCCCATCATGCTTGCCTCTGTGCACAGTGGCCACACTCTCCAACCACCTGGGCCCGCATGTTCCTGACTGGCATCACCTTTATGATACAGGGACCCTTGCTGCAGGGTATTCTTGTATACCACCACCGCACATCTTTCTTTCCCTCTGCCTTTCTATACGTCCTTCTTGGAGTCTCTAGAGCTGGGGGACTCCGTGAGTGTCAGGAATATCATTTATGCGAAGGAGCCTGTTGCCACAGCAACCCCAGCAGATGGCCTGGTGCCTGGTATGCAGTTTCCGACTAGGTCTGCAGAACGTGCTCCAGCAGGGGAGGTGTGGGGGGTGGCCCCTGCTCCTGCGTTTGTGGTTTGTTGGTACCCAGGGTAGAGGAACCATCAAAGGGGCTGGACCAGCAGCCCTGAGCTAACAGGGTTGGTGGGCTCTTTGTCCAGGCCTGAGGCTGACCACAATTGCCACCCTTTCTCCTGCAGGTTGCATGGCCCATGTGGAGATAGCCAGGTGGAGGGACTTTGGGGTGATCTTCAAGGTGTTCTACATCACTGTCAGGGCCTTCCTGGACCGTGTGCTAGCTGCCAGGAAAGTGAGTGGGTTTCCTGTGCGGCTGAGAGGAGTCCTGCTGGAGGCAGGTGAAGCCGGGGAGTTGTCAGCATCTTGGAGAAATTATCAATAGCTGAACAAGAGCTGGAGGCTCAGCCGCTTCCTAGGCATGCACGTGTCCCTCATGAGCAGATAGGGCCTGGAGCCAGCTCTGGCCCCCAGTGCTGACTGCTGTGGTCCCGCAAGGCTAAGTGACACAAGCACACAAGGTCCCTTGGTTTTCAGGTTGGGGGGATTGTTGGGAGAGGGCTGCACCTAAAAACAGGCACAGTGGGTTAGTTCCATCAGACCCACTGACAGAACTGTGCCTGTACAGCCCCAGAACTCTGCAAGACTCCTGGGGGGACAGAGTCAGGAGGGGAAGATTAAGGGTGAGAATAGGGACTGGGCTCTGTGTCATGTATACAAAGCAGCAGCACCTGCATTTCTGTAGCTGTGGGGCTTCTGACTGAGAGTCCACTTCAACAACAGCTCTTTAGCCTAAGTTTGAAAGCCACTGTGCTGGGCATTGTCTAAGAACCCAACTAAAGCAACATTGTAAGATTTTGTGATTATTAGCGTAGCTTAATAAGTAACACCTTCAGTGCCTTGATTTTTCCAGATGTGTTTCTGAACAGCCGTTCTCAGCCTGTTTCTGTACCTAGCCCACCTCAGGACTATGGCCCTTCCCTCCAAGAAACAGTGTCTCACTCTGGGGTTCCCCCAGGGAGCAGGGGAGGGGATGATGGAGATGGGAAGGCATAGAAGCTGCATGGTCCTGAATTTCTCAGTGAAGAAGGATGTGAGGGACTTTTTAGGAAGTGCCCAGTGGGATATTTGTTTGGGGGTGGGGAGGCGTGCGGATTGGGGATGGGGTGAATTTTTAGCACAGCTACTGTCTACCAGGCACTGCTCTGGGTGCTGGGGAGTTAGCAATAAACAAGACATTGTTTCTTCCCCAGGACATACCCTAGTAGGGAGACAGCTAGTAGACCAGCACACTGTGGAGACTGGTGGGGTGCTGCAGCCCAGGTATGCCGTGTCAGAAAGGCCAGGGTTGAGGGAATAGGGTTTTGAGAAGTGCTTGGGCTTGAAATGTTTGGGGTAACGACACCTTACTGATGGGCTTGAGGGATTAAGTGAGACAGAGCTAGATCAAGGGCAACTTTAGGCTCCTGGCTTGAATCACGGGGTGTGGGGGGAGAGAAGAAAGGCTGGTGGCAAGGAGCATGTGTGTTGGAGCTAGCCCTGTTCCAGAGCTGCGACATTGGGCCTGTGTTCTGGGGTAATGAAATCTAAGCCACCGCCATTTGGGAAGCGCCTGTGCTTGTCACTGTGGTGGAGTGCCCAGGAGAAGCATCTTATGCAGCCTATGGCACAGACAGTGCAGGGGCCTTGGCCCAAGCAGGTGCCAGTGACAAAGTCTCGCAGCCTACGTGTTGCATGTTTTTTCTCATGGGGACCCAAAGCCTCGGCTCTGAGCAAGACACCAGGGGGATCCTCTGTGCCTACTGCAGCTCCTCCTCCTCTAGAGGATGTCATTATGGCCTTCTGAGTGCCAGCCTGGGCAGGCTCAGCTCCAACACTGGGTCCTGTGCTTTTACAAGCCTGGAGTCTCTCTCATGAGAGCTGGTTGTTCTTCATTTGCGGCGCTATGACTTAAAGAGACTACAAAACCTCAAAAGCCATGAAAATATCATAACCCAGCAGGGTTTCTAATCCATACACATCATCCAGCCCAGCCTCTGACTCTATCCAGAACATTCTTCCACAGCTTCCCCAATAAATGGCTCCTGACCTTGTTCTTTCCTGTCATAGGGTGCTCACAATTTCACAATGTAGTTCCTTTCTTTACCTACAGCCCTGAAACTTAGAGCTGCGTCAGAGTTGGGCACCCCTGAAACTCCTGCTGAATGGTTCTGCTTCTGCCTCCAGAGGCACACAGACCCATCCCTAGCCCACATCCAGCTTTCAAGACCCTGAAGATGGCATTCATGCCACTTTCCTTCTCTGTATAAACCCCCCTTCTCCAGACTGCTCTCCTGTACTCTCACTTCCATGTGAGATATGAGTTTAGAAACTCCTGACTACCACCCTTTTCAGGAACTGGCATACTCTGTTTCTCTTAGATTCGAGGCCTGAAAACAAATATAGCTCCTCCGCTGTAACACAGCGCGTCAATGCCTTGCCCGGCACTTCTGCCTGCCGTTGTGTCTGTCTCATGCGAAAGTAGTGCTGACTGGGCATGATATCCTTTTCTCAAATAGCTCTTATTTCCTGAAAGTCTCTTTAGCTGATTCTTTTTTTGAGACGGAGTCTCACTCTGTCACCCAGGCTGGAGTGTAGTGCCACAGTCTCGGCTCACCGCAACCTCTGCCTCCTGGGTTCAGTGATTCTCCTGCCTCAGCCTCCCAAGTAGCTGGGATTACAGGCACCCACCACTGAACCCAGCTAATTTTTGTGTTTTTAGTAGATATGGGGTTTCACCAGGCTGATCTCAAACTCCTGGACTCAACTGGTCCACCCTCTCAGCTGGCTTCCCAAACTGCTGGGATTACAGGGGTGAACTACTGTGCCCAGCCAGCTGATTTATTTTTAATTGAGTGATCTCTAGGCTTTGAATAGAACAGTATATAATTATTTGGATTCTGAGGATAGGAGGTTTTTTTCTCTCACTGTCTGTCATTGAGGTGTCTCGTAGCCCTGAGTGACTCATGCGTATTCTCTACCTTTTCTAGCCCTATGGGAATTGGCGGCCTTGCCTCCGGTGCTCTGGCCTCCTTGACTGAGGCCAAGACAGACATTGAACATGCCTAATAGTTTCCATTGCTTGCTCAGGAATTGTGATAAAAGCCATTAATCCAATGAGTCCTTGTCCTTTATTACAAAAGATAAAATGACATCAGTGCAGTGATAGCAGGGCTCCAGGTTGAAGGGTTGAGTCCCTAGGAAAACTTGCCAATGAAAGGAACCCCCAGAGCCAGCAGAGACCTACCTGCAGAGGAACACTGAACCTCCTAAGGGGAGGGAGTTTAAAGCATGGCTTGGTGGGACCAGATGCTTTCAGCAGAGTGAAGCTACACTGACTATCCTAGGTGTCCTGTGCAGCCCTGCTCCTAGGCCTGAAAGAGAGGCCATCCCAAAATAGGTGGCTTAAAGCTGTGGGAGAAGCAGCCAACTGCGGGGGGGGATGTGCATTAGATATCCTGGTGCCCTTAACCCAGAGGGGACGGTGATTGGCAGAGGAGGAGGCAGCTGGGCTGTGAGATGGCCCTGCCCTAGGCCGGGGCTGTGCTGCTGAGAGGGTTCTGCCCAGAAGAGCCAGGTGCATTTAGGAGGCTATGCTTGGCTGTTACCCGGTTAGGTTTTTGTGTTTTCCTCACCTTTGTGATTGTCCTTCCTCCATCTAGGAGGCAGCTGCATCATGGTGATAGCCTTAAACACTTCTCCTCAGATGCCCAGTGGCACACCCAATGTCCCCACCCTTGCTTGACGCTGTGTGTTTTTCTTAGACACAAGATGGCACTGACCAGTGAAGGCCCAAAGAAGTGACATGCTGCCCCTTGGGGGCTGGTCCTTCCTCAGCGTTTGCCAGGAACCCAGGGGTCTCCGGAGGGCCCACGAGGGTCTGTGGAAGTGAAGTCCGTGGTCTCTTCTGTGAAGCAGCCTCTCTGTTCTTGAGGTCACTTGAGGCTCACGAAGGAACTAAGGCCTTTCCAAGACAAAATGCAGACATTAAACAGAGGGAGAAAGGGGCAGGGAATGCAGGAGGCTGTTGTCCAGGGAGCAGGATGGATGGGGGCAGTATTTGGAAGACAGGAAGAGGCAGGAAGAGGAGTTCTGTTCCCGACCAGATGCTTCTCAGGGGCAGGGCCCATTTCTCCCTCGGCGTGGGCTCAACCCTCAGCACTGCGCAGGACACCCAACAGGCCATTCAGCCAGTGTCCACACATGCCCGTGGTGGCAGGAGGCAGACTGAGTGTGAGCACCTAGCAGACGGAGCAGGAGGCTGGTGAAGGGATGGTGTTGGGCACATAAGGGAAGTCTAAAGGGATCACAGACTGGGCCATACAGGTGCAGCGGGAGCAGCACTGCGGTTGTCCTTCCAGCGTGTGTGACAGCGGGCGAGATCTAGATGCACCACAAAGGCACGTGCCATGAACTGTGCTTTCCATTCACTTCTGCATGTGATTTAAGGAGCCGCATATGCACATGGTAAAACATTTAAGTCAATGCAAGACTGAACACCTCTTTTCTGCCAACCCCTTATTCCACTCACCAGAGAGTAGCCACTATTAACACTTTCTTATGTATCCTTTCAGAAATTTGTAATGCATATTCAAACATATACTTTACCCAAATGGAATCACATGATATTGTTCTGCAGCTTGCTTTTTTCATCTTAATAATATGTCTTGCAGTTCTTTCTCTGTTGTATGTATAAACCTTTCTCATTCTTGTTAATGGTTGCATAGCTAAAATCATAGATTCTTCAAGCTGGAGGGAACCTTCAAGTCAATGTGATCTAATTGCCTCATTTTGCTAGAACATGGAGCGGTGAGGTGACTTGCCGGAGGGCACAGTGAGTTAGCGGAAGCAAAGGATTCCTCTGAGAGCTATTTAGAAGGAGCTTCGTGAGGGTCTGGGTGCTGCGGTGACAGATAGGAATGACCATTACTGGCTGGCTGCATTTTATCAGCAGCATCTGTGTCCATCATTCTAGGCTATTTGCAGCAAGAGAAAACAGGGAGGACTGGAGAGAGGAAGTGATAGCCTTCTCTGCACACACTGAATTTGAATTCATAAGATACTTGGGTGGAGATGTCATTTGGGCCAGTATAAATTTGTGTTCAAGTTCCAGTGAAAGGCCCTCTGTCTTAAGCAACAGAGCCAAAGGCTCATTATTTGGAGAACAAATGTTTTCCTAGAAGTCGCTAGATTTTGTATGTGTCCCTTTGTAATTCTTTTTAGGCATGGAAACATAACTTGTTGCAGGAAGGTGTGACTCCTGCTGGCCCCAAATTTGTTCTTCTGCTCTATTTGCCGACCCCATCCCCGACCCCTTCCAGTCCCTTCTGGTGTCCTGCCATGTGACTTAGGTTGGTAGGAATAGGCATGAGCAAAAAAGCCTTCTGAAGGGCCTTAGGGCAGCAGCTGTGTGTGGCTCTCTGCTTGCCCCACAGAAGGTGGGTCAGAGATGACACCTCTTGCCTCTGCTGCACCAAAGGACAGGGTGTTTGTTCACCCCAAGCCTCTGGCTCACAGTGTGTGCCTGAGAGCTGGGAGGGCCCCGCGAGATGTTCTAGCTCAGCAAGTCCTACCCCAGGGTCTGTGTGCCCCTAGGAGTGCTCATTCACTTGTCAGGGTGGAAGATATGAAACCACAGCCTAGGAAGAGCACATCTTCCTGGAATGTCAGTTTTACATGAAGCTTTGAGGGGGAGAGATGCTATTTTTATATTAAAGCAAACACTGATATTATGAAATAGCATGGAAAAGTCAAGTTACTTTTCAAGATAAAACAAGCAATTTCAAAGCAATTTTATCTTCCCTTGCCTTGGGCAACTTCAAGCTTTAACCCCTGTACCCTGGAGCGCACATGTTCTCTCTCCTCTGCTCTTTGGGACTTTGTCAAAAAATACTTTAGTTAGATTGGGGTAGTCTTCTCAAGAAAATGAACTTTATCTTAAAGATGTACATATCCGGCCGGGCGCGGTGGCTCACACCTGTAATCCCAGCACTTTGGGAGGCCGAGGTGGGCGGATCACAAGGTCAAGAGATCAAGACCATCCTGGCCAACATGGCGAAACTCTATCTCTACTAAAAATACAAAAATTAGTTGGGCATGGTGGCACATGCCTGTAGTCCCAGCTACTCGGGAGACTGAGGCAGGAGAATTGCTTGAACCCAGGAGGTGGAGGTTGTGGTGAGCAAAGATTGCGCCACTGCAATACAGCCTGGCAACAGAGCAAGACTCCATCTCAGAAAAAAAAAAAGATGTACATAGCCCAGAACCAGCAGGTGGCAGGGCCCTGGGGTGGCTCCTGGCCAGATCTCTGCCTGCTCTGTGCTTAGCTGTATTTGCTTCCTGCTGCCCGGGCTCCACATAGCCCACCTGTGTTTTTCTGGTCTCTTAGAGTTCTTTTCATCTTTGGTCAACCTCAGCCCCAGTCCACCCTGATGACTTCCTCTTGCATTACCTCCATTGCCAACTGGCCACTCACTTCTTTGTTTATTCCCAAAGGAAATCTGCTTGGCCCACCTCCTCTTCTCCCTCCTGATCAAGCCAGCTGTGGATCTGCTACCCTGTGATCAGATCAGCTGGAGTGAGAAGTTCAGGGCCTTCACATATGAGACATGTTTCCCTAGATGTCAACCTCTGGAGGGGCAGGAGTGGGCTAGCAGACTCTGGAAGGGAATGTGGACTCGTGCATGATGCTGCAGTCCAGCCAGCTGGAGCACAGCGGAGATGTGGGGGCTGGAGAGGGAAACGGCGAGTGCTGGAGGTGGGCCCTCACCTCCTGAGACTTCTTTCCCAGGGCCTCGCTTTCCTGCATTTTCTCTGTCCCATCCTTTCTGTCTGAATGAACACCTCCTGCTGCTGTGGTCCAGGTTACCAGTGAGGACCCTAACCTGCCAGAGCACGTCAGTATAGACTCCCCACGTGGACCAGGTGGATGGAAGCTGAAGGGAAGGGGTGAGGGGCAGAGCGTCAGTGTGGGGTCCTGATGTGCGGCCTGTGCTGTTGGGGGAAGAGAGAGCCGTGCTGGCAGGGATCCCCAGCTGGCGCACACTCCCCAGGGTCCCACAGACGCTGCTGCAGCAGGGCTAGCCTCTCTATTCATCAAGGCTGGCTGAATTTCAGGAGCCATTAATCCTCTTTGTATCTCTAAGTACTATGACCATGGACAAGGTTCTCTTCACAAGCATGCCATGGTATCAGTAGATAACGACTCTGAAAGATTTTTCTTCTTTTGGATTAATGTAATGGTGATGCTGTGGGTTAATGTGCTGGAGACAACGGTGTTCCTCTTTTAACTAGGACATTATTAACAGAGCAAACCCGCTTTTTCATCTGATTTTATCCTGTGCATATCCCTTACTAGCTTTTTACCGAAGGAGTTTTGTTATTCTCTGTTGTCTGATGCAGAAAGTGTAGGCAGTTCATGGTTTGGGCAGTCAGACGGGCATGGGTTTAAATCTTTCTCCACTGCTCACTGGCTCTGCGACCTTGAACGACATTCTTCATCTCTCTAAATCTGTTTTCTCAGCTATAAAAAGGAGACCATGTTCCCAGCCTTCTCTGGCTGATAGGATTTAATGAGATCGCTTGCAGTGGCACTGAGAACCTCTAACCATCCTGACCTTTTTTCAGTTTGTCCCCCTAGGGCCTTTAACTTGCCATTTGCTCTACCTGGAATGCTATTCCTTTCACTGTCCCTTCCCCTCCAGCTGCCTGGCACCTCATGGGCATATATACCCCAGCATAGGAGCCCTCTGCATGTGGACAGTCCTAGGTTTTCTACCAAGTGGGGTCGCAGCCCTAGATGAGTCCTTCAGCCTCGGTCTCTGCCTGTGAAGTGGGGAACATGGAAACTGTGGCACAGGGTCTCCATGAGGACCACTCTGGTGTGAGGAGAGGCCCCGGAAAAGCCTGTCTCGCGGGTACTGTGCTCTGCTGATTGGGAGTGGCCTCCTTTTCTGTTAGAGTTTTCACAGGCTTGGGCAGCTGTAGGTGAGGCCCCTCAGGTTCACAGGACCTAGTGCAAGATCAGCACCCTGCCATCAGCCAGACTCGCACACCCTGGACTGTCCTTCTCGAGTCAGGCTGGGAGTGAGGTCCCCCTGCTCTTCCCCCAGTAAAACTGAACATTAAAACATGGGAAAGTTTGTTTTGTTTTGCTATTTGCTTGCCCCTCTGGGCTTCCCTTTATTCTGCAGCTGGGAAGTCACCACGAATAGACATGATGGTTACTTATTTACTGAGCGCCTGAGTTGTGCCCAGTGCGGTGCTGGGCATGCATCTGGCCATCTGGGGCACAGAGGAGACATGGGGACTAGAGCAGAAAACAGAAAGATAAGGGGTTTTGCTTTGGAATGATAAGGTATTTTTGAACTGGATAAAGGCATTGGTTGTGCGTGCAGCATTGTGAATTTATGTATTTATTTTATTTTATTGAGGTGGAGTTTTGCTCTTGCTGCCCAGGCTAAAGTGCAAATGGTACGATCTTGGCTCATCGCAACCTCTACATTCCCAGGTTCAAGTGATTCTCCAGCCTCAGCCTCCCAAGTAGCTGAGATTACAGGCACCTGCCACCATTCCTGGCTAATTTTTATATTTTTAGTAGAGATGGGGTTTCACCATGTTGGCCAGGCTCGTCTCAAACTCCTGACCTCAGGTGACCTCCCCCAACCTCGGCCTGCCAAAGTGCTGGGATTACAGGCGTGAGCTACCACGCCCAGCCATGAATTTATTAAATGCCACTGAAATATTCACTTTAAAATGGTTAAATTTATGATATGTGAATATAACCTCAGTAAATATTAAAAGGAGGAAACTGGTAAGATGGAAAGTAGCACATCAAATGTACATGTGTTGGGGATCTGTGGGGCATTTGGATCCTGCAGGCGGTGAGACTTAGAGGTAAGGCTCTGGGTGCCACCACTGACTCTGAGGGTATCGGGCTAACATTGTTTTCTTCAGTGACGTCTGAAAGAGTAGCCTGCGTAGCTCGGGTTTACTATAGCTGCCTTTCTGTGCAGTGTCTGGTGGGACCTGATTATGTTGTTCTGGGTCAGGTGGCTAAATGTTGAGATGCTCTGCTTGTGTGATAGGTTTGATTACCATATTGGAAAAATGCTAGGAAACACATCAATATTAACCCACAGAGTTTTCCTTATTCCTATCCCGGTCATTGTTTTTATGATGATTTAGATAAAGATGAAGAAACCTACTCATCACATTTGCAAATTTTCCAAAGCTTGGATGGATGGTGAATGTGTTGAATAACCATCAGAGACATTTGAGGTATTGGGATGCCTGGAATCCATTTTCCTTTCTTCAGTGTCAGTATCTGGATTTTGGTTCAGAAACCTTCCTTTTCTATTCATATAGCCCATGCGTTTCTGAGTGAAGTGAACCCAGTGCCTGTTCTCATGTGTTCTCCACATCACCGATGTTGATGTACATACCCCATCCTCCTGTCTGTTGTGTTTGCTTTAGATGACACAGCCCACTCAGGAGACAGATGAGAGGTTTGGGGGACCTGGGAGAAATAACCCTTGGGCTTCAGAGGGCGCAGCTCTTTTTGGTTTATCCATTCACCTTTCCTGGTCTTGAGAGTGCCCTGCATTGGAAGGGACACTTTGTCCTCCTGCTGCAGCCCTCAGCAGTGCAGCCGAGAGGAAAACCACGTTTAGCATGAAGCTGACCCGAAGAAGGCAGAGCCAGAAGATGGAAATCACCAGATTTGTGGTGACCTCGTCTAGACACTTGGTTTGTACAGCACCACTGGATGTTGAAGTTGTGAGAGCCAATAATTCCCTTGAGCTGGTCAGACCACTTTGATTCTCGTTGTCTGTTACCTACAACCAACAGTGTCCTGATGGGCACAGTGATAAGTCAGTCTCCCAAGATCTCACCAGATCTTATTTGTTAAATTGTATGTTTGTCAGATTTTCTGTGTTGAAATTTGACAGGAAAAAGGATTGGGCTTTTTTGCTGTGTCCCAGAAAACTCACTATACACATAGTGTGTAGCAACGTGAACGGAAAAGACCTTGGGAAGTTTTCCTTGACATTAAGCTCAGTGTGATATGGAGTTAGCCTTAATCCTAGGCTTTTCACCTCCTACCTCTATGTCCTGGGCAGGTCAGTTGACTTTTCTGAGCCTGGCTTGTCTTGCCTATAAAATGGGGTGACACCTACCTTTCCAGTGTTGTGAGAATTGAAGGAGATACTGTTTGTAAGTCACTCAGCTTTCTGTGTTAGGCCATTCCCACAGAATGGCCCATTTCTGTAAAGAAATACCTGAGGTTGGGTAATTTATAAAGAAAGAGGTTTAATTGGCTCACTGTTCTGCAGGCTGCACAGGAAGCACAGTGCTAGCATCTGTTTCTGGAAATACCTCAGGAAGCTTCCAATCATGGCAGAAGGCAAATGGGGAGCAGGCGTCTCACATGGCTGGAGCAGGAGCAAGAGAGAGGGAAGGGCGGTGTGACATACTTTCAAACAACTGGATCTTGCCTGGACCTCACTCATCACCAAGGGGATGGCACTAAGCCATTCACGGGGGATCCACCCTCATGATGCAAACACCGTCCCCCCAGGCCCCACCTCCAACCCTGGGGATTACATTTCAGCATGAGATTTGGCAGGGACACAGATCCACATTGCCGTATCACCAGCACAGCACTTGGCACAGAGCAGGGGCTAAACCAGCTTCACAGGGGCAAGTGGTGATGCATACTGTCACCTTCAAGAAGCAAAAGCCTAACTCTAAGTAACTTACTGGCTAAGAAACATGTAACAGGAGACCCAGGGTGGAGCAGCATACATGGGTGGCTTCACCCATAAACTGCTCACTTCTCTGACTCTCTCTGTTTTCCCCTCCTCTGAATGGGAGATGCTGTCTGTGTCTCAGAATTCCCAGCAGTTGTCCTAAGTTTCATTCATCCTGAGTGGATCACCTTAGGTTACTCAGTCCTGTGTCCAGAGCACTGAAATGCACTAGTTGGCCTGACCTGAGTCAAATCCTGCCACCTGTGGGTCTGGAGTTGTAGGCCACTTCCCTAGAAGTACACAGACTCCCCATGGGAAGCGGGGAGCTGTCAGATAGGGAGAAAAGGAATGGATACTGAAGAGGCCACCAACAGAAATTGACTCAAATGGAACCATCCTACTACAGTCTAAGACTGTGTCTCTGAATGTATAATCTGTATGAGAGAAGAGGCTTCCTACTCAGACTACATCTTAGACTTATATTTCATTCTGAAACATAGATCAGTTGAGGCTCTTTCCAAAGAGTGCAAGCAGGATTTGGGGAACATTTGAAATTATGCCATGTGAGGAAGGGTGGTACTAATAAGGGAAGACTCAACAGCATCCTGGTAACTAGAGGGTCTTGGTTCTCCTGTGTTACCACACGAGTGAAAGTGGTACCAGTAGCCCCTGTCACTCTGAGTGCTTGTTGCACTGCCCGGCATTGTATTCAGCTTTCCCCCCCTGCATTGTCTGATCCTTTAATATTCCTCTGAGGGAGGGACCAGACCTAAGAGATAGCTACTCTACTGCCCTCATTTGTTAGATGAGGAAATAAGAACAGGCAGGTTAAGTAATTTGTCCTAAGGCATAAAACTAGCGAGTGGAGAACCCGGGATTTAAACTCAGATCTTCAGCTCAGGTTCCCTGACCTTACAACAGTGATTCTCAACATGAGCTGCACATTAGAATCTCTTGGGGGAGCTTCTGTAAATATTGATGCCGAGGGCCCACCCTAGACCAATAATCAGAGTCTCTGAGGTGTGGGGTGGGTTCAGGCAGAATGTATAACAGTGGCTCAAGTATTGCCAGTACACTGCCAGGGAACCACTGGCCTGGAGGAGAGGACCACAGCATGGTTGCCTTCCAGAGCCCAGTGGGAACTGCAGATTTATGAAGGTTAGAAGGACTATTAGGAAGAGGAGAGCAAGACCCAACCAAGGGCATGCAGTTTTTAAAAATCAATTTGTGCTTGGAGACAGGACTCCTAGAGGCCTCCCTTCTGTACACTCATGCTGCCTGGACACATAGACCACCTGCAGGTTTGTAAAGAGCAGGTGTGGAGCAGGGTCTGAGAGATTCTCCATTTCCAACAAGCTGCCTGACCATGTTGGTGCTGCTGGCACGGAAGCCATCCTTTGAGTAGCTAGGCTACCGTATTCTGCCGTACTGCCGAAGACTGAGCAGGTAGAGATTAAGTCAGCAGTCCACCTGGGGGTGGGCCATCTCCTAGGAGTATTCTGAGGGGAACTGGGGCCTGCTCTCAGGAGGGTGGCTGGCCGCTGTCAGGAGGGCTGAGCATCTCCAACACTGAGAAACGCTGAGTGCAGCGCCTTGTCCAGCCTTCCCTCTGCAGTTCACCTGGAAGCAGAACTCTAGGATCAGCACAAAGAGCAGAAGCATCTGTTAATGCCTCCTTGGCCCAAATGCACCATGTCTGTAGATCTGATACAGAGACCTACCCCCACCCTCAGTCTGAGCAGTCATACTGACTGGGTCATCAGGGTATAACGTTGTCCCTTAACCCTGAAATTCCCTCCCAGCCTTGGATTTCCTAGCTTTTGGGTTGTCCTTGGATTGTTTATTCTTCTACTCTGTTGCAGAGAATCATAGCAATCCACACCTGTATAATCTTATTCAGGGGTCAGATCACCAGTAAGTAGCAGAACTGGAATTTAAAATTCATGTCCCTTGGCTTTTAAAAAATTTTCTGTTGTGCTATGCATTTTGTTTTCAAACTCTTTAGATATTCATTTAGTCAAATGTGTTTTTGTAAATGTAAAAACCAACTACCCAGCAGCACCAAGGCATGGCTGGCTGCCCAGCCTTTGTGCAGATAGTGGTGCCACTCGGCTGGACGGCCCTGCCTTCTCCCACACTCTGCCAGTGGAGTGATTACAGCAGTAGATTTCCTTGTCGATCCTGGTTTACTCCAAGCACACTGTGGAATTCCCTCCTTGTCTGCTCTCACATGGCTTCTGTCCATCTAGGTTAAATGCTGTTCTGTACTTTGTAGCCATTTGAAGCTCTCTGCCTTCCTCTCTACTTTAACACTCTCTCCCTGGCCTCAGGCTGGCTCCAGGGGATCCCATCCTCATCTGCATCCCTGGGTCTAGGTAGGGTGAAATTTACCTTTCACATACCATAGCATATTTTTAAAAATTGTTTCTTACACATCACTTTAAATGATCTTTTGCTTTTAACTGTTCATCAGGCATTTCTTCCATGAAGTTTCTCTTGAATAATCCCATTCATCTGAACACTGTTTTTCTGGTGTCTTCTTCTAAAACACAAACCCTTCCCTCATACTGTCTCCTACAGGGACAGTGCCACAGAGCTGCTCCTCACCCCTGCTTAGCCCCTTCTCTTACAAATCACTGGGTACATTTGGCTAGCCCCGTAGTCTTCAAAAATTCCTGTGTGTGCCCTTTCCAGAAAACTGTAGGCTAAAGCCCCTTGTGCGTGTCTCCTCTGGGACTCCCCTGCCAAGGTCCACAAAAGAGGTGGATCATTCCCACCCAAACACCTGTCTCGGCCACTCTCAGTGAGAAAGAGCTCTGGGATGACGCTCAGTACTCCCCCAAAGCCCAGTGGCTGATGTTTAGTATTCAGTGTGAATCACATTGTTGAAAAGCCTGTGCAGCTACTGCTAATGAACACAGCTTTACGCTTACCTGTTGCTTTACTCCTTGCAAAGTCTGTGTGTGTGTATGTGTATATGTATGCATATGCACACACACAACTGCATACAGCAGCAGGATACGCACACCCCAGTAGTGACTGAAATGATAGACTCAGCCACAGACCCAGAAGAGGTGTGGTCTAGAACACGTGCTGTATGCCTCAGACTCCGCATCATGGCACCAACAGAGAGAGAATGACATAGAGGGATCTTTTCTCTGCTTTCTCACAAATGCAAGTACTTCTGGGAGGGTCTTACCTAAAGCCACTGTCACTAACACTCTAATTAGCAGTTCACACTATAGCAAGGTTTAGATGGCAGCCAGCCAGCTGTGTTAAGAAACAGGACATGGAATAGATGTTCTAGAATGAGAGGTGCCTAGAAGGGGAAGGGTGGGTGCCCTGGAGGACAAGGGAAGGGGCTTGAGCTAGGATATGAGGTGATGAGGCATGGGCTTTTATCACTCCTGCTGCTTCCTGGAGACTAAGACCATGGGCGGGAGCAGTGGACTTGACTACCTTAGGCTAGAGGTGATGAAGGCAGGGCAGTCTGGAATGTGTCACATCCAGAATGAGCTGAGAAATAGCTCCTTCATTCATACTTCAAGCAGGCATCTCTCAGACCCGGGGGTCGGCCAAGCATTAAGTGATCAAGGCAAAGAAATGACTCTGAGCCCAAGCAAGTCCAAGTCTAAACCAGGGAGACAGGCATGTCAGCAGATGATTGCAGTGCACAGTGGGAAATGCCGCTGAAAAGTGTGTCTTGGTATACCATACTGGGAAGGGAATAATTAGTTTTGCCTAGGAGAGGAATGACATTGTTCAGCAGAGATGACCTTGTTGTTGGGTCTCAAAGCTTGAACAGGAGTTCTCAGGTAGACGGGGAAGAATTAGCAGAGGAAGGGGCATCTAGAATATAATGGAGGCGCTGCAGGCGAAGTGCAGTACCTACCGGGACAGTGCCAAGACTGCTTACTAGAGAGGGCCAGATCTCACAAGGGACGTCATGGATGCCATCCTACAGGCAGGGGCAACTGCACGTTCTCAGCTGCGAGCTGTAGAGGAGGGTTGTCCCTGTAGCCGCAGGCCTGGATGCAGCAGTAGGGCAGCCAGGATGGATGGCGTGTGAGGTGTGTCCTTGTGTTCATCCACTCATAAGATAATGAAGACTGAATGAAAGCAGTGACAGTAAACAGAAAGGGAAGGATTCGGGTGACAAGCAGGAGACAGGGTTCTCTGAATTTGGTTGCAGCCTGAGATAGGGACCTACGGGATAGGAAGCAATGGTGAATGACAGGTAGCCCTCCAGGAGCTGGACAGCTAGTGGTGTCCACCACTTCAAGAACTGCAGGAAGCAGGGACGTGATGCAAGAATCAAGAGACGATGGCATGTAATGGGAGAGTTCTGGGAGCAGAATACCTGGCAGAGGGAAAGAGGAAATGGGAGTGGGATCAGATCATCGATGGAGCACAGTTGTGAAGAGGGCCAAACCTTCCTGAATGGAAGGCTGCATAGACACCGTCGTATCTGCGTCTTAGACTCCAGTCGGTCCTTAGCACCTCACTCACACTCCAGCTGCTGTCTTGACTTCCCCCACCCATCGTCTCCTCTACCTTTCAAACTCAGTGGGTCCCAGCCTATGGTGTTGTCTCATTTGGAACTGCCGCTGGTGGAGACTGTTCCACGCTCCCTCAGCGAATGACCCATGTCTCTGGGCCACTGCAGCAGCCTCCAGGCCTCCAGGCTGACAGCTGCTTCCACTCTTTCTTCCCAGTTGACACCATTACACGGCAGCCAGCAGTCCTTCCAGAATGGACATCAGATGGGGTCTTTTCCCTGATTAAGCCCTCCAGTGGCTCCTACCAACTCTGAAACAGGCTCTGCGGCGTGAGGCCCAACCCTGCTGGCCCTCCCTGCGTCTGTGCTCCCCGCCCTCCAACACCTTCTGACTGTGCTCATCTTGCTGCTCCATGCCGGGCGTAGTCTCACCCCAGACCTTTACTTACTTCTCTCGTTCACATCATTTAGACTTCTGCCCAGTGTCAGCCTGGGGTGGGGGAGGGAGGAGCCTTCCCTAACCAATCATTTAAAACAATACCCCCATCTTGTTGTTCCTTTTCACGTTATTTAGCCTGCTGTGGTTATGCTTTTTTCCCCTCCATATCCAGAGTGTTAGCTCTGTGAAGGCAAGGACTTCACCTCTCTTGGTTCCAGCTGCACTCAGCCTGTCTGTGTTCATTATTCATTGGATCCTCAGCATCCATGAAAGCTAGGTAGGTGCTTTTCTCCCTGGACCAATGAAGAAGCAAGTTCAGGGAAGGGGGAATCATCATCCATGTCACAATAGATGCTGGAACAAAGAATCCAGATGGCTGGTGGCCATCTCTTCTGAGGCTGCAGGGGCCATGCGTGTGGGCAGAGGCATGCCTGGCCCTGGTGGAAAGTGCTGGGGGTATGTATGCCCAGCAGCAGCTGCTGTTTTCTTTCAGGTGGAAACGTGGTGATCTCACAGTGGGAATTCTGGGCCAGGGTGGCAGATAAAGGTTGAGATAGCTGAGAAGGGGAACGGGAAAAGACTCCAACCTAGAGTCTCGGGAATTATAAGTTGCATGGAAGGTTCAGCTGAGCTGACTTTGCACTGACTCTAGTCAGGGCAGATCTTTGAATCTCTTCAGGGTCTCCTCCACCTGGGGCAGAGAGGGTGGTGGTTTGGATAGTTGGAGAGGTCAGTGGTTTGGGATCTTGGCAGGGCAGTTGCAGTCATTGCACTTGGAAGTAGGAACTGCGGTCTGAGTGGGTTGTGATGGGAGCTACTGAAACTGGGGTCCACACTGAATAAGAAAGGAAGCAAAGTTCAGAAAGAGCTAAATAGGAGGCTAGAAAGGGGCTAAGCCAGGAGGCCACAGCAGGGACAGGAGCTGAAGTCAGGAACAAAGAGATGTTGGAAGAATAGAAAAATGTAGAAGCCTGAGTTCGTTAGACTTGGGAGGATCACAATCTCAGGTAGATTGTGGTGTGTGCACGCTTGTTTTGGGTAAGTGAAGAAAGAGCAAGTCAGGAAGAGGGGGTCTCCCTCTCCAGATGACAGCACAGTAGGGCATAGCCAACTAGTAAGTTTGCCAAGAACCAGATGTGCAGCCACTTAACAAAATTAAAATTCTCATTCATTCATTCATTGACTGTGTAGCTGACTGCACGTCCTGAGCTTTTAATGTTTTATATTGATTATTTGGACCTTTTCAAAAGACATGTTCATTTCTCACTCATTTGTGGTTTTTACCATTTTCACATCAGAAAGTCTTTCTCCAAATCCTGAATATGTTAATTTTCTTCACTTCCCTTAAAATATAATGTTCCTGTGAATTTTGAGAAGCTTTGGATAATTAGGCTGGTGAGTTCCAAATCTCCCCAGATGACCAGCATTTGGCCATGTTGATAGCATCTTGGCATAGGGCTCTCCTGTCTTCAATCTGTTCCTCTCAGATTTCTGGGATTTGCTTGCACCGTCAACCCTTGGCCCTTTTCCAGCCTGCACTAATTTTGCTGGGAATCTCTCCCCTGCCCTGGGCAGCAGGATCCTGAGCTGCACATTTTTCTACATGGAATCATGTGCTGGCATCTGTATGGTCTTTGGTTGGTATCCTTCTTCCCAAGGGACAGCTGGGTAGAATGGAAGACTTGACACTGTGTGGAAAGCCACCAGCCCTGTCCTTGGATCCTGCTGTTTAGCTCGAAGTTTTGACTCACAAAGTAGTACCCTTTGCCTTGCTGAACCCTGGTTTCTTCACCTGTCTAAGGAGCAGTAATTCTTACCTTGAAATACTGCTTTCAGCTTGCCAGAAATTGACCTGTTGGAAAGACTCTGCTTCAGCACCTAGCCTGAGGAGGGCTGTTGCACCTTGTGAGTGGACATATCCCTATTTGATTGGAGTTTTGAATACATTGCTAGTGGGCGCAGAGCACAGTCAGTGGCTCTTGGCTCCTCCGGTCTCCCAAAGCATTTGGAGAAATGTTCTCACTTCATGCGAAAGGATCCAGGTTCTTGATTTTCACTCTCTCCAACGCCTCCTGGCCCCACCCTGGCCTCCTCTGTGCTTTGGTCATATTCTGTGCTACCCCCGGCTGGCTTCCACACCAGCCTGTAGCTCCCCTAGAGCAGGGCCTGGTACGGAGTGGGAGTAGTGGGAATCAGCAGACTTTCTTGATTGACTCTGTAAATGACTAGGTCCTGATTATCTTTTCAGATATTCTCAAGTGGGATCATCTTTTGGATCTACTCTAGTGGTTCTGACCCCTATTTCCATTTACTCAACTTTATATTAAGAGCCTCCTGTCTGCCAGGCACCGTTACAGGCTCTGGGGATAGGTCAGTGAACAAAACAAGCTAAAGTCCCTATCTGTGTGGAGTTTATATCCCCTGGGAGACCCCACTCTTCCGATTCTCTCAGCTGTCTCTTCCAAATATATAGTATACTTGGCTGGATTTTATGCATTTGGGTAGGAGATGTTTAATTATTAAAACATGTATTGAATATTTACTCTGTATGAGGCACTGTTCTAAGCATTTAAATGTATTATCATTTGATTCCCACAAAACTGCAGAAGGAGGTTCTGTCATTGTTATTTTACAGATAAGAAGCTGAAGAAACAGACCCAGAGGTCTTGACCCTTGCCTGTGGTTACCTACCCGAAAGAGGTGGGTCCTAACCCTGCACAGGTGGTCTGAGCACGGCGCGCACATGTCGCCGCTGCCCCGTGCTGCCACTCTGTTCTTGGAATGCTCCTGAGGCCTTGGTTCTTTCTTTGCTATTAGATATAAATCCTCAAGTGCTGTGACCCTCTTAGACTCCTTCTCTCTCGTGGCCCAGCACAGCCTGTGCACACCGTAGGCTGTGAATGAATGCTCTTAACCCGGGGGCTGGGTGGAGGGTGTCTTTCAGGGCTCCAGTCCAAAAGTTGCTCTCCCCCAAGGTCCACAGATTAGACTCTGTTGTCTTCACATCCGTGATTGCACATGCCTTAGTGCACTGGTCCTATGCTGCTCTATACTTACGGGGGATCACCTCGGACCTCTGGCTTTGGAGCAGGGGCTCCTGGGCGATCTCTTCTGCTCAGACGTATTTTGCTATCTTCCCCTCCCCAGCTTCCTCACCATGCTTCCCTCACCCTCACCCTCGCTTTTGATCTCGCAGATCCAGGCCCTTGGAGAAATCAGACAGTATGAAATATGAAAACTGCTTGGGAAGTAATTGAAGAAACACTGTGACTTTTGAAACCCATGGAGATAACACTCACACCTTCTTACTTACGTTATTTAATTTTTAATGGCAGATTTAATTAATGGAGGTCAGGCCTCCTGCTTTCAGATGTACATGTGGGGTGGCTGAAGGAGGAGGGAGGGCAGCTGTTTACCGGGCAGAGGAAAAGACTGCAAATTTGAGAAATTGAAGAGTCCAACGGGAAAGAAAATCGCCCAGAAATAATAGTCCCTGGTCATTGGGTGCCAATTAATGTGTGAGAATTCAGTACAGTGCACTTCAGAGAGGTTTCCCAGTGTCTCCTCAGCGAGCAGCAGGGCTCCTTTACAGCACAGCCATGCTGCCTTCCTAGGCACTGTGCTGCAGGGTTCCAGGAGCTCTCTAGAACTGACGGCCTAGCCGGGGAGAGCTGGACGATATGATATAGACAGCTGCCAGAATGATCTTTTAAAAATGCAAATCAGCTGGGCACAGTAGCTCATACCTATAATCCCAACACTTTGGGAGGCCAAGGCAGGTGGATCACTTGAGCCCAGGAGTTCAAGATCAGCCTGGCCAACATGGCGAAACCCCCTCTCTACAAAAAAATAGAAAAATTAGCTGGGCAGTGTGGCACATGCCTGTGGTCTCAGCTACTGGGGTGGCTCTGAGGTGAAAGGATAGCTTGAGTCCGGAGGTCGAGGTTAGCGTGGGCTGCAATCACACCCCTGCACTCCAGCCAGGAGTGAGGCCCTGCCTCAAAACAAAACCACCCAAATCTTCTCTGCCACTCCCTCGCTGAAAAAGGAAAGCCTTCTCCACCCTCATTGCCAGTGGGGTGCAGTCCAAGCTTTTGAGCCTGCAGCTGGCATTGTCCACGTCTGCCAGCCGTTGCCCCGTGCCTCTGCAACAGTAGTGGCGTCTCTTGCCCCATGCACAGTCCTGTGGCAGCCCCCAGGCTCCTCGTGCTGCTGCCTGTGTTCAGGAGACCTCTCTCTCATTTGGCTCTTTTCTGCTCATCCTTTAAAATTCACTAAAATGGAAACACCCTTTGACCCAAGAATTTGACTTCTAGAATGTTCCCTACAGATATACTTATGCACAAAGTTCTAGATGCCAAGATGTTCCTCTTAGCGTTGTTTATAGTAGTAGAAGACTAGAAACGATCTCTGTACAACGATGGGGAGCTGCGTGAGGGGTACTCAAGGGATGACACTATAGAGTATTCATCCCTACTACTGAGTGCTGGTCAGCCAGAGGAGTGGGTGAGGTCTCTGAGGATCAGCGGAAAGATGAGGTGTGGCACATTTGTGTCTGCTGCGATCCATTGAGTGTCAGGAACAAGTGGGGCACATATGTGCTTGCTTACACGTGTGCCCATGCATGCACAGCACCTTGCCCATGGGATGGGGTGCACAGAGGAGTAGGGACAGGGCTGAGTCCAGGCCAACCCAGAGGCTCACTGTTCACCACACGCCCTCCATGTTTCCACTTTTGTTTTTTAAAACCATATGTAAGTATTTTTCAAAAACATTGTTTAGTGTAAATAAAAAAGATTAAACCTCAGTTCAGGTATTGGCTTCCAGAAAGTCAGTCTGACCCATGGTTTCTGCCAGGCTATCCTTTCAGGTGCCCCACAGCACCTGGGATGACTGGCTGAGTGTCCCATTGTAATTATGATGCCATCATCTCAGAGCTCCCTGAGGCCAGGGAGCAAACCGCACTTGTCTCAGAACCCTCTGGTACGTGGTGGGTTCTCAGTACGCACGTTGGTAGTGCCAAATCCTTCTAGAAGCCCTGACCTGGTGATTGGCTGAGAGTCCAACAGAGTGCCCTGCCCTTCCCAGAAGAGGGAGTCTGGGTCCACTCCAGAAGCCCTGGAAAGGCCTGGTGAATGAGCAGCTTTGTGAACACAGGAAGCCAGCTCAGTACTACAAGTTGTGGACCGGAGACCTTTGAGTGCCAAGGGAGCTGCGGTTGTGAGGACATCCGTCCCTGTAGGTCTGCTCAGGCAGATTAGATGAGGTGGGTAGGCGGGTCAAGACAGGACAGGACGGGGAATTTCTCTGAGTCATTCTGAGAAACAATGGAGGAAGCTGCAGCGGGGTAATCACCGCCACTTCTTGGCCTGTGGGTACTTCCTGTGACAAATCAAGTTGACCACATGTTCAAAGTGAGCTTGCAATCAAACCCAAGTGCTATCCAAATTCACCAGGGCCAGGCTGTTCCTGGCAGTATGGCGTCTTGAGCACAGGCTCTGAGTGTCTCCTGAAGCCCACAGCAGGCTGGGCCCAGGCCAAGGATTTGCGCTCTGAGAGGGTCAGCAACAGGTGCCTGGGCCTGCAGGACAGTGACCTGACACTCAGGAGCCCTGTGGCACAGCCACAGGAAGAGGGGTTTGACTCAAAGAAAAGGTCTAAGCCATGAGGTTGTTTTGTGGGAAAGGAAGTAGGCCAGGATGAATGGGGGGGGGGGGGGGCGGGGCTTAGGATGAGGCACATTTTAGCTTTGGAAAATTCAGTGGCTGTGGTGGGCTGAGGCGGATGCTGTGTGCCAGGCTTACTCTCCACCACCTGCAAGCTGGGTGATACCCTGTGTTGCTGTTAAGATAAGTGACTTACCCAAAGAACACTGCCAGCATATGCCAAAGCAAAAATCAAAATGTGGGTCTGTGGTCTCTGCCATCTCCTTGTGAGGTCTCATGAAGGGGAGCTTCAGACAGAGCTAAACAATCCCCACCCAGACTGTGGCGGAAGGGTGTCTGCATGGAGTGGGAGGGAGGCCCAAAGTTGTTATGTCTCTGTCCCTACCCCCTTGCCTGGGACAGGCCGTGCTGGTGAATACTGGACTGGTTGAGGCAAAGACATAATCTCCCATTTGAATGTGAGGGCTCTAGAGAGAACACTGGAGCCCTCTTGCAGGGCATTTTGGCAGCGGCTGGCTGTGGTAGAGGAAAACCTGTGTTTACTTTGTGCCTGCTGTGTGCCTGGAGTATTGGCATTTCCCAGCTGGCATTCCTGGTAGCCGTAGAGGGAGGCATTTGTTATCTCCTTGGCTCAGAGGTAAGGACCGGTGAGGTGACTTGCCTAAGCTCACTGGGCAGTGGAGGGTGAAAGGCCCAGAAGTGGCCCCCAGGCCTCCCTGACTCCCCCGGCCCAGCCCAGGGCAGAATGCCAGCACCTGGTGGATCTTCCTCATCATGTGAGCCAGGAACTCTTCCCTAGGGGCTCACCTTCCATATTTGCCTCCCAGTCAGCACTTCTCTGAGGCCATGGTGCAGCAGGTGAGTCCTTGGGGTGAGACTAGAGCGGGGGGCTCTCTTCCATCTGGACCTGTCTTCCATGCCCTGTGGCCTTAGAGGCAGGGCTCTATCCCTGCCTCGGTTACCTTCCCTGCAGAAGGCTGAGGGGGTCCATGGTGCACAGGAAGTGCTTTCCTTGGGTGGCTCTGCCTCTGTGCACCTCTCACTTCTTCACGTCTGTCCAGATTCAGCCAGGCTAGCTGTGTGCCTAGTGGGCAGAGAGAGCTAAATGTGGGTCTGTGGTCCATGGCATCTCCTGGTGAGGTCTCATGAAGGGGAGCTTCAAACGGAGCTAAACAATCCCCACCCAGGCTGTGGCGGAAGGCCGTCTGCACAGAGTGGGAGGGAGGCTTGAAGTTGTTATGTCTCTGTCCCTACCCCCTCGCCTGGGACAGGCAGTGCTGGTGGATACTGGACTGCCTGCAAATGTGTGAGGCAATGCAGCTCTGTGGCTTCGTAGTCCCTTCACTGGCACACAAGCTTGTTTCAGGGGCTGACTGCTCTGTGCCTGCAGAAGGTACCTGAGGCCTGAATCTCCTGTTTGCTCATCTGTAGAATGGGGATAATCACGCTGCCCATATGAGGCTTTTTTTTTTTTTGGAGACTGAGTTTCGCTCTTGTCACCCAGGCTGAAGTGCAGTGGCACGATCTTGGCTCACAGCAACCTCTGCCTCCTGGATTCAAGTGATCTCATGCCTCAGCCTCCCAAGTAGATGGGATTACAGGCACCCGCCACCACCCCCAGCTAATTTTTTTTTTTTCCGCATTTTTAGTAAAGACGGGGTTTCACCATGTTGGCCAGGCTGGTCTTGAACTCCTGACCTCAGGTGATCCACCTACCTCGGCCTCCCAAAGTGTCTGTGTGAGGTTTTGAGAAGTGGAAGTGGTTGGGTCTGTGAAGGGTCTGACCTCAAGCCAACTCCATGTGACATCTGCTGTGCCTTCCTCACCCACACTGGGGAGGTCTGACCACAGGCCCTGTACCACCTCAGGTTGTTTCATTTCTGAAACTGTTTTCTGCATGAGTCAGCCCAAGGCTGGCCTTCTCCCTGCTGCCTACATATCCATGTGTGGGTGTCACCACTCTCCCACCTGGAGCACAGCAGGAGGCGGCTAGCAGATGTGTTAATGCCAGTCTCCCTTTGGAACATGCAAAGGTATTGGAGCTTCACAGAGAAAGGAGGATGTGGGCCTGGGCCTTTGTGGCCTGGAGCAGCTCACCTCTGAGCCACAGCAAAGTTCCATAACCTACCCAAAGCCACACAGTGGTGGCACCAGGGCTTAGACCCAGCTGTGTGTTGCTCCCAGGCCTGGGCTTTCCCTCTACAAACCTGGGTCTGTAGGCACACACGTACCTGGTAATCTCAGGACAAATTAAGTGTGTGCCTGTGGATGCTCCCCATAACACTCTGGACAGATGGTTGCTGTTCTGATGAGCAGGGTGGTTAAGGTAGGCAGCAGAGTGTGTCCCAGACTGGGAATCCAGACACCTGGGTTGTGGTCCTGACACTGCCCCATTGCTGTGTGACCTAGGACAAGTCACTTCACCTCTCTGGGAAGGAGAATCTACCTGTAAAATAGGGGTTGGAGATAGTATTTTAAGCTTTGTAGGCCATGTAATCTCTGTCACAGCTCCTCAACTCTGCCATTGTAGCACAGAAACAGCCACAGACAATACGTGAACAAATGAGTGTGGCTGTGTGCTAGTAAAACTTTATTCACAAAAACAGGTGGCAGGCCGGATTTTACTTGTGGATCGTGGTTTGCCAACCCCTGAGCTAGAGGATCTCATAACGCACTTGCAGCCATTGCTATTCTAGGATTCTGTGGCAGTGGCCGTGCGTGGTGGAGCTGGAATCCAAGCTGTGGATTAATCACCAGTCGGCTTTGATGCCAGTCAAGAAATTAGCATCTGTCGATTTCTAACATGGTTGCATCCCATGAGGGAGCAGAGGGAAATTTTAGTCTTTGGTAACCAGTTCTGTTTTTCTCCTTGTAGAATGCTGAGATGTATAAACTGTCTTCACAGCAATTCCATGAGGCAGCTTCGAAGATGGAGAGCATAATAAAGTAAGAATTTGTTTATTATTCTTTGTAAACTTGGCCCGAATTTGCAAAAACTCCCACATGTGGCTTGAAACCTGCCACCACCTGCCTAATTTCAAATTTCCCTAATAACACACATAACCATCTGTTCCTCAGCTCTCTCACCTGGATCTGAGGTAGTCATTGGTCATCTGTAATTGGCCAAATTAGCACTCAGTTCGTATCTAGCTCCTTGGCAAATTGGAGTGGGGCTGGGGAAGACTTGCAGAGTTATTTTCAGGACCCGGTGTCTGGTGAACAGGGGCTCCTTTCCTTGTGTGGCTAACTGAGGAGCTGGCCGTCAGGCCCCAGAGGGAGTTGGGGCAGGAACCTCTGACTGTGGACAGGTTTTCAGGGTAAGGTGTCCCCTCTCAGTGCTTCCTGTGCCTGGTACGTGCGGTGCACCCTGTGCACGCTCATGCTGGGAGTGGCTCACACTTCATGCCCAGAGAGGAACTGAGGCCCAGAGGTGCTCAGGTCACACAGTCCTAAGTGCCAGTGTTCCATCCCCTGTCTGTGGGGCTCCTGTGCTGTCCATTGAGGACTCAGCTAGAACGTCACAGGAGCAGGGAGGTGCTCACAGTGTGTCCAGTAACAATGTGGCTCTGCTCGGTCAATAGTACAGTTCCCTGGAAGGTCAGAAAGTAATCCCTGCAGGAGGGGAATCAGGTCTTACGGCTTCTCTTTGTGAAGCTGGTCTCTGTGGACCTAAAAGACCTTCACAAATTAGCCAAGGGGCTACCACCAACTCCATTCACTCCCTGGAAAGGCCTCTCCCTCCCAAGAGTGAATTGGGGCAATTCACCTGGCAGCCCTCAGGACACAGAATTGTGAGCAATGGGTCTGGCCTCAAGAGAAAGAAGTGTCAAAGACAAGTTTGGATGATACTTATGAAAACAGCTGTGCAGAGAACTATGAAAAGCTGGAAGGATGGTGGGGGACAGATGTACAGTCAGCATAGACTCAAAGGCACAGAATAGGACAGGGAACAATGTAGGCTGGTTTTGGGGTCTTTTTTTGAGATGGTTTCGCTGTGTGACCCAGGCTGGAGTGTAGTGGTTCAATTGTGGCTCACTGCAGCCTGACCTCCCGGGCTTAGGTGATCCTCCCACCTCAGCCTCCCAAGTAGCTGAGACCACAGGCATGTGCCACACCCAGCTAATTTTTCTATTTTTTGTAGAGGTGGGTTTCACCATGTTGCCCAGGCTTAATGTAGGCGTTTATTCTTGACACAAAACACCTAAAGCTGATAGGGATACTACATATTGTGGCAGAACCATTTCAGAATGGGTTTGGGGATGAAAAAACAATTATCTTGAAATTTTGGCTGGGCATGGTTGCTCACACCTGTTATCCCAGTACTTTGGGAGGCCGAGGCAGGCAGATCACCTGAGGTCAAGAGTTGGGGATCAGCCTGGCCAACATGGTGAAACGCCGTCTCTACTAAAAATACAAAAATTAGCCAGGCATGGTGGCAGGTGCCTGTAATCCCAGCTACTCGGGAGGCTGAGGCAGGAGAATCACTTGAACCTGGGAGGCAGAGGTTGCAGTGAGCTGCAATCATGCCACTGCACTTCAGCCTGGATGACAGAGTGAGACTCCATCTCAAAAAAAAAAAAAGAAAAAAAAGAAAAAAAAAAAAAAGAAAAGAAAACCAATTATCTTGAAATTTCAAGTCCTGTAGCAATACTAGGAGCCTGGGAGGAACAGAATTTTCCAGTAGGCAGATGGAGACAAGGACAGGTGTTGAGGTAGAAGCACAGTCCTGCTGATGCTGGGACCTCACAGGGCCTGAGTGAGTGAGCACCAAGGCTGCCTGCATTCAGTAGTGGAGGGTGCTGCACTGCCCTGCAGGGTGTGAGCCACCCTGCACACAGACACCCTACCCTTACTGATGGCCAGCTTTCAGCTTGTTTCTTAAGGGCATATATTCAGAAAGGGCATACTTTCTGAAAGACATACATTCCCTAGTATGTCCTGTTCATCTGGGGCTGAGAAATACTTGGAACCACAGAACGTTGAGAGGGAGAGCTGTGGTGGCAGCCACATCAGAGAGGCTGCTGAGTGACAGCCACAGCATGGATGTGATCCCTGGATATGGGCTGGCCACAGCTGCTGCCCCTACCCTTACCTGAGCAGCTTCTTTGAGGGCCAATGGCCCCTCCCTCTATACCTGGAGCCGGGGCTCACCTGCCAAGGAGAAGATGCAGTGGGGGAGAAGCCAGGCAGCTTTCTGTCGGTAACCATAATGCTTGTCACCTGCCAAGTGGCCCACCATCCCTGAGGGTGGGGACTCCTGCCTCACCGGCCCCTGCTTTTGTAAATGTGGCTTTATTGTCATAGCCTTTCTCATCTTCATATCCTCTGAAGGCAAGGTGGGATGGATGCGAATGTATTTTGAGAGAAGTGGGGTTTTGTTTGTTTACAGCATCCCTTGATATTTACTAAGCAATAAGTACTCTGCAAAGCATTTCAACTCTATAGTTACTCTTGTTAGTTTAATATACAGGTAAAGAACTGGGGCTGGAGAGGTCAAATAACTCCTCCTTTTGTCCATGGTCACTGCTGGTTCTGTGGCAGGGCTGGGGTTGCTCTTCCTTTGTTTGTCTTTGTGTCATTTCTGTCCCTTGCAGGCCCTGCCTGGATGTAAGATGGTAGCAGGGTGGAGCTCCCAGAGCCTGCCTGAGCTTTGGACTCTAACCAGGGCTCAGACCTCAGCCCCACCCCTTAGCAAGTCACTTCACTTCTACAGGCCTCTGTTTCCTCACCTACAAAACAAACAGGACACACTCCTTTAACCTTTAAGTGACAATTGAGTAAGATTCCACATAGAAAGTAGACCTAGGATGTCAACAGCTGTTGTTGATATTAGTGTGACTGTTTGCTATGGACTAAGTGTTTGTGTCTTTCCAGAATTCATATGTTGAAACCTCACTCCCAATGTGACAATATTAGGAGGTGGGGGGCCTTTCGAAGGTGATTAGATCATGAGGGTGGAGCCTTCGTGAGTGGGATTTGTGCCCTTATAAAAGGGACCCCAGTGAGCTCCCTTCCTCTTCCACCATGTTGAGGACACAGAGAGAAGACACCATCTATGAACCAGAAAATGGGCTCTCACCAGACATCAGAGCAGCCAGTGACTTGACCTTAGACTTCTCAGCCTCCAGAACTGTGAGGAATAAACATCTAGTGTTGATAAGCTGCCCAGTCTATGGTGCTCTGTTATAGCAGCCTGAATGGAATAAGATACTATTAATAACGACAGTCATTTGAATCACTTTTTCATAGCACCTAGCTGGGTACAGAGTAGAAAAGATTTGATATATAAATTGAGTTTACAAAAACACTTTTCCCAAATACAGTAAACAGGAAGCAGTGTACAGTTAGAAATTATTTAACTTAAACATTGAGAGAAAAAAATCTTTGAGGTATTTCTTGGATTAGCAAATGTTGTAAATTATGTCACAAATATTATAGAAATAAATGCCAACTGCCAATAGCAGTAATATTGAGGAGTTTTCTTCCAAGGCCATGGAGTATCTTTTAACAACTTTGAGTAAACTGTTTGCTTAGATGGTAAACTAGATGTCTATGTATTCATTCATTCATTTAATACACAAGTATAGAGTGCCTGCTGTTTGCCAGACACCATGCTAGGCCCTGGAGACACAGTGATGAACAAGACAGCTACAGTCCCTGCCAGCAAGGAGTTTATAGCATTTGGGGAATGATAAACAATATTTTAAAATTAATTGCACAACAAGCAATTACCCAGTTAATTAATTATAGCAATGAGTGAAAAGAAAGAGTTTGAATTAGAAAGAGTGTCACGTGATGGGAAAAGCATTTTAAACAGAAAGATTAGTATGTGCAAAGCCCCTGAGACAAGAAGCAGTTCAACTTATTGAAGGAATTGGAAAAAGGCCAGTATGGGTGGAGAGTAATGAATGAGAAGAGAGAAAAGGGGGAAGATCCAGGAAGTGAGCATGAGCAGACCATGCAGAACTTTGTAACCATAGTAGGAATTTTAACTTGATCCTAGGGGCAGAGAGATTACCTTTTCCAAAGCTTTATTTCTCTTCTAATATATGCATTTAAGGCTGTACATTTCTCTATAAACACAGCTTTAGCTACATCCTACAAGTTTCGATGTATTGTGTTTTTAGTATAAATCAGTGAACATTTTTTCCAGTTTTCTGATTTCTTCTTTACTCATAGGTTACTTCAGAGTATATTGTTTAATTCCAAACATTTAGGAATTTTCTAGTTATCTTTTTTATAATTGGTTTCTGTTTAATTCCTTTGTGATTAGAAAATGTACTCTAAATTCTTTGACAATTTTTGAAACTTGATTTATGATCCAATATATGATGTGCTTTGGTAAACCATCCATGTGCGTTTAAAAAGAATGTGTATTCTGTCAGTAGATGTAGTGTTCTGTATTGTCAATTAGGTTAAGTTGGTTAGTCACGTTCAAATTTTCTATATTTTTAATGATTTACAGATTTGTTTTTTTTTTTTCTGATACTTCCTTTCTGACTACAGGTTGTTTTTTTTGTTTTTTTTTTGTTTTTTTACTTTTTCTTTTCTCTCTCTCTTTGTTTTTTTTGTTTTGTTTTGTTTTGAGACAAGGTCTTCCTCTGTCACCTGGGCTGCAGTGCAGTGCCATGATTATAGTTCACTGTAGCCTCATCCTCCTGGACTCAAGAGATTCTCCTGCCTCGGCCTCTTGAGTAGCTAGGACCACAGGTGCCCCACCACACTCAGCTAACTTTTTAAGTTTTTAGTAGAGAAAGGGTTTCACTATGTTGTCCAGGCTGGTCTTGAACTCCTGGCTTATGCTATCCTCCTGCTCCGCCTCCCAAAGTGCTGGGATTATAGGCAGGAGCCACTGCATGTGGCTGACCCTCATTATTTTTTTTTAGTGTATCTTTTCTGATAAAAGCTCTATTTTTAATTGTATGTAAATACATTTTTCCACCTTCATTTTGAAAAATATAGCAGTCATTCATTAAGCTCTTTGAAGATACCCTTACATTCTCCTTTGATTTTTTCCTTGAGAAATCAGCGGATGATATTGCTGTCATTCCTATACTTCTTTTTTCTCTGTTTTTAAGATTTTCTCTGTCTTTGGTTTTGCTAAGCCATGCCTAGTTATAGATTTTCTTTATTTTATTTTTTGGGGGTCTTGAAGTTTGACATCCTTTTCTCAGTTTTGGAAATCTCTGACCATTATCCCTTCAGATAACACTCTCCCCTATTTTATCTTTCTTCTTTTCTGAAGTTTGTTTCATGTATTACTGTCTCATATGTCTCTTGTTCTTTTTTCTGTTTTTCCTCACTTTTAAAAAATTCTCATGCTGTAGTTGGAGTTCTCCCTATTGGTCTTTTAGTTCGTTGATCCTCTTTATTGTGTCAAGTGTGCCTTAAATCTATTGCATTCAGAATTTCTGTTACTGAATTCTTTTTAATTATAAAAGTTCCATTTGCTTTGCTTTTTTTTTTTTTTTTAAGATTCCTGGTCTCTAGTGAAATTCTACCTTTTTTCTCTCTATTTTCTTGAACATATTAGTTACAGTTATTTTAAAGTCATCTGAGGGTCTATTTCTGTTCCCTTTTTTTCCTTATGGTCCTGTTTATTTTTATATTTGGTAATTCTTGATTGAGTACCAGAAATTGTTTGGGAAGATGACACAGGTCATCTGTGATATGACTTTCCCCAGAGATGCCTAGGGATGTGGCTTTCCAGGGTCCCTTTTTCTTGGTGAGCTTAAACCACTAGTTTTGTTTTCTCGGCTCTGTGAGACTTTTGAAAATTCCACTCTTTCAGTGGCCTTTTTTTAGTTAGCTTATTAGCTTCTTGCCTGCGTAGCTCAAGAATTTGACAAATGTTTTAAAAGAAGAAAACCACTGATTATTGTCTCACTGCTGTGTAGCACCCTTCTCTCTGGAATCCTGGCTCCCTAAGTCCTGGCTGCCTGGTCAGCCTCCACAGGAGTGTTGCCTCCCCATTGTCCTGTGAGACTGCCTAGAGCCTCCACAGCTTTTCTGGCCTTTCAGCTGAAGCTATTTGCCTGACATTCAGCCTGTCTTCCTGAACCAAGAATTGGCAGAAACTTTGAGGGGAAAAGTGGCTCTAAGAACAAACACTCACCTCTCCACAGTTCCCTTCCCTTCATAATCTTGGACCTCAAGTTCTAGTTGTGTTGGTGCTTAGATGCCTTCAGACAGATTTTTTGTATTCCAACTTAATTCTTTTTCCCCCCCCCCCCGCAGGAGAGAGGATAGGGCTTTCACAAGCTGCTCCGTTGTAGCTGGAAGCAGAGGTCCTTAGTTTTTGAGGAATGACTAGAGTTTACCAAGCAGTAAAGGGCCACCCCAGGTAAAGGAAACAGTAAAATCCTAAAGCCAGACCCTGTTCCTTTTAGCAGGAGGCATTGAAGGCACAGGCAACTCTCCCAACTTGTCTTGGGACACCAGCCTGTACCGAGGCCTGGGTCAAGGCCAGCATCTGTCAAGATCTCAGAAGGTTCCTGCCTCAGGGCCAACAGGGAGCTCTCCACCGAAGAGGAGGAGTGTTGATGGCAAGGCTGACAGTCACAGGCTAGGGCCTCTTGTTTTGGAAGAAACCTATTGTTAAGAAAGAAGTGAGTACTCAAAGTGTGTATGTACACCCCTACCCACCCACCTCACAGCAGCACAGAAAGCAGAATTGTTGAGATTTTCTGAAGGAAGAGATTAAGACCCCAGGGAATCTCATGCATTTATTGTGTCACATCTATTTTTTATGACAACCTTCAGTCCCCTTCCCGTGGGATTCATTCAGAATCTGTCTTGGCTTCTTCTTGTAAGGAAACTTGTACAGTCCTCCCTGGCCCCACAGAGAGCCAGCCCTCAAAGAGGTTACAGCAATTGAGTTGAAGGAAGAAGGTTATTAACTGTTTCCTGAAACTGAGCCATTGTGCTCCAAGGACTTTGATCCAGAGAGGCCTGATTACTGTGGATGTGGCAGCCTTGGGACTTGCTAGAGCGGAGCTGTTGTTGTGTGCTTTCACCCACACTTGGAAGACAGGACTTCATTAACTCTGGGAGGCTTTGGGACCCACCTGAGAGCATGCATTGTTTCTGGGCACCTCAGCTTCCCCAGTTTGCACTTATTTAGTGAGCTAATGACAGATAACCTATTAAAATAGTGGTCAGTTATTTGAACCCCAAAGAAAATGGCGTCTAAACATTTTTTAATCCAGATAGCATTCATCTTAGTCTGAATTCAAAAGATGTTACTATATCTCACTTCCCTATGTAGATAATCTTAGATGACTTTTCAAAGGAAATGTTTTCTGTGCAGAAATTTACTGACGTGTATAGCTTAAACTGATGGACCCCGCTCTTTGAGAAGTTAACAATCAAAACCTATTTAATACATTCATCGAACACATCAAAATTTAGTTAATTTCTTATTTTAAAAACACTTACTGAACATCATCACGTGCCAGAGACTGTGCTTGGCATGTGTACTATACCCTGTTCCCCATCTTCACAAGAAGCTCAGGTGACAGATGCCATTATTACTCCTATTCTGCGGATGTGGAAATGAAGGTAAGTTCATTGACCTCTCAGACAGTTTCCTGATCTGTGAAACAGGGATGATGGTGCTGCCTACTTCTGTCAGGTTCTTATGAAGACCAGATGTGATAATCCACATTTGCTTACAGACACACCCCAGGGAGAGGCAGGTGGGATTTGAACCCAGGTGTGGATGAGTCTCACCTTGCTCTTTTCTGCTGTACTGAGATATGTATCTCTCAGAATATACAGGATGAGGGTATTCAGCTGCTTGCTGCTTACCTGACTGTCTGGCTGCCCCCGTGCTGGCTGTGCCCTCCCCCTGAATTCCAGCCCACCACTGTGTGTGTGTGTGTGTGTGTGCGCGTGTGTGCGTGTGTGTGCGTGCACCCGCACACGCTTGTTTCCCTAAGCTGTGACATCTTGTGCAGGCATTTACTCCCATGCCAGTGCTTACAGAGTTCTGCCACCTTTGTAACAAGGGAAACAAAGATGCATGGAGAGAGAGTTGACCAACAGTGATTAGTGTTTGTGTAGCATGTGGGAATGGAAAGTCAAAACAAAAGATGCTGGGTGACAGTTTTCTCTCAGGACCACACCCCGGCTGGTTCTGTGGGTGATGGGGTGAGCCACCGTTGCCGGTGGCATTGTGGGTATGATAAAGAGGCTGCTTCCATCCTGTGCCCAGCAGATGTCACACGTGGATCCCAGCGGCCTGCTGAACCTGGATGGGGCCTTGAGATCCTTCTCGCCACTGTGCTCTAGCAGCCCGTCTCAGCCATGTGGGGTTGGCATCCAAGGTGAAACCCATTTGACATCCCTGGGCCGGATGAGTTCTAAATATAGAGTTTTCAGTTCTAAATCTCTGTTCTCAGTCTCTGATTTCAGAACACAGAGTCTGTCAAGCTGTTTGTCTTTGTATATCCTACTTTCTGTCTAGAATGACCTCCCTCTTCTTTTCTTACAGATTATACTAACTGTTTAAAATCCAACCTAAGCATCTTTTTCTGCTTACTGTTTGTCTTACCCAGAGGTCAATCTAATATCTTATTTATCTCTGTATCCCCACCACTCTAGCCAGGACTTAGCTGTGATGGGTGCTCCCCCAAGTCAGTGTCAGATGGGTGGATGAAGCGACACCCACTGTGGGATTTGAAAATAAGCAGTTGGCTGTTTAAGCAACTACTCATGCCGCAGGGCTCTGTCTGGATCAAGGCCCTGAACAGGGACAGGGCTTCACCTCATTTGAGATAGGGCCTTGCACGAGGCAGGAGCCCCACACAGGGCAGAGACTCTCGGTGACCGAGGGTGCAGATCTTAGCAGTGCTACCTGGTATGTGGCCTGGGTCAGATGACATAAATGCTGAGACGCACTTCCCATACTTCTGAAGGTTGTTTGGAGGGCATCATGAGGTAATTTATTAAGCTTCTAGGAAAGTTTCAGGTACATAGTAAGCACTCAATAAATGGTAGGTGTTGTTACATAGAAACATTTTAGTGAGAGATTGGAGTATAATAGCGAAAAGAGGGCACATTCCTAGGTGCATACAGTAACTGAACCTAGAGCCAAGAAGGAAAGGAACACCTAGGACTCAGCAGCTCTCCTTATATGCCCCAGAGAGACGCTTACCTGTGTGCACCAGCAGCCATGGGTACAAGGGGCACTGTGGCTCTGATTCTGAGTGTGTAGATCGGAAGCAGCCTCACTACCTAGTGAGAGGCAACGCGTAACACAATTCCCCCAACGCTGGAGCTCCAGGCGGCAGCTATGGTGTGTGCTGTGCACACTGGCTCCTAAAGGTGCCGGAGACCTCTGATTGGGGAAAAAGTGAATTGTAGTTCACAGTACATGTGTACAGTTGACACACATATGGTAGCACCATCTCTGTTCTGTAGACGTGTATATTTATGTGATACAGAGAAAAAGTCTGAAAAAGTATGTGCCTGACGGGAGATAATAGTTACCTCTGGTTAGTTTGGAGAAGTTCCGGATTATGAAAAGGGTCAACAGGGATTGTAGCTTTATCTGAAATGTTGTTTATTTAAATAAAGATACATATATATATGTGTGTGTGTGTGTGTGTGTGTGTGTGTGTGTATATTCTCTCCCTCTGTCACACACACACACACACACACACACACACACACACACACACACAGCTTATATAATTAAAAATTAATAAGACTACAAATACAACCACAAGGAAAGGAACAATAATGACTTGAGCCAGGGGTGAGGGAGGTTCCCAGTGCAGTGAGACGTCAGTTCCCCAAGCTGAGAGTGACCACAAGAGACAGGCGCTGCACCCAGAGCGGGGTTCCTGGTTGTGCGAGTGGGAGAGATTGGGAGTGTGCTGTTTGCCAGTCAGGGCTTGGCTTCTGACCCCCTGAGGTGTGTGAGGCAATCTCCTTTCCTCCTGAACTCGAGCTGTGGTTTTGAAATGTCCTTTAACTGAGGACCTGGTGCTCAAAAGAAATTATTTGTGGACATGTGAACACCTGAGGCACAGATGAGCTGAGACTCTGGGTGAAGCCAGAATAGCTGGGCCTGGAGGGCCTCTCCTCCATAGACGTACTGAGGATCTTAGGTCAGAAGCCCGGTAGCCAGGAGCTGAGGTCGCAGGCAAGATGGGCACCTTTCCTTCCAGGCCTCCATCACCTGGCTTTCATTCAGGCCTGGCTCACTCACTTGCTCAGGAGCTGCTGGCCAGGTTTTTGCATCTGTCATTTCACATGTTAGTGGGAAGTAATGAGAGATGAAGCTTGCAGCAGTCAGTTTAGCTATTTTGCTGTCGGGTGTATCCAAAGGCTCCATCAGGAACGAAGTTGAACCTTTATTGGAATAAATGAAACTTAGGAATTAGGCAGTGGTTTTCTGTTCCCCATTCTGTCCTGTCACCATGAATAATCAAGGGCTGGGCGCCTGGCACTCCATTTGGGACTGTGCTGTGTGGGCAGGCAGTAGACAGATTGGAGAGGATCCAGGAGAGACCAGAATGGTTAAAGGGTTGAAAAGGTAAAACACACAGTTTGGGCCCCCAGGAAAGGAGAAGGCTGACCAGAGGGTAGAATTTTCTTCTTCTGAGAGGAAACATTGTCTGAATAGTATAAGGTCTAGAGCCTTGGACTACAGCTACAAAGACTTAAATTAGATCTAGCAAAGAACTTTCTGACTTACAATGAGACATTATAATGTGATAACTGTGTAAATGTTTAAGAAAAACCAGCAATGTCACTCTGTACTAGCACTAGGAATGTGGTATACAGCCAGCCCCGTTCCTCACCTGACCACGGGCAACAGAAGGGCCACGTGCTCTGCATCAGCATCAGTGTTCTGTCTCTGTCTCCCCCTGGCTGGCTGGCAGGCAGTCAGCCACCATGCTTCTCCTAGGAAGTATCCTAGTGGTTTTCTCTTGGACCCTGCTTAAAGCATGCAGGCCTTCCCCCTTTTAATAGTTTACTCCCGTAACACCTGTTCCAGCACTGGGGGCCACCATCCACAGAAGGGAGCCACGGACAGCCCGAAGTGTATTTGTCGCATAACCTTCTTCCCCCTTATTTTTTTTTAAATAATCATTTCTCCTTAAAGACAGGATTAAGTGATGGTGATCTAAAACTTAACCTCTGATTCAGTCCAGTCAGCCTTTCCTGAGGCTGGCTCGGTGGCAGACTCTGTGCCAGGCAGGATGTGCAATAACAGACAACACCGACCTGGAGGCCCTTGGCTCCGCTGCAGAGCAGAGATGCACTCCCAGCCACCACGCTTGCACTGTACTCACCTCCCCCACTCAGCACTCTCGTACCTCTAGGCTTGGCTCAAATGTGTCTTTCTTTATAAAAGTAAAAGGCTCTCTAAAATTCTCCTGGCCCACCCAAGACAAAGTTAGCTCTGCCCTCTTTGCTGCCCCCAGAGAACCTGGGAGGCCCAGGAAAAATACCTGGCTACCACTTGTACACCTGTTTTGTACTCACCTGTTCAGGCACTGCATTTTGTTAGATTATAGGCTCTTTGCAGACAGGAATCTTGTGTTATTCATCTTTGTATCCTTGGGGTCTAATACTTATGAACTCAGAGAATATTTAACAGAGGAAGAAACCCCCTGTGGCAAACTGTGAGTGCCACAGCTGTGCAAGAGGAAAGCACTCCCACAGCAGAGAGGATGGCAAGAAGAGCTTTGCCTGAGCAGTGAGGCTTCAGAGATGAACTGACCTTGTGCTGAGCCAAGATGAAGTGGACCAGGGCCGGCTCTGTGGTGGGCAGGCTCTGTGGCCAGCGGTCAGTGTGAGTGGAGACTCAGGTGGACCTCTCTTCCTGGAGTATTAGAGGAAGAACAGGGGACTGGGCAGGCTGGTCAAGAAGCAAACATCCAAGAGGGTAGAGATGAGGCTGGTGGTACAGGGTGGTTCTGACGTGAAGAACCTTTGGTGCATTCTAAAGAATTCGAGATTCATCCTCAGGCAGTGGCAAGTCATAAAAAGCTTTTAAGCAGGGACTTGATATGATTGAATTTGTGTTTTAGAAAGAGATCTGGCAGCATCTGGGAGAACCAAGCAGTAATGATGTTGAGAGCAGAAACAAGGGCTCCCTGAAACGCTGCCAGCCAGGAATGACTCACCCATTCCACAGATACACACCGAGTGTCTCCCATGCCAGCGCAGTTCTGGGAATACAGCTATGAACCGGCAGGAGGCTTCCTGCTCTCAGGGCAGAGAGACAGATGGTCAGCAACAAAATAAGATGATTTTTGCAAAGTGCTATGAAGAGGGAACAGTCGGGTAATGTGAGAGAGGATGGCCAGGACTTTGTCTGAGGATCAGGACACTCTCTGACATTCAAGCAGAACTGAATGCTGAGGAGGAACTGGGCAGATACCTACTACTGTGAGACTCTGGCCTCTAAGCAGCAGCTGTGGCTGAGAGGACGGTTGGGCCTGGAGGGAGGTGGCTGGGGAGCCGGCAAGGGCAGGGCAGCAGGGAGGTTCCCGACCAAGGCATGGGACATCCACTAAGCATGAGTGCCAGGAGTGTTCGTCTGCTGCCCACCGCCAGGGCTATGTGCAGAGCAAGGGCCCCATAACTGTCCCAGTACCCAAACAAGAGGGCACAGGAAGCTGTCTGGAGGATGGTGGACTCAGCAGTCCTGTTTGGTTCTAAGTGCTGGAGCATGTGTAGAGGGTGTCTCGTCCAGCCAGCTCTGAAAGTGGCAGCTGCAGGCTTAAGGGGAAGGGCAGCCCCACTGTGCACAGGCTTTAGCCCAGTGCTTTCTGAGTGCTCAGAGATCCATGACTCAAAAAACTGGGCTTAGAGATGAGAATTTGTTAATCCCCTCCCCTCGACTGAGATGAAAATGGCATTTCATTCCCAGGTCTATTAATGGACTCACTTCCGGAATAAAGCCAGCGTCCCCCAAAGGCAGTGGCTGGGGTTCTTCTCCTTTTTGTCACTTTTGTTTTCTTTTGAGTGTTACAGTTAGATTAGCTTCTGGGGGGGATTAAATGTTATTACAGTTGAGGAATCTCTTTTCTTTCTTTAATCAGTAGAGAGGTTACCGCTTAGCATCATTGCTGTTAGATTTATTTTCTTAAGTCCTGCAGCCTCCCCTGTTCCTATTCTTAAGAGAAAGCTTTGCATCGGTTGTGTCTGGTTATCTGCGCCTTGGGGAAGCAGACCTCGTCATAGGCAGCGCTTTTCCATTCAGCAAGGCAGAGCGGACTCACCCCTGCAAGGTGCCCCACATGGTGTGCACACACTGCTTCTGAGGACACAGCCCTGGGGGCGGGGGGCAGGAAGTTGTTCATTGGTAAAGCGTTCCCCCTCAGATCTGACTACGGTAGACGATAGTACTCAACCCAGGGAAGCTACAGTGGCTCCAGGCTGCACTGACTTCCGTGAGAGCCCACCAGAGGGACTGCTGTGGCGGAGGCTGGCGAGACCCATCTCCTTGCATCTGGTTCTTATTGGACTAGGGTGGATGTTACAGAAAGACTGATTTCTTCTGTGGCATTGTGTAAAAGTATATCCATCTTAACAGACCTTGAAGTTTAGAGGTTTAGAGACAGGTATCAGGTGATTGTGTTTCAGGATCTAACAGCCTCTAGACCATGGGAAGAAAATCCACACTGGGGGCTGGTTAGGGTCTCCACCCACCACCATCACAGAGCCCTCTATGTCTCTGCACATGACAGCCAGGAGAGCCAAGCCTGAAGGGTTCACCTTCAGAGAAATTGTGTCCCCAGTGCAGACTGGCCGCACGTGACCTGTGGCACTCCATTTATGCCTGTGTCATGGTGGCAGCTCCAAGCTAGAGTAAAGTCTGTGAGACCTAGCTTGCCTGCGGCTGTTGGTCTCTGGTTTGTTTTTGTTTCTGGTGTAGCCAGATCCAGGAGAGTCAAGTCCAGGATTCTGAGACTTCTTTGTGAAGCCCAGTCTCCCTGGGAAATGGGGCTCTCTGTTTACACTAAGCCATACTTTCTGAGAAAATACTAGGTGTTCCACTGTCCTCATTCCCACTGTCTCCACCACCACACACACAGATGAGGTCCTGAGTAACTGCCTAGTGGCATCCCTGAAATTGTGGGCCCCATACCTGGATAAACCCTCAATGT
This sequence comes from Ateles fusciceps, assembly GCA_036589455.1. Classification (NCBI taxonomy): domain Eukaryota; kingdom Metazoa; phylum Chordata; class Mammalia; order Primates; family Atelidae; genus Ateles; species Ateles fusciceps. Next base: position 872,033 of record JAZHEH010003238.1, read on the forward strand.
CATCTAATCCAGTTAGATACAGGTTGGGGTCATCCATGTGTGGTCACCCTGGGAACTCTACCCCCTCTGCTGGAACAAGTTCCATCGCCAGTGCCCATCGTCATGCTTCCCATTTCATCTCTGTACAGCCCTGGCTGTTAGAAAAGAGCGCTCTCTGATGGAAAACAGCTCAGGGCTAGCTCTTGGGAGCTTCCTAGTTCTGCCCCCTGAGGCTTTATAGAGCACAGCGAAAGTGCCTATGCATGCAACTGGGCAGATATATGAAGATAAGTTTTATGTCCCCTATGTCTTCCTTTTCCTTCAGCTTTATCCCTCTCTAAGTCATCCAGTGAAGTACACACCTGGCTTGGAGTCCCTGTCTCCTCTCCCTCTGCTCCCTTTTAGAAGTGGGCTCTGGAGAGCCAGAGCAGATAAGCAGCCAGCATGCAGTGCAGGCGTCACCTCCCTTGCCTGGTGGCTGAGCTCTGTCAGCAGCACGCACACTTGGTTGCAGCTCTGAACTCGCCGTATTGTCCTCTGTCTCCTTCGCTGGGCCCACTAACTATTCATAGAAAGCTTCCTGCGTGGCTTCCCTGCATGGCTACTGAGTGCCCTGTCTGGGCTTGAGTACAGGACCTGATGTTTATTCTGAGTAAACTTCATTCTGATAGATTTAGTTCAGCCGGTAGACTGATTATTGAATACGCAGGTTCTGTCACCCCTCCCTTTTTTTTTTTTTTTTTTTTTTTTTTTGAGATAGGGTTTTGCTCTGTCACCCAGGCTGGAGTACAGTGGCACGATCTTGGCTCAGTGCAACCTCTACCTCCCAAGTTCAAGAGAGTCTCCTGCCTCAGCCTCCTAAGTAGCTAGGATTACAGACACCTGCCACCATGCACGGCTAATTTTTGTATTTTTGATAGAGGCAGGGTTTCACCATTTTGGCCAGGCCAGTCTCACTTCCTGACCTCAAGTGATCCACCTGCCTAGGCCTCCCAAAGTGCTAGGATTACAGGCATGAGCCACCACACCCAGCCCCTCCCAACTCTTTTATGTAAACCTGCTAAGTATGCCTTCCCCAACTAAGTCATTGAGGAAAATGTTAAGTTGTACAAGACTGAGGACCTCCATTCAAGCTGACCTCATCCATCTGGCTACAGTGATCCATCTAGCTCCTAACATGCCTCCTTGGATATCCAACCCATGTTATTTCTTTCCCACTAGGCTGCGTCGTGAAGGATCCTCTCTAATGATGCAGGAAGTGTCTGGGGCTGTCAGGCTGCTGCATGCCCCTAGTCTCCTAGCCAGGATCCCTGTTAGAAGGGAAGAGGAAGGAATGTGGTTTGACATGTTTCCAACACTCTTCTCTTCCTAGTGATCACCTCTTCCTTTTGCAAGTACTCCAAAGCAGCCTCTTTATGAAACCATTCTACACTCCTACTTGGGCTCTGCCTTCATTTGATGGAATGTACCCTTTTGAAAATCATGACATTGAAGATTGTTCTCTTCTAGTTTTCCTACGTTTCCCATTCTCAAGAATTCTGTAAAGGTGACCCACAGTAGTTTGGTGGCCCAGCCATAGTTCTCTTGGTGTTCCTGGGTGCAGTGGAGTGGACTGAGAAAGCAGCAGTCATGGGAAGTAGCTTGCTTGCCTCTGGTCATCTTCCCTTCCACAAAGACCTTCCGCACTCTCATACTTCCTTATTAGCATGGTCTGTCCTCTGGAAGGTGGCCAGGTAGAAATAGAACACATGGGCTTTGGAGCAGAAACCCTCAAGTCAAATCGTGGCTGTGCCTCTCACTTGTTGCGTGGAGCTTGGTTGGTAACTCGCTCTAAGCCTATTTTCTCCTCTGTGAAAGGGGCGAGCCGTACATTGCTCACAGGACCATTGTGAGGGCTGAGTAAGGAAACCACTGACCATTCCTACCCTTTCCCTTCTCTCTTCGAAGTCCAAAGCTCTATCTCTTTTAGAAGCTAAATAAGAGGGGGCTGTTTCAGCACCCATTCCAGTTCAACCACACCCACCACATGCCTCCTCCCATCTGTTCCTGTCGGCCAAAGGCCCCCAGCTTAGGGTGTCTACAGTGAGGTCTTCCTGTCCGACTGCACTCCCTACTGCTGCCCAGACTGGCTGCCCTGTCATCAGGAAGCCCTGGGGTGGCTGGCTGTCTTCCTGCTCTGTGGGGACAGGTCTTGGTGGAACAGGGCACGGAGGGAAACACAAGGCTTTGCTTCCCCTGGCCACTGCCCAGCACCCAAAGCCCTGACTGGCCACACACCTCTGTGGACCCCCTCCACCTGGCTTCCCATGGAAAGAGAGTTGAGGCCTTTGTGGAGTCAGCCTTGGGTTTCCCAGGGACCAGGGGCAGGGAGTGCCTTTTGCTTATGCTAGTTTAGTTGAGGTACAGCACATGGAGGTGGAATTCACGATGGACCTTTCCTTTTCCTCCTGGGCTCAGCACAGGCTGCAGGACACGCTTGCTGGGCTGCCTCCTTCTGCAGAGCTGACCCAGCCTCATCCGCCAGTCCCTGGTCTTGGTGAGGCTGCTGCAGGGAGGCCTGCTCCCTGTTACAGCCCTGTTTACACAGTCTGTGCTCCTCACAGTGTGGCCTGTGCCTGACACGGAGCCCAGGGCAGCTTGAGGAGCTGGTGAACTGCGACTTCGGGCTCTTTCACCTCGGGCAGCTACCTGAGTCTGCCCCCCCAGATCATTTCAGGTAGACCTGCCAAACACTGCCCTTTCTTCTTAACACCCTTGACATGCATAGCCCCCAATTACCCACCTTGGGACCTTTCTAAGCTCCCCCTTCTCAGTCCTCTGTTCCAAGCTGATTCTAGTAGAACTGGGATCTAAGTCAATAATGTTTATGCTAAAATACCAGCTTACAGGCTCCTTGTATATTCTGTGCTTGAAAAGGGGCTAGAGTAAACTGTTCACCACAAGAAAGGCTTGTCTTATCTCATCTCACTTAAACCTGCCTGGGACAGGCGTCCTCACCCCATTTTTGTGATGAGGAAGTGAGGCTCAGCTAGGCTGACACGCCTAAGGTTGCTGGGCTGGAAGCAGCAGAGCCAGGATTCCAGGACTGGCCTTTTTTGTCGTCAGCCAGGCACACAGGTTTCATCCTGCAGACACCTGAAGTTCAGCATCACTGAGGCGGATGTTTAAGAGCATGGAGGCTCTTAAACATGTGAGATGTGGTATGTTCCTCTTGTTGTCTTCCTTTAGAGGAGAGAGGGGCTTCAGAGCCTTCACCACGCCCTTCTGCCCATAGAGCCTCTTGGTATCCTGATAACACCACGCTCTGCAGATCTGCCCGTGCCAGTATGCCGTGACCCTGGTTTTTGGTGGCCTGTAGACCACTTGCCTCAGAGTCATGGAATGAGTCCCAGGCCCCGCCCCAAGCGAGGCCCCTGGAATCTACCTTGTAAACAAACTCCCAAGTGATTGCTATGAGTCCTGGAGTTTAGATCAACTGCCAAAGTGAATGTATTCCAGCCAGCAAATTAATCACTTCCCCAGGAAATCCCCCCCAGGGAAAGCCTCTAAATCCATCCTGACTTCTGAACTGCCTCAAAGAGATCTGTTGCTTTTTCCTATAGTGAGGAGGCCTTCTCCCACCCCGTTTCTTCCCAGAGTTAGGGCCCAAAGACCGTCATCCTGAACCTTGAGTCCGGAGAGCCTGCAGTGGGCAACCAGTAGCCCCTACAGAGAGCCTGAGCCCTTCCCGCAGGAAAGAGGGCTGTCCTCGTGGCTTGAGGGTTGGTGCTGGTACTGGCTTCTCAGGCTGGCACATGCCTTCTTGCTGCCTTGCTGGCATGGCAGAGTGACACATGTGCCCAGGGACCAGATCAGGCTGTCACAGGTAGGCGCACTCAGCACCTGGGTGTAGGAAGGGCCCTCGGAGCCTCTTGTCCATTTGCTGAGCAGGCCCAGGGCAGGCAGGGCTTCTCTGGATGTTATTTAGCCGCAGTCCTGGCCGCTGTGCTGAGGGCCCTGGGTTGCCCTGTTTGAAGCTTGTTGTTTACTGCTTCTGAAAGGAGCACGGTCCTTGTAGGGTGGGGTGAGGCTCTGGGTGACAGCCAAGGGAGCCTGGGGTCTGGGAGGGAGGGGGTGTCTGGAGAGTGAGATCATGCCTGTGACATTACTGGACTTACCCACAGTTCTGAAAAGTCACCTCACACTGTGAGCTTCATCTCTTCATCTATGTCATGACGTAGTTGGACCACAGAGTCTCTAAGGCCCTTCTGGAATGGAAGCCCTACCTGCTTCCATAGGCCCTTCTTCTTGCCCCTCTGAAGCCTGGTACAGCAGACCCCCACACTTATGCTGTAGGGGTGGTTTATTTCCGCAGGCTTCTCTGGTAGGCTGGGTCCTCAACCCCCATTTCCTACCATTTTTAGGAGTGAGATGAATGGCTCAGGAAGCTTTTGGTGGAAAGTTAAATTTCATCTCAATATTCTTGTGTTATCAATTTGCATTGCTATAAATGAATACCTGAGGCTGGGTAATTTATAAAGAAAAGAGGTTTATTTGGCTCATGGTTCTGCAGGCTGTACAGGCTTGAAACCAGCATCTGCTCAGCTTCTGGGGAGGCCTCAGGAAGCTTTCAGTTATGGAGGAAGGCAAAGAGGGAGCCAGTGTGTCACATGGCATAAGACAGAGCAAGAGAGATGCCAGGCTCTTTTAACTAATCAGCTCTCATGTCAACCACCAAAGCAAGAATTCACTCATCACCATGCGGAGGGCACCAAGCCATTCATGAGGGACCCCAACCCCCATGACCCGGACGCCTCTCACCAGACCCACCTCCAACACTGGGGAGTCACGTTTCAGCATGAGATTTGGAGACTGAAATATCCAAACCACATCAATTCTTCATACACAATTCATGTTTTTTAAAACTTGTATTAAGGAGTGAGTAAAATTGTCTTTAGAAAACCCTGCTGTTTTTGTTTAACACACCAGCCAGTGAAAACTGATTGGAGCATCAAAATACCCCCTTCCCCACACATACTGTGTCTCGCACACATGCGTGCATTCACGCACTCGCTCTGCCTGTAGCCAGGGGAGCTTCACACTCGCTCTGCCTGTAGCGAGAGAGCTTGCTTGTTCTGTGTCGGGATTCTGCACTCTCTTCCTGTCAGTTCGCCTCAGCACTGAGCATTTCCCTGGGCTCAAGGTCTGAGAACCTGGACTGAGCTCACAGAAGTCAGACCACTGGAGTGCAAACAAGGAAAAGCCCCCGGTCCATGTGTAGACGTATTTATTTGCTGCTAGAGAGGATATATTAGGAGCCAAAGACAAACTTCTACCAGCAGATTCCTAAAGGAGGTTTGTGCTGTAAAAGATGACTCTGGCTTTCTGGGTTCTTTGAATTTCACAGACATAGATGAATTGCCTTCCAGACTGTTCTATGATAACAGTTGTCAGGAATGCCCGGGAGTTTTGCTTAAGCTAACAAATGATTACCCTTCCTATTAGTTCTACAAACAGGCCCCTAATTAGTGAAATGGCTAATGACAGCTGCCTCTGGGGTCATTAGTCCTGACAGACAGTGCTGGCAATGTTCTGGGCACTGTGTCACTGTCATGAAAGCATGTTGTCAGGCTCCACGGGACATCAGGACTGGGGGAACACTTGGAATGAGCCCCCCCTTTCCTTTTATGTAATCTCCTGGGTCACGTAAATTAACTCCTACTTCAGACAAGTATGGATTCCTAAATATGGAATAAACATGGATTTTTAAAATAAAGGAGGACTAAGGAAATGGTCACATCTATTCTGGACAAGAAAACATTTTTTATGAAACAGTTCCATTTTAAAGACATGTCTAGTCGGAGTTGGGAATCGTTTTGGAAAGAGCATCTATCTTGCCATTCATTCCAGGGTTTACTTGTGAGCACGAATCACCTGCTGTCTCCAGCCACCTGGGATGCTCAGCCAGTGCCTTTGGAAACGTTTCCACCCTGAATGTCAGGTAGTGGTGAGCAGGATGGCAGGGCTGGCATGAGGCAGAGGGCTCAGTGTGTCCCAGATGTGGCATTCCCTTTTGAGAGCCTCTCTCCCTCCAGATGAACAGGCGTTAAGACCGGCCCCCTCTGTGTCCCTCCTGACCACTTAGGTGATCTTGAAGTGTGGACCCTCCTGGGACACACAGCCTCTCCTGACCAAGCTGAGCCCCAGGATAACTAGTCTGGAAGGCCCAGACTTATGTGATAACCAGGTTAAGTCCCAAGCTGGTGTTCCAGAGACAAAGACAGCATTGCATGGTTGAAGCACAGAAGAGTTCTGGGGCTGCCGAGTGCAGAGTGGGATAGCTATTGTGACAGAAAGGCGCTCTGCACTCAGGTTTTGTTACTATGCAGATTCCTGCTACATCAGCTCAAAACCATGTGCGGCTTAGTCTAAATGCCTATTTAAGCAAAGGCCAAAAGTCTGTTGAAGATATAAAGGGGAAAATAGTGTTCATAATACAAAGCTTGCGGCTAGTCATGGATGTACAATTTCTACACAGTAAAAGTGAGTAATGAAACTGCATTTAATTATTCAAAAGTAGCAGAAATGCATCTTGAAGAATTAAGAAAAATTACAAAAAGGTGATTATACAGTGTAGCAAATCTCTGACATGGATTAAACGGAATTGTTTAGGAGATAAAATGTCAGCATGAACATGCATTTTGAAAGAGGGAAGAACAATGCTGGGTTTAGGTAGGGAGCGCCCAGCTTCTGCTTTTGCTTGGGACTGATGTGGCCGGAAGTCATTGGTTCATGGCCCAGGAAATCCACAGATGGAAAGACCTTGGCTGCTCTTATGGAGTGTACATGCATACTTGACCTATGTAAAGTGGATTGTACAGGACATCCCCAAACCTGACAGGTGCCTGCATCTGGGAAGCCAGCTTGTGCTGTGAAGTCCTTAGATCAACCTTTCCTCTCAGCCAGGGTGAACCTAGGTTTACACCCTCCTCCTGCGACTTCCTAGTCCAGATCCTGGGACAAGTGGCTCAACTGTGCTGACTCTGTTTCCTCGTCTGTGTAGAGGGTGGCGATACTGCCCTTGCAGTGTAGAGGGGAGGATATATGAGCTCATGTTCATAGAACGTTATGCCAGAGCTTGGGTCAGAAATGTTAGTCCTGGGCTACCACATCCTGTTGACGCTGGCCACATACGGCTATGGAAGTGTGGCTCACCCAAATTGAGATGTGCTGTAACTGCAAAATACATACTGGATTTCAAAGACTTAGTACCAAAAAGAAGTAAAATCTCTCCTATAATTTTTTATGTTGAGAGAATATTTACCTATATTTTGTCAAATATATGATTACAATTCATTTTAACTTTCTTTTTACTTATTTTTTTGAGATGGAGTCTCGCTTTGTTGCCTAGGCTACAGTGCAGTGGCAGGATCTTGGCTCACTGCAACCTCCCCCCTCCCTGGTTCAAGCGATTCTTCTACCTCAGCCTCCCAAGTAGCTAGGTTTACAGGTGCGCACCACCATGCCCAGCTAATTTTTTAATATTTTAGTAGAGACAGAGTTTCACCATGTTGGCCAGGCTGGTCTCAAACTTGTGCCTGGCCTCTTTTTACTTTTTTTTTTTTTTGAAACGGAGTCTTACTCTGTCGCCAGGCTGGAGTGCAGTGACAGAATCTTGGCTCACTGCAACCTCCATCTTCCAGGTTCAAGTGATTCTCCTGCCTCAGCCTCCTGAGTAATTGGGATTAACCTGGCTAATTTTTGTGATTTTTAATAGAAATGTGGTTTCACCATGTTGGCCAGGATGGTCTCCATCTCCTGACCTCGTGATCCGCTTGCCTTGGCCTCCCAAAGTGCTGGGATTACAGGCGTGAGCCGCCGTGCCCGGCCCTCTTTTATTTGTTAATGTGGCTACCAGAAAACTGGTAATTCCGTACTTGGCTTGCAGTCTTTTTCTGTTGGACAGCACTGTTGGTCCTTTTCCTTTTTCACCCTGGCCTGCTGCCTCCCATCTTAACATCCTTCCACCTTGCATGCAGCCTTACACTGGAGTGACTTATGTCCCTGAGGAATCTGCTCCAGGTCGTGCGCAGAGAGAGCTGGGGAACCAGTGTTGTTCTGCCATAACGCCCTTTCCTTTCTCCATTTTAAACATGAGAAACCCATAGTGAAATTAAGTGCCTTTGCCTGGGTCAGAAGCCCTTTAGTAGTCGAATAGGAACCTAAATCCAAGTGTTCTGGCTCAAGTCCATTGTGATTTCTACCACGCCATACGGCCATTCATTTTATTGGCTGGAGTACAGCAGCATCTAAGCTGGCATTGAGCTTCACTTCCATGCTGACTTAGAGACTAAGATTCTGAGGGACCAGGAAGAAGCAGCCTGGGTGGTGAAATGTAGACAGAGATTTGGACGAGAGATGGCAAGTGAGTGTTGGGAGCCAAGCCTGGTGTGTCTCTCAGGACTGTGCCTGTATGGCTTGTGTCGGAGAAGGCTGGGGAAGATGATGCCGGAAGGTGCTGGTCTTGGCCTGTATATGGGCTTTGGAGTCTGATGGATGACGTGGGCCAAGTCATTCTATCTGCTTAAGCCTCAGGATCATCATTTGTAAAATAGTTGTGTTTTCTTGCGGAGGTTTTATGAAGATTAAATCCCATGCCTTACAGATGCTCACTGCCTGTTCGTGGACTTTCCTGCCTGCATGGATTTGCTCTGTGAGTCAGTGGTCCCTCATCAGAACCTGTGTCAGAGCACGCTGGGTGACTCTGTAGGCTTTCCATCCTCAGGCTGACAACAGCAGGCATGTATTGGTAAGAATCTGAGCAGAATAGAGGCATGTGAGCTTGAGAGGGCTGGAGGGTGTCGGGGGAGATAGTATTACAGGTGAGGTTCCCAAAGTGAGGATCCTTAGAATCCTGAGGGATGCCTTCTCTCTAAGCCACATGACTGAGAAAACAGGGGATCCCCAGGCTGTGCACAGAGGGCAAGCTACAAATTATCTTGCTGTGCAGATGGCCAGCAGCAAGTCACAACCCCAGGAATCCTGAGAAACAGCTCTTCTTATCCAGGTCACTGTACTCATTCTCTTGATTTGTGAGAGTCCAGGCTATGACAGAATCCATTTCCATCAGGGAAATTGGCAAGGGGCCATTAGCTTGTGACTGTTGGCCTGGGGACAAGGAGAGGGGAATGGGAGGATGCTTAGCAAGGTGACCACATCTCTCTGGCACCAAAGCCAGAGCACCTGCTGGAGGGGAACAACAGCCTGAGTTCCAGTTCCAGACCCACTGTGTGCTCACTCTGTATGACAGGGCTAGTTACAGAACCTCTCTTCATTGATTTTCTCAGCTGTAAGATGGTGATATGAGAACAAGGCAATGAGCTGGGTATTTAGATGCTGTGGAGTGTGTACGTGACACAGTAAGCAGAGTGCCTGGCACGTAATCAGGATTCAATAAATGGTAGCTGTTCTTATTTATTATTGCTGCCGACTCTGTTAACATCCAGCATCCAGTTTAGACTCTTCCAAATTTCAATTTTTTTTGTGCCATCGGCCACATTAAAAGATCCGTGCCAATAAGGTTTTAAAATGAAATGCGTCTCATAACAGAGAAAGTCCCAGTAACTGTAAGACATTCCAGTGCTTACTCGGGAGAACGTGCTTTCTCCTGGGGCTGTGCCCTGGGAAATCACAGCCATTCACAGCAGGAAAGGTGGCCCTGGTAGGCTCCCTCAGGACTAACAGCCGTGTGGCTCCCCACGGATCCCCATGCAGGGATCTCTCTGCATGCAGGCCACAAGGGCTGAGGAGGCCACCACTGCTGAGAAGCTGTTCCTGCTACCGGCAGTGGTCTTCGCCCTAAGCTTCCTGCATGTCAGGCTTGTGCTTCATTTCGGGTTGACCAGTGCCTGATTCCGTTTGTTATTTGGTACTCTTTTTAGTTCTTCTGTGGACAGAAAGAGCGGTGGAAGGGGCACTTGTATTTATCAGTATCTTCCTGTGGTTCAGGCAAACCTCGAAGCACTTTGGATAGATTATCTCATTTATTACTCCGTTTTTATAGACAATTAAATTGTGAGTCAGGGAAGTGAACCGTTGTGCCCAAGTCACGGAGCTGGTGAGCAGGAGAGTAAGGTTCCGGTTCAAGCCAGCCTGCCTCTAAAATCTACCACTCCGGGGTGTGGCGAGGGAACACAGCTGGGACAGGATCAAAGCAGTAGGATTTTGAGTGCCAGGGGATTGGGCTTCATTTTGATGCCTTAGGAAGCCATCGGAAGTGTCTGAGCTTTGAAAGACATGATCAGTCTGGGTACAGTGGTTCATGCCTGTAATCTCAGCACTTTGGGAGGCTGAGGCAGGCGGATCATGAGGTCAAGAGATGGAGACCATCCTGCCCAACATGGTGAAACCCCATCTCTACTAAAATACAAAAATTAGCTGGGCGTGGTGGTGCGCACTGTAGTCTCAGCTACTTGGGAGGCTGAGGCAGGAGAATTACTTGAACCCAGGAGGTGGAGGTTGCAGTGAGCTGAGATCGTGCCACTGCACTCTAGACTGGCTCCTGGTGACAGAGTGAGACTGTGTCTCAAAAAAAAAAAAAAAAAAAAATGACATGATCAGATGTGTGTTTTAGGAAGATAACTCTAGAAGTAGTGAATTACATCTGTTAAGCCACAACTTTCTCATCCTATCCCCTCTACAGTTGGTTATTTTTAAACCCAAGTGCAGGAAATGTTTGTTTCTCTCTGATTTAACGTGCATTTCAGCCTATTGTTTCAGGCTTTTAGCCTGTGTGTGTGCCTGTGTGTGCACACAGGAGGACACAATACACCAGGAGACACGGAGGGACACAGTACACCAGGAGCAAAGAAGAATGTCTTGAGATGGCATCTGCCATGCAGCCACTGGCTTTGACGCTGACTTGTGACACTGTGGAAAACAGGAATTTTATCTCTCACATACGTCTGCAGACATGGAACAAGATGGGACACCAAAATAAAACGACTGATTCTTTAACAAACACACCAGAATTTACATGTATTCCATTCACTCCATCTGAGCAAATCGCTTGGGACTTCTGTATTTAAATCTTAGCAATAAGGGCATTGTTTATTCTCCCCTTCTCAGTCAACAAATATTCATTGAGTTCCTATGGTATACAGGCATTCCTTCTCTCTGCATTTCTTGTCCCTCAGGCTTCGTCTTCTGTGATTATTAGAAGATGATGTGTGTGTGCATATGTATCATCACCATAAAAAATAGACCTTTTAAATCCCTCCTTGGACTGTGCTTAGTCCTGGAAATCTACAGTACATAGATTCAGTGTCCACACATTGTCTGATTTGCTGTTTACTGTAGCATCTTAAAATGAGGAGGGATCTTCCAGGTTTTTCAAAAGGAATAAGTTTCATCTTCTGATTTATAAAAATGATACATGAATATTATAAAATGAAATCAAACAATACGGAAAATACAGAGTTTTTAAAAACCCGGGATCTCTCCCTGCTTCAGTTTGGTGACTTTGCTCCATGTTCACGGAGCACAGCCACACAGCTGCACATAAATGAGTCCATGAGTTTGAGTTCAACATGTGGCTCAGTGTCTGCTCTTTTCCCTCATCCACTTGTCACGCACATTATTTGTGTATCAGTAATGTAGATTTAGATCTTCATTTTCAATTATCCTATTATTCTTGTATATGGTTATACCAGAATTTATGTAACCAATCACTTATTGATGAATCCTTGGGTGGTTTTCTATATTTGATCAATATAATCAGCACTGTGACAGGCAGCCTTATTTGTGTTTGTGTGCTGCTATGTTTAAATTCTTCTAGAGAGAGTTTCTGGGCCAAAGGATACACACACCAAAAACAACTATATGCATACATGTTTATATGCTTACATTTTACCTGCTAACCCTTCAGAACAGAAATGTACCAATTTTCACTCCAAAAATGCTAGAGTGTTCATTTTCCCAGGACTTCCCAAGCATAGGATATCAGCAGTATTTTTTCAAAGCATCTTTACTGATATCAAAGGAGAAAAATACCCTCACTTTTAAAACTCCTCATTTTTTCAGGTATTAAGCGAGGGTGAAAACCTTTTCCTATATTACTGGCCATTTGTTTTTCTTTTTTACAAGCTGCTTAATCACAACCTTTCCCATTTTTCTCCTTACTATTCATTTGTAATAGGTCTTTGTGTAATGGTCTTGCTAATCTTTTATCGTTTTTGTTGTGACTGTTTTCTAGTTGATTTTCTGTTTAATTTTTGCTTTTTGGAAGTTGATCTGGAGATAGGAATCAAATGTATTTTTGTTGCTCATTTTTTCTGTTTGTAACTTATATTACAAAGACCCTTCCTTCCCAAGGAAGGTCTATAATCTTATGCACCCGTATTTTTAGGACAAGTACTTCTATGATTTTAATTTCTTCCATTAAATTGTTGGTCCGAATAACCTCCCTAGGATTTACTTAGGAGTAAGATGGACCGAAGTAAAGATCTGCTTTCATTTTATTTTTTCCAAACAAAGTGTCCTTTGTCCCATTAGCACTGATGTAAAACTTCACCTAATCATATGCTAAATTGCTTCTTACACACTTGAGTCTATTTTTAGACTCTTCTCCAGGCCATTTCTGCATGTTTTAAACATGTTTAAGGCATATTAGGAAGCTACAGTTATTTAAAATATTAAACATCTGGCTGAACAAGCTCTTCTGCATTGATGATCTTTTTACATTTTCTTTTTTGAGATTGAATTTAGAATCACTTTGTCAAACTTCTCCAGCACCACTCCCAGCCAGGAAAAGAACATCCATCTAGATAGACTCTTTTTGGGGGATAAGTGCATCCTTTTGAGTACATTCAGCCCTATCAAATTGCCATGATTGTTGGTCTATTTTGAAATAATTTCAAACCCGTAGAAAGATTGTAAGAACAAACACCACCAAGGATTCCTGCATCTCCTTAAACTAGATTCCCTGACTTTTTACATGTTACAGAATTTGCTTCATCACCTTTTCTCTCTAGATGAAAACATGACCTTTTTCTGACATGATAATTCCTCACCCCTAAATACTTCCATCCACCATGGATCTCCCAAGAATGCCTCTTCCTTGGTCACCACACACTGTTGCCGATTAGGAAATCAGCACTGACTCAAAGGAACTGTCATCCCACAGACCACACTCCTCCTGCTACCCTAACGTCATCGTCTTTTCCTTTCTGGTCCAGGAATCTGTCACGCATCATCAACTCCTTCATATAGAACAGTTCCTTAGTCTTTCCTGTCTCATTTGACGTGGACAGCTTTAAAGGAAGTGCAGGGCTTTCATCTGCAGGGAGAGCCCCAGTCTGGGTCCACCTGTTGTTTCCTCATGACCAGACCCAAGCCATGGGTTCTTGGCAGGAAGGCCCCAAAATTGGTGCTATGTTCATCGAGGTGCATCCCATCGGGAGGCCCAAGAGGCCTCCTGTCCTACTGCTAGAGACATTGACCTAGGCCTGGTTATACTGCTGTCTCCACGGTCTCCCTGCTGTGAAGGCCGCCTTTTCTCTTTGTGTTTGGTTAATATTTTGTGGGGGAGATACTGCAGTATTATGCCAGTATCCTGATCCTCATCTAATTTCCACTGATCAGCCTTAGCTTCCATTGAGAACATTGTGACTATCTGTTTTCATCATTTCTTCTACGTTTATGAATTGCTATTCTATTAAAGGAGGAGTTTCCCCTTCTCTATTTAGTTATGTAACTATTCATTTATTTGGTTATGTTAGTAAGGATTCGAGGACTCACATTTATTCATTGGGCTATAATATATGATTTGTTTTAGTATTCAAAATGCCGTAGATTTTGCCCTTCAAACCGATTCTCCTTCCTCTTGGCCTGTCTCTTCATTTCTAGCACAGGGTGTTCCAGGGTCATCTTGTCCTTTCTCTGCTCCAGCCCTGGAGTCAGCCATTTCTCCCAGGAGCCCCATTCCTTCTGTTGGAGGATGCTACTAGAAATCACGCTCTGGGGTCTGGGTTCTGGGTGTGCTCCCTGCTACGGAGGCGTCATTGCTTCTAGGTGCTCTCAGTGGGGGAAGCTGGGAAACACAGATGTGTGCACACAACATACATGTGTATGTAGATGTGTGTGCATGTACATCTATGGTGCATGCATGAGGACTCCCATCTGTCTGTGTGTATAGGAGTATTTCACAAGTTCGTAGTGATACTTCAGTTCTAATACCTGGATGCTCCTTGTAGGGCTCTCTCTCTCCTTTTCCATGGGTAGATCTCCCTTCTCATAGAGCAAGAGACTTGGCTGTTTTTTTCAACAGGGTATGTATTTGCTCAGTCAGTGAACTTCTGTCTCAGTGTAACCAATCTCAACCATGTTGGCTGCCTTTCACCTGCCAGGTACCCTCCCGGACCTGGGCAGCTCCCCTCCACCAGCTGCCTCAACTACAAGCAGGTCACTGCCACCACCTCCTGGTGACACTCTACCACCACCCCCACTCCCTCCAACTTCTGCTGGGAGGGGGAAAGGACAATGGAAGGACAAGCCTTTCATTTTGGGTTGCTGGGAGTTTGGAAATGGGAACAGAGCATGCCTTCCCCCACTGCATGGCTGTGGGATGTGTCCATGTTCCCTCTGCCCCGTTTTGCCTCCTCACCTTGGGTCAGGTTGTATCAGATGTCTTACCAGACCCCTGTAGCGGTAGCCGACCCTGCAGTTGTAAGGGAAGTCAGTTCTGGTTCAAAGCTAAGGTATGGCATTAGAGATTGAGGCACACTTTCTGGGTGCTTTCTATCCTAAAAACACATGGTCCACAGTCCCCCTTTTTCTGGGTGACATCTGAGGTATGGAGAGAGGTGAGCCCTGGAGGACCCTCTTGGCCTCCTCTAGTGTCCCTGACAGGGTGGCAAGGTAGGGCTGTCATAATGAAGGAGACCCAGCGTCTGAGAGCTCTTCTTTGGAATACCTAGGGTTTACCACGCTGTTCTATGCAGCTCCAGTTTCTGAATGTGCTCAGAGAAGACAATAGAGGGAGGGGAAAGGGGTCATAGACCAGTGTCCAGGTCTTCCAGGAGGCCTATACGAATCTGTTTTTCCTGTTAGGTTATGAGACTCAGGAGCTGTCAGCTGATAAAACACTATCACAACTTACAAACTGTGAGCTTCACAAAAACTAATTCAGAATGGACCACAAACCTAAATGTAAAACTCAAAACTGTGAAACTCCCAGAAGATAACGTAGGAGAAAATAGATGTCCTTGGGTTTGACAATGATTGTTAGATTTGACACCAAACAGTGCACGAAAGGAAGAATTGGTAAGTTGGATCCACAGTGAGGATGGATGAAGGAGGTAGGTTCCAGAATTTCCACACATCTGGCAGTAGGCACTAAGCTGTGTTCAGGAGTGGGAGGGAGGAGAAGGTGATATGCAGGACACCTGTTCAGCCAGGGGCTAGGCGCGTGGCCCAGGGCCTGGCCCAGTACGTTACAAAGGCCCCAGGTCAGACTGCACACATGCACATCCAGTGTGTCAGTCAAATCTGGCCTCTGCCCATAGAAGCTGGAAGAAGGTGGATCCCCAATGACCCTTAATTATTGATGCTCTGCCTACCTCCATTTATTTATAGATATCTGCTTCCTGCTCAGTATTCTGTGAGGACCTTAGAAAGAGGTAATAAGCTGTGGTTCCTGGCTTCAGGCACTCTTGTCTAGTGGGGAAACAGCATGCTCCACATGACTGGGTGCAGTCTGCTCGGATAGTTTGTGTCATGGGATCCTCTCAGGTAAGCAGGCCAGGGAGGCCACAGAGCAGAAGTGACACTGAGTCAGTAATGCTTCCTCCCAGTGAGAGGCAACAGAGAGGCAGGGCTGGCGGCCTGTCCACGTAGGACTACACACATGCACAGCACCTTTGTGACAGCAGGAAGAAGGGCCGGTGAGCTTCGGGAGAAGTTGCGGTTAGCAGACAGACATGGGGGCAGATTGGAGGAGGAATTGAGAGTGTTTCTGAGATCTGGGCCCCGGTGGCCCGGGTGCGGGGACAGTTGATGACAATCGGGCAGGATGGAGACTTCCCTTCTCCTCAGGGCTGAGGCCTGGAGTAGCCTTAATGCCTCACTATGGAGCTGACCCTGCCTCTGGGCCTTGTGGCTGTGGGTGGGTGAGAGGGGTCCCTGAGGGCAGGACAGAGGCTTCATTTTTTGTGGTTCTGGTCACCACGGGCACTTAGTAAATAGTTGTCACTTGAAGGAAGGAAGGAAATAGTAAATAGTTGTCACTTGAAGGAAGGAAGGAAAGACATTCATTTAGTGTAGGCCTTTACAGGGGCGCTTTAGGCCAGGATGGTCTGTGTCACGGGACCCTCTTCCCAGCCTGTAGAAAAGGCCGAGGAGAGGAGGCCAGGTGGGAGGGAGGCGCAGGGGAGCAGAGCAGGCAAGCGTGGCTCTTGTGAGGAAGACTTTGGCTCACCGCGAACTGGCCACGTGCTTGAGTGGAGTTGGCCAGGCCTCCGGTTCTGGGAGCCCCGACATTTGGGACCACTGAGGCCAAAGCACAGAGCTGGAAGGGCAGGCCCACGGGGTGCCATCCTCTGGGGGAGCTTTGGGTCAGAGCACCCATGCCATCACCAGTCAGAAAGATCCCTCTAGTTGATGTCAGCAAGGAGCCAGGCTGGAGGGGCAGACTCGAGCAGGGAGTCTTGGGTTGGGGACACTTGATGGGGGAGACTTGGGAGGGGGGAGAATTGGGAGCAGGAAGACTCGAGGTGGGAGACTCAGGGGAGACTTGAGAGAGGAGAGACTCGAGGGAAGAGACTCGAGGAGTGAGACTCAGTGGGAGATTCGAGAGGGGAGACTCAGGAGACTTGGGGGGGAAACTTGAGGGAGGAGACGGACGGGAAGGGGGAGACTCAAGGGAGAAGACTAGGGGGAGACTTGGGAGCCAGGAGACTCTGGGGGAGACTCAGGAGGGGGCCTCAGGGGAGACTTGGGAGGGGAGAGACTCGATGAGGGAGACTTGGGAGGGGGTACTCAAGTGGGGAGACTCCAGGAGGGAGACTTGGGAGGGAGGAAACTAGAGAGAGGGAGACTCGGGAGCGGGGAGATTCGAGGGGGGAGACTTGGGAGGGAGGAAACTGAGGAGAGGGAGACTCAAGGAGAGACTTGGGAGGGGGCAAATTCAAGAGAGGAGACTGGGGAGAGGGATACTTGGGAGCGGGGGAGACTTGGGAGTGGGGAGACTTGGTGTGGGGGAGACTCGCTGGGGGAGACTCGAGTGGGGAGATTTGAGGCAAGAGACGTGGGAGAGGCTTGATGGGGGAGACTAAAGGGGTAGACTACAGGGGAGACTTGATGGGGGAAGTGAATTCGCCAGAAGGTGAGCAGAAGTTTCCAGGAGAGAGGCGGTGAGGACTCTTAAGACGACAGGGGGTGGGGAACAGGCAGCTGCCCACAGTCTGGAGTGCTAGGGACCCACCCGGTGCCAGTTGGGTGACAGCTCCCTACTTTGTTGAGGACCCAGTGCTGGGGGAGGTCGCATCGTAGGATTGTGCTTGAGAGCCTCCCACAGCCCCACACAGAGCAGGGTTGGGGCAACCCACCGACTTCCCTGTGTCCAGAGGCTATGGCTACAAGAGGCTTCCATGGTGAGTCTCTATTGGCAGAAACAGTGCCAGAAAGCTCTTCAGCCACAGGCAGGCTGGAAGTCGTCATCCTGCAGTACCAAAGGCCACCGTGGCCCTGCCCTTCCTTCTGCCTTGCCGAAGCCCAGAAAGTGCCTGCCTGGCTCCCTCTGACGTCTAGTGAATGGGTGTGCATCCCCCTCTTAAGTAAAGTGTGTATTCTTTATTTTTTCCAACAAAGGAACAAAGAGGAATGGCCCTTTCTTCTTCCTGTGTGTGCGTACTCTTTCGTGTGTGAGGGAGAGAAGGGATAACCCCAGTGAATCCTGTCACAGGCAGCCTCTGCCTCACTAAGCAGCAGCCAGGGGCCCATTTGTGTCTCAAGCCCTCCTGGGAGAGATGCACCCCCAGGCTCTCTTGCCCGCCTCGGCTCTCAAACAGGCCCCCTCCCACCTGAGGGATGGGGCAGCCCAGCGTCCCACAGTTGATAGCAATCCGCGCTGCGTGTTGATCGATGGCAGGACCTCTGGGTTCCACTTACCCAGGCTGAGTGGCACATCATCAATAGCAGTCAGTTAACCAAGTCCTTAGTAACCAGCTGGTCTCATCAGCGCCTTAGCCCTAGCCACGGGTTAAAGCAGAAACCCCTTCTGAACAGCTAGATTGGACCTGACGAAGATGAATGTCTAATTCACTTGGAATCTCCTTACTGCTACCTGATAAAAAGCCTGCTCCGTATATTCACCCCCCCTTGCTGATGTTTCTCTGAAATTAAATATCAGGAGGACATATAATAGCCCAGTTCTACACCAGGCCAATATTATCAGATTGATGTCAGCAGTGGTAATAGGAGAAGGATAAGTTGATGAGATTCCATTTATTAAATAAAGTGAAGAGAGCACACAGAGGATTTGGGACTGCACGTGTGAGCAGGAGCTAGGCGTACTCCGAGGGAGAATCAACGAGGGAGAGAGAACAGCACCTGGGGTCTGGCCCCTAATCCCTCTCCTTTCCCGCTTGGGAGCTGGAGTGCCCACTGGCGTGGGAGCAACCCAGCTGCCTACGATGTGTGTGCCCAAGATGGGAAGGTGCCGCCCATGCTCCTGCCAGGCCCGCCTCCTGGCGGGACGCATCTGCTCACTTGCGTTTGCTATTCTTCCCGCCTCGTGTTGATGCTGCAGGCAGCCATGAGTTCGTGTCTTCCTCTCTCACTTTCCTCCCTGTGGCTTCTTGACTGGGAGCTTCCTGGCTGCCCATGGGGAGTTGGCAGGCTTCTGCCCCATGCAGAGCCCTGTCTAATATGTGGCTCAGGGTGACTGTCTTTTGTTTTTCTGAGTACCCTTGGTGTCTCTTTCAGAATGTCTTGGCATTTTCCAAAAGCAGAGTGGCATGCATGTGGTGGTATAGAGAGCAAGAGCTATGGAGCTGAGCACACTCCGTTCTTCCTATCCCGGCTCCTCCCACTGCTCTGTGACTGTGGGCCAGTCACATGAGCCCCCTGTGACTCACCAGCTCGTCTGCAGAACGGGACAGGAAGGCCCAGCTCACAGAGTTGTTGTGAACTTAGAACACAGGAACCTCTGACAGGCAGAAGTTCCCAGGACCACAGACATCCACTCTCAAATGAGGCCGAATTTTCTGCCTGTGCTGTTGACCATCAGCTCCCCCTCCCACAGTCTGATGCTCATCCCACATCTCTCCCACAGCAGAAGACTTCCTGGGCAGTACCTGGAAGCAGCTTTAGGAACCTGGTCATAAGCTACGGCTCCTCCCCTTTTCTGTTAGATGGGTTAGGGTGAGTCAGTTCATCTCTAAATAAGATAACACCTTACAGGGGAGGACGGAGATTGGAGACACTGTGTGCAAACCCTGGCATGGAGCCTGGCATGTGGTGGGCATTGAAGCGTAGCGGCTGTTGCTGATGTGCGCCTGGGCCCAGCCACCAGGCCATGGAAAGAAAGTGCACGCTGCTCTCAGAAAGCAACTGGTGATGCACTGGTCCCCCGGTCATTCCTGCCCATCCCCGCTCCCCACTCTACTTCGGAGGAACGGGTCCAACCCCTTTGCGGCATGCCTGATGACATGCCAGGGTCTGCACACGGTGTCTCCAATCTCCGTCCTCCCCTGTAAGGTGTTATCTTTTATTTTGAGACAAAGTCTCGCTGTGTCTTCCAGGCTGGAGTGCAGTGGCATGATCTCAGCTCACTGCAACCTCCGCCTCCTGGGTTGAAGTGATTCTCCTGCCTCAGCCTCCCAAGTAACTGGGATTACAGGCACTCACCATCATGCCTGGCTAATTTGTGTATTTTTAGTAGAGTGAGGTTTCACCACGTTGGCCAGGTGGGTCTCGAGCTCCTGACCTCAAGTGATCCACCCATCTTGGCCTCCCAAAGTTCTGGGATTATAGGTATGAGCCACTGTGCCCAGCCTGCACAGGATTTTCATGGATGGGAAGGAAAGGCTGCACAGAGGAATGGCTATGATATGAAGGAAAGGGCACACAGAAACTTGTCCTGGGTGGGATGGGGCAGCTGTACAGAGTCATCCCACCCAGATGATGTTGTTGGGAAGGGAATGATGCAGAAAGCATTGCTGTTGATGGGGAGGAAATGTTGCCTGGATGCTTACTATGGATTGAAGGCAAGGCTGCATATGTCATAGATGGGGGAGGTCGCACAGAAGCTTGTCATTGATGAAACTTGATATGATTTGGCTCTGTGTCCCCACCCAAATCTCATCTCGAATTATAATCCCCATGTGTTCAGGGAGGAAGGCGACTGGATCATGGGGACAGTTTCCCCTAGGCTGTTCTCATAATAGTGAGTTCTCACGAGACCTGATGATTTCATAAGGAGCTCTTCCCCTTCGCCTCTCACTGCCACCTGCCATTATGTAAAATGTGCCTGCTTCTCCCTCCACCATGATTATAAGTTTCCCAAGACCTCCCCCAGTGATGCAGAACTATAAGTCAATTAAACCTATTTTCTTTATAAGTTACCCAGTCTCGGGCAGTTCTTTATAAGAGTATGAAAGCAGACTAATACAAAAATGAATGCTACACAGAATGTTGTCATGTAAGTAAGGGAAGACTTCATAGAAGCTTTCTATGGATGGAAGGAAAAGTTGCAAAGAAGCTTCTCATGGATTGGAAGGGAGGTTCTCAGAGGTGTGTCATGAGTGGGAAGGAAAGGGTACAGAGGTTATGGATGGAAGGGAAGGTTGCACAGAGACTTGCTATGGATAGTGGACCGTGATCAGAGAGAAGGAAGAGGGAGGGAGGATTTCCTGGGTGTCCAGCTAGCTATGGGTTCTTCACTAAGTGCAGTGCACTCTGGGAAGAAGTGGGAATGAGACCAGGGGCCACTCAGCCACCAGAGGCATGGGGTCAGTTCCCTCATCCAGCTGGGGAGGGGCTGGGGACACAGACCACCTTCTCAGGCCGCTCAGGCTGGTGGCAGAGTTATATCAACCCTCCGACAATGGCAAGGTGACAGGTCACAATGTCAGGGTGCTTGAGGTCGCCTGAGGTCCATGGGAGACATAGCCGGCCATTAGGTCTAGGTGAGGTCTAACTAGGCCTGAGATCTGGCCCTGCTTTTCAAATGGTGAACTTGAGCAAGTTACTGTATCACTTGGAGACATGGTGGGGGTTTTTTGGTTTTGGGGTTTTTTGTCTTTTTTTTTTTTTTTTTTTAGGGGAAAAATACAGCTTCTACCTTATAGGGGCCTGCTTGGGATTGAATGAGATAATGCTTAGCACATTGTGCAGTGAGTTGTGATTTCCCCAGAAATGAGTTTTTGAATTGCCTTGGTGTTTTAGAAATCTGTGGCCTGCATTATGTTCTAAAAGCATCACTGTTGGCTGGAAGTAGAGAGGACTGTTGAGAGGCTATTTAATGATAGTGGAGACAAGGGATTGGGCTAGGGCTCTCCTGTGGGCTAGACTTGGTGGGGCGCTCTGTGGGCGTGAGGGCTGGAGAAGTTGGGTGCTCTGGCTGTGCAGCTGGACCAGCTGGGCGTTGGTACTGCTGACACAGCTGAAATTCAGGAGGAGGAGATGCTGGGATGAAGGCTACTCACGCCTGGTCCCTGTGGGCCTGTGGCCACCTGCTGGGCTGCATGGCAGGCAGGGGACAGCAGGCCTTGAGTTGG
This sequence comes from Ateles fusciceps, assembly GCA_036589455.1. Classification (NCBI taxonomy): domain Eukaryota; kingdom Metazoa; phylum Chordata; class Mammalia; order Primates; family Atelidae; genus Ateles; species Ateles fusciceps. Next base: position 893,767 of record JAZHEH010003238.1, read on the forward strand.
GCACCATGCTGGTGTGCTGAGGGTACAAGGGCAGGGGCCACAGGCAGAGCTTGCACACAGGCAGAAGCCCAGGGTCCAGCAGAGGAGAACCAGAGTGAGCAGCCAGAGAGGCAGTGAGGGCCAGGCAGGTGCCATCAGCTGAGCAGTGAGGCTTGGCATGGGGCCCAGGGGAGTGGGGCAGGGGGAGCCCCAGCCAGCATTTCTCTGAGCAAGGAGAAGCCGCTGTGGCCTTGGACTGAGATAGAGGCAAAGGGGGTTTCAATTTGAAAAGCTTTTCCATGTTTAGACAGATGAATGTGTTTTGTGGGTGGAGTGAGGGGGATGGAGAAGGTCCAGGAGAGAAGGTCAGTGGAAGAGGCTCACTCAGGTGCAGGGGTTGGGAAGGAATCATGCCAGACCTCTAGACTCTGCTCTGCCTGTGGTCTCAGCAGACTGGGGGCAAGGGGATGCTCTGGGAGTCAGGCGGACCTCTGTGGCCTGCTCGTCAGGGACCAGGACCCATGTGCCCCGTCTGTGGCCATCACACTCTCAGGGCCATCAGGAGGCTGGATGTGGAGTCCTCTGTGGTCCTGTTTACTGAGCACTGATGATTCCTTCAGGACCACACTGCGGTGCTGAGCACGTTCTGGCCAGGCCGTCTCGGGCATCACCTGCCATCCTCTCAACAGCTCTGTGGGGTGGGGCCCTCCTCTACACCTGATGCACCGACCACACAGTGGAAAGTGACAAAGTGACGAAGCTAGTGCCTTGCCCCAGGTTTGTCTGACCCCAGAACCTGTGTTCTTTCCACTAGACCAAGAGCCCCAGCCTCAGGCGTCTGCCAGCTGCTTGTTGAAGGGACACCATGATTATGCACATACGTTAATGCCTTAACATGCCGGAGGAGGAGGCACCACCGCAGCTGGAGGAGGTCTGAACTAGGTCTCAATGTAGAAGGAGGGACCCCTTAAGTAAGGTCCCACTCTCCAAGCCGTACGTCTGCAGTTCCACCATCCCAGCATATCCTCAGCTCTTCTCTGCCAAGGGCCTCCAGTAACCCAGCCTTTCTGCAAGCGCACCCCACTCCGGGCCCTGGCCCCCCCCCAGTTTCTTACACTGATGGCTAGGTTGCTATGAGAGCTGCACTTCATAGCACACACTTCTGTTCATCTCTGGGGTACGCGGTGTTACCGTTCCCATTGTGCCAATGAGGAACGTTAAGAGCCAGTGAGGCGAGTCGACTTTCTGGGCATTGCCTTTGATGCCTGTGAAAATGGACACCCTATACACCAATGCAGGTGGTGTGAACCCCTTCGAAGCCACATGGCCCATTAGATCTTCATCCTCCAAGGTAATGTCCTCAAACAAGGGTACAGGACTTATTTCTATCCTTGGCAACATCATGTCACACTTTGGATACCTTTATCTGTGCATGTGAAGAGCAGCTGTTTGCAAGACTGGACTTTTCTGGACATGGAAGTTGTTTTGTATGCATTGTTAACAGGGTCGCAGTGTGCTGGGGCTGGACGGGGTTCAGGGTGAATAGACCGTACCTACTTTTGTGAATGGCTTCACCCAAGGCCTAGCCCTGCCTTGCTTCAGAGAAAGCTTTTCATTTCCAGAGCTCTGCTCTCCCTGTCTTATCCCATTCAGAGGCTTTTTGTGGACAAATGGGTGAAATTTCTTCCAGCTGACATTTACCTCCCATTCTGTCTCCTCATATTGTTGTGATAAGTCCCAGCAGAGAGAGGCCACCACAGTCCCAGAGGCGATATTGGCAAGGAGGGGATGGATTTCACCACGGCCCAGTTTCTCCTGAACTGGGAGCCCACTGGGAGGTTTGCCCTCAAAACGCAGAAGCCCTTGTCCTGGGACCTGAAACCAAAGGAGGAGAAACTAATGAGGAGGGGACACAGTCAGGCTGGCCATGGGGGAGAGAGGCAAATGTGGCTGTGTCTTCCTGAGAATTACCGTCCTGCAAAGCCAGTGTCAGTGTGTCTGTTGTGCCTCTGTAGAGGGCAGGGTGTGGCAGGTCAGCACTCCAGCTTCATGAGGCTCGGCCACATGACTCAGCAGGCCACTTAGCCTCTGCCCGTCCTGTCCCTGGCACCTCTTTCACATAGATCAGTAAGCCTTACAGAGTTACAGCTTAGGACAGCTCTGCCTTTACTAAGCCTGGGGCTCCCTCTGAGCCACTCACCGTGACACACAGGTCCCCTTAGTGCCTGCTGACCTCCACGGTGCAGCTATGAACCAGGCTCACCAGGGCCCCATGAGGGCAGGGCGGAGTCCTGCTTCAGGGGGAGTGCAGCAGAGGCTGTGATGGAAGTCGCACTCTGGGGTGTCAGACTCTAGAGGGTCAGCACGGTCGGGAGAAGCAGACGACACAGTAAGAGGCTGGTATGAGGGGATAGCAGACCCCAGGGAGACTGGCAGTGCCACTGAAGGCACCCATTGCCTTACAGATTTAACCCTGCCTGGGGAAGGGAGAGCACAGCCTTCCAAGGATGGAGAGCTGGCGAGCAGAATAGGAGGGGAAGGGTGCCTCTGCGATGGAGGCGGAAAGCCAAGATCTGCCCTGTGACTTAAAGGTGCTCCTAAGCAGGTGTCAGAAAAGAACTGAAGCCGTACGTGCAGTCCCGGGGAGCGTTTGCCTGAGATGAAATGCCACGAGGCCAGCTGTACCCCAAGGAAGAAGCAGCCTAAAACACCAACAACTAGACACACCCACGTCACAGTTCTTAAATACAAATGTGGAGCTGTTCTTAAGTACCTGGAGAGGAATCGGGGGCTGCCCCAAACACCCCAGCTGTTTTCTTGCCCCAGCTGCCTATGTGACAGCTGACGCAGGCCAGCGAAGTGGGTCTCCAGAGCCGGGCAGAGGACTGCACCCGAGGGGCTCGCTGCCCTGCAGATGCAAGAACGAGAGGTCGATACGGATAAAAGACCCCCCATGCCCTGTCCTCTTCAAGAAATAAGAGGACCCAAAGGCTTGGCACATGCAGCGTAGACGTGCATCAGAATTGTGACCTCAAGAGCAAGGACAGGATGGAATTCAAGGACCCAGGCCAGGACTGGGCTACCCATGGCCTCCCACGGCAGGAATGGGAAGGCACTCTCACCTTTCACATCCTTTACCTCGGCGTGCAAGTGTGTGAAATTGAGTGGGTTGCGCCTGGCCGGCATGGCAGCCATAGGCAGCTGCCCCCATCCCACACTCATCCCTCCCCCATCTTTAATTTAGAGACTGCTCATTTTGTTCACCCCCCCCTGGGGGATGAGTCTTGCTGGCCTTAGCTGAACATGGGACACTCACTGCCCCTGGTAGCCATGGTGTTAGGCATGGGTATGTGACCTGGTCCCAGGCAGTGAGTGGAGGAGAAACCTGGAGTGCGGTTTGAGGGGAGGATTGTCCCGCCTGGTCAAGATGAGACAGCAGAGAGGCCTGTTCCTCTCTGCTGCCTTTGACCTCTGCTCCAAAGAGGACTGTGCTGCCAACAGTGGCCTGAGGATGGCACGGACGAGAAGGGAAGGCCAGGCCCGGGTGGCATTGCAGTACAGAGTCAGCAGTACAGAAGTGTCTACCCCCCAGGCTTCCGGAGCAAGACTGTTAAATACGGGGTCGTGTTCCCAAGCTGTCGAGCATCCTGTGCTGGTGGTTTCTAGCTGAGGAACCGGGTTCAAGTTACTGTGAGATCGATAACAGTGCTGGAGACCCTGGTGGGAGAGCGACTGGCCTGCACGTCTCCCCCCATGTGCCTGGAGCCAAGCTGTGACGTGTGACAGTGATCCTTTCTATTGCTAAGAAACTTGAAGAACGGCTTTCTACCTTTTTACAGCTCCTTTTGGTGCCCTCAGCCCTGAGTGGTGTTGAATTTGGAAAGGCTGTCAAGTGTTACAGTGGGTCCATCTACAGCTAGGAGGGGTCCTGGCCTAAAACTCCCTTAAGAAAACAAATTGGCAGCAACAGTACAACTAAAGCCATGTAAATAAGTGTGTCCCGCTCCTCCACTGTCCAGCTGCGTGGTCTTAATTCTCTGAGCCTCAGTTTCTCATTTGTGGGAACAGCATGGTGAACGATAGTGTCTGCTGCCAGCGCCATGAGGAGCAGCACTGAGCACGTGCAGCAGCCTGAGGACAGCACCTGGCCAGCATGGAGTGCGCGAATGTGCTGCTGTGTGTCGGTGTGCGAGTGTGTGAGATCGAGTGTGTGTGTGCCTGGCCAGCATGGAGTGTGTGAGTGTGCTGCTGTGTGTGTCAGTGTGCGAGTGTGTGAGATTGAGTGTGTGTGGAACAAGACCAACCCATCGGAAATTACGCCCAGGAGGCTGGGCTGCTGACTGACTTTAGTGTCATCTATATTTGCTCTTTTTTTCCCACAATTTTAGAAAGTGAACTTACTCACTTTTGTGAGTCTAAAACTACTTTGAAAAGGAAAGGAAAAAAGTAGTAAATTGCCCCTAAAATATTACTGTGGTTACCTCTAAGAAGTGAGAAGAAGAGTATTTTTCATTTCTTTAGACATTTCTATAGATTTCATCTTCCTTGTTGCATACATATTAGTTTTAAATCAGCAAAAAAAATAAGCTACATGGTTATAGCCATGGGTAAACCACAGGCACAGGAAAGCCCAGGAAAGCAGCTGACCTGGGTGCAGCAGGAACGGCTACCCTCGGCACAGCAGGGCCGGTTGTCCCGGGCATAGCGAGACGGCTGTCCTGGAGGCGGGCTGCACCATCCTCCTGGGGGCCCTCCAGTGGGGAGTCAGCTCATGGGCTTTCCTGCCTCCCGGAGGTGCTTGGACCCAGCAAAGGAGCCCGGTGTAGAACCCCAGACCCACATCCCGTTTCAGTGTCTGCTGTGTTGTGAGCCTAAGCCACTGACCACAGGGCTTGACCTGCAGCTGTCCTCTCATTTCTAGAATGGGAAAGCACAGTGCTTCTCTCTGAGGGTTAAAAGGATGCTGGTGGGTGTCAGGGGCTTAGCCTAGTGCCTGGCAGGTAGGTGGAGTGAATGTGAATTGTTTTTCTCCCCGCCCGCTGGCACCTGAGCCCCAGGCCTGCCTGCTTTTGTCTTCTGCAGGCCCCGCAGGGTGGAGCCCGTCTGCTCAGCGCTGCAGGCCCAGATCCTCCAATGCTACCGAGATCGCCTGCATGAGGTGCTGCTGTGCTCAGACCTGGTCAAGGCATACCAGCGCTGCGTGAGCGCCGCCCACAAGGTAAGGCCTCACCTGCCTCCCAGGTTTCCAGGGGCTGTGGGAGGTGGAGGAGGTACCTCTATCTAGCATTGGAGCTCTCTGCCTGCCTTTTCCTGCTAGAGTCAGACGCTCCACATGGAAGTCTCTACATTTGCCAAGGGAGGGATTCTTGGGTCTTCGCTTTCCTCAGTCACCTCCCGGTGCACACCAGCGTGCTTCCAGGAGTGCCTTGCACATCTGGCCCGGGGGAGATGATCCCTGTGGTGTTTGCCCTGTTAGACTGGACCTTCTTAGCCCTCAGCATTTAGGGGTGGGAGCATGACGGAGGCCCGAGTGCAGAGTGGGGGTCCCAGCAAGCACAGGCCATCTGGAAGTGGAGTGGGAGCAGGTGCGGCCATCAGGAGCTGCCCGCAGACACCACCCCGCTGCTGGTCTGGAGGGGCGTGCTGGCTGGGTCTTCCTGGTGTGTGGTCCCAGGTCTCACGTGCTCTCTGGTCACCCCCCACCTCCAGTGGGCCTGCAGTGCGCTCCCAGCCAGCTTCTACTGTCTTCCTCTCCCACCCCCAACTGCTCCTCTCTATCCTAGATAAGTCCTTCCCCTTTCCAGGTCCCACAGCATCAGGCTGTTTCCAGTTACACCTCACCCTTGCTCCACCCCAACAGGACAGCTCCCACTTTGGGGAGCGTCATTCACTCTCAGGGCACCTGGCTTAGGCTCCCCGAGGAGAGCAGCCTGTTCGTGAAAATGTATGAATAGCAATAGGATGCAGTCTTTCTTCCCACAGAAAAATCTCTTTGGCCTGAGTAGGAAACAGGCTGCTTTAGGTACTTGAGGTGGAAAAGGCTGAGGCCAGACACCCTCTGCTCTCCAGCCACATCTGAGGGGGGATCTCTCCCACGGAACTGAGCGGGGTCCTGCAGCCCTGGGCCTGTGAGAGCTTCCTTGGGCCATGCCCCGCTGACAGCCATCTGCCAAGCTGATTGTTCCACCATGAGCTGGTCACAGCCCCCGCCAGCACCGCCTGACCCTTCATGGCCAGAGCACAGCCCAGAGGTAGCTCCATATAGGCTGAGTGGACTCGGGGCCTCTGTCAGCCTTCCAAGAGAGGGAAGCCCTGGGTAGGACAGGCGGCCTCCTCCTCTGTCTCAGACCATGGAAGGCTGCTTGCTCTGCTTCCACACGGGCAGGAGGCACTGGGACACTGGGTAGGCTGGGCCGGACCAGGGCCCTTCACACTGACAAGACACTTAGCTCCCTACCCACCAGCAAGGTGAAGCCCCCAGATCCTTCCCCACACCCTATCAAGGGCAGCTCTGAGTCCTGTTCATCACACACTTACCTCTTTACCAAGGGATCTGCTGCAGCCTCTTGGCTTCTTGGCAGGGCCCATCCCTCAGCGGCTAGCCCTACACTCCATCCTCTCTCCATCCAGCCCCACCTCTGTGGTAGTTTTCAGCCCCTACCCAACACCCCCAAGAGTATTTCTTTAACAAACACACCTCACCAATATATCTTCCTTGCACCAAGGCAAAAATGTGATTACCAAGGAAGACAGATTACATTAAACTCCAATGTGTTCCCTAAGAGAGGCTCTGGGACACTGCCAGGCCTGGCTCCCTCCTTCCCTGCCCTACCCCTGACATGACTAGCAAAATCCAGAGACTGAGCGACGGCAGCACCAGAGGCCTGTCTGGCTCCCGTTGTGCTGCCTTGGCAGCGTGTGTGCATTTGGGGGACAGCATGTTCAACCTGACTTCCTCGGAGCCCCGGCACCCAGGCACTCGGGTGGCACCCTGTGTGTGAGATGTGGCAAGTGCTGGAGAAACTCTCACCACCCTTCTCCAGCCTCCACCTCAGAAGGCTGCTGGCAGAGCCAGAGAGTGGAGTGAAGGGTCCCTCAGAGGGATTTGCTTCTGGGAGGGGCCGAGTGGCAGGGGACAGAGGCCCACATGGTCAAGGACCTAGGGTAGGGCAGCACTGCTTTTTCCCCAGGATCTAGCATCTGCCGTGGGGCTCCTAGGGCACCTAGGTGATGCCTAGGCCCAAAACCTGGCGCCTGCCTATGTGTGGATGTACAGGGTGTCTCAAATGAGGGCAGGGGCTTCGGGCTCTCCATAGCAGGGCCCTGACTGTGCTGACCCCAGCGTCCTAGCAGACTCCCGCTGAGCTCTGAAAAATCAGAGAACAGAGGGGATGCCTTGGTGAGGCAGAGCAGAATTGTAGACTGTTCTATACCGAAGGTGCTTGTCAGAAACACCAGGCAGGGGCAGGACTCCTGCCTTCTGAGCCAGCCCTGGGAGAGTTGAGGAATGGGAGCATGTGCTGGTGTCGCTATCGTGTGGAGTGAGGGCCTGTCTCCCACTGCTGGGGGCTGTGCTGGGCTCCGGGGCACAGAGGTGAAGAGACTCAGTGCTGGGTCTCAAGGTGAGGAGGGAGACTGACTCACAGCTGCTCCCCCAGGAAGCGGTTGCTGTCCCAGGGCAGTCTGCATGGAGCCCTGAGGGCATGGGCACAGTGGGCCGTGACTGAACTCTGACCTGTTCTCTTTGTAGGGCTGAGGAGCAGACATCATTCCCTGTCCTGGCAGTGACTTGGAGCCCTGAAGAAGGGACCAATCATGGGACCACAGCCCACAGAGCCCTAGGCCACAACCACCGTGCCCCACCATGTCCTGCTGGGCCCTGAGCCTGGGGCTGCCCTGTGTTTAGGAAACAAAGTATGCGCTACAGTCTGAAAACAAATAAAGCAGACGCCTTTGTTTTCCGTTATTGACTCACTGGCAGCCAGTCACTGCTGCCCACTCTGTGTCCAGCCTTCTGCTGGACACCAGTGAAGCAGGGCTGAGGAAGACGGGCTGCTCCCCTCGGGGAGTCCCTGGCCTGGCAAGGGGAATGGCTTGGGAACCTGTAGTTACATCACATCAGCAGCAGACCACCGCAGAAGCAGGGATGAGAAGGAAGGGGGGAGCAGGCCTTTCTAGGGATGGCACAGAGGGAGAGCAGGCTAGCTTCCTGCTGGGCGTGGGGGCGGTGCTGCCTGTGCCCAGGGCGGAAGCTGACCAGACGAGGGCAGGGCAGGCCGGAGACCCGGCAGAGTGGACCCCAGGTATGAGGGTGGCAGGCACTGGAGGAGAGCAAAGGTGAGCAAGACAGGCAGGCGGGGTGGCTGCAGAGGTGGCAGGGCTGGAGTGCGCCAGGCTGAGCTGGCACTGTCTCTGAGTGGCGTTGCTCCGGCTCTCAGGTGGAGTGTGGAGCCAGCAAGACAGGACTCGGCACTAGGGAGCATCACCAGTGTGGAGGGCCCTGCGCAGCTCAGCCCAGGGAGGGTTAGTGGGGCTGACTGGCAGGACTGAATCTGACTGGGTGACAGAAGACGCAGGTGACTTTGAAGTCTCTGACTTGCGTGTTGAGGGTTCTCCTAAAATAAGGAATGCAGAGATTGAGGAGAGCAGATGACAAAGTGGGTTTGGGATATGCTCTGCTTGGTTGGTGTCCAAACACTGGCCTTCCAGTCCTTGACCTTGGCCGTGTCCCACAGCTAAGGTGCCCTGACCACACTCAGCCTGTGCCATGCCAGCAGGAGAATTTTGGGATGGAGCTTGGAATCCTCTAACTGCTCTGCTGGTGACCTTGGGTTTCCTGATGGAGCCCTTGGGGAGTCCCCATGCCATCTGGAGCTAAAAGCCTGTAGTCTTGACTCGGGCTTGGCAGCACAAACTTCCCTGCTCATTCCCAGATTCTTACACTCAGAGCTCAAGGGGTGGGTTGGGGCTTGGGCATGTCCTATTGGCTTAGCATACTAGCAGCCAGGCAGACAGCTCTAGGAGACGTCCTCTCTAGGAGTCCCAGGTCAGCCTGTGGAAGCGCACAGGAGGCTCCATGCAGTGTGATGAGCGAGGAGGGGTGGGGCGCACAGGCATCCTGGCCTGAGCCCTTTGGGGGAGGGGCCTACTAAGAGGAGGGGGTGAGGGGACACAGGTCCAGCCTATCCACCATGCTGTTGTCACTCCCTCAGAAGCCTTTGGCTTCCCGGGCCTTTTCCAACTTCAGATCTCACAGGAATAACTTTCAGCTGTCCCTCTCTTCTCCAGGTGTCAGTTTAGGTGTTAGGGACACATCTTGGAGTGGGAAACAGGGACTCCCAGGTACAGAGACACCTGTGGGCTGGACGCTGCCTGAGCCTGTACCAGCTCGCCTGTCTGGGTAACGAACCACCCCCAGACCTCGTAGCTTAAAACAATGCCTGCTTTATGTGGCTCATGATTCTGCTGGGTGGAACCTATGGCCCAGGCCCACTCAGGTCAGCCAACAGACCTGTGACCCTAAATGGCCTCCCATGTCCAGCGGCCAGCGGGGCCATGATTTCCTCTAAATGGCCCCTCCTCGTCCAGGCAAGCTCGGGCTTCAGTCTCAGGCTCCCGCACAGCCAGAGAGCCAGCCTCCAAGAGCAAACACTTCCTGATCCTCTGCCTGCGGCCCCAGGTCCCTTCATTCCCTGGTAGCCAGTCTGGTCAGATTGCAGTTGGCCTGAGAGGAGTGAAAAGACCCTTTGGCCTCTGAGCTCCACAAAGCCACCTCCTGCTTTGGGAATAGGGCCAGAACGAGGTTGGCAGTGGCAGGTAGCAGCAACAGCCCTCTCCTGCCTGGGCAGGGCCTGTGCAGAGGCGTCCGGGGACAGAGGCTGGCAGAGCAGCCTCATCAGATGGCACTGTTGCCCACCCATCATTGCATGGTAGACTCAGACCAGGAGCTGACGGGTTTGAAGGCCAAAGGTGTGGGAGGTGTGGGGCAGGGGCCAGTAAGGCTCTCCAGAGGCTCGTGCAGAATCTAGGGCCCTTCCTGGAGGTCTCCCACTGCCTCTGGTCCCTGGCTACCTTGGCGTGCCTACCCCTCTCCCACCTCCCCATAGTGTCCTTAGCCCTGCCTAGGCTTCCCACACCCCCAAATCCACACATCTGTCCCTGGATCTTGCTGGATTTTCATAAACTTCCACTTGGTCCTGAAAATAAGACTCACACCTGACCCCTGGCCCGTCTGTCCACTTCTCACCTCCATGTCTAGCTACAGAGCTCATGGCCCCTGCCTGAGACTGTAGCCCCCTCCTCCTCCTCCAGGCTCTGTGCGGGAGCTTCTGCTCTCCTTCCACATTACTCAAGGGTTAAGCCCTGCGTGAGCCCTCCTCCTGGGTGCCCACCCAGCCCCAACACAGGCCTCCAAGCCAAAGGCAATACAGTGTGTGCACAGCCTGCCAGCTTCTCAAGACCAGCTTGACATGGGCTCCCCTTGGCCACCCCTGTGGTCCCTGGTACAGGCAGGTAGGGAGTCGTCTGGGGACCAGGGACTAGTGAATGAATGAGATATAAAGACCATCACCAGCTTCTTCATCGTCTCCAGGCCTGCCGGCGTCTGCCTGGGGTCCAGGCTTTGGCACCTCCCATAATGGATTCAGGCAGGAGGGGAGCCTGGTGCACACAGGAAAATCCACAGGCTCTGCAGACCTGGGGGCCTCAGTTAAATCCTGACCCTGCCTCCTATTGGCTGCCAAGAAAGGCCAGCAGTTCCCTTAAGCCTAAGCCTCAGTTTCTTCTTTACAGAACAACTAAAGCAGTGTCCATGATTTGTAGGGAACACCTGTGGCCCACTCTGCACCCACCTATCTTCTTTCAGAAATAGATTTTCAAGTTTTCTGAAGAACCACTCTCCCCCAGCTCTATCAATGATTCCTGTTCCCCCCGTCCTACCACCTTCACCTCCACACAGGGAGAAGATTCTAGAGAGCAGAGCCAGCAGAGAGACACAACCAAGGGATGGAGAGACTGTGCCTGGTCATTGAGCACCTGGATCCAGCCAGACCTGAAGTCAACACAAGCTAGCAAGTTTCCCTTTTTGTTTGAACTGGGTTTTTGTCATGTGGAACAGGACTTCTTTGTGAGAGAGCATTGTTCTGGGAAGCAAATGATCTGCTGTCAGTGCCTGGCTTCCCTTTCCTTTCAGCCAAGTTGAGGTGGCAGGTTTGACTCTTCCCAGTCTGGGGAGGGGAGCGCACTGACTCTCCCCTCAGGGCAGCTTCAGAAGCTGTCCCAGGCCCAGCTACAGACTCTGCCATAGGGACCACAGGGCGAGACTCAGGAATGGACTTTGTAACTGGGGAGGAGCAGATGTGCTCGTGGCAAAGTCTGAGGCACTGATGTTCAGGGAGATGGGGGAAGCTTTCCGGGATTTCTTCAACCAGACCAGTTGGAAGTGAGGCACCCACGCACACCTCACCTGGTGAGCTCCTATCCATCCTTAGAGGCCCAGCTCTGACTTCCACCCCTCTGTGCCCCCACCCGCACCTGCACACCTTTAGGTAGAGGCTGGAGGCTCCTGTGAGTGAGTCTCTACAGTCTTCACCCGAGGAGATGGAGGCCAGGCCTGCAGGACTCCAGTGGGTGGGGCTCTACCCCCCAAACTTCAGCACCCCTGAAGGACCAGGGCCTGTTCAACCATTTCTATTAGATTCTCTCTCCCTCATTGTTTTCTGAGGGCTTTGGGTTGGGGTGAGGGAGTGAGCTCCTGACTGTGCACATTACATTGTGCATTCCTCTCCTTGGTGCTCAGTGTCCGTGCAGGGTGACTGTGCGAGTGCGTTTGCATTGGTATAAACTGTGTGTCCAGGTACACAAATGTGTGTGTATGGGTCTGTATGCACATGTCCATCCTGCATGCAAATCCATGTGTGCTCACATGTGAGTGTATGGTGTGCCAGCACACATGTGCAAGCATGTGCATAGCTGTACGTGTACCTGTCCATCTGCATGCGTTCATGTCTGTGTGTGTGTACTCGAGTTTGTGCACAGGTAGCCAGCCATGCTCAGCACCTTCGGATGCTCACAAGCTCTTCCCAGCCTGGATATCAGCTCATTTCTCAACTTCCTCAAAGCGAAGTCTTTGCCCATCCCCCTGCTGGAGACTGTGTGTGTGTCCCCCAGAGCCATCTGTAACACTGCGTTGGAGTGTGAATGTGTGTGCTCATATGTGTCCCTACATCTCAGTACCTCTGGCTGAGTGTGGTAGGTAGGAGGTCAGGTCTGAGAGAGCGACGCACAAGTGAGGGGTGTGTCGAGCAGGGTGTGAACCTGGAGGCGGATGCTGCGGGCTCGTGCCCCGGCTGAGTGGCCTTTACACAGGAGTATTAATACTCATCCCACTGATTGCAGGGGCATTCCTAGTGATGATACTGGTTTTATCATTCAGGGTCTGATCAGGAAGACAGCACCCTTGCTATTGAGCAGGGGGAATTGAATGCAAGGGATTGGTCACAAAAGAGATGGAGGAGCTGGGAATCCAGATGGGATAGTGTGAGAGATAACTCAGGTCAGCACCCGTAGGACCTCCTACCACCTGGGGCTGTAGAGACAGAGGGAAGAGGCAGGATCACCCAGTGGAAGCTGGCACCACAGGGGCCCCGCGCAGGGAAGCTGGGGCCACTGAGGAGACATGGCAGCTGTGAGAGGCCTGCCAGTGGCAGAAGAGGTGGAAATTCCCTGACTTCATTCTGCCCTTAGCTGTAGTTAGTGCCTCCCGTGGCGGGAAGCTGGAACCAAGGCAGCCGGGAGCTGCTGCTGGCCACGCTCTGTAGCAGAGGAGTGGGTCTGAGAAAAAGGCCTGGGAAGGTGGCTTAGTGGGACTGTGTGGGCTGTGTCAAGTGGGTGTGTGTGCCTGCACATGTGCCTGTGCTCAGGTGGGCGTGCGAGATGCAGCTGGAATGGCAGGTGTGTGCATGTACCTGTGCACCTTTATTCCTTGTGTCAATAGACAGCCTGCAGAGAACAGCCTGCCGATAATCAAACTCAGCATTTATCAGACTTTTACCATGTGCCAGGAACTGTGCTGAGCCCTTTATAAATACTTACTTCGTTAAGGTTTCACACGACCTTATGAAGTAGATACTGCTGTTACTATCGTCATTTTATAAATGGGGAAACTGTGGCAGAGAGTGCATGACTTGCCCAAGATCACACAGTCTAAAAGGCAGAACGGGGTGTGGAGCGGCCTGGCTCCCGAGTCCTGTGCCAGTCCCAAACTGCTCCTGCTGTTGGATGCAGCCCTGGCTGTGTGCCGGCAGGGCTCTGACACCCAGAGTCTTACTCTGCTCAGCTCCAGGGACCCCGCTGAGGGGTCAGTCCTTTCCCCTCGCCTCTCCAGATGGGGAAGGTGGCCCCTGGCAGAAATGGCTGGAGCTTCCCACATCATTACTGGCCTGGAGAAGTCCAGTGACCCAGGCCGGAATCTAAGCCAGGCACCACCAGCAAGGTGGCTGTGAGCCCTGGAACAACAGCCCAGGTGAGGTGGGAGAAACTGGTCCTGCCTCAGCCTCTCACCACCACTTCACCCTCCCATGGCACTGCCACCCCCGCAGGTCCAGATGTGGCTGGAGATGCCCAGAGTCAGGTGGCTGGGAATGGGGAGGGAGCACCCAGGAAGGTGCAGAGTGGTCACAGTGGCGCTGCCATGGGAGGTGAATCACTGAGCCCTCCTGGGAGGACTCATTGGGTGAAATGCATCAGAAGGCTTTCAGAGTGTGCAGACTCACAGAAACAAGCAGAACAAACCCCACAACATCCCTCTATTCCATATTTACAAGAGACATCACCTTAATTATGAGAGCACAAGTTGATTGACAAGAAAGGAATAGAAAAAGATATACCTGCAAACTGTAAGAAAGCTGAAATGTCTATATTAGTATCAGACTGAGCAGACTAAGACAGGAAGCATTATAGGCAACAAAGGGGGGCATTTTGAATAACAGAAGGAACAGCTCACAGGAAGACTTAGCACCCCAAAATAAAACATGCATGCACCTAACACAGAGCTTCAAAATACAGGAAGCCAAACTGGCAGAATGGAAAAAGCAATAGCCCAATCCAGAATCATCATTGGAGATCTGGGAATGTGCACACCGTTTGCACAGACATTCCAGTTTTAAGAACCAATCCTAAGGAAGGAAGTGTGTCTGCTCACTGCCTTCTCCCTTTGTTCACACACAGCCCTGGAGTGCCCACCCTGGAGCCAGAGCATCCAAGCCTTGAGCCACTCCTAAACATCTAAGTCTGTTTTCTCATCTGTAAAGTAGGACAGGCATAGGCACTATCCCCTAAGGGAGATCAATGCTCATGGAGTTGGGAACATGCCCTCCAGGAAGGCCTTGGCTGCTGAGAGCCACTTCACCAACAGTCATGCCCCTGGGGTCAGGGGCTTCATCCCTTGCCTGGTGATGGGGTGGAGTGTAAAGGGTATCTTCACTGGGTGTGACTGGGAAGGGTGTCCCAACTCGGGAGCTAGCCCAGCCCACCCTCTGTCCACTGTCCCCCTTCACCACGTGGGTGTGGACCCCAGCACGTCCTGAGAACCGCTCAGGGGACACAGGGAACTAACATCACTCTCCCCCATTCTATCCTAGGTGCCCTCCAAGCAGCGGTGATGCCAGTCCATTTCCTCATGGGCTTAGAGTCTAGCAGGAAAGGTGACATTCCCCGTCAATTTTGGTGAGGTCCCTAAGCTCAGGGCCTCAGGGTTTGGCCTAGGTCAGTGGTCCCCAACCTTTTCGACACCAGGGGGCAAGTTTTGTAGAAGACGAATCTTTCATGGATGGGGTCAAGGGCAGTGGGGGAATGGTTTCAGGATGAGACTGTTCCCCCTCAGGTCACTGGGCATGAGTTAGATTCTCATAAGGAGTATGCAACCTAGATCACTCACGTGTGCAGTTTACAATAGGGTTTGCACTCCTGTGAGAATCTAATGTCACCGTTGGTCTGACAGGAGGAGGAGCTCAGGCCGGAATGCTCGCCCCCCACCGTTCCCCTCCTGCTGTGCTGCCCAGTTCCTAACAGGTCAGGGGCTGGAACCGGTCCGCAGCCCGGGAGTTGGGAACCCCTGGACCAGGTGACGCGAGGTTAGAGGGCTGAGTGGTACTAGCTGGGTGAAGGCGCTGCTTTGTTCATGCTTTATTCAGGAAGTGGGGGATTCTTTTGTTTGTCTTTTAGAGACTGTATCTCTGTCATCCAGGCTGGACTGCAGTGGCTTCCATCCTAGCTCACTGTAGCCTTGACCTCCTGGGCTTAAGCGATCCTCTTTCCGCATCCTCCCAAGTAGCTGGGACTACAAGTGTAGTGCCACTAGTGTTTATAATAGTGTCAAAATATCAGAAGCAACCTAAATGCCCAACAATAGGGGGTGAAATAAATGTGTATACCTCCATAAGATAGCTCTAAAGCCTCTAAGAATGGGGATACTGAGTATATTCATACGGCACGCTCTCCAGTCCATCTAAAGAAGTAGCATGCACTGTACAAACCCATTCTTTGAATGAAAAAATAAATCACACCTACGGATATGTAAAAACATATAGATGCCCAAGAGAAAAAGGTCAAGAGGGTTATACATTAAAATGTTATCATACTTTTCTCTGGTGATAGGATTATGGACGTTTTGGTTTTCGTTTTATAATTGGCTATATTTTCTGTTGTTCTAAGTTAATCTGAATTGTTTTTATTACCCCCAGGCTAGAGGCCTCCTGAATGTAGATGGTGGGCACACTCTTCCACAGTCTGGGCCTGTTGGATCGTGGCCAGGCAGGGGTCTGCTCTTCCAACACATCTGGGGTCTTCAGTGGGTGCTACCTGGGCCCAGCTGTTCAGCCCCCAGGCTGAGCCTGGATCTCCTTGAGTAAGGTGTTTTCCCTGCCTACCAAGACGGGAGAGGCGAGAGGATAAACCGTGTGGAGGAGGAGAAGGTGGAGGAGGGGCAAGGCAGGAGGCCAGTGTTTGCCAGAGGGAGGCCCCTAAAGCCACCAGAGTGGCAGTGCAGGAGGGATCTCCATTGCTCATTCACCTTTTGTGTTCATCTACTGAAGATGCAGCCTGAGCAACACAGCGGGGAAAAGCCCTGTCCTCTGCAGCGTAGAGATCAGTGGGGGGAGACAGACCGGATCAGAAACAGGTTCTATAGGGTGGTACGAAATGGAGAAAAGCAGAGGGGATGGGGCAGCCCGAAGCAGACTGGGACAGGGGCTGCGGTTCCCTGCGTGCCTCCTCTCCCGGGAGACACACCCACACACAGGCAAGCCACCTTGTCGCCCCGGCCCTGGGACCAGCACAGCCCAAACCAGGTTCTCCATAAGGAAGAACACTTCCCCCCTCATACGTGATAACCTGCCTCATTAAATTTAATGGGCTGGTTATTCCCGTTAAATAAACATCAACTAATTATGAAAAACATATTTGCTGAAGTTTGACTATGAAATGGATGAACCAATTACATGGTTATTCAGCCTCAAAACACACTCAGTAATGAAGTGGGGTGCAGAACAGCAGCGGGAGGGATGGGGGGATCGCCGGGGAGCCAGAGCTTCCCTCTACCCTTTCCCAGGCTGCAGAACTCAGGGGTCCTCCAAATGTCAGCATGCTGGACAGAGGCTCGGTGTCGGTCTGTTGGTCACTCCCTCCCTCACACATGACGGACCCTCGCTGAAACTGACTACCACAAAGAATGTATGGGCTTCAAAAGTCCAGGAGTGAGCTTCAGGCGAGCTGCATCTAGAGGCTTAACCACAGTTACTGGGACCTGGACATTCTCCTCCCCGCCCAGCTCTGTCCCCTCGGTTCTGTTCCCCCCCTTTCCATGTATCTGAGCTCCAGTGTAGCTTATCGGGGTCTTTCTGCTGAGGGGCTCGCCAGGCCAAGAGGCGAGGCACCCCCTGTGTCTCTATGAGAAGCCCCAGCAATGCTCAACTTACAAGGAGAGTTTCTCTTTCCCTGAACTTCTAGCTCAGGGTTAAAGGTCAGATAAAAAAAATAACCCTAGCGCTAACAAGGTAATATTAGAAAATCCTCTCCAGGGAGACCAGTAAGTGTGCGAAAAAAAAAACTGTTCCACATCATCAGGACTAACCAAAGAAATGCCAACTGAAAGCACCAAGAAGTGCTTCTACATCCAAGCACTGGCTGAGGTGAAAGGACAGGTCATACCCAGCGTGGGTGACAAGCAGCAACCCCCGGGGCTCACTGCGGCTGTGAGGAGTATGAAAGGATGACAGTTGCTTCAGAAATGGCTTGGCAGTTCCTTATAAAGTTAAACACGCACCTACACTGTGATGCAGCAATCTTACTCCTGAGTTAATACCCAAGAGAATGAATATGTATGTCCTCTAAATAGTATGCACAAGAATGTTCATACAGCCTTACTCATCATAGCCACAAGGTTAAAATTACCCAATTGCCCATGGAAAGTAGAATGGTTAAGTTATAGTTTATTCATACGATGAAATACTACAGCACCACGAAAAAGAACACACTCAAGCTCCCTGTAGCAACATGGATGGATCTCTCAGACACCTCGTGGTGGAGAGAGAGGCAGACACAGAAGAATTCATGGCTGTGTTAGCTTTCTACTGCCTGCTAAGTAATGACCACATACTTAGCTGCTTGCAGCAATGCATGTCCGTCCCCTCCTTTCCGTGGTCGGAGCTCTGGTCCAAGTCTGCCCCTCCAGACGTGGCCAGTCCGGGCTCCTTTCTGCAGCTCAGGCTTCTCGTTCAAGCTCACCTGGATATTGGCAGAATTCATTATCTTGCTGGAGGACCTGAGGGGCCATCTTTTTGCTGACTGTCAGCTTAGCTAGAGGCCAGCAGCCATCCCCTGCCTGGAGACTTACTCACAGACCCTCCATAGCCAGCAAAGGGATCTCTTGTATGACCTGTATAACACAATCATGAGAAGGGCATGCCTTCACATTTACCCAATCTATTGCTTAGAAGCAAGTCACGCGCTTAAGGCAGGGGGGATTATAGAGATGTGGCTCACAGAGGACCCAGGGTAAGTCTGCCATGGTACTGGATGCATCTGTTTATATGAAGTTCAAAGACAGGCAAACTAACCCATGGTGAAGGAGTCTGGATAGGGGTTCTCTGGGGAGCGAGGGGTGGGGTCAGAAGGAACCTTTGTTTTGTGGAGATTACAAATGTATTTGTGTAGAAGTGTAAAGATGCATTCATTGAGCTGTGTGCGTAAGGGCTGGGCACTTCATTGTATGTAAAGGAAATAAGGAGGGAGGAAGAAGGGAAAGGAAAGGGGAGGAGAGAGATCTATCTGAAGGTAGCTCTTAGTTTGTATCTTTTTTGCAAACAGAGAGGCAGGATGTCCCTCTGTCTCTGTATGTTGGACACAGTGTATGTGTCTCTTCAAGGACACAGGAGACACCCCTGTCAGTTTTGCTCTGGTGAGCTGGGGGCAGGTGCGGAGGGAGGCCGACCTCATTGTATCCTTTTTATGCACTTCTTGGATTTTTTTTTTACCATGAGCGTATATTTTAATAATTAAAACGTCTGTTTTTTTTTTTTTTTTTTTTTTTTTTTAAGCCAGACAACTTGAAGGGTAAAGGGTACTGGGGCGGCAGTGGCTGTGATATCAGAGCAGTTGCCCCCACACCATCTGCACCTTACAGTGTGAAGTTGAGAGGTGAGTGCAGCTGTAAGTGAGGGGGAGACTTTTAGCCTCTGTTCCAGGCTGGGGAAAATCTCTGGTATTTTCCTCCTGGTGGCTGCGGCAAAGGGTCAGGCAGGGACACCACACCTGGGAATGCACGCAGAGGAAGATGAAACCAAGAAATTGATGCCTGGTGACATTATGGGAGCCCCTGGATTCAGCCTTGCCTGAAGCCAGATGTCCTGTGCCTTTCAGGGAAGCACATCAGTGAATGTCCCTTGGGATGAAGCAAAGCTGGGCTTCAACCAGCTTCCTCTGGTGCTGTTCTGCCCATGGTTTATGTCCGGTGTCTACTCTGATTGGCTGTTAAACATGTACATATTTTTCAGTTTTTAAAGATGGAGTCACACTGTGTTGCCCAGGCTGGAGTCAACCTCCTGGGCTCAAGTAATCCTCCCACCTCAGCCTCCCGAGTAGCTGGGACTGCAGTTGGACGCCACTGTGCCTAGCTTTGGCTGTTAAATATTTTAATTGTCATTTTGGTGTTTGCTCCTTGAACCCCAAAACCTCTGCCATCTGGATGGGGTCTCCAGGCCGTGGAGCTTGGAGCTAGGCGCTGTGTGTTCAAGTCCAGCCACTCCCTTCGCTGCTCTGCTGCCCCCTCCTCCCTGGGCCCGTGTCCCTGGGGCTGGTACCTGGCATAGCAAGTGCCTAGGAAGGGCGGCCAGCCCGGCCAGCCCGGCCAGCCTGGGCTTCTGAGGGCACAGGAGAACTGGGCTGGTACTGTCTGCGCATTTTCTGTGGAGTGCAGACCACGCTGGCAACACCGGGGCCTCGGGACACCTCTGCTTCTGAGGCAGGCCCATGACTCGGGGGTGACGCCCCATGGTGAGCTGCAGCTGCTCCCAACCCAGGCCGGGTGGGCGGGTGCTTCAGGGCAGGCTTCCCAGAAGAGGAGGAGCCTGTGCGGGGGCTGGAGGAAGGTCAGCAGGGTGACCTTGGGGGAAATAAGTTGTTCCCTCTGTCTCCAGAACAGAGGAGCAGAACAAGCATCATGTGCAAAGCTCGTGGTGAACCAGGAAAGCACTAAGCCCACCCCCACCCCCCACCCCCGACAGAGCATGGGGGTGGGGCAGGAAGAGAGGCTGGCTCAGGGAGGGCATCTCTCTGCTTCCTCCCGGGTCCTCTGTGGCTCTGCCTGAGGTTTTCCAGAGCAGTTGCCGAGTGTGCCCCTGGGGCCTGTCGCTTCTTCATGCCTTTGTCTCCTCATCCGAGTAAAGGGGGCAGCCACGGCCCCTCCCGGCCCTCATGGTGATGTGGAGTGAGATGCCTCGGGGAACCTGGCACAGGGCCGGCCCTTCACATATCTTTGCTCTGGTTCTCACAGAGACCTGAGGGCCACGTGATTTGTCACGTGGTCCCAAAAAGGCACTGAGGGATGGTGTCAGGAGGGGACCCAATGGTTGCTGCCTTCAAACCCTGTACTTTTTCACATGAGCCCCCAGCTGCCGTAGTGGCATTCTCCGCCGGGCCAGGGTTGCCCCAGAGGGCTGAGGCAGAGGATGGCACTGTGGTTAGAAAAGATGCCTGAACTCCCACCCTCCCTTTCCATCTCCACTCCCACCCATGCATCAACCCATCAATAACACAGGCAGTAGGCCACGCTTGGGCTGGGGGGCGGATGGGGGCTCCCAGTGGGCTCTCCATGGCTGAGGCTGGAATCCAAGGCTGGCAGCTCAAGCCCCTGGAGGCCAGCCTGCTTCTGGCCAGGTGGCAGATCGTGTTTTCCAAAGATTGCCTCCTCTGCACACCCCTCCTGCAGGGCTTTGCAATGCACAGTGGGCCTGACACCCCCTGCCAGAGGTGAGGGCCATGCTCTGTTCCCTGGAGAGCCATGGGGCTTGTCACCAATCTGCCTGTTGCAGCGTGGCCCAGTGGTGGTACCCTCCAAGCTTCTGAGCCCAAGACCCCCGCTTCTCCTCCTCTGCCCTCCCTCTCCCTGCCTCGCTAGATGGGAGCTCTGCATGGACACTAAGAAGGCCGGCTGCCCTGAAGCCACCATGCTAGAGAGGCCGTGGAGAGGCCCCACAGAGCTAGACAGAGCTGCCAAAGAGCCCTGCCCCAGGGGAGTGTTGCCAGACAGGCAGGTGAGGAGCTGCAACCTATGCAAGTCCTAGCTAAGGTCTTGGACACTGGGACAGAGACCAGCCTTTCCCACTGTCCTCTCTGAATTCCCTGCAGAGATCATGAGAGAGAAAAGCAGCTGCTGGCTGAAGCCACTACATTTTAGGGTGACTTGTGATGCTGCAGCCGAAGCTACTGCACCCCCGCAGCCCCTGATGGATGCTCTGCCCAGCACTGGGCTCTGTGTCCCTGAAAAGATGGACTCCCCTGGCTTGCAGAGCTGCCGTCTGGGGGGACTGGATGGTAAGCAGCTGAATGGACCAGAGACTGTCAGGTGGGGGAATGGGACTGGGGTGCATTTTCCATCAGGAAATTGGAGACTACTCTGAAGAGGCGATATGAGTTCTGAGGCCTGGAGGCGGAGGAGATGGCTCTGGGAGCAGGGGCCAGGCAGCCCAGCCCAGGATTGCGGTGATGGCCTCTGTTGGGTGTGGCCCCCAGAGGCCCGCTGGCCTGTGAGCTCTGTGGGGGCGTACAGGGGGCTGGTTCTGCCTGAGAGGAAACGCCAGCAGTGGAGCTGGGGCTGGTGTAAGAGCAATAGCCAAGGTATTTTTTTTTAATTTTTATGTTGAAATAATGATTATCTGTAACAATTACAGATTCACAGGAAGTTGGAAAGATAGTAGACGGAGAGCCTGTGTACCCTTCACCCACTTTCCCCCAATGGTCACATTCCACACAACTACTACACATCAGAACAGGGACATTGGCACTGGTGTGACAAGGGTGTCAAGCCCTGTGTCACTTTATCACACATGGAGATCCATGTTCCTCTCCCTGTAACCAGGATACAGAACTGTTCCTTCTCCACAGAGACCCCCTGGTACTCCCCTTCACAGTGACAGTCACCCCCACCACCCCATCCCCTGGCAGCCACCAGTCTCCTCTCCATCTCTATGATAGTGTTATTTCAAAAATGTTACATAAATGGAATTATGCCATTTACGTTTTCTGTAATTACTGATATGGCTGAAGTCTGCTGTTTTATTTTTTGCTTTGTTTGTTCCTGTGTTTGTTGGTGGTGTTTCTCTATTTTCTTTTTTCTGCCTTGCTGTGTGTTACTTGGACATATTTTAGCATCTATTTTGGTTTATGTACAGTGTTTTTAGTGTATATCTTTGTATAGCTTTCTAGTGGCTGCCATATTGCATTACACATATGTACTTATCACAGACTACTGTCATCAACATTTTACCAGTTCAAGTGACATCTAGAAAGCTTACCTCTCTGTGTCCCTTTCCCTCCCCCATTTATAATTATCTTAATTATTTTCTCTACATACATTGAGACATCCAACAATGCTATAATGTTTGCTTCAACCATCAAATGTAATTTAGAAACCTTCAGAGAAGGGGTCCATTGTATTTTCCCAGAGTTTTGCTCTTTCCATTATACTTTCTTCCTGATGTCTTAAGATTTCTCCATTTATCACTTTCTTTCCATGAGAAGAACTTCCTTTGGCTCTCCTTTCACAGTTTGTTTGCTGGCAATGAACTTATTTTTCCCTTCACCTGAGAATGTCTTGATTCCCCCTCATTCTGGATATAGAATTCATGGTAGACAGCTCTTTTCTTTCAGCACTTAAAAATCTTCCACTTATTTCTTGTCTCCATGCTTTCTGGTGGAGAAATCCACATTGTTTGGAAGGTGGTTATGTGGCTGCTTTCAAAATTGGGGTTTGTTGTTTTTGTTTACAGTTTTTGGAAATCTGACTGTGATATGTCTTAGTGTGGATTTCCTTGGGTTTATAATGTTTGGAGTTCATTCAGCTTCTTGAATCCTTAATGTTTATGTCTTTTGCCAAGTTTAGGAGAATACTTCTTTAATGTTTTTTCAGCTTTGTCCCCTTTCTCCTCTCCTTATGGCCATTAGATGACATAAACGTGAGATCTTTTGTTATCTCACAGAGAACTCTTTCCCCTCCCACCCCCAGTCTATTTTCTGTATATTTCAGACTGGGTGGTTTCTATTGCTCTATCTCCAGGTTCACTGTGTCTTTCCTTTGTCCCCTCTGTTCTGCTTTGGAGTTATTCATTAAGTTTTTATTCTGATTATTGTATGTTTTTAAAAGAATTCTAAAATGTCCATTTGGTTCTCTTTATAACTTCTGTTTCCTTGCTGAGACATTCTTTATTTTCATTTGTTTCAAGTGTGTTCATAATTGCTCATCAAAGCACCTTTATGATGGCTGATTTAAAAATCCTTGTCAGGTAATACTGATATTCCTTCCTATTCAACATATACCAGTGTTGGTGTATGTTGATTGTATTTTCTGGTACAAGGTGACATTTCTCTGGTTCTTGCTATGACAGGTGATTTTTTTTTATTGGATCTTGAAAGTTTGGGGTATCGTATGGTGAAACCCTGGATTACATTTCAATCTTCTGTTTCACAGCTGGCCTCTCCTGACCCAATATGGTAGACAAGAGGGGTGCTGCCCCATTACATCAGGAATGGGGGAGGGGAAACCCAGCTTCCCCACTTCAGCCCAGGTGTTTTTAGCGCAATGAGGAAACTGGAGCTGCTTCCCTCGTCTCCAGGGGAACAGGAGGCTGATCTCTTGCTGCCCTGCTTTTGGGGCTACAGGAGGCAAGGGCTGCTAGGCCTTACAAAGAGGGTGTCAGGGATGGCTTTTCCAGAGGTTATGGCCCTGGAGAGGGCTCCCATACTTGGGGACATCATTGGTGACCTGTGACCTCCAGGGTGACAAGCAGCATTCTGGGAGTGGTAGGAGCTGGACTGAACCAGGGACTGCAAACTGGAGGCCTACTGGCTGGGATCTTCACACTGACAAGTCTTATTCACACTCTCCCAATAACATATCCATGCCTTCCAGTGCTCACTGCTGCTACAGCTCTCACCTCCTCCAGCATTCAGCCTGTCTCACTATTTACCTCCATCAACTATTTGGCCCCTGAAGTCATCTGAGTTTGCAGCCCCAGGAGGAGGTGGTGCCAAGTCCCCCCCAGTGTTCTGGGGACTGCTTGTTTGTGTGTGGGCAGATGTAGGTCAGGGGGAGAGACTCTACTACTCTGTCTTTTGTGCAATAAAGTATTGACATTGGTTTTGTCTCCAGGCCGGGAGTGGGGTTGTGACAGGCCTGAGCCCAGAGTAGTCAAAGCTGGCACAAAGAGGGACAGGAAGCCAAGGAGGGCTCCTGGGGTGAGGTGGGGGTCTGCAGAGAGGTGGGGCTGCAGAGAGGGCTACTGGGGGTGGGGTGGGGGCTGCAGAGAGGCTTCAGCTGAGATGATCACAGTGGTCCACACTCACGAACCAGCACAGGGGGCACGTGCTTCATGCCAGGCCACAGGCAGAGTGACAAAGTGGACAAGGCCCTGACCCCATGAGCAGAGAGGACAAGGGAGGGGAGCAGTGACAATAAAGTGATGACATGGGAAGTCAGAGGGAGGAGGGCCACCCAGGGTCTCCCAGGTGGGAGAATGGGTGGAAGTGCCACAGATGGAGGAGGCGGATGAACCTCATGTGCCAAGGGACAGGGAGGCTGCCATGTGTACACGGGAGGGAGAGAGGTGGGAGGCAGGGCAAGTGTATGTGCTTGCATATGTGAGTGTATGTGCATGCATGTGCTTGCACTTGAGTGTGCCTGCATATGTGAGTGTGCATGAGTGTGCTTGCATGAGTGTGCACTTGCATATGTGCATGTGTGTGTGCTTGCACGTGAGTGCTTGCATATGTAAGTGTATGTGTGCTTGCACATGAATGTGCTTGCATATGTAAGTGTATGTGTGTGCTTGCACGTGAGTGCTTGCATGTGTATGTGTGCATGTGTGTGTGCATGTGCTTGCACGTGAGTCTGCACTTGCATCTGGGAGTGTGTGTGCATGCGCTTGCACGTGTGTGCTTGCATATGTGAGTGCATGTGCATGTGTGTGCTTGCATGTGTATGTGCGCTTACATGTAAGTGGATGTGCATGTGTGTCTGCACGTGTTTGTGCTTGCTTGTTTGAGTGTGCATGTGTGCTTGTGTGTGTGCATGTGTTTGCATGTGTGTGTGCATGTCTGCTTGCATGTGTGTTTGCATGTGTATGTACGCTTGCACATGTGAGTGTGTGCTTGCACGTAAGTGTGCACTTGCACACGAGTGTGTGCATGTGCTTGCACACGAGTGTGCACTTGCATATGTGAGTGTGTGCATGTGCTTGCACGTGAGTGCGCACTTGCATGTGTATGTGCATGTGTGTGCTTGCACGTGAGTGTGCTTGCATATGTGAGTGCATGCGCGTGTGTGCTTGCATATGTGCGCTTGCATGTGAATGGATGTGCATGTGTGTGCTTGCACGTGTGTGTGCTTGCACGTGTTTGTGCTTGCATGTTTGTGTGCATGTGCTTGTGCTTGATGTTTGTGCATGTGTGTTTGCATATGTGTGTGCTTTGTGTGCTTGTATGTGTGTGCTCGCATGTGTATGTATGCTTGCATGGGTGAGTGGATGTGCATGTGTGTGTGCATGCTTGTGTGTGTGCATGTTTGCTTGTGTGTGCTCACAGGTGTGTGCATATGTGCTTGCATGTGTATGCGTGCTCACGTGTGTGTGCATGCGGGTGCTCACATGTGTGTGTCTGCTTGCATGAGTGTATGTGTGTGTTTGCATGTTTGAGTATGTGTGCATGCTCATGGCATGTGTGGAGCATTTCGTGTGTTAAAAGACACCATTACAGGGTCTGAGCAGAGCACCACAGTGTGGAGAGCAGAGTTAGGAGGACTGGGCTGGCGACTAAGGGTGCCCATGTCCTCCAGGCTGGAGGTGACAGAAGCAGGGGAAGTGAGACAAGGATGGGTTAGGAATATTTGGCAGTGGCAGTACCAGGTTCCAAAGTGGGCCCAGGCAGGAGTCCAGATGTCCCGCTAACCAGTTTGAACCCAGTGGCCAGGGATCCAGAGTTGGGGGTGCCTGGATCCTCCCCATCTCCTTCCTCACCCAGCAACAGTGGGGCTGCCTCAAGGGGAAGGAGGTACTGAGTGTACTTTTGCAGAAAGCTGACTCGTACAAATGCAGAACAGTCCCCAGAGCTGTCCCAGGGACAGGAGCATGGGAAGGTGCCAAAGGGGCTCCTCCCCAGACCCTCCTGAAATGGAACCATGTTCCTAGGAATCTCCTGCACTGCTCTACAAACTCCCCAGCCGGGGAGCTGCTGAAGGCAAACAGAAGCTAAACCCGCATAGGAAACGCAGAGGGAAGAGCCCAGCAGCCCGCTGAGTCACTTCCTCTCTGTTTGATGTGGGGTCAGGGGCCCCAAAGCCACAGACCCCAGCTCCAATCCCAGCTCCTCCAGGGTGGCTCGCCTCCAACTTCTCCATCTGCATTTGGGGTGCTGCAGTCTCTCCTCAGAGGGCAGTGTCAGGACCCAGTTAGGTCACACCAGGAGCTCAGAGCTAAACAGAGGGCAGCTGTTGCTGGCCCAGACAGTAGCCGGATGGTCCTCTAGAGCCTGCCTCACACAGCCTGTCTGTAGCAAGAGGCACTCGCCTCTGTCTCCTACAAACTGCCTGTGGAGTCCTCTCCCTGCCTCCCTGTGGGGGCACAACCTTTTCCTTGCTCACTCTTGGGAGTTCTTTATGTATTCAGGATACTCATCCTTTGACAATTAGAAGTGTTATAAGCCGTCTTTTCCTAGATCCTGACTTGTCTCATTATTTCCTCTTTTGTAACTTTTATTGAACAAAAGTAACTAATTTTAATGTAGTCGAATTGACCCATATTTTCCTTTATTAAGTTTTTTAGCGTCTTATTTATGAAATCCTCCCCTAGCCCAGGGACAGGAAGCAAATCTGCTCTCTGGTCTCCTAAAAGCCTTAGAATTTTCTGTGTGGCTCTGAGACCTAGACCACCTGGAATCCACAGTTGCTCATGATGGGAGGCAGGGATTCCAGGCATAACGAGAGGGTCAAATAAGCAGATTCTCACTGTGATGGCTCTTGCTGCTGCTGTCTGGGGGAGTGGACAGAAAGGTTTTACCAAGTAGAGCAGGCAGAGGAGAGAGGAGGTGCTCCTTCCTGAGGAGCCAGAGTGGGGGATGGAGGGAAGTGGAAAATTCTAGAATGTTTTTGGGAAGAATCCACAGAAAGCTAAGGAACGCAGGGGGCATGGGGGGAGCATGGAGGTTCCTGGTAGGGCAACCTTGGGGATGTGGCGCACTTTGCAGAGACAGGGAAAATGAGGGGGAGGTGCCTAGTTAACAGAGGAGCTTGGTCCTGGCCCCCCAGAGTCCAGCGGCCCTGAACCTTCCCCAGAGGCAGCTGCAGAAAGTGGGCTGGACATCAAAGGAGAGGCCTGGGCTCTCCTGGGACCACAAACCCAGAGCAGGAAGTGGAGTGAGGTGTGTCTGCCTTGGGGCAAAAGGGCAGGAACAGGCAGAGAGCAGGGACAGCCCCTGATGCTGGTAACAGGTGGCGCAGACAAGAGCTGGTGAACATTCCCTGAGGTCAGCAATGGCCTCGGGGCCCATTCTGGAATGCAAATATAAGAGGTCACACTCAAAGAAAAGCAGTTAAAAATGAACACAAAAATGAGCGTTGTGGCTGCTCCTGGGAAGCCGTGGTCAACCACTGTCTCCCTCACCACAGCTCTGCAAGCTCTCATGTCCATTTCACAGATGAGGAAATCAAGGCTGGGAAAGCAATCAGGACTTGCTCCGCCTTCACCGGCCACGAGGATGGACTTGCGCCCACGTGTGCCTCGGCAGTCCATGAGGAAGGAAAGCTCTCCAGTAGTCTTGTTTGTCAGGGAAGGGAGGGAAACTGCAGCCCAGTGACTGGGTCAGTACCACAGACTCGAGGAGCCAGACTCCTGGGGTGAGCCTCCCAGCCCGGCCTCCTACCCGCTGGGGGAACTTGGGCACATCTCCGGCCTCAGTCCACCCATCTGTAGAAGGTAGCAGAGCCAGCACTGTGTTAGTACTTGGGAAATAAAATAATAAATATAACTTTCGAGGAAGATGTTCTGCCTCATTCAGGGACATGCCAGTTAAAACCACAATGAAGCCAGGCATGGTGGCTCACGCCTGTAATCATAGCACTTTGGGAGGTTGAGGTGGGCAGATCACCTGAGGTCAGGAGTTTGAGACCAGCCTTGCCAACATGGCAAAAACCCATCTCTACTAAAAATATAAAAATTAGCTGGGCATGGTGGCACATGCCTGTCATCCCAGTTACTCAGGAAGCTGAGGTGGGATGATCCCCTGAACCCAGGAGGTGGCGACTGTAGTGAGATCAAGCCACTGCACTCCAGCCTGGGTGACGGAGTGAGACTCCATGAGGCTGGGTGCAGTGTCTCATGTCTTTAATCACAACACTTTGGGAGGCTGTGATGGGAGGATCACTTGAGCCCAGGAGTTGGAGACCAGCTTGGGCAACACAGAGAACATGTGTCTTAAAAAAAAAAAAAAAAAAAAAAGCATGGTTGTGCCTACCTGTAGTCCCAGCTACTCAGGAGGCTGAGGCGGAAGGATGGTTTGAGCCTAGGAGCTTGAGGTTACAGTGAGCTATGATTGTGCCACAACACTCCAGTTTGGGTGACAGAGCAAGACTCTATCACTAAAAGGAAAAAAAAAAAAGCAGACAAAACCACCCAGTGAAAAACCAAAACCAAAACCACTAGATTTGCAAAAACTAAAGCGTGCCAAGTATTGGTGAGGATGTGGGACAGCCAGACCCTTCCATACTCCGGCGGAGCTACTGGGAGTGTAAATGGGGGTTTTGCTGTGACTCTTAAAGCTAGACATATTCTATCCCGTGACCCTGCAGACCGCCCCTGGATCTAAAGATGTCCACTGAAAGGCACGCACAGGATGCTCGTCACAGCTTTGATCGCCATGGCTCCAGATAGGGACTATCCCATGTCCATCTGCAGGAGAATGGGTAAGCAGGGGCCCAGCGTGGCAGAATACCGCAAAACAGGCTGCGTGGACGATGCCTGCGAGCAGCCGCCCTGCGCCCCTCACAACACAGAGCAGGCAGAGCAAGCAGCACAGGCCGAGTGACCCCGTTTCTATAATGCCCAACACAAGTCACCCAAAACAACGTCCCACTCTGGGATGCAAATGTAAGAGGTCACGCCTAAAGAAAAGCAGTTAAAGATGAACACAAAAATGAGGCTTGTGGCTGCTCCTGGGGGAGGAAGGAGTCGGGTGAGACGGGGAGGGACACCTGGGCCCGGCATAAGTCCGTTCCCTTTCTCTCTTAATCATGTGAGCTGTAATGGGTTCCTGTTCTGTAGGGGTGACGTGATTCACACAGCAAAAACCGCACCCCTCAGGCCCCAGCCAGAACTCAGCCCTCCCACAACGGGGTTTTCCGGGCCCTTCTGCTCTTTTACAGATGCTGCTGCTGCCGGCATCCCCTTGGCCTGGTTGCCCTCCACTGGGAGGCCCTCCCGGATGCCTCCCGCCTGCGGGTGGCGGCGTGAGTACTGTCATTGAGTGCTGGGTGTCTGCCCCTCAGCCTGGCCCTTGGGGGTATTGCCTGGGTAGCTCTGGCGCGTCACCCTGGACTCTGCAGCCCCAGACCTCGCACCCTCCAGACCCGCTGCCCCAGGCTACACCCAGAGTTTGCGTCTCGCCACGCCTCTGCCGCGGGACCCTGGCCGCGCCCCCAGCCCGGAATGCGCCACCAGCCTGAGGCCTGCAGGGGGCGCCCTGGCTCCTGCGCAGGTGCCCGCCCATCTGACAGAGCGGAACGCGCGAGGCTGAGAGCTGGGAACACCCAGCCCCGCAGGGTCTGGGAACTGCGATTGCCTCCTCCCGCCTCAGTTTCCCCTCCCGTGAAAGGAAGCCATGCTCGTAGCCCGGGCACACTGAGCCAGGCCCTGTGTCCGGGTCGCGGGCCAGCCCGCCCTCGGGCGGGGAGGCTCCCGGAACGGCTCGCGCGGCCCCGGCACCCAAAGACTTGAGGCGGGTAGCCGTATCGCCCTTTGAAGGCGCGCGGCGCGGGGCAGAGCGCCCTCTGGAGGCCGCCGCCGGCCCCGCCCCCACCCCGCCCCCGGGCTCCGGGCGGCGCATGCGCGCGGCTCGGCGCTCCGCGGGCGGCGAGAGCGAGGCCGGTCCGCAGCCGCGCGGCGCTCGGCGCCCCATTCATGCTGGGCATCGGCTGCGCGGCCACGCAGCGGAGCCCCGGCGCGGCGGCGGCCTCGGCCTGGGCGGCCTGCGCGGCTTCGGTGGCCCTGTGGCAGGGCGGGTGGCGGCGGCGCAGGCGGCTGGGCGCGGCGATGGCCGGCGGCGGGGCGCGCCCGGGGCGGCGGGTGAGTCGGGGCGCAACTTTCCCCGCGGCGCAGGACGGTGGGCGGGGGCCGGGCTGGGCGGGGTCCGGAACCGGTCGGCCCGTGGGTGGGCGCGGGGCGGCCTCCGGCGGCGGCCCTCGCGTGCGGCGGCGTGCAGGGGTGTGCGCGGAGACTGCGGCGCGCGTGTCCGCGGTCCGCGTGTCCCTGCGGCTCCGGCCCAGGCGTCCGCGTGTGTCCGGGCGCGGCCGCGGCGCCGACGCGGAGAGACCGCACCCCCGCGCGGCGGGGCTGGGACCGCGGCCCGGGGCCCAGCGCCGTGGCCTCCCCCGCCCCCCGGCCGGGCCCGCCAAGCCCCGCGGCAGCTCCGGGGCGGCGGGGGGCGGGCGCTGCCCCTCCACAGAGGTTGGGGAGAGAGTTTGCGGCGGCCCCGCGGGGAGGCCCCTGCGGTGCTCAGGCCGGGCCCGGCCTCTGGACCTCGGCTCGGACCGCCGGCCGCGGGCGAGGACGGGATGGCCAGGCCCGGGTAGGGATCAGAGCCACCC
The DNA here is from genome assembly GCA_036589455.1 of Ateles fusciceps. Taxonomy (NCBI): domain Eukaryota; kingdom Metazoa; phylum Chordata; class Mammalia; order Primates; family Atelidae; genus Ateles; species Ateles fusciceps. The sequence goes on from JAZHEH010003238.1 coordinate 924,365, forward strand.
GGCAGGGCCGCGGGGACTGGAGGAGGTCGTGCGGGTAAGCCCCCGGCCTGCCCTGGGGCGTGGGGTGGAAGTTGGAGCGGCTTCCCGGGACCTCGGCCGCCGCCCCCTCTGGCCCGGGGTGCGGGGGAGGTGAGGGCTGGTTGCCGCCCGGGAGGCCGCCCCGCTTGGGCCTCGTCGGCCTCCCCCTCTCGGGGCCTCTCCAGGGTCAGCCGCTTCCTCCGGAGGCTTCCGATTGCTTCCTGGACAGTCCCGGGCCTGGTGTGCGGCGAAGCTGGAGACCGCGGGGCCGATCCTGGGCTGCCAGGGGAAGGGGTAGCGGGGACTCCAGGGAGGCTCCTCTGCCAGCTTGAGGTCCCAGGTGCAGCCCTGGAAAGGAGGGGGAGGGGCTCCAAGGGGCGGCCTGGGCTGCAAGCTGCCCCCGGCTCCTGTGTGGGGTGCTGGGGCCACGCCCCTTGAAAGAAAGGGGTGTGTGTGCGGGGGGATGGGACGTGGTCGAGCCTCTGTCCCCTCAGCGTGGCTCCTGTGGCTCCGGCTGCTCCGTGTTGCCCTACCTCCTTTCACACGTAGCCGGTTTTGGGGTCGGTGCGGGGATGGGGTGCACTGTCTGCTCCCCCAGGCCCTTGAGGAGCTCGCCTCAGGTCTTCTCAGCTCCCTGCGGTTCGGGGTTTGCGGCAGAGGCCAGGTGCCGCACCAGGGGCACCGAGACGCTGCCCAGCCCTTGAGGAGCACCCAGCCCCCTGCCAGAGGCAGGCATGTGAACCAGTGATTCGCTGCAGGGCCAGGCTTCCATTCCTGGGGGCGGGGTGGGGGGGGGCCGGTGGGGGACCAGGAAGGGCGTTTTGGACAGAGGGGGACAGCATGGGCGGAGGCCTGGGTCTGTGGCCTTGGTGTGTGCTCTGGGGGTGGAAGACACATGAGGTGCCTGTGGACAAAGCAGATAGCCCTTTGCTGGACTCCTGGCCCCCCCAAGGTCATTGCCTGTGTGTTTTGAGCCCCCAGGAAGACCCCCGCGCACAGAGCAGCTGGCCGGGAGGAGAGGGTACCCCAGGGGAAGGCCCGCAAATGTGGGCACTTTTTCTGAGGAGCAGGACTCCAACACCTTCAGATCCAGATCCCCTAGGACCGGTGGGGGAGCAGGGCCACTGGGACCACCTCCCATAACCCCCATTTGGGGGAGGCGGGGTGCCAGGAGCAGCTCCCTTCCCTGGGCTGCTGTTGTGAGCCACTGGGCAGGATGGCAGCCCCACACCCCAACCTGCCTGAGCCATAGAAGGATCCAGAGCAGGAAGACTTGGGGGGGATTGGACTCTCCATTGTGGGGGAGGGCTTTGGGGGCCTTTGTTTCTCAGGGTGAGAAGGAGCTGTGGTGTTACCCAGGCCAGGAAAGGGAAGGGAAGGAGACACTGGTGGCTTGGCATTCCACCAGGCGGCGATCCCCTCCTGTCCAGGAGTGGAGCCCCTGGACTGGGGTTCCTACCCCGCCCGCCTGCCGGCTGCTGGGCCTCTCCCCCACCTCTCTGTCCCTGCTAGCCCTGTCGCCATCCCAATGCCAGTCCAACCTCTCCCGCTCCGGCTCTGCCTCAGCCCAAACAGTTTTGGCCATGCCGAAAAGCCACAGCCGTTCTTACTGCCCTCTCCACACAGCCAGTGGTTCCCACCCCAGGCCTTTGCTTCTCTTATTCTGCCCCCCACCCCCACCACGAATGCCCACCCTCCTGCACCAGCTCTTAGGCTGCCTGGTCCTCCCAGAGCAGGTGCAAAGGCCCCTGAGGCCTTTCCCAGTCACAGTGGCCGGCTCTGGTCCTCAGTAGAGCATAGCATCTGCTGGTGCTCCCCCTCCCAGCCCGGGCCCAGCCACCTGGCACCCAGGCCTAGCTTTGGAATGAATGCATTTTTTCGTGGGTAGACCCAGGCCTATGAGAGTTGAGCCCTGAAGGCTGACTGGCTGGCCCAGTCTTTGGAAGCTCGGGATTTGGGCCCTGCCCTGGTGGGACTAGCTGGGTGACCTTGAGTCTGAGCCCCCAAGTCTTGTGCTCGTAAGGTGGAAGAAATGGGCCAAGCATTCTCACTGGTCTTTGTTAGATGCTGGGTGTGAGGGACCCAGCCGTAGGCTTGGGGCTCCCCGTTTCTTGCCTGGCAACCCTGTGCCCCCGGGCCAGTCCCTTCTCAGCGGCCTCTTTGGGGAAGCGGGGGTGAGGGTGGGGTTTGGAGTGGTGGGCCCAGGGCCAGGCTAGAGTTCGGATGGTGGCTTCTTAGCCTCGTCCCTCCTGTTGAATATAAAAAGTAGGGCCCGTAATTGCATTAAGACGTGTATAATTATCCCAGAGGAGGGGAGAGCCCAGCCCCTGGTAATTGCAGGCCTGCTTTGAACTGATAAACGGTGAATGATTCATGTTTTCTTTGGAGTTCACGTGTGCTCAGCTCCCAACCCCGGCCCCACTGCCAGTGCGAGGAGCCTGTTCTCTCGCTCCGGGGTCTGCCTTGAGCTCTGAGGTGGGGGCGGAGCAGAGACTCCTCCCCTGCTGTTCTTGGGTCGGTGTCCGGCCAAGGCAGCTGGCAACCTGCTGGGAGCACCCTGCAGTTCCTGCTCTGGGATTCCAGCCAAAGCTCTTTGCTTCTGAGAGCCTCGGTTTTCCCACCTGAGCAGTGGGTATGCGCTGTGCACACAGTGGGCAGGGGGTGTGTGGGGGAGTGAAGCCAGAGTGAGGAAGCATGGGGGCTGCCGTGCCCAGGCCTGGCTGGCCCTCCCCATACCCTTCATTCATTTGCTCACTCACAGGGATTTATTGACTTCCTGGGTCCCTAGCTTGGCTTGGGGGATGCATTGGCAACCACCCAGAGGCAGGCCCTGCTCTCAAAGGACAGCCATTCTGGCGAGGAGAGTGGGAGCAGTAACAGAGACCCTTCCCAAGTCCTGTGCTGCAGATGAGACCAGGGTTACTGAGCAGGGTGGGGAGTGGAGACAGTGGGCCCAGAGGCCTGAGGGAGGGGCAGGCAGCCCTGCGCTCTGCATGTGGGCACCAGGCACAGGGGCTGATGGGACTGTGGCCAGCTCCCTGGCAGACTTGGAGAAGGCATTCATCTTCAGGCCTCAGCTTCCCCATCTGTAAAATGGGGCCAGACCATACAAGGGGTATCTGGAAGTAGACGGGACGGTGTGTGCAACCGGCTGGCCCAGGCCTGCACTCAGGGCTCAGGACTCAGCCTTGCTGTGACCAGCTCCAGCCAGGAGTGGGTGAGAGGCCCCAGCATATCAGGCACATCCAGGGCAGCAGGCCCTAATGACACCAAGGGAGTGGCGCTGCTGACTATGCCTTGTGGACAGGTATGCCCTTTCCTCTTCATCCATGAGAGAAGAGCTTTCATCTCCCTTTTGCAAATGGGGAAGCTGAGGCTACGAAAGGGGAGTGTCCCTGTCAGGGCTATCTGGCTGCAGAGTAACAGGGTCTAGATCTAGCCCAGCGCCTGGCTACTAGTTGCTGGGCGGGAGGTGGTGAGACCTTTCCAGAGGCAGTGGAGGCCATGGCAGGTATGGGGATTTCCACCAGGATTGGGACAGTGCTGACGTCATGTGCAGGTCAGAAGAGTGGCCCTAGCCTCTGCGTAGGGGCCTGGCTGTAGGTGGTTGTGGGTGGAGGGAGCTGAGTGCCCTGGCAATCCAGGAAGGAGGGATGACCCTTTTGGGGAGTTCTGGGGTTGAGTCAATGGACCTTGGTAGTGAGTGTGACCAGGAAGTGAGGGCCAATGTGGAGCAGAGTGGGAGGGGCCACACAGGTCTGGGTTGGGGTGGGGAGCTGAGGCTGGGTAACTGTGGAGGGGTGTAGCACCTGCCCACCTTCCCTGTGGAGGAATTCCTCTTTCCTGGAGTTGGGTGTGAGGCTGGGAGCAGGAGTGACGGCTTGGTGGGAGTGCTGAGAGTCAGGGCTGGGTGGGCCAAGGAGCCTGGGGAGGGGGTCGTTCGGCAGGGCACCTGTTGGCTGGTGTGGGGATGTGGGTGGGACACACTGCTTGGCTTCTGAACTACAGGTCTCAAGGTCCAGCATGGGGTTTGGGGTCCCACAGAGAGCAGCCCAGGCTGCCACCTGCCCACAGTGAGAACTGCTGCCTGCTTGGCCTGGGCCTCTGTGTCCTCAGCGGTGCCCGTGCTGTGGACTGTCAGGGCGTGTGCAGGGGGAGAGGCAGGGCTCTGGAGGTGGGAGTGAGCACTAAAGCCCACCTGTGCCAAGCTTTTGTAGGGGATGGTGCTGGAGTATGTCCCCACCAGCCTTGGGCAGGGAGCTGGTGCCCACCCTGGAAGTATGGAGCTGTAGGGAGGGTCCTGCTCCCCCAGGGCATAGGGAGGCTCTGGGTGAGGGATGCTCTCTAGGTCCCATTTTACAGATGGGGTGTCAGCTGGGGTCTCAATCTAGACCTCAGGCCCTTGTCACCCACCTCCCTGTTCGTGGCCTCTGCCAGTGATGGCAGGGCACGGGTGCTGATGTGGTGTCCTCATGCCAGATATCCAGGGGACACCTGGTGTACCCCACAGCTCACAGGGCCTCAGGCTGGGGAGGTGCCCCAGTTCACCCCTGGCTCCTCCTGGTGGGTCAGGTCCTGCCTCCTGGAGATGAAGTCGGCACGTCTAGCACAGGAAGGGCTCACACTAGAAGATCATGGGATGGGGCGTGCATGCCTACAGGTGTGTTCGGGTGTGTGCTTGCCGGTGGGGGGCCGTGCCTGCATTCACATGCCCTTTCCTGCTCCCTTCCCCCAGGGCTGAAGCTCCCGGCACCATGAAGCTCGCCCCAGCAGGACCGGAGCACCGAGGCCTGAGGCCCCAGCCTGCCATGCTGCTGCCACTACGGAGCCTGCAGGTGCTCCTGCTGCTGCTGCTGCCGCTGCCGGACATGTGGGCTGAGGCAGGCTCGCCCAGGGCGGGTGGGGGTCTGCAGCCCCCCTTCCGCACCTTCTCAGCCAGCGACTGGGGCCTCACCCACCTAGTGGTGCATGAGCAGACAGGCGAGGTGTACGTGGGTGCGGTGAACCGCATCTATAAGCTGTCGGGGAACCTGACACTGCTGCGAGCCCACGTCACGGGCCCCGTGGAGGACAACGAGAAGTGCTACCCGCCGCCCAGCGTGCAGTCCTGCCCCCATGGCCTGGGCAGCACGGACAATGTCAACAAGCTGTTGCTGCTGGACTATGCCGCTAACCGCCTGCTGGCCTGTGGCAGCGCCTCCCAGGGCATCTGCCAGTTCCTGCGGCTGGACGACCTCTTCAAGCTGGGTGAGCCACACCACCGAAAGGAGCACTACCTGTCCAGTGTGCGGGAGGCGGGCAGCATGGCGGGCGTGCTCATTGCCGGGCCACCGGGCCAGGGCCAGGCCAAGCTCTTTGTGGGCACGCCCATTGACGGCAAATCTGAATACTTCCCCACACTGTCCAGCCGCCGGCTCATGACCAACGAGGAGGACGCCGACATGTTCGGCTTCGTGTACCAGGATGAGTTTGTGTCATCGCAGCTCAAGATCCCGTCGGACACACTGTCCAAGTTCCCAGCCTTTGACATCTACTACGTGTACAGCTTCCGCAGCGAGCAGTTTGTCTACTACCTCACGCTGCAGCTGGACACGCAGCTCACCTCGCCCGACGCTGCCGGCGAGCACTTCTTCACCTCCAAGATCGTGCGGCTCTGCGTGGACGACCCCAAGTTCTACTCGTACGTGGAGTTCCCCATAGGCTGTGAGCAGGCGGGCGTGGAGTACCGCCTGGTGCAGGATGCCTTCCTGAGCCGGCCAGGCCGTGCCCTGGCTCGCCAGCTGGGCCTGGCCGAGGACGAGGATGTGCTGTTCACCGTGTTCGCCCAGGGCCAGAAGAACCGCGTGAAGCCGCCCAAGGAGTCAGTGCTGTGCCTGTTCACGCTCAGGGCCATCAAGGAGAAGATCAAGGAGCGCATCCAGTCCTGCTACCGTGGCGAGGGCAAGCTCTCCCTGCCATGGCTGCTCAACAAGGAGCTGGGCTGCATCAACTCGGTGAGCGTGGCAGGGGCGCCCCTCCTTCCAGGCCCCATCCCCCGTCCCCGCCCCCCTACCCCAACCGGGACAATAGCATCGGTGTCATACACACTCCCAGTGGTGCCTGCTGCGTGCCAGGCCTGGCTTTCGGCTTGGCTGCCCCCAAGGCCTAGCTAGGTGGGGCTGCCCTTTCCCATCCCCCAGAGAGTGGGTTTGGACCCAGGGTGCTGGCCCCAAAGGCTGCTCCCAGCCATAATGGTGTCTGGTGCCTCAGAAGATGGGGTGACGAGGCCCTGCTGGCATAGTCCACAGCCCCTGTGGGACACCGGACAGAGTGCCGGCCATACACCTGGTCCCAAGATGGGTGCTTGCTGCTCCATCTTGTCCCCATCCTACAGATGAGGTTACAGGATCAGAGAGGTGGCAGGTAACTTACCCTAGGTCTCCCAGCCAGTGAGGGACAGAGCTGGGGCCAGACCCTATCAATCAGGTGAGCCCAGACACCATCTCCATGGAGCGCTTGTGTCCCCCACATGCCCTTGGTGGCACCTGCCCGCTAGGCCTCTGCCTTTGCCCAGCAATGGGAGCTGACAGTGCCCTGGTGCAGGCCGCAGTCCATACCTTGCAGAGAAAGTGACCCTGACTCCAAGGAGCCACAGCCCCCAGCACCCATCCCAAGGCACAGCTGGGGCTGGGCCTCTATCCTGCGCCTTTCAGTCAGTGTCTTGTTCACATTCCTGGGCACGCTCAGAGGGCACAGGCCTTGCTCAGGGTGGAAAGTGAAGGGACTGGGACTCAGCCCAGACCTGGGACCCGGGAGGCCAGGCCCTCTGTGCTTGCTGCTGAGTGTCGCTGGCCAGCCCAGGGGGAAGGCCTGCCCCTCTCTGGCTGCAGCCTCCCATCTCTGACCTGGAGGTGATCCTGGTTTTGTCCTCCGGGCAGAGTGGGACCGCAAGGGCCCCTCAGCCCTTCCATCTCACGCTCACCGCCTGTGTGAGGCAGGGCCCATGTGCGCTTGGCAGATGCGGTTGTCCACCTCCCCTTGGCTTTTCAAGGCACATGTTTTCTCTGTACCATACAGATGGAGACACTGAGGCTTGGAGGGGCAGATCCTGGGTGAAGCCCCACCACACTCTCTCTTTGTGCTCTGCCCCAAAGCTAGGGCCAGCTCTTTTCCTCCCTGGGGACAGTCCCCACTGCCCTCTCCCACCTGTTAATTCTGTGTGGCCCAGCCCTGGCCCAGCCTCCCCTGCTCCTTCCTCCTGGCTCCCCAGGAAACCAGCTGCAGACAGGGACCATGTGCCCTGCTTCTTCCCACAGCCCTTCCCCGCCTGCCCTGCCCTCTCCTTGGGCCTGGCGGTGGAGCAGCACCCTCCACACTGCCCCAGCTGCTCCCCAACCTCATGCTGTTGATTGCTTTCTCGGGCTCTTAGCTGGGAGCCGGCCCTTTGCTTTTCACGTGTGACCTGCTCCCTCTTGTCTTAAATAAATCCTCTCTGTCTACACATTTTCTCTGGGGCCTACCCTCAACCTCGCTAGAAAGACAACCGCACTCGCGGCCCTGCCCAGGGAGGCCCAGTCCTCCGGGAGAAGGCGCCCGGGGAGTGGATCTCACCCTGCCCCTCCCACAGCCCTTGCAGATCGATGATGACTTCTGCGGCCAGGACTTCAACCAGCCCCTGGGGGGCACAGTCACCATTGAGGGGACGCCGCTGTTTGTGGACAAGGATGATGGCCTGACTGCCGTGGCTGCCTATGACTACCGGGGCCGCACTGTGGTATTCGCCGGCACGCGAAGTGGCCGCATCCGCAAGGTCAGGCCTGGGTGGGCTGGGTGAGGAGGGGGCTTGGGAGGCAGTTCCTGCCTGGGGTAGGAGCAAAGGCTTGAGGCCCTCCAAGGTGGTCGCAGGGACACTGCTGTTCTGTGCTGTGGGTGGCTAGATCTGGCATATGGGAGGGCAGGAGGAGTGTGCCCTACACTGGGCCCAGTGACCTTGAAGGGCCTCACTCCCCTCTGTGCCTCCCCTCTGTGCCTCTGACTATGACTGGCCCCAGGACCACTAAGCAAGAATACTTTGAGACCACGCAGGAGCCTGTGCAGGGCCCAGGGATGCTGAGGCGAGGGCCGGCTCTCCAAGGGCACTTGCTGACCTCCCAGGGAGGCTGCTGTGTGTGGGTGGTGAGGGCAGGCCCGCATGGCCCCCTCCCCTCTGGGCCCTGCTCCCGAGCTGGGAGATCCAGTGTCTGCTGCCTCAGCATTCTGCCAGGCTGGAGGCCTTGGCCCTGCCTCCCCCAAGCCCCTCCACTGGGCCAAGGGCAGGGCAAGGGTAGTGCCCCCACCTGTCTTTGGCTGGTGCTAGAGGAGCTCTGGGCCCCAGCCCTGAGCTGGCCCCACGGTGGCAGGGTGAGGGCAGGGTGCTGCGGGAATGGCCATCTGGTCTTCGAGGTTCTCCTTTCCTTCCCCAGAATGGTGGGCTGGACAAAGGCAGTGCAGATCTTCTTGGAGGGTGTGAGTGGAGGGGGAGCTGCCTGGGCTGCGGTGGGCACCAGGCTGGCCGGTGTGGAGGAAGCTCCCAGAAAGACTGAAGGGTAGGGGTGCCTGGGTACCCCAGAGACCCAGTGGGCAGTAGTGGGCCCTGGGGGTGCATAACAGGCACCAGAGGCTGGTGCTAATGCAGCTTCCCTGAGCCCATGTGCGTCTGCAGGTGGGTCTGGGCCTGGGGCTGGCCAGGGCTGGCAGCTCTCAGCCCCATGCCCGGTGTTGGAAGGGGCCTCCCATCTCTGCCATGTTAGTTGCCCTGGGAATGGTGGGGGAGGCCTGCCCCCTCCTTGGTTCTGTGATCTCTGGGACGGGATCCCCCTGCAGCCTCAGCTTCCCCCTCTGTGAAATGAGCCAGATGTTCAGGCTCTGGGTTGGTGGGGGTGCTGGTGGTATAGGGCTAGTGGGGGGCCCAGCTGCTGACTGCAGGCCCCCCAGCGTAGGGATGCCCCCAGGGTCCTGTTGGTTCTGTTATCAGTGGCTATGAGGCTGAAGCTGATGGGGAAGTCCTGTGACCCCTGAGTCAGGTCCTCTGCTGTGACCTCCCTCTTGGCCCCCATGTGGGGTGCTGCCCTGTGGCTCTGGTGTGAGGCCCCTCCCGTCTTCCCAGCCTGCACTCCCTCTCCTCATACTGGGAGGCACACAGGGCCCTCGAGTACATGAGTGGGTGTTGGGGTGGGTTTTGCCAGGCAGAGGGCCATGCTTGTGTGGAAGCCCAGTGCAGCAGCTTGGAGACATTTCGTGGGGCACCCCAGAGCCTGTTACCCAGCCAGTGACCAGGTTCCTCCAGCCCTACCCTGTTCCTGCTGCCCGGCACTCATTCTCTTGTGCCCCAGGGGCATCGTTTGGGTTGGAGCCTTGCTGGGGGGAGCAGCAGGACACAGCTATTCGCCTGGGTGCCAGTTGGCCTGTCTCCCCTCCTCCTCACCCCAGTCCCACAGAGGGAAACTGAGGCACGGAGCATGGAACTTCAGAATTGGGCTTGGGCCCATCTGTGGAAAGAGGCTGCTTCTGGGAAGAGATTCTATCAACTCTTCTCCTTCCTCCTGTCCCCACTCCTTCTCCCCATTTCCCCCTCCCACCCCTAGTCCCAAGAAGGGCCAGTCTCAGGGCAGTAGGTAGGGGTGGAGCCTGTCCTCTGCTCCCTGGGCCGGGTGCCTCGAGCCTGGCTGTGTGGGCAGCTGCTGGGAGGTGCAGCTGGGAAGGTGGAGGCTGCGTCCTCGTGGCCTGACATGGCTAGTTCCTGCCTGGTGACCCTGGACAGGCTGCCATCCTTCAGAGCCCTGAGTTCTCCTCAGAGGCTCTAGGTGCCCATACCTGCCTCCCAGTGCCCATCCTGGGTACCACCTCCCTCCACCCCCAGATAAGTCTGGGCTGGGTGCCGTGGGCTGCGTATGAGTGGATGGTACCCTTTGCGGGCATCTGGGGTCAGCTGTGCCAGCGGTTGCTGGCCTGGCAGAGTCTGCAGTCGGGGACTTGGGTCTGAGTTTTGTTCAGAGGTCCCCCAGGTGAGGCGCATCCCTGCTTTGTCCTCCTGGACGCAGACACGGTCATATCAGTGAAGAACCTGCCGCCTGCACCCTTTCACCCAAATCTACCTGTTCTTAAACCATCTAGCAGCTGGGCACATCCTGAGCAGGGTTTTGAACCCCAGTGTCATGCAAATGGGTACACGTCAGCGTGGGTCCCAGCCCTCTCCCATCCACTGTCTGGCCCTGAGCAAGCCGTGCTCCTGCTGTCTGGGGTGTGTGGTGAGTGCTGACTGTGCACCAGCACCCCACAGAGGCCTCACAGCAGCCTGTCATCTGTTTGACAGGTGGGGAAACTGAGTGCTTGAGGCAGGTGCTCAGGGCTGCTGGCTCTTGCCTCCCTTTCTGCAGTTCCTTGAAGGAGGCTGGGCAGAGTTCTCAAGAGCTAGGCCCCTTCCTCAGTGACCTCCTCTCTGAGGAGCCCCTCTTACCCTCTCCCACCTGCACTACAACCCAGGACCCCGGCTGTTTGGTTGGCTCCTGCCCTCGGACCTGGCTGGGGCTCTGCTGCTGTGGGTGTGTTTCAGGGTGGGTGCCTGTGTGATCCGCTCTGCCTCTCCTATTCCCTAGTCACTGTGGGGCCGGCCCTCAGGCCTGACTTCCCACCACAGGCCACATGGGTGGAGGGTGCCCTGGGTTTGGGGCAAGGGGCCAGGAGGAGATCTACCCTCACTTGTTCTGGGGCCTGGGTTTGAGTCCTGCTCTGCCTGCCTAGGCTCTGTAACGTCCTACAGGCTCCAGTGAGAGGCCTGTGGCCTTACTCCACTGTGAAGGATGCTTGCTCCCTGTTGGCCTCATGCAGACCTCCTGGGGGCCTGGCCCTGGGGCAGCAGAACTTCACTTCTCGTCTCTGCTTGTCATCCTGACCCAGCCTGGGTGTGGGGCTGGCTGTGGTCCAGGGTCCAGAGCCAGGGTGAGCAGGGCTGTGCTGAGCCCCTCCCCCTGGGCTGCCCCACCTCCTTGTTGCTCTCAGGGTCTTGGGGGAGGGGCTGGGCCTGGGGCTCCCTCCTGCCTGTTCACACAGGGCTCCTCCTCCCCTGAGGCAGCTTGGCCTGGCTGTGCTCTTGGAGCTCAGGGCCCTGCCTCCTGCCCTGTCCACTTGGCCTGCTGGAGCCAGGCCCTGGGGACCCCCCAGCCCACGCCTGACCCAGGGGCAGGCCTGCCAGGCCGACCACTCCCAGTCTTTCCCAGGCCGGTCCTTTCCGGGCTTTAAAAAGCATCTGGGGAGCTCCGGGGGACTTGGCTGGCCCCTCGCCAGGCCCTGCCAAACTGTTGTTGTGTAAAATTGTAGCCGATTAATTTAAGACCTGCCAACTTCAGCTGTGAGGCCGACTGGGGGTGCCCCTGCCCCTCTCCTTTCCCCAGAGCCCTGCCCGCCACCTACCCTGCCCCCACAGAAGCAGCCTCTCCCATTGGGGTGCCTCTCTCACTGGGGTCCGTCTCTCACTGGGGTGCCTCTTGGAGAACTTCCTGGGCCCTGCTCTCAGCTCCTTCTGTGCCCTCTGTGGACCCCAGGTCATGTCAGGATCTCCCAGGGGCAGCCCCTGGTTCAGGTCCTGTAGCATCAGCCCAGATACTGCCATGGGAGGGGGAAAGCACAGGCCCCAGCCTCCTGCAGAGCAGGTGCTGTTCCCCTACAGAGTGAAGCTCGGGAGAGCCTGGCCCTGTGGGTCCGCTGAGGGCACCCAAGGCCAGCCCTGCTCCGGTCCTGCTGCGACTGTGGGGCAAAGGAGCCGGCCTCTGTCTGAGGCCCATCCTGCCCATGCTGGGAATGTAGGCCTGACCGCCTGGGCACCTGGTTTTTCAAGAGATTCTGGAAATCTGTATTTTCTGTGAGATCTCTTGATTATTAAATGTTGGCAACTAATCCATATTTTAAGAAAGTATAACAGGGCCAACTCAAGCATCCCTTTGGGCCACCAGTTTGTGGCCCAGGGACATGCCCTGTGGCCCTGAGCAGCTCAGAGAAGCCACCCACCTGGGCTGTGGGGGTGCACCCCGGGCTCATCCGGAGCTTGCCCTGGTGAAGCCCCATCCTCTGGGGCCTTGGTTTCCTTCCCCGATGTTGGCTGCATCTTGGTGTACCCCAGGGAGGCTTGGGGCTTGAAGTTCCTTCTGGAGCTGGTCTCGATGAGCCGTCACAGCATCTCCCTTCAGAGGTCCCTGCACGGGGGCTGTAGCTGCAGCACCGTGTGTGCGGCCTGGCCTGGCCGGCCCCTGTCCCTTGCTCATGGGCCCTCAGGACTCATGCTGCGGCACCTGCTGCACCTTGACTGGTCCACACCGCTCCTCGGCACTCCTAGGAGTTCGCGGTGGTGGGACTTGCAGCTGCTGGGTCTTTGAAGTGCTTACGAGGCCTGTGGCGTTAGTTGCCATCCATGAGCCCCAGGAATGGTGACCTGCAGGGCCTGGAGCTGCAGCGAAGCCCCTGGAGCCCTAGGCAGTGTCGGAGGTGCCCTCCGCCCATCAGTCTTCCCCTCTGCAGACAGCTCAGCACCTGCTGTGCTCCTGGGGCTGCCTGGAGACAAGGAACACCTGCCCCCTAGAGGCCCTGCTGCTCTAGAAGCTTTCAGCATGCTTTAGAGGCCTCTGCACTCCCATCACACCCCCTGTACCCCAGGCAGGATTTTGGAATTTGTAAGTTCTGGAAGTTGAGTGGCATCTCACGGCCCACGGAAGTGCAAGGAAGTTGGTGGCCGGTGCCCACTGTAGGGTTGGCAGCTTGAGCCTGTTTAAGTCTGCAGTGAGCCTCCCTGTCCAGGGTCTGTGCCAGTAATGTGGTGGGAGACTGTCCTGAAATTGCTGGAGCCAGGAGGACAAGAAGTGTGCTGGCCACAGAAGCCCTGACCCAAGAGAGATGAATGGCAGGACTGAGTCCCCAGCCCCTTAGCCACGGGGAAGCTGCTGTCCCCGCCTCTGAGATTGAGTTTCATCTTATGTGTTGTGGGGGAAGGGTGAGGGGGAGTTGATTTCAACGACTTGCCCTTGAAGCCTGCAGTCATTCCCAGGTATAGCCTGCAATGCACTGTCGTGTTCTGGGGGGATGTGCCCCTCACGCCTGCAGCATGCAGCCTGCTCCCGAGCCTGCAGGATGGCCCTACGTGGCCAGCCTGTGATGGATGCCACTTGGAAGTGACACACATGGAAGCATGCATTGGGGGTGTGTCACGGGAGAGCACAGGTACCCACCATCCCTCACAGCCCCTCCCAGTCCTTCCCTCCCCCAGGGTGACTGTCCTGGCCGGCCTTTGACACCATGTACTGCTATGTGGGTTCTGGGGTTGAGTCGTCATCTTGTGCTTGGCGTCAGCGTCCTTGGTGAGACTCCTCCTTACTGTAGGCAGCTGCAGTGTGTGCCGTGTCCTCGTGTTGCGTGTTCCAAGCACACACGCCTGTGTATCCTGCCCACTCTGGAGGGCCGTGGTGTCACCAGTCCTTGCGGTCCTGTTGTAAGCACAGCTGTGTGTGGATTCCGGTGGCAGAAGGACGGATTCCTGTTGGGTTTCAGCCTGGGAGCCGGGCTATGGAGCCTCTGTTGTCATTCTACCCTAACTCTAGGACTGCCTCTGCTTCTGCTGGAGGACTCGATGGGGGCCTATGGCAGTGCCCGGCAGCATGCAGTGGGTGCTCCTGGGCAGGCTGCTGGGTCCGTCTATGCTGTGCCCCCACCAGTGGTCTTCTTGGGATGGGGCAGAGCTAGCTGCTCATGGTGGCCACTGCTCTCTGCGAGGCCTGAGTGTGTACTGCCACTGCCCACCTAGGCCAGCAGTCCCAGGCCCCTTGGGGGGGACCCTGCACGGTGACGTGCCGACCTCTGTGCTTGCTGGCGAGCATGTGCCGCCTCCTTCTGCCTCTCCACTGTGGGCCAAGCCACGAGGAATCAGGGAGGGATCTCCTGTTTGCCCTGTGGGCATAATGAGTACTGTCCCAGAGCTGGTGGCACGTGAGGGTGCACAAGCATTGCTTCTGCTTCCCAGCAGCCAGTAGGGCCACCCATGGGCACGCACAGAGGGCCCTGCCAGTCAGGCCTAAGCCTGGGCATGGACCCCTCAACATCTTTGATAAGGTGGAGGCAGTGGTGGCTTCCTCATGCCCTGTCCTGTGTGTGCTTGGGCTCATGGTCAGCCTGGCAGGGGCAGCCTCATGAGTGTCAACACTGGGCATTCCCCTTCCCCCACAGGCAGACAGACTCAACCACAGCAAGAACCACAGTGTAGGAGCCCCTGGCAGCATGCAGTGGCTATGGAGGCTGGAATAACCCAGGGGGCTGGGTGGTGTGCTGGAAAGGTGTTCTGGGGGCAAGGAACAGGAGGGCCAAAGCTCAGAGGTGCCCCAGTGCATGCTGGGAACCGCACTATGCCTTTTGGGGTTTCGGGGGGCTGCCTCGGGGACTCTGTGCTTGTGAGGTGGGTAGCTTCACCGGAGAAGGTGGGAGGACCAGCTGGATGAGGGGGTGTGGGTCTTTGAGGGCCCAGGGCCCTGCGGTGGCACTAGGGTCAGGGCTGGAGGTGGCATTGAGGTCACAGGATGGAGGAGAGAGGGCATCAGGCAGCTGGTGGGTTTGAGAGAAGACATTGGGGCAGATGGTCCCTGCTGCCTGCGCCCCCGAAGGACCCATGCTGGTGACAGCCTGGCTGTGGCAGGACCCTGGCCAAGCCCCAGTGTGTGACTGAGGTGGTGCAGTCTACGGTGGCTCATGCTGGCCCTGCCAGGTGTGGCCTTGCCAGCAGGGGGCTAGGTTCCCCAGGCAGCTGTGCACATCTGCCCTGCCACAGGGCCAAGCAAACATGCCTGCCTTCCCCTTTGGAACCCTGAGCTCCTGAGTTCTCACACAGCCCTGTGAGGTGGATGTTTGCAGATGAGACCAGGGGTCGGGCAGGTCCACTCCTTGCTGAGTGGTTGCTGCTGGGGCAGGCTGGAACCTGTCTAAGGCAGCCCTGGCTGTCCTCCACCTGCCGGGACCCTGACCTAGGTCCCTACTCTTCCCCGTGTGCTAAGTGTTGGGGGTGGAAAATATGGGATTCCTGGGACACCCTCTCCCCCAACAGGTGTGTCTGGCCCGATTCCAGCCGTAGGCTTCTTGCAAATCCTGCTTTAATTACCCAATTACTGCCAAGAGGAAATCACTAATTGCTTTTCCAGTATCAAATTCCTCCTGGCCTTTCTGAGAGTGATGGGGGACCCAGGAAGGAGGCCGAGGACCTGTTTCCAGCCGGAGGAAGGGGCAGTCCTTTGAGGGGTGAGGACGGTCCAGGAGTGGGTCCACTGGGGCCTACCTCAGCCATGCAGTCCTGGCCGGGAAGGGGAGAGGCAGGTGGGCTCTGTGCCCTGTGGGGGATCCTGAGAAGAGAGGGCAGCAGAGGCTCCTGCCCCCTGGAGCAGCCCTTCCTGGGGCCACCTCACACTAAGAATGGGTTTGGCAGCTGCCTCTGCAGAAAGGCTAAGAGGCGTGTGAGGCCTCTGCGTGTGGCCACGTCCCTAGCTGCTGCCCTTGGTCTGCCTGTCCCCCACCTCATCCTGTCCATCCCCCAGCCCTGGAGCCAGACAGCAGCTCCACAGGTGCATGCCCGTTGCACAGGCAGGGGGAGGGCCAGGCCCCTGGCTGCCATCGTGGGTTGGGCAGAACTGGGCAACTCCTCTTGCCAGGTCAGGGCCAAGCCAGGCAGCCCCCTGCCTCCCGGCGGCTGGGGCGCGTGCCGGCCCTGGCACATAGCCTGGGCGGTCCAGACATCCTCCCAGCACCCCCGCGTGCCCTCAGCCTGGAGAATGGGCCCTTTGTTGACTCTGGGCGGGACGGACAGCTGACCTGGCCGGGCCCTCAGCTGCCTGCCTGTAGCAGTTGGCCAGGGCTGTGACAGTGATGGGAGTGGGTACAGCCAGCAGGGCCAGCCTGGGGCCTGCAGTGAGCCCCTGCCTGCTGTGTCTCGGGGCAAAGGGGTGAACCTGCTCCCTCGTCTGTGGGGAGGGTCAGGCGAGCCCTGTGGCAGTGGGAGGTGCTTAGTCCAGAAGTGAGGGCCGGTACTGGCCTGGCCCCAGCACTGAGAGGCCTGGGGACCTGGTGCCTCAGGACTGCGCTGCAGTCTCAGCTCCGAGGCCAGGGTCAACTCGCCCATGTGCATGTGGGACAGGGACCACAGGGTTAGATGGTCTAGGCAGACCCGTGTCCCCCCCAGCCAGGGTTGGGTGGGCGCCTGGTGCAGCCAAGGGACATGTCCAGGGAGGCTGATGGCTCTGCTGGAGCCCCTTGGGTAAAGGGGAGGGTCCTCTCAGGCGTTGGGGCATGCATGGGCATCGCTAGCTCCTGTTTAGTGCTGGGAGGTGGGAGGTCGGGCTGTTGGGGCCAGTCGTGGAAGGTTTGGGTGGTCTTGGGGAAAGATTTGCAGAGCAAGAAGGTGACAGCTGGGGGAGGATTCCAGGGCATGCCTGTGGCCCAGCCCCACGGCCGGGATGCATCAAGCCTCTCGTTTGCTCTGCCAGCTGCCCAGCTGCTGTGGGAGGGGCTTTGGGTCCAGCTACCTCGAGGGTGGGCTGCCTCCAAGCGGGTGGCCCACGAGTGGACAGCTGTGGCCAGGGTGTAGACGTTGGCACGTGGGCTCCAGGCAGGCGTGTGCCCCACTGTCCTGCCAGCCACTCTGGCCTCAGGCCCGCCTGCCGTCTGTGCCCCTGCGCTCTTCGATTCTCCTGGAACACCCTCCTTCTGGGTGCTGGCTCCCCCTTCCCACTTTGCGAGCAGCTTCTGTGCTCTCCCCAGGTGCAGTTGTGGATCCAGGGCCCTGGGTTCCTCTGGCAGGTGCTGTGTGAGCCTCAGTTTACCTCCTGTCTGTGTGGGCTGATGAAGCTGGCTTGGTTGCACAGGCCCTTCACCCTGAATGCTGTCTGGAAGAAAGGCACACGTCCTGGGGACCACCGTCCTAGCTGGATCCCCACAGAACATGTGTGCGCACACAGGGGCCTGCTGAGCTGGGACTATGGCGCCTCAGTGAACAGTGTACGGCCTGCTCTGCCTGCCGTCCATCCTCTGGCCTGGTGTGCTGGGCTGTAGTGGCCTCCCCAGTGTCTTGCTCACACCACCCTCTGGCCATGCCATGGCCTCTCCTGGGGCCCTGTCTTCCTGGGCCCAGCCTGTGTGTGTGAAGGGGTGGGGGTGGCCCAGTGCGGGGCAGGTGGGTGGACAGATGGGTACATGGCAGATGGACAGCTGGACGCGTGTGCTCCCAGCTGCAGCTGTCGGAGCCACCTGTCCGGTCGGCATGCTGCCGGGTGGAGCGGGGGCGTGCCTGGGGCCCAGCCCATGGCTCCTGTGGCTTCTTCCCTCCCCAGAACCCTTCATTGCACCCCTCACCCACCGTTGCTTGCCTTGGAGCTGGTGTGCTCCCTGGACCTGCCCTTCCCTGACTTATTTCCTCTACCCCTTGGTGTGACATCTGTGCCCCCAACCCTGAGTGGGTGGATGCTTGGCAGGCCAGGCCAGGGTCAGGCCCCAGCATCAGTGGCCGTGGCCTTTGTGAGGTGGGAAGCTGATCCCTCTCTGGTCCTGCTCCTGTTCAGACCCCTTTCAAGTGCTCCCTGCATGCTGCGCCAGCTTCCACCAGCTCAGGCCAAAGAGGCCCTGCTGCCAGGGGCGAGAGGGGCCAGGCCTGGGGGGGGGCGGGGGAGGAGCTATAGACTTGGTGCTGGTGGGGGATGGGGGAGCTGGGCCTGGGCTTCACGGTGGGAGAGCCGCTGGGGATC
Organism: Ateles fusciceps; assembly: GCA_036589455.1. Lineage (NCBI taxonomy): Eukaryota > Metazoa > Chordata > Mammalia > Primates > Atelidae > Ateles > Ateles fusciceps. The sequence goes on from JAZHEH010003238.1 coordinate 942,157, forward strand.
TCTGCAGGGCTGTGGGGGATGGAGGAGATGAGAGGAATCACAGTCCCTAACCTGGGTCTTCCAGGTTGGAGCCCCAGTTCTGCACACTGGGCGCCCCTGCCCAGCCTCCACCCAGGCAGTGTCCTGCCCTCCTCGTCTTACTGTCCCCACTGCCTGGTGACTGTCGTAAGCCACTGGCCTGGCTGTGTGGTTGGCTGCTGAGGTGCAGTGATTGCTTTGGGCCTGGCCTCCCTGGGTCCTCCCCGTTACCATCTGGCACACCTGGCCTGGTTCTCATGTAAACATCAAAACAGCTCTGTCTAAGGGAGGGATGTCTGTCATCCCCATTTCATAGGTAGGGAAATGGAGGCAGAGAGAGATTTGGACCCAGGCAGTATGGCCCAGAGGCTGGTCCTGGCTGGCATCCACCTGGGTCTGAGTACCTGCCCTCTGGCTACTGGCCCAGAGTAAGGCAGGGGGTTTGTGGTGCCGGCACCTAAGTCCACCAGGCAGGCCTTGGGCCGGTGGTCATTTTGACAAGGACTCCCATTCCTGCTGTGGCCGCAGGACAGGCAGGCGCAAGTGCACTGGGTTCGGGTGTGGGTGCAGTCCAGACCCCACCGGCAGGGGCACTGGGTGGCTGTGGCCTGGCTGTGCCTGGGCCACCCGCTGTCCCTGCATCCTTCCTCCCAGAGGCCGTGGGCCATGGCTGCAGCTGGGCCGTCCCCGGCTGCCTCCTCCCCTGCCCAGCTCTGGGCTCCACTCTTCCGGGTCTGGTTTGACTTAAGCCTGCTTGGAGGCGAGGCAGCTGAGCGGATGTGGGGGGTGGCCGCCGGCGCTCAGGAATGCGGCCCTCCCCCTCTCCCAGCAGACAGCCTCTTTGGCCCAGAAACACAGCGCCCCACCCTGGCTGGCCGCCCTTGGCCCAGGCCTGATGGATCGGGCTCCAACCAGGGGCTTTTGCTGGGCCTTGCTGCCCTGGACCTGCCCTGCCCTGTCACCATGAGGTGATAGAGGAGGGGTACTGAGTCTGGGCCCAGGCTCCTGCCCTCAGGTAGAGGTGGAGAGGCTGGCTGCCCCTGGGGAGCGGGGAGCCAGTCAGGCTGGTGGAAGCAGGCCACAGCCCACAGCGTGAGAGCCTGCCCTGGACTCATAGCTGGGCAGACACTCCCCAAGAGTCCCATCTCTGGAAAGCCCCTTGGGTCTCTCTGTTAATTAAATACATTTGTTTGGTAAAAGCAACTAAAAATACTTGTAGCATCGAAAGCTGTGGAGGAGAAGAGCTGGCTAATTAACGCCCGGTTTGTTTGGGATCTGGAATGCATTTCCATGCCGATGAGACTCCCACCCTCCTCCACTGCCTTCTTGCCAGGATGCCCCCACCCCCCGGACACCCCATCCCAGAGTCTCCTGGTCCCAGCCACCCTAGACTCTCTGTGAGCCCCAGCCTCTGCCACCAACAGCCAACACCCCTCCTTCAGAAGCCCAGCCTGGCCCCAGGGATGGCTGGGCACCCATGGGACTCCTGCAGCCTTCTCCCTGGGTGTGGCCGTGCTGCTCCATGGTGAGCGCTGGGCTGTGGTTGTCTCCAGGCCCCAGTGCCCTCTGGCCTCTGCTGACTGATAAAGAGGCTGGGTCCCAGACTGGCCTGTTGGGGTCTGAGTTTGCCCTGCACTGGGGCTGGGGCCGGGGATGTGGAGAGTGAGTGTGGCTAGCCCTGGCTCTCTCTGCACATGCATGTCTGGGCAGCTCGGGGGAGAGGCTTTAGACCCCTCACCTTCCGGTGGGGGGTAGGGCTGGGTCAGGGAGGTGTCAGCACAGCCCCAGTTAGGGACCCTTGCTGCTGCAGATCCTGGTGGACCTCTCGAACCCCGGCGGCCGGCCTGCCCTGGCCTATGAGAGCGTGGTAGCCCAGGAGGGCAACCCCATACTGCGAGACCTCGTCCTCAGCCCGAATCAACAGTACCTCTATGCCATGACTGAGAAGCAGGTAGGTGCTGCACCAGTCAGACGGTGTGGGCTGAAGGTGGGGGGCCTCCTGCTAGGAACTCTAGTCACCGAGCAGTAGGAGTGGGGCCACATCACAAGTCAGGTACTCATGGCTCCTGGTGAAACTGGTTTCAAGCTGGTCTGTGCTCTGCCTGCCTGCAGACTCATGGGCCTGGCTGGGTCTGTGTGGGAACCAGCCTGGGCACCAGGAGCCCCACAGCATCACTGCTGCCTCCATGTTCTCCTGAGCTGGGTTTGGAATTCTCACCCCTCCCTTATTGACTTCCTGACCACAGAAACAGATATGTGAAGGAGAGTGATTTCAGAGGACAGGTGTCACTGAAGGGTTTAGGGTGGGCAGAGCCCCTGAATCCTCAGGCCTAGGGCTGGGTCTCTATCCAGTGGGTCTGCTTGTGGGGCCTGTGGCTGGCCTGGTGCCTGGCCCAGCTCTGTAAGGCCATGGACTTGAGTCCCTGGCCTGACCTGCCTGGAGTTCACCTCTGCCCTTTGGCCCAACCTAGTGGCCTGTGGCTATTGGAGGGTGGGCAGATGGGGCAGGTGGGGCCAGGCTGGGCACACCAGCTGGGGCCAGGCCTCTCTCCCCTTTCGGCTGGTGCCTGCTTCTCCTCTGCCCCTACTGGGTGCAGTGGGGTTCTGCCTTCCTGGGGGCCTCAGGGACATGCCTCCATTGGCACTAGGATGCTGGGCTGAGCCAAGGAGTCAGAGTGAGCTGCAAGGGAGTCGCCTGGCTCTGCACGTGGGTGCTTGGCCATCTGAGCGTTGTCTGGGCCTGCCTTGGAGCTTAGGATTGGGGCTTGCCAAGCCCATTGATCCCTGGGGAAAGTCAGAGCTGGGAAGGAGTCCAGACAGATGAAGATAAACTTTGGCTGGAGCTTCAGGTGCTTCTCTGATGGGCTCACCCCGTATGGACTGTTCCCTCTGGCTGCTGCCTCCTGGGTTCCCAGAGTGGAGGCCTGACCTGTGTGACCTAGCTTGGCTAAGGCAGGGTCACCAGACCCTGGAGGCACCCCTGTATAGACAGAACAAGTGCAGCAGGCCTAACGAGAGCAGAGTAGGGAGTCAGAGGTGAGGATGGCTGGAATGCCTGGTGTGGGACTGGAGGGGCCTGACACCTCCCCCCACCCAGGTGACGCGGGTGCCTGTGGAGAGCTGTGTGCAGTACACGTCCTGTGAGCTGTGTCTGGGGTCACGGGACCCCCACTGTGGCTGGTGTGTCCTGCATAGCATGTGAGTATGGGCAGGTGGGGGATGGCCATGGTGGTCTCGAAGTGGGGGAGGGGTAGCCTGGTGCAGGGTAAGCCACCCCAAGTTCTCCACCCCGTCTAGGGGGTGGGCCCTATAGGTCTCCCCACCCACTCAGCCTCAGCCCCTCTGCCTTCAGCTGCTCGAGGCGGGGACGCCTGTGAGCGGGCAGACGAGCCCCAGCGCTTTGCGGCGGACCTGCTACAGTGCGTGCAGCTGACTGTGCAGCCACGCAACGTATCTGTCACCATGTCCCAGGTCCCGGTAAGTGTGGCGCCCCAGGTGGTAGGGGCGGGGGGCAGCCATGGGGACCCTGCTCACCACACCTCTTGCTGCGTGCCCAGCTCGTGCTGCAGGCCTGGAACGTGCCTGACCTCTCAGCTGGTGTCAACTGCTCCTTTGAGGACTTCACGGAATCTGAGAGCATCCTGGAGGACGGCCGGATCCACTGCCGCTCACCCTCTGCCCGGGAGGTGGCGCCCATCACGCGGGGCCAGGGTGAGTGGCCCAACACAGTGGTGCCTGCTGCCTGCCCAGGGCTGCCATCCAGTCACCGCCTGTTTAGCGCCTCCCTTGTTCAGTTCCAAGGGCATGTTGGTAATACTGTGACAGCTGATACGGGAGGGGTTCTCACCACCAGCTGGTCTGAGAGTGGAGGAAACCCTCCAGGCATGCAGCCAGAGCAAGAGCCCTCCTGCCAGGGAGGTGGACAGTGGATAAATCCTTCTTAGGACTTATCTATGGGCTCACCATATAGATGTAGACACACGAGCATACTTCGCCTCCGCTACCGTAATTATTGCTATCCCTACTGGCGTTCAGGTCTTTAGGTGTCCTGTGGTGGCCGAGGGTAGAAAAGCAGGGCAGGGTAGGCGAGATGAAGGGACCACATGGTGGAGACCTGGGGTCTTGGGGGTTTGCAGGCTGGAAGTGGGACTGGGTGAGGGGTGGGCCATGTGGGGCACAGGTTGGGTGGGGGACACAGTCTCATGGGATTTGGGGTGCAGGACCTCGCTGGCTGCCACAGCCCACTGGGCAGTCGCTCTGCAGGCCCTTCCCCCAGGAGCAGGCAGCCTATGGGCATGGGGAGGGCCTCACGGTTCCCAGCCCCTTACACTACTGAGCAGGAGGCAAGCAGAGCAGATCCCAGGCCCCGGTCACCTGGGGGCCGAGGGGAGATGGAGGCACGTTTGATGCGACTGTCGGTGGCAGCTCAGAGGGTCCCTGGGCAAGTTGTTCCCCCTATCTGGGCTTGCCCTGATCCTGGTGACTTGGCCGTGCTGCTCCTGCAGGGGACCAGCGGGTGGTGAAACTCTACTTGAAGTCCAAGGAGACGGGGGAAGAAGTTTGCGTCTGTGGACTTTGTCTTCTACAACTGCAGCGTCCACCAGTCGTGAGTGTCCCTGGGCCCCTCCACCCACCTGGTCCTGGGCTGCTTGCCACACCCCCGTCCCTGTGGTCCCACTGTGCTTGCTGTCTGCTGACATGCCCTTGTGTGGCCAGGCAGCAGACGGTGATTCCATGGCTGGGGCTCCCGAGGCTGGGTGGTCAGGGAGGGAGAGAGCTAATGTGAGAGCAGCTTGCAGGTAGAGGAGCCAGCCAGGGCAAGGCCACCAGTGCGGAGGGTGCCTGAGGCCAGGGCAGGTGCACCAGGGAGCAGCAGTCAGAGTGGGCGGCAGTGCCTACCCCACAGGGATCGCATAGGGCCCCAGGCAGCCGTGTATGGCTTTGAGGGCACAGTGGTATGGACAGTGGCCCATGGGCACTGGTGTGGAGGGCTGAGGGCTGGTTTGAGGGCCTGGGCAGGGGCGCAGAGATGGCCCTTGTGTGCCTGCTGCTTCTGGTGTGTGGCAGGCTGCTGCCAGACAATGCAGCATCCAGGTCCCCTCTGGTTGGTGCTGGTCACTATGCAGGCCCCCAGGGATCGTGACTAGGCGGCAGCTGCTATACCTGCTGCCCATTTTGGCTGTCAGCACCCCCAGCCTCAGAGGAAGGATGGGAGGAGCTGGGGGCCTCTCGTGAGTCCCACTGTGAGCCCAGAGGAGAGCCCTCATTCCTTCCCTGACCCAGAGGGCCCAGGCTGAGGCAGCGGAGTTTGGCTTCAGAGACAGGAGTTGCCTGGCTTTTCAGGCATGCCTTTGTTGACTGACTCACAGATGGACTCTGTCACAGCTTTTGTAGAGCAACTGCTGTGAGCCGGGCAGCCTTTTGATTTCAAGGATGCAGCATGTCTCGTCCCAGGTGGGGTGGGGGATCTCTGGGGCAGAGGCCTGGAGGGGGGCCAAGGGCTGCAGGAGAAGCAGGGTGGTTAGCGGAGCTGGCAGGTCAGAAGATCCTGGAGAGTAGATGGAGTTGGTGTCTTCCTGGAGGCTGTTGAGATGGCGGGTCAGAAGATCCTGGAGAGTAGATGGAGTTGGTGTCTTCCTGGAGGCTGTTGAGGTGTCAGCCCTGTGCAAGGCTGCATTGTGGACAGAGCACCTGCAGTGGCCAGCCTGGCAGACCCTGGGGCGCGTCAGAGGGAAACAGACAAGCTCCTGTCCCCCAGCCTGTGTTCTGGCCAGGGAGGTGATGTGCACGGCCCTGTCCAGCTCTGTGGCAGCACATGCTGTTACAGTTTAAATCTAAGTTTGTTAAAAGGAGTCAGGACTTAAAATGAAGTTCCTTAGTTGCACTGACACATTTCTGGTGCAAGTAGCCACGCCTGTCTGGCAGTCAGGTTGTGAACAAGGCTTTGGAGGAAAAGCAGCAAAGAAGAAAGAGAGCTTGGCGTCAGAAGGTGGGCAGGCGAGACCAGCTGTTGGGGGAGGCCTGAGGAGACAGAGGGGCAGCTGCGTTCACGTTTGGGGGAAGAACTTTCCAGGCCAGGAGCAGTCAGTGCAAAGGCCCTGAGGTGGCACTATGAAGACCAGCAGGAGCGGCACGGTGTCTTTGTGATCACAGGTGACCCTGCGTGGTTGCGGGTCCCCAGGCTTCAGCACCCACCCTCTCCCTGCAGCTGCCTGTCCTGTGTCAACGGCTCCTTTCCCTGCCACTGGTGCAAATACCGCCATGTGTGCACACACAACGCAGGTGACTGCGCCTTCCTGGAGGGCCGTGTCAATGTGTCCGAGGTAAGGCTGGGTAAGGGTGGGGCTCAGGTTTTCGGAGGTGGAGCAGAACTGGATTGAGACAGTCCATCTGGGTGTCACCCAAGGCCTGACCCGGGGGAGCGCCTATGGGTGACTGGGATGTTGGCGTGTGGTGCCCGCACCACCAGCCTGGGTCAGCAAGGGAACCCCAGATGCCAGCTGGGAGGCCTGTGGGGTCACTGTCTTGGCCTGAAACCAGGCCTGTGGTATTTGTTGGTGGCCCTGGGGCATCCTTCGTGACCCTCAGGAAAGGGGGAGAAGCCTCAGACAAGTTCTGCCCCTGGGCCTTTGTAGGGGCTGCAGACATGGGCTCCTGGGTACAACGTGGGGCACTGTCAGGATGCAGAGCAGGTGCGGGCAGAGCCTGGGGCGCGGGAGCCTGGCTGGGCAGGGGACCTTGCTGGCGTAGCGTGCCTGGAGGCTGGTGGGTTCTGGAGTCTCCGGGCGCTGAGTGGTAATTACTAGTAATTAGGTAGTAATTATTCTGGGCTGGGCAAGGCGCTGGCTTTATGAACAGCAGACTGTTCCTTCTGGAACCTGAGGTGCTTAGTACCAGGACAGGCAGGACCCAGGGCCCATGGGCGCTGAGTGGTAGAAGCTGAGACTGGAGTTGTGGCGGCCCCCACCCCAACCAGGTCCGGCTGTGGGTGTGGAGCCGGGACTTGCAGCCAGGTCCCTTTCATTTGCTGTGGACACTATGCCCTTTGGCTGGAGGGGGCAGGTTCTGTTTGCCAGGGAGACCTTGGTGCCTACAGCTGGGCTGCACTTTCCTGCCGGGCTAGAGGCTGAGGAAGTGGCATGGTGGCCCTCTCTCCTCTGGGTCCCTTTTCACAGAGGCCCCCCTGACCCCCAGGGTCACCCTCTGGACTGGACTTTTCTGCTCCCTGGCATGACATCAAGAAACAAGACAGCAGTGGAGGGTAGCCCAGAGCAGCAGGGACTACAGTGCTTGTGTCAGGGTGACCGCCTGTGACAGTGAATGTGCAGGAGCCAGGGACACAGTGGGGGTCTTCTCTGGGTGTGCGGCCTGCCCAAGGAGCCAGGCCAGGGTGTCCTGGGGTGTGGGCAGAGCCCACGGTAGAGTCTCAGGCGGGAGCTGGTCCTGGGGCCTCTCGGGCCAGGGGAGAGCTGGGCGTGAGTCACTGTGGGGGATGACGTGCAGACGCTGGCTCCGGTGCTGTGCGCAGCCCAGGGGCGGGTGAGGGCGCAGCACAGTGGTTGTCAGGGGTGGTGGCAGGCCCTGGGCAGCTTGGGGTGGTTTTGGGACTGAGATAGCCCAGTTCCTCAGTGGCAGCCTTCCCTGAGCCCTCCCCCGTTCATGCCATGAATTTTGGGGCACCCTTGGGGGAGTGGAGGAAGTGGGCCCTGGAGTAGTGGCCCTGGGGGCTCAGGGTGTGGGGGAGGCAGAGCAGGCAGGGCTGGGCTGGCGGCACGTGTGGGGTCAAGGGGCTGTGTGGGGAATGGATTCTCTCCACAAATACTTACTCTTTTCTTTAGCTTGAGTCCTAGATTTTTATGTAGCCGTTCCTAAGGGGCATGACGTGAGTCCTCCCGGACTTGGGGCAATGGCCAGTGCAGTCCCCTCCCTTGCAAGCCCTCTTCCCGTCTCTGGTTCTGGCGAGTTCCTTGGGCCACCTCCTGGGACAGGAGCATACTACGTCCAGGTTCTTGCTGAAACAGCCAGATCTAACCCCCAAGGCCACCGCTTGCCCCCTGCCCCCATGCTGGGAGGGGTCTCTGTAGCCTCTTGTGCCTGCCTGCATGCTGGGGTTTGTGTGTTTGTCTGAAGGTGAAGTAGCCTGTGCATGTTGATGGGAAAGGCCGCTGGGCTGGGGCCGTGGAGGCAGCTGGTGCTGTGTGCCAGGGCCTGAGGGCTCCCGCGTGGAGCCCCCCACTGAAGCAGAGCTCATGAGACACTATCAGAAGTCGGGACTTCTCTCAGGAATGCCTGTTTCTGGACTCTGCAGAAAAAGGAGGGGTGTGGTTGGCGTCTCCACATAACAGTTGTGTGCCCCGCCATTCAGTTCCCAGACCTGAGCTAGTATTAGACCCTCTTGCACGAAGGGGAGGCCTGGGTCCCTTGAGGAAGTAGGCTGGTATGCTGGCAAAATGTACCCTGTTAATCTTCCCCCAGCGTTTTGCAGAGGGACTTACAGCCTTTTACCAGGGGAGACTATGCACTGGGGGGAAAAGGCTGTAATCAGAGCCTTTGGGGGACAACTGGACCTGACTCTGAACTGTCATTGATCCCAGGAGACCCATGCCACTGTGGCCCTCCTGTCAGAGTCGGGCCAGCTGGAGTCAGGTGATCACTGGAGTTTCAGCACAGGCCTGACTCAGTGGGCCACATGGGGCCAGAGCTTCCCGGGTTCTCACCCAGCTGGGTGTTGGGGGAGGAGATGGGGTAGGGATGAGGGAGTACCTGAGAGGACAGGGTGTGGCCCAGGCAGCCAGGCAGCTTCCTCGCTGGGCACACAGAGGGTGGGGGTGGCGAGGGGGACAGGCCAGCCTCAGCATGGTGGGGTGGGCAGGTAGGGGCCAGCCACATTGGCCTCAATGCCTGCCGGGCCCACACATTCGCACTGGTGTTGGGGTGGATGGTGGTGTTCCCCTGGCTGGGTCCTGGGTTCCAGAGATGGTCCGTGACTGAGACCTCACTCTGCGTGAGCCAGCTCCATGTCTCCTGCTACTGGCCAAGAGGTTTTCTGGACTTAGGAGCCTCGAAGAAGCCCAGACCTCACCATAGTTGCTTTTTGGCTTGCTGCAGGCTGAGCTACCTGGGCTCCTCTGGGCATTTTCTGGTTGGGTGCATGGGGGGGGCAGCTCACCTGATCTCAGACCGACCGTTCCAGGGGGCTCAAGGGCAGCCTAGCTTGGACTGAAAAGAGCCTCAGTGCCCTGAGCCACCCATTTGCATGGCTGGGGCCCTCCAGTAACAGAGTGGCCCATGTCACAGTGAGACTCCAGCCTGAGCCTCAGCGTGCAGAGTCAGTGAATGTACCTCAGCCTGCCAGGGAGGTGCGGCATAGGTATGGCCACTGTGTGTGCCGGTGCCTTCCTGCTATGGCTGTGGTCTCAACACACAGCTGCAAGTGCAGCCCCCAAGTTGGGGCCAGTGGCCCTAGCTGCAAGCTGCCACCACCTGCCTCTCCCCAGTGGACACAGGAGCATCCCTGCAGACTCAGAGGTCAGCTTGCCTAGCTGGGTCTTGTTAACTCTGCTTCCCTGGAGCTCCTGAGGGGCCAGGCCAGAGTCAGGCCCCCTCCTGGTTCCTGGAAAATCTCTGCAGACCTGGGCCCAGGCCTGCCCACCTTGGGGACTGTTGCAGGGCTTGGGGATTACAGCCTGTTTTCAGCAAATCCCTATTTAAAGCCCAGCTTAGTGGCGCTCCCAAGGGGCCATCTCCTGAGGCCAGCAGCAGCCATGCTGCAAGGAAGCTGGGCCATTGCATCAGTTATTGTTGCCGAAATGCTGGCCCCAGAGGCCAGGGCTGTTTTTCTGCTGGGCTCTGGCTATTTTTACACACTCCCTGGGCACCCAGCACAGAGCCTGCAGCCCCAGAGCCCCACTCTCTTCTGCCTCTAGGGCCTTTTCAGCTGCTGGCCAGATGGTGCTCCTTTGGTCTATGGAATGGTGGTGGGTCCTAGAACATGGGGCAGGGCATTCAGGGGCCAGAGGTAACAGAGCTTCTCTGGGTCACAGTATGTAGCTACTGTCCCAGCCAGCTGTCTCTGCGGTCCTTGGTTTGCCAGTGCATAAAATGGGCACAGTGGTGCTTGGCTTGAGCAGCATAGGCCCAGTGCACATCCGGAGCGCAGTGGGGTGCACTTTGCTCACTGGTCTCCACCCCTGGGCTCAGCCAAACTCATCTTGTCCCCAGGACTGCCCACAGATCCTGCCCTCCACCCAGATCTATGTGCCAGTAGGAGTGGTAAAACCCATCACCCTGGCTGCTCGGAACCTGCCGCAGCCACAGTCAGGCCAGCGTGGATATGAGTGCCTTTTCCACATCCCGGGCAGCCCGGCCCGCGTCACTGCCCTGCGCTTCAACAGCTCCAGCCTGCAGTGCCAGAATTCCTCGGTGAGGCAGCCGGGGGCAGGGGCTGGGGGCTGTGAGCTGGAATGGGCCAGTTACCTTCACAGCCCTGGGTCCTGGGGTGTGTGCTTGTTCACAAAGGGCAGTGCACATGCTCATGTGTATCTCTGATGAGTCAGAAGCCACTCCTGGCTTCTTCTGGCCACTGCCAGGCCCCTCAGGTGTGCCTGGGTCATGCGGGCAAGTGGGCCGCAGGGGGCTCGTGCTGTCTCAGTAGCTGCTGAGAGCCCCCAGATTTGTGTTGGGAGCAGCCTGAGGGTGGGCTGCAGGTCAGCCATGAGGGTCACTCCTGGCCACCACAGCTATCTGGAGTTCCCTCTGCTGTCCAGCCTTTCCAGACATTTCTGCTCTATCACCAACTCTTCCTCTGTCCTGCACCTTCCACCTGTGTCTTCTTCCCCATCCTCCCTTCTCACCAGGCCCACATTAATCTTCCCTTCATTTGTGTTTAAAGGGAAGAGGGTGTATCGGGGGAATTTGATAGGATCCAATTAAATTCCTACAGATAAAATAATGATGAATTGCCAGGCTGCCCCTTGGAGACGCTGGGCTCCCTGCACCGCCCTAGCACAGGAACAGAGTTGAGGTCATCCACAGCAGAAAGTGGGGCACAGCTGGAACCCCTGGCCAAGCTCCCCGGGAGGGGGCAGTTCCCATGGGCCCAGCCCTGCTTTGCTGGGGAGGGGACGGGGGGGCAGTGCTGCATCTGACAGTGATCCTGCCTTTCTCTGCCCCAGTCCGGGGACACAGATCTCCCACCTCAAGGTAGGGCAGTCCTGGCCCATTCAGCAAAGATACTGAGGTTCACAGAGCATGCTGATGCATGTTCTAGGGCCAGCTTGGAGTCCTGGTTTCCAGCCTGGCTGACTGCAGGGAGTGGTCACAGGCTGCCAGTGGTTGGAGGTGGTCTCCAAGGGGGTGCCACAGAGGTGACCGTGGGAAGCACAGAGGTTCCCCTGGAAGGGCACCTCATATGGTTGCTAGGCTAGAGAGAGGGGGCTCTGGAGCCAGGAAGCCCTATGTAGGGTGAGGGTGAAGAGGGAGCTTTTGTGGCTGCAGAAACTTCTCCTTGAGCTGGCCAAGCTGGTGGCTTGGTGGGTGTCAGGCTCTGGCCTGGAGGCTGCTTAGCTGGGGGAGCCTGACCGCGCCACCATCCCACAGTACTCCTACGAGGGGAACGACATGAGCGACCTGCCAGTGAACCTGTCGGTCGTGTGGAACGGCAACTTCATCATTGACAACCCACAGAACATCCAGGGTGAGTGGACGCCCCGGTGGGGTGGGTGGCGGGCAGGCCTGAAGTGACCACACCCCTCCCCCGCAGCACACCTCTACAAGTGCCCGGCCCTGCGGGAGAGCTGTGGACTCTGCCTCAAGGCTGACCCACGCTTCGAGTGCGGATGGTGTGTGGCTGAGCGCCGCTGCTCCCTGCGACACCACTGCACGGCCGACACACCTGCGTCCTGGATGCATGCGCGTCATGGCAGCAGTCGCTGTGCCGACCCCAAGATCCTCAAGGTAGGCCCTTAGCCCTGCCCCACACCCCACGCCCTGCCCCGCCCTGCCCCACATCCTACACCCTGCGGGATGCCTGCACCCTAGCCTTTGCCTCCCGCAGCTGTCCCCCGAGACGGGCCCGAGACAGGGCGGCACGCGGCTCACCATCACAGGGGAGAACCTGGGCCTGAGGTTCGAGGACGTGCGTCTGGGGAGTGCGCGTGGGCAAGGTGCTGTGTAGCCCTGTAGAAAGCGAGTACATCAGTGCCGAGCAGTGAGTGCAGCCTGGGGCGTGCATGGGGTGGGACAGGGTGGGGCTCCTGCAGCCCCTGAGGCCCGCCTGCCCACAGGATCGTCTGTGAGATCGGGGACGCTAGCTCCGTGCGTGCCCACGACGCCCTGGTGGAGGTGTGCATTCGGGACTGCTCACCGCACTACCGTGCTCTGTCGCCCAAGCGCTTCACCTTCGTAGTGAGTCTGCTGCCCTCCCTCTTCTCCTATTCCCTGCTGCTCTGAGAGGGTGTCCGGCAGGGGCAGCTGAGTGCTCCTGTACCTCCCCATGGCCCCTTGTCCAGCCATGTTCTGCCACTGCTCTTCCATGGCCTGGGTGCTGCCCCTCCCTTCCTGTGTCTGGGCCAGCTGCAGGGCTCCTGGCCCACCTTGGGCTGTTCCTGAGAAGCCCAGGAGTACTGGCTCTGGAGTGCAGCTCCTGGGCACTTCTGGTCTGGGGGAACTGTCTGGAGCTATAAGCAGGCCAAGTGAGGCCTGCCCCCATGTGACCCAAGGGGGAGTTCCCTGAGAGTTCCAGCAAGTTCCCTCTTCCTGCAGACACCAACCTTCTACCGTGTGAGCCCCTCCCGAGGGCCTCTGTCAGGGGGCACCTGGATTGGCATCGAGGGAAGCCACCTGAACGCAGGCAGTGATGTGGCTGTGTCGGTCGGCGGCCGGCCCTGCTCCTTCTCCTGGTACGAGGTGCAGGTGGGGTGGGGCCTGGCTGCCCCTCCTCCTGGTTCAGATGGTTGCATGCCCCCTCTTGTTGCCTGGGCAACGGGGCTATGGAGAGCCTGGCTAGGGTGATCACTGTGAAACCCAGAGGCAGAGAAGATTACCATGGAAACGGCTACCTCCAGAGTGGGAGGACTGGGTGGTGACAGGGGCGGGGCCTGCCTCTGGGGGCGGGGCAACCTGGCTGCCTCTGCCCTGGTTCTTCCCTGTCAGGGAGATCCCTTGGGTACAAAAATAAGAAGTATCAAAAAAAAAATTTTAAGAGGGAAAACAGAAATCTTAACAAAAGCCCTGAGGCTTGAAGTGGATAATTTTAGATTAGGGATGATAATGGAACGTTCCTTTAAATATTTTCCTGTGGTAATTACCCATTATCAGACTAATCATTGGTGTCTGCAGCTGAGGGGGCCTGGTGGCTGTGGTGCTCCTGGCAGTGGTGGAAGAGCTGAGGGTCCGGACCCAAGTGCGGGCCGTGCCCAGCTGCCTGCCCAGTGGGATGTCTCCGTGACCCCCACCCCAGGCCAGCTCATCTAGTCTCCTCATAGCCCCAGGATGCAGGGATGGGCCAGCTTTCCCCAGTGGGACAAGTGCCAAGAGGGAAGGTGTCTGCCTGGCCCAGGGTAGTAGGAATGGATGCTGGGCTCCCGGCACTCAGACCACAGGTTGAGGGAAGGTGGCCCTGGGACAGGCAGGGGAAGGTTGGGGCCAGGGCTTAGTCTCACTGACACTCCCCCAGGGACAAAGGGAGGCCAGCGTGAGGCCACCTTCCAGCCTGGCATGTGTAGGGTGGGCCTGCTGCCTACTGCTTCTAGGGAGGCAGAGGCCTGGTGGGTGTGGAGCCCTGGCCAGGGTCACCTGGACGGGGTGTGGGCGACAGAGAGGGTGTGATGGAAGCAGACCTGGGGGAGGTGGCAGGGTGGGTCCCAAATGCCAAGCTGGGTGACAGTGGGGGCCTAAGGGGACTGGGGCGAGGGTAGGACAGACATACACAGCCCTGGGGAAGGAAAGTAGCGGTGACAGTACACAGCCACCCAAGGCAGTACCTGTGACAGATGGCACCCCGTCCCTCAATGCATCTGCATTCCACATGCCTGGGTCCCTGGGTCCCGCCTGTGTGCTCCTCACTGCCCCACTTGGGCCTCTCCAGGAGGAACTCCCGTGAGATCCGGTGTCTGACGCCACCCGGGCAGAGCCCAGGCAGTGCTCCCATCATCATCAACATCAACCGTGCCCAGCTCACCAACCCCGAGGTGAAGTACAACTACACTGAGGACCCCACCATCTTGAGGATCGACCCCGAGTGGAGCATCAGCAGGTGGGGCCCAGCAATGCCCCTTCCCTGTCCTAGCACTGAGCTAGGAGCTCTTCCACCGGGCACTTGGTGGTGGCCCTCCTGCATGCGTGTGCTGTCCTGCCGGGAAGCACTCCTTGCCAAGAAGTTTTGCCTGTTTCCCGTCTTTTGGGGAAGGCAGGTTTTGCCTGACTGAGCTGTGGACCATGTTTCCAGCTCGCTGGGCCCCAGCATCATCTGGTGACCCAGCACTCCTGTCCTTTTGCAGCGGTGGGGACCCTCCTAACAGTCACGGGCACAAACCTGGCCACTGTTCGTGAACCCCGAATCCGGGCCAAGTACGGAGGCATTGAGAGGGAGAACGTGAGTGCCTACCCTCAGCTGCCCACCTTGGTCTAGGCGTTCACCTGGGCTGGGGCTCCTGCTAGGAATGCCCTTCCCCCTTGGCCTGCCTCTCCCCCAGCTTGTGTTAAACTTGGCTGTGTCTGGAGGCCCTTGGGGGAGGCACCTGTCCTGCCTGGTGGGTATGAAGTCTGGCTCTGGTCTGCTGGCCTCTTCTAGGCCACGTGCCCCTGGTCCATGTGGGGTGGGTGGCCCAGGACCTGCCCTGCTGGTGCCTGGCATCATCCGTGCAGGGAACAGGTAGCCCCCAGGCCAGGGGCTCTATCACGGGGAGCTCTCCGGCCACTGGCGGAGGTCCCGCCCAGCATCCCCCACCCTGTGTCTCCAGGGCTGCCTGGTGTACAATGACACCACCATGGTGTGCCGTGCCCCGTCTGTGGCCAACCCTGTGCGCAGCCCACCGGAGCTCGGGGGAGCGGCCGGATGAGCTGGGCTTTGTCATGGACAACGTGCGCTCCCTGCTTGTGCTCAACTCCTCCTCCTTCCTCTACTACCCCGACCCCGTACTGGAGCCGCTCAGCGCCACTGGCCTGCTGGAGCTGAAGCCCAGCTCCCCCACTCATCCTCAAGGTAGGTCACCTTTGCCCGTAGGCCAGGGGAAGAGGCCCCTCATCCTGGGCTCTGGCTCACCCCCGCCTCCTACAGGGCCGGAACCTCTTGCCACCTGCGCCTGGCAACTCCCGACTCAACTACACGGTGCTCATTGGCTCCACACCCTGTACCCTCACCGTGTCGGAGACGCAGCTGCTGTGTGAGGCACCCAACCTCACGGGGCAGCACAAGGTTACGGTGCGTCTGCTCATCTGGGTACAGAGCTGGGAGAGCCATGCCCCACCTGTGGACCCTGCCCTGCTAGGACAGCCCCAGCTCTGACCTTGTTCCAGACTCACCCCTAGCTCAGAGTGTGCCCAGCTCCAGTGCAGGCTTACCTTAGCCCTCAGCCCGCCGCCTCCTTAAGCCTACCAGACTGCCTGCCTACCCTGAGCTCTTGCCATGCCAGTGCTTTCCTGGCTGGCTGGGCACCTGCCCTGGGTCCCAGTGTCCCTGCCCTGCTGACCACTCTGTTCCCGTCGGTGGGACCTTGCCCACAGGTGGGTGGGGGTCTCACCCATCGGGAGGGACTCCCGAGCTTTGTGAAAAGATGGGTGGCTCCTGAGTGGCCTCCACCCACCGGCAGGTGCGGGCTGGCGGCTTCGAGTTCTCGCCAGGGACACTGCAGGTGTACTCGGACAGCCTGCTGACGCTGCCTGCCATCGTGGGCATCGGCGGGGGCGGAGGTCTTCTGCTGCTGGTCATCGTGGCCGTGCTCATCGCCTACAAGCGCAAGTCACGAGATGCCGACCGCACGCTCAAGCGGCTGCAGCTCCAGATGGACAACCTGGAGTCCCGCGTGGCCCTCGAGTGCAAGGAAGGTCTGTTGGGGCCAGGGCTCACTGGGGCAGCTGCCACCTTCAAGCCAGACCCTGGCCCATCCCCATACCTACTCTCAACCCCCACCCCGCTTCAGCTCAGTTTACAATGTTCCTGATAGCCTTGCTGTGCCAGGCCTGGTCCCAGGGCAGTGGACAGGTGTCTGACCAGGACCTGGCCCTGTGGCAGGTACCACCTATTTGGGGTACTGCTTGAGACACAGAACCCAGGGCCAGACTGCATTTGTATCCCAGCTGGGCTGTAAGGCTGAGGGGTAGCTACTGTGTCTCAGTCTGTAGAGTGCCTCATCTGCAGAGTGGGTGCAGTGACAGTGCCTACTTCCCTGGGTGCTGGGAGTTGTGGTGGGTTGGCGGTGCCCGCAGAGCGGCAGAGGGGGGTGCTTCTGCCATACAGCAATGGGGAGCCCTTTTGCTTTGGCAGTCCCTGGGCACATGCAGATTTTGGCCTGAGCTGACCTCCGTCCTTGAGGAGATGTCTGTAGCGGGGAGTCAGGCCACACCATCCTCCTAATCCAGGGCAGGTGTGAGTGACAGAAATCTGTTCCATGCTGGGTGAGATTTTGAACATTTGCACATAGTAACTCACACATGTTCACGGCTCTGGGGCAGATGCTAGGAGCACTCCTGCTGCAGGGTAGGACCTCAGCCATGTGGCTCCAGCATGCAGTTGTCATGAACTCCACCGGGACTGCACTGGGATGGGGTATTTGTTTGTACAGGACTCAGCCAGTCTTAAAAAGCAAAGTCCTGCATCCGGGGAGCCCACTCAGTCCCAGACAAACCTAAGTGGCCCCATGGTGGGCTGAGGCTCGTCCTACCTCTTGGGCAGCCCTGGTGGGACCAGAGGCAGGTGTGTGTTGGGGGCCGGGTGGGGGAGGCAGGTGTCCTGGACCTCCCTTGTGCTCCCACCTGCTGAGGCTGGCTGTCCGGCGAGGCCGGCGTATGTGGACGCGGTGGTTGGTGGCTGCTCCGGGCCAGCCAGGTGCAGATAACCAGACGCCTGGCAGCAGTCCCCAGGAGACAAAGGCTCCAGCTCTTAATTAAACCTGTCAGATGTCCCCCAGAGCCTACCTGGCACTCCTCTGGCTCCTGATCAGATAGCCCAATCCTCGGGCTGCCACAGGGCTGATACCTCACAGCTCTGGAATGTTCTGTCAGGGCCTGCTTCACTGCCCTGCCTGCTTTTTTTTCCTGACAGAGGCAGAGCTGGCTCTGAGCAGGGTGGGCCACACTGAGGGTGCACCAGACCAGAGATGTGCATGCAGTGGTTTGGGGGGCTTGGGGATAGCCTACAGCCCTGAGACCTCACCCCTACCCCTCACAGTGGGTGGAGGAGCCTGAACTCCATAGCTGTTCTATGCTTAACTGCCAGTGTCTGAGATGCAGGAGGCCCCGCCCAGCCTGCCCCTGGTGCCGATGCTGTCTCTGCTCCTGTCTTGTTTGATCCTGCGGGGAACCTAACAGGGGGAGAGTTATTATCCCTGTGCTAGGATTGGGGGAAGCTGGGGCACCGAGACTCAAAGTAGTTTCCTTGAGATCATGAAACCAGTGAGTGTCAGAGCCAGGATTTGATGTAGGCCTCAAGAGTGGGAAGGGTTGGGGCATGGAGCTGGGCAGCGAAGGGCTACCAGGGCATGCTGCCCCTGATGCTGCATCTGGCCATAGCCTTTGCAGAGCTGCAGACAGACATCCACGAGCTGACCAATGACCTGGACGGTGCAGGCATCCCCTTCCTCGACTACCGGACATACGCCATGCGGGTGCTCTTTCCTGGGATCGAGGACCACCCTGTGCTCAAGGAGATGGAGGTAGGATGGCTGGTCCTGGTGTCACACGCACTCAGAGGCAGCTGCTGTCTTCTGCCTTTGGTTCTCCTTGGGTGCTGATGGATGGTATGGGGCAGCCTGTGCAGCCTGGGGGAGGGTCCAGGTCTGCAGGGTGCTGGGCTCAGCCAAGTGGGGGAGCAGGTGCTGGAGGCAGAACAAAGGCCAGGCCAGCACAGTGGGGCCCTGAGCCCTGGGGCCGGGGCACGGGCATGGCCAGCGTGGCTCTGCTCCATGAAGTGCCTCCAGTGGGCAAGAGGAGGGTCTGGCCCCAAGGGCCTGTGTGGGATGCCAGGCCTCATCCCAGCAAACCACCTTTCAGCCTAGGTTTCTGGCACCTCCTTGGTCTCGGGCCTGCCTCTGTTGGGGGCCCCACCTTGGCTTCCCTGGCATGGTCTTCTGGGTGGTTCTGCATACAAAGTCTGTTATGGCAGTTTGGGATGGGAGCGTGTGGCTGGCTTATTACCAGGGTCTCAGAGAGTCGGGCTTTGCCCCGTAGACATTGGCAGCAAGTGAGCAAGGGAAAAGAGGGCTGGCCCCCACGTCCCCAAAGTGCCCCCAGAAGCAGGTAGGCCAGGAGCCAGTCCCCGGCAAGCCACAGCCAGGAGCTCGACAGGTTAGCTCGGTCACTCTTCAGCAGAGGGCGCCCCCTCAACCGTGTGCCTTGGATGTTGGGGAGCCCATGTCCCCTGGGGTGTCTCTGTTGGTGGAATATCCTTCTTGAACTAAAACTGAGCAGGCCTTCCTGCCTTGGGCCCGGGGCTGCCTGTGGCTGAGCGCTGCCATCCTGTTCCTGGGCTTGCTGCCACGAGGAGCTCCACAGTCTCCCCAGCTTCTATCTCTCTCTCAGTGCCTCCATTTGCTGTGTCTGTCAGACTGTCTCTCTCAGCCATGACTGTGTTCTGCCTGGGCTGTTACCTGTCTGCCTGATACCTGTTGGCCTTGGGGAGCCTGGTATCACTGGTGGCCTGTGGGCACTGCCTAGTAGGAAACATCTTGCTCTGATAAACCTTAGTATGAGCAGAGAGAGAGTAGGGGCCCTGGAGCCAGCCATGCCTGCACTCCACTTCTTTTTCCTACCTCCAGTGTGGACTTAATCAAACCTCTTCCTTTCTCCAAACTTGTGTCCTCATCCCTGAAATGCAGAAGCTGGCTATGCATTGGTTATTACTGTCCAAGCAGAGGGAGATGGTAGGCATGCACTGCTGGTACCCAGTGGATGGGGGCATTGAGTTGGGCTTCCTTTGAGCTGCTGCAGGCCGGCTAGGGGGGTTTGCTGTTCAAAGGGCCCAACCACGGAGAGGGTGGTGGGAGACAGCCCCTTTATTCTACACCCAGCTGTGCTGGTAACACCTTTGTCACATCTGCTTGCGGTGGGCTTCTCAGGCTGCCACAGAGGCTCTGTGGCCAGGGCTGCCCTG
Organism: Ateles fusciceps; assembly: GCA_036589455.1. NCBI lineage: Eukaryota > Metazoa > Chordata > Mammalia > Primates > Atelidae > Ateles > Ateles fusciceps. Next base: position 961,481 of record JAZHEH010003238.1, read on the forward strand.
ATGGCAGCAGGCAGTGGTGGCAGGTCAAGTCCATTCTGCTAAGGACAGGTGGAGCTTAGGAATGGCCTATGGAGCTGAGGAGTCAGGGCAGCTTGTCACTTGCCTTCCAGGCCTGTCCTCTGGCAGGGCCCTGCCGTACCCACCAGGCCTGGATAGCTCTCATCGGCTAGCTCTGGGGGCTGGGGCTGGGTCCTCCTCTGTGGTCCGAGCCCCATGTGCTCCCACAGGTGCAGGCCAATGTGGAGAAGTCACTGACACTGTTCGGGCAGCTGCTGACCAAGAAGCACTTCCTGCTGACCTTCATCCGCACACTGGAGGCACAGCGCAGCTTCTCCATGCGCGACCGTGGGAATGTGGCCTCGCTCATCATGACGGCCCTGCAGGGCGAGATGGAATATGCCACCGGCGTGCTCAAGCAGCTGCTGTCCGACCTCATCGAGAAGAACCTGGAGAGCAAGAACCACCCCAAGCTACTGCTGCGCCGGTGAGCCTGGGGGGGCACTGGGGTGGAGGGGGGCAGTCCCGTGCCTCCAGCTTTGGCCAGGCCACCGGTCTCACAGGCCCAGAGACACTGGGGTAGGGGGGACTCACCTGGCCTCTGAGGCTCAGCTGCCACCTCCCCAGGTACTGATAGTGAGGACCCAGGCCTGAGTTTCCATACTCACAGGCCTGGGCTCTGGATGAAGGGCTGGGGTCTTCAAGACAGCCCCTAAAGCCCTGCTGCCCACTCGCGTGGGTGCCTTTCGAGACCTGGCCTTTGGTGCTGCAGGAAGTTGGGCAGGGTGGGCTGGGATCTGTGGGGTGAGGCCTGCGGGGGTGCTGTACCTGCTGGACAGCTGGAATGATGCCCCTCTGCCCATATTCTGTGTCCCCTAGGACTGAGTCAGTGGCAGAGAAGATGCTGACCAACTGGTTCACCTTTCTCTTGTATAAGTTCCTCAAGGTAAGCAGAGGCTGGAGGAAGCAGGTGTCATAGGCAAGTGAATAGCAGGAGGGGGAAACAGAGTGAGCCGGAGATGAGTGGGAGGTGCTGGAGAATGGCAGCAGGTGGGGTCTCGGTCGAGTTCTGGCTCCGGCCTAGGCCCCCGGACATTCAGCTGCTGCTAGGTCCCAGCTCCTGGCTCGCTCCTTCCTCCTCCTTCCTTTTGAGGCTGTCCAGCCCTCACACAGCTCACCAAGGTAGGTGTGGAAGTTCAGATACAGGCTCTCAGAGCCTGCAGTTGGGGTGGGCTCAGGAGGGTCCAGTACCTGGCCAGCCTGCGGGGGGGCTGAAGGCTCTTGTCCACCATCTGTCATGGGTGCAGGTGGCTCCGCTGGACTTCCTCTGTGCTGTCCATTCAAGCCCTCCCGCCCCCCCCAGCAGAGGGATGCTGTCATCCTCAGAATAGGAACAGGGGAGTAGGCCAGAGGCTGCAGGCCGGGGCCCAGGCTAGGCGGGGGTCTGGGTGGGCTTTATAGGGGCTGTAAGCAGTTGAATTGCTGTCTGCACTTCTGATGTTGGGAGTTATACAGACTTGGGTATCTGGCTTCTCTTGGAAAGTCTGAAGGCCTGGTTAGCCCACTCCTGAGATGGGAGGAGCCCGGTGTGTGTAGTGAAGTGCATGCTCCCCCACCTGGCTTCAGTGGTCCCTGTCGCTCTGTGGGTGAGGGTGACTGACAATGTAGCCCAGTGGTCAAGGGTCGGGGCTGGCGCTGACTGCTTGGGTTCAATTCTCCTGGTTTCCTTATGGAACCCAGGGATGGCATCTCTGTCTCTGCTGGCTCATAGGGTTTTCAGTCCTCCTACAGCTAGATGCTGCTGAGCTCAGGTGATCAGCACACAGATCCCTGCACAGAGCAGAGTCCTGGCCGGGCATCCTCGCTGCAGGGAGAGACAGTGGACAGGAAATACAGCAGACAGGTGACGGGGCAGGGCTGAGCAGGGAGGGTGGGATTCCAGCAGCAGTCTGAAGACCAGGCTGATGGAGGGAGAGAGTCCCGGGCAGAGAGGCCGCTGGGGGGGGAGAAGAACCCAGGTAGATGAGGGGATGGGCAGGGGTCGGGTGGGGCTTGTCCGTCCTGGGTGGTCTCTAGAGGTGGGATGTTTATGTGTATATAGCATTCCCTGGCACCTAACAAGTGCCCAGTAGGTGATAACATCCTTAGGCAGAACTGGAAGCGGGTAACACGGAGTTGTGCATTTGCTGTAAAAAGTATGGTTCTATGAAGACTCAGTGTGTGTGTGTGTACGCTGGGTTAGCTGGGCTCTGTGAGCCTAAAGCAGCAGGTGCCCCAGGTGAGGTGGAAAGGGTACCTCTCCCCTGGGTTCCCATCTGATCCTGATTCTCCACACCTACAGAGACAGGGCTCAGGGCAGCAAACCCTTGTAAACACTGACGTTGGATGTGTATTCTCTTTCATGCCAGGCTATAGGGGGCCAGCCTCAGCCAGCACAGACTGTGGCCCCATAGGGTGTCACAAGCAGAGAGGGTGGCAGCGGGGCACCAAGGGGGGTTGTCCTGAGGCTGGGCCAGGTGCTCTGTGGAGGGCTGGGCACATTTGGGACAGGCGCTGAGGGATGTATGGGCAGTGGAGGGGAGGGAGAGTGAGGCCAGCCTTGGCCGAGGGAGCCATAGGAAGGGGACACAGAGAGGAGGGAGGCAGGGGTGACCATTTGGGTGGGAGTGGCACAGGCACAGAGGGTGTGGGCTGTGTGTGGGGGCTTCACAGCCCATGCCCATGACCATGACCCCAGCTAACCCTCGTTATTAGTGGGGTCCCAGTGCAGGGGGCAGGCAGGGGCCAGGAGCTGTTAGATCTCCTTCGGTCATCATTGCCCCCTCCAGTTCTAGGAGGACCCCTCACTATGCAAGGGAGTTCATGTACTGGGCGCAGGGACATGGCCTAAGGCTCAGAGGCGCAGGCATCTACGCTGCAGCTGGGCACCCCCTGGATGGGACTGAGATGGGGCCAGGGCTCTTTCCATCCACATGACTGGCCAGTGACTTTTTTTTTGCCACTGTATCTGAAGTTTTTTGTTTTTGTCTTTTTTAAGATAGATGTTATTGTTTAGATCAGTTTCAGATTTGAAGTAAAATTGAGCAGAAGGTACAGAGATTTCCCGTGCCCCACACGTGCACCTTCTCCCCCACTGTCAGCATCCCCCAGAAGAGGGGTGCATTTGGTTGAGTCGATGAACCTACCTAGACAAATCTTCACCACCCAGCGCCCCCTGTTTCCATGTGGGCTCACTCTTGCTGCTCTGCATGCTGTGGGTTTGGATGAATGTATGATGTCATGTATTCACCGTTATAGCGTCACACAGAATAGTGTCGCTGCCTTAAAAATCCCCTGAGCTCACCTGTCATCCCTCCCTCCCCCCTCAGCCCTAGCACCCGTTGATCTCATTGTCTGCATAGTTGTGCCTTTTCCAGATGTCGCAGAGTGGAATCGTGTACTATTACTGCAGCCTTTCAGACTGGCTCCCCTCACTTCATAATCTGCTTTGAAGGTTCCTTTATTTATCTTCACAGCTTGATAGCTCATTTCTTTTTAGTGTGCCACAAACTTTAAAAAATTTATCATGGTAAAATACACACAACATAAAATTTACCATCTTAACCATTTTTAAGTGCACAGTTGAGTGGTATTGAATTCACAGCGGTGTCGGCCATGGCCACCTGCTCCATGACCCTTAATCTTGTAAAACTGAAATTCTGTCCCCATTCAACACCCACTTCCTGTTCCTTCCTCCCCAGCCCCTGGAACCACCATTCAGTCTCTGTGAATCTGATAGCTCTAGGGACCTCGTATGAGTGGAATCACACATTGTTTGTCCTTTTGTAACTGGCTTATTTCATCAACTTAAAGGGGAAGCAATCCAGGTGTCCATCGACAAATGAATTAATAAGCAAAATGTGGTCTGTGCATACAGGGGGGATAGTATTCTGCCTTGAAAAGGAAGGAAAGTCCAACATGCCGCAACCTGGATGAACTTTGAGAACACAAAGTCTTTTAAACAACTCAAATCCTTTTTATTCCTTGCTGTCTTTAGAAACAAAAACTTTAACTAGAAAAGTAACCCATGCCATTTTAGCACACGTAAGCAACCTGGAAGGGAGAATGGAGGGGGTGAGTTCCCTGGCCCTCTGTGGTTCTGATGGTAATGACCACCAGAGTTTTGGTGCCTGTCCTCCCAGGCTGGGGTCTGAACTGAAGCAATTATGAGTAAACTATGCTTTTTAATATTAAGATGAATGTTAGTATGGAACCTTTTTTCTCATAAGAGAGTTTTAAATTTTTTTAGTACCACACATTTTCACTATCCCTTGTTCCCCCTCTGCCCTCACCTTGGACATAGTGTTAGGCCCACCTTTGCAGGTGAGCACACAGATGTTTGCCTTATCTTTTTGTCAACTGCATAGTGTTCCATGGCGTGCCTGTTCCATCATTTGTTTAACTGTGGCACTGCTGATGGCCGGTGCTGCATAGCTGGGATTTGGATGCAGTTGTCTTTCTTGCCTAGTCATGTTTAAGTGCGTTTCCAGAAGAGTGAGTGCAGGTGATCAGGCATGCTCATTTTTAATTGTAATATATGCTGCTGTGTTATCCTACAAAAAAGATTGCTGATGTACGAGTTCATCATCTGAGAATCTTACCCAGGCCTGGGATAGCACTTGTCTTACTGATCTTTTTTGCCTCTGCTCATTTGAGAAGTACAGACTGGTAGGGTTGTTGCCTTAGTTGGCGTTTCTTTAACACCTTGGGCATCTTTGTGTATGTTTGATTGGCTGCTTTTATTTTTTCTTTGAAGCCAAGTTTGTAAATGTCTATTTTTACCCTTTGCTTGTTTTTCTAGGGTCATTTCTTTTAGATTATAGGAACTTTTTAACATACACACTTCCCATCTTTTCAAGCTTATATGTCGCCTAGAAATGATTTTTTATTTATGTATGGTGTAGGGCAGGGATCTGGCTTGATCCTCCCACCTCCCCATGCCCACCACAGAGAAGTGCTTGTTGTAATGTCATTTATTGAACTGCCTATATTATCTTTCTATTAGAAAAGTGGCACTTTTTGTTGGGCAGTTTCTGCACATTCGTAACTGGGGCTGAGAGGAGTCTGAGGTCTTTTTTTACCCCCTCACTGCACAAGAGACTGTGGCTGCGACAAGAAAAGGACTGCGCCTTCCTTTTCCCTGGCCTCTGAGCTCTTGGAACCTCCTTTGCAGCCTCCAGGCTGGCCTTGCTGAAGAAGTGGGAGGAGGGGGCAGGGCGGGGCCTGCTGCCTGGTTGAGTGTGAATGCCTGGCTCAGCCTGAGCCTTCTCTGGGGGCACGTGGCTTTTACGGGGCAGGGTGCTTTAAGGTCAGACGGATCTGAGTTTAGACCTTGGCTTCTCCAGTTACTTGCTCTGTGACCTCGGACCAATAGCTGCACTCCCCTGACCTTCAGAGACTTGCTTCGCTCCTTTTACTCTCTGAGGCCAAGCCTGGGAACCCCCAGGCAGGTATCTGACTTTGGGAAACCCCCAAAGCCTCTTGTCTTCCTGTCATGTTAACCGTTGTCCATCCGGATCCGCACCCCTTGTCCTTCTTCTTCGTGGCTAACTTAATGAAGCCAAGTTTGCAAATGAAACATAATTTCAAAGACAAGCATGTTGTTGGAAGGTCTGGATGGTCTTAGCAGCTGTCTTTCTAATTACCGCAGATGCTAACGAGGTGCCTGGAGCCTCTGGTTACAGGCACAGAGCTGCCGTTTGCCAGGGTTGGGTAGGAGGCAGGGCTGCTGAGCCTGCTCCTCCATGGGGATGCACACACACCTGAAGTCCCTTGGGCAGCCAGGGCCTGCAGCAGACCCTGTGCCCAGGCTCTAGGTGGCCCTCGCCTGTGCAGCCAACTCAGCAAGCCCAGACATGAACCTTTCTCAGGGGACAGCTCTCTATTCACTTAATTGGTCCAGCAAGTGTCTGTGGTGCCCCGTGCCCAGGCTCAGCCAGTGCTGGCAGTCAGGTATAGCAAGCAGGCTAGGCAGCTGCCACTCCAGAGGGGTTGGCAAGGGTGCGCAGGATCCTTCAGAGAACGGCAGATGGTGGGGGGAGACATGGCAGGGCAGTGGTGGAGGATACGTGCTCTGAGCTCCCCCAAGAGCCTTTCTGAAAAGGGGCAGATTGGGTTGTGTCCAGAAGGGCCCTTGAAGACCCGAGAGAAATTTCTGGTTGTAGAGGCAGGAGTTGCAAAGGTCCTGAGGTGGGACAGGAGGCGGCTCTCGTGACTACAGCATGGGGAACCAGAGAGTGAGGGACAGAGGGATCAGGTGCCCCCCCCCTCGAGGGCCTAGGGCCATGCGGAGGCAGAGCAGATGCCTGCCAAGGGCCGGGGGCTGTGCAGAGATAAAATGGATGCCCCCCTGAGAGCCCAGGGCTTTGCTTCTGGCCCTGTGCCATGTGCCTGGGTGCTGGTGAACTTCCCTGGGTGGGCAAGCCTCCCCAGGTGGGTATGTCAGCATCCATAATGCACTGTAGGTGTGTCCTGAAGTAATGTGCGGGCCCAGCCGGTTGGTCCCTACCCAGCCAGCAGATCACAGAGGCCAGATCATAGTCACATGTCACACCTGCAGTTGCATAGTGTGGGGTCCGCTTGCGCCACAGGCGGCAGGCCATGGGGAGCTTTGTCCTGAGCACGTCTAGCTGGGGAGCAGGCCCCTGGGAGGCTAGGGCTGGGCGGGGATCCTGCTGAAACCAAGGGAGACTTCTGGGTGAAACACAAGGAGAGCCTCAACCCTCCTTGATGTGGGCCCCCGCATGCCATGCCATGTTCCCTGACATGCTCTGGCGCCTCCTGGGTAATTTAGGGTTTTCACGTGGTATTCACGGGGTGGGGAGGTATGTTTCGTTTCCTTATTCTTGTAGTGTCCGCTGGGCTTTGGGACCAAGGCTATACTTTCCTCCTAAAGAGTTGGGAAGTGCTGCTCATTTCTCTTGCTGGGAACACTGTGGCTGGCACTGGATGGGCAGAGGGGTGGATGGGCAGGAGTCTTGGGGGTCCCGGCTGAGCCTCATGCTACCGCCTCCGCAGGAGTGCGCCGGGGAGCCACTGTTTATGCTGTACTGCGCCATCAAGCAGCAGATGGAGAAGGGCCCCATCGATGCCATCACGGGTGAGGCACGCTACCTCCCTTAGTGAGGACAAGCTCATCCGGCAGCAGATTGACTACAAGACACTGGTGAGCGTGGCCACCCTCTGTCCTGGGTGCCCTGGTGCCCCCCACCCCCACCCCTCAGCTGTTGGACTGACGGTGCTGTATTGCCCCACCCCGCCCGCAGACCCTGAACTGTGTGAACCCTGAGAACGAGAATGCGCCTGAGGTGCCAGTGAAGGGGTTGGACTGTGACACTGTCACCCAGGCCAAGGAGAAACTGCTGGATGCTGCCTACAAGGGCGTGCCCTACTCCCAGCGGCCCAAGGCCGCGGACATGGACCTGGGTGAGTGGGTGGGGCCGCAACCACCTGGGGTGTGTGCTGGAGCAGAGGGGCAGGGCCATGACCCAATACTGAGCTTGGCGGAGAAGTCCCAGCCGGGCTTCTGCACCAGGCTGGTCTGTAGGGGAGTGGAATGGCGAGTGGGCTGTCTAGTCCTCAGGAGGGTGTAGAGGGTGGCTGCCCCTGCACTGGGCAGAGACTCTGGGAGATGGTGGGTTCCAGTGCACTCTGGGAGGCAGTAGGCTCTTGGAGCCCTAATGGGGGAGACTCAGGCTTATGAGAGGGGCAGGTAGAGCCACTGAGGGCCAGAAGGGATGGGACAGGTTTAGGGTAGAGCCTGGGGTCCTGCAGCAGATGTGACTGGAGAGACTGGAGCCTCACAAAAACCCCAGTGCCATGCTAAGGAGTTGGGGACCTAAGCCTTGGGGAAGGCAGGGCAGACCCCCCCCCCCCAGGGTGGGGCTGCTGTAACAGGTTGGGGGAGGCTGTGGCAGGTTGGGGGGGCTGCAGCAGGTGTGGAGATGTGCCCCTCCTCTGTGCTGGCACTGAGAGCTTGCAGGCGGCCCCTGTCCCACTACACTACTGTGATGGAAGAGGGAAGGAGGGCCCCAACGGCCCCACCCTCCAGCACCCTCCTCCCCCGCAGAGTGGCGCCAGGGCCGCATGGCGCGAATCATCCTGCAAGATGAGGATGTCACCACCAAGATTGACAACGACTGGAAGAGGCTGAACACACTGGCTCACTACCAGGTGGCTCCCTGCCCTCTGACCCCAGCACTGGCCTTGCTCCCCTTGGGGTTCCCATAGTGCAGGCGCCAGTGTTTGCAGCATGTGGGCTGGACAGCAGCTGGATCTTTCAGGGAGAAGAGGGGAGGGGGTCACATGCATGTGTGGACCATCCCAGGCCCTGAGCTGGACTTGTGGGATTGCCTGGTAGCCCTGGGTTGTCCTGATGGAGAGACACAGACTGAGTGAGGTGGCTGCCTGCCTCCAGGCACGGCACCAGGGTGTCACTTGGGTCTCCAGCCGGGGAGCGGGGAGCCTGGTGGTGCAGGGGTGCCCTAGTGGGTCACAAGTTCCCTGGGCCTCTGCCCACAGGTGACAGATGGGTCCTCTGTGGCACTGGTGCCCAAGCAGACGTCTGCCTACAACATCTCCAACTCCTCCACCTTCACCAAGTCCCTCAGCAGATACGGTGAGGGGCCAGGCAGTGGGCAAGAGGGCAGTACATGGGTCCCTGGCCTGGGCAGAATATCCCCCGGGCTCCCACACTGCAACAGCTGGACAGGAGGACCCAGGGGCCGGTGTCAAGGCCTATCACTTGCACTCTTGGCCTTGCCTTCCAACACTGGAGGCTGCGCCTCACCTGACTGTGTGTCTGTACACAACTATGCCACCTCTGTGGTGTAATCAGCTGTCCCCAAAATCCCATGTGGGTGGGGTACCATCCCCAGCTTTCAGAAACTGAGGACGAGGGAACTGGGGAAACTGAGGCTCAGGCAGGGGGTGCCAGCCAGGGTGGGCGCTGACAGCCCGGTGCTGCAGAGAGCATGCTGCGCACAGCCAGCAGCCCGGACAGCCTGCGCTCACGCACGCCCATGATCACGCCGGACCTGGAGAGCGGCACCAAGCTGTGGCACCTGGTGAAGAACCATGACCACCTGGACCAGCGTGAGGGCGACCGCGGCAGCAAGATGGTCTCGGAGATCTACCTGACACCGGCTGCTGGCCACCAAGGTGGGCCTGGCGGGCAAGTGGGGGCAGGGGATGCTGGGCTGGCCGGTCTCAGAGAAAGCGCCAAACTTGGAGCAAGGCCCTCACCCCTACGCTGCTCCCGAGATCACTTGCCCAGTCACCGAGGAGGTGCAGATAGCCAGGCAGAGCCCTGGAGCTCCGTGTCCCTGCCTGCCCCCCGCAGGGCACGCTGCAGAAGTTTGTGGATGACCTGTTTGAGACCATCTTCAGCACAGCACACCGGGGCTCGGCCCTGCCGCTGGCCATCAAGTATATGTTCGACTTCCTGGACGAGCAGGCCGACAAGCACCAGATCCACGATGCCGACGTGCGCCACACCTGGAAGAGCAACTGGTAACGCAGGGCAGGCAGGCCAGGGGGCAGAGGGGGCATCCCCCGGGCCAGGCCAGATGCGCTCCCAGGGCCCTCGCCCTGTTCTGACCGGAGCCCGCACTTGGAGCTTCCTGGCGTGGGGACACAGCCCAGCAGGGCGTGGCAGGCCAGCCCTGTGCTAACTGGCCTTCCCTGTTTGCCCGCGCCCCTCTACCCACGGCTCGCCCTCTGCTCCAGCTGCCGAGCCCCTCCCACTGCTGCAGGAACTTCGTGCAGGCGTGAGTGGCCCTGGGTGTGCACAGCTATGCAGACATGAATGTGGGCTGCAGTGTGAGAAACAGGGCACAGTGGACCAGCCCCGAGCCGGCTCGTCGCTGTGATGAGGGCAACAGGGACTGCAAGTCCTGGTACTCCCTGGTGCAAGGAACTTACAGCCTCCCCATTGCAGTGTGGGGTCAGCCTGAGCCTGCTCACTGAGGTGCAGAGGCCAAGCCACTTGACATGGTCTCACGGAGCAGGTGGAGTACGGAGCAGAGCCTGCCTAGACTGTAGTGTGTGCAGCTACACCAATGTCAGCTGGGGCTTTATGAGGCTGGCTTTGGTTATGAAGAGGCACCCTGGCCTCCCAAGTGGCCTCTCTCCAGAGTGTCTGATTCCCTGGCCAGTCAGTCCCTTGCTTTCCTCTGGCCTGGTCTCCCTCTGGGAGAGTGACCTGCTTCTTCACTGGTCCCGGACTGGCAGTGTTGGCTTCCTCTTTGCTCTGCAGGCAGGCCAGCCCTTGGCCTCGCTCCTTACTCAGGGTCCCCAGGCCCTGGTCTGTGGCCCCCTGCCCCAGTTGGAACACCCTATCCCCTGGAGTGGGTCCCTGCTGTGTATGTGGCCCCCACCCCAGCAGGCAGCCCCACCCTTGCCTGCCACAAGGGAGTCCCTCTGTGCACCAGGCTCCCCACCTGCATGTCCCAGGAGTTCTGGGGTGGGACTGCTCCCCCCACACTTGGGGTCAGGTGGACACCTTTGCCTGTGTGGCTGGACCGTTTCACTAGGAAGTGCCCCTCCTTACCCTGCATCCTGCCGGGGTCTCCCGCCAGTTCTGTGCACGCTCAGTGTGCATACCCTCCACTGTCTTAGCTTCCCTCTCACCTGGACTGTCCCTGCCACCTCCGCCCACAGGTAGTGGACAGCTCCCGGGCCAGCAGCCACCCCCAGCCTGGCCTTGTCCTGCCCATGTGTTGCTTCCCAAACCTGGGATGCAGCCATCCCACCCTGTCCCAGCTCCACCTGCTGCTCACAGAGTCTTGGATTGGGATGAAGTGCTCACGAAGCCCCTCTCCTGGGCCACGCTGGTTAGGCACAGCACGAGAGGGGGTCTCCAGGGAAGCAGTGTCTCCAGGTCAGCATGGTCTGGTAGACACTCTGCCACAGTGGAACATTCTAGACCTGTGCTGTCCAGGGTGGTGGCTCCTGAGTGTTTGAAATGGCACTGCTGTGACTGAGGGTCTGGGTTCTTAACTTCATTTAAGTTAAGCAGCCACATGTGGCCAGTGCTACCAGGCAGCCCAGCTGATGGCAGTCCCTGAGGTGTTACTTGGGGAACAGAGGGCTGGTCTCTGGGAATGGGTTCCCTGAGCTGCAGATCTCAGCATGGGAGCCAAAGGTGCAAGCCAGCACACAGGCCTAGGAGGGCGGTGGCTTTGTGGAGTGGGCCCCCGAGGGCCTGGTCACATCTTGCCTTCACGTAAGCAAGTGCGTTTGAGCACACCTGTCTCATGATGCCCTGCGTGAGATGCAGGTGGTAGGGGCAGCACAGCCTTGGCCGGGTGGCAGGGACAGTCCACACTTCCCGTGGGCTCTGCGCCTCTGGGCCTCATTTCCCAGTCTGCATGGAAAGCCACGCCCACTTTGGATTCTCAGCTGGGAAGGCCACAAGGTCGCTCAGGAGGGAGTGGAGGGTGGAGGCCCATCTGAGCGGCGCCTGGCCTGTCCCCTGCAGCCTGCCCCTGCGCTTCTGGGTGAATGTCATCAAGAACCCGCAGTTTGTGTTCGACATTCACAAGAACAGCATCACGGATGCCTGCTTGTCGGTGGTGGCCCAGACCTTCATGGACTCCTGCTCCACTTCTGAGCACAAGCTGGGCAAGGACTCGCCCTCTAACAAACTGCTCTATGCCAAGGACATCCCCAACTACAAGAGCTGGGTGGAGAGGTGGGTGGAGGTGGCAGGGGTCGGGGCAGGGACCTGGGGGGGCAGCGCGGACTCTGCTCATATGCCCACCTGGCCACTCACCCACAGGTACTATGCGGACATCGCCAAGATGCCGGCCATCAGCGACCAGGACATGAGCGCATACCTGGCAGAGCAGTCCCGCCTGCACCTGAGCCAGTTCAACAGCATGAGCGCCTTGCATGAGATCTACTCCTATATCACCAAGTACAAGGATGAGGTGAGCACCGTGGGAGCCCGCAAGCTGGGCTGGGAGGGCCCTGCCAAAGCCGCCTGCTCTGCCCTGCCCTGCCAGCTCCTCCCCGAATCTCTGGGCTGCCATGGGGTACCTTCGCTCCTCTGTACCTGCTGGCCACCTGGTTCCTTGGGGCCAAGAGGAAGCCTGCCAGGCTGAGCAGAGAGGGCTATGGTGGAGTCACTGTATGCAGCCATGTGGAGTCGGGGGATAAGGAAGATGGGATGGCAGCTTCTTCCTGAAGCGGAGGGTGGGGGTGGTGAGCAGCTTCCCTGAGGGGCTCATTTCAGGGCTCTCCAGGCTGAGCCGGCATCTCCAGGGCTGGGCATAGGCTCTTGGCAGAGCTTCCCTTTCAGTATCTTGTCTGCTAACTTGGAGTGAGCCCTTGTCATCCACGAACGTGGAGCTGAGGACAGGCTCCAGGAGGCATCCAGGAAGAAGGACTGGCTCCTGAGCTGCACGGGACAGGAGCATGGGCCAGAGGGCAGGACGGGTCTGGCCTGTACCAAGGCCCTGAGGGCCGAGGAGGCCACGGGACTGAACCAGAGCCACCCTGGGGAAGCTGGGGCAGGTGCAGCAGAGGCAAGGAGCCTTTCCCAGGGTGCTGCAGGCAGCAGATAGGAGGCAGAGGGCCATCCTCAGGCAGGCACCCCAGAGGAACAGAGGAGCAGCCGGAGACTGCGTGTATTGGGGTGGTGGGTGGGGACAAAAACCTGGGGTCCTGGGGCTCACTGGGACAAGGGAAGCTGAGGCTCTCTGGGGAGGCTCCAGGTTTTCCTTGCTGGGAGGCAGGGGCGGCCACGGGAGCGCAGGCACATACCAAATGCAGAACCACATCTCCCTGGGGAGACTCATCTGCACCCAGGACAGATGGCCATGTATTAAAGGGGCACAGAAACCCCAGGGGTGTCAGGACCGGGTGGAGACATGTCAGCAGTGTGGCCAGGTAGCCAAGGGATCAGAGCCTGCGAGGGCAGGAATGATGACGGGGTGGGGCTCATCCTCCATGATGGGGTTCTGGGGCGTCCAGGCTCACAACCAAGGTCCCTTGGCCAGGAATAGATGGCTTTGAACCTCTGGCACCTGCTCCAGAGGCATCCACGCTGGGCCTGCTGAGCGTGTGGAGGCCGGTGGCCCGGCATGCTGACAGCTCTCCTGGCCCTGCAGATCTTGGCAGCCTTGGAGAAGGACGAGCAGGCACGGCGGCAGCGGCTGCGGAGCAAGCTGGAGCAGGTGGTAGACACGATGGCCCTGAGCAGCTGAGCCTCGGCTGTGACCGTCCAGCAGGACGCAGCATGAGGGTGGCCAAGCAGGGACCAGGGCAGCCCTCGCCGCATGCGTGTGCAGTGTCTGGTGGCGCTCAGGCCGCCGCAATGCAGCGACTGCCCGGCCCTCCCTCCCCTATCTTGCCCGGCTGGGTCCTGGCTCTTCCTGTGTGGAGGTGATGGTACCTGCCACGCCACAGCTGTGCACACAGCTGCTTGCTCAGGGGCCAGGGCAGCACTGGGTGCCCAGGCCGGCCAAGGACCTTCATTGCCTGGCAAGAGTTGCCTGGTGGCCTTCATGAGAGAAGGGCTGACCTCTGAGGGGCTGAGGGGTGAGGCCAGGACCCTCCAAGGGGGAGGGGTAGCCAGCTTGGGCTGTCCCCTTGAGACTGGGACAAGAGGCTGGGGGTGTCAGCATTCCTAGCTTCCCAAGCTGCCCCCAGCTGGCAGAGTCTGAGGGTCCAGGGGCCCGGTTGGCAGCTGGAGAAAGAGGCGAAAGCCCATGGCTGGGCAAGAGGAGCTCAAGTTGGTCTGGGCCCGTTGCCACCCGCCTCCCCCATCCAGCACCCACGCCCGCTGTACCGCTGCCATCCTCAGATTCACCGCGTGCTCTGCGCGACAGAGGCCAGAGTGCCACATCCACTTCGCCCCAGAGAGGCCATGCTCCCTCCTATGGAGGGGCTTCGGGCCGGGTTGCTCAGACTCCTGGGTGGCTTCCAGATGGACCGGGCAGCCCCTCTCTGTCCTCAGGGCTGTGCCTCTGGGAGCCATTGGGCCAGGGGCCCTGGGTCACAGAGAGCACGTTCCCGTTATTTATTCCCCTTCGAGTCCTACACGGGCTGCCCTGGCAGCTGCCTTCAAGGGTAAGGCCAAGCTCCCCTCTGTGGAGGTCCTGAGGGCAGCACCTGAGCACTCCTCTCCCTCCACTCCCTGCCCCAGCGGCTTCCAGTGTGGCATCTCAGCAGTGTCCTGGCCCGTCCAGTGCAGTGGAACATCTGGGGACTTGTTTTTAGGGGGAAAAAATTCTGCTGCACTCTGCTTGGGCCTTGAGTTCTGTGGCACAGCCCCTCCAGCCCACAGTGGCCTGGGTCTGTCTGGGCCATGAGTGACGGGCAGTGACCAGAAGGACTGGAGGCCAGTGGTGTCCACCCTTGCCCTCAGCAAGACAGAATGCATTCTTAAAAGAAAGCTGTACATGTATATATATGCACATATATATATGTGGCTCTAGCCTCAGGCTCCAGCCCCAGTGGGGTACTGTACAGTTAACTGAAGAGGAATTTTAAAGACAATTTAGAACAAGAAAATGAAGGCAGTGGGAAAACAATGCCAAATGGTTGTGGAGAAAGTGGCCGGAGCCTCCCTGGAGCGGAGCAGCCCTGAAGCCTGTGCCCTCAACCTGCGAGCCGCTGTTTTGGTTTGATGTGACAAGGAAAGGACTTCCTGCCGACCCTGAGAGCCTCCGGGTGCTGCGGCCCCGTGGGGCATGCATGATTGTGCTAGCGTTTAGTCTGAGTTGATCTTTTTAAAACTGCAAATGTTGAATACTAGAGGTTGTTAGACCCTTTTTTATGTTTTTTAATTAATCAGTCACTTGTAAAAGCAAACAAGCGGTCCATCCCCTTTTCAAGGTCACTTTTTTGATGGTACCGAAGATCCCACAGACTTTAAGGGACAGCTAACTGTGGCCAGACCCAGCCCGGTGTCCTCGGCCAGGCCCGAGGAGAGCACTTGGCCCCAGGGCATGCCAGTCTTGCAGTCCACCCCTCCTGAGCAGCTTGAGCCAGACCCTAACCACAGAGACCCGCCCCTCCCCTGAACACGGGTCGGTGTGGAATCGGTGACTGCTGACTCAGGGAGCTCCTTGGCCCCGTGGACACTGTGCCAGGGCTGGGGCCTCCTGCTGCTGTCACACCCAGCTCAGGCCTAGGTCAGCTCCCACTCCCAGGGCACTGAGGGGGTGGGCTCACTTTCTGGGCAGACCTGGGGGCCAGAGCCGAGGCCAGTCCATATAGTGGCTGGGCTGTTTTTCAGTAGTCCCTAGCATTGGCTGGGATTCCCATCCCTGGGTGCGTCTCCACTGCCCTTCCGATGCTTCCTGGCCATGGTGGGGTGGGAGCCTCAGTTTCCCCCAAAGTCTTCCCTGGATGCTGGCTTCATGTTGAAGCCCCTGGTTCTTCCAGTTCCTCATGGGTCAGGTAGGGGCTCCTGCATCACCTTCAGAATCCAGTTCCAACCCTCACCCTCCTTAGGCCTTGCGCCCTGCTGGGCCCTGCCAGGCTGCCCTTGTCCATGTGAGTATCATGGGCGGGTGGTGGGGGACAGCAGTGGTGATAAGGGGGTGCACCCACAGGCCCCGTATGGAGTGGTTCCCACAGGGCCGTGTGGCTGGAGTGTGGGCACCGCAGAGCACATGGCCGTGTCTAGGCGCAAGCACTTTAGCAGTATCTGTTTACATGCGCAAGGATCAAGCCGACTCTACCCGTGCTGTCTACTGGGACAGCAGTCTCTGAGCTACTCCATACCTCCCTCCGCCAGGTCATGGAGTTGGGCCCGGTCCCACTTGTCACTGGTTCCCACCGTGCTCCGAGCTATGCAGCACCCGGGAGCTCTGGCCTGGGGCTGGGGTCCCTTGTTGGAGCTGGGGTTTGAGTCCGCTCTGTGCCCAGCAGCGGTGAGCGGCTCCCATGGGCCCTGTGTCTGCAGGGAGCCAGGGCTACACACAGGTGCTGTGAAACTGACACCCACCTGGCGTCCTGCTGATGCCACTTGCTTTCCGCAGCACCTCCTACCCTGCTCCGTGTCCTCCCTCTTTCCGCGCCTGGCTCAGGAGTGCTAGGACAGCTCATGCCTCGGCCTGGGAGCCTGGCCTCTTGATATACCTCAAGCTTCCTCCGTGCTCCCTAGCCCCAGGACCACTGGCCCCTTGGCCTGAGGGACTGGGGGCCCCAAGACCTGCAGTGTCGAGTCTGGGGCAGGGCCCTGAGTGGCGTGCCATCCCAGCTCGGCCTTGCCGAGAGCCTCCGCCCTGGCTTTCTCCCTATTCTGGATTCAGTGGCTCGCGTTGGTGCTACACAGCTAGAATAGATATATTTAGAGAGAGAGATATTTTTAAGACGAAGCCCACAATTAGCTGTCCTTTAACGCTGCAGAACCCCCTCCCAGAAGAGCGATCCCTTGGACGGTCCGGGCGGGCACCCTCAGCCAGGGCTCCTAGCAGAAGCAGCGCCGCTGACCACGGGTCTGGCCCTCAGATGTGTACATATACAGCTATTTCCTATTTTACTGTTCTTCAGATTTAGTACTTGTAAATAAACACACACATTAAGGAGAGATTAAACATTTTTGCTAAAAGCTCTTGGCTCCAGGTTTTCCTTGCTGGGAGGCAGGGGTGGTCATGGGAGTGCAGGCACACCCCAAATGTGGAAGCACATCTCCCTGGGGAGACTCAGCGGCACCCAGGACAGATGGTCCTGCTCTGTGAGCTGGGCGCGCTCCACCCAGGTGAGACATTGGAGCCCTTGGCGAAGACCAAAACACCAGTACCTGACCCCACGGGAGCCTTGGAGCTTCAGGGGGCTGAGCGGTGGTCACTTTTAGATGCTCTCCAGGTGATTCTCCCGTGGCACCCCTAGCTCGGAGCAGTGGCTCCCAGCCCATGCCGAGAGCCAGGAATTCCTGGGTGCCTTGTTGACTAAAATCTGATTCCGACCCTGAGGGGCCCATGCACAACAGCCTGGGGGATCTGAGGCTGTAGTCCTGGGCCCCCTACCTTCAGTAGCCAAGGCTGGAATTGTTTCCCAGGCTTCCACAGCCAGGGAGCCTCTTTTTGTTGGCGGGCCTGCAGCCAAGGAACTGGGTTTCAGAAGTGTTGGTCTTTCCAGCAGAGACAGGCTACACTGCTTCATCTCATGAAAATTTGTACAGATACTCATGATGGAGGTGTGGACGCAGCTTCTGCCAGTGCATGGCTTTGATCAGGGGCCCCCTCCCTGGGCTCATTTCATCCATGGCCCAAAGGGGTGGCTGCTTCTGCCGCAGAGGGGTGGGTGCAGGGTCAGGTGTGACACTTCCCTAAGGGCCCTGGCCACTTGCTCTGTACCTGCGCCTCCAGGCAGACCCCAGGCTGGACTGAGCACTGCCTGTAAGTGAACTCTCCAGGACCTCCCAGCACCCTATGAGGTTGGGGGCAGCAGCAGCTGCAGGTAAGGAAGTGAGGCACACGGAGCCTGCGCGGTGTGCCCCAGCCACACGGTGGTGAGCAGCAGCCCGCCCAAACGAATGCCCTTGGGACCCCAGGTCCTCCCCACCACCCCCAAGCTCCCGTCTGTCCCATCAGCCTCCATGCACTCATTCCCAGGGCTGACAGAGGTCCATAAGTCATCATCAACACCTCCCGCTCCCAAACAGGCACATCCTGACAGCGGGGCTGCAAGCATGAGCTCCGTGCCAGGCTCAGTAACTCAAGAGAAATCGGTGTAATCACCACGAAATTGCATTGGAAACAAATTTAGCAAATGTGGTCCCGTTTGGGGTGTGACGCGGCCTGTTCTCATGGCTCACTCCCCTTCAGCTTTTTTCTGGCACAATCAGCCCTGCCTCAATTACCCTCATTAGACCTCCAAGGGCTCCGGCCCGTCAGCCTGGAAGCCCAGCCGTCTCTGAGCTGCAATCAGCGCTCGCTGTGCCAGTGATCAGGCGCAATTACACGGCAGTGGTGATGGGGCCTTCTGATTGCTGCGTGAGTTCGCTGGTTCCTGAGAGTATTAAACCATCAGCTATTAATGCTGGCAGCTCTGAGCAGGGCACCTGGATGGGCTCTCTGCAGGGCAAGGGCAAGGCCAGTCTGTGGGCTTGGTCCGGATGGCGGCACCCCCCACCCAGAGCAGATCCAGAGGTGACTTCGGACTTTCCGCCTGGGCCCCAAAGCAGCCACAGCTCGAGAACACACACAGGCTCAGAGCAGACATAAAAAATAACCGGCCAGGTAAGACCTGACACAGTGACTATAGACGGTGCAGCGCCCTGAAGAAAACAGTGGCGGTGTGGGAGGGAGCCCACCTGGCCGGGTGGGCAGGGAAGTCCTAGGGAGGGACAAAGGAATCGAGGCCTGAGAAACAAGGAGCCAGCGGAGGTGACATCGGGGGGAGCATTCCGTGTGTCGGGAGAAATGGAAGACGCCAGGTGAGCTCTGTGCAGGGAGGTGCAGGAGGTGCTGGGCCTTGGGGAATGAGGAGGGTGGGCTCTGATTCACATCTGGCAGCCATGGGATGAGGCCAGAGGAGGCTGGAGACCAAGAGGCTCCTGCAGGTGTCCCCAGGGCCCATGGCCCATGGCGCCCCTTTGGGGCCTTCCTGGAGAGCTGTCAGCCCTGATGGTGGGGCTTTGTGGGCAGATGTGTTATTTCTGAGGTCAACCATCATGGAGTTGTCAGTGGTAGTGACTTGGGTCATATCCAGGCTGAGCGTCTAGTCCTGGAGCAGAGCCTCCAGCTAGCCTGCACTGGGCATGTGGGCAGGTGCACCACAGACCTTTAGGGAATGGGACACGGATGCTGGGGGAGTGGTTTCTGCAGCGTACAAGGACCAGGCTGCAAGTCAGTACCAGGACCAGCCCCATTGTAGGAGGAGAACCTGGAAGCAGAGAGGTGAAGTCACTACCCTCAAGGACACACGGTTACCCATGGTGAGGCCAGGATTCAAACTCAGACTCTCTGCTGCGTGCTGCAGCGCTTCTCTGTGGCTGGAGACTCCTGAAGGACAAGCCAGGGCCTGATGCCCAGAGGCTTGACACAGAGCAGAGGGACATGAGTGGCTGGCAGTGAGAGATGCCCTGGGGCCTTGGGCACTTTGAGGAAAGCATGTTCTCAGGAGCATTTCTCCTGTAGCCACCTCGTAGATACCACCAGCCCCTCGAGTCTGCCCCTCGAGGCTGGGAGACTCATGCCCTCTCCCAGTGTGGGGTCTGTTTGATGGGCTTTCCAGCCATCATTGCTGTATTGGGCTAAAACCGCCCTGAGAAGCACCTGAACACGTGTTCCCTGCTGGGTGCCCCCATTGCATTAGAAATGACAGAAACTTAAGCTGGCTGGAGCAAGAAAGGGAACTGGCAGTCTTGTGAAATTGACAAGTCCAAGGATGTATCTACCTCAGGCATGGCTGGATCCAGTGGCTCCTGGAGGTCATGAGGATGAGGAGTCTGTCCTCCTTCTCCATCCTCCATATGGGCTTCATTTCAGGCCAACTCTTCCCAAGCCGGCGGGGGGGTGGGTGGCCGGGCATCGATGGCCACCAGCGGCTCCAGGCCTACCAGCTGAGCAGTCCCGGTGAAAACAGGACGACCTTGATCAGCGTGCACATCCAGGTAGGGATTTCACTGGCCAGTGAAACGTCTTGATTTGCTATTTGAACCAGTCATTCCGGCCTGAAGGATGAGGTGCTCTGACTGGTAGACCCAGGCAGAGGGGTCAGTCCGTTTGAACAGCAAGGTTTTGCAGATTGTGGGAGAAGTGTGTAGGTGGAGGGGGAAGGTCTCCCCCACTGCTGGTGGGAAAGGAAAATCACAGTTGCTGTGGATGAGGTGTGGCAGTTCCTGAAAGTTAAGCATAGAATCACCAAGTGATCCAGCAACCCCGATTCTGGGTAAACACACGAATGGAGAGCAGGGTCTCAGAGACACTTGCACACCCACCTTCACAGCAGCACTCTTCACACAACCAAAAGGCAGAGGCACCCCAAGCGTCCATCCACAGGTGAATGGACAAACAAAAGCGGTGCACCCCAACAATGGCAGCCCATTCAGCCTTTGAAAGGAAGGCAATTCTCACGCATGCTCTGAGGTGGATGAACTTGAGGACATGATGCTAGGAGAAGTAAGCCAAGCACAAAAAGACAAATACATATGATTCCACCTTTACGAGGTCCCTAGAGTAGTCCCAGTCATAGAGATGGAGATGGAATGGGGGCGCCAGGGGCTGCGGGAGGAGGGGTGGGAGTGAGAGTTGGACGGAGACAGAGCTTCAGTGGGGAAGATGATCGTTCTGAGGTGGATGGCAGTGGCGGCCGCAGAACAATGAGAATGCTGTTAGTGCCCCTGAGCTGTGCACTTACACATGGTTAAGATGGTACATTTTATGTTACACGTGTTTCCCCATGTTGGTACATTTTATGTTGCACGTTTCCTGGAAGCTGGTGCCCCAGCCTCCCTGCAGACCTGGCCTCTCCTCACTCACTGTCCTTGGGATGCTGGCATCTCTGGCTCTGGCTCACAAGGTCCAGGGAAGAGCCTCTCATCTCCCTCCCATGCCCCATGGTGGCATCCCCATCTTGGCAAAGCCACCTCCGGGTGGAACCCTCCCGAGCCTGCAGAAGCTTCTGCCCCACTGAGCAGCCCCCCCTGTGTGACCTGCTGCATGCTGTCTGTGGCAGGCCTGTCCCTCGATGGGCTGCAGTCACCGGCAGCAGGGCCACCCCAGGGCCAGCGCCATGGCCTCTACCCCAGCGGGGGCCAGGACAGAGAAGGAGCTCAGGACATTCAGAGTCCTAGACAGCATGGGTCCTGTCAGCTGTGCCCCTGCCCTGGGGAGGTGTCTGACTCTCTCGGAGCCTCTGCCCGGAATCTTAGGTTCCAGCTTCCACCTCGCACCTCGTTGCTCCCAGGTGAATGTTCCTGAAGCTCAGCTTTGACAAATACCTCTTTTCTTTGTTCATGAGACTGTTTGTATTTTTTCTAATGGATAGACATTTTTCCTTATATAACCGCTATGTCATAATCACACTAATAAAATTAATGTTTCATATTCCAATGTCCTCAACTGTCTCACCCCCCGAATTTTCATAAATGGGTGGTTTGGATCTGGATGACGCCCCTGTCACGCTTGTTTTTCTGTTTCCCCCTGTTTGGATCCCCAGCGCTCCCCTTCTGTTTTCGAGCTGTTTTAGTTACAGCAGCCAAGTTTTGTGTCTGAAAACTTGGACACCACAGGCTTGGGGGGGCATCTGGCAAGCGGCTCCATCCCTGCTTGCTGGGTTGCAGGTTCAATCTCCCAGCAGGCAGTGCTCCCCCGCTGCACCTGCCAGGAGGCCCTGGTGAGGTCAGGCTGATTGGGAGTTCGGGGCCGGCCTTGGTGTGCCCTTGCCTTGGTATCTCTCACTCCATGCAGCCAGGTCTTCCATCTACCTGGACTTTTTCTCTGAAAATGCTCTTCCTTTTTCAACCAGAAGAAATGATTCAAAAGGAAAACTTGATGGCACTAAGTGGATACCATGAATAGGACTGAACCATTCCTAATGGAAGGGGTCTGTACAAATAACGACGATAGAGGTAAAAATAATCTTAAATTCTAGCAAAAAGCTGTGGCCCATGTAAAGTCTTTCCTCTGATCAATGGCGAGGTGTGAGTGGGAGGCTGAAGACCGACGCCAGGGCTTTGCTCTCGGTGCGCAGATTCTGGGCTGCATTCTGCCTGCTGGCTCAGGGGTCCTTCTCTGGCCTGCCTTTCTCTCTCTGGGGACGAGTGATCCTGCAAAGTCTACTGCTCAGCCCCCTCCACTGGTTGCCTGGAGGGAGGCTGGGTAGGAGAGAGGAGAGGCCCTGCTCTTGGCTCCCCCTGGCTCTCCCTTGGGGTGGGTGTCCTCCCTTGTGCTGGCCTGTGCTGGTGACAGTCCCTCCTCCCCCTGCCCCTCTGGCCTGGGTGAGCACGACTTCCCGCTGCCCCTACCCTTCGTGGTGCCCTGTGATGGTGACTGAATGTGTCAACTTACCTGGGCCTTGGGTGCCCAGATACGTGGCAGCGCCTTGTCTGGGTGCCTGTGAGGAGGTTTCTGGTTGCAGTGAACGTTTGGGTGGAGACTGAGTAAACCAGACCGCCCTCCTCACCCCCACGGGTGCGCCTCCTCTCCATCCGACCAGGGCCTGGAGAGAACAAAACCTTGACACCCCTCCCGCCCCCCCAACCAGGAAGAGAATTCCTTCTGCCTGACAGCCTTTGAGCTAAGACATTTGTTAGACTCGAACTGAAACATGGGCTCTTCCTGAGTCCCGAGCAGGCCGGCCTCCTGGTTCCGCTCACCCTCGCCCTGCAGGCCCTGGGACTTACCCTCCAGGTGACCACAGGCCAACTCAGAACCATCACCTGTCTATCTATCCACAGCTACTGAGAACCCTGTCGAATTTATTTCCCTCTGCAGATCAGCCTTCCTTCCACCGGATGCTGCCTGTGGGGGTGTCGGGGGAGGTCCTATCTAAGGCTCTCACCGACCACCCAGATGCTGCCTGCCTGGTGTGAGGGCAGCTGGGGCCCAGCCTGCCCCGTGGGTTCCCTTGCCCCTGCGGTGCCCCCTCCAGTGCGGTTCCTCCTTCATTCCACATGGCCGAGCCTGCCCGGTGGCTTCCTCCCCTCCCAGTGGGGCTCTGAGCGGGGCTCACCCCCTTGGGCTGGGGCCTCTCAGATAACTTGGCACCCGCAGGTGTGCCACATTCCTGCCATTCTTTGCGCATTTGCCAGCCTGAAAGCCTGGAGGGAGGGTGTAAAAACAGTTTTAAGTCCAAGAAAGAGAGCCAGAAGTCCTCTTGTTTCTTAGTGGAACAAATTCCTTAAACAGTAGTTTTTGAGACACAAATTCCTTTTTAAATGATCAGTCCATGAGAGCAAGAGCAGAGGGGCAGGCCTGGCCGGGGATCCCAGTCTTGTGGCTTGTGCCTCCTGTGATTTGGAGCAAGTCTCTGTCTCTTCTCAGCCTCAGTTTCCCTATTTTAAAATAAAGGAACCATTCTAACGGCCAGCGCCCTCCCCTGCAGGGTGGGGTGGAATTGTGTGTATATTTTGTGCCCTGTAAACCCATGCTTCCTGGAGGGTGGACACTGCCTGGGACAAAGAAACCCTCATTGCTCCTGACCACAAGCCGCTGAGACCGCCCGAGGCAATGGACAGAAGGAATTGGGGTTGCCCAACCCTTCTGCTGCCTCACCTGTCAAAAGCAAAGCTTGAATGGGAAGAGACTCAGTTACCCCTCTACATCTGACAGGGTTAGGGGTTTTGGTCAAGGAGGCTCCAGCTCTCCTGGTGGGACTGAGAAAGGCAGGTGTGAAGGAGAGACCTGCTTTCTCCCCTAGAGACAGCACCCCTTGTCTACTGTGGAGAGGTGAGTGACCCAGAAGTCTCCCATGGCCCCTCAAGAGGCACAGAGGTGCTGAGAGTCCTGTCAGAACAGCAGGGCCTGGAGTCAGGAGGAGGGGGCTGCTGGACAGGGGTAAGAGCCAGCACACATCTAGAAACCAGGGGCATTCAGGGCTGAGGAGCAGAGGGGAGGGACAACTCCAGGGAGGACCATGTACACTCTAGTCTATGCTGATATTGTCCCATGGAGTTGTGCAGTGCACAACTTGCACAGCTGTACAGGGGGGCCCTGAGTGTGCTAAGGCACTCCCACAGGAGGCTCACCGGGCTGACCTCCCCCTTCCCTACTGCCGGGAAGACCCAGAAGCTTTGCCTTAGCCCCAGTGTCATCTTGGAATGGAGGAAAATGGAGAAGGATCCTGATAGGAGGTTGATCTGTGAACAGAACTTCCCATTTTCCCACAAGAAACTATGAAAACAAGAGAGATCATTTAAATAGTGCTAGATTAAGCTATTTTCAAAGTTTGGAATACTGTTCCTGCTTCCCAGTAGGGCAGAAGCTTGGGAGCAAAATTAGGTAAGTTACAGACAATTAAGAAGCTCCATTAACAAAATGCCTGAGCAGAGCTGTGTACTTTCTCAGCCCCAGAGAGTCAGGCTCAGGTGCAGGTAGAGGGTCGGGGACGCTGCTCCTCTGGCCTGCCAGCAGCGGAGTGAGTCACAGCCCGACTGGCCAATCAGAACATCCCTTCCTCCTGTCAGGGCTCAGCGTGCCACCCCAAGGGGACATTTTCTTCCCCCAGAAAAAGAAATTGCTCCTTTACATAGTGGGGGGGGTAGTTTGTAAACCAAGCACTTCTGGGGGCCACTCCATGAGCCTGGGAGGGAAGGTAATTCAGAGGAATTCAGAACCATGAGATGGGGGAGAGAGGGAGGGAGCGAAGGGAAGAAAGAAAAGAGAGGCGGGGGGGGGGAGGGAGAAAGGGAAGGAGAAAGAAAGAAAAAGAAAGAGGGAAGGAGAGAAAGGGAGAGAAGGAAGGAGGAAAGGAGGGAGAGAGGAAGGGGGAAGGGGAGAGAGAGAGACAGGGGAGAGGGGGGAGGAAAGAGAATGAAAGGGAAAGAGAGGCAGAGAAGGAGAGAGAGGAGTTGAGAGGGAGACAGAGAGAGGAAAGGACAGAGGCAGAGAGACAGAGAGGGTGGGTAGAGAGGGAGAGAGGGAGGGAAAGAGAGAGAAAGTTTAAACCTCTGGATCCAGTGGTGTCTAAAGTCTACATGTATCCCGGCCTTCAGTTACGTTAGCCAAGTCCCATTTCTCCCTTTGCCTAAGCCAGTCTGTCACTTGGGACTTACAGAGGGCAGTTCTCTGCTGTGGCATTGAGAGCTTCAAATGTGCTTCATCTGAATTGAGATGTCCTGTTTGTGCAAAACACACGTCAGATGTAAAATATTAAACGTTTTAAATGAGTTACACTTTGAGATTATAATGTTTTGGATACATTGGATTAAATAAAATATGGTGTTAAAATTAATTTTACCTATTTATTTTGCTTTCCAAAAATGTGGCCACTAGAAAATTTAAAATGACACTCCTGGCTCATGTTGTATTTCCATCGGACAGGGCAGGGCGAGACCCATTTTCTGGGTATGAAAGATATACGTTGTAATTTTGCGTGGGGGAGGGGGTTGTCTATCTCAACACCAGCTGCTTCTGAAGAGAATGATTTCTGTGAAGCAGAGCGGGTCTTGGCTTTCTGAGTAGATGATGGATCTCATATGCAAGTTTGGGATTAGACCTAAGGAAGAGAAGAAATGCTTTGCTTTTTCTTTTTTTGAGA
Organism: Ateles fusciceps; assembly: GCA_036589455.1. Lineage (NCBI taxonomy): Eukaryota > Metazoa > Chordata > Mammalia > Primates > Atelidae > Ateles > Ateles fusciceps. The sequence continues at coordinate 986,678 of JAZHEH010003238.1, forward strand.
CGGAGTCTGGCTCTCCAGGCTGGAGTGCAGTGGTGCGATCTTGGTTCACTACAACCTCCACCTCCTGGGTTCAAGTGATTCTCCTGCCTCAGTCTCCCGAGTAGCTGGGATTACAAGCATGTGCCACCACACCTGATTGATTTTTGTATTTTTAGTAGAGACAGGGTCAGGCTGGTCTCGATCCACCTGCCTCAGCCTCCCAAAGTGCTGGGATTACAGGCATGAGCCGCTGGGCCGGCTGTACTTTGCTTTCTGTTGTCTAAACTGCTTTACTCAGAATTCACATAACACCCAGTTCATCCACTTACAGTGTGTAACTCAATGGCGTTTTCTGCCTTCACAGAATTGTGCAACCATCACAGCTATCCAATTCCAGGACATTTTCATTACCCCAAAGAAGAACCCTGTATGTTCTCTTTCCTCCATATCCGCCAGCCCCTGACAACCAGTGGTCTGCGTTCTGTCTCTGCAGATTTGCCCATTCTGGACATTTCACGTAAGTGGCATCATGAATTAGTTCTTTCTGACTGCCTTCTCTCACTGAGCATGATGTTTCCAAGGTTCGCCCCGGGTTGCGGCATGCGTTTCCCTGCTCGCGGCTGAGTAATACGCCACTGTAGGGTGCACGGCATGCTGTGTATCCACTCGGCAGTGGATAGGTATTTGGGCTGCATCCACTGTTTTGCTATACTGAATAATGCTGCTGTGAATATTCAGGTACAATTTATGGCTGAACATTCATTTCTCTGTTGTAAAGAGCTAGAAGTGAAATTGCTGCGTCACATGGTAACTTCATATTTAATCATCTAAGGAGCTGCCAGTGTATTTCCCAAAACATCCGCACCGTTTTACATTCCACCACGTATGGAATCGATGAGGGTCCCAGTTTCTCCACTTCCTTGTCAGCACTTGTTCTTATGGGTTTTTTATTCTAGCCATCCTAGCAGGTGTCAGGGGCCCCTGCTGCGGCTTTGACTTGCATTTCCCTGAGGGCTAGTAATTTTGAGCATCGTTTCATGTTCTTCATGGTCACTTGTATATCTTCTTTGAGAAATGTCTATTCAAGTCCCTTTCCCAATTTTAAATTGGGTTATTTGTCTCTTTATTACTGAATTATAATTGTCCCATATATATTCTAAATACAAATCCATCATCAGATGTATGATTTGCAAAATTTTTCTCACATTCTGTGGGTTGTCTTTTCACTTTTCTTAATGGTGGCCTTTCAATGCACTGTCCCCCCTCCCCCCCTCCCAATGCATTGCTTTTAATAAGAGAATGAGAAATCTGAAGTTAGTTTCAGGGGTAGGGTATGGGATCCAGAAGAGGGAGAGTGGAGCCACAGGCAGGGCGGAGCCCTGCAGGCAGGGCAGTGCCCAGGAAAGACAGGGAAGATGATTCCCAGGGAAGACAGATGAGGAGCCCGCAGGGAGGGCGGGGGCCCAGGGAAGACAGAGGAGGAGCCGCAAGGAGGGCAGGGCCGGGGGGAAGACAGAGAACCGCCAATGCTGGAAACCAGAATTCTGAACACAAGTTCCTTTGAAGAGTCTTTTGGTAATAAACCGTCTCTTCTTCTCTGATGTTACCTTTGATTCATTTCACCCTCTTTCTTGAAGGATAGTTTTGCTGGGTATGCAATGCTAAGTGGAGCCATTTTTGCAGCACTCTTTGAAGACACGAATCCACTGTTCTTGTGGCCTCAGTGGCTGCCATGAGGAGGTGGGCTGTGAGTCAAACTGTCTTTTCCTCAAAGGTGATTTTCTTTTTTACTGGCTATTTTTTGGATCTTCTTTTCATCTTTTGTGTTCTGCTGTTTGGATACAATTTCTCATCGACCCCTGCCTCACAGCTGTGGAAGATGTTCTGGATGTCAACACTTCCAGGTGGGGGTCTCCTGGAGAGCCCACCAGAGGTCCTTTCTCAGCCTTCCCAGTGATGGAATGAGTATGCCATTCCCACGGCTCCATACCTTTCTCCTGCATCACTGTACTGGTGTCTGGTTTTTGCAACAAACCCTTACTGGACAGGGGCCCTCATCCACTTCCATGATCCCGTGAGTAGCATTTTTGTCCTTACTCTGAGTCCCACAGGCTCTGACCTCAATACTTCTGATGAAGCTGTGAGGGGTGGGGCTCACCCTTCCCCCAGGGTTTCTCCACCCTAGTTTCCCATTCTGGCTCCCACCCACTGAGTGAACACTGTGGGGGGAGGCAGGGAGCTCCTCTTGGGCCCCCTTTGGAGCCTGGCCATGCTGCTTGATCATGGTTATTTCCATTAGTGATCTGAACCAGGGCGGCAGGATGCAGATGGGGGAAGCATTACTGTCGCACCGCACCGCCAGTCTGACAGCTCCTCCTAATCAGCAGAGCTCCTCCTTGGCCTTTATCACAAGCTGGGGTCATTTCCAGGGGTCCCTAGCTCAGGTTACTGGCAGAAGCGCATCTCTGTCTGCAGTCTTGTACACCACACTTAGGACAGGTGTCTGTACCCAGAGCTGCTGTAGCCACCAGCAGGTGAGAGGTTGGAGTGTTTCGTAGCTTAGCTGCCCACTAGCTGAGATTGTCCCCTCTGCCTCCACCCACAGAGGTCGATGATGGCTGGGGGACCTGCTTGGACAGCAGTAGAAAGGGCAGGCAGCACGGTCCCTGCCTCTTGGCAGTGTAATCCTGGATTAGGAAGCTGCCTCGTGGCTGCAGAGCCACTTCATTCCTGGGGCGAGTTCCCAGCACGCCCGATAAAGGCCCATTAAATCTCCCAGGTGGGGGCCCTTGAGGGTTGATAGGCAGTCATTCTTGACTTTTGAATTCCTGTCAGTTGAAATACTTCCCATAGCAACTGACTCTCAAATGCCTTCCATGGTGAGGATGTGTTGGAGTGCAGATCCGCAGGCAGGGGCACCATGAGGGTGGATGGCCAGTCTCCCTGGGGTTGGGCTTCTGGGTTCTGACCCCTGGGTTCTAGAAGCTAAATAGCCACCGGGCCTAGGAATTCTAAGCTTTGCTGGTCTGAATTCTCCATCCACTGCAACTACTCCAATGTCTTTTTCTCAGCAACTCCCTCCCTGTTGTAATGGCCATTTCCAACAGTGGCCCCTGTCCCTCAGTCCTGCCGTCTTTTCCCCCAAAGCACGCATCACCATCATTTGATCTATCTGGTTTTTGGCCTGTGAGAACAAGGATTTTGTCTGTCTTAGTTCCTGCTGTGTCTTTAGCCCCTGGGACAGTGCCCAGCACACAGTAGGTCCTCAGTAAATACCCAGTGAATGGAGGAATGAACGACAACTGAATGCTGGTCTTTGCACACACATGGCTGTGCTTCTGTGCACACATCCTGCTTGTCTCTAGCCAGACAAGTGTGCAAGGTTGTCCCCCACTCTCCTGGCACTGTGGACACCTCTCTAAGGCGATATGAGCTATAGCATAGCCATTCCCAAGGCTTTGCAAGACCCGATAATTGGGCGCAATGAACAACTTCTCCCCTCCCAGGGTAGAACTTCCTTGCTTTAAAGAATCACAGGCCTCCCCACCCACCTGTGGGGCCGTGACTGTGGCCACCAACCCTGTGGTGCCCACAGAGCTCTGGGTGCAGGCTCCATGAGACCTCCCCATGAAGAAGCCACCACGGGCTTCAGGTTAGGAGGTTCCAAGGCTATCAGGGCAGTGATTGCAAAGTTGTCCCTGTCACACCCTGTGCTGTTTCTTGCAGGAAAACAGAGTTCATTTCCCATCCCATAAAACCAGGCTGCCCTGTGACCCACTTTGGCCCATAAAGTGTGGCAGAAGTGCTGGTGGTCGCCCCGAGGTGGTGCCGCCCTGTCTGGAATCAGGAGAACAGGCCTGAGAGCCCGCTGGGGCTGAGTCTGGAAGGTTGTCAGTGTTCCAATTCCCTGTCCGCCCAGAGTGCATCCAAAGGCCAAGGACCTGGAGCCCTTCCCATGCCTGTGGCTGCCGCTAGGAGCAGCCTTGAAGTGCACAGGACTGCGCTGGCTTGGCTGTCCGAGATCTGAACTCCCTCCCGACACCGGGCGGCTCTCCGTGCTGAGGCTCAATCTTCTCTTGCAGGATTAGGCAGGTCCAGGCTCCCTTCCCAGTCTCCTTTGCAGCAGCACAGGCAGCATGGAAGCTCTGGTCAAGGTCAGCTCCACCAGCGGCTCCCTACTCGAGGTGGGCAGTGGCTGTGCAAGGGCGCACCCACTGCTCCATGGCAGCTCCAGGGGGCTCCTCACCAGCCTGGGCTGGGGTGTGGTTTTTGGCTGTGGTCCTGGCTGTGGCTTTTCCTGCCTTGTCCATGTTTCCTCCAGGCCTCCTGGAGAGCCTCTGAGCTAGCCCTGTCAGTGCATAGAGTCTCTGATATTTGCAAGTAAAAGCCCTGACGGTGTCAAGGTCCCTGTGTGGGCCAGGCCCTGGAGTCAGATTGACCAGGGGCTTGGCCAGTCAAACAGCACTTCTCTCTGTGCTGCCCAGGACACCCATTCTCTGCAGTTGGATGAGGCAGGGTCAGGAAATAGGGGAGGAGCTGCGTACACTACCAGATGGCAAATAATGTGCCCCACATGTGTCTGTCCCCATGGGGCAGCATAATGGCCCCTGTCTAGGGACTGTCTCCCTTTCCACTCAGAGTCTTGAACCCACGACTTGCTTTTTCTGAACCTAAGCACATCATCCCAAAACTCTGCCACCTCAGTCCCACTGGCACCCCAGGCACCCTCCCCATACCTGCCTGGGGCTCCCCAGAACTCCTGAAATATCCCAGCAAACAAAAACATCCTCCTGGGCAAAGATGCCGGCCTCTTTTCCTCCTCCACCTGCCCACCCCCCAACACACAGTCTTTGCATCTCCTGCAGGCAGCCTGGTGGGTGTCAAGCCCCCGGTGAGTGTCAAGCCCCCAGTGAGCCAAGCCTCTGGTGGGCCACATGGGATTCGTGCTGTCACTAGTGCATGTCCTGATTCTCAGATTCTTAGGCTCCATCACGACAAGGTGCACCCTGGGAGGCTTATATGTATTACACTGTTCCTCATGTCTCCCTTTTGTACACTCAGGTATCAGTGATGGGTCAGTCCTTCCAAGACACCCTCTAAGAGGCCAGGGTCCCTGACACTCACCAGGGCTCACTCCACTGTCATAAGCCCAAGTCCCAGGTGGGTCTTTGTTTGGAACTTCCTCCACTCCTTCAGTGTTGAGCCTTCATGGAGGCTAAGTTATCTACACACAGTTCCCCAGCACCATCCTTGGTGTGTGTGCCCAGGAGGCCCAGCAGAGACATTCTCGTGGCCCATGTGGTGACCTTGCAGTGCAACTTAGGCCAAAAACTGTTCCCTAGCCACAGAGCAACTGGGTCAGCCAGAGTTCCCAGCTGCAGGCAAACAGAAACAAGCGCTGATTTGAAGGGAATGGAATCTATTGAAAGGCTATAGAGGACCTCACAGAGCCTCCAGGAGTTCATGCAGCCAAAGATGTGCTGTGAGACTGGGCTGAGGTGCACGTGGCTGCTGGCCTTGTGCATTTGCCAGTGTCGGAGTGCCTTTGGCCATCCTGCAGTCCCTGCTGCAACTTCAGCGGCCTCTGATGTCCTCACCATGGCCCTTCCTTGTGTCACCAGCTTCCCAGTCAAAGTTGGGGGTGGGTGTTTCTGATGGTGGAGCCAAGCGTCCTCCTTTCCAGCCCTGGACACCACGGGGAACTTGTTAATGCCCAAATCTCAGGCCTCACTCTAGCTTGGGGAGAACCCCATTTTAACTAGATTCCCATTATATTAATTATCAATTCCCACATAACAGTTATCCCAAAACTCAGTGGCTTAAGGCAACAAACGATGATCTCACACTGTTCCTGAGGGCCAGGGAGTGGCTGGGCTGCCGGCTCTGCTTCACTGTCTCATCAGGCTGCAGCCAGCTGCAGGCTTGGCTGAGGCTGGTGGGTCTGCTCCCAAGGTGACTTGCTCACTGCTGGTGTTGGCAGAAGACCATGGCATCTCATCGTGAGGACTCTCCACAGGACTGCTTGAGTATCCTTGCAATATGGCGGCTGGCTTCCCTGGAGCAAGTGACCCAAGAGAAAGCCATGTGTGGCTTAGCCTTGCAAGTCACATATGTCGGCCCCACTCAGCCTGGGAGAGACTGTGAGGCAGAGGTGGTGAGGAGCTGGGATTTCGTGGGGCTCTGCTCACAGAGAGTTTTAACCTTGCAGGACAGCCAAAAATGATGACTAGGATTATTCTCTTGCTCTTTTTCTAACCTACTGAGTTGGATGTTTAATTCAATTATTTGCATTGCTTCTTGTTTATTAATATAAACATTTAAGGCTATGAATTTTCCTCTGAGGAACAACAGCTCCATAGTAGTGTTTTTATTATTTCTGGATATGTCAAATTTGGGATTTGATTTCTTCTTTGATCCAAGTTTTGCTTAAGAGCTTTAAAATTTCCAAGCAAACCTTTATATTAGTTATATCTGGTTTTATTGCATTGTGAATAGAGACTTTTTTCTTTACTTTTTTAAACAAAATTAAATGTATATGGCTTAAAAATTCAGATTGTAGCATTATCAAGTGTAAAACAAAAATTTTCTGTCCCCTTTCCTTCCCTTGCATACTTCAAGTCCACTTAGTCCCCGAGGCAACTGTTTTTAGCCCTCTTAGATGGCTTAGATGTGCAACCCCAGATCTGAAGAATAGGACTGCAGATATTAGGCACTATCTGCCGACTATCATAATCATAAGACCAGGACACAGCTTTTTATCTTCCCCTCCGTCATACATATGTCCCCTCTCCCTGTCCTATTCTTGTAGCCATATCATGAGTTTTGGTTAAATTCATTCCTAGCACAGATTGCTCTGGCTGTGTAAATATTATTCATAGATGAGTCCCATAGTACACCATGATTACATTGATTTTCTTATGCAATTTTGTCTTGGATTTGCCCCATTTTAGGGGTTTGCTTGATTTTTATTACTGTTGGTTTCTCAAACATATTTGATAATCCATCAATTTTAATTTTTTGTTGACAACATCCCTCCTGGGGCTCCGGATGCTTACACTGGCTGTTGCTGTGTTCTTGGTCTCTCTGTCCTCACTTCCCTGGGAACCCATTGGCCTTAGCCCTGGGCTCCAGCCTCAAGGTTGTTACTGAGCAAAAGGTGCTTACTGCCCGGTGTGCTAGAGGCCAACATTGTGATACCGAGCTTTTAAGAAAATAAAAGCTTTATATCAATAGTTGACTCCCAAGGAGACAGGTGTCCATCTCATATCTGTCCCCTGGGATGGCTTCAAGGCAATGCTTTGATTAGAGAAGATTGAAGGGGTGAATTCTGGGATTGGTAGGTGATTGGCAGAAGGGGAGGGAAGGTCTGGAAAGTCCTTGGGCATGCACAGTTATCTCTTCATGCCTCCTCATGGGTCTCATGTGCAAAGTCTAGGGGGAGTTAGTCAGAAAGATGCAGGGGAAGTTCAGGTTGTGACCAGGAAGCTCCTTCTGCACAGACTGCAATTGGCCATGTTGGTGCCGACCAAGATGGTTCTTTTATCTTATAAGTAGAGAGAGTTTCAGCATTTCTACAAGTTGTTTCTTTTCTTATCTGCCAGCCTGCAAACTCAAGAATTTCTGTTAGTCACTGGTTTTTAAAAAGCTCTTTGGGGCATAGTTTCAGGGTCTGACATCCTGGTTCCCCTTTTTCTAGCTTGGGTGTGCACATAGACCTAGCACATTCTCCAGTAGGCTCTGTAGTAAGAGTGCACAGTGGAGGCAACAGTTTTGAAGCCTTAAGTATCTGAAAATGTTTTATTTTACATTTACATTTTAAAATTCTTATTTTCCATGTATACTGAGGATACTTTGGCTGGGTATCGAATTCTAGGCCGGAGCCGTTGCATTATCATCTTCTAGCTTCCAGAGTGCTATGGAGAAGTCAGATGCCATTGAAACCTGATCCTCTGTTACTGCCTTGTCTTTGATGTTCTGAAACTTTATGGAAATGTGCCTTGGTGAAAGTCTGTCTTTATTCATTGGACTGGACCCTTCGTGAGGCCCCTCAGTGTGGGAACCAATGTCCCTCAGTTCTGTAATGCTCTCTTTTATTATTTCTTGGATGATTTTCTCTGCTTCATTTTCTCTGTTCTGAGTGCCTGTTATTTAGACAGTGGATATCCTGGACTAACAATCTGATTTTCTTTTGTTTCTTCCTTTGCCATTTTGTGTAACTCCATGGAGCATTTCCTCATTCTTATCTTCCCTTCTTCCAACTGAATTTTCAAATTTATGCTCCACGTAGTTCATTTCGCAGAGCTCCTTTCTGTTCTTGTCATTTTCTTTTCTTTGCTAGAGCATGTTGTGGGTGTTCTGAGGATCTTCCCTCCTCTCTCTGAAGGTATTCCTGTTGGTTTCCTGCTGAGGCCCATTGTACTACTCCCTATTTTCCAGGCTGCAAGCTTTCTTCAGGTGATCCCTTGACTTTCTGTTTATATTTAAAAGGGAGGCACTAAAAGCTGATTAAACACATAATATTTATTTGTAAGGGCCCAAATTGGAAATGACCCCAATGCTCATTAACAGTAGAGTGGACAATGGTGTACCTACACAATGGAACACTCTCCAGCACCGAGAATAGACCATCTGTGTGCACAGTCATGGGGTGAATCTCAAATATGATGCTGACAGAAGAAGCCAGGCTTGAAACAGCACACCTTTGCCTAAAGCATAGAACCAGGCAAAACAAATCTGTGCTGCTAGGAGTCACAATGGTGTGAATCTTTGCCTGGGGTGGCGACTGAAAGGGGCTTAAGGGACTTCTGGGATGCCAGTTTATTCTACCTCTTGATCTGGGTGGCTAAGGGCATGTCCAGTTAGTGAAAATTCACCCTGCAAGACTCTCAGGATGAGTGCACTTCACTGTCCAGCGATTGTACTTTCAGCTAAAGGAAATCCGTGTGTTGGGGTGAGACTTGTGGGCTGGCAGGTGACCCCGTGGGGCCAAGCTCTTCCTCCAGAGAGCAATCTTCCATTCTCCTGCCTGGGTGAGCCATTTGTGAGTGGACTGGAAGGGGGGCAGGGGTCTCTTGACTCCATATGCAGGCTTCTCACACACTCCACTTTTTCATAAGGTGCCTCACTTCTGCCCTGAGGAAGGCTGAGCTCCCCACCTCTGGAGAGTCTGGATTCACTCTCTGCAGAGAATAAACCTCCAATCTTCAACTGGAATGGTGGGGGATGGGGATCCAAATGCCTAGACCCTGCCTCCAGGGTATCTGGTACCTCTGATTCTGCTGGCTTCCTGGGACTTGTGATTGGCCTGATTCTGCCTGGCTTCCTTAATTCTTGCTTCAGAACAGTTTTTGTTTCACTGTATTTTCTGGGCCTCCTATTAGTAAGTGAGGGACCATCTGGACCAATTTGCTAACACTTCTTTTTTTTCTTATGTTTTCTCTCTTCCTTTCCTTTTGTTCTACTTTCTTGCAAATTTCTGCAACTGTAGATTTTAATCCTTGGGTAGATTTTTAAAAATCAGCTATCATATTTTAATGTCGTCCATTACATTACATTTTTTATTTTGAGATAATTATATTCACATGCAGTTATAATAAATAACAGAGAGATTTCTATGTACTCTGTACTCAATTTCCCCCAGTGGTAATGGTTTGTAAAGCTGTGGTAGAATATCACAACCAGGATATTGACATTAATGTAGTCAAGATGCAGAACATTTCCACTGCTTCAGGTATCTCTTGTGGTCCTCATTTTTCTGACCAAAACAACTGTTCCTTCCCCTCCTCCCTCTAACTTTTATCCTGGGCAATCACTACTCTGTTCTCCAGTCCTATAATTTTTTCATCTCAATATTATTCTATGAATGGAGTCACAGATCATGTAATTCTTTGGGCTTGGCTTTTTCACTCAGCAGAATTATCTGGAGAGCCATCCAAGTTGTTGCATGTATCAATAGTTCATTGCTTTTATTGCAAAATAATATTGTGTGGTACGACATACTAGTTTGTTTAGCCACTCACCTGGTGAAGGATATCTAGGTTGTTTCCAGATTTTGGCTATTATGAGTAAAGCTGCTGTGATTATTTATGTACAGTTTGTTGCAGGAACATACTTTTTCATGTCTCTGGAATAAACATACAAGAGTGCAATTGTTGGGTTGAATGGTAGTTGCATGTTTAGTTTTATAAGAAACTGCTGAACTGTTTTCCAGACTGGGTGTACCGTTTTACAGTCTTACCAGGAATGTATGAGCAATACAGTTTCTGCGCATCCTCACTAGCATTTGGTGTTACCACTATTTTCAATTTTAGCCATTCTGTTAGGTCTATAGCATATCTCATTGTGGTTTGACATGCATTCCTTTGTGGATAACGATGTTGAACATCTTTTATATGCTTATTTGCCATCTATATGTCTCCTTTAATAATATGTCCATTTGTGTCTTTGTCCACTTTCTAACCAGATTGGCTTGCTTTTATTTTTAAATTTTTAGCTACCTTATTAACTGAAGGATTTTTTTTTATTGCTAAGTTTTGAGTGTTCTTTTTTATATTCTAGATACTAGTCCTCTATTGGACATGTGGTTTGCAAATATGTCTCCCAGTCTGTAGCTTGTCTTTCACCCTATTAATAGAGTCTTTTGCAAGCAAAAGTCTTTAATTTTAATAAAGTCCAGTTTGTTAATTTTTCTTTTTATGGACCATGCTTTCTGTGTCAGGTTGAAAAACTCTGCCTAGCTCTAGAGTTTCTGTTCCACTTTTTTTCTAACACTTTAATACTTTACATTTAACTCTGCAAGCCATTTTGAATTAAATTTTATGTAATGTATGAGGTATAGACTGATGTTCATTTTTTTTGCAGCTTCATTTAAAAACTAAATAATAGATCACTTTTAAGTTGTGGATTTACAGAGAAATTGAGCAGATTGTATAGAGTTCCCGTGTAACCCCACCCCTGCCTACAATTCCTCTGTTATTAACATCTCATATTAGTGGCACACTTGTTATAGTTATAACCCAATATCAGTACGTTATTATTAACTAAAGTCCGTAGTTCACACTTGGTTGTAAAGCTCTGTGGGTTTTGACAAATACAGAATGTGGTGCATCCCCCTATTACGGTATCGCACGGGAGCTCTACGGCCCTAAAATTGCCCTGTGCTTTAGCAACCATTATCTTTTCACTGTCTCCATAGGTTTGCCTTCTCCAGAATGTCACACAGTTGGGGATCATACCGTATGTAGCCTTTCCATACTGGCTTTTTTCACTTAATAATATGCATTTAAATGTTCTCTATGTATTTTTGTGGTATGATAGATGATTTTTTTTTTTTTTTTCAGAGACAGGGTCTCACTGTCACCCCAGGCTGGAGTGCAGTGGTGTGATCACAGCTCACTGCAGCCTCTATGTCCTGGGCTCAAGTGATCCCCCGTGCTTTAGCCACCCAAGTAGCAGGGACTACAGGCACATACTACCACACCTGGCTATTATTTAAAATTATTTTTCATAGAGACAATGTCTTGTTATGTTGCCCAGGCTGGTCTTGAACTCCTGGGTGCAAGCCATCCTCCTGCTCAGGCACTCGAGTAGCTGGGATCACAGGTGTGGACCAGATCATTTCTTCTTTCTTTTCTTTCTTTCTTTCTTTTTTTTTTTTGTCACTGAAGAGCATTCTATCGTGTGGACAAACCTCATTTGATTATCCATTGACCTATTGACAGATGTCTTGGTTGAGTCCAGTTTTTGACAAATATGAATAAAGCTGCTATAAACATAGCAGTAGGTTTTTGTGTGGACAGAAGTTTTCAGTTCAGTTGGGTAAATACCTAGGAGTGTGATTGCTGGATCATATGGTAAGACTATGTTTAGCTTCGTAAAAACTGTGTCTTCCACAGTGACTGTACCATTTTGCATTCGCACCAGCAACAAGGGAGAATTTCTGTTGCTCCACATCCTTGCCAGCATTTTGTGTTTTTTTTTAAATTAGCATACTATTCTTGTTTTATAGCTGTAGTATTTCTCTCATTTCTATAAAACTATTAATTAGAATTTTTGGTAAATTTCCTTTTGTTCCTGCCATATTGTTGGTTTCTTTCCATCTCTGTGTTTACTTTGTTTTCTGCCTCTCAAGCTGGGGCTTTCTACAGATGTCTGGTCATCCTCAGCTCCCCATTCATCAGCAAGAGCTGATTGGAGGCTCACAGACTGGGTTTCGCCTTTTGGTTAATTGCAAGCAAGAGCAGCTGTTTGACTGCAGGGGGACCACCAAAGGTCTCCTACTTGGTGGGGGGAGTGGGGGAGTGGCCTCCTTCCTGCTGCCCTATGTTGGGCAGAGGAGGGGGCTGGGCCGGGGGGATTTAACCAGTAGGTGTCCAGACTTTCAGAGAGTTACCCTTGTGTCCCCAAGCCTCCCCCATCTCCCATGTTCACTACATCCACAGAAGAATGTACAGTCTCCCGCTGCAGTTGGGGTGGCACCTGCCTGGGTGTTGAACATGGGCAGGATCAAGAGATGGGCTTTTTCGAGTAAAGATTTCAACCACTCCCTCTGTGGTCTTCTGGACTCCTCATCCCTTTCCTTGTTGCTGCCATCAAATTCTGAGCCTCCCAGGGTTCTCTGCAGGGAAGACAGGCTCACTTCCCATCTGCAGTACTTGCCCTGAAGGGCGAGCCTTTCGGATCTGTTAAGTCAGATGTCCTAACTCTATTCTTCCACAGGCAGAAGGTCTCTATCTACTGACATTCCCATTTATACCTCCTATGTCAATGTGGGTTTACAGTTTTAAAACATTTTAATGCTTTAGGCAGAAGCATAAACTTATATGGTCAGTCCATCCATCACCTTTAAACAAAATCTCTCAGTCATTTTATAATGATAAAGTTAGTGGATACAGGCCATGTGCAGTGGCTCACGCCTGTAATTCCAGCACTTTGGGAGGATGAAGTGGGTGGATCACCTGAGGTCAGGAGTTCTAGACCAGCCTGGCCAACATGGCAAAACCCTGTATCTAATAAAACTACAAAAATTAGCCCGACACAGTGGCATGTGCCTGTAATCCCAGCTACTCGGGTGGCTGAGACAGGAGAATTGCTTGAACCCGGGAAGCAGAGGTTGCAGTGAGCTGAGATTGTGGCACTGCACTCAAGCCTGGGTACAGAGTCAGACTCCATCCCAGAAGGAAGGAAGGAAGGAAGGAAGGAAGGAAGGTAGGGAGGTAGGGAGAGAAGGAAGGAAGGAAGGAAGGGGAAAGAAAAGAGAGTGGATACAGAAATATCTTAAACAACATAGATACATGTAAAACAAAACAAACAAACAAACACAAAAAAGTGACATTTTCTCAGCACCTTCTGCCACTTCCCCCTTCCACAGATGTCACACATTAGCTATCAAGAATGTGTCCTTCCAGACCTTTCTCTGTGTATGTGGACAGCTGCAGACTGACAATGTGCGCCTTTGTGTACATGTTCCCTGGCCGTCCCTGTGATTACATTCTTTGTCTAGAAGAGCCCTCCTGGAAGGCACTTGCTGCCTCACGGTGTGGGGGTGGTGGGGGGCTCTGGACTGTGAACTCCCTTAGTGGGGGATTTGCCTCAGGTGCTGAGACAAGGTCAGCATTGACTGAGCAAGACAAAGGCCTGTCCGGTTCTGCCTGGTGTGGCCTCCCCCGCCCAGCCATCTTTGCTCTGAGCTCCCTGTCGGGTTGGCAGAGGCTGTCAGGTCTGCAGCAGGGAGAAGGACTCCTCGCCCGGTGTTGCTTCCACCTGTCCTTTCCCAGATGTGTCTCTGGGCCTCCCTCTCGGTCCTTGCCACCTCAGCGTTGGCTCCTAGAGGAGCTCTGGACATACTCTTAGTCTGAACCCTGAATTTTCTCAGGTCCCATGTATCAGGGATGCTTTTCTAAGCCAAAGGGCATACAACTGCCCAGTCCTTTTTAAGAGCGATGTGGTATTTTATGGCAAGAATGTATCATAAGTTATTTACAGTCTCTTGGGTTTGTTTGTTTGTTGAGACAGGGTCTCCCTCTGTCACTCAGGCTGGACTACAGTGGTAGGATCTCAGCTCAATGCAGCCTTGACCTCCTGGCCTCAAATGATCCTCCCACCCCAGCCTCCCTGTAATTCCTGTAGCTGGGATTACATGTGTGCACCACCATGCTTAGCTAATTTGTAAATTTTCTGTAGAGACTAAGCCTCCCTATGTTGCCTGGGCTGGTCTCAAACTCTTGGACTCAAGCAATCTTCCTGCCTTGGTCTCCCAAAGTGCTGGGATTACAGGTGTGAGCCACTGTGCCTGGCCTACGTTCTCTTGTTGATGGAATCTTAAGAAGTCTAATTTTTCTTGTGAAAAATCTATTGAAAAATCTTGTGAAAAAAGCCATTTTAAACATGCATTTCATGTTATTTTGTATTAATATGATATACATATATCATTATATATTATGTAATACATATATAATGCAAATGATTTTTATGACGATATGTATAATATATATGTATCACGTTATATGTGTATCACCTATCATATACATATAAATGTGTATAACATGTTAAATTTATGTTTCATAAGTATTTCAGCCCAACAGATTAGCTTCAAAACAATATACACCTACGTTTACTTTCTCTGTCCACCTCTCCCTCTGGACCAGGCGCATGGCCAACTTGGCACATTCTCCAGAGAGGAGTGTGTGGTGCGGGATTGTGAAGGTGTTGAGGGCCTGCGGGCCCAGGCAGGGCCATTCACACAAAAGCAGACCAGATTATCACAGCCCATCCTGCCCTCCATGAAGATAGCCCTAGGGAGGCCATGGTAGACAGCACGCTCTGAGTTCTTTTGGAATTTCTACATGAACCAGAGAATTAAAAAATAGAAATTTCATATCTCCTCCAAGGTCCCCATGGGATTTTGAGAGGTCCTTTTTGCACACTGATTCTTAAGGACGTTTTGCCTACCTGTTTTTGTCATGTCACCCTTAAGTCGGTGGTGCGGTTTCTCGCTCTGGCCTCCTCCAGCCCCTGCACTCTGAGTTCTCCTCTAAGGCTCAGAGCCCTCCTTGTCAGTGGTTTTTGAGGGCTCCCTTTCCCAACCTGCCTCTTCCAGCTGGGACAGTCCCCTTGGTCCCTAACATACTGGAGAGGGAAGCCGGGCATTGCTTTTAGCACCCAGCACCCTCCCCTCCCCGCCTTCAGTTCAGTGGATGCCTTGTGGACACAGCCCTACGCCATGCAGTGCTGTCCACAGGACACAATATCATGGCTCAGCGCACATGGCCAATGACAACAAATAAAACACACAGCAAGAGGCAAAGGTTGGGGAGGTGCCACCCCTCAGGACCTCGACAGGGGCAGAGATCACAACCCCAAGTGCTGGTGGGCCATGCCTCTGGGACGAAATGCCCCCTCAGCTAACAGTGCGTCACAAGGACCTGAGCTGAGGATGATCCAGAGGCGCTTGGGGCCAAGGCTTGTTCCACTGGTGATTCGGGCAAGTGTGCCGGCCAATAGCTATCTCACCAGCTGGCTGATTAGCAGCTCCCAGGGGACAGCTACAGATTCTGCGAGAGAGGACATGAGGGGCCCACATGGGTGTCACCAGTGAGTGACCAGCTTAGGACCTCATGACTCATAAGTAGCTCCTGTATTCACTGAGCCATGAGTATTCAGCATGCCACCGGCTCATGCATATTTGGTGTGTCATGAATATTTTGTGCCTACTTGGCGCTTCCCCACCTTTATCTGTGCCCCCCGCGCTCCGCAGCCCGGCTCCTGCACCACTCATGAGCTTGCCTGTTTGTGCTTCACTCTTCAAGTCCACCCGCTCCCTTGTTTTCTTTCTTTCTCTTGCAAAATTGAGAAAGCCCATTTGGGGGATTTTTGAATATATTTATTCTCAAATAGCAAATATACATGGCAGTCAATCTTCTTCAAAATAATTTTATAAAATTATGTCATATACTGCACACATCAAAGTATGTATAAAATATATTTATATAGTTTTAGAATCCTAAAAAAACAAATACCCATGCCTCCTCTCAGGTGAACAAAGGTGACACTAGTATTCCCCCTAAAGCAGCCCCCCGGCCCTGCCCTTCCTCCCCCAATGTGGCCCCGTCTTCTGTAATGCATTGCTAAACATGTATTGGCTTCTAGTGACAATTCCATCCGTAAACAGTGTGCTGTCTGGCTTGTGTGTTTCTGAGTTGAGAGGAATGCAATCACACCACACGCTTTTTCTGGGATCTGCTTCTCTTGCTCAACATCATGTTTTTGAGGTTGATTGGGGTTGTAGCGATTCCTTCAGGGAACCAGCTGCTCATGCTTGCCCGGGATTAAGGGGTTTCCGAGGACATGGGGCATTCAGTGTGGACGCCGGGTGAGTTCTGGGGCAGGCCCGACTCATTTTGCTGCTGTAGATGGTCCCGTGGTGTGAACCTGCCACATCTGTGTCTGTGGACGTTCTGGCTGCTTATCTTTGAGCCATTTCAACAGGGCCACTGCACGGAACATTCCTGAATATGCCTCTGGGTGCTGGGAGGCCAGGTGGGTGTGTGTGGACACCTCCAGATGACAGCACATTGTTCTCCCAAGAAACTGCAGCCATTTACCCTCCCTGGTCAAGGAGGAGCACAGCCATTCCTCCGAATCCCCCACTGACACAGGGTGTGGTCCAGTTTCTAATTCTTCCCCATTCAGTGGGTGAGAAGTCGATCTCATGTGATTGTCATTCAGATCCCCAAAGTTACTAACAAGCTTTGTTGGCTATTTCAATTTTCTTTGTGAGGAATGCCTGTGTGTGTCTTTTGCCCATTTTCTTTTTATCACAGTCTTCTTACTGACTACTGGAGTCCTTTATATATTCTGGATATTAATCCTTTGCAGTTACATGTGTTACAAATATCTCCTCACAGCTTGTCATTTGTGATTTCATTTTTTATGGGGCTTTTGGTGAACAGAGATTCTTTATTTTAATGGAACTGATTTTGTTTCTTCCTTTGTTTCTGTTCATTTAAGGGCTCTCTCCTAACCCCAAAGTCCGGAAGACTTTCTCCCATGTTGCATTCTGGAAGTTTCGTAGTTTGCCTTCAGCCCATTTTGGTTGATTGTTGTGTGGGGTGTGAGGCCAGGGTCCAGCTTTATCTTGATTCTCATAGGATCACCGATGAACAACACTGGTTTTTGCATTAATCCATTCTTTTTTCCAGTTCCCATGGCTGTGCGGGGCTGCCTCTGGGCTCTCCTCTGTTCTCCGTGAATGGCTTTCCCTCTGCAGCCTGGTGCCTGCTCGGCAGATGACTCCAGGGGTTGTCTTTGGGAGGGGGGTGTCTTTCCCCTTGGTACCAAGGGCAAGGAGGGGGTGTCCAGGCCTCTCTTCCCCCATGCAGCCTGGGCTGGGAGATGTGGGGGATGGCGTCCAGAGGCAGGGCTGGGAACAGGCCTTGAAGGCCATGGTGAGGGTGTGGACTTGATGGTGGGTACAGAGAAGCAGTGGATATCCTTTAGTTGGGGAACATATGACAGATACATGGATGACATATATGATAGATATGTATATGCACACATACGTGTGAGTGTGTTTGCACCTGGCTGTAGGTATAGCTCTTACGGAAGCCACTTGGTCATTTGGTGGCACAGAGCTCAGTTTGGGCCAGAGTGACAGCAGGGGTTGGGGCTACCTTTCAAGGGGATGACCAGCCTGTGGGCCTCCATGCTTTACCTGTGCTCACTGAGCCCTGCCGTCTGACACACCACGTCATAGCTCGGTTAGGTCCGTGGCTCCTCCTCCCTGAAATGTGACTGACACATGCACAGTCAGTGCTCAGCTCTCACTGCATGAGTGGATGAATGAGCTGATGAGTGGTAGGCCCCACATAGGGATGGGCACCGAGAGGGCCATGGGCTTGAAGGAGAGAAAAATGGAGAATGCCAGGGCTAAGCTGTCTCTGACGTGACTCGGGGACCCCATCAGCACTCCCCCTTATGCGGCCACAGCCTTTCAGGACTCCAGAAGCATCATGTGCCCTTGTTCCCATTTTGACTTCCCTGTCTCCTTTCATGGAAGACAGCTCACCTGTGAGTCCAGTTTGATGTCCGGGGCAGCATGAGTTTTCCAAGGCCCCACAGCGGGTCTGTGGACCAACCAGAGCCCCCAACACCATAGCCTGGACAGATGAGGTTCTGCTTGCAGGCCTGGCCCCACACCCACTGACCTGTCTTTCCTTATCCCAGCCGTGTAGCATTCGTCTAATACCTTGACATCTCTTTCTGAAGAGCCGTTGCTTGGCAATGGTTGCTAGGCAAAATTCATCATTAACCAAGAGTCAGGGTTCTTGATAGGAGGCCTGCAGGGACACTGTGGGCCTGTAGGCTGTGGTGGGCAGAATCCTGAGATGGTTTGGAGATTCCTGCCCCAGGGGTACACACCCCATGTGATTCCCCCGCCAGAGCGTGGGCAGGACCTGTCAATAGGATGGGACAGCTGCTCCCCTTGATGAGGTCACATTCAGTGGCCAAGGTGACAGTCAGTCACATCTGGAATCAGGCAGTGTTAGATTAGACTCAGTAGTCCAGAAGAGGAGCTCCTGCTGGCTGCTGATAGCAAGTGCCACATTACTAGAGGGCCGTGTGCCAGGACCGGTGGGTACTGCCCAGGAGCTGGGAGTGCCCCCCCCACCAGCAGGAAGACAAGATGTTAGTGCCACCACTGCAAGAAACTTAAGTACTGCCAAGACCCAGCAAGCTTGCAGGAGGGCCCGGGAGCCTCAGCTGAGATCCAGGACCCAGCAACCCTGCGATCCAGCCTGGAGACACCTATGCCAGACCCTGGGCTGCATGGGCAGTGCTTTAAGTTACTTCATTTGTGGTGTGCTACACTTGCTGTGTAGCATAGAAAACGAATACACAGGCCTGGGTGTGGGGTGAGGAGTCTGCTTTAGGAGCAGCCTTGGTGTTGAGGTTGGCTGCTGGGACCAAGGAGGAGAACACAGGAGCCCAGAGGATTGGGCCATGGCCCTGTGCCCAGTGTCTCACACGCGGGTTCTCAGAAGGCTCCTGCAAGGCGAGGGTCCTTTTCCCCCCTCCACAGATGGGCCCAAGGTCACACATCCAGGGGGAAATGAGGCTGGGACCTGAGCCAGAGGGGATCCCAGCTGCTGTGGGGCTGCCCACACAGGTCACTCTGTGGTTGGAGTGTTCACAGGCCACGGGACCGACATTTATGGGCACTGTTGGGAGGCTGACGGCCCCTGTGCCCCCATCCACATCCCACTATGCCTAGGGAAGTGCAGCTTCCTACCACTCCTGCCCAGGCTTCCTCAGTGGGGCTTCCTGGGGTGCTCCTGGTTCTCATGTCCGGTGTAGCTCTCACCAGGGAAGAGGATCTCCAGCTCTTCTGTTGGTCCCTCTGGCATTTAGGGCTCAGCCCGGGGTTCCGTGGGTTCAGGCCTCTCTCCACAGGGTGTCTGTCAGCCATCTTGGTCACTTGCCTCCTCACCCCACATGGCCTTCGATTGTGGGATGAGCAGGCTGGCCACCTCAGGTTGAGGGCAGCCACCCCTGGAGCCCTGGGTGCCATGTGAGAGCCTCTTGGCCCTGGGAAGCCATGGGGCCATCTCCGAGAGAGGGTGTCCTGGGCTCTCAGAGGACAAGCGTTTCAAAGATCCTCAAGCAGCCCAGGAAAGCGGCCGGTAGAGTGCATGGAGGTGAAAGGGCCCCGTCCTACCCGTTCCAGTGCCGGGCCCACACTGCGCATCTGCCGGCGTGAGCAGCAGTGCGAGGCCTACCAACAGGTGAGAAAGGGGATGCAGGTGAGAGGGATCATCCCAGGAGGCTGCAGAGATGAAAATAAAGAATCAGGCATCACAGCGTAAGAAGTAATATTGTTACAGTGCATGACACAAGATCTAGAAACAAGAGAGTCACAGAAACTTAACAAAGATGAGAACTTTAGAATGTACATGTAATAAAAGATAGGAAAATGAGATGCAGGATAAGGAGATAAAAGGCGAGAAACGAATGAGCTGCCAAGCAGAAGGCTGGAAACACAAAGGAGCGAAGATTAGGAACAGGGTGAAGCTCATCACCATGAGGTGATTTTTTAAGTAGATGAAACCATAGGTCGACAATGAGAATTAAGGGCTAGGGAGTTAAGAGTAAAAATGAATATAACAACCAAAGAGAAAGTATAATCACAGAGCAACATTTTAAATGATTCTCTCCTGTCCAAAACCACACAAGTTACCCAACCACCTTCCAAATGAACAGGACCAGGAGGAGAGAGGAAGGGTAGAAAGAGAGGCAGAAGGCAGGCAAGCTCAAGTTAAGTACAAATCAAAACAGTAACATGAGGGTCACCAACTGAAAAGTTACTATTGAAATCTGAGTTTCTTCCTTCAAAAAGCACAGACCCTGTCCCCAAAGAGGAAACATCTATAAATAACCAGACCCCTCTGGCTGGGGGCTCCAGGAGCTGCCGCCGTCCTCCAGTGTGGGTTGAGGGTGCTCCGAGCCCTGTGCCCAGCTCCCGAGCTTGCAGCCTGTTGTGGATCACCTGCACATTGGCCTTGGCTGGTCTTGGTCCCGCACACAGGGCCCCTGGCATGGCTGTCCACATCTTCCCCAGCTCCTACACCGCTCCACATGACCTGCCACTGCTCTGCTGTCCTCCATTTTTGCTACTCAGAACCCTGTAGCCCTGACTCTGCCACCTCCAAGCGTGGGAGGTGGCAGAAGTCCCCACCCACAGCCAATGCCAGGCTGTCCTGGTTATGGACGTCAGAGACTCTCAGACCTGAGCCTGCACAGAGCCTCAGGTCTGGGCTTGCTCCAGGGTGGAGCCCCGGCACACAGAGCTAGGTAGCTCCCCACAAGGGCACCACCAGCTTTGAGTGCTCTTTGAGAGCACCATATACTTTGAGTGCGCTGGGAGTTGCTACTTAGGAAAGGAAACCTTAAAACTGGCTTCTAGCCAGGCTTGGTGGCTCACACCGGCTGGCTGACAGCAAGACTACATCCTGCCCACATCCAAAGGGCAGGACAGGAGGACGGGAGGACGGGAGGACAGGAAGGCCACCCTGCAGAAGGGCATCAGATGGAAAGTGTCATTGCAGTTGTCTCTGGAAAATTCCATCTGCACAGGTCCCTGCTGAGATGCTCAGAGAGTTGGAGAACCATCAAGGGGAGCTGCAGTTGTCCTAAGAAGGGACAGTTAAGTTGGGACTTGGAAGACGAAGGGGTCATCCTGGCAAGGGGTGGGGGTGGTACCCCAGGAGGAGAGGGCAGTGAGCAGAGGAAGTGAGGATGGGACAGAATGCCGGGTGAGAACCAGGTGGCCCCGAGACAGTGGAGACCTCAGCCGGGGAGGGTGAGGAGGGGAGCTGCAGAGGCTCCAGAGCAGAGACATGCCATGAGCTGAAGCAGGAAATACATTGTAAAAGAGTGGCTGCTGGAAGGTCTGCTTTGAGGCCCTTGCAATTGGCCAGACAAGAGAAGACTGTGGCAGGGACAGGGTGGGGCAGGTGGTAACTGTGCAGAGGGAGAGGAATGAGTGATTCAAGGGAGAGTGACTGAGCCAACAGAGCTCTGGCTGAAGTGGGCCTGGGTTGCAGGAAGGGTATGAGGCCCAGGTATAATTAGGGGGTGCAGAGGTGCCACTTAGAGCCCAGGCATTGGTGCCACTTGTGGGCAGAGTGCCTGGGGCAGCAGCGTGTGCCTTGCCACTCCAGCAGATGTGAGTGTCTGCCAGAGGGGTCTGTTCCATAGACAGCCAGCTGCCCCGGAGTCCCTGAGCAGCCCCATGGAGGCTGAGCTGGTGCCTGTCCTCCAGGGGGATTCTAAGCATGGTGGCAGGTGTGAGACAGGCTCAGTTTCAGCCCTGGCTCCATTCTTTTTTCTTTTTTTCACAGTTTTTAAAGTAAGAAGTATTATTTTATTAAGTCCTTACAGAAATCATGTGTAATAAGAACTATTACTCTACTCATTGAGAGGCAGATTAGTGGAGAGATAAAGAAAGGCTTTTAATAGTACTTTGAAAGTGAAATTCCATTGTCTTCTGACTTGCAATATTTCTGATAAGAAGTCCAGACGAGTTGTGTTTTCCCGCTTTAGATAACGCAATGCATTTTATTTCTGTGTATACTTCTAAACTTTTCTATTTATCATTGGTTTTTGGCAGTTTAATTATGGTGTGAACTGGTGTTTCTTAAAAATCAAATTTGGAAAATTTTAGCCACTATTTTTTCTTTCTTTTTTTTATTGTCTTCTAGGTTTTGGGGTACATGTGAAGAACATGCAAGATTGTTGCATAGGTACATACATGGCAGTGTAATGTGCTGCCTTCCTCCCCATCACCTATATCTGGCATTTCTCCCGATGCTATCTCTCCCCAACTCCCCACCCCCTACTGTCCCTCCCCATCTCCCCCCAACACACCCCAGTGTGTGATGCTCCCCTCCATGTCCATGTATTCTCATTGTTCAACACCCGCCTATGAGTGAGAACACGCAGTGTTTGATTTTCTGTTCTTGTGTCAGTTTGCTGAGAATGATGGTTTCCAGGTTCATCCATGTCCCTACAAAGCACACGAACTCATCGTTTTTGATGGCTGCATAGTATTCCATGGTGTATATGTGTCACATTTTCCCTGTCCAGTTTATCATCGATGGGCATTTGGGTTGGTTCCAAGTCTTTGCTATTGTAAACAGTGCTGCAATGAACATTCGTGTGCATGTGTCCTTATAGTAGAACGATTTATATTTGGGTTGGTTCCAAGTCTTTGCTATTGTAAACAGTGCTGCAATGAACATTCGTGTGCATGTGTCCTTATAGTAGAACGATTTATAATCCTTTGGATATATGCCCAGTAATGGGATTGCTGGGTCAAATGGAATTTCTATTTCTAGGTCCTTGAGGAATCGCCACACAGTCTTCCACAATGGTTGAACTAATTTACACTCCCACCAACAGTGTAAAAGTGTTCCTATTTCTCCACACCCTCTCCAGCATCTGTTGTCTCCAGATTTTTTAATGATCACCATTCTAACTGGTGTGAGATGGTATCTCAATGCAGTTTTGATTTGCATTTCTTTAATGACCAGTGATGATGAGCATTTTTTAAATATGTTTGTTGGCCTCATGTATGTCTTCTTTTGTAAAGTGTCTGTTCATGTCCTTTGCCCACTTTTGAATGGGCTCGTTGTTTTTTTCTTATAAATCTGTTTTAGTTCTTTCTAGATTCTGGATATCAGCCCTTTGTCAGATGGGTAGATTGCAAAAATTTTTCCCATTCTGTTGGTTGCCAATTCACTCTAATGACTGTTTCTTTTGCTGTGTAGAAGCTGTGGAGTTTGATTAGGTCCCATTTGTCTATTTTGGCTTTTGTTGCCAATGCTTTTGGTGTTTAGATCATGAAGTCCTTGCCTACACCTATGTCCTGAATGGTTTTGCCTAGGTTTTCTTCTAGGGTTTTTATGGTGTTAGGTCTTATGTTTAATTCTTTAATCCATCTGGAGTTAATTTTAGTGTAAGGTGTCAGGAAGGGGTCCGGTTTCTGCTTTCTGCATATGGCTAGCCAGTTTTCCCAACACTATTTATTAAACAGGGACTCCTTTCCCCATTGCTTGTTTTTGTCAGGTTGGTCAAAGATCAGATGGTTGTAGATGTGTGGTGGTGTCTCCGAGGCCTCTGTTGTGTTCCATTGGTCTATGTCTCTGTTTGGGTACCAGTACCATGGTGTTTTGATTACTGTAGCCTTGTAGTATAGTTTGAAGTCTGGTAGTGTGATGCCTCCTGCTTTGTTTTTTTTTTTTGCTTAGAATTGACTTGGCTATGTGGGCTCTCTTTTGGTTCCATATGAAGTTTAATGTGTTTTTTTCCAGTTCTGTGAAGGTCATTGGTAGCTTGATGGGGATAGTGTTGAATCTGTAAATTACTTTGGGCAATATGGCCATTTTCACAATATTGATTCTTCGTAACCATGAACATGGAATGTTTCTCCATCTGTTTGTGTCCTCTCTTATTTCGTTGAGCAGTGGTTTGTAGTTCTCCTTGAAGAGGTCCTTTACGTTCCTTGTTAGTTCTATTCCCAGGTATTTTATTCTCTTTGTAGCAATTGTGAATGGCAGTTCGTTCTTGATTTGGCTCTCTTTAAGTCTGTTATTGGTGTATAGGAATGCTTGTGATTTTTGCACATTGATTTTGTATCCTGAGACTTTGCTGAAGTTGCTTATCAGTTTCAGGAGATTTTGGGCTGAGATGATGGGGTCTTCTAGATATACAATCATGTCATCTGCAAATAGAGACAATTTAACTTCCTCTTTTCCTATTTGAATACCCTTTATTTCTTTTTCTTGCCTGATTGCTCTGGCTAGAACTTCCAATACTATATTGAATAGGAGTGGTGAGAGAGGGCATTCTTGTCTAGTGCCAGATTTCAAAGGGAATGCTTCCAGTTTTTGCCCATTCAGTATGATATTGGCTGTTGGTTTACTGTACATAGCTTTTATTATTTTGAGATACGTTCCATCAATACCTACTTTATTGAGGGTTTTTAGCATAAAAGGTTATTGAATTTTGTCAAAGCCTTCTCTGCATCAATTGAGATAATCATGTGGTTTTTGTCTTTGGTTCTGTTTATGTGGTGAATTATGTTTATAGGCTTGCATATGTTGAACCAGCCTTGCATCCCTGGGATGAAGCCTACTTGATCATGGTGGATAAGCTTTTTGATGTGCTGTTGCAATCGGTTTGCCAGTATTTTATTGAAGATTTTTGCATCTATGTTCATCATGGATATCGGCCTGAAGTTTTCTTTTCTTGCTGAGTGTCTGCCAGGTTTTGGTATCAGGATGATGTCGGTCTCATAAAATGATTTGGGAAGGATTCCCTTTTTTTGGATTGTTTGGAATAGTTTCAGAAGGAATGGTACCAGCTCCTCTTTGTATGTCTGGTAGAATTTGGCTGTGAATCCGTCTGGACCTGGGCTTTTTTTGGGTGGTAGGCTCTTAATTGCTGCCTCAACTTCAGACCTCATTATTGGTCTATTCACGGTTTTGGCTTCTTCTTGGTTTAGGCTTGGGAGGATGCAAGTGTCCAGGTATTTATCCATTTCTTCCAGGTTTACTAGTTTATGTGCATAGAGTTGTTTGTAATAATCTCTGATGATGGTTTGTATTTCTGTGAAATCTGTGGTGATATCTCCTTTGTCGTTTTTTATTGCATCTATTTGATTATTCTCTCTTTTCTTTTTTATTAATCTGGCTAGTGGTCTATTTTGTTGATCTTTTCAAAAAACCAGCTCCTGGATTTATGGATTTTTTTGAATTTTTTTTTTGTGTCTTTATCTCCTTCAGTTCTGCTCTGATCTTAGTTATTTCTTGTCTTCTGCTAGGCTTTGAGTTTTTTTGATCTTGCTCCTCTAGCTCTTTCAATTTTGACAATAGGGTGTCAATTTTAGATCTTTCCTTCTTCTCATGTGGGCATTTATTGCTATATATTTTTCTCTAGACACTGCTTTAAATGTGTCCCAGAGATTCTGGTATGTTGTGTCTTCATTCTCGTTGGTTTTGAAGAACATCTTTATTTCTGCCTTCAATTCATTGTTTAGCCAGTCAACATTGAAGAGCCAGTTGTTCAGTTTCCATGAAGCTGTGTGGTTCTGAGTTAGTTTCTCAATTCTGAATTCTAACTTGATTGCACTGTGGTCTGAGAGACTGTTTGTTATGATTTCCGTTCTTTTGCATTTGCTGAGGAGTGATTTACTTCCAATTATGTGGTCAATTTTAGAGTAGGTGTGATGTGGTGCTGAGAAGAATGTATATTCTGTGGATTTGGGGTGGAGAGTTCTGTAAACGTCTATTAGTTTTGCTTGTTCCAGGTCTGAGTTCAAGTCCTGGATATCCTTGTTAATATTCTGTCTCGTTGATCTGTCTTATATTGACAATGGGGTGTTAAAGTGTCCCACTATTATTCTGTGGGAGTCTAAGTCTCTTTGTATGTCATTAAGAGCTTGCTTTATGTATCTGGGTGCTCCTGTATTGGGTGCGTATATATTTAGGATTGTTAGCTCTTCTTGTTGCATTGATCCTTTTACCATTATGTAATGTCCTTCTTTGTCTCTTTAGATCTTTGTTGGTTTAAAGTCTATTTTATCAGAGATGAGAATTGCAACTCCTGCTTTTTTTTGCTCTCCATTTGCTTGGTAAATCTTCCTCCATCCCTTTATTTTGAGCCTTTGTGTATCCTTGCATGTGAGATGGGTTTCCTGGATACAGCACACCGATGGGTTTTGGCTTTTTATCCAATTTGCCAGTCTGTGTCTTTTGATTGGGGCATTTAACTCATTTACATTTGGGGTTAATATTGTTATGTGTGAATTTGATCCTGCTATTTTGATGCTAGCTGGCTGTTTTGCCCGTTAGTTGATGCAGTTTCTTCATTGTGTTGATGCTCTTTACCATTTGGTATGTTTTTGGAGTGGCTGGTACTGGTTGTTCCTTTCTATGTTTAGTGCCTCTTTCAGGAGCTCTTGTAAAGCAGGCCTGGTGGTGATGAAATCCCTGAGTACTTGTTTGTTCATAAAGGATTTTATTTTTCCTTCACTTATGAAGCTTAGTTTGGCTGGCTATGAAATTCTGGGTTGAAAGTTCTTTTCTTTAAGGATGTTGAATATTGTTCCCTACTCTATTCTGGCTTGTAGGGTTTCTGCTGAGAGATCTGCTGTGAGTCTGATGGGCTTCCCTTTGTGGGTAACCCGACCTTTCTCTCTGGCTGCCCTTAGCATTTTCTCCTTCATTTCAACCCTGCAGAATCTGACGATTATGTGCCTTGGGGTTGCTCTTCTTGAGGAATATCTTTGTGGTGTCCTCTGTATTTCCTGTACTTGAATATTGGCCTGCCTTCTTAGGTTGGGGAAGTTTTCCTGGATAAAATCCTGAAGAGTATTTTCCAGCTTGGATTCATTCTCTCCGTCACATTCAGGTGCACGTATCAAACGTAGATTAGGTCTTTTCACATAGTCCCATATTTCTTGGAGACTTTGTCCATTTGTTTTTACCCTTTTTTCTCTAATCTTGCCTTCTCGTTTTATTTCATTGAGTTGATCTTCGACCTCTGATATCCTTTCTTCTGCTTGGTCAATTTGGCTGTTGAAACTTGTGTATGTTTTGCGAAGTTCTTGTGTTGTGTTTTCAGCTCCATCAATTCACTTATATTCCTCTCTAAGTTGTTTATTCTTGTTAGCATTTCGTGAAATCTTTTTTCAAGGTTCTTAGTTTCTTTGCATTGGGTTAGAACATGTTCTTTTAGCTCACAGAAGTTTCTTATTACCTACCTTCTGAAGCCTGATTCTGTCAATTCATCATGCTCATTCTCCATCCAGCCTTGTTTCCTTCCTGGTGAGGAGTTGTGATCCCTTGTAGGAGGAGAGGCATTCTGGTTTCGGGTGTTTTCATCCTTTTTGCACGGGTTTCTTCCCATCTTTGTGTATTTATCCACCTGTCATCTTTGTAGTTGTTGACTTTCAGATTGGGTCTCTGAGTGGATGTCCAGCTTGTTGATGATGAAATTATTTCTTTCTGTTTCTTAGTTTTCCTTCTACCAGTCAGTCCCCCTCTGCTGTAGGACTGCTGAGGTCCACTCCAGGCCTTGCTTGCCTTGGGATCACCTGCAGCAGCTGCAGAACAGTAAGGGTTGCTACCAGTTTCTTCTTCTGCTATCTTTGTCCCTGAAGGATACCCGCTTGATGTCAATCTGAGCTCTCCTTTATGAGGTTACTCTTTGGATATACAGGGGTCAGGGACCTGCTTGAGGAGACAGTCTGTCCTTTATAGGAGCTCAAGTGCTGAGCTGTGAGCTCCATTGTTCATTCAGAGCTGCTGGCCAGGTACGTTTAAGACTGCTGCAGCAGAACTCATAAACCCCTTTTTTTCCCAGGTGCTGTGTCCCGGGGGAGTTAGGGCTTTATGATTTCTGTTGTGCTGCTGCCTTTTTTTCAGGGCTGTCCTGCCCAGCGAGGAGGCAGCCTAATCACTGTCTGCCTGCAGAGGCTTTGCTGAGCTGCTGTGGTCTCTGCCCAGCTGCCGTGTGAACTTCCCTGCAGTCCTGTTTATACAGGTATAGTTAGAACTGCCTAGGCAATGGCGGCCCGCCTCTGTAATGGCGGGCTGCCTCGGCAACGACGGGCTGCCTCAGCAATGGCGGACTACCTCCTAGTGGTGGACTGCCTTGGTAATTGCAGACGCCCCTCCCCCACAGAGCTGGACTGTCCTGGGTTCAGCTGTGCTTGCTGTGAAACTCTCAATCCAGAGCATTTCAGACTGCTGTTTTTTGTGGGGGTGGGACCAGCCGAGCCTGATCACCTGGCTCCCTGCTTCAGAGCCCTTTCTTTTTTTTTTAGTTGAACGGTCGACTGTCACCCAGGTGTTCCAGTCGCCTGTTGAAAAGGCACCGGGGATCTGTGTGATTTCCCGTGCAGCAACCAGCTGCGCCGGCTGAGAACAGCTGCGCTGAGATTCGCAGCGGGAGTCTCCTGGCCTGGCTCCCTGTTCAGCCCCCTTTTCTGTCAGTTGAATGGGTGACTCTGGCTTCCCGTAGCTCCAATCGCCAGCTAAAATGGCGCCCGGACCAGAACCGCCGCGCTGGGGCGCTGGCCAACACCCGCGCCGGCCAAAATACCCGCGCCGGCCAAAACAGCGGAGCCGGGGTGCCGCCCGAACAGCTGCGCCGGCTGAAACAGGCGCGCTGGCGACCCGTGGGGCTCCTCTGCCTGAGAATCTCCAGGTCTGTGGGCAATAAAAATCCGTCTGGAAATGCGGCGTCCACTCACCCTCCGCGCTTTCGCTGGGAGCTGCAATCCTGAGCTGCTTCTAATCGGCCATCTTGGATCCAGCCTCCTCGGCTCCATTCTTTACTAGCTGGGAGACCTCAGGCAAGTCACCTTGGCATTTCATGCCTTGGTTTTCTCATCTGTAAAAAAGGCAGTGAGGGTATGTGCCTCACAGGGGTGTTGGCAGGATTAGTTAGTGCTGTTACGGGGACAGAGCTGGGTAATGTTTGCAGAATTGGCACATGCAGGGTTCATCTGCAGCCCCATGTGGGCTTAGCAGGTTCGGGGCAGGAGGAGAGAGGAGGGAGCACCCAATGAGGCAGCCAGTGCAGACCCCCAGGGAGTGGCAGAAGTGTCTTCAGGATAGGGGCTGGGAGAGGCTCCCCCAACCCCCATCTGCCAACAGCACCTTCCTAGGGACAGTGGGAGCTGCCCTTGCAAGCTCTCAGTGGGCACAACTGCATGACCAAGTGCTTCAGGGAGGAGAGGGGGAGGCAGATGCCGCCACAGCCCTGCTCATAGTGCTGGCCCCAGCTCGAAGGTTGCCAGAGCCACTCAGCTTCATGCACTCATGACAGGTGGAAGTGCCAGGGACAGACCCCACATGTGACCTTCAGAAGTCGCTGGCATCCCATAATACTGAACCTTGGCCACCTGCAGTGGCCATCCACCTGTGATGAGCCCGTCTCGGCAGGCTCTCTTCCCCCTCTCATTTCTTCATGGCCCGTGGGGGTTCATGGGCTCAGCCCCCACTGACACTACTGGCACTGGAATCCTTGTGTGGCCCTGAGGGAAACCATATGGAGACTGTGGGGCTGGGCAAGGGTGGGGAGGTGTGGGCCTGTCCTTGAGCTGGGCGGGGGTCCCACTTGTGCAGAGTAGCCAGGCCCAGGCACTGGGGACCTCCCTTTTGTTGAATCGCACACCTGTTCACAGTCACTGGTCACTCCCAGGAGAACTGAGAACAGGAATGGGAAGCACAAGGACTTTCCCAAGCCAAAGGGAGACAGGGCTGGAGTGCAGAGAGAAAGAAGAGAGACAGAGGTAGATGGGGAAGAGTGACCCTCTGTTCCCCAGCACATACTGGGTGTGGAACATCTGGCTGGTGGGTGTGGTGCCCCTTCCCAGGTGGAGATGCAGGCCTAGCAGGCAAGGAGGGTGGGCAGCAGACACTGCCAGCCTCTGAGGACACGGGTAACTGGGAGCTGGCCCATATTGTGGGACAATGCAGGGCAGGGATTGGAGAGAAGCCTCACTCTTGACCACTGTAGAGTGGTCAGAGGGCCACAGCTGGCTGCTGTGAGAACGAGAGGTGCCTGCTCCCCCTCCTAGGCCTTCCTCTCCTGTCTGGTGGTGGGGGCAGGTGGAGGGCTGGGGCTTGCTGGTCCTCCTTTACTGATGTGGCCGCACCCCGACTCCAGCCCCTAGGCTCAGCCCTTGCATAGAAGGCATCTGGGGAGCTTTCTCTCCACGCCTGCCCGACTCCTCCTGAAAGATGCATGGACTGTGAAAATTTCATCAAAGCAGCTTGCTTCCTGGGCTTACAGGCAGAGGTGGGCGCTGGGAGCCCTGGTGCCTCAGGCCGTCCTGCTGCTCGGTCAGCCCTGGCCGCCCCTCTGGCCTGCTGCAGGACTCGGGTGAGCAACGGGTGGTGGCTAGAGGCCCCCTGGTATGTGTGCTAGGAGGGGTTGTGGAGGGGCAGAGGAGGTGTCAGGCCAGCTCTGTGGGGTGGGCAGTGCTGACAACCGCAGGAGGCACCGCAGCTGGGCAAGCATCAGAGTGGGGTTTGGAGTGTTCCCAAGGTCCCAGTGACCGTGAGTAGTTGCTCAATCAGCAAACACTCACTTATTGACCCTGCAGCTTTTCATTATTGTTATTTTTGAAAAACAGATAATACATTTGCCTAGTTTTAAAATGAGATGGGCATTTCGGGCTATTCCTTCTCTTTTGCTGCCAGAAACAATGTGGCGTGGGTAATCTTGCTCAGAGTCACTTGGAATGTGGTAGGTACATATGCAGGGCAGAATTCCGCAGGTGGGATTGCTGGGTCAGTGGATAACATTGATGGGAATTGCCACACTGCCTTTCATAGAGGCCATGCCATGAACCCTCCCAGCAGCAAGGCAAGCAGTGTTCACTTCCCCGAGGTCTCGCCCACAGAGCAGGCTGAAAACACTTGAAGTTCTGCCAATCTGATAGAGAAAACATATTATGAAAAATATAAAGAAGTTTGGTTTGTTTTTGTCCTCTCTGAGTGGCTTTCTTACAAACAGCTACAGGGAACTTGTCCTGTGGCCAGAGTATAATGAGCTTATTTTAACTGTGTGTGTGGTGCATGTGTAGGAGCACATACGTGTGTGTGCTCATGTGCACGTGTTCATGTGTATGCATGCATGTGCTAGCATGTGTGCTCATGTGCACGTGTTCATGTGTATGCATGCATGTGCTTGCGTGTGTGCTCATGTGCACGTGTTCATGTGTATGCATGCATGCGCTAGCGTGTGTGTGCTTGTTTTACTTGGAGTGTCCAATCCAGCCCTGGTCACTGGGCAGGAAGAACTCAATCTGAGCATAGCCAGGTGCTCTCTGGGAAGACAGGACCCATTCACATGGCCCTGCTCTCAAAGATCTGAAGTTAGTGAGACTCGGCTGGTGAGTTAAAGACAGGGCCAGCTCCAGAGCAGGGCAGTGAGGAGCAATGACTGCAAGTTAGGGAGCTTGGGGCTGAGGCAGGCTCAAGCAAAGGCTTGGCTCTGGCAGACAGCGTGCTTCCACTGGGTGCTACTAAACACTCAGAGACTTCGGAAGGTAAAGGCAGAACCCACCACGGCTCTGCAAAGAGCTAGGCTAGGGGGAGGTGTGCCAGGGGAGCTGAGCTGTGTACCAGCCACTTCTAAACACAGGGGCCTCAAACAATACCGCAGACTATTTTTAGAGTTTAAGCATTGGCAAGCTGAGCTGGTAAGCATTGGCTGAGCTTGGCTGGCCTAGGCTGAGCTCTATGGTCTGGTCTGTACTTGGCTGGGCTGAGCTCTGTGGTCTGAGCTGTGCTTGGCTAGTCTGGGCTGAGCACTGTGGTCTGGTCTGTGATTGGCTGGGCTGAGCTCTATGGTCTGGGCTGTGCTTGGCTGGGCTGGGCTGAGCTCTGTGGTCTGGACTCTGCTTGGCTGGGCTGGGCTGAGCTCTGTGGTCTGGGCTGTGCTTGGCTGGGCTGGGCTGAGCACTGTGGTCTGGGCTGTGCTTGGCTGGGCTGGGCTGAGCACTGTGGTCTGGGCTGTGCTTGGCTGGGCTGGGCTGAGCTCTGGTCTGGGCTGGGCTGAGCTCTGTGGTCTGGGCTGTGCTTGGCTGGGCTGGGCTGAGCTCTGTTGGTCTGGGCTGTGCTTGGCTGGGCTGGGCTGAGCTCTGTGTTAAGGGCTGTGTTTGGCTGGGCTGGGCTGAGCTCTGTGGTCAGGGCTGTGCTTGGCTGGGCTGGGCTGAGCTCTGTGGTCTGGGCTGTGCTTGGCTGGGCTGGGCTGAGCACTGTGGTCTGGGCTGTGCTTGGCTGGGCTGGGCTGGGCTGAGCTCTGTGGTCTGGGCTGTGCTTGGCTGGGCTGGGCTGAGCTCTGTGGTCAGGGCTGTGCTTGGCTGGGCTGGGCTGAGCTCTGTGGTCTGGGCTCTGCTTGGCTGGGCTGGGCTGACTTGGTCTGGGCTTGCTTGGCTGGGCTGGGCTGAGCTCTGTGGTCTGGGCTGTGCTTGGCTGGGCTGGGCTGTGCTTGGCTGGGCTGGGCTGGGCTGTGCTTGGCTGGTCTGGGTTGAGCTCTGTGGTCTGGGCTGAGCTCTGTTGGCCTGGGCTGGGCTCCATGGTCTGAACTGTGCTGGCTGATCTGGGCTGAGCATTGTGGGTCTGGGCTGAGCTCTGTTGGGCTGGGTTGTGCACCATGGTCTGGGCTGTGCCTGGCTGGGCTGGACTGAGCGCTGTG
Organism: Ateles fusciceps; assembly: GCA_036589455.1. Taxonomy (NCBI): domain Eukaryota; kingdom Metazoa; phylum Chordata; class Mammalia; order Primates; family Atelidae; genus Ateles; species Ateles fusciceps. The sequence continues at coordinate 1,019,429 of JAZHEH010003238.1, forward strand.
GTCTGGGCTGAGCTCAGTGGTCTGGGCTATGCTTGGCTGGGCTGGGCTGAGCTCTGTGGTCTGAGTTGATCTCTGTGGTCTGGGCTGTGCTTGGCTGGGCTGGGCTGAGCTCCGTGGTCAGGGCTGAGCTCTGTGGTCTGGGCTGTGCTTGGCTGAGCTCTGTGGTCTGGGCTTGTTCGAGAACCAATGTCCCGTTGCTGCGTCTTGGGGCTGGCTGGTCTAGAATGACCTTCACAGGGACCACCTGGCTCCACAGGGCCTCCTGTCCTCTAGCACCCTCCAAGCCGTTTGTGGTCAAGTAGAGGCAGGGCTCTGAGGGAGAGTGAAGTGTAGGCTGGGCAGTGGCACATCACTCCCACCTGTGCTAGTGGCCAAGAAAAATCAGGCCAGCCAGAATCACATGGTAGGGCAAGGGACTCCAGAGGAAGGGTGGAGCCCTGTGGCCAATTTTGCAATCCATCTTCTCTAGGAGGACAGAGTCCATGGGTGCCATGTCCCTGGGGCCATCTGTGTAAAGCTGAATACCACCAACACTCAACCCACAGCACCTAATCTGGGGGCTGGGACCCAGCAATGGGCAGCAGGTAGCTTTGCCCCCAGAGTACGTGGGCCAGTCGCACCAGCAGTGGGAGCACCACGAGTACCAGGAAACGTGGGAGAAGGACTCCTGGAGAAGCAGCCTGGGCCAGGGTTGAAGGGTACATAGGTGTGCACCTGGGCAGTAGTGGTGAGGCAGGGCACTTTCTCCCTCCAGATCCTTCCTCCTGGCTGAAGACAGAAGGCAGAGGAGACCCAGCCCTGGAGCTGAGGAGGGAGGGGATCCCGGTGTTCGAGCTGCAGGCCCACAGCCCCACATGGGCTGTTCCTGCGTGGGCAGCCCAAAGATTAACAGGTTTTGTTGGGATTACTGCTGCCAATCAAGTTCAAGTGCATTTTTAAGAGCTTAATTTGCGGCCCTAGGTTTTGAATAAAATCGTCAAGTCCAGTCGATTAAACTCATTAAGGCGGGTGGACTGGCTGGCGTCGCACTGCCATGAGATTTGGAGAATTAATTAGGGGACTGTTATCCTTTGTTGGGATTAGCAGAGCCAGCCCCAGCGGCCCGGAGTTTCTGCTAAAAGACGGGCCCGTAATCTCTTTAGTGGGGCCTTGGGAGACAGAGATCTGGGTGGCTTTTGAGCAGGAAGCGCCACACAGGTGTCTGATACTGCCATATGCAGACTGGCCGTGGGTCGGGGGTGTGGGCTGGCTTGAGGGCTTGGGCCGTCCTGAGGGTGGCTGGCCCAGACGGCACTTTAGGCCACACGACTCTGCCCACTATCCATGACCTATTCCCCCATCTCACAACAACCTGAGGGGGAGGGCCCCATGCAGAGGACTTCTGCTGCCTTTGTCTTCAAGACTCCTGACCCCAACTGCTGGAGTATCAAGGCTCTATCACTTTATGAACCAGGAGGTATCAGCAAGCTGGCCGCTAAGAGCATTCTAACCCCTTGGGGGGACATCGATTAGTCTCTGAGTGGGTGGGGATGTGACCCAAGAAGAGCCAGTCAAAGCCATGTCAGGGGGTGGTTGGGGGTTCCGATATAGCTGAGGGCAAAAACAGTAAGCCTGGAGCTGCCAGGCCCTGCAGGCCCTGCTTCAGGATGGAGAGAGAAAGACAGATGAGTTTCTAATGACACTGGGTGAGCTGCTGGATCTAGCCACACCTAAAGCTTACCCCTGGACTCTTCGGTGACATGAGCCAGTCCATTCCTCCTTGGAACAGGGTCTCTGTCACTTGTAACCAAGGGACAAATTAGTCCAGGTCTCAGGTCTCTTGCCTTCCAGAGCATGAGGGCTGAGAAGAAATTTAGAGAGTCTTTTTGCTTTTCCTGCCAATTTTACAGATGGGGAAACTGAGGCCCAGAGAGAAGGACTTGCCTAAGACTGCTGCAGATAGTAATGGCTTCTGGTCATCTAATGCCTCTCAGGAAAGAATCCTCCCTACACCTTCCTGGTGGGTCTGGCCAGACCAGTGCTGGGTGGGGTTTACCAGGTGTCCTTACCAAAGGCAGACCATGTTCAGAGAGAGTGGATAAGCTGGAGACATCTCCAGGGATTGGGGGGAACAGAGTGCCCCACAGTGCCACCCACATGGGTCCCAGGTGATGGCTCTCACCCAGCCCAGGACCCTGGCTGGTGTTTCTGGGCCTGGCAGTGGGCACTGAGCCTTGACTGGGGTCTCTTTGGATCCTCTGTCTGTCCTGAGAGATGGCACAGCAGGGAGATAGGGGAGGGGCTCAGAGCCGGATTACCGGGGTTCAGATCCTTCCCAGCCAGTCACTTGCCCTGTGACCCTGGATTGGTTGTTTGGCTTCCTTGAGTGTACCCTTTCTTCTGTGTGAGGGGGCGGTGGTGACAGTGGGGCTAGGGAGGCCTGGGAGGCAGTGCAGGTCTAGCAGGGAGCTTCGTGAGTGTCGTGTTCCACATTGCACCCTGCCCCTCAGTGCATCTTCCAGCCTCTCTGCTTCCACTCTTCCTCCTCCCCCATCAGTTCTCAGCATAGCAGCCAAGAAGCATCTTTTAAACATTTAAAGTCAAATCCCGCCACTTGCATGCATAAAGGCTGCTGAAGAAGCTTAGAATGCGGCTTAAATGCCTCATTGTGTCACATGTCCTGGCAAATACAGACAGGTGACAAACCCTGAGCAGCTCCATGGTGGAACACACCAGCTGTGTTGTTCTGCTCCAGCATTCTGTGTGCAAGGACTCTGGGTGGGACCTGAGCACGTGGCTTGCTTCTGCTGTTCCAGGTCTGGCTCAGTGGAGACCGTAGACTGGAGTGTCTGCCCGCGTGTCCCCCGAGGGACTCTGGCTTCCTCACAGCATGGCGGCCAGGTGCAGAAGAGCATATGAAATGAGAGACACTGGTGAGGCCATCTCTGGAGAACATGGGCCCTCCAGTCCACGGCATGGCCCATATGTCTGAAGCAATCACCTCTTCCTCTCCCTGCTGTCCAGGCAGCTACCTTCTCTCTGTGCCTCATAAATGCCAAATACACTGCCACAGGGCCTTTGCACTTGCTGTTTCTGTCTCCATGTGGCTGGCTCCTTCCACTCTTGAAGTTCTCAGCTCCGGTGTTCCTGCCTTAGAGAGGCTCTCCCTGACCCATGGTCTAACCACTGCCCCCTCCAGGAATGCTCTAGAAAAGTCCCATCCAAGAAAAAGAAAGATTATGCAAGTCACATATGTAATTTGAAATTTTATAGTAGCCACATTAAACAAGAAATTAAATGTGTGGATATATTTACATGTATATTTTTATTTACTTATCTTTAACATATTTTTAACCCAAAGTTGGAAATAGTTGTTTGGTGCCGCAAAGAAAAATTAGCACTGAGATGATGGATTTTTCAGCAACGCGATTTTTACTTCCTGGACTGCAGAAAGGGTACTCTCACTAGCCATCTTGCCAAGATAGTATAATGAAAAAATGAAAACAGACAAATTTACCCCTTATGCATTTAGGGTCATCCTTACTGCTGTGTCTGATCTCCGCTGGCTGGAGCCAGACCTCACAATTTAAACTAAAACTCGATTGGCTAATAGCTTAAAACTCTTCTAAACAGGTAAAAGCAATGGAGAGCCACATCCAGCACAGATATCTTGGTTAAGGTGCAAGGACGTAGAATGTACTATGTGCCTGTAAGCATGGCATGTCTAACAGCTACATAGGATAGGGCTTAACAAAGTTAGTAGCATACTTATTCTTTAACAAGAAAGGAAACTTTAAAAAGGAACTTTTCCACTTCCCATACCCAATTTATCCAAAATATTATTATTCAATATGTAATCAAATAAAAATGTCAGTGAGGTATTCTCACATTCTTTTTATTGTACTGTCTTTGAAATTGCGTGTATTTTACACATATAACACATGAATTTAGAAACTAAATTTTTGTAGGAAATACTTTTTTTTTTTTATTGCATTTTAGGTTTGGGGATACATGTGAAGAACATGGAAGATTGTTGCTTAGGTACACACATGGCAGTGTGATTTGCTAAAACTTGATCTGCTTTTAGGTCTGATACAGTTTACTATTGAAAGAGGCTACTTATATTGCCACCTTGTTCCAAAATAACTGAACTGATTTGAACATCGGTTTTAACATTTAAATGACTTAAAATTCAATACAATGAAAAGCCCAGGTTCTCAGCCTCAGCAGCCACCTCACACATGCTCAGCAGCCACATTTACCTAGTAGAGACCACTTCCATCATCACAGAAGGTTCTGCTGGGCTGTGCTGCCCTAGGACAGTTCTGGCCCCTGTCCATGTAACACTCACCGCTGTCTGCAAACATCTCACGCTGCTTGCTCAGGGAAGAGGAACCCAGACCCAGTCTGGGGTGGGGGGGGTGCCCTGCGTCAGCCCTACCTGCCCAGCGCCCACCTTGTCTGCTGTCTGGGCACAGATCCAACTCCAATTTTGAGTCTGTCAGAACATGTGATCCTTCCAGCTGCAGGGACTGGCTCAGAGATGGGCACCCTGAGAGTTCCCCAGCTAGGTTTTTTGTTTGTTTTTTTCTTTTGAGATGGAGTTTCACTCTTGTTGCCGAGGCTGTAGTGCAGTGGTGCAATCTCAGCTCACTGCAATCTCTGCGTCCTAGGTTCAAGCGATTCTCCTACCTCAGTCTCCCGAGTAGCTGGGACTACAGGCATGCACCAGTACTCCCGGCTAATTTTTGTATTTTCAGTAGAGATGGGGCTTCACCATGTTTCCCAGGCTGGTCTTGAACTCCTGACCTCAGGTGATCTACCCACCTTGTCCTCCCAAAGTGCTGGGATTACAAGCATGAGCCACTACACCTGGCCCCAGCTTGTTTTGAGGGAAGGGATGAGAAATGTGCCTGTAGACATTGGAGCATCTTGTCGGCCACGAGGAGAAGCCAGTGTGAAGGGTGAGGCTGACCAGGGAGGAGGGAGGTTGAGGTAAGAAGAGGGTGTGTGGTTGTGGCAATGCTGCTGAGTCATACCTGAAGTTGATGTCCCCTATCCATGCCCCAGATCCATGAGCCAGTAGTGAAGGACCTGGCTCTGCCAGGCAGGGTTAGTGTGGAGCAGGTCAGGCCTGGAGCCTGGGGTGGGATCTGGCACCTGGTTTACCTGTATGAGCCTGGAACAGTGTCCCAGCTCTTTGCCCAGCACTGCATGCATGGAATCATGTGTGTAATGTGCCAGGCCGGTGTTGCGTGCTCAGTAATGTGAATTCCCATTCCTCCTTCTTCTGCAGGCAGCTTCCCATGGGGTCTGCCCCAATCTCCCTGCCCACATCACAGCCCCAGAAATCCCATAAGCTCCGTCATCTGTAAAGTGGGGATTACAATTTCTTCTGCACAGGCGTGTGTCATGTCCGCATGCATGTAACATGTGTCTCTGTGTTATGGATTATGGATGTCACGTGTGCATGTTGTGCATATATGTTGTGTGTGTTGCAGCTGTGTGTCATGATTATGCCATGTATGTTTGTGTTGCATGTATAGTAGCGCGCCTGTTTGTATGTATGATATATGTGTGTGGCATATGTATGTGTGCATTCATGCATGTTGTGTGTGCATGTGTCATGTATGTCTGCACGTGTGATGTGTTATTTGTGATGTGCACCTCACAGTGAGGAGTGGATGGCACAGAAGCGGAATGACATAGTTTGGATTTGTGTCCCTCCAAACCTCAAGTTGAAACTTGATCCTCAGTGTTGGAGGTGTCTGGGTCATGGTGGGGGCTCCTCATGAGTGGCATGGTGCCTTCCCCCACGGTGATGTGTGGGTTCTTGTTCCATGAGTTTTGCGAGATGTGGTTGTCAGAAGGAGCTTGGCATCTCCGCTCTCTCTATCTCCGTGCGACCTCTGCACCCGCAGCTCTGCTTCGCCTCCACCGTGAGTGGAAGTTTCCTGAGGCCTCCCCAGAAGCAGAAGCTGCTGCTGTGCTTCCAAGGCAGCCAACAGAACCGTGAGCCAAACAAACCTCTTTTCTTTATCAATTCCCCAGCCTCAGGTGTTCCTGTATAGAGACGCAAGTGAGACCTAGCACTGAGCCTGTGCATGGTGAGTGCTTGGAAACCACACTGACCACCAGCACCCATGTGTGGACACTGTTCTAGGCACTTGCTGTCTGCTGGCTGCTCTTGTCCTCATTGCAGCTGGGGGTGGTGTGATCAGTATCCATGGCAAGGACACCACAACTCCACATCTCAGTAAGAGGCTGGCTTGGGGGCCACCTGGATCACCTGCTCTGCCTTGATGCACAGTGTGGCCACCCTTACCCTGTGGAGCAGCCTGCACTGCTGGTCTGGGTGAGGCTGGCCTCATGGCCCTTCTCTCTTTGTTCTCTCCAGGAAGTTCTCTCCCAGGTCCTTACCTCTCAGCTGATCAATAGCATCTTGAGCGGACTCAGCCTGGAAATTCTCATCCAATGGTTTCCTTAGCAACCAGCCCATAGGCAGCTGCCCTCGGTCAGTCTTCTTTCTGATCTGAAACGCAACTCAGAGCCCAAAGGCTTTCCTCAAATATCCTATCCAGCACGTCCCCTGCCTAGCTGGGGGCTGCAGGGTTCCTGTCCACCTCCCTTCAAGTGGGTAATACCAATGGGGCTTCCTGCAGAGCCAAGTGAGCACAGCTAGGGCCCAAGGCAACGCTGCAGGTAGACCTGGGTTCTGAGGCTTGGGCCAGGGTGTGTATGTGTAGGATGCTGACCAGGCATCTGTTTTAGACCAGGGAAGGCACATAGTCCCAGTTACGTGACCACTGATGTGACCTGGACACTGGGCAACCAGAACAACTGCTGGCCATGTGCAGTGGGTGCTGGGCCACCTGTAACATCCCGGGAGTCAGGGCTCTTGTTATCCCCTGCAGAAAGGAGACTGAGGGGGAGCAGAGCACACAGGGAGGGAGACCAGAGAGGGATGTGAACCCTGCTGTGTTTGAGCACAAAACTCAGGTCCTCCTGGAAGAGTGGCCTGAAGTTAGTGGGGCCCAGATGGTGTCTGGAGAGGCTATGACATTGAGATGCCCAGTGGACAATGCCTGGGACAGGGGCCGGACCGGGAAGTGAGCCTGGATTGTAGCCCCCAGCCCTGGAACTCCCTTGAGGCCACTGCCCATCCCATGTGCATTCAAGGACTCCAGGCTGTGCACAACCTGAACAATCCTGTGCAGAAGAGGCGTGGCACCCCGCAGGGATGTGCCGACTGGGAATTCAGGAAAAGCAAGGGTAAGGAGAAACAGAACTCCTGATTCCCAGGAGCCGCTGGAAGTGTGGCGTGGGTGCCTGGGACGAGTCACAGGGGATCGCAGGACACACAGGCCATTTCAGAAGATAGGCAGCTAGGACTCCAACCCCATGTGCTTGGTCCGAGCCATGGCATTAGAAGCAAAGGCTCTGGAGTCATGCTGGAGACTGAATTCTGGATCTGTCCTGCCTTGCTGGCAGTGAGACCTCAGGCAAGCTACTTGCCCTCTCTGTGCTCTGGTTTCCTCACTGTTGGGAGCATTAAGTGACTTTATGTTAGAAAAGCCTCTCAACAGCACTTGGCATACAGTAAGTGCTTCCCGGTGTTGGTTAAATAGAATGAGGCTGGCCCCGGTGCCGTGCTGGGTCACCCTAGCTCACGACTTGGCCTTGTTCAAGCAGACACAGCAGCACTGTGTTGCAGCCTGTTTCCTTGTGTGTAGCATTCCCAGAACAGTCTCCCCTCAGAGTTCATGAGCCCACAGGGGCCATGCAGGGAGAGGGAGCCTGGAGACTGGGAACACTGGGAAAGGACTCTTCCCACTGCCTCCCTGGGCCCACCTCAAACACATGCACGCACACTGTAGAAAGTGAAAAGTTCCTCTTCAAACTTTCCCTTCTTGTTAAAGAAGAAGAATAATAAATGTTAGAAATAACAGTTTATTTTAAAGACTAACTTTCTTCAAAGCCTTCTTTTTGCTAGCAACTATCCTATGTAGCTGTTAGATATGAGGGAATAAGTACATTCTCTGTCCTTGTACTTTAACCAAGATATTTATGTTATTACTTTTCTAAGTCCTTTTGGAAGCAACTTCCTCTCCCTTCCTTATTTGGACTTCCTCTTTTCCTTTGTTCTCCATTGCCTTTACCTGTTTAGGAAGTTTTAAGTTGTTAGCCAGATGGGTTCAGTTTAGACTGTGAGGTCTGACTCCAACCAATGGGAGATTGGACACAGCAGTAAGGACCCAATGCATAAGGAATAAATATACCTGCCTTTCCTTTGATCATTGCACTCTCGTGGCAAGACTGCTGGCAAGTAGTACCTTTCTTGCAGAAAGTAAAATTGGCTTGCTGAGAGATCCCTTGTCTCAGTGCTGATTTTTCTTTGCGGCACTGAACATCTGTTTTCAACACGTGCATACACAATATGTGCACATCCCTTGAGTGTGGGTGGGGACGTAGACTTACTGTGAACCCAGTAGTGCCGGGGACTCACAGGCCAGGCATTGGAATGTCCACTAGAGACCCTTCAAGGGCCCTGATTTTCCTGTGTGGGGCTCTAGGACAGGACTGGCTGTCAAAGTTGTTTGGACCTTGGCATCCCACGCTTGCATCCTGCTGCCACCGCCTAGGCTGGAGGGATGGGGCTGCTGGCAGGGTTGGCTATGGGCCACAGGCCCTGTCCACCCGCAGCTGGCTTTTCTAGCTAAGCAGCAGTGGTGTGACTGTCTCCCCAACCACCGCCCCGCCACCAGGCAAATTAAAGTCACAGGATGGCACTGGTATTTCCCATCCATTAGCAAAGATTAAAAACCTGAGGATACCCAATGTGAGGGAAGGTATATTCAGATGGGCATGCTTGGCCTTGGCAGGTGGGCATGCACATTGGCCCAGCCTTTCTGGTGGTTACTTGGTAAATCGACCAACACCTTAAAAACGTTAAGGCAGGGTAGGGTGGTGCACATCTGTAGTCCCAGTTACTCAGGAGGCTGAGGTGGGAGGATTGCTTGAGCCTAGGAGGTCAGGGCTGCAGTGAGCCATGGTCAAGCCTCTGTACTCCAGTCTGAATCACAGAATGAGACCCTGTCTCAAATAAAATAATAAAATAAATAAATAAAAATGTTTATACCTTTGGACCTAGAAATTCCACATCTGGGGATCAATCCTAAGGCAATTATTTTTCCTATACCACTCCTCCACACAAAAGGCTGTTCATCTTCTGGGGTAGAGCCAGCTCATTCTGGCTCTTGAGAGATATGTGTTAAGTATTCTGGATAATTCACCACCCAGTTGTTAGACTGTTGGTAGCTTGGCCCAGCCATTGGTGGAATATTTACACCACAGGCATTGGCAATGGCTACGGCTCAGAGTTCTGCATTTTTCTGGAGAGCTGGTTTGTCACCTCACCAGGCGCTCACCCACCACACTATTCTGTAGCCACTCACTCATCTGGACATCCCAGTGAGGACAAGGTCCAGCACATATGTGAGGTGGACCAGCAGGCTGTGGATTGCGGGGAAAACGGAGTGAGTGTTGGAGTATGTGTATTTAGATTTGCACAGAAAGCCTCTCGGAGGAGACACAGCACCCAGGACTGGCTGCTGTCTTGGGACATGAAGGCAGTGGGGATGAGCGAGAGAAACTCACTTTTTTTATATATCCTCTTGTAATCTTTGAATTGTTTCCACTTTCAAATTTGTTTCACATAAAAGACAAAGAAATCTTTTTTCACAATTATGTTCATCTTGTTGTGAGTTGTTTGTGAGTATGAAAATGAGACAACATAGTTGTCTGTGTAAAGGGGAAGGCTGAGTCGATCGAGCACAGTGGCTCCAGGGTGGGACACCAGGTGCTTATTACAAGTGGGTGTTCACAATTTTTACCGCAACGGGGAAGCTGCTACTGAGTTTACCTGCAATAAAGGCTGTTAGATAGTTGTATACACAGTATTATCTTGATTGCAAAAAAACCTCTAAACATGTTGGTGGGAAATATTCCAAACCACAAACAGTGTGTTTCTGGTTGGTATTATTATGAACAATTTAAATTTTCTTTTGTATTTTTTCCTGCACTTTTCCAATTTCCTGTGTTGACCATGACTTACTTTTATACCCACTCCCCCAAAATTCTATGTTTTGGTACAAGAGCTGAGGCCAGGCAAATTGTCTCCCCCGACAACCCTGGCAGGTCATGCCACCCTTGACCCTGGCCTGGGCCTCCCACAGTCTCTCCTGCTGCAACGGCTGAGTTTCTGTGTCCTTCCAACTCCTGCGCCCCCTTCGGCCCTGACTGTGGTCCTGGCCCTATCTCTCCCCCTCTCGGTGTGCATGTGACTGTGGGGGCTGCTCCTCCAGCCCTGGCTCAGTCTCTGGGAGCACCCTGGGCCTGGAGTGAGCCTCTGGGCCGGGCTCCCCTCAGCTGCAGAGGGGCTGATGACAAAGCCTCCCTTCCTGTGGTGCCACGACAGTGAAGCACAGTGTGTGGGCCGTGCCACAGGACTGGAGAGATACATGGCACACTTTGTTTAGCTACAAAGCAAATGGAACCTGGCTTTGCCGGAGGGGGGAAGGAAAATCCCCATTTCAGGCATTTTTGGGGTTCTCCCTCCCTAGCGTCACATGAAACCCAAGGAAAAGAGGCTGAGGGTCTCACAGTGACCCAGGAGTCTGCCGGGAGTTCTCTGTGGCTTCTCCTTGCCTACGCTGACGGGCCCTTTTAAATGGGGCGTCTCTGACGGGGGCTTGGAAGATAGCAATTCTATAATGCAAAAATACCCACCACAAACCCCCCCCCCCCCCCCAAAGAAAAACACTGTCTTTCTTTTATGCCTGAGCCACATAACGGGACAGCTCCCTCCTTGTCCACAGTTTCAGTTACCTGTGGCCAATCACTGTCCCAAAACAGGTAAGGGTAGTTCAAGAAGATATTTGGAGAGAGAGAGGCCACGTTGACATGATTTTATTATGCCATATTGTCATGATTGATCTGGTTTATTGTTGGCTGCTGTTATTAATTTCTTACTGTGCCTAATTCAGACATGAAAACTTGCCACAGAAAGGTACGCATAGGAGGAAACATAGTGGATGTAGGGCTCGGTGCTAACTAGATGAGGGGGAAGAACTGTATTTAGGAAAATTTCCCAGGTGTCCAGACCCTGGGATGTGGGGTTCAAGCCTGGCTTTACCAAGGCCACTGTGTGCCTCTGTGCCAGTGACTTCACCTCCTTGTGCCTTAGTTTCTTCACTGTGAAAGGACCTGCTGCACTCACTCCAGAGAGAGGTTGTTCGGATTACGTGAGGTGATGCAGGCACCCTGCCATGCAGCCGCCTGGGCCTGTGCCCTTCTAGCCTGGAGTCCACCTCTTCTGGTAGGGGGGGAGTCACTGCTGGTGTGTGTGCCCTGGGGCCCCCTGCTCCCGGGCATCCCTTTTCCTGAACTCAGGCCACAGGCCTGGCACTGCTGTCCCCCTCCCACACATTTTGTCTCTCAGTTCTGGGGTAACATTTGGACATCTGTGTATTTCACATAAGAGTCCTGATTTCTGGCTTCTCCTAAACTGTCAGAGCCACCTGGCTGGACTTGGCTCCTGGGATGATGACTAGGCTAGGGAAGGCCGCCCCGTTGTAGGCGAGGGACCACAGGCTGGCTTCCCACCTGGCCCCCTGGGGCCTGTGGGCCCTCACCTGACAGTACTTTTCCTGAGTGGAGTGGGCTGGCCACTGGATGAGGTGGGGACAAATACTTCACAGGCTTCCCCTCATTTCTGACCCCACATCCAACGTGTAGGCAGAAATTGGCCTGGGGCGTGGTCTCAGGAAATGAAAGGCACCCTTCCTAGAAGGGCATCGGGGGGTGGCCTCTGAGCTCACTCCCTGCCACAGGCCCAGTGTGTTGCTGTATGCAGAGAGGAGCAGACGGCCCTGTGCCACTGCTCTGAGTGTCCTGGAGCCCAACAGAGGGCTCTCACTGACCCCGCAGTGATGGGAGGTCTGGAGGGCAGGCATGGGCCTAGGGGGAAGTGAGTCCATGCTTGGGATCTCAGGCTGCAGGCAGCTGGCAGGCCACTCCTCCCTGGCCTGACTTCTGGCCTAGAGGGGACCAGCAAGTTCTCCCCTGCATCCCCCTGGGGCCCAGGTCCCCAGCTGCTGCCTGCTCCACCTTCTGCTCAAAGCTCCCTGGACCAATATCTGACCTTGACATCTTGTCACCATCCTTTGAATGTTAGTGGCATCATTTACATTGATTAATGACACCAGAGAAGCCCCTGTGTTTCTATCTCATTCTAAAAATCTTAATTACGCCTCCTGAGGTCCTGCAATCTACATCTGTGATGGGGCTTCATTTTTGCCAAGGCCTATAAGCAGCATCTGGCCAGTGGTCCACTAGGACCTCTGACTCATTCTCCCTGTTGTCTGCTCTGTACCAAGCTCCAGGCTCAGCTGAGGACACAGAGGTGAACACAAAGTTCTACCCCTGCCCTCAAGGAGCTCCCAGGCTGGTGGGGTTGGGGGACACATACACGTGTACAAATAATTAGAATCCAGAGGGGGAATGGGTTCCTTGCTATAACAGAAAGAAGCCCAGGTCTGGAGGACCCCAGAGGAAGCACCTGGCCCAGGCTACAGAGCCAAGAAGGCTCCCTGGAGGAGGGGACACCTGGGCTGGGTGTTGAAAGACATGTTTTGCAGGCTACAGGGAGAGAACCGGGCAGTGGACACAGCAGCTGTGAAGGTGATGACTCGGGGGCAGGGAGGAAGGGGGCCAGGGCATGAGGCGAGGGCCATGAAGAGGGGCTGAGGCTGGGTCCAGCCGCCCAGATAGCCGGCTCCTCTTTCAAGTGCATTCATGGTGTCACCAGAGACCAAGGCCAACAAGGGTGGGACAGAGAGCCTGGCTCAGGGCTCTTTCAGACCAGGGCCACGATTTCAGCTCCCCCATTTCCAGCCGAGTGACCTTGGGCACATCGCAAGCCTCTCTGGGGTGCTGCTTCCTCATCGGTGAAATGGAATCTATGAGAGTTTCAGGCGGGGCTTGTCCACATAGTGATGGCTGCAGGAGGAGGTCTCTCCTCTGTCCCACAGCTAACCCCTGAAGGTGGTCCCCGTTGGTGCCCTCCTCCCTCTGAGGAGACTTTGTCAAATGCTGCAGGGAGCTGAGTTTGGCCCCTTCCCCTTGTTGAGGGGTTCTGTGTATTCTTCGGGGGTTTTGCCTGCAGAGGCTTTGGTGAGTCTGCTCACCCTGGGCCCCCAGTGAGGAAGAAGGGAGATGCAAATGGCTGCCCTCTCCTCTCCCCACCCAGGGTCAGCCCAGCTCTGTCCCTGCACTGGACCCCCAGGGAGGGCTGCTCCCACTGGAACCAGGTCACAGGGCATAGTGGGGGGCTGAGTGAGTGCCCAGAGCTGGGGGTCACCTTCTCAAGGGGCTCTCATATCTGACTGAAGGCCGTACCCAGTTTGCTTAGGTCACTGTTACCATCACCTTGCTCCTGGATGTTCTGGTTCTAGGATTCCAGAAGGGTGCCTGGGGACAGCTCATCCCTGAGTCATGACAGCCAGCCTCAGCTGGGAAGGCTGAAGCTTGGAGTGGACTCACATAGAGGCTTCTTCACTCACACGTCTGTGCCTGGCCCGATGGCTGAAGACCAGGACTGCTTATGGGGCCTGCCTGTGACCTGGGCTCCCTCGCAGCGTGGTGGCCTCAGGGCCATTGGAGTCAGACGTGGAGCCTCACGGCTCTGAAAGCAAGTGCTCCAAGCCTTTCCTGACTGGCCCCCGGACATCTTCCAGCATCATCCTCACACTCTGCTGGGAGGCGCACACAAGCCCAGAATCAGGAGCAGGAGGCAGGTCCCAGGCCTCAGTGGGAGCCGTGCCAAGGACTGTGCAGACACACATGGGGGCGTTTCCTTATAGACCAGGCACCGTGTGGTCTCCAGGATTCCTAGAACTCCCTCCCCAAATGCCCCACAACATGCTACCACGAGTGCTTCCATTCTTTTGCTAGACAGTTTGGTTCCTGTTCAGAATGTAACAGCCCAATAGAAGTCTCACCTTCAGCCCTCTTAGTCAAGATGGGCCCTGTGCGGAAGCAGTGGCTCATGCCTGTAATCCCCAGCACTCTGGGTGGCCAAGGCAGGTGGATCACTTGAGGGTCAGGAGTTTGAGATCAGCCTGGCCAACATGGGAAGACCCATCTCTACTAAAAATACAAAAATTAGCCGGACGTGGTGGCACGCACCTGTAATCTCAGCTACTCGGAAGGCTGAGGCAGGAGAATCACTTGAACTCGGAAGGCAGAGGTTGCAGTGAGCTGAGATTGTGCCACTGGACTCCAGCCTGGGCAACAGAGCCAGACTCCACTCGTGGAGGCGGAGAGAAAGTGATGAACAAAGGCTAATTCACCCCATCGGCTGTGTCACCTTGGCCAGTTGCCTACCCTGTCCATTTCTCCGTTTCCTCTTGAATTAAGTGGGGACGTTAACCAGCCATGACAGGACAGTGTGAAATTCACCCCCAAACATTTCTCATGTTTCCTGTGGTCAGGAATGTAGACAGGGCAAGGCAAGGATGGTTTGTCTCTGCTCTGCGGTGTCTGGGGCTTCAGCTAGGAGACCTGAAGGCAGGGTTTGGAGGTCGAGGGGGCAGAGCCATCTGAGGGCTTGCGTGCACACACGGCTGGCAGCTGTGCTGACGCAGAGGAGGCTTTTAGCTGGAACATTTGTGTGTGGCATCCCCATGGACCGGGCCCCCTTGTGATAGGGTGGCTGGCTTCCCAGGGTGAAGGTCCCCAGGGAGAGAGGAAGACAGAGAGGCAGAAGGGCGCCACAGGAGGCAGGAGGGCACCACATCATCCCTTTAGGACCTGGGTTTGGGAGAAGCTCAGTGTCCTTCCAAGCCTTTCTACCGTTTGCTGCTCCAGGCAGTTCCCTGTGGGTGTCGAGCTGTAGGGTGGATCCCAGATGGGCTGTACTGCCATCTGCTACCACAAGGTTACCTTCCTCATAGGGTCATTATGAGGCGTTAATTAGTTAGATGATCCTCATAGTGAACTTAAACCAATGCCTCATATGCAGTAAGCATCTCATAGATGTTTACTATCATGATTATGAGAGAGAGCTGGAAGGAGTAGCCCCTGGTCCTGTGGGGGCTTAGTAAGGGAGCCCTCACCTCGTCTTGGGGAGGGACAACCAAGGAAGATTGACCTAAGGAGGGGTCATTTCAGCAACAATCAGAGGCAGGGTGTCGGGGAATGGGTTCCGGGCAGAGGCACAGCACACGCAAAGGCCCTGAGGCTGGCAGGGTGTGAGAGAGACAGAGAGAGAAGGAAAGAGAGAGTAGAATGAACTGAACAGAAATCTGCTTTCTGAGGCTGGTTTTCTCAGGGCTAAACGAAGAAATGAAGTTTTGTGTTATCTGAGGAGGGGCTACCAGACCATGATTTTGCTATGGCTGGGGCCAGAAGTAGGTCAGCCAGCCTGGTGTGGGGAGCAGCTAAGGAGGCCACACTGACCTGCTCCCTCCGGTTAAGGGGGTGGGAGTGGAGGCTGCGGCTGAGAAAGGCCTCTCATCTGAGGAGCCTGTGGGCACTATGGCAACCCCACCCTAACACCCCAGGGTGAGGCCCAGGACTGGGGTCCCCTGTTCCCCAACCTACAGGCCCTGGCCCCCCCAAGCTGACCTTCCTCTGGGATGGCCCCTTGCCTCCTTAACTGTGGCTGACCCCCAAGTCAGAAGGTGAAGTCCATCCCCCGCCTTAGTGTGGGCTCTGGGTTGCACAGGGAGTGGGGAAGACCCCATCTCTGAAGGCTGAAGCAGATCTGACCTCCTCCCGGACCCCTAGACCTTCACCTGCCCTCCCACGAGAAATAGCCTGTCCAGTTCCATGAGCAACCCTAGGGGCTGGGGCACAATAGCTCAGTCCCCATGGGTGGGAGTGGGTGACACAGAGCAGCCCTTTCCTACCCCCTTACGCCACTGCCCAATGCAGCAGATGGGAAGGCTGCTCTGTGGCCTGCCTGGAGGGACAGCAGGAGAAAGATTTAATTGCAGCCTGACCCTCAGCCTCCGCTGCACTGACCTCCTGCCTCCTGCCAGCCACACCCTAGGCTGGGCATGCTTTAATTAAAGACCAAGAGCTGCTGGGAGGAGGCCCTGCTGTCTGCCTCCCGCTGGCTGGTGTGGCCGCCCTGTGATTACCAGCTGACCCTCTGCAGGGGCGAGGGGTCTGTGGCCTCGCAGAATCGAAACGGCAGTGGGCCGCACTCGGGCTGGTTGGGGCCACAGTTGCTGGGCTGTTCTCTGATCCATCGACTGCAGACAGCAAAACACAAGCCCTGGAGTTGCTCTTTGTAGAAAACCAGCCTTTCTGGGGCTACTTCGCTTCTTTTTCATCTCTGGGATGTCTGTGAGCCATATCAGTTGGGTTTAGGGTAGCTGTGCAATGAGACTGTGGCCAAATGATGCCAGAAGCCAGCGCTGGTGGGACACCCCCTGGGTCTTCATCCAGGGGAGCAGCACAGCGTGGAAGCTAAGAGAACAGACTTGGAGCCACCACCTGGGTGCATGTCTGTGACTTCCTAACTGTGCAACCTTGGGCAAGTCACTCAACGTCTCTGAGTGAGGGTCCTCATCTGTACATTGGAGAGATCCATAGTCACCTCCTGTGAGGACTGACTGACTGGGCAGAGTGCCAAGGGGAGGGGAAGGCCCTGCGGATGCCCGCTGTGTGTCCTCAGCCACCTTTGTGAGGCCCTGGGCTGGGGTGCCTGTCCTGTACATGTGTACACTGACTTTTCACCCCTTCTAGTGCCTGCCAGATGGGCTCAACAGCCTGGGGACAGGGCAGCCTGGAAGTTCATGAATGTAATGCCCCTGGAACAGTCCTTGGCCAATGAAGAACGGAGCTGGTGGATTGGTGTATAAAGACACAAGAACAAAAATCAAACACCGCATGTTCTCACTCATAGGCGGGTATTGAACAATGGGAACACATGGACACAGGGAGGGGAGTATCACACACTGGCATCTGTCGGGGGGAAAAGGGGAGGGGATAGTGGGGGGGTGGGGAGTTGGGGAGGGATAGCATGGGAGAAATGCCAGATATAGGTGATGGGGAGGAAGGCAGCAAATCACACTGCCATGTGTGTACCTATGCAACAATCTTCCATGTTCTTCACATGTACCCCCAAACCTAACAATAAAAAAAAAAAAAAGACCCAGCTTCCCTGTCCTGCAGCCTCACACGGAGCATTTCTTTTTTTAAATAATTTGTGGGGCACAGTGGCTCTCGCCTGTAATTCCAGCACTTTGAGAGGCTGAGGTGGGTGGATCATGAGGTCAGGGGTACAAGACCAGCCTGGCCAGCATGGTGAAATCCCATCTCTACTGAAAATACAAAGATTAGCTGGGCATGGTGGCATGTGCCTATAATCCCAGCTACTTGAGAGGCTGAGGCAGGAGAATTTCTTGAACTGGGACCTGGGAGGCAGAGGTTGCAGTGAGCTGAGATTGTGCCTCTGCACTCCAGCCTGGGCTACAGAGAGAGACTCAGTCTCAAAAAGAAAAAGAAAATTGTATTGTGTTTTGTTTTACTTTGTGCAGTTCTTTTTATCCTTAAGTTATATGTCATTAAGGATACACAATCTAATGACTATTTAAAAAATTTGATTGTGGCAAAATACATATAATATTTTTCATCTTAACCATTGTTGTTTGGTAGTGTTAAGTATATCAACATTGTTGTGCAACCAAACTCCGGATTTTTTTTTTTTTTTTTTGAGACAGGGTATTTCTCTTGATACCCATGCCAAAGGGCAGTGGCATGATCTCGGCTCACTGCAACCTCTACTTTCCCAGTTCAAGCAATTCTCCCACCTCAGCCTCCCAAGAAGCTGGAGTTACAGGTGTGCGCCACCATGCCCAGCTAATTTTTATATTTTTTGATAGAGACGGTTTCACCATGTTGGCCAGGCTTGAACTCCTGGCCTCAAGTGATCTGTCCACCTTGGTCTCCCAAAGTGTTGGGATTACAGGCGTGAGCCACTGTACCTGGCCCATAATTCTTTTTATCTCGTAAAACTGAACCTCCATCCCCATTAAACAATTCCCCAGCCCCCTGCCCTAGCCCCTGACACTTCCTAATCTACTTTGAGTATCTGTGAATTTGACCACTCTAGTACCCCATGTAAATGGAATCATACAGTGTTGGTCCTCCCGTGGTTGTCTTATTTTACTCAGCATAACATCCTCAAAGTTCATCCATGCTGTAGCAGGGGTCAGGATTTCCTTTCTTTATAAGGCTGAATCCGTTTATTATATATATAGACCACATTCGAAAAAATAAATTTGGTCATCCATCAACACTTACTTTGCTTCTACCTTTTGGCCATTGTGAAAATACAATAATGAAAAATACTGCTTTTGTATTGTGTACAAATATCTGATTGAATCCCTCTTTCCCTCCCTCCCTCCTTCCCTCCCTTCTTCCTTCCTTCCTTCCTTCCTTCCTTTTTTCTTTCTTCAGGGTCTCACTCTGTTGTCCAGGCTGGAGTACAGTGGTGCAATCTCAGCTGACTGCAACCTCTGTCTCCCAGGCTCAAGTGTTTCTCCTGCCTCAATCACCTGGCTAATTTTGGTATTTTCAGTAGAGACAGAGTTTCACCATGTTGGCCAGCTGGTCTTGAACTCCTGACTTCAAATAATCCACCCACCCTCGACCTCCCAAAGTGCTAGGATTATAGGCATGAGCCACCATGCCCAGCCTGAGTCACTGTTTTCAATTCTTTTGATCACACGCCCAGAAGTGGAGTTTCTGGGTCATATAGTAATTCTATGCTTAATTTTTTTGAGGCACCACTGCACTGTTTCCACAGTGATTGCACCCACCAGCAGTGCACAAGGATTCCTATGTCTCCATAGTCTCACCAACACCTGTTATTTTCTGCGTTTTTGATACCTAGTATCCCAATGGGTATGAAGTGGTTTGATTTGTAGTTCCTCAGTAATTAGTGATATTGAGCACGCCTTCATGTGCTTTTTGGCCATTTATATATCTTCTTTGGGGGAAACATCTATTCGAATCCCTTGCCCATTTCTGAATTTGTGTGTGTGTGTGTGTGTGTGTGTGTGTGTGTGTGTGTGGTTGCTATTGAGTTGCAGGAGTTCTTTATATGTTCTAGATATTAACCTCTTGTCAGATATATGACTTGCAAATATTTTCCTCCATTCTGCTGGTTTCCTTTTCACTTTGTTTATTGTGTCCTTTGATGCACAGAATTGTAAAATTTTAATGTAGTTCAATTTATCAATTTTTGCTTTTGGAGCCTGTACTTTTGGTGTCATATCTAAGAAATCATTTCCGAAGTCTATGTGATGAAGCTTTTCCTCTATGTTTTCTTCTAAGAGTTTTACAGTTTTAGATCTTACATTTAGGTTTCTCACCTATTTTAGTTAATTTTTGTATGTGGTGTGAGGTAAGGTCCCAAATGTATTCTTTTGCACGTGGAGATCCAGTTTTCCCAGCACTGTCTGTTGAAAAGGTTGTCCTTTTCACATTGAGTGGTTTGGGCAGCCTTGCTGAAGAGCACTGGACTGTACATGTGAGGGTCTGTTGCCATGGCAGGGGATCTGGGCATGTGCTCCAGGGCTTGTCGAGGCCCCAGAGGGAAGGACCTTGGCTGCCCACAGTGGTTGCCTGCTCAGAGCAAACTCTGTGCTGCCTGCTTTCCTCTGCATCTCACTCTCCCTCCCTCACTTATGTTTCCTGGATCATGTTCAAAAAACCCACCTGCACCCAAGCCCTTGCTCACTGTGTTGCCCAGGCTAATTTTGATCTCCTATACTCAAGCGATTGGCCTGCCTTAGCCTCCCAAAGTGCTGGGGTTACAAGTGTAAGCCACCCTGCCTGGCCCAAGAAATGTTTTTCTATTTGTCTTTTTATGATAGTAATCATGAATATTTTTAAGAATCTGGCATTTCTAAGTCTTCCAATTGGCTGCTTCCATACATTTTACATCCATTATTCACCACAATTACCCTGAAAGGTCCCTGTCACAATCTGTGCCTGATCAAAGAGAAGAGAGGGGCTTGCAGAGGTTGAATGCCAGCCCAAGGTCATGGCTGGGAGTGGCTGAGCTGGGACTGCACTGGGACTGTCTGATCTCAGGTCTGGTCTCATTCCTGTCCTGCACCAGAACCCATGGAGCTTTTGTAAAGGCTGCTTAGCGCTTCTGGGCACATTAGGAACTGGATCGTGTGCTTGCCCTCAAGGCACTGCTGCGTCTGCCTGAGGGCCTCCCCCACCACCATCTTTCTCAGTGAGGGACACTGCAGGCCCAGCTGGGCTGGGATACCAGGCATGCCCTTTCTGCAGGCAAGCAGGGTTTGGGAATGGCTCAGGAGCTTGAGGAGCCATGCTCTCTACTGTGACCATCAGCAGCAGAAGCTGTCATCCCCCAACCCTGAACATATTTCTGTTCCAGCCCCCCAACCACTCCCTGTCCCCCATCCCAGGGACTCAGCCCTGGCCTGGGCTCGAGGTTCTCTAGGAGCAGAAAGTAGATAGGTGATTCTCACATTTGCTGCTGCAGGCCTCCCCCAGCAGGCTCCTTCTCTGCTAGCTGGATGGGCTACTCTCACCTTCTCCAGGTCAGAGTGAGAGGTCACAAATGGGGGGGTATGTGGAAGGGAATCCTTGACCAGCTGATGGCTGCAGGAGGGCTCCCAGGGTAGCCAACAATGTATGCACTTGACCTGCAAATGCAAACAGAAGATGAGTGCTCCAAGCAAGGGGCTCAGCATGTGCAGAGACACAGACCGGATCCCCCTAGAGCAACCAGGGCAGCCCTGCAAGATTGGATTGTGGTGGTGGGGTGAGCGCTAAGCAGTCATGTAGTTCCTGAGCTCAGCGGCGGCAGATGCGAGGGGGAACCTGTCCATGCCCATAGGCTTAGCCAGCAAGGACACATCAAGCCCACATGCTTCAGTCTGTTACTTAGACAGATGGCAAAGGCCTGGTGTCAGCCCCTGTAGCCCCAGTCCTCTAGCACAACACTGGGCCAGATGACACAATGGTAGGTCCCTAACTACAGGCAAGCAGTCCTGTCGTCTGCTGCTGCACCTGGAGGAGGAGGCCCAGGGAAGTCCCAGGCCTGGCTGGAACCTGGAGGAAGGTGAGAAATGGCCTTGTGACAGCTCCTCATTGTGCCACCTGTCTTCCAATTCTCAGGGAATTCCATCAGGGTGAGGGCCAGACTGAGGTGGATCCTCACCTGCATAGCCAGGGTGGGGATCTGCAGGTGGGCTGTGGCCTCCCATTGGCCCCAGTGCCTCCAGCACGAGGGTAGATGGCCCAGGTGGAGGCTGTGTTAGACACCTTGGTGGCTCCGAGAGAGCAGCATCTTCACAGAGTGTGAGCTGCCTGCCTTTAGCCCCACAGGAGGCTGGCTTGGGTGTGCCTGTCTTTACCTGTTCAAAGGGGCAAGGCTGTCCAAACAGACACCAGATCAAGGACAAGTGCAGCACAGGTTAAACCTCTCCGCCCTCACTGTAGAATCTAAGGGTAACTTCCCCTGGTGTATTTCTTTCTCTATGTCTAGCTTATCATATGAGATATAAAGAGGAAAAGACACAAGCTAGTTATCCATTGCTGAGTAACATATTCCCTACAAACTCAGTCTTAAAACAATAATTTCCTGGGCTAGGTACACTTGAGAAATTCTCCTGTTCCATGTGGCATAGGACGAGGTACCTCACTGGTCAATTCAACTAGTTGCCAGCTCAGTGGTTTAGAGGGCCAAGGGCAGCTCCCTCCTGTGTGGTGCCTGGCAGAGATGGCTAGAAGCTGGTCTCACCTGCATCTTCAGAGTCTCGGTGGGGTCCCTCTTTGTGACTTGGGCTTCCTGGCAGCATGGCTGCCCAGGTTGGTCAACTCCTTACCTGGCCCTCAGGGCTCCTGGAGGGCAGGCAGCGGCTCATAGTCTGTCTAGAGACTGGACTCAGCACTGGCCTCCTCTGTGTGCCCAGCTGGCCTCGGGGCCAGCCTGGATTCAGAGTGGAGTCAAGCTCCAGCTCTAATGGCAGGAAGAGCAAAGACTGTGCCACACACAAAAAAATATCACCCACATATCATTCGACCTTCCTTATTTAAGACTGCAACATATTTTCTTCAAGTCTTTTTTTAAAAACCATATTGTGATCATATGCTCTGCTTTTTAAACTTAACATTCCACTTTGAGCATTTTCCTAGGTCACCAAAACTTCTTCCTAAGTTTCAGTTTTGATCTTTGTAGGCATGTACCATGATATATGTAATCACCTCCCGACAGCGAGACATTTAGGTGTTTCTCTTCTTCGATAGCAGAGACGCGGCTGCCCTAGCTATCTTTTATGGAAAAGCTTGCTTCACTTTGCTGTCCATGGTGCGGTGAGTCGCCTGCTGATGCTGCGTGGAGCCTGCCCCTGGCCTCCCCTCCCTGCCTGGGCCGAGGCCTGATGCCCTCCTCCTGTGACTTGTCTCCTTGAGCTGTTCCCCTGTGCACATGCTTGGCCGGTTCCCTGGGCTGGAACTCTCTTTCCTTGGTATTTTCTATAAGGCTTCCCCTTCTTGGTGTTGGAGCCTGAAGCACTTTGTAGAGCTAAGGGTGGCGTCTTCACCTCAGTCTGTGCCCAGCAGTCAGGGAGGCTGGAAAGTGGATGTTTGCAATTCTCATCTAGGGAGACAGAGTTCCCCTCCAGGAAACTAATAGCAAATACATGAATAAATGACAGGGAATGCATGGTGATGGTGAACTTCAAGCGTCCCAAGGATTTGGGGCAGCCATGAATGACAGGTGTCCATCACACGTGGCAATGCCATTCCTCATTGTCAATGATGTCTAGGGGATGCAAGGAAGAGGTTATGATTCTTGTCTGACAAGTAAGGCATGGTGAAGGGAAGTCATTTGCCCAAGGTCACACAGCCACTGCGAGGCTGAGCGGAGGCTCGGATTCCAGTCTGTCCATCTGCAAACCCAAGCTCTGGCAGGTGCCTGGGGTGTGACTGCTGCAGCAGTCCAGCTGTGTAGCTGGAGCCACCAAAGGACAGGGGCAACCTGGGGGAGGAGCTGCTGCATGTTCTGCCTCAGCTTCCCCAATCCTGTACTCAGCTTGGAGGCTGGCGGAAGGAAGGGGCTCCCCCATCCTGACCTTCCATCCAGTCACCAACAGCAAGGAAGGGCTATTTTACCATAGGCCTCCCAACTGCAGACCACAGGCCAAATCGGACCTGCCACCTGTTTTAGTACATAAAGGTTTATTGGGACACAGCCACACCTGTTCTCTTAGGGGTTTCATGGCTGCTTTCAAACTATGGCCACAGAGTAAAGCAGTTTCACAGAGACTGTGTGGCCCCCAAGCCAAAGATACTTACTGTGTGTCCCTTTGCAGAAAAAGCTTTCCAACTCCTGGTCTGTCCTTGTTCTCAGGCCTAGAACTGTCATTCAAACTTCGGACCTTGAAAGTATTGTATCTCTCCAGAGTCCTTTAGGAGCATCAAACCATCCGGCATGGAGGGCAACTGTCAGGATTGCCTGCTTCCTGTGTCCTCACACCTTCTCTCAGATGTTTTCTCACCGTGACTCGATGGTCCTGATGGGTCATTGAGGGAAAGGGCACAGTTGGAAGTAGATGGCTTGGGATCAGCTTCTGGAAGAACGACTTTTTCAGGACTGTTTGGATTGTAAGTGACAATCCCAGCTCAAAAAAGCTCTAGCAAAAACAGAAATGTATTGGCTCATGTAACCCAAAGTCCCCAGTTATTTTTGGCTTCAGACATAGCTGGATCCAGGTGCTTAAAAGCTGTCTCTCTACCCTTTGGCTCTGGTTTCTTCGGCATTAACTTCATTTTCAGGCAGGCTTTTGCTGTGTGGTTAGCCAAGAAGGCCACCGATGACTGAAGGCTGAAGCCTTCCACCAGACGAAGTCTATCCCCCAGTAGCTGCTGTCAAAGTCCTGAGGAGGGGCCCTGGGGTTAAGAACTGGCACCTTCCAATGCTCACTGTGATTGGGGCATGGATCAGTGTGACTGCCCAGGTGTGGGTAAGGAATTGAGGCTGGGCCCGTTCCACCTGGTCACCACCACTGAGAGTACAGGTGGGAGTACCCTCCTCTCGATGCCCTTCTGTTAGTAGATGGGAGTGAGCCGGAATCCAGCCAGCACAGGAGCAGGCATCCTCTGTAGGCCACCCTACCCCCAGCCCACTGCTGGCAGCAGCCCTGGTGCTGCCCTCCCTGTTCTTCCGGGTCTCGCTTTGCCATGTAGCCTTCCATGCATGTGGGCCCCATCCTGAGTGCACAGTCACCTGTGCTCCTGACCCCTACACTCATCTCTGGCCACCTTAACTTCCTGAGGGGCTCTTGTGGCTGCTGTTAGGCTCTGGGAACTCAGAGGAGGCCCCGTGCTGTGGAGGGGGTGGAGGAGGTAGAGCTGGCAGACTGGGCTGGTGGGAGGCCCTGAGCAGGTTCAGGGTTGGTGTGACCTGGCAAGAAAGGGTGAGCACAGGGCCATGCATGGCCAAGCCAGGAGGCAGATGGCTGAGTGGCCAAGATCCTTGCTGCCAGCTGGGGGAGATGAGGGCCTGTAGAGACGCTGAAGGGATCCCAGGGCCAGCTCTAGAGGGGAGGATTTGGGGTCATTTAAGAGGCTCTCTGTTGGATCCTGGGGTCCGAGAGATAGAACACTCAGACACCTCCAGAGGCTCCCCTGTGCCAGAGGAAGTAATCAGGCAAGCAAGCTCAGGGCTCTTTGAAGAAAGGAACTCCTGAGGGATAGGGCAGGGCGGGCTAAGCAAACCACCTTGCAGGCCCACAGGACCTGAGATGCCCTGTGAGGGCCCCAAGGAATGGAGACGGGCGAGGTGCTAGCAGAAGACTCCAGCCCTCCAGGGTTGGGCCAGTTTGGGCTGAGAAGGCAGGGCTGGCAAACTGCATGCTTCCCACAGCCAGGGCCCCAGGGTGCCCGCCACAGCTGAGGCCCCGCACAGCCACAGAAGAAGGGCATGAACTTAATTTTAATAATCAGAGTGAATTAGAAATAATATTGCATTGGGAATTCTCCTCTTCCAATTTTGCAGACTCTCTGGAGATAATTGGAGGCCTCCTGGTGTGTCAGAACCCAGGGCGGGGAGTCCTGGGGTGGGGGGCGAGAATTGCTGCCGCTGAGCCATCTGCTCCTGCCCGGCTCTCCAGTGCAGCAGATTCTAAATGCGCTTATTTGATCATTCCCTCCCCCCCAAAGTCGTTGCGATTTCTAGGGATGTTTTTGAGATGGATGGCTCACACCAGGAACCAGCTGGGACGCTCCCTATTTTATATAGGGGAAACTGAGGGTCGGGGAAGGGGGAGCAAGTTGCTGGGAGCCAGGAGCCGGGTGCCAGGGAGGTGGGAAGGAAGAGGATGCCCCGCAGGAGCTGACAGCAGGGCCTTTGCCACTCAGCAGAGTGGGGGCCCACACTGGATGCCAGGGCGGGGAGGAGAGGCTGGTGAAGATTCTACATCTTCTTTGAAGGTCACCTTCACCAAATGCCATCTGCCAAAACAAGCCTCTGCCTCACGCCAGCCGCTCCTGCCCCAGACTTGACTTCTCACCCACCAACATGCCCGCCCCCTCAGATCTTGGCTCTGGTGAGTGCCAAGGTGGAAAATGAAATTTCAAATTTGGTTAGGCCAGGGCTCAGTGGTGACAGCTTGATGTGTGGTTGCTACACACACACAGGCACGCACGCACGCACACACACACAGCTTACGGTACATGCTGCCTCAATTCAGGACTTTCATACTCAAATACCTACCGAGGCCAGTAGGTGAGAGTAAGGGAGTGGTGGGGACTGTGGCAAACTGGAGCGCATCTAAAGGGGCAGCAGCTGCTCATCTCTAGGCAACGGTTGCCATGTGGGAATGCCAGCCCAGGGTGGCTACATCTTGAGGGCTTTTTGAAAGAAGTTGAGAATTCTGATTTTTAAATGAAGACTTCACATTTTTAAATGTTGGCGACTTACTCAAATTTTTATAAAACACTAAGTGGGCCATACAAAAATAAGTTTGTCAGCTGGATTCATCCTGCAGGCTTCTTCATCTGAGAAAGGGACCTTGTGATGGCGATAAAAATACTGATTGGTGGGGGAGGAGGAATAAACGTTTAGTACTTGTCAGTTATTTATCAAGTGTATGTAGGCGCCAGGAGTACTGCGACAAATCAGACCAACAGGGCTTCTCCTCCAGCAGGGAGACTGCCTGACACAAGTGATCCCGTCACTCATCACCCAACAACCGTGCGGGCACACCCCTTCGCAAGCCTGTGCTGTGTGGGGAGAGTCCATGCCCCAGTGTCGGCCCCACAGCCCGCCTGCTCCATTGGGGAGAGTGAAGAGCCACGTACCTGCTGATGGGCTCCTGGGACCTCTGGAGACAGAGAACTGGCATGGGGAATGGATGGCACCCCCGGAAGCCTCTCCCACTGCAGCACCAGCACCCCAGCCAGAGCCTCAGAGCAGACAGATAAGGCGAGGCAGCCCTGGAGGCCTGGGTCTCATGGCCCTGCATTCTGGAAACTTCCGTCGACTTATGCTATGAAGCAAGATGGAAAGAAATGCAAATCCATATATCCATTCTTGTGCCTGTCTCCAGGAAGCCTGACTGCTCTTGCTGCTGGCATCTCTCGTTCTCCTCTTCTGAGGCCCTGAGGGGGGTGCCAGGTTTTCATACACCACCACCATGCTGGCCATGGGGGGTGTGGGAGGGGTGGTCGGCCGAGCTGGCTGATTGCAGGGCCTTCCTGAGAGATTTTGAACTGGGAACTGAACAAGAGTGGCAGAAGCCATAGCAGCCGTGGCTTTCCCCAGCGGGGGAGAAGCCGGCCTCAGCCAGGGAGGAGAAACCACTGATCAGAAAGGAGCTGGGATGGGATGAGTTGGGGAGCATCCCAGTGGTATCAGAGTTGCAGTCCTGGTTCTCAGGGTCCCGCCACTCCTCTTCTTATGAGGTACCTGGATCTTTCTAGGAACTGCCATCTTTTGTTTGTTTTTAAACCGATTTATTTTTAGTTTTTATATTTTTGAGACAGAGTCTCGCTCTGTCACTCAGGCTGAAGTGCAGTGGCACGATCATAGCTTACTGAAGCCTTGACCTCCCAGGCTCAAGCCATCCTCCCACCTCAGCCTGTCAACTAGCTGGAACTGCAGGCATGCATCATCATGCTCAGATAGTTTTCTGTAGAGCTGGAGTCTCGCTATGTTGCCCAGGCTGGTTGTGAACTCCTGGGCTCAAGTGATATCCCCTCCTTGGCCTCCCAAAGTACTGGGATTACAGGTGTGAGCCACTGAAGTTGGCCTTATTTATTTTTTAATTTTTAAAAATTGTGATAGGCCGGGCGCAGTGGCTCATACCTGTAATCCCAGCACTTTGGGAGGCCAAAGTGGGTGGATTACCTAAGGTCAGGAGTTCAAGACCACCCTGGCCAACATGGTGAAACCCCGTCTGTACTAAAAATACAAAAATTAGCTGGGCATAGTGGTGGGTACCTGTAATCCCAGCTGCTCAGGAGGCTGAGGCAGGAGAATTGCTTGAACCCAGGAGGCAGTTTGCAGTGAGCCAAGATTGCACCATTGCATTCCAGCCTGGGCGATAGAGCAAGACTTTGCCTCAAAAAAAAAAAAAAAAAAAAATTGTATCATACAATACATATAACATAAAATTTACCATCTTAATTTTTAAGTGCATATTTCAGTGGCACTCAGGGCATTCACGCTGTTGTGCAAACATCACCACAATCCATCTCTATAACTATTCATCTTGCAAACCTGAAACTCAACCACCTCATCCAACCACCTCACCCATGCCCTCCTCCCAGCCCGTGGCACCCACTCTTCTACTGCATGTCCCTGTGGGTTTGGCCATGCTAGTCCTTCGTACAGTGGAGCTGGGCAGTGTTTGTCCTTCCGAGGCTGCCTCATTGCACTCAGCATCATGCCCTCACTCTAACAGCCATCCTCTTTCCTCAGCAAGTTCAAGCGGGGATTCTATCACGTGCAAGCAA
The DNA here is from genome assembly GCA_036589455.1 of Ateles fusciceps. Lineage (NCBI taxonomy): Eukaryota > Metazoa > Chordata > Mammalia > Primates > Atelidae > Ateles > Ateles fusciceps. Next base: position 1,047,485 of record JAZHEH010003238.1, read on the forward strand.
AATGACACCGACTAATTCAATCATTGTGGTTTTTAGAAAAGCAGCGTAATTCAAATCACAGTATAGAACAATGCTGAGAGAAATACAAACACTAATGCTTAAGGTAAAAGCCTTCTTTTGTTCACTAAACTCAACTGGGCTGTCCACTGCCTGATGAAAATGATGACTTTTCTTTCGTGGTTTTTCTTATGTAGGTGGCTGCTGTGTAGCCATCCCACCCACAGTCCTGTGCCTGCTTTGCCCTGAACCCTCAGACACAAGTCACACGTGAGGATGCTGTGCCAGGTGGCCTCTCACCTGTGCTGGGTTGTAATTTGTGGGTTTAGGTGCAGGTCAGAAAATGCTAGGGCTCTTCTCAGGCAGGTCAAACTTCTCTGCTCCCCCCCTTAGCAGCCCTCAATGGCAAAGCATTCTCTGTGTGGTCCCCCACAGCCTTTGTGAGTTTGCCATGTAGCTTTCTGTTGACACACATGCTTCCTAGTACCAGCAGTGTCAAATATTTAAACCACTGATTTGTTCAAACCCAATGGCCGGTTATTCCCGGGCCGAGCGGGCTAGAGGGCCGCACTCCGCTTTTACCTGTCTTGAGTCCTTCTTCATGGAGGCTTTGTCCTGGGGCTGTCCCTAGCTTGCTCTTCTCGAGTATTAAACAGAAACCAGGTTAAATGGCCCCAGCCAGCACAACCCCCAAAGATACCTGGGGCCAAGGTGGTATCTGGACTCTGGGGGACGGAGGTGGAGGAGAGGTCAAAGGAGAGGCTTGTGGACCAACCGGAACAAGGGATCACTGAGGACTGGGTGATGAGTCATTTTGGGGGGTCAGGTGTCAGCAGTAACTCAGGGCAGTTCCTTTTCAGGAGAATGACACCCTAATGGAGGCTGGCCTGGTGACAGGAGCCCCATGGCCAATGACTAGTGATGTGGCCCTCATGGTAGGGACAACTCAGTGTGCAATTCAGAGCTCCTGGGAAGTTCCAGGCTCCAGACAATACCACGTCTCTGCTCAGCTCCTTCCCAGCCCCACTTTGGTCCCCTTCCTTCCTTCCCCTCTCCTGAGAGCCCTCCCTCAGAAGACAGGTCTGCCTGACTCCTCCTCAGGCTCTGCCTCCAGGAAACCCTGCACAGGGCAGAGCTGGGGTTGGGATAAGGTGGCAAAGAAGAAGCAAAGCTAGGAGTTCTGCAAGTGAGAGGAACTGGGACTAGAAGGCACTGGGTTTGGTGAGCAAGGCCAGGGGCCAGGCAGTGGGGCTGGGGAGACGTCATCTTAGAGAGTGGTGGGCCGGCTGCATGTCAACAGCTCCTGCGAGCTCCCCCGCCCTGCTCTCTGGAGGTTGGCTGGATCATTGCAGGGTGCATATCTTGAGAACTTGGGTGGTTTTGGGTGGACCCTGATGATCTATTTCAGTAGCTCTGCATTGAGTTCATAGATCTCAGTGAACAGTGACGAGCCTCATGAAGTTAGGCTTTTTGGGCTATTGTTCCTCTGATACACACAGAAGAAGAATGAGGAAGATGGTGGTGGTATGTGGGCATGTGGATGTGGCACGTTTCCCTTGGTAGTAGCTGGATGGCAGTGGCTTGAGAAATGGTTTTGTGGGTTGGACTTAGGGTTGGGTGAGGTGATTGGGATCAGGCCCTGGGGCTGTAACACCCCCACCCTGTGAGTAGGGGCTGCATGTAGTCCCCAGGGCAGGTGGTCCCTCTGGGCTCCAAGCACAGGCCTCTGGGGGCTCCATCTGCCCACAAAGTCACCCCAAGGCCCCAGCCTGAGCTTGCCTCCCCAGTGTGTGCCCACCCCAGGCCGAGAGGTCCTCCCTCTCTTGACAGGATGGTTTAGAAACAAAAGACTGGGCATGACCCCAGACATGGGGTCCCTGCTACCTCCACGCTGTGCCCTTGAGGGGATCACAGTGTCCCTTTGCCAAAAGCCAGCGCCCATTCAACTTCAAGTGTTCAGAAGGCAGAACTTTGTGCTTCTCCTGTAAGAAAAAGGAACCACTGCCATCCAGCTACTACCAAGGGACACGGGCTGCATCCCCCACATTCACAGGTGCATCTGCAGAGCTCAGAGCTGTGACTCCTAGGTGGGAAAGCAGCTCATCAATTGTATGAAAATGTGTTCACCTGAGAGGAGGGGATGGGTCTGCCCAGGAGACGGAAGAGAAAAGCCTCTCACAGAAGCCTCTCCAACCCAGCACCCTGCATCCCTGGAACTGAGGCTGCAGAGGGGCAGCAGAGATGGAAACAGGGAAGCCCAGGAATCATTCACCCCCCCACTGCATCCCTGTGAGCCGGTGTTCCACAGGCCTGCTGGGCACAACGGGGACTCTCAGGTTGCCACCAGCCATGCGGAAATGGAGGCTGGGTACATGGAAGGAGAGGTGCGAGGCTTTTGATGAAGTGACAGGTGTCTGTGGGCCTTCTGCACGGAATGTGCTGGGTGAGGAAAGCCCCTTGTCACCCCATGTACTCCCACCTCCCAGCCCTGCTCAGCCAGAGGCCATGAGAGGATGGCTCTGGAGAGTGACAGGAGAGGAAGGGGTTTCCCTGCAGGGGGATGGCCTGGCTTTGTGCCTTTGAGGCAGGCGAATGTGTCCACAAGAGGTGCAACCAAGCAGAGGCAAGTGGAGTGGGGACCCTGGACCTTCCCTGACAGCTGGGCTTTTTCCTGGTGCCTTTGAGGCTGGATTCTGGGCTCACACTTTCTCCTGCAACCCACATTTTCGCAGGTGTCCCGTGTTCCACCTGGATTGGTGTACATGGGAGTGTTTCCAGAGGGGGTTGAAATGATAAGTGGGAAGTAGCAGAGCTACTGGGTTTCTCACCCATCTTTTGATTTCAGCAGGAGGCCCCACCTTACATACCCATAGGGGCTGGGGGGACCAGTGAAGCAGGCTGGTTCCAGACAGCAGGGAGGGGTGGGGGCTGGGCTGAAATGGAGAGTGTGGCCTGCCGAGGGCCAGCAGCTCCCAGCTGAGGCTGATGCTTGTCATGGGGAAATGTGGGCTCAGTGTTTTCAGGCCTTCCTGTTTTTGGAGAACTTAGAAAACTAGATTTGTGGTAAATTCTAATTTAAAAATATTATCAATAGTTCAATAATATGATGATGACAGTATTATGTGGGCCAAATGAACATACGATGGGGGGAATCCATCTGTGGTTTTGGACTAGGGGTTCTGACCTCTTATTTGTTGGTGTTCTACCAATCTCTTGTTTTATTTTATTTATTTTAATTTTTAAAATAATTTTTTTTTCATGTTTGTGGGTACATTGTAGGTGTATATATTTATGGAGTATACGAAATCTTTTGATACAGGTGTATCAAAAGGTATCAATATGTAACAGGTGTATCAATATGTAACAATCATGTTCTGGAGAACTGACCTCTTGAGTAGGATGTTTATAGGTTTGTTTATAGGGTACTGCACCTCATCACAGGACCTAAGGGCTGAGTAGAAGGGGCTCTAGTCTGGTCTAGACTGGTCTGGTCTGCTCTAGTCTAGTCTGGCCTGCTTTGGTCTAATCTGGTTTAGTTTTGTCTGGTCTGGTCTGGCCTGATCTGGTTTGGTCTAGTCTGTTCTGGTCTGATCTGGTTTAGTCTGGTCTGGTCTGGTCTAACCTGGTCTGGTCTTCTGAGGTCTGATCTAGTCTAGTCTGGTCTTGTCTGGGCTGGTCTAGCCTGGTCTGGTCTGTTCACCATTCGCTGATAATTTCCTGGAAGAGAAACTGTGCTGGGTAAAGTAACACAGCAGAGCCAGGCATTCCATTCCCCAAATAAGTCCCTAGTCTGACAGGCACTGGGGAGGGGATGAAACTAAGACCCAGTGTAGCCAGGAGGAGGGAGCAGGGCCTCCTGAATATGCTCCCAGTTTCCCAGTCCCATGTGCCCAGGTTCTTGACCTCTCTTACCCCAGGAATGGGGAAGGTACCCCAGAGGTGCGGTGAGCTTACTGTTTGAATAAATATCACGGACCAGAGAGTTTAGCAGAGATGCCATTTATTAGGCAGAGAGAAAGAGAGAGAAAAAAAAAGGAGAGAGAGAGAGAGAGAGAGACAGCTCCCATCCTGCCGTGGGAGGAGATCCAAGGGAGGAATCCATATAGATAAAGAGCAGTGGGTTTTTAACCCTGGAGTTATTCCCACCCCATTCATGTTATCGTCCAATGAAAGGAGTTCTTTCAAACTTCTGCTGGAGTGATTGATCTTTGACTCTGATACCGGATTGGCTACTTGGCCCACAACAGAGCCCCCCTCCTCCCAGAGGTTTTCGAGGGCTTTTTGAACAAAGACGCTCACCTGAATTTTCTACCTATCGGGGAGCGGGAAAGTTAGCCAAAGAACTCTAGGTTCCCAGATGGGGCGTGAATGGAGGTGTGGCACTAGGAAACTTATTTTTGAAACCACGCCCCTTGTGGATTCACATAGTTCTTCACCAGGAAGTAAAAACATCTTACAACATATCATAAGGGAGAAATGACCCATGTTCTGGACTGTGTTCTCTTTTTCTCCCCTGGCTATGATGAATTTTCCTTTTCCTTTGTCACAGCATCTTGATTTTCCTGCTGAGTCACCCACTTTCACCTCCCAGGGGTTGTGGTGTAGGTGGGGCTGTTTCCACCCCCAGGTGTGGAGGGACCCACATCACATGGACTTAGCCAATCAGAATGTCCTCCCCCTCTTTTATTCCCGTGGTGATGGGGTCAAAGATGGGCACGAGACTTAAGCTAGGCTGCTGGGGTGCAGTTTTAGGACACTTGTTGGAAATGTAGGAGAGAGAAGCTTTTTTCATTGGTAGGAATGCAGGGCTCAGGAAGTCACATCTGCCGCCTCTTGGTAGAGGGCTTGCCTGGGAACACAGCCAGCCCGGAAAGAGATTGTGATGTTCCTCTTGATGTATAAACACCTGGATCAAGCCAGGACTGGGGTTTCCAGTTTCTTGGGCCAACAAATTTCCTGCTTTGCGGAAGCGAGTTTGAACAGAGATCCTGTTCTATACTGTAACAGATCCTGTCCAAAACAAATGTCAGAGAGGTTAAGTTGCAAGTCATTTCTTCAGTGTGAGCTCAGAAAAAGCCTCACAGAAAATGTGGCACTGGAGAGGCATACAGGCCATGTTTTGATATCAGACGGAAGGAAGTAGAGCATTCCAAGAGGGAAAGGAGAGTATAGCATGAGTTCAGAGGCAGGAAAAACATGGGCATGTTTGGATGACAGATGAAGCTTAATTTGGTTAAGCTATAGAGTTCCTGTAGGGTCTGAATGGAAGAGAGGTGGTGAATGAAGTTAGAGAGATGGGCTGGAGCCAGAGCAGGGGGCTGGGGAGGAGGCGTGCCCTGCAGGCTGAGATGTGGTTCTCATGTGGGAGGTAATGTGATTGCTGAGAAGGGTGGCTAGAGCTGTGCTTCCCTGAGGAGAGCCAAGGTCCTTTTTAAGAAGGGACAGTGGAACTGGGAATGAACTATTTCAAGTGGCTGTTCCTGGCATGCAGGGGGCTTCCAAGGCTGATATTGACATCCCCTGGGTCCATATGTCTTTGATCATATCTATAGACATGGGTGAGGGAAGAAGGTGGGTGAATTATATCATTCCACCATGTGGAGCCCATATACAATTAACTCCTAATCCAAACAGAATTTATGTTGGTATATAGTGTGAGGTGAACAGGCAACTTATGTTTTTATTCCTTCAAATTGTTAACCAGTTGTTCCAATGTCATTTGTTCAATAATTTGTTTCTCCTGAATTCAGGTGTCACTTTTAGCTTGAATAGTCCAGCCCTTCTGACTCCAGTGGGTATTCTCTATGGGTGTGGGAGACAAGAGACTGTAGAAATAAATACACAATACACTGAGATCAAGAGAAGAGAGTTTGGGCCCAGGGGTCCACTACCACCTAGTACATGGAGTCTGGTAGTGGCCTCAAGTGCCTGGACACTCTAACTTTTATTGGTTACAAAGTAAGGGGTAGGGAGAGTAGAATGAGTTCAAGCAAATCACATGTCTAAGGAAAAAGGGGCTGAGGCTTGCAAGTAGCTGAACAAGGGGCCCAGGGCTTGCAAGTAGCTGAAGCAGGGGGCAGCGAAATGCGTCAGCATTTTATGTTATGCTTGCCAAGTAAGAACAAAGGCTTCAAGAATTATGCTACTTCTCACTATCTTCAAAAGAGTAACCAGGTGCAGAAGTAGGAAGTGAAAGCAGACACAGACTGTGGCCAATATAGCACAGCACCACGTAGAGACAATTAAACCCCTGGGTAGCTGTGTTTTGGGCTGACTGATATCAGTCTTTCCACAAGAGCTTGGGGGAGTGGAGTGTTCTCCAGCTCAGCCAAGGACAGGGGATGTTCCCTTCCAAGGCCTGCTGAGTAGCGGGTGTTTCCCCAAGCACTGGTACTACCACAGAGATTTTAGATGCCCTCCAGCAACCCTTACGTGGGTGTGACAGAGGGCTTGGTTTTGGCATTTAACAGGCTATCTCTGCTGATCGCCACCAGTCAATGTTCGACAGGTATTAATGCTCTTGCCTTGTGGCAGTCCCTAACCACAGCAACCAGAAGTTCCTAGATAATTATGCATAAAGGACAAGAAGGCTTTAATCAAGGCTTAATATTCAATAAGACTAATATCTAATCACTCATGATACTTATTCCTAACTAGATTCTTCTTTCTATATTCTATTTATTAGACAGGAACTGGCTGAGGCTTCAGTCTCCTGCTTTGGCACTTATGAGACTTTCCTCCCACGTTTAGCATATAGTAAATTCTTATATTTAACAAGGTCTCTTTTTGGACTTCCTATTTTGTTCCTCTGATCTTTCTATAAGCCACACTCTTAAATGTCATTTCATAACATGTATCCCCTCATTACAGTTTTTACCCAAAGCATTTTGGCTAGTCTAATTTATTTACTCTCACAAATAAACTTGAGAATCACATTGTAAAAAAAAGTGATTTTTATAAAAATAGAATTTAACATACAAATTAATTTGTGGGAACACTGACACAGAATATTTACCCCTCTCATCCTGGAATACTGGATGACTTATTTTAGTTTTGAGGTTTTTTTTCATATACTTGTGCATTTCTTAAAAAGATTAATCTTAAAGATTATTCCTAGATATATGACAGTTTGGGGCGTTTCTCAAATATATTTTATAACTTTATTATGTGTTTATTTTGTATGGCTATTGGAAACCAAAAATAAAATTCTAAGTCCCCCAACTGACTGAATGGACCCCTCCTCTTGGCCAAGGGGATACCAAAGAAACCTAAAAACCTAGTTCAGGCTATGATGGGAGGGGCTGTCACATTTGCCTAGTTAGACTCTCCTCCCTTTGGAGTTTAGGCACAACTGACCAGCATTAACAGTAAAATAGAGATCGTAAGACTGACAAACAGACTCTTTGTAGCAATAAGATGTCAAATTCCATCCTAACTCTGGTATCATATCATAAGATGAATACCAGGCCCTGAAGGAAATCAAAATATTTTACCACAAAATATATTTCTTTGACTTATTTTGAAATGGTCCTGCAAAACCTCTCTTGGGATAGATATTTGCATTCTGTAGAGAATTTCACTCCCTAACTAGGTCTTTTCCAAGAGAGTGATGCCTTTTCAGGTCTAGTGAGAGACATTCCCCATCTCTCTCTCTCTGGGGCCTGTTGCTTTGAGCCTTCATCTACATGACAAGAACCTTGCCTTCCACAAGCCCCTTCATCTTAACTGAAGCATTCCTCTCTGCTGACTTCAGTTCTTCAGACAAAGCTCAACTCTTTCAACAAACTGACAATCAGGAAATCTTTAAATTTACTTATGACTAGGAAACCTCCACTTTGAGATGACTGGTCTTCTGGACCAAACCAATATATACCTTACGCATATTGATTTAGGTCTTTGCCTGTAACTTCTGTTCCTCTAAAATATATAAGACCAATCTGTAATCCAACCACCTTGGGCACATGTTCTCAGGACCTCCTGAGGCTGTGTTGTAGGCTATGGTCCTCACATTTGGCTCAGAATAGACTTCTTCAAATATTTTATAGAGTCTGGCTTTTTCCATCAACATTCTCTTACTGAAATGTCATGTTACTTCCAGGACTTGTTGTTGATTCTATCAAAAATAATTTAGTCACTTCTTTTCTAATTGTTAAAATTTACTTTTTGTGTCTTATTGCTTTGACTAGAAATTCCAGAGCAATTTAAAATAATGTTAGTAATAGCAAACATCCTTGTCTCATTTCTGAAAATGGCTCTAGAGTCTTCACATTAAGAATGACTTTTGTTTTTAAGACAGGTAAGTTGTATTGTGTGAAGGAAGATCTTTGTCTATGTGTAGCTTGGCAACAGTTGTATTAAGAATGGATACAACTGCATGGGGCCGGGTGTGGTGGCTCATGCCTGTAATTCTAGCACTTTCGGAGGCTGAGGCAGGTGGATTGCCTGAGCTCAGGAGTTGGAGACCAGCCTGGGCAACATGGTGAAACCCCATCTCTACTAAAAATGCAAAAAATTAGCCAGGCGTGGCAGCATGTGCCTGTAGTCCCAGCTACTCAGGAGGCTGAGGTGGAATTGCTTGAACATGGGAGGCAGAGGTTGCAGTGAGCTGAGATTGTGGCACTGCACTCCAGCCTGGGTGACAGAGCAAGACTCCATCTGCAAAAAAAAAAAAAAAAAAGAATGGGTATTGGATTTTATAAATGCCTTTTGCACATTCATCAAGATCAGGGGTGGACAGTCCAAGGGCCTAATCAGTGGCCTGTTTGTATGACCTGTGGGCTAAAAGTGACTCTTACACATCTAAAGGGATGTTAAAAACAAAACAAAAAACCTCACAATATGCAACAAAGGTGGCACGTGGCTAGCAAAACCTAAAATATTTATTATATGGCTCTTTACAGAACAAATTTTCCAGTTCTTTACCTAGATAATTTTATAGATTCAAAGATTTATATTCTTTGAATTGTTGATGTGATACTATTCATATTTAATATTGAACCATCTTTGACTTCCTGGACCATTTGAATTTTGGCCAAAATTCTACTAGATATTCCATCCCTGGGAGAATAAAAGAAGGGGCTATGCTTCAGAAAGTGAGGTCCTGGGCATTCTCTAGCCACTAGGGCAGAACTCCTGAGCATGTGTGTTATGAGAAGGACAGAAAAATCTGGCAGAAGGGAAACATTGCATTTCAGGGGGGGATTTTGTGGTTGACTTTTTGGTGGGTTTAGCCCTGGGGCAAGTTGTATCAATGACTATTTTCGAACTATTTGACAGTGGGGTTAGAAACATTGGTGTCACAATCTCATTGGTTTCCTGGGAGGGAGAGAGTGTCCGGTGGAGACCAGGTGCACGTTTAGCAAGCTGGGATGTCTGGACCTTCCCTTTATGGAAGAGCCTATGTGGTCAGCATTTAGGGCATGTGTCACAGGGTCTGAGTCAGTAAGTTGTCGCAACTCTTGCTGCAACAAATCAAGAGCCAGTGTCAAAGCTTGAGGCAGACACCAGGATGCCTGCAGCCAGAGTTGAATGGAAGGAGACACAGATGGACACTGGGGACAGTGACCATCCTCCATCCTCCATGACTCTTAAAAAAGGCGTGTCCAATACTTAATTGCTGATTGTATTGCTGTGATATAGATGACCATCCTTCACTTGCTTAAATTCAGTAAAACGCACAATGCAAACAGGTCCCATGTGGTTATGACATTCTGTTTTGTTAGCTTAATGGTCAGCAAATAATTGAACAGAGATTTCTTAAACTCCTGGAACCAGTATGTCTCCTATTCTTTGCTGTTGGGCTCTGTGTGTGTGGGAGACACTTTCAACCCTTGGTTGAGTGGTTCATACCTCCACCTTAGCCTTCACTTTATGTTGTGCAGATTCTCCAGGTCCACCAGAGGTGAGAGCCTGGGCTCCTCAGGTCTTTTCTGAGCATGCAGCCAGGCCCAAATGTACACACAGCCCCGCGCACCTGCATGGCCTTCTAGGTTTCCAGGGATGTGTTGTGTTGGTTAACTCTCCCTATCCCTATGGACATTCAATTTCCCAGCTTTTCCTTTTAAGCTTTTTGGTTAACTTATTATTTGTGTCAACTGTTATCTACTGCCTCAGAAAGCCTCAATATTCAACAATTGCCTTGATGGTTTTGGCAAATAATTCCAGGAGACAGGCTGTTTGCACTGGGTGAGATAAGTCAGGTGAAACAAAGACAGTTTTGTAAGTGGGGTCTTCCAGGGAAACACCAGACAGCTCAAATAATGCAAATCCTCTGGGAAGGGGCTTTGAAGCAGCTCAAACTCTATCCTGCCCCTGCAGGGACCGGCAGACTGCTGGTTTTCACCACCATTGTGGCTGTTGAATTTTTTTGGTATTTGGAAGCTGCGAGGGAGGGAGGGATGGAATAGGACAAGTTAAAATGCCACGAAGCTCACTGTTCTTCCTGAGAGTCAGCCGTTTTTCTTGATTAAACACTCTTCAGATTGCTGCAAGCCCTTGGTTAATTTGCAGAGTTCTGAAATGTTGATTCTGACTATTTTTTGCCAGGGTTGTCATTGCTTTGATGGAAGAGAGAATTTTTGGAGGTTCTCACCCAGCCGTTCTCACTGATGTCACCTCTCTGAGCAAATCTGGACTCTTACTTTACATACAATTGTAATCAGTGTGGTTTGCATCCCCAGGGGCTAAGTAGTGAAAGGGGGTTCTGCCTTGTGTGTTCTTCAGCATGGTGATTGTCCCTTCTCTCCACTTATTTTCAGGCCAGGGAGACCTGTCCCAGCTTTGGATGGGAACCCAGCTGCACTGAGCAGGGAGTCAGGAAAGACCTGCTTCTCAGTTGCTCATTCTCTGTACCTGCTCCATTTAATGAGTCCTGTGTGCTGGAGTTCTCCTTCCGCAGACCAGGGCCCTGTTCCATTTGTGGGCTTGAAGAATCTGTGGCTTTGGCAATTAGCTGGCTCAGTTTTCTGTTCCTGCTCTGGAGACCTCCCAACGTAAGTTCCTGCTTCCCCCTGCCATCCTCTTGTCCTGCACAGCTGGGTGACAGAATAATGACTTTATTAAGCATATCCTGCACTGAATTCCCCAAGGATGCTGGTCCATTAGGAGAGACTACATCTGCCACCAGCAGCCATGCAGCTGGTTTGGTCTCATCTGTTCAGATCTAGGTGGGGACCAGGAAGGATATACACTACATTCATGCTGCCCAGTTCTGTGGGCCTGAGTCTGAACCTGGAGGGAGGCTTGGGTCCTCTGCAGAGAGTGAGGCACATGGTTCCCTGCCTCCACCGAATCCTACCTCTCCCTGCCTACGTGGTGTGGGCTCCACTCTTGAGACAGGCAGGGAAAAGGCCTGTGCCTGATCAGCAATGAGAGGCCGGGAAGGGGTCTAGGTTAAGGGATTGTGTCCTCAGGAGGCTTCTGTATAGGAGCAGTGGGGGTCTGAGCACACTCCTGTATGCGCCCTGTTGGGAAGGGCTGAGGGAACGCTCATAGGCTCAAGGAGGGAGGCAGGTTCAGAGATGAGTGCAAGAGGCAGAACCTGGAGGAAAGGTCTCAGCAGAGGGAGGTCATTAAGGAAATGTCTTAGAGTGCACACCTCATTGGATGGGAGTAAGGCTGTTTACATCTCTAAGCCTGACATGTGTTGTTTCTGTGGGCCTTAACCTTCTCTTCTCTGAAATAGGGATAGTGGTTCTTTGCCTGTATGAAGTCCAAGGTCAGATAGAAATGATTCCTTTTTAAGAGCAGGAATTAGACTCTCCATGCAAAGAGTAAATGCAGGTGAGATGCTGTATAGGGCCCGGCCCTGCTGCTCCATGGACACCTCATCATCCTGTTCTGGTTGAAGGTCTTGTGTCAATCAGGGCTCCTCTGGCTGCCAGGGAAAGAAATCAAACTTCACTTAAATAAATGGCCAGCTCGATTGGTGTGTGTGGCAGAACAGTCTGGAGCAGGTCTGGGCAGTGTGGTGGGACCAGCCTGGAGTGCGGCACTGGCAGGAATGAGGTCTCCACACCCACCCTTTTCCTTCCCTTTGTGTCAGCTTCACTCAGGCAGGCTCACCGCACTTTAGTCCAGGCGATCCCGGGCAGCTCCAGCCTCTATTATCATCAATCCCAGTGGAAACAGGGTCCCTTACATCCCAAGCTGACTTGCATTGGTCTATGCTGCGTCCTGTGCCCATCACTTCACCAGTTGGGTGACCCTGGAAGTTCAGGTCTGGACCACTGCTCATCCTTGGAGAGGAGTGGCGACAGGGCCAGGAAGGGATGTTGGCCCTTTTTACACCACATGAAATGAAACCAGTGGCACGGCTTCCCCCTGGAAAGATCAGGGTGCTGTTGCCAGAAGGGTGCTGGGCAGCAGAACCCCAGGTGCCCACCACGTGGTTCTTAACCAGGTCCCACACCCAGGGCTGTGCCCGGCTCAGCTTTGCATCCTTCCTGTCTCCAGTCTCACCTCTCTGCTTTGCTTAGGGGTCTGTGCTTTTCCCCTTGCCCAGCCAGGCCTCTCTCTACCCCTGAACCACTGTGCTTCAGGACAGCTGCAGGCCCCAGAGTCCCTGCCAGCCTCACCTCTGTCCCATCTAGGCCCAAACTGGGCCCTTTGCTGAGCTGGTCTGTTGTTTTTTGCTCAGGTCTTGGCTAATCCATTGATCTATTCACCCATTTACTACTTTACCTATTCATTTATTTAACAACTCTGTGAGTAACATGCGTAAGTCACTATCTTAGGGGATAGAGTTTAGACAATAGATCTCGAATGCCCCCAAGTCAAGGGGACTCCCTTCTCCTTGCCATTCCCTAAATTAACAATTCATTTAAAAATTGTTTTATTGAAGTATAATTGCCATAAAATAAGCTTCACATACTTAACATGTACAAGCCAATAAGTTGTGACACAATATATTCCTGAGAAGCCATCACTGCCATCAAGACAGCAAAGGTATCATCACATCAAGGCCTCTGTAGGACCCTTTGTCATTTTACCATCTTTCTCTCCTGCCCTTCCCCACATCCACAGGCAACCATCGATTTGCTTTTGGTCACTGTGGGTTGGTTTGAACTTTCTAAAAGTCTTAATAAATGGAACCACACAGTATGTGCTCTTTTTTTGTCTGGCTCTTTCACTTTGCATGGTTATTTTGAGATCCACCGTTGTTGTGTGTATCAGTAGTCAATGCCTTCTGATGGTTGAGTGGTGTTTCATTGCATGGATGGTCCCATTTGCCTGTCGGTGGAGTTTGGGTTTGCTAAGAACAGGATTGCGAAGGGAAAGGATGGAAACCTGACAGCTCCAGGATTTGTGATTGCACCCAGAAGGCCAAGGGCGGGCATTTGGAAAGTGTAAGGATGTGCTTGTCCACAAACTAGCATGTCCCACATCGTGTTCTCCAGGAACCGGATTCTGTGTTAAAACATTTGGAAAATGTTCCCCCTTCTTGGAGGTTCACCTACTCTATGAGCTTATTAAAGGCTCCGAGTCAAGTCCCGCAGTAAGAAAAATCCAGTGTCCGATTATTAGACACTAATTAGACCATATAACTTCTTACCCCCTTTTGTCCTAGCATTAACTATATATCTCTTATGGAAGGTGGTTTGATGGACATTGCCGTGGATCATGGTGCTGCGGGCATGCTAGGGAGAGGTGTCTGCTTCCAGAAACATTCCAGAGTCCCAACATTCATCTAGGAAGTCTCATAGGCATTCACAAGTAACTCAAACGGATGAAACAATAAAATATTTTAAGCACACAGAAAAGTGTTGAGAATGAAACAACAGACACTCAATGTAAACAACACACAGCTTTGTCAGCATTCTGCCTCTGTGTTTCAGAGGGTGTGTGTGTGTGTGTGTGTGTGTGTGTGTGTGTGTGTATGTGATTTAAAGAAGAAAACATCACGGATATAGTCAAAGTTCCCTGAGCATCTCTTCCCCATTTGACTACCCTTCCCTTCTCCTTAGCGAAAACCACCATCCTGAATTTGGTGTTTGTCCTTTCTACACATATCTTTATTCTTTTACTCCGTATGTTTTTGTATCTCTAAATAGCATATACTATTGTCTTGCATGGTGATATGGTTAGGTTTTGTGTCCCCACCCCAATCTCATCTTGAATTATAATCCCCATAATCCCCACAGGTCAAGGGAGAGAACAGGTGGAGGTAATTATATCATGGGGGTGGTTCCCCCCCATGCTGTTCGCGTGATAGTTCTCACAAGATCTGATGGTTTTACAGGGGGCTCTTCCTGCTTCAGTCAGCACGTCTCCTTCCTGCTGCCTTGTGAAGAAGGTGCCTTGCTTCCTCTTTACCTTTCGTCATGACTAACTTTTCTGAGGCCTCCCCAGCCATGCTGATAACTGTGAGTCAAACTTCTTTCCTTTACAGATTACCCAGTCACAGGCATTTCTTTATAGCAGTGTGAAAATGGACTAATACACATGGTTTAAAATTACATAAATGATAATATATTATGTGTGGAATTCTCAACTTGCTTTTCTTAGCTGAACCTAGTTTTTAGATTTAATGGGAGTTCATTCATTTTAAGTACAGCATAATATTCCATTGAATAAATAGACCACAGCATGGGCTTCATTGTCTTGCTGGTAGATGTCTGAGCTGCTTCCCATTTTTCTCTACTATAAACAAGGCTGCAGTGACAGTTTTTATGCACGTCCCCCTTGTCACATGTGTGAGTTAGGCTAGGTCATAGGGTAGGGGTATCAGTAACTCCACTTAGATATTGTCAAAAGGGTGGCAGTAATTTTTACTCTTATCTATAGTATGAGAGAGTTCTCATTTCTCTACATTATCACAAACACTTGGTATTTCCAGATTTTAAATGGCAGAAAAATGCCTGGTCTACCACAGGTACACAATAAATATGCACTGGAGGAAGTGAGGTGTTTCAGTCCACATCTCCCTGGCTGCTACCAGTACCCAGCACCTTGCGTGTGCCTGCTGGTTACCATGCTCCTCTGCTGGGGGCTGCTCATCTATGTCTTTTATCCACTCCTTTGTTGGTTTGCTTGGCATTTCTTCTCTGATTTGTAGCAGTTCTTTACATATTCTGAATAATAATCTTCTGTCAGTTATGTGCATAGCAAATAACTTTCCCAGTTTGCAGCTTGTTTTTTCATTTTGATAATTATGTCTTTTGTCTTACAGATGTTTTAAATTTTAATGTACTTGAAGTTCTCAATCTTTTCCTTTATAGTTTGTGATTTTTGTGTCTTCTTCAATAAATCTTTCCCCACTTGAAGGCATAAAGAAACTATTCTATTTTTTCTGTGAGCCATCTAGTTTTTCTTTACCGTCTAATTCTATAATGTACCAGGGCTTTTGATATTGTAAGATTTGAATTAAAAGTTTTATTTTAATTTTTTCTGCAGAAAGAACTATTTTAGTTTTCTATCACATGTTCCTGCTGCTCCAAAGTGCTACTTTTTTCCTTTTGTGTCTGAGCCAGCGTCAGGGCTTCCGATCTGCCCTTCGGTTTATTTTCTTACTGTGCCAACACCTCACTATTTCAGTCACTAAAGCTTTGTAGTCCATCTTGATAACTATTTTGGTGGGTCCCCCTGTGTTTTGTTCAGGAGTTTTATAGCTTTTCTTAGTCTTTTATTCATCCACATAAATTTTAGGATGAGTTTGTCATGTTTCTTAAAATTGGGATTTAGTTGAGATTAAATTAAATTTATAGATCGATTTGAGACAATTGCCATTTTTATGGTATCGTGTCTTCTTACCCATGAACGTAACATCTGTCTGATTTACTTTGGTCTTCTTTTATGATTTTCCATAAAGTCTTATAATTTTCTGCACAAAGATTATATATATCTTTTGTTAGATTTCTTCCTAATCCTATTAATTTATTGCTATTTATTATTGGTGTCTTTTTAAAATTACAAACCATCTGTTGCTGCAGCACAGGGATATAATTCATTTTTATATTTTGATCCTGCGTCCAGCCACTTTGCTCAGGTCTTGGATTAGCTGCACTGAGTTGTTTCTAGATTCTCTAGGACCTTCAGTTTAGATTCTTATAACTAGTGAATACTGAAAATTTTTGTTTCTTCTTTTCCAGGCAGGTCTGGACAGTGTGGTGGGCCCAGCCTGGAGTGCGGCACTGGCAGGAACGAGGTCTCCACACCCACCCTTTTCCTTCCCTTTGTGTCAGCTTCATTCTCAGGCAGGCTCACCGCACTTTAGTCCAGGCGATCCCGGGCAGCTCCAGCCTCTATTCTCACCAATCCCAGTGGAAGCAGCATTAAGTTTCTTTCTCTTGTCTTACTGCTAAGGCTTTTAGTACAGCTTGAAAAGCTGTTGTAGTAGTGGGTGTCTTTGTCATGCTCCTGACTTTTCCTGGAATGCTTCTACTATTGCATCGTTAATCATGACTTTGTAGTGGGTTTTTTTTTCACACTTTGTATTATGCTAAGGATTTCTTTTTATTCCTATTTTGTTAAGAGTCTTTGTAATGAATGGACATTAAATTATATTAAGTGACTATTCTACATCTATGCAGATGGTCTTATATTTTTTCCTTCAATTTATTCTATTGAGAATAAGTAAGTCAGGAGTTGTTTCTAATGCAAACACCCTTCCATTACTGGAAGAGAGTTATTTTGGTCACATGTGTGGAGATAAATATCTGGAGTTAGTTTATTCTTTATGGAAGTAAAGGAACACCCATCAGATGAGAAGAAGCAAAGTCTATCCATTCGGAGCTCACCATGGCAAGGGAGCCATCTCTGTCACATATGTTTTGACAGAGACCCAAAGGCAGGGAGTGAGTAGGAAGTGTGAAGTGGGACGCTTTATGGTGGAAAAGGGGGAAGGCCCAGTGTGCCCTGGTTGGAGGCTGTTGGCACAGAGAGGCTGTGGGCGGGCTGACTAGAAACAGAGCATCCTATGCCATGTGGTTTGCTGGGAGGGCCTATTTGGCTTTCTCTGGTTGGTCCTAAGATGGAAACACAGATACAAATTTGGGAAGCCGTCAGTTATTAGTCAAGTCCTGGCCACTTTGGGTGGATTATTACAGGCATATAACTTTCTCAGTTTGCAGCTTGTTTTTTCATTTTGATAATTATGTCTGGAGAAAGTGGTCTGACTTCCTAGAGTCTGACTTGCAGAGCAGCCTGGCTTCCTGGCTGGTTGCTGCAGGCTGTGAGTCAGAGCTCTATTTTTTTTTTTTTTTTCCTGAGACAGAGTTTCACTCAGTTGCCCAGGCTGGAGTGCAGTGGTGTGATCTCGGCTCACTGCAACTTCTGCCTCCTGGGTTCAAGTGATTCTCCTGCCTCAGCCTCCCTAATAGATGGGATTACAGGCACCTGCCACCATGGCAGGCTAATTTTTTGTATTTTTAGTAGAGACAGGGTTTCACCATGTTGGCCAGGCTGGTCTAGACTTTTGACCTTGGGCGATCTGCCTGCCTTGGCCTCCCAAAGTGCTGGGATTACAGGCATGATCCACCGTGGCCAGCCCTGAGCTCTATTTTTATGTATTGTCTGGCCATTGTTTGTCTGTAGATTCAGTCTCTCACCTTAGAGGAGGTGTTAGTTTCATCCTCATGTCCAAGGCCAAGGCTTTTGCTTTTGTCCTGTAGGGACGTCAGGATCGGCGATCCTCACATGCCCAAGCCCCCACCAACACCGCTGCAGAGGCTGTTCCTTCTGCTCCTTTGTTTGTTGTTCCAGTTTTCAGTTTTCTTTTGGTTTCTAGATTTTGGCATTTTCCCACCCCCATTTTTTTCTTTACCAGTTTCCGGCCTTTACAGGAATATTTGTTATATTTTATCTACTGTTTCTATGTGTTTGCAGCAGGGGAATTTTCAGGTTATCTAGTCTGCCAAGTTGCCAGTACTAGAAGTCTCCTGCATCTTTTAAAGTGGGAAGCGTTCCATTCATTTGTCTCTCAAAAGCATTCATTAACTGTGTCTTACAGAGGGCTCGAGCTGGCAGCCCTGAGCGAGATCTGGCCCTCAGTCATGTTCTTGATCAAAATGAAACTGAAAACAGTTTGCTAAAATTATGATGTAAATGCTTTATGTAGAGAATGTCCTCTCTGTTCCCTGGATATTTAGAACTTGTGGTAGATTGCTTGGGAAAAGAGCCCCAGTTATGCCCCTCGCACCTGTGCCCTGTGGTGCAGTGTCTCCAGTGCAATGCTGGCTCCTTCTCTGGCTCTGGGCTGTCCTACGACCTGCTTCAGCGAGCAGACTGTGCCGGATCCAGCCTAGGCCACGAGAAGCCCTGTTCATTTCCGCACTTGCTTTTGGGACTGCCCCGCTTCTGTGGGCGTCAGCCCGGGCTAGCCTGCTGGAGGACGAGAGACATGTGGAGCGAGACTACGTCGCATTGCTCTGGGCGACCATGCTGTGGTCCACAGGAGAATGAGTAAGCCCAGCTTAGCCAACGGAGCCCGCCCCGACCGAAGGACCAGCTGGTGAGCCCCACCCTGGTCGCTGTCTCACAGAGTCATGAGCTGAACAGTTATTGTCTTAAGCTACTCATTTTGGGGGTGGCTTATTGCATAGCAAAAGCATCCTCGCCTGCCTGTCACTGTGTCTGGGGCATCTGAGTTTGTGATCTGTGGCCTCTTGTATCCCATGCCTTGTCTGGGCCCTGGGTGCCCAGCCTAGGGTGAGTGGCAGGAAGCACTTGGGTCAAGCGTGACATCGGCCACCTGCATGCAGGGTGGTCCTGGCTGGCAGAGGGGTTGTTCACAGAGCTGCAGTGTGAGCTGCTGAGTCACCAAGGTGGGCAGACAAGTCCCGCAGCTTCAGGGACCAGAGGACAGGTATGGAGGTGTCTGCAGAGAAACTTGTGAGGGACCTCTTCTCTGCCATGGAGGAACAGGGTTGGGAAGCTGGACCCAGAGTGTGGGGTGGTTGGAAAGGGGTTCTCGCCACAGGTGGGACATGAACTTCCTGTGTGGGTTGGGATAGTCCTGTCTTTTGTTGGAGCCAAAATTTTCCCATCAAACAACAAAGAGGACTGGGATGAGATGCCAGCGCCAGCTCAGGAGGCCCAGGGAGCACACACTAGAGAGCACCTGCAGGCCCAGGTGTCCTGTGTCCCGAGGGCCTGACCCACTCAGGGCTGGAGGGGTCTGATTGGTCCAGAGCCCAGGCCTGCCCCTCCTCCTCTGCCCTCCTCTGCTGTCCTCCCTGCCCCTCCCCTGTGGCCTGGTCCTGGAAACATGGAGTCCCTGCATGGAGCCCCTGGGATGTGGGAAGTCCGCACCCAAAGCTTTGGCTGTTGGTGGTGGTTCAGGCATTTCTTCTCTTTTATAGGTGACCTGGGAAGATGGGCACATTTCAGAAGCACAGGGACTCATTCTGGCATTCTGGAATTCAGATTTCAGGAGCCCATTCCAGGACAAGCACTTTGGAACATTATCAGTCAGATGGAGTTGGTGGCAAGACAATGCCACACTCTAGGGTCAGCTTTCTGGCAAGACAGAAATCCACCTCAAAGCTATTTAAGAAGAAAGAGAGTTATTCATATTGGTTTGAGTTTTTTACAATCCAAGGGTAGATCTTGTCAGACTGCAGGCTGCAAAGACGTTCCGGTGCTGAACAGGTGCTGCTGAGCATGCATCTCCCGCAGGGATCAGCTCCGCCCCTCCTCTCCCGTGTTGCCGCTAGTTGGTGTCGGCAGCTCCAGGAGCACATGAGAGCAGGAGGAGAGCCTCCTCTGTGCAGCGATTGAGAGAAACATTCCTGGGGATGAGTGTGGGTCCTGTACCCACCCTTGAACCATGACTCATGACCAATTGGACAGAAGAAGCTTGACTTGAGCCACTGGGCTGAGGGTGGGAAGGGGCACTTTAGGGGAGATGGGGGCTGGTGGGAAAGGAGAGGCATCCATTCCTGGGGCTCATCAAGTCCTACTGATTCCTGTGTTATGCCCGTCCTGGCTGTGGTGGGAAGAGAGGAGGGACAGGGTGCAGGCTGGTCCCTGCCAGGAGAAGAAGAGCACTCTCATGATGTTGGAGTGGCCTTCCTGGGGAGGGGTTTTATGTGAGCTGCGAAACCAGCCTGGATGTCTGACTGTAGCCCTGCTCTGGCGTACCCCCTCCCATCCACCTCCCCCAAGGAATCTTGGAAAAGCACGTACCTGATCTCCAGCTTAAATCCCCTAGCGCTACCCACCACCACCAGCTGCCTCCAAGGTAAAGATCAGCTCTCTGAAACCAGACTGGGGATCCACCTTTGGCTACTTTGCTTATTAACCATAAGAGGTTTTGCCCAGCTGAGCCCATCTCTAGGCCAGGACCCCCTCCCATCCACCTCCCCCAAGGAATCTTGGAAAAGCACACACCTGATCTCCAGCTTAAATCTCCTAGTGCTGCCCACCACCACCAGCTGCCTCCAAGGTAAAGATCAGCCCTCTGAAACCAGACTGAGGATCCACCTTTGGCTACTTTGCTTATTAACCATAAGAGGTTTCGCACAGCTGAGCCCATCTCCAGGCCAGGATCTTGCTGGTGGGCAAAGGCGAAGAGGAAGACCCTGGATTGCAGCCAACCCATCCAGGTTCCAGTACTGTCCCCAGACCCTAGCTGGCCCTGCACAGTCGTGTGTCTGCACACCAGGTGGGTCCATGCATTTCGGATACATCAACCCATCCAACTCATATGCCAGCCCTGAGGTGCGTGCCAGGCAGGGGAGCTGAGCGGACCCCTGAATGTCATCAGCCAGAGAGAAGCAGAGCCAGGCTGTGAACCCAGGAGTTTAGTCCAGAGCCCATGCTCAGAGTCAAGCTGATGTGATGGCTCCAAGCATTTGCTGACAGCCTGGTGAGTTGGGGCCTTGGGAAGTCACCCATCTCTGGGCCTCAGTGCTCTCGCCTGTACAAGGTGCACTGAAGCTGGGTCCCAGCTCTTCAGCCCAGAGCTCGGAAGTGCCAGAGAGTCCTGTGGGCTGAACCACGGTGGGTTGAGTCTATTCACAAATGCCACAAACAATGATTAAGCACCTGTCACACCCTGGCCCATGTCCTAGGGGCAGGAAGTAAAGCCCTCAGGAAGCAGACAGACAGCCTAGTGGGAAGACAGTAGGCAAGAAGCCATCTGAGAGCGTAAGGGCTGTGAAGACATGAGGCAGGGTGCTGGGGGTGGGGCCTGGCCTGGGGGCCCTGGGGAAGCTGATGTTTCAGCTGAGCCTCCAAAGGCCAGGGGAGCAGGGGGTGCTGGGGAGGGGATCCCAGGCTGTGGATGAATGGACGTAGGGGCAGGGGCCGGTGGGGGAGGTGCTCTAGCATGAACACAGGTGCAGCTCAGCCAGGCAGATCAGAGAGGGCTTGGCCATGAGGGGAGGCTGTAGGGGTGCAGGGCTTCAAGCACAGTGACAAGGCCTGGTGGTGGTTTTGAAAAGGTCTCTCATGGGCTTTGTCATGCGCCAGCCCTGTGTCTTTGGGCAGTTTTCTTTTCTCCGCAGTCCTCAGTTTCTGCAGAAGTTGGATGTGCAGGCTGAGGTTGGGATATCGAGTCTCTACTCAGTTCTAGGCAGTTCTACCCTGACCTCTTCTTGCCCTCCCTTTCCGCAGAGGCTTTAGAAGGTCCAGTGTCCCTCCCAGGGAAGGGGCATCCCCTAGATACCCCTCCTGTTGCACTGAGGGTGACATGCCTCAAGGCTGGACAGACTGCAGGTTGCCCAGAGAAGCCCAGGTGGAGCAAATGCCTCAAGGCCGTGGCAGCACCAGCCATAATCTTATCTTCTTATTGTGGTTGATTTTAGGAGCTAGAAAAAAAGCCAATTGTCTGCTTTCAGCAGGAAGAACGGTGAACCCAGACCTCTCTGCAGTCAGTGCAGGAACAGAAGAAATGTGCTCCTCTTCTCCCAGAGGAAGGAGGAGGATGCCAGTTGTGAGGGAGAGGGAGGAGTGAGAGGAAAGGGAGGGGGAGAAGCGGCTTGGGCAGCCCAGGGAGTGCCCTGACCCAGGGAAGGGGATGCTCAGACCAGCCTCCACTGCCTTGAGAAGCATTTTATGTTTAAAAACAAGATCCAAATGCTTCTCACTGTGCCAAATCATGCCGTAGAGAAGTTACAAACAAAAGCCTGCTGTGGTTTTGCTACTCCCTTTCCTAATAGTTTTTTTTTTTTTTAATTGCATTTTAGGTTTGGGGGTACATGTGAAGAACACCTAATAGTTTTTTTTTTTAAGGATTTCTGTTTATTGTGCTGGCCTTTTTTGTAAATGCACATACATACGTACATTTAATTGTAGTTCAAAAATAAATGGGATCATATTATACAATTATTCTATAATCCGATTTCTTTCTGTTGATAAAATGCTTCTAAGATATTTCTTAATATATCTTTATCACATGCTTAATAATGTGCTATTATTTCTTAACAATTCTCTGATTGAAGAATAGATTATTTCCAATTCTTTTTAGGAAAAGATATGGTTTTTTTTGTGAGTGTTGTGTGTGTGTTGTGTGCGTGCATGTTGTGTGCCTGTATGCTCATGTGTTGTGTGCATGCATGTGCATGTGTGTATGTTGTATGTGTGTCCGTGTGTGTGTTGTGTGCATGTGTGCGCTCAGTATCTTCTCTTCTAATGAAGCAGGAGCCCCATCTTAGGGCACTGCCAGCCACATTCCGTCAGGTTCTGTGGGCCCTGGGCCCTGGCCTCTGACTCTCTGTCAGAAGGGTGGGCCTCTGACTCAGACATAGCTTAACCTATTGCTTCAAGGATGGGCTCCAGGAGGGTTGTGTGGCTTGAGCTGGGTCAGAGTCCCTTCTGAAACCCTACATGTGGAGGTGAGCTCCCTTTTGTCAGAAGGGCCCCCAAGGCTGCCAGTAGGCTTTCCTCCAACCTTGTGTGAACAGCAGAGGTGAGAGAGGGTGTCTAGAAGAGCGCCCTGGGCTTCTCAGACTCTGGTTCCAGTAGACTCGAGGTGGGCTCCTCTGTGTCCTCCTGGTCATGTGAGCCCATACACCCTTTTTGCTCCATAAATCAGCTTAGGGTGGACTTCTGCATTTATGTAGTTCTGACTGCATACCTGGTACTACCTTGGGCTAGGAATTGCAGATGGGCCTTATTCTCAAAGCGCTTACATTCTGTCAGAGGTTGAGGAAGCAATCCACAAGTACACAAATGCATCATCAAGGGGCCTTCAGATAATGGGCATGATTTCCTGGGAGGGAGTCCTAACTGAAGGCAGTGCTTTGGGAAGCTACTCTGCTGTTGTGACTGGCTAGACAGCAGAGTGATGACTATAAGAATTCTGCAACTGACTGCATCTGACTGCAGAGGGAGGCTTACGGAAACAAAATGACATACTCAGGGTTTTTAAATCTCATCTTATAATATGGTCAAAGAATTAGCAAGCTTCTGTGACATCCCTGAAACAATCTCTCTCCTTTGTAGCTACAGGGCTGATACAACTGAAAATAAGACTCCAAATTTGATGATGGGGTTGCAGAGTTACAGCATGAATTGAATTCCCAGCTGTGAAAGGTCTGTTGTGGAGATGCCAGGGCACTGATGGGAAAGGAGAGGAAATCTGAGAGTTGGAACAGGGGCATGTTAGTGAACACAGATGAGTCTGGAAAATAGGTTTTCTTCCTGTCTGGAGAGATGATTCTTCCCTTTCTTGAAAACCCTGTAGTGAGCTCACATGGGTCAGTTTTGCAAGAAGATGCAAATTCTTCTCAAGATTTACTCCTATGCCCCTCCTTGCCTCAGAGCCCAGTATGCTCAGGAAGCAAGTCTGGAATTTGGCCCAGGAGAAGACAATTTAGGGCTTCATTGGGTTTTCCTATGACTAGTTGCTGGAGGAAGAGAAAACTTGTCCCTGCTTTACAAGTACTTCTGCTCCATATGGTAGCACCACCAGAACTGGAGGGCCATAGCACACCCTAGAAACTGTGTCCCATTGATTGGATAGAAATGTGGTCAGAGGTAGGAATCTATACTTATTCATGGCAGTGGTTAATGCTTTGGGACTTGGAAAGAATAAGATTTTAGGACTAGTGGCCAGGAGCTTTGGGAAAGAGATGTGTGGGTAGAAATCTCAAAATAGGCACAGAGATTGTGGGGAATGTTTATGTTTCCCATGTAATTGCTCTCCAAAAGGAGAAGGGGATCCTGGTCATCAGGAATGTGACATGTTCTGTCAATGTCAGCCAACCTCTTTCTGCAGGCTCCAGCTTTTTCTCGTGGAGGCACTATGTAAGGAAGCTATACATGCGACAAGCAACATGGACTTTCCTCACTGATGCAGATCTGGCTATTGCTGCTAGTAAATGCTCAATCTATTAACAAAAAAGACCAGCATTAAATCATGGATGGGGCACCATGCTGTGTGGGGACTGGCTAGTCCCCTGCTGGCAGATTAACCATGTAGGACTCTATTTATCATCCTCAATGAAACAGATACTTCTGGAGATGGATTTGCCATCTCTACTTGCAAGACTTCTGCCAACCACATTACCCGCAGACTTATAAAAATGCTTTATTCACCATTGTGGTATCCTGAACATTTCTTCTGGCCAAGGGACTTATTTTATGCAAAATATGTGCAACAATGGACTCACAGCTATAGATTTTACTGGTTTGCTACCTATATTGTTACCCAGAATCAGCTGAGATTAAGGATCAAGGGTCAGCAAACTTTTTGCAAAGGGCCAGATAGTAAATTTTAGTATTTTAGGCCTTATGGGCCATACGGTCTCTGTCACAACTGTGCAACTCTGCTGTCATAGTGTGAAAGTGGTGAGTGACGATGTAGAAGAGAATGGGCCTGGCTGTGTGTCAATAAAGCTTTATTTATAAAAAGAGACAACAGGCCAGATTCGTCTATGGGCCAAGTTTGCCAGTGCCTAATGTAGACTATTGGAATTGTGCACTGAAGACTCAACTGTGGGCCAGCAAGAAGAATTCACCCTGCAAAGGCAGGGTGTTGTCCCATAGGTTCTGGTCTGTGCTTTGAAACTGTGGGCAATCAATGGTGCTGCTTTCCCCCACAGGCAGAATCATGGGTCCAGGAATGAAGAGTAGATATGGGAGCAGCTCCGCCAGGTCCAGGCACGTGTTTGTGAAACTGTCACTTTTAATCTCCACAATTTTTCCCAAGGGAGAAATGCTTCCAGCAAGGGCCACAACAGTGGTTCCAATGGACTGGAAGTCGAGGCCACCCCTGGGGTGATGAGCTCTTTATGACTCTGAGTCAACAGGCAAAGAAGTGGACTTTTGTATTGGCTGAGATGATTGGTCCTGCTCTTCAAGGGGAAGTAGATATACTGCTGCATATGGCAGAGAAGCTCATGTTGGAACTGAGGACACTCTCTGGAGGACTTCTTAGTAATTCTATGTCTGTGTAATAAAAGTTAGTGGAAGACTACAGCAATCCAATGACATCAGGGCCACAGAAAGTACAAATCCTTTAGGAAGGGATGGGGGTCACCCCATCAATAAAGAACCAGAACAGAAGGGCTGGCCGAAATGAAAGGGAGCTTGAAACAGACAGCAGGAGGAGGAGGTGATGAAAGGTCACTCTGGCTGCACAGTCAGGTACAGCATCAAGGATGGTCATGCCATTTTCCTTCGCTCGCTATGTCTTTATTCACATATATGTACAAGTTATTTCTTTGTCCCCTGCTCTTCTATATAAGGCGTGTTTGTGATGTCTAACTTTAAAATTAGCCTTGCGCCAAAGAACATTCGAGTTGGATGGTGACTGAGTGGGAAGGCTGTCTAGATGATCTGACCCCCTTTTCCATCCAGGGGTAGGAATGTCTTCCTTTGTGCAAGGAATTGTTGTAAGCGTGCTGCTGTCTTTGCTGCTTTTGTATGGAAGCATGAAGAAGTGTAAAAGGTGAGAATGGCATGGTGCTGAGGGTGGGAACCGTGATGGTGACTCAACAGTAGACGTCAGCCCCGCTCTGGCCCTTCATGTGGCTGGGAGGCTGGAAGCCTGCTAACTCTGTTTCTGGGGCCTCTTGTGAGCTGGCTCTTTGTTAGCTTCAGCAAATGGAAGGCTCTGGAAGGAGAGTGAAATGGAGATGGGCAGCAGCAGATGTAGCGTGGGGCCACAGACACAGCTCCTGGGCTCCAGCCCAGCTTGCCAAGTTATATGGACCACTGGAACTGCCCATGGAATTGGAAGGGCACAGCAGCAGTGGGCTCTGCAGTGACCTCAGCAGCACCACGCTCATGGACCCTGGATCCTCATGTCCAGGGCAGTGTGGACCCGGCCTCCTGCACAGAGGTGGTGGGAGGGATGAACACACAGCAACAGCAGCAGCAAATCCTGCAGCAGCCGAAGCGGCCAGCCATCATGGGCCCAGGCAGCCCCACTTTCCCTTTCCCTCTAGCCCTGGGTGGTAGACTCTTCCTGCTATTATAAGTAACTGGGTAAACTTACCCTTCCCCCTTTTTTGACCCAACCTTTCCAGTGCTTTTGTAGTGAATTTGCTATATAAATCCTTGCTCCTGGCTGGCTGCAGTGGCTGACACCTGTATTCTCAGCACTTTGGGAGGCTGAGACAGGAAGGATTGCCTGAGCTGAGGAGTTTAAGACCAGCCTGGGCAATATAGCGAGACCCCATCTGTACAAAAACTACATAAAGTTAGCCAGGCATGGTGGCACATACCTGTAGTCCCATCTACTTGGGAGGCTGAGGTGGGAGGATCTCTTAAGCCTGGGAGGTTGAGGCTGTAGTGAGCTATGATCACACCACCACACTCTAGCCTGGATGACAGAGCAAGACTCTGTTTCAAAAGCAACAACAACAATTTAAAAAATCCCTGTTCCTGGTTTTACCTACAGCATCCTTATTTCCTGACTGGATACAGACTGCTACAGAGTGTGACAGAGTCAGGGGTCCTTTAGCAGGATGGTCAGGGAAGCCTCCTCAAAGAGGTAACATTGGAACTGATGTATAACTGACAAGGAGACAACCATGCTGAGGTCTGACTTCAGGGAACATCTTTGTACATACATCCCCTATGCATGTGCAAACAGAAAGATTCCTAGAAATGGAATTGCTGGGTCAAAGGGAATGTAGATTTAATATTTTGGTAGCTACTGCCAAAATAACATTTAGAATGGCATAGCAATTTACAGTCCCATAAACAAAGCATGCACTCTTCCATATTAATCACTTAGTTGTCTATTTTAAGATGTCTACTATGTGCCAAAAGCTGTGCTTGTGCTGTGTGTGGAGGGAGGTGGGGTGGGGTAATGGTAAAGAGGAGAGGATGAGAAGGATACAGACATGGAAGATAAATCCTTTACCTTTGAGGAGCTCATCCACTGTGGGGGACAGGCCTGTGACTGCTGCAGCTGCTGCCTCTGCCACTTCTTTCCATTCTCCTTTCTAATGAGCAGCCAGCTTGCAATAGCCGGGGGAAATAGTCCGCAGGCTTCCAGTTTCCCAGCCACATGGAGGAGAGCACGGAGGGCCGGAGCAGAGCTGTCAGTGCGTGCACCTCCCAGCACAGTCCACCTCTTGGACGCCTCAGCATCCATTCCACCCTCTTAGCCCCACTGTGGTCCCCTCCTTATTCATGGGGGATGTTTTCCAAGACCCCAGTGGGTGCCTGAAAACCACAAATAGTACCAAACCCTATGTACACTATGTTTTTTCCTACACATACATTCCTATGGTAAATTTTAATTTATACATTAGGCATAGTAAGAGATTAACAACAATGACTAATAATAAAATCGAACAATTATAGCAATATACTCTAATAAAAGTAATGTGAATGTGGCTTCTCTCTCTCTCTCTGAAAATATATAACAAGGTTTTTGGATGGCAATTGATCACAGGTAACTGAAACCATGGAGAGTAAAATCTGCATATAAGAGGGGATATGGTATTTACACTTCCACATAAAAATAAAAATGCCAATATCGTGTTTTCACTTCATGTGCTGCAGCCGCCCCCTGTACAGGTGAAGGCACTCTCCCTCTCTCCACAAAGAGGGGAGTAAAGAATCAGGCATCCGGCAGGCATCCTGGATGAAGGGGCTTTGAGTTGGGCTTGAGGGAGCAGGTCTCCAACCAGCATAAGAAGGAAATAATATTTGGAACAGAGGGAAGGAGGCCCTGCAGAGCATAGTTTGAAATCTGCTGGTCCCAAGCAGAGGCAGATGCAGCTGAGGAGTCCATCAGGCTGGAGGAAACCGGCCCTCGCCCTTGCTCCTGGGTTTGCACTTGGTTTTAGAAGGCTTTTATGTTATTTTATTTGACCCTCACGAGTTTTCTGGGTCTCCCCCGTCACCTTCATTCTCATAGTCTGACTCCTGTTATGTGCTAGGCTGCAAGTAACAGGACTCCAGCTCCTGTGGTTTAAGTAATACAAGAACTTACAAATTTGAATGAAGAGAAGTCAAAGGACAGAGCTGCTTTAGGCTGGTTAGTTCAGCTGCCATGTCATTGAGGACTCGGGTCCTGCCCTTTCTCTGCTCTGGAAGAGCTCCTTGGAGCCTCTTTGTGGATGAAGGTCAAGCTTGGATATTCTTTTTGGGAGACTTCAGCTTCTGAGCTTTTCTGAATGTAACTCTGCACAGCAGGGCAGATGTTTTGTTCTTTAAGAAGCAGAAGAGGAAATGATGGTTCTAGGTGGTCTCAGCCTCAGCAGTGCTGGCATGTGGGGCCAGATGACTTTTGTTGTTGGGCTGTCCAGTGCATTGTAGGATGTTTAGCAGCATCCTTGGCCAGTATGCACTAAATACCAATAGTGGCTTCACCCTCAGTGTGACAACCAGAAATGCCCAGATATGGCCAATTCCCCTGGGGGACAATATCCACCTGAGTGAGAAGCATAGGGATGTGTTATTTCCCCAGGACGAAAATCTTAGAAGTGGAACTATGGGATGCAAGGGTGTGAACATTTTCTTAAATTTATATGTAATTTTGTCCGGGCATGGTGGCTCACACGTGTTATCCCAGCATTTTGGGAGGTCAAGGTGGGAGGATCACCTGAGGTCAGGAGTTCAAGACCAGCCTGGCCAACATGGTGAAACCCCATCTCTACTAAAAGTACAAAAATTATCTTGATGTGGTGGCACATGCCTGTAATCCAAGATACTCAGGAGATTGAGGAAGGAGAATCACTTGAACCTGGGAGGCAGAGGTTGCAGTGAGATGAGATTGTATCACTGTACTCCAGTCTGGGTGACAGAGTGAGATTCTGTCTAAAAAAAATAATAATAATGTCTAATTATAAAATTAATGTGTTATAGCTGCAGAAAACCTGGACAGTGCAGAAATGCTCAAAGAAAAAATAAAAAATCACTCCATTGCACCATCCAGAGATAACTGTTCCTAATAGTTCATTTTATAATCTTTTGTCATTTTTCTATACATATAAATGGATGTATTTTTCATTTTCAAACAAAAAAAGAGATGATAATGCACATGCTATTTTATAATGTGTTATTTTCGTTTAACAGTGTATGACGACCATCTTTTCATGTCAGTGAATATAATTCTGCCACACAAATTTTACTGGCTGTTTGTTTGTGACTGTGGGATTGTATTATAATTTACTCAATCCTTTATTCACTCTTTAAAACACTTATTTTTATTTCACAATTAATGTATGTTTATTGCAGAACAATTTCTAAACAAAAATAACCACCAGGTAGGAAATGAAAATCACCCAGGATCTCACCAACCATGGGTAATCAACGCTGGTATTTTACTGTCCCTCCTTTCTTACTTTTCTTATAAAAATTGATTTTTTGGCATCTATTGTGTTATCACTTGCTCTTTTCACTTAACATGCAATGTTGATATATGTACTTGTATAACGCCATTATTGATGGCTGCATAGAATTCCATTGTATAAAAATACGTGATTTATACAAGTTATTACCTATTTGCTGACATTTAGGTTTCTTTTTCCGCCATTACAAAAAACACTGCAATAAACAGCCCTGTAGCTAATTCTTTTCTTAGGACAAATTTCTACAAGAAAAGGTGGGTCAAAAAGTATGCAAAATGAATATGGAAAATGAAATTGCCCTCTAAAAAGCGATACCACTTTGTGTTTCCAGCAAGAAAGTATAAATGCCCATGTTCCTGTCCTCTTGCTAACACTGAATATAATAATAGTAATAATGAAGTGCCAATTTTATAGGTGAAAAATGGTAGCTTGTTGTTTTAATTTGCATGTACATGAATACTAATGAGGCTGAACATTTTTTCAAATGCCTTTTGGTATTTGTATTTCTTCTATTGAAAATTGTCTGTTCGCAGTCTTTGCTCACTTTTCGATTTGTGTGTTAACATTTCCTTGGTTATTTATATGCTGAGGATATTAACCCTTTACCTGGGTACATAGATTGCAATTATTTTCCCAAATTCATTAGCTGTTTTTTACTTGTTTTACATTTTCATTTCATTTATTCCATCTGTTTAGACTAGTAGAAGTTTAAGATGTGTATGTAGTCAAATTTGTTACTCGTTTCCTTGGTGTTTTTCTCTTTTTCTTTTGGAAGGCATTTCCCACATCAAGATTTATGTATCCTCATTTATAAGTGATGGGGGGAGGGGGTGCAGCCACTCCAGATAAGGGTGCCCAGAGCAGGGCAGGACGGGCTTATTTTTAAGTTAATTTTTCCTTGTTCCGGAATGTGTTTCATTTTAATTCAGCGGCATTGGAACAAAACCATCATTTCTCACCCCCACCCGGAGCAGTGCCCTGGTCACCAAGGAGTGTGCGTGCAGGGCTGGCTCCACGTTTCCTGACGTTCCGCTTTGGCGCCGCCAGCACTCTTTTGTATGTGATAGATAGCTTCCTAACATGTTTTCATGTCTGCCAGGGCAAACATCTCCTCCATTGACTTCTTTTCACTATTTCCCTGTCCATTCATGAATGAAGTCTTCCTGGTAAATTTTGCTCATTTGTATTTGGAATTAAATTGTATTATCTTGAGAGGTCAGTTTGGGCTGAATTTATATAAGTGTTATATTAAGATTAAGTCTTGTCACACAAGGATAAGACACATGTCTCTATTGATCCAAGTCTTCTTTGTACCTTTCTGAAAGATCTATTTTGGAAACTTCTATAGTTAAAAACAAAAGCGTGCCCTGCTAATTTTTAGTTGAATTGCTCTGGGGTCAGAGAATGCGGTCTTCACAGTCTTCACAATTCTCTCTGCCTTTGCTCTCTCTTGGTAGATTTTGTGTAGATATATTTTTTTGATGGTTGATTATTTGACCAGTGTATTCCAGGGATGTTGCAAAGGAGGGCATGTTTTTGTTCATACGATTCAAGGTTTTATTTTACGTATTCATACTTGCCCTTCGCTCTTTCTCTCTTCATACATACATACACACTCAAACACAATGTTATTAATAATATATCCAGAATATTTACTGCCTGCTATTTTTACCTATTTGGTCTATCAAGATTGTGAGAAATAAATTATAGTCCTCAATTAGAAGAGTATGTTCACCAAACTAACTCATATTTCTGAGGGTTTTTACTTTCTATATTTAAATGCAAAGTAACTTGGTACATAAAAAGTCATGACAGTTTAGTTCTCCCTACCCCATGCAATGCTTTTTGTCTTATATGCTACTGAATCTGAAATTAATATTTGGCCCATCCTCTCTTTCTGATTTTATATTCTGGTATACATTTTTTTTTTTGAGACGGAGTCTCACTTTGTTGTCACCCAGACTGGAATGCAGTGGCGTGATCCCAGCTCACTGCAACCTCCACCTCCCAAGTTTAAGCAATTCTCCTCCTGCTTCAGCCTCCGGAGTAGCTGGGATTACAGGTGTCCGCCACCCCACTTGGCTAATTTTTGTATTTTTAGTAGAGACAGGGTTTCACCATGTTGGCTAGGCTGGTCTTGAACTCCTGACCTCAAGTGATCCACCCACCTTGGCCTCCCAAATGCTGAGATTACAGGTGTGAGCCACTGCACCCAGCCATATTCTGGTATACTTTTTTTTAGAACTTTGCTTTAGAACATCTCTTATGAGTAGGATTCAGTTTGATTTTGTTTTACTCAGCGTGAAAAGATGGACTTTAATAGAGCTTGCTTTAGACTTACTATTAAACGAAAAGTTAAATACCTATTGTAGTCGAAAATTTCAAGCTTTCTTCTCTTATCTTTTCTGGTTTTCTGCTTTTTGCCCTCTTCAGATTCTACTGCCATTTCACCAGACGTTTATGTACTTCAAGGTTTTAGAAAGGTCATATATTCTGTTCTTAGCTTAACTAATTTCAGGTTTTTGGATGCATTCTAACACTTATATTTCTGGCTTCCAGATTCAAGAGTAAAACTGCATATGTCGAAGTCCTCCTGTTTAAGACTATTATTAGGGTATTTTGGTTGCAAGAGACAGAAGTTCCCATTGAAATGGCCTTAATTCCAAGAGGAATGCATTGGCTCCCATAAGTACCGAACCCAGGGGTATGTCAGCTTCTGACAAGGCCACTCTGGGGCTCACCTTTAGTGACGTGTATTTGTGATCGTATAATCATCTGCTTGGCTGTCTGTCCCCTGTCCCCCGCCCCCCCCCCCCCACCCCTGCGGTGGGCTTGCTAGTGAGCCTGTCAGGAGTGCTTCCGGCTGACCAGCAGTGCGCTCAGGTGTACGCATATTTGATGGTCATGTAATAGCTGTAAATCGGGAGGCAGGCAGTTGCGTGGACCCGAGTGAAGGGACTGCTTACAGAGGCCTGGGCAGGGTCCCAAGGACTCACAGGGGACATGGAGGCACCCAGAAGTTAGCAATGCTGTGAGCTGTTGCCACTCCAGGCCTGAAGGTCTAGGGAAGGAAATAGTGTTGCCAGAGCTCAGGGGAGGGGACCCAGACAGAAGGTGCCGCTGGGAGGGAGGGGTGCAGCACTCTGCTCAGAGCAGGGAGGGACGGGAACCAACACCCAAACCTCTTCTACTTCCCTCCAGTCTCTCTCCAGCACCCACTCTGGCCGGTGTTGCTGAGAGGCAGCCAAGCTGGCTGGAGTCTACAGGGGTTGGCTTTCTGGGCCCTGGGTGGGGTATGGAGAGTAACTAGCTCGGGTGGCTTCAGAGAGCTGACAAAACCAGAGTGCATGTGTTGGGTGTGGTGGCTCATGACTATAATCCCAGCACTGTGGGAGGTGAGGTGGGCAGATCACTTGAGGCCAGGAGTTTGAGACCAGCCTGGCCAACATGGGGAGACCTCCGTCTCTACTAAAAATACGAAAATTAACCTGGTATGGTGGCACATGCTTGTAATCCCAGCTACTTGAGAGGCTGAGGTGGGAGGACCCCTTGAACCCAGTGGGCGGAGGTTGCAGTGAGCCGAGATTTCACTACTGCACTCCAGCTTGGGTGACAGAGCCAGATTCTACCCCCCTCCCCCCCCCCCCCCCCCCAAAAAAAAAGCCAGGGTGCATGTGAGTGTCTCTGCCTTCTCCTGCCTTCCCTCCATGGTTGGGGGGATGCTGGCTGTAGCTCCCAGCCTCCCACACTCCTGTGACAACATCCCCCCCCAGGGAGACAGAGGGTGGACATGAAGGCCTGCCTGTGCCATTGTGTGTTGTGCTGGGGGGAGAAGCTCTCTCTCCCTGAGACCCCGAGCAGACTTCCCCAGGCAGCGTTGGCCACAGCTGGGTCACAAGCCTACCACGTTCTCAACTACAGGTAAACATGATAGAATGCTCTGATCATCTTAGACCATCATGATCCACACCAGGGCTCTTTAGCCACCCCCCTCTGGCCTGGGCCCACTGAAGGTACCGCAAGGTTAGCAATTCTCAGGTCCCATCCTACCTACCTGCCTATAGGAGTTGATGTGATCACACTTCTCTGTTGTTTTTCTTAAATTGGCTTTATTGAGGTACAATTCTCACATGGTAAAATGCACCCATTGAAAATGTACAATTTAATGAGTTTTTACAGATGCACTCATACTTGTAATGACCACTATATCAAGCTACAGAACACTCACACCAGCCCAGAAGTCCCCTGGAGCCCACCTGCAGTCAGTTCCCACCCAAAACCACAGCCCTGAGCAACCAAAGATCTGTTCTCTGTCACTAGGATTATTTTGCATTTTCTAGAATTGCATATAAGTGGAATCCTTTGGTTTGTGTTCTTTTGTGCAAAGCTTCTTTTGTCAGCACGATGGTTGTGAGATTCACCGGTGATGCGGCTTGTATCAGCAGCTAATCCCTTCTTACTATGGAGTGGCTTTCCACTGCATGAACCTGTCACAGCTGTTTATCCACTTCTTCCATTTTGAAGCACTTTCTTGGCTTCTAGAGAAACCTTCCTCTTCTGGTTTATCTCCTCTCCCTGATCTCTTAACTCGGGGGGCTCCCAGGGTTCAGGCGGGTCCTTTTCTTGTATCTCTTACAAGGTTGCCTTGCTCAGCGTCAGGGCTTCACATGTCTTCTAGAGTCCGACCCCCAAATCTCAGCCTGCCACTGTCCCTCAAGAATTCTGCACACAGCTGTCTCCTAACAGCTCCCACTGCACATGCCTGCATGAGTTTCCTCTCACTGCTGTGACAAATGACCATAGACTTCACTGCTGAAGCAAAACAAATATGTTCTTTCATAGTTCTGGAGGTCAGAAGTCATGGCGTCGGGGTGTTGGCAGGTGGTTATTCTGCAGGGAGGAGGAGCTTTTAGAGGCCACCTCCATCCTTGGCTCATGGCCCCTGCCTCTTCCTTCAAAGCCAGCAGCCTAGCATCCTCAAAGGTCCCTTTCTGACTCTGACCCTCTGGCCTCCCTTTTATAAGGACCCACTTTTTAATCACATTGGGTCACCTGGATAATTCAGTATAATTTCTCCAACTCAAGATCCATAATTTAATCATACCTGCAAAGTCCCACTTGCCACAAAGGTGATATATTCTGAGGACTGGGATGGGGGGTATCATTGGGGGTCATGATTCTACCTCCAACCATGTCCAGATAGAACTCTAGAACTCCGACCTTCCCTCCACGAGCTCTTCCCATCTCAGACGTTGCCCCTGGTCAGCCTGATCTCCTCTTGCCCTCACCAGCCCATCAGCAATATCTCTTGGCCCACTCTCTGAAACACACCCAGGACCCAGACACTCCTCTCACTGGCACTGGCCCAAGCCTGAATGGCTTTCGCCTGGGCTAATGCACTAGCCTCTGCTGGCTTCCCTGTTTTCCGGCTCCTGTCTCACTCAGGGTCAAAGCCAGGCCCTCAGAGTGGCCTGTCCACCCTCACAGGACTGACCTCTGTGCCTTTCAGGCCTTCTTTTCAGCCCCCTCCCATTGCTTGCTGCACGGAGCAGGCGGCCCCTTGCTCCTGTCTCCACGGTGCTCCTTCTGCCTGGGGCCCCTCACCTCCTCTCGAGGGACCTTCCCACTCCACCCTACTCCTGTCTGCTGGTCCCGGTCCCTCCCCCTGCTCTGGGCTGCGTTCCCCAGTCCTAAGCTTTGCACACACGTGTTCTCTGCTCACCCGCCATGGCTCCTGCTCACAGCCAGTCTTCCCTGTTAGAAGGAAAGTCTCATGATGGTGGGCTCTCCACCCATGTTGTTCACCCATGTTCCCGAGTGGCATGCAATTCTACAACAGGACAGAGGCTCAGCACACATTCGCTGAACCAGTGAATCAGGGATGGACATCACCCGGGGCTCAGGGAAGCTGGATCTTCTCAGGGGAAGGCAACCGGCACAGCCTTGCCTTCCTGGGAGGTAGAGTGAGGACGGGGCTTCCTGTGGGGAGGAGCCCAGTGAGTGGGACAGTGGCCTTCAGAGCTGAGCTTCTGCTGGAGTGGGGTCTGACAGGGATGAGGTGAGACTGGAAGCAGCAGCTGGGAGTGGGAGGCTGCCCCAAACAGCCAGGGAGGAGGGGAGAACATGCTACATGCCTGGGATATTGGGGGGCTGGAGAGGGGCCTCTTCATGAGAGCTATGTTGCCCACAGTGTGTTGTGAGTGGGTGCATGTGGGTGCCTGCATGGACATGCCTGTGGGGGAGGGGAGCGTTGGCTCACAGTGCTCACTTGTGTGTTTCTGTGTGTGTCTGGAGGTGTGATCTGTGTGCATGTGCATGTCCTTGTATGTTTATGTGTGTGCATGTGTGTCTGTGTCCACGCGCATATGTGTCTGAGTGTGCCTTGGTGTCTGGGAGTGAGCGTGTCACCATGCATCTTTTGGTATGGATGTCTGTGCACATGTATAAATGTGTGTGTGTCTGGGTATGAGCCTGTGAGCAAGTATGGGTCTGATTATCGGGTCTGGATGTCCAGCTGTGTCCCCCGGCTGGGCATCTGTGTGGTGGCTACCCGTGCATGGTCATGTTTGGCCCCACGCGTGGCCCCGCACTTGTGTCTCCGTGCACAAGGTGGCTGGCCCTGCTGGCCTGCGCCCCTCCCCCGTCGGGGCGGACGGCTGCCTGAGGTGTGCCCCCAGGAGCCGGAGAGCTCTACGCCCTGTCACTGTTGGGGGAAATCTGTGTCATCAGGCGCAGGATTGGAAAACAGCCAGCGCAGGGCGGGGGTGGGGGGGGCCTTGAGCCCACTCCCTCCCCGCTCGTGCTGTCACCAGGGCCACTGGGCTCGGGTTAACTGATCGCAGGGAAAAACCCATTAAGCGCCTGCCTCTCCCAGTCATCCGTTATCGCGCGGACGGTCGCTGTTCTGGCTGACAAGCGCTCGCTCTTCTTCACGTAATTGGAGAAAGTTTTCCCATTACCCGCTGTCTCTGAGAGGCGGCGCTCCCGCCCCCGCGCCCTCCCCGCGGCCCCTCTGCAGTCACGCGGGTTCTTTTCCTCCTCCTTAAGAGGCTGACCTAATTTCCACTCTTTGTCATTTTCTCCCGACTAAACTCGGAGTCGGCTTTCTCCAGGAGCTGCTGGGAGTCTGCGCTCCCACAGAGCAATCCGAAGCGAAGGCGTCTCGGTTTCCTGGGCCCTCGGGACCAGCGCAGCGCCCAGCCCTGCTGCGCATCAGCGCAGCCCTGCACCCGGGAGGCCCTGCCGCGGTTGGATGAGTTCCTTCGAGGTCTGAGAAAGACAGTGTCGGGCGCAGCGCCAGGCACCGAGCTGGGATCCCGGAGGGCAGGGTCAGTCCCTCTTCCCTGCTACTTTCCATGGGAAACCAGAGCTGACTGTGGTTTCCAGAGGGGGGCAGCAACAACAAAAAAACCGTTCTGTCCTCCTCCAGCTTCTGGGTCCTACCCACGGAGGGCTTGTGATCTTCCCCAGCCCCGCCCCAACCCCAGAGGGGGAACCTGGCCAGAGGTTTTCTCTTGCTCTCTGGGTGCCTGAAGTTGGCAGATTGGCCTCCCAGGGACCCTGCTGCACCCTCGCCCGCCTAGTCAGCCTCTGCACCTCTTAGCATCCCTGGGAGGAACCCCCTCCCTGGCACCCACTGTGCTGCAACCCGGGCAATGCCCAGCCAGCCTCAGCTCTCCTCCCTGTGAGAGGCACGACCAGGCGTAGTCCTAGCTGGGCTGGGTTCCCTGGATGTGCGAGTTCCGTGGGGCCCATGAGAGGGTGTCCCATCTAGTGCCTCAGGCCTGGAAGCCAGGGTGGAGCTTCAGTGAACACAGCCTCCTGGCAGGGACATGCAGGGACACCCTTGGGACTTCCTGCTTCCCCAGGCAGGCAGACTCACTGGAAACTAAGCTGGAGAGGGCCTCTATAGCTCAGTCTACACCGTGATGCCAGCCTCCCAGGAGGCCCTGGTAGGTGAGACCTGAGGGTGTAGGTTGCCAGCAATCTGGGGACTTTCCTAGGATTTCATTCAGCTTCTCCTGACTTCCTAACCTTCTGATTCCCTAACCCTCTGACCCCTACCTCTTGGGCCTTAGGTAACCATTGCCACAATCCCTGCACTGCCCAGCCTCTTTCCACCCCTGTGCCCCACCTCCTTGCACTGCCAGAATGATGCTCCTCGCCCTGGGTGGGGGAGGCAGAAGCTGTCAGGAGATGGCTCTGGCCATGTCTACTTGTGCCTGGGCTCACTAGTGCCCTACTGGGGGAGGGTCAGTCATGGTTCCTCTGCCCCTTAGCTCATCCTCACCTGGTGCCACCTCATGCCCATTGGCCCCACAGTTTCAGTCCTAAACTTGGAGCAGGAGGGCAGGCTGCCCCTGTGGGTCCCAGTCCATCTGCAGATCGCTTGTTCTCTTTGGAGAATGGGTTTCTGCTTTGTCTTTTGACGTTTCTGTTGACATCTAAGTTCCGTGCAGTAAGCCTGCAATCTTTCATGTACATACCCACATGGGTGACATCATCCAGGTCCAGAGACAGAGAACACTGCCTGCACCTGGGAGGTCCCTTGTGGCATTTCGAAGGAAATATCTGCTCCCACCGGCCAACCACTATTCTGGCTGAGAGCTTAGTGCTGCCTGCTCTTGACCTTCTCAGATGCAGAAGCAACCAGTAGGAGTTCATTGGTATGTGGCCGCCTCTCCTCCAGGGTAGGTCAGAGTGGATGTGACCTCGGTTTCCTTATTTGTGCTTGAAGAGGATTGGAGCAGCTGCTCTGTGAGGCACTCTAGCAAACTAGCCACATTGTCTGGGGCACTTTTCTCTTACTGCTACCGGGTTCCTGGGCCTCAGTTTCCACATCTCTGTAACCGATCTCCCAGCACACTGAGAGTGTATGCCACACCCTGGGTGGCAGAGGACCAGAGCTATGAGCCTGAGGCATGGGTCTTGGAGGGTGTACTGCCTCTGCCTCTCAGGAGGCCTGGGGGGGATGTGGCCACATGTTCTCCCAGAGCCCAGACGGGGTCAAAACCTTGCACACTCTAATCCCTTGGTGGAGCCTCTCACCTGCCTGACCCAGATAATGCCTCGGATTGGGATGCCTCAGTCCCCAGGGAAAGCTCCCCTGGCCTCCCAGAACAGGTGAGATGCCCACCTGGGGGCCTCACAGGCCTGTGCCCATGACTGGGCCACCTCGGCGGAGCTGCAGTCTGTAGCTGATGACCTGATGGGCCCGCCTGTCTTCCCTGAGACACAGCTCTGTGCAGTCTGGGCTGGCTATTTCTGCTCACCCATGCGTCTCCAGAGCCTGGCAGTGCCTGGCACAGTAGGTGCCCATGACAACTCACTGGCTGGTTGGAGCAGCCCAGCCACGGCTCCTGGCCAAAAAGGGGCTGGGAGGCTACACAGCAGGCACCCCCACGTGCCTCTCTTCTGAGGCTCCTTTGGCCCCGCCAACACTGCCGGGCTCTGCCAGGGGTGGGAGACGTCAGCTGAGCTGAGAGGGATCCTCGAAGTGACAGGTGCTTCTTAGCTCCAGGCGTGCCCCGGGCCCAGGCTCAATTGGCTGGTGTAGCAGCCCCTGTTTCTTGGGCTAATTAGGGAAAGAGGACTGGGAAGAGAGGGGCCAGTGGTGAGAGATGCTGTATTCTGGGCTTATACCAAAGGCAGCAAGGCTCACTTGTGAGAATGGTGAGAGAGTATGTGTGTGTGTGTGTGTGTGTGTGTGTGTGTGTGTGTGTGTGTGTGAGGGAGAGAGAGAGAGAAACAGAGAGAGATAGACACAGAAAGGGAGAGAGATCAGAGACAGAGGAAGAGACAAAGAGGGGAGAGACAGACACAAAGAGACAGATGGAGGGAGGGGGGTGTGTGTGTGTGTGTATGGATAGAGGGGCGTGTGTCTTGAGTGCACACGTGTGTATGTGCTGTGTCTTTGTATATATGTAGGCATGTGCCTGGATACACACTTGTTTCCATTTTGTGAGTGCATGAATACATTTGTGTCAGTGTGTCAGTGCGCACGTGTGTCTGAATCTGCATGCGTGCTTTTATGGCATGTACATTTGCTCCTGCATGCATGTTTATTTCTGTGGATGGTGTTTAGACTTTGTGTGTCTGTATTATGTCTGAGTGTGTGTGTGTGTGTGTGTGTGTGCGCACACGCGTAGCACTGTGGCTCTACCCCCTGCTCCAAGCTTCCGTTTCTATGTGGGGATTTGAGTTGTTCTTGGTGGTGGCCCCTTTCGATCTCGCTGGCTCCCCTCTGTGCCGGATCCTCTGAAGAAGGAGGAGGCCCTGGGGGATGGCCTCCTGATTGCCACGTGCGTCCTTTGGCTCCTGCCCCATCCTGGGTCCCCAGACTGGGCTCCTGGTCATCTGCCTGACCCCAGGCTTGGAGCCTGGTGCCCACATCCTGGACACATCACAGCTTCAGCAGATGCCATCAGACGGTGGCAAGAGTCCCTCTGTGAACCCTATGGACACTCCTCTTGGTCCTCTTTCTTAATAAGCGGCCTATGGGACCCTGGATCTTGCTGGGTGATCACATCCTTTAACGTGACCATTTTGTAAGTGACACTCAGCCACAGGCCCTGGCCAGGACTGTGGCAGGCAATTGTGCCAATGTCTCTAGGTCTTGTCCGCAGCTGCACTGTGCCCAACCAGGTCTTTCCCTGGGCTATGCTGAGGTTGCTGTGTGGTCTGCCCAAGGGTCTGCCCAAAGCTCTGCCCATCCTGGAGCCTGGTTTCCTGGTCAGCATCGTGTCACTGCCCTCTGGGCTAGAGGAGGGTGCAGGAGGGAGCTCTGCCCTGGGGAGGCCGTGCTGGCACCTGTGAGCCCTGCTTGGCATGAGGCACTGGCAGGGCAGTGGGGCTTGTGGAAGGTCAGGGAGTGTGAGTGAGAGAGTGAAGGAGACATGAGTGGGAAGGAGGCAGCAGGTGTGTGGAGTGGGGCTGGGCAGCAAGGTGGGCTCTGGAGTAGGGAGCCAGCGGTGTGCGCTCATCACGCGTGCCTTTATTCTCCTGGCTGTGTTGGAGGAGGGAAATGATGCCATGTGGAGGCCAAGGGGGCTGCTGCTGCAGGGTCCCCGTGAGAGAAGATGGTGGCTGGCACCAAGGCTGGGGCTGGACAATGTCGGAGTGGGGTCCAAGGTGAAGAGGGGGGCAGGGAGGTGGCAGAAGCGGGTGGTGCCTGGGCCTCACACAGTGGTGCTGGCACTCACACAGGGCCCAGCTGCTCGTTGGCTGTCTGGAGCATTCCGGGCCTGCCTGGGGCAGGGGCAGGAGGTGGCTCTTACCCGGGGGAAAGGCCTTGGCAGGGCACCTGCTGACCAGCCCTGTAACAGCCACTGCCAAGGGTGAGTCCTCAGGTTCCACGCTGAAACAGCAGGAGTAGCAGCCCCCAGGGGGAGGGCGGGTGCTGAGATGAGTGGCAATGGGGTGGGACCCAGTGTCATCAGGCTGGGCACCGCAGAAGACTTGGTGGCATTGGGGAGGGCAGCAGGTGGGCACCATGGGTGCCAAGGAGACTCTGACAGACCCCCTCTGATCAAGCAGGGTGGCAGAGCCAGTGTGGACGCGAGTGGGCAGCTGCTGGAGCTGAGTCTGGGAAGAGGTGACAGGATGGCCATGGCATAGTCAGCCTCTGAGAGGGTAGAGAGCTGGGGTGTCCTGGGGTCCTGTGAGTCGGGCAGGGTGGGGGCTGCAGTCCTGGCCTCCCCACCTCTCCCGCCCCGCACCTTCCCCTTGTGCTCTCAGCGCAGAGTATGGGCCCTACACCCCCACAGCCTGTCTCGGGCTTCGCCTCATAACTCTTCATGGCCAGAGTGGGGGCTCCTGGCTTGGGAAGCCTGCACTTTGGAATACCAAGCCTGACTTGAAACCCCCACCTGGAACCTGACTCTGTGCAGCCTGAACCAGTGGCGCACCCTCCTGGAGCCTCAGGTCCCATCCTGTGGGGTGCGGGGGCAGCACCAGGCCACAGCCACACCAACCTGGCACCCAGAGGTGTCCCCGCGTGTGGGGTGGTGGCATCAGCTGTCGTGAGAAACCAGGCTCCACTGCAGCTAGCAGGGACCCTTGGCTCCCGAGAAACCCTTCACTCCCCGATGTTGTCACCTGTAAAACTGGAGGCATGTTTCACATGGCTCAGAGGTAAATGGGAGCCCTGTGAAACCCTGGTACATGGCCCCATCAGTATCAGCTGTCCTGTGACCTCGTCTTTCTCCTGCCTGGCCTTTCCATGAGCCACCAGGGGTGGTCTTTGGGGGGATTTGATAGACTGGTGATGGGGGAGTTTTATGCAGATGAGAGCTGAATTGGGCGTGGGCTTCCTCTTCCTGTGGGTGGGATGATAATTAGGGAATCCATATGGATGATGTAGCTTGTAGGGGGGCCTTAGACACAAGGGAGTTCGGACACATTATTGGGCTAATGGGGGAAACTGAGACCCAGGCAGAAAGCCTCCAAGGCCCCAAGTCTCCTCCCCTAACACAG
This sequence comes from Ateles fusciceps, assembly GCA_036589455.1. Classification (NCBI taxonomy): domain Eukaryota; kingdom Metazoa; phylum Chordata; class Mammalia; order Primates; family Atelidae; genus Ateles; species Ateles fusciceps. The sequence continues at coordinate 1,089,652 of JAZHEH010003238.1, forward strand.
GGCAGCCTGTTTGTAGTTCCCATGAGAAGGATACTCCTGGCCTTATGTCCTGCTGGGAGCTGGCCTTCCTGGAAAAGCCCCTGCCCGGAGGCTGCAGATTAATCAGGGTAGGCGCTGCCAGCCCCGGCTCCTGGCTAACAGGCTGTCCTGCGAAACAGACCTCGGCTATCTCCCCGAAACTGACAGTTATTGCCACAGATAAGAGCAGAGTAAACATGAAATCCTTTAATGCATTTGCTAACAGCTGTTCTTTGTTTATAGACACCAGGCCAAGCGGGAACCTTGGCTCTATAAAGCTGAGATGCTGGGCATGGGTTGCCACCTGCCTGCACTCAGCTGGGTCATTTTGGCCAAGCCCAGTCCTCTCTGGGTCTCGGTTTCTCCATCTGTGAAACGAGCAGTCCCAATGTGACGGCCTAGAAGGCGCTGGCATCGTGTGAGCTGATGTGTGAGGACAGGCAGCGCGTGCAGGTACGTGATGCACGCACACGCAGACCCACTTGGGGAAGTCAACTGTCAAGCTCAGTGTTTTAAAATGTGCTTATTTATTTGGCTTGTTTGTGCGCCATCTCCTTGGCTGCCTTTATAAATATTTATCAATGTTGTTGCAGTGACATTTCCTGAGAGGAGGTGAGAACCAGCAGAGAGGAAAGGATGTCAGAGAGGAGCTGACAGGTGGAGGCCCCAGGCCTGGGAGGGGATGGGGAAGTCAGGGCCTGGCTCCAGGGGAACAGGGGCTGTGATGTGGGACCTGACCTAGGACTGAGAAGCTAGGATTTGAAAGTGGGACCCAAAATTCAGGGCATCAGGTAAGAATGAATCAGGACTATGAAGAACCAAGTAACTTTGGACAAGGCCCTCACCGTCCACAGCTCTTTATTAAATAACAACACTTAGCATTGATTTGCGCCTGCCAGGTACTGCTTTCAGTATTTGCTTGTTTAATCCTTATAAACAATTCTCTCATGAAAGGACTGCAATCCTCCCTGTCCTACAGATAAGGAAATCAGGGCACTGGGATTTAGTTACCTGCCCAATACACACTATTTTGAAACCCAGAGCCAGGCTGTAAACCCAGGCAGCTGGTTCCGGGGCTCTCACATAGCCACTTAGCCACTCCTTAACCAGTACTCCATCCTGGGCAGATCATCTGCTTCTTAAACAAATGTTCCTTACAGCCTGCTCCATACCTGGCCAGTCCTAACCTTGCTCCTGGGGCAGCAGAGATGACCAAGGCAAAGCCTTTGACCTTGAGAAGCTCAGGGAAAGTCGAGCATGAGACTGTTGCTGTGTAGTGAATGTTCGGAGAACATTGGGAGGGCGTTTAGTCCTTAGTCAGTTTGGCAGTGGATAGCTGATCTTGGCTGGCTCAGGAAAAAGTGTCCTCAGTCTGGAGTGGAAAGGAGAGGCCTGGTAGCAGAGGGATGAAGCTGGGGGACATGGCAATCAAAGAGAAATCTGGTATTGAGCCTGAGGAACAGAGAGGTAGAGGGTGTATCAGCTAACTTTTGTTGTGTAACAAACCACCCCAAAGCTTGAAGGCTTAGCACAACCACCAGTCATTTAGCTCATGATTCTGTTGAGTTGGCAATTTGGGGGAGGGCAGGCATGGCTCTTCTTTTTTGGAGGTAGGGTGTTGTGATTTTACTCATTTATGATTATTTTTTTCTTGGTCTTTTGAAAAAAAGTTTTTAGCTCTAATTATTCTGGGTACCTAATAGATGTGTATATTCATGCGGTATATGTGATATTCTAGTAGGCACACAATGTGTAATAAGTAGTTGAGGTAATTGAGGTATTAATTACCTCAAGCATTCTTCATTTCTTTGTGTTAGGAACATTTCAATTTTACTCTTTCATTTCTTTTAAAATATACAATATGTTATTGTTGACTGTAGTCACCCTGTTGTGCTATCAAGTACTAGGTATTATTTACTCTAAGTCTATGTTTGCACCCATTATCTATTCTCACTTCTCTTCCCCTCCCTGCTACCCTTCCCAGCTTCTGGTAACTGACATTCTACTCTCTATCTTCATGAGTTCCATTGTGTTAATTTTTAGCTCCCACATATGAATGAGAACATATAAAATTTGTCTTTCTGTGCCTGGCTTAGTTCACTTAACATAATGTCCCCCAAGTCCATTGATGTTGTTGCAAATGACAAGATTTCATTCTTTTTTTTTTGTAAATAATGTATTTATTTTACTTTAGGTGCATACTATATCTGGCATTTCTCCCCATGTTATCCCTCTCCACCCTCCCCTCCCTCCCCACCCCCATTATCTCTCCCCTACCACCCCCAACTGTCCCCTGTGTGTGATGCTCCTCTCCCTGAGTCCACGTGTTCTCGTTGTTCAACACCCACCTATGAGTGAGAACATACGGTGCTTGACTTTCGGTTCTTGGGTCAGTTTGCTGAAAATGATGGTTTCCAGATTCATCCAAGTCCCTAAAAAGGACACGAACTTATCATTTTTTATGGCTGCGTAGTATTCCATGGTGTATATGTACCACATTTTCTTTCTCCAGTCTATCATTGATGGGCATTTGGGTTGGTTCCAGGTCTTTGCTATTGTACACAGGGCTGCAATGAACATACGTGTGCTTGTGTCTTTATAGTAGAACGATTTATAGTTCTTTGGGTATATACCCAATAGTGGGATTGCTCGGTCAAATGGAATTTCTATTTCTAGATCCTTGAGAAATTGCCACACTGTCTTCCACAATGGTTGAACTAACTTACACTCCCAGCAACTGTGTAAGAGTGTTCCTATTTCTCCACATCGTCTCCAGCATCTGTTGTCTCCAGATTTTTTTAATGATCGCCATTCTAACTGGCGTGAGATGATATCTCAGTGTGGCTTTGATTTGCATTTCTCTAATGACTAGTGATGATGAGCATTTTTTCATATGTTTGTTGGCCTCATATATGTCCTCTTTTGAAAAGTGTCTGTTCATATCCTTCGCCCACTTTTGAATGGGGTTGTTTGTTTTTCTTGTATATCTGTTTTAGTTCTCTGTAGATTCTGGATATTAGCCCTTTCTCAGATGGGTAGATTGCAAAAATTTTTTTTGCCAGTCTGTGTCTTTTGATTGGGGCATTTAGGCCATTTACATTCAATGTTAATATTGTTATGTGTGAATTTGATCCTGCCGTTTTGTTACTGGCTGGTTTTCTTTCTCATTAGTTAACTCATTTTCTTCATTGCATTTTTGGTCTTTGCCAACTGGTTTGCTTTTGCAGTGACTGGTACTTGTTCCTTTCCATGCTTAGTGTTTCTTTCAGGAGCTCTTGTAGGGCAGGTCTGGTGGTGACAAAATCTCTCAATAATTGATTGTCCATAAAGGATTTTATTTCTCCTTCACTTATGAAGCTTAGTTTGGCTGGATATGAAATTCTGGGTTTAAAGTTCTTTTCTTTAAGGATGTTGAATATTGGCCTCCACTCTCTTCTGGCTTGTAGAGTTTCTGCCGAGAGATCTGTGAGTCTGATTGGCTTCCCTCTGTGGGTGACCTGACCTTTCTCTCTGGCTGCCCTTAGCATTTTTTCCTTCATTTCGACCCTGGTGAATCTGACAATTATGTGCCTTAGGGTTGCTTTTCTTGAGGGATATCTTTGTGGAGTTCTCTGTATTTCTTGAATTTGAAATTTGGACTGCCTTGCTAGGCTTGGGAATTTCTCCCGCATAATATCCTGGAGTGTGTTTTCCAGCTTGGATTCATTATCCCCCGTCATATTCAGGTACACTGATCAAGCATAGATTTGGTTTTTTCACATAATCCCATATTTCTTGGAGGCTTTGTTCATTTCTTTTCACTCTTTTTTCTCTTGTATTGCCTTCTCTTTTTACTTCATTGAGTTGATCTTCAATCTCTGATATCCTTTCTTCTGCTTGATCAATTCGGCTATTAAAACTTATGTTTGCTTCACGTAGTTTTCGTGCTGTGTTCTTCAATTCCATCAAGTCGTTTATGTTCTTCTCTAAGCTGGTTATTCTAGTTAGCATTTCGTCTAACCTTTTTTCAAGGTTTTTGGTTTCTTTGCATTGAGTTAGAACGTGTTCCTTTAGCTCTGAGAAGTTTGTTATTATCCACCTTCTGAATCCTGTTTCCATCAATTCTTTACACTCCTTGGTCAAGTTGTGATCTGGTGTTGTTGAGGAGTTGTGATTCCTTGAAGGAGACGAGGTGTTCTGGTCTTTGGTGGTTTCACCTTTTTTGCACTGGTTTTTTCCCATCTTTGTGGATTTACCTGGCTGTGGTGTCAGAGAGCTGCTTGATGAGGTCGCTTGTCTGACTGTGGGGGGTGCTACTGGGTTTCTAGGGACTCCTTCAGATTACTAGGGAAGCTTCCTGTGTCTTTTTTGTTTATGCTGGGAGATTAGGCCCGCCTCTTCCTCTTCCTGTGTTTTTTGTTAAAACATGTAGCCCAGTCCTACCCCCTCTAGTGGTGGGTTGTGCCCTTCCTCCACTGGGCTGGATCATTCAGACTGTGGTACTGACTACGAAACCCACTAGAGTCAGAGCTTCAGCCCTCTGGGGTTTGTGTGGGAGGTTAGGGACCCACCCAGCCACACCCGGCAGTCTTCCCCTTTCAGCTTTCTCTCTCTCCGGTCATAGGGTAGGGGCCGCCCAGCTGCTCCCGCTTACAGCTCCCTCTCTCTCCGGTGGGGGGGGAGGGGGCAATCGCTGAGTCTGCAGACTCTTATTCAACTCTGCATTTGTAATTCCCGGCACTTGACTGGCAAAGATCCCCTGTTCTGTGTATTGCTGAGGCTTTGGGGGAAGCGCTGTATCTGGCCTGGAGCGCCAGAGGTGGAGCCTCCGACTCACCGGTCAGATGGACTTTCTGGGTGAAGCAGCACCCCTCCCCGCCTCGGTCTGCCCTGAGTGGGCTTTGCTCGCCCTTGGACCAGACCCGTTGAAATGCACCTGGTACCTCAGTTGGAGCTGGGATATCTCTGGGTTTCTGTGTCTCTTTCGCTGGGTGTTGTGTGCTCAAGTTGTGTCTAATCCGCCATCTTGGATCCTCCCCTCTAATCCACCATCCAAGATTTCATTCTTTTTTATGGCTAAATAGTATTCCACTGTGTATATATACCACATTTTCTTTATCCATTCATTTGTTGATGGGCACTTAGGTTGCTTCCAAATCTTGGCTGCAGTAAACGTGATAGTGCAGATCTCTTTCCAATATACTGATTTCCTTTCTTTTGGGGCTCAGCTCTCTTCCTGGGCTCACTCAGATGTCTGGGATGGTGCAGCTGGGATGGTGGGGCCTTCCTCCACAGTCTCTCCCCTTCCAGCACGCTATCCCTGGCTTCCTCACACTCTAGTCACAGGATCCTGAGAGTGAGACTGAAACACACAAAGGCTCTTGAGGCCTTGGCTTGGAACAGGTGCCATGCTGTTTTCCAGGGCATTGTATTAGCTAAATGGTTGGGGAAATAGAGCCCACTCTTTGGTGGAGGAGCTGCAAAATCACATTGCAAAGGATGTGGGTAGAAAGAGGGGTGAGAATTGGAGCCATTTTTGCATCTCCCTTGTAGATCATGTACAGTTATACAAGTCAGAGGGGGAGGTGGGGAGGAAGCTGTGGCCAGATTCCATTTAGAATACAATTGCATTGGAAGTGTTGATGGGACCTGTGAGAAGTGACAAATGCAGCTTTGGGGATCTGAGGTTTAGATTGGTCCTTTCAGTGCCAGTTCTTCAGGGGTGGCATCCAGAGTGCCTAAGTGCCTGCTCACTGTCCCTGCCAACGCTCCCTGGTGCTCACTGATCCTGGGCAGCCCCTTCCCACCTGCCAGTGACTGCGTAGCCTGTGTTCTGCCTGTTGGGTTAGACGTCCACTCCCCCTCTAGTGTCAGGGTATGAGGCCCGTGAAGGACCTAGACCTGCGCTGCATGTGCATCCTGGTCCTGCTCCTCATCAGCTGTGTACCTGGCCTGCATCCCCATCCTGATCCTGCTCCTCACCAGCTGTGCACCTGGCCTGCATCCCCGTCCTGGTCCTGCTCCTCACCAGCTGTGCACCTGCCCTGCATCCCCATCCTGGTCCTGCTCCTCACCAGCTGTGTACCTGCCCTGCATTCTCGTCCTGGTCCTGCTCCTCATCAGCTGTGCACCTGCCCTGCATCCTCCCTGCATCCCCGTCCTGGTCCTGCTCCTCTCTAGCTGTGCACCTGGCCTGCATCCCTGTCCTGATCCTGCTCCTCACCAGCTGTGCACCTGGCCTGCATCCCCATCCTGATCCTGCTCCTCACCAGCTGTGTACCTGCCCTGCATCCCCATTCTTGTCCTGCTCCTCACCAGCTGTGTACCTGCCCTGCATCCCCATCCTGGTCCTGCTCCTCATCAGCTGTGCACCTGCCTTGCATCCCCATCCTGGTCCTGCTCCTCACCAGCTGTGCACCTGCCCTGCATCCCCATCTTGATCCTGCTCCTCACCAGCTGTACACCTGCCCTGCATCCCCGTCTTGATCCTGCTCCTCACCAACTGTGCACCTGCCCTGCATCCCCATCCTGGTCCTGTTCCTCATCAGCTGTGCACCTGCCCTGCATCCCCATCCTGGTCCTGCTCCTCATCAGCTGTGCATCTGCCCTGCATCCCTGTCCTGGTCCTGTTCCTGTTCCTCATCAGCTGTGCACCTGCCCTGCATCCCCATCCTGGTCCTGCTCCTCATCAGCTGTGCACCAGCCCTGCATCCCCATCCTGGTCCTGCTCCTCATCAGCTGTGCACCTGCCCTGCATCCCCATCCTGATCCTGCTGCTCACCAGCTGTGCACCTGGCCTGCATCCCTGTCCTGATCCTGCTCCTCACCAGCTGTGCACCTGCCCTGCATCCCCCATCCTGGTCCTGCTCTTCGTCAACTGTGCATCCCTTGCAATTCTCTCCCTCTCTCTGAGGCTCAACTTCCTTATCTTCAAAGAAGAGGATAGAGGCTCCCCCTGATCCTGTGAGGACACTAAGGTACATGCACAGCTCCTGGCCTGAGGCTGGGTGCACTGCAGAAGGGGGGGGCCTGGTACTGTGATGTGTACCCCAGGCCCCTCCAGTGTCTGTGCATCTCTCACTGTAAGCCAGATTCAACACTTCCATGAGCTGGCCCAGGGTGGGCCCTGGATGCCTGACAATTGGCTTCTCCCTGAATCCTCACTGCTGCTTATGCAGCCCCACGTGGGTCTCAGGCTGGCATCTCCACCTTCATGGCCATGGCTGAAGCTTGACCCCACCCCAGGTGCTCAGGCCTGTGTATGGTGCCATCCTTGATGCCCATCTCTCTTGTCCACACCAGGTCAGCCTCACCTTTGAAGTATGTCTAGATTCCGACCACTTCCCCCACCCCTACTGCTGTGCCTCTTCCCAGTCACTGCCATCTCCCACCCCCTCACCAGGCTCTGGGCAGCCCACTCCCTTTCATCCCTGATCCCCATGGGAGGTTGTGCTGGCCATACCTAAGCCAGAGCAGGCCTCACCTCTGCTGCAGGCTCTACCATGGCCCACATGTGACCTCTGCATGCCTGAGACCTCTCTGCCTTCCTTTCCCTGTCCTCCTCCTGGCTCCTCTGCCAAGCACACATGCTGCTCTCTCTTTTACCTCCTTCAAATCTCTCCTCTAAGGCCACCTTCTCCATCAAGCCTTTCTTGTCCACCCTCTTTAAAGTTGCAACTTCACCCCAGCACACGTGACCCTTTCCCTGGCTTCAGTTTTCTCCACAGCACTGTTGCCTCCTGATACAGTCTAGAACTGAGCAATTTTGTCTATCAGTTTCCCTTGGGATATGAGATCCATGAGAAGAAGAATTTACTTCTGTATATTTGTTCATCATTATGCCCCCTGCACCCATAACATATGGCCCAGCACATCGCAGATGCTCAACAAGTATCTGCTGAATGAGTGAATGAGTGGATGGATGAGTGGACGAGTGAATGGATAGATAGGTAGATGGTTGTTTGAGTGGATGGGTGGATGAATGAAGGAGTGGGTGGATGGATGGGTGAATGGGTGGATAAAAATGAATAAATGGATGGCTGGATGGGTGAAAGAATAAACAAATGGACGGATGAATGGGTAGATGGATAAAGGGGTGGATGGAAGGATGAATGGATGAATGGGTGGATGGATAGATGAATGGATGGGTTGGTGAGTAGATAGGTGGGTGTGTTGGTGGATGTGTGTGTAGATGGATGGATGGATGGATGGATGGATGAATGGATGGATGGGTTAGTAAGTAGATAGGTGGGTGTGTTGGTGGATGGGTGGGTAGATTGATGGGTGGGTTGGTGGGTGGATGGTTGGGTGGATGGATGTATGGATGGCTTCTAGGTCTCAATGGACCATTGCCTAACTTGTTTCCTGTGTAACTTTGGCCCAGTTGGCCAACCTTTCTGTGTTTCCCATGTAATATAGGGGCAGTGGAGATGCCTCAGCTCACTACCCAGCAGCCAGACACAAGTTTTGTTTGACTCAGACTGCTTTAGACAATTTCCGTGACTTGCCAACATTTTGAAACAGGGAGCTTTCACATAACAATTAATCTACTATCTACTTGTGAAAGAAAGGTGGCTCACTGGCTAGGGGGCTGTCTCTGCTGGTGTGACCTGTGCCCCTTCCCCCACCCCCAGCCTGTTCCACCTCTCTCCAGTCACACCCAGCCTGGGCAGACAACTGAGTTTGAGACCCTACTCTAAGGTCTGTGCATCAAGGAGGCCACTTCTGGAAAGGGAAAGATCAAACATTTATTGGGCACTTCCTGTGTCGACGAAGCCCACACTTTGTGTTTCTAAAAACCTTTATAGGTCCATGAGCTGGTTCTGTGTGGTCAGCCATGGAAGTTGGTAACACAGGGGTCACAGGAACAGTGAGGGACGTGGCCTGCAGTGGTGGAATTGTCATGGTTTAAGACATCTTCTTAATGCTGAGAAGTCTCTCAGCATAGTCACCTGTGATGATAAGAGACGTGGAGATGGCACCAGCCCATTTTGTGGATGGGAATGTTGAGTGCAAGGTACGCAGCCTCTGAGATCCCACCACTTGTAGGGGCAGAGCTGGGATCAGGGCCCAGGTGTGCCTGCCTTCCCAGCCACTCCCCCACCCTGTGCCAGCTGCCTCTGCTCAGGCTGCTGCAGACCTCTGGGGTACCAGGCTCCACTACCCAAGAGTCTTTTGTTCTGTCTTCTTCCTCAAGGTCTCACTACTTGTCTTCCCTGTTGCTGACCTCTTCTTGGTGGGTGTAGGGGGAGAGAAAGAAGGAGAGAAGATGGAGGAGGTGGAGGGGGGAAGAAGGAATGAGAAGGAATGGTCTCAGCATGGCTGGAGGTCAACTCTTCAGCACCTCAGCAGGCCATCCTCAGTTGAGCCCTGAAACCAACCCACCAGCCTACTGGCCTCAGACACTTATACTGTGGAGGGGGCAGGGACAACCAGGACCCTCCCCTTCTGGGTGAGAATGCCCTGCTGTTGAGCAGATGAGCTGGAACACAGAAAGGCAGTGACTGCCCAGCCACCCAAGTGGAGGGGACCCCTTGTCTTCCATGCTCCTCACTGAGCACCCTGTGTGCCCTCACATCTCCCTTCTCCATCTCAGCCAGGGCCTCCATGCCACTACCCACAGCATTTCAGATGCCTGTAAATCTCACAGGGCACCCAGTGCGGGTTCAGCCTGTCCACCCCCACTCTTCATCACCCCCTTCAAAATCCACCACTGTCTCTCCCCCAGCTATTGGTAGTCATTTATTAATGCCCCTCCACACCTCCTTCCTTACCCCCTCCACTCCATTCAACATGCAATAGAGCTGGGAAGGGGGATAGAAAGGCAGAGGAGAGGGGGGAGAAAGGGGAGAAGATGGGACGGAAGGGGAAAAAGAAGATTCACTTTTATTTCTCATCTTTTTTATTGAGGTACTATACATATATAGAAAAGTATACAAATTTTAAATGTACAGCTCAGGGAATTTTTATGTGTGTAGACTCTCATATATGCCTAGGGTCAGAAGGACAATGCAACTTGCAATTATATTTTCTGTGTCTATTGTTTTTATACATTGTCTGTCTCCTGTTAATGGTGGAGCTAGCCCTGTGTCCCCACCACATCCCTGTCACCTTGTGGACCCTGCTTCTGGCTTCCCCCAAGGCTGGCTTATAGGAATTACTGTCTGGGCAATGGTAGGAGGGGGATGCTTGGGGGACAGCGCCGTGGCCTCCTGACCTCAGCTGAGCTGTCCAGGGCAGGGTGCAGACGGGGGCTGTGGTCTCAGATGAGGCAGCTATGGGATCATTTATTCCTTCCTTACCCTCAACTAAAAACATTGTTTTTCTTTTTTTGGACTTCAGAAGTGGATGGGATCATTTAACATTGAAAAGGTGTCCGTTGTTATTCCCAAATCTCTAAATCCAAAGTCATCTAGGTGCTTATTGTCATTACTCAATGCTAGCAGACAGCTTCTTAGACACATTCCAAAAGCATGAATTGTAAGTTGAAAACATGAATAAATATATAGACATAAGTATTAAGGGCTGATTCCATGTCATCGAAAGACCCAGAAGAAAATTAACAGACAAATGGCTGATGGAGTGGTCACTGTGTACAACTAATGAGACACCTGTGTCTGTACTACCATGTATTTCTAGAGAGACCTGTATCTATATGACTGTGTATTTCTAGACAGACCTGTGTCTATACTACCATCTATACCTAGAGAGAGCTATGTCTATATTACCCTGTCTGTCTAGAAAGACCCATGTCTATACTACCCTATCTATAGTACTGTGTGTGTCTAGAGATACCTATGTCTGTATGATCATGTATTTCTAGGCAGACTTGTGTCTATATGGCCGTATATGTCTAGAGAGACCTGTGTCTATACTACTGTCTGTGTCTAGAGAGACCCATGTCTATACCATCCTGTCAGTCTAGAGAGACCCATGTCTATACTACCGTGTATGTCTAGAGAGACCTGTGTCTATATGACCATGTGTGTCTAGAGAAATCAGTATCTATAATACCATGTGCCTAGAGAGATTCATGTCTATATGACCATGTGTGTCTAGAGAGAACCTTGTCTATACTACCGCATGTGTCAAGAGAGACCAGTGTCTACACTGTCACCTGCATCTAGAGAGACCAGTGTCTATATGACCATATGTGTCTAGAGAGACCCATCTATACTACCTCATGTGTCTAGAGAGACCAGCGTCTTTACTACCCTGTATTTCTAGAGAGACCTGTGTCTATACTACTGTGCATTTCTAGAGAGACCCATGTCTATGCTATGGTGTGTATCTATATGTCATGTATGTCTAGAGAGTAAGAACAGAGCATCTGCGGGAAGCTCCTGCAGGTCAACAAGAGCAACTGAGGGAAACAGGCAGGGCTGTGACCAGAATCACAGAAGAGGAAACCCTGATACACACAGGCTCAAGCTCACCACTGCCAGTCAGAGAAAAGCAGGTGAAAATGACGGACTCACTTTCACCTATTAGCCTGGAAAAACAGGAGCGAGTGGGTGGCAGTGAGTGTGGTGGGGCTGTAGGCTGCGGGGCTGGCAGGCGTGAATGCAGGTGGATGCAGCAGCTCGAGAGAGGTACTAGCACAGGGCCTAGGCAGTAGATATGTGCATGCACTCAAGGCAGTGGGACCCCCTGGTGCACACTGGAGAGACTCCCACAAGGCCATGGGGGATGCACCCATGGAGGGGGCAGCACAGGTGCAGGAGACCCCTAGCATCACAGAGCAATCTTAGTAATTGTGCTAGGCAGGACGGGAGACACAGCATGAGGTTTAAACAGAATGCCGCGCATGTAGATTACGGACACACAGCGGAGCAGCGCTCACTGTGGGGGACACCTACCAAGCATGCCCATGAACACAGGCTGATCGGCTAGGGGGAGTGGGAGGGGGAAGGTGAATGATGATGAATAATCAAGAAGAGAGGAGGGCGGGGCGCATGGCCCATGCTGTAATTCCAATGCTTTGGGAGGCGGAGGCAGGAGGATGGCTTGAGTCCATGAGTTTGAGACCAGCCCGGGAAACATAGGGAGACCCCATCTCTATAAAAACTAAAAAATTTTAGCTGGCGGTGATGGCGTGCACCTGTTGTCCCAGCTACTTGGCAGGCTGAGGTGGGAAGATCATTTGAACCTGGGAGCTTGAGGCTGCAGAGAGCGATGATCACAACAGAACAAGACCCTGTCTACAAAGAAAAAAGAAACAAAAAGGAATGTCTCTGGGTCAATGATGCTTATTAGCTGTAAACTGAGGAGCGTGGTCGATGTGGCCTCCATACCCGAGGTCCATTTCCATGCATGAAGCATACGCAGAGCAGTCTCAAAATTGCAGGACTTAAAAAATTAACCTAGTAAACTAATTCTAAAATATATACACAAGAGAAAGTTTGTTTAAAAAAGTGAAGTCTGTTTTGAGGAAGCCAAGCAAAGAAGGCCAACTTGCCCTAACAGATGCAAACCACCCTGCAAAGCCACGGTCATTAAAAAGAGAGGCGCCCAGAAACTGCACATGGGTCTAAGCACCCTCCCTGGGCCAAGCACAGGGGCAGCTGCCTTCTTTATGTACGTGGTGAGTGCTGAGCACAGACTCCGTCCTGGCCCTGAGCCCAGTGCTGGGCACAAGGGTGAGCCCAACAGACACAAGCCTGCTCATGTACTCATGCTCCCAGTGCAGGGGACAGAGGGGCAGAATGAAAGAGTTATACAGTCAGTTTGGAACCTTGATCATGAGCTGTGATGAGAAAGAGGGAGGCAGTCAAGGAAGACTTCCTGGGAGAGGTGGCATTTGCTCAAGGATGAGTGTACAGCAGTGAGGGCGGGTGGCAGGAGTGTTCCAGGATGGAGAGGAGTGTATAGGGTCTTGCCCAGCGACAGGAGGGTGGGATGAATTTGGAGAGGTAAGGCAGGACCCACCATCTTGGGAGGGGCCTGGAGATCCTAAGGGCTTGCTTTCTACATGCCCGTTTAACCCCACGAGCATTCTGTGGGGCAGTCTTTCCTTCCCACAGCTGCCTCTCAAGTCATAATAAATTCATCGGGTTTTAGAGCCAAAGGGCCCATACTCCAGATAAGGCAACCAAGGCCCAGAGAGATGAGACAGCTTGTAGAGGAGTGGGGGAAGAGGGTCTTAGCAGACAGTGCGCTGGCTCCCAGGCCTCCTGGCCTCCTTAGCCCTGGTGCCCTAGCAGGTGGGAACGCAGCCCAATCCCCTCTCAGGAGCCCAGGGCCTTGACTTTAAGCAAAGCTATTGGGGGTTTAAATACTATCATTGATTATTGTAAGTGGGCTTATGAGCCTTATCGGCTTAGAATTGTATCTGCAGGAGAGCTGTTTATCTTAAATAAATATGTTTTTAATAATCTCTGAGTATTTATGGAGCATAAAGCTGTCAGAGAAAACGGAGATGACGATTCCCGAAGTCACTTACTGTCCGGATCTCAGAGCCGATTCATTATGAAAACCGGCTCCCAGCAGGATAGCAGCTTCGCTGCCGGCAGCAAACGGAAGACCTGGGTGATTATCATCTCAGAAGATTTTTTAATAAGCTGGTGTTAGTTATTTAACCTACAATAACCACTTAATAAACATAGTAAATTACTTGCAGGTTGGGAAATATCCTCTGCTCCTCCTGGCACCTCCCAGAACCACCGGTGCCCTGGAGGGTTGACAGGAAGTCCCAGGAGAATGGTCTCTCTCAACCCCACTCTGCCCAAGCCATCTCTGCAGTGGTCCAGGGAGTGGCCCACACCCTGGGCCTGCCACCTAGGCCTCTGCTTTGAGGGGCACAGGGTCAGGGTGGGGTTTGGGGTGGAGCAGAGGCAGGCTGGGGCCCCCTCTCCTGGTTTCATGCCTCCAGATGGGATAGGGGCACCCCTTTCCCAGTGCCCACAGGGAGGCTGGGGCCAGCCAGGAGGCGGGGCTGGTTCTCCAGGGCCCAGGCTGGCCTAGCAGGCTCCTCCCCACTCCCTGGGCCAGGCTGCAGTGTCCAGCCTCCTCTCTGAGTCCCTCTTGGCTTCCCTTCTCCGTGGAGAGTTGCCCGTGAAGTACACTCACCCATTGTCCATGCTCAGTCACAGCACAGAAACTCTCACCAGCACCAAAGGACCCTCTTGTCACTGAACGTATGCAGCAGCTGCTGCCCCACTACTCCTGCTATCACCTGCCATCTCCTCTCACAATCACTCAGCATTTACTGTGCCTGGTGCCATTCTGAGCTCTTCACATAGATTCACTCATTTTAGCCTTTCCCCAGGCTCGGGGGAGGAATTATTGTTATATCCTTTTACAGATGAAGAAACTGAGGCCCAGTCACTTGTCCAAGTGGTGAGTGTTTGTAAGTGGTACAGCTAGAGGACAAATCCCAGCCATTAATCATGCTCCAGTATCTCCAATACTGCAACCCCTGGACCATAATGTCCTAGTTATCTATGAACCATTCCAGTGTTTAAGGCTCATGTCTCTGGTCAGGCTGCTGTAACTTAACAACGGGGATACGTTCTGAGAAGTTTATCATTAGGCAATTTCATCATTGTGTGCCCATAATAGAGTGCCTGTCTTTTTTTTTTTTAATTGCATTTTAGGTTTTGGGGTACATGTGAAGAACATGCAAGATTGTTGCATATGTACACACATGGCAGTGTGATTTGCTGCCTTCCTCCCCATCACCTATATCTGGCATTTCTCCCCCATGCTATCTCTCCCCAACTCCCCACACCCTGCTGTCCCTCCCCTATTTCCCCCGACAGACCCTAGTGTGTGATGTTCCCCCTCCCTGTGTCCATGTATTCTCATTGTTCAATACCCACCTATGAGTGAGAACATGCGGTGTTTGATTTTCTGTTCTTGTGTCAGTTTGCTGAGAATGATGGTTTCCAGGTTCATACATGTCCCTACAAAGGACATAAACTCATCGTTTTTGATGGCTGCATAGTATTCCATGGTGTATATGTGCCACATTTTCCCTGTCCAGTCTATCATTGATGGGCATTTGGGTTGGTTCCAGGACTCTGCTATTGTAAACAGTGCTGCAGTGAACATTCATGTGCATATGTCCTTATAGTAGAATGATTTATAATCCTCTGGATATATACCTAGTAATGGGATTGCTGGGTCAAATGGAATTTCTATTTCTAGGTCCTTGAGGAATCGCCACACTGTCTTCCACAATGGTTGAACTAATTTACACTCCCACCAAATGTGTAAAAGTGTTCCTGTTTCTCCACATCCTCTCCAGCATCTGTTGTCTCCAGATTTTTTAATGATCACCATTCTAACTGGCATGAGGTGGTATCTCAATGTAGTTTTGATTTGCATTTCTCTAATGACCAGTGATGATGAGCATTTTTTCATATGTTTGTTGGCCTCATGTGTGTCTTCTTTTGTAAAGTGTCTGTTCATATCCTTCGCCCACTTTTGAATGGGCTTATTCATTTTTTTCTTGTAAATCTGTTTTAGTTCTTTGTAGATTCTGGATATCAGTCCTTTGTCAGATGGGTAGATTGCAAAAATTTTTTCCCATTCTGTTGGTTGCCAATTCACTCTAATGACTGTTTCTTTTGCTGTGCAGAAGCTGTGTAGTTTGATTAGGTCCCATTTATCTGTTTTGGCTTTTGTTGCCAATGGTTTTGGTGTTTTGGTCATGAAGGCCTTGCCTACGCCTATGTCCTGAATGGTTTTGCCTAGATTTTCTTCTAGGGTTTTTATGGTGTTAAGTCTTATGTTTAATTCTTTAATCCATCTGGAGTTAATTTTAGTATAAGGTGTCAGGAAGGGGTCCGGTTTCTGCTTTGTGCACATGGCTAGCCAGTTTTCCCAACATCATTTATTAAACAGGGACTCTTTTCCCCATTGCTTGTTTTTGTCACGTTGTCAAAGATCGGATAGTTGTAGATGTGTGTTGTTGCCTCTGAGGCCTCTGTTGTGTTCCATTGGTCTATGTCTCTGTTTTGGTACCAGTACCATGGTGTTTTGATTACTGTAGCCTTGTAGTATAGTTTGAAGTCTGGTAATATGATGCCTCCCTCTTTATTCTTTTTGCTTAGAATTGACTTGGCTATGTGGGCTCTCTTTTGGTTCCAAGAGTGCCTGTCCTTAAACAACCTAGATGGCAGAGCCTGCCACACACCTAGGCTTTGTGGGATAGTCTGTTTCTCCTAGGTTACAAACTTGTACAGCGTGTGATGGTACTGAATACTGCAGGCAATTGTAAACCAATAAGTGCTTGTGTCTCTAAACATAGCTAGACGTGGAAAAGGGAGAGTAAAAATAAGCTGTAAAAGATAAAAAGTAGTATACCCGTATATGGCATTGACCATGAAAGGAGCTTGTGGGGCTGGAAGTTGCTCTGGGTGAGTGAGTGAGTGAGCGGTGAGTGAATGTGCAGGTCAAGGGCATGACTCTGCACTACCGTCGACTTTATAAACACTGGACAGTTAGGCTACACTACATTTATTGAGAGTATGTTTTTCTCTCTTCAATAATAAATTAACTTTGCTTACTGGATAACCACCATCATATATTTGGTCTATCGTGGACTGCAATGTCATTTGTGGTGCATGACTGTACCACAAACTGGAGGGCTTAAACAATGGAAATTAATTTTCTCACTTAGGGAGGCTGGAAGTCCAAGATCAAGGGCTGTCGGTTCAGCTTCAGATGAGGGCCAGGTGAGGGCTTCCTGGCTCGCAGACGGCCACCTTCTTGTGTCTTCACATGCTGTGCTCACAGTGTGGCAGAAGTGTGATCAAGCTCTGGTCTCTCCTCTTCTTGTAAGGACAATAATTTCACCAAAGAGGCCCCACTCTGTGGCCTCATCTAAGCCTAAGTACCTTCCAAAGACCATGCCTCCAAATCCACTGGAGGTTAGGGCTTCAACAGATGAATTGGGTGTGGGTGAGTGTGTGTTTCTATGTGTGTCTCTGTGTGTGTGTCTGTGTTTGTGTGTGTCTGTGTGTGTCTCTGTATCTGAGTGTGTCTGTGTGTTTATGTGTGTGTCTGTGTGAATCTGAGTGTGTGTTTGTGTGTGTCTCCCTGTATCTGTATGTGTGTGTGTCTGTGTGTGTCTGGATATGTGTCTGTGTGTTTTGTGTGAGTCTGTGTGTGTGAGTCTGAGTGTGTCTGTGTCTGAGTGTGTGTGTCTGAGCATCTATGTGTCTGTGTCTATGTGTGTGTCTGAGTCTATGTTAGTCTGAGTGTGTGTGTCTGTGTGTCTGAGTGTGTCTATGTGAGTGTGTTTAAATGTGTGTGTCAGTGTAAGCATGAATGTATGTGTCTGTGTGTCTGTGTGAGTGTGAGTGTATGAGTCTGAGCGTCAATGTGAGTATGTCTCTGTGTGTCTGTCAGTGTGTATCTGTGTGAGTCTGTGTGTCTGTGTGTGAACCTAAATGTGTCTGAATGTGTGTGCGTGTGTGTCTGAGTCTGTGTGTGTGTGAATGTGTGTGTATGTGTGAATCTGGGAGTGTGTGTGAATCTGTGTGAATGTATGTGTCTGTGAGTGTATCTGTGTGTGTGTGTCTGTGTGTGTGTGTGAGTGTGAGTCTGTGAGTGTGTGAATCTGTGTGTGATTGTGAATGTGAGTGTGTGTGTATCTGTGTGTCAGCATGAATGTGTCTGTGTGTGTGAGAGCGAATGTGTGTGTGAGTGAATGTGTGTGTGTCTGAGTCTGAGTGTGAGCATGAATGTGTGTGTGTATCTGTGTATGTGTCAGCATGAATGTGTGTCTGAATGTGTCTGAGTCTGTGTGAGTGTGTGAGTCTGTGTGTGAATGTGCGTGTGTGTGTCTGCCTCCTGCTTCCTGGGCTCGCTCTCGCTCATTCCCTCTCCTCCACTCCTCTCTGCTATTGACTCTTCTTCAAATCACCCCCAGGTTTTACATTTTTCTTTTATTTAAAAATCTAGAAGAATATAGCACACATTCAAAAGTGTGTAAAATGTGTATGAACAGTTTCAAGCAGAGTAAAATGAACTTCGAACGCATGGGAGAACGTTTTCAGGCTCTGGTAACCTCCTGTTTGCTCTCCCGGTCCACACCTCCCACCAGCCCAACCCTGAGCGACTACCGTGGAGTCCCTTAATCAGTTCCACCCAGGAATGCAGCCTGTGTTAGAAAGATTGCTTAGGCTTTCTGGGTTTTTAACTTGATGTGAATGGAATCAAACCTGTGTATCTTCTGTGGCTTGAATCAAGCGACGCTGTTTCTGAGATCGTTCTTGTTGATGTGTGTGTCTAGAGATCAACCTCTTCGGTGCCACGTGGATTTCATTGTTTGAATATACCACTCCCTACTCCTCCATTCCATTGTGGGCAGACATGGGAGTTGCTCCAGGATTCTTTTCTGTTGAAGAACAATGCTGCTGTGAGCATCTCAGATGTGTTTCCTGGGGTGCACACCTTCCTGGGGTTGGTCACAACATGGGAATGGCCACCGTGGTTCAGGGTAGGCCCCTCCTGTGGCCTCTCCACCAGCAGGCAGGCCAGAACCCGCCCCACACCCTTTTCCATTTCCTCCTTGTCCCCCTCCTCCACTTCCATTCCCTCCCCCATTTCCCACAAGGGTGGAATCAGACACATGTTGCTGTATCCACTGTGCTTGACCAGAGCAGTCTGGTGCAGAGGCTGTGATGTCCCACAGTAGGAGGGGGAGCGCCCCGTGCCCTCCTCAATCACTCTTGCTGCCCGGGCAAGACATCTCTCCGGGCTGTCTCTGCCCTTCCCTCAGCAGAAGCAGGCAAACTCTGTTTTTCTGTCTCAACCAAACCATCATCCAAAATATAGCCCCTGGTTGAAGAGGTCCTGATGCTCCTGGGGCAGCCCTCTTTGGGGCAGAGAGCTGCATGAGCTCTTGCTCCCCCTGCCCTCAATTCCTGATTGTCTTCTGCAGGAAGCCAGTCAGAAAATGGTGGGGGAATCGGTTCTTTGTTGCCGGTTTTCCAGGTGGTTTGTAAACACTCCCCAGGAATTGCTTCTCGGTAATGAACAAGGCCCCTGTGCAAGCTGAAATTGTATGGGCAATTAACCCCACTGGCCTGGCGCCCAGGAAGAACACCCCTGGCTGCTGCCTGCTGCACAAGTACCTCCATGGGAGGGAGTCCAGGGTCCCTGATGTGAGTCCCTTCTCTGCTGCTTCTCACCTGCAGGGTGTCAGGCAGGGCGGTGGGGAGGGGCAGTTTGGGGGCAGTTGGCTGCATGGGGGTGCTCTTCCCTCTACTGCTGACAACTCATCCAGCCTCTCATGGCTTGGAATTCCTGGTGGTTTCTGAGATTGTGGAGACCTGATGGCCTCATTTGGCATCCCCACCACTAGGCAGTCCCCTAATGGAGGCGTCTGTGGACATGGGTGGGCAGGGGCAGGCAACTCAAGTTGACGTGTGTCGGTGACACCCTCTGTGGTCACCGAGATGACAGTCACAGCCATTTTCAGCATAGCATTCAGACACATCTATGCCTGGCAGGAATCACAGGGACTACTTCCTCCCACGAGGCTCTTTTTCATTAGGGAGGAAAATCCTTGCCAGATCCCTCCCACCCCCAGGGCGGCCTGCACCACTGTCAGCTGCTGGAGGCTGTGAGTCTGTGAGTCTGGGATCTTTAAGCCTTGGTGATGAAGACTCCTTCAGGAAAGAAGAGAGTAGGGAGGCTGAGGGAAGGTAAAGTTGGGCATTAGGAGGTTGAACAGGAGTTCATCAGTACGAGAAAGGGAAGACAAAACAAGCTGAGGGAACAGCAGGTGAAAGAGCCTGAGGTATTCTGGTAATAGCAAAGGATTAGAGGATCAGGGTGTGGTGGCAAGAGTGGGCGACCAGGTGAGGGGGAGTGGCTGGGATCAGCCTGGGGTTCTCAAAACTCTTGGGTTCCCCACTGTGGGCCACAGAGAATAATTTGGTTTTACCACTCGGCATAGAACTCCTCAGTTTACTCTCTTGCACCTTCCCCGAGTCTCCAGAAGTACTGTTGGGCCATTTCCCCGAAGTTCCCAGGCCCTCTTTAAACATCATCACCATCTGACAACACGCCCCTGCCCTCTGTCGCTGAGATCACTGAAGGTGGGAGATGGGGGAGCAGAAAGGAAGGGCTGAGGGACAGATTCTGGGTGGCTGGCAGCTGGGGTCTAACTTGCTCATGACCTTGGAGACATCACCTCCTTTGCTGAGCCCTTGCTTACCTGTCCATAGGTGGATGGCAACAGGACTAAGGTCTCCTAAGGTCCTGTGTGGACTTGGGGGGCTAAATCCCTGCAGGGCTTGGCATGTGGAAGGCACTTAGATCCATGTGTTCAACATCCAAGCCATGGTTCCTGAGCAGTTGGGCCCTGGGCATGGGGCACACAGCTGAGAGTCCATGCACAAAGTCCCTGCCCTCTCGGAGCTGACAATTATGTGAACAATGAGGCCATTCCAGAGACAGCTTTGGGGAAAGTTAACAGGTCAGTGTGTTGGCAACTGGGGTGTGGGCTGGATGGTCTGAAAGAGCTTCTTTGAGGAGGTGACAAAGGGCTGAGACCTGAGTGACAAGGAGGAGCCAGCAGGACAAAGCACCCCAGGAAGAGGGACTAGGGAAGAAAGGCTTTGAGGCAGGAGCAAGCAGCCACGTTCTGGGAACATGGAGGAAGTAGGTGTGGCTGAAGAGTGGGGGGACAGGGCGGCTGTCTTCCCTGTGGCTGTGATTATTGTTAGGTCAAGCTCTGCATTGGCCTTAGCAGTTTCTCTGCGACCAAGCCCTGTCCAGGGTGCTGAGAGGCCAGCGCAGGACTGTGGCCCATACCCCGGCCACTGGACCAGCCAGCTGTGCTCGACTGGCTTCACCACTACAGCTGGGCAGCCTTGGACAGGCAAGTCCCGAAGCTTCTCTGTGAGCTGCTTTTTCCTCTGCAATGTAGGAGTGACAGCTAGTGCCTACCTGCTGCAGCTGTCACATAAGAAGAAAGCCAGGCATGTAGAAGGCCCATAACCCACACAGTGGTTACTGGTGACTGCCCTGCTCCACCCTCCTAGCTGTGCGACTTGAACAAGTCTCTCACCCTCTCTGAGCCTCCTGGGCCTGGTGCTGGGAGGATAAAATGAGGAAAGGTACCAAAGCCGCACCCTTAACCCGGAGCTGGAAATGCTGGCTCCCTGGGCTCCGGGGCCTTTGCCACCTTAGTACAGTGGGGAATGGGAGCCCTGGCTTTGTGGAGGGTCTCCCTCCTTGAAGTGTTAGCACATCCATGTCCATTGGGTAGGTGCCCCCACCCTGTGGCCAATGGGCTGGACTTCAGGGCATAGGTGGGAGCTCTCCTGGGACCTGGCCACACCTCCCACAGGAGCCTCCAGGAGGAGCAGGCGAAAGAAGTTATAAAACGCCGGCAAGTAAAGTGTGACGCCTGCTCTCTCCCATCAAGAGTGGGAGCAAGAGCCTCTTTGCCATCAGATTCAATTTATTCCCATCTGGGCCCTGCTGTCTCCATCAATTCGGCTAATAAAGAGAGGTGGATGGCTATGACCTGGGCTGCTGCGGAGGCCTCTTCCGAGCTAATTAACCAGCCTGAGCAATCCCTTTTAATACTTCTGTACTTAATGCCCTAAAAGGGAAGAATGAACTGGGGGGTGGGGGAGGGGGCGGGAGGCTGCAGCTGGTTGGGGGAGGGAGGAGGGAAACTGGTCCTCCTGATGCCACCTGGGGAAGTGGGGGGAGGTGGAGCACCCACCCCAGAAACTCAGCTTACAGACCCTGAGTCGCAAGCCTCACTGCCAGAAACTCAGTTTTCTCACGTATGAAGTGAGGGTGTGCTTGCAACAAGGACAGATTGTTGTGAACGCATGCCCCCGCTCTGTGAGATAAACTAGAGAAATACTGCCTGTGTATATGCTGCCATGTGCATACAGCGCCTCTGGGCAGGTCCACGGGAGGCTGGGGGCTCAGTGGTCTCTGTGGGAGGAACGAACTGGAGGGCAGAGGCACAGGGAGACATCAGGCTCAGCATTTGCTAGCCCTGGGGCCCTGGGCAAGCACCTTTACCTCCCTTCTCTCAATATTTTCATCTGTAAAATGGGGCTAAGAACAGTGCCTCACTCAGGACTGTCCTGAGGACTGCATGAAATAGCATGGTAAAGCACTTAGCTGCTTCCTTAGTAAATACTACCCATAAGCCACAGTGATAATAGTTATCGTTGTGGTTTAAATTGTTACCCAGTGTGTATATTAGCTATTAGATGGCATCCATTTATTTAGAAAAACAGAGACAAAATCCCATTCCCCCTGGGAGTCACAGGATTCCTCTGTGCATGCCCAGTGCCAAGCCCAGGGCTGGCTGTTCCTTGACATGAGCTCTGGATATTTCCCAAGACCATGACACCTGGCATGCAGCAGAGAAGGTGCTGCCCTGGTGACTTTGCCAGTGTCTCTGGACCTCTCTGTACCTGTGTCCCCACCTGCAAAATGGACTTCTTTCTGTTCACAGCACTGCTCTTCCCAAGGCCAGCAGCCCTTACCCCCTTTGAGGATGGACTTTCTCCCCAGCTGCAGGGGGCAGTCAGCATACAACCCCCACCTGTCAATGCCTCAGCATCTGTCTCAGCTGCAGGAGACACCTCAATGGAGGCTTTGACCTCCCCAGAGTGGTCGCACTCAGCAACTGAGCGAGAAGGGGCACTTAGCCATTCCAGCCTGATAGGGAAGAATCTGGCATGATATTCACATCAACACTCGCTGCTGGGTTGGTTGAGGCTTTGCTGGGCCTGCACTCTCTCTTGCAACACTTCTGTTCTAGTGGGGCTCCTGCAATAAACATGTAGAACACACCTGGGGAAAACCTTAGGGTTTCAGTGCCGCCTCTAACCCAGGAGTGTCTCTTCAGCTCACCGTTCTCCCTGACCTCCAGAGTTATGCGTCCCTAACCCCTCTTGGGCATCCTATAGGCATCTGAAGCTCAACATGGACCTCACTGAGCTCCTGACAATGCACCAGTCCCTCCCCCAAACCTGCTCCTCTCACAATCTGCCCACATAGGGGAAGAACTGCTGCCTCATTTCTTAGCCTGGGCTAAAATCTTAGGGTCATCTTTGATTTGCTCTTTCTGGCACACCCTGCATCCAGTGTATCAGAAAGCCCTGTGGCTTCTTCTCCCAAGTACCCGGCACCCTGGTCCAGGCCACCATAATCTCCTCGCTGGCCACATATGTCCTCACTGGCCATTCAGCATCTCTTCACTGGGCTCCTGCTCCATCCTAGCCCCGTCTGTCTGCTCTCCACTCAGCAGCCACAGTGCCTGTTATAAAATCTAAACCAGATCATGTCACGCCTCTGCTCACAACCTTCCAGTGGGTTTTAATCTTATTCAAAATGGAGCTCCACCCCTGGCCTGTGAGACCCTATGTAACTTGCCCTGTGGGCTTCACAACTTCACTGTGCTTCACCCTCTGCTCCACTGCTAGCTCTCTGCCAGCCACATAGCCACCTTTTGCTCGTCTCGAACTGCTCAGCCTCTGGGCTTGGTACCTGCTCTTCCCTCTGCCTGGAGTGTTCTCCAGATGTTGTCACACCCTTTGCAAAGATATCTACTCCAATACCATCTCTGTCCCTCCTCCACTCACTATCCAACTACTCCAGTCAATTCTCCTACAGAGCAATAACATTCCCATACCTCAACCTACACCTACATCTACACCTACACTACGTCTACACCTACACCTTCACCTTCACCTACATCTACACTTACACTTATATCTACACCTATTCCTACATTTACACCTGTACCTTCACCTTCACCTACATCTATACTTACACCTACATCTATACCTACACCTATGTCTGTACCTATATCTATACCTATACTTTCACCTATGTCTATACCTACACCTATGTCTACACCTACACCTACATCTACACTTATACCTTCACCTACACCTATATCTACACCTACACCTACATTTACACTTACACCTATAACTACACCTACATCCACAACTGCACCTTCACCTATGTCTACACCTACATCTACACTATACCTACCTTCATCTACATCTATACCTATATACACCTATATCTACATTGACAACCTACCCCTGCATCTACACCTATATATATGTCTACACCTACATCTATACCTACACCTATATCTATACCTACATCTACATACCTACATCTATATCTATGTCTACGTCTACACCCACACCTTCACCTACATCTACACCTACACCTTCACCTATGTGTACTCCTATACCTACACCTACATCTGTATTTTTATCTATATGGAGAGTCTGTCTCTCCTAGTAGAATAGAAACTCTGTGTACTTTATCAATTTTGTTCTCTGATACATCAAGTGTACTTGAAATGTGGTTTGTCCAAATTGAGATGTTCTGTAAGTATAAAATGCCCTGTTTTGAAGACTTAGGACAAAAAATGTAGACTAGCTCATTAGTAATTTTGTATCATTATATATTGAAATTAATCTCACCTGTTGAATTTTACTTTGGTTAGATATGACTACTATAAAGCTATACTTCCATTGAATAGAACTGTTTCTTAGGGCAAACTGTAACACGGTTTTTTTAAAGTTTTTTATAATTAGGATTTAATACAGAAAAAAAATGATATTGCATACCAGGAAATCTAAATTTCTTATCAGTAACTTTGAGTAAAGTCAACTCTACCTCTATAGTTGTACTGTACAAATCAGGATCTACCAGCCAGATGTGTATTTCAATTTCAATTTCAATTAATGAAATCATGTAAATTAAAAATTCTGGGTTTTTTTGTAACACTGGACACATTTCAAGTGCTCAATAGCCACAGGTGGTCAATGACTGCCATATTAAACAGTACAGATACAGAAATTTCCATTCATCATAAAAAGTTCTACTGAACAGCAATGATCTGTAAAATTTCCCAAACTACTGAAAGCTATATTTGCAAATGCAGCATGTTTATGTAACTCTAATGCCTAAATCCTTTACTGGATGGAGATCACGGCTAAGATCAAATTCGAAGGCTTTAATGTGTATCCCATACCCTTTATGAACTGCTTCTCTTGATGATCTCTTCAGCTTCATGACTTTTCACAGTCCCACATGCATTCTATGTACTAAAGGAAGTGGTGCTTTTTCAAGCTGATAAATTGGCAGAGCTCTGACCACCTGTGTGCCTTTTGCCTGGCATTATTATTTATGTGACTAATTCCCATGATCTTTTCAGTTACAACAACTTGAAACCTTCCTTGGTTCTCTCAGTTGGTGATGCCCAATCATCTGTGTTATAATTCTGTGTAACACGGTTTTTAAAAAAATATCTTGTGTTTCCCTTGCCGGAGGGTCTGGCTCCCTCTCTCTAAGGAGCCAATGACCCAACTTGGGCCCAGAGCTGTGGGCAGCAGCCGAGGAGCTGTCCACTCCACAGTGCTGAAAATAGGACCCAAGGGCCCAATCCTGCAGCCCAGCATGGGGACTTCAGGGCAAGTCAGAGCCTCAACTTTGGACTTGTTGAGTGGTCCCAGAGGCTTCAAGAATGCCCTTGCCCTGCAAACAAGTCAGTTCCAAGCCCTGGTCCCATGCCCTATGGCAGGCACATGAACAGAAGAGAGGAGACATCCCATCCTGAAGATGTCTCACTCTCCCTGGGGAAGGTAAGGCTTTTGCAAACTAAACCTTGGGAAGACAGCCTGTAATTAGAGCAGTAAATTGTGAGGCCCGATGGCAGGAGTGGGGAGAGGGTGGAGGGCAGGAAGCTCGTGGCAGGCTGGCAGGGTCAGCACATTGGTGTTTTGGGAGGACCAGGCAGGCTTGAACACAGTGGGATTCAGATGGTTGTCCCTCCACCATGCAGCTCATTTCTGTTAGACATCCACATGCTGCTAAGTGCTGGGGGGATGGTGGGGGATGAGACATGGGGCTCTGCCCCTGGAGCTGTCACAGGGGACTTCCTGACCCCATTTCAGGGTAAGGATTGCCTTCCTTCTTGCCTGGGCATTCTGGGGCTGTCAGGGGAACACTGGGCCCCGGGAATAGGCTCTGGGCCCAAACCCTGGCTCTGTCTTTTCCCAGCTCTGTGGCTGTGGGTAAATCACCCCAGTGCTCAGAGACTGCCTCCCACCCTGGACTGTGGGTCACCTTCAGACCCTGCTTTGTCAGGGATGAGTGAGATAAAAGGTGATGCGTGACTGGGCGTGGTGGCTTATGCCTGTAATCTCAGCATTTTGGGAGGCTGAGGTGGGTGGATCACTTGAGGTCAGGAGTTTGATATCAGCCTGGCCAACACGGCAAAACCTCATCTCTACTAAAAATACAAAAATTAGCCCAGTGTGGTGGCACATGCTGTAGTACCAGCTACCCGGGAGGCTGAGGCAGGGGAATCCCTTGAACCCAGGAGGTGGAGGTTGCAATGAGCCAAGATCATGCCACTGCACTTCAGCCTGGGCAACAGAGTGATACTCCATCCCTCCGCCCCCAAATGGTGAGGTACAGGTCCAGGCAGGGCTCCATGAAGGTAAACCTCAAAACGAATCATTCCAACCTGCCTTTATTATGATTTGTTAAGATATTTTTAAATGACCTTCCATATTTTTGTCCAAGTAAAGCAGTTAAAAATTCACAGTGTTGGAGGATTTAGGAGAAAATGGTCCACACTTGGACCCTGCTGTCCCTCCTCAGGGGAGTCTCTGGTCCCTTTTGTCTGCAGGAATGTCCTCTGCAGATCCACACTATTCCTGGCTGGGTTCTTGTGCTATGGCAGAGGTGAACTGGGTCTCTCCCCACCCTCCAGCTCCCTCATCCATCTGGCAGCCTTGTCTACCTGGCAGGGCAGGCAGCTCTCCTGGTTTCTCTCTTGTTTGCTTTCTAACCCTGAGGGGCATATTCTGATCTTACTTCCTGCTTCATCAACTGTAGGCTAGCGCCTATAGATACTAATTTTTATAGCTTCTGCTTTGTTCCCAGTTGCAGCAGCACAAATGAGGAACAAGAGGGGGCTTGTTGTTCTGAGTCTCAGTTCTGTGCATCCCCCTCCCCCGAAATCCCAGATCTGCTGGGACAGAGCCTCATCTCTGCTTGTAGGGACCCCACACCAGCACTTGTCAGTGTGAGACCACCCATGACCCTGTGCCAGGGTTCCCTGCTCCCCTCCTGCCCTCCACAACCCAGTCTGATGGCCTCAGCTATCCTGCCTCACCTCCCAGCCAGGGCCCCCCATCCCTGTGGTTTGGGCAACAAGGCAGGAAAGATAGTGTGGCTCGATCCTATGGGACAAATGTGTGAAGAGGGGTCAGGTGTAGTCCCTCATCAGTCAAGTGACACGGGGGCTCATCTCACCCTGTTTCAAAGTCCACAGGAGAGAGGTGATGAGGCCAATTCCCTGGCATTTGTCCAGTGAGTTTAATGTGGCTTGTTTGAACTATTCGTTTGACTGAGAAGACAGAAAGAGTTGCTGACTCCTTTCTCTCTCCTATCAATGCTGTGAGAAGATAGTACCATCCCATTTTATGGGTGAAGAGGCTGAGGCACGGGGGAGACTCAGCAACTTTCCCATAGCCACACAGGTTGTGTAAAGGGGGGAAAGGAGCTCGTCTGGGCCTGGAAGTTACCAGCATGCCAGCCTGTCTCATTGTCTTATAGCATCTGCCGAAGCTGGTGACTTGGTTGCCTGCCTGATGCCCGTCTTCCCCATGACAACATCAGAGCCAAAGCTCTGATGCCCTCTATCTCCCCACTTAATGCAATGACTGGTGTGGAACAGGCACTCAGTAAATCACGACTGAAGGTCTGGAAAGAAGGACACAATCTAGATAGTGTGAAAGGCCTCTCTGAGAAAGAGACTGGGTGGTTTTTCCTTTTGTAATTTTTATTGTGGTAAAATATACATAACACAAAATTTATCATCTTAACCATTTTTAAGTTCAGTGTCATTAAGCACATTCACATTGTCGTGCAGCCATCACCACCACGAATCTCTCTTTTCACTGAAACTCCCCATTAAGGACTAACTCTCCATTCTCTCCTTCTCTGGCACCCACCGTTATACTTTGTGTCTCTAGGAATGTGACTATGCTAGTACCTCATATAAGTGGGATCATACAGTCTTTGCCTTTTGTGGCTGGCTTATATCATGCAGCATAATGTCCTCAAGGCTCATCCAAGTTGTAGCATGTGCAGAATTGTCTTCCTTTTGAAAGTGGAGTAATACCCATTGTGTGGATAGACCACATGTGCTCATCCATTTATCTGTCATGGACACTTGGGTTGTTCCTGCCCCTTAGCTTCTGTGAATAGTACTGCTACAAATATGGGCATACAATGATCTCTGTGAGATCCTGCTTTCAATTATTTTGAGTATTTACCCAGAAGAGAAATTGCCAGGTCATACAGTAATTCTTTTAAGTTTTTTAGAAACCGCCGTACGGTTTTCTGCAGCAGAACAGTACCATCTTACTATCAAATATACCATTTAGTTTCCCACCAATGGTGCACTAGGATTTCAATTTCTCCACATCTTCGGCAACCATTGTTACTTCCTGTTTTCTTGATAACAGGAACCCAGATGGGTGTAAAGTGGAGATGACATCTTAGCAGAGACCAGAAGATGAGAAGAGATGTGGAGGGTATCTTAGGAAGGAGGAATGTGAGCAGGCACTTGCTGTGCTGGAGGGCAGAGGCCAGTGTGGATGGAGCTCAGGGAGGAAGGGAGTGGCGATGGGGATAGGGGGCCAGATTGTCCAGAGCCCTGCAGGCCACGGTGAAAAGTCCAGATTTTATAATAAGAAGCCACTGGAGAACTTGAAGTTGGAGAGTGGCATTGTTTGGTTTCCATTTTTAAAAGATCTCACTGGCTGTTGGGCCATGTTGCAGTTATCCACTGCTGTATAACAAAGTGCTCCAAAACATAGGGACTTCCAATAGCTGTTTTAATTTGGTCACAATTTTGTGGGTCAGGAATCTGGGGAGGGCTCAGCAGGATGATTCTTCTCAACTCCATGTAATGTCCATGGGGGAGCTGGGGCTGGGAGAGCCGCCTCTGAGAAGCTTCTTCGTCACATATCTGGTGCTCCTTGGCCATACTCTCCTTCAGGGCGTGTTTCATTCTCCATGACTTCTCCAGGTAGCCTGAGCTGCATGCAGCCTGGTGGGCTCAGGAGAGTCTCATTTCCTACACGGCAAAAATGGAAGTGGTCAGTCAAGTTGAGAACTATGTTCAGAACTGGCACAGCATCACCTCTGTCATATTCTATCTGTCAGAGAAGTCACAGGGCCCAGCAGATTCAGAGAGGTGGAGAAAAGACTTCACTCTTCTTGGGTGGGGTGGGGGTGCTACAGAGGAGCATGTGGAATAAGAGGTGGTGTCTTGGCCACTTTGGAAAGGGTGGTCTGCCCCACCCAGATGATGGACGATGGAAGTGTGGGGAGTGACGGGGGAGGCAAACGGGTGGACTTATTCAGGGGAGACGAGGCATGCTGGGCACAGGCTGGAGGCCATTGGGAGTGAGAAGTCGATGCATTGGAGATGTGGGAGGCAGTGCCAACAGGATTTGGTAATTTAATAGATGGTGGAGGGGGGAGGGAAACAAAAAGACTCCCAAGGTTCTGGCTCGAGTTACTGTATCAACTATGCCTTTTATTTAATGATACTCTGACATCTGCAGCCTTACTGACTCCGGAGGGACTGTCCTTCCCAGGGTTATCCAGTTCCTAGAGATAGCAAACAACCCACCCAGGGGCACACCTCTCCAATCTCCACAGAAGCTACCTAACTCAGAGCCCGCTCTGCCAACCACCTCCTCTACTAGGCGCTCACAGGGCCCACCTGCCCTGATCACCAAGGCCAGAGACCAACAGTGGGAGACAGCCTCTCTCTACCCCAGAACCCACTGAAATGATTCAACTAGATCACCCTAAGCCTACATGCCCCACCTCACCTGTTCCTTCTCACAGAAAGTCATGCTTCCCTGTGCAGCTCTCATGGCATGGCACGCATTTCTTCTTGGGAACTGTGAGTAACAGACTATCTTTTCAGTGGCAGTCATCTCCTGATGTTGGCCTTACCATACCTACATAATAAAAGACCTACCTTTTGAAATAGTCAGTGAGATCAAGACACAGTGAGATCAAGACCCCGAAATCCCAGATCTGCTGGGACAGAGCTCATCTCTGCTTGTAGGGACCCCACACCAGCACTTGTCAGTGTGAGACCACCCATGACCCTGTGCCAGGGTTCCTGCTCCTGTGTCTGGAGAAGGCAACCTCCTCTCTTGGCCAATCGGCTGCTTTCTTTGGCTATCTGAGCTGGAAGGGAAAGGGCAGAGAGAGCCCAGGCTGTGGATCTGAGCCCGTCCATCTCCTCCCACCTGACCCTGGCCATTTCCCTGGTGGGAGAGTTCCCAGGTCAACCAAGTGAGTGACAAGAGTCAACCCCCTTCTCCAACAGGTGGGTCAGCTGACACTCAATGGGTGGAGAAGGTGTGAATGAGTTATTTTTCTTAAATAAAAAGAAGCTATGTTCCTGTAGTTACATCTACATTAGAAAGCATTATCAAGAGAAACTAGGTATCTCGCATTCTACCGTCTCTAACACGATGACTATTGTTCTTTCTCCAGGATTCATCTTTTCATTTATTTGTTCAACGGATATTCCCACTTGCTCCCACCACATCAGCAACCTACCTGGCCAGATGCGAGTGCTGGCCATGGGCAGGGTTGGGTGGTGGTCTTTCAACCTAACATCCCACTGGCACGTTTCCTGTGTTGCCAAGGGTCCCCTCGCTGGCAGTTTCATCTGGCTGAACACTGTCATAAAAGGAGTAGAGTGGGCTCCCCTGCAGCTGTTGAGTGCAATGGGTTGGCCACAGCCATAAGAGGGAAGTCTGAAAACAAGGCCAGGTCCAACCTGCCATGAGTGAACAAATGGCCATGGCCAGGCTGCCAGAGCCAAGGGAGGGAGGCCGAGGGTGCAGCCAAGTCACTGCGGTGGCCGAGCTGGTAAGTGTGCACCATGATGCAGGAGCCCTTCCAGGTCAGCCCGGGGCCAGCTGCTCTGGGTTATATTTAGCCTGTACTGCCGAGGACAGCAGGGGACCAGGACACTCCAGGCCCATGCACCATACACTGCCTAAGCATCTCTGGGACTGGGCATGCAGATAGCTTTCCATTTTGAGGGCCCTATTTTAAAACATTTCAATTAATAAAAAAAGGGAGGAAAGGGAAGCTATTATAGAATAAAGGAGAACGAGGAGACATATAGCAACCAAATGCAATACCTTGATATGTTAGCTTTCTGATTCCAGCAAGTCAACTCTAAAAATATAGCTAAAGGCATCTGAGGAGATTTGAACACAGGCCGAGAATTTAAAAGATTTTAAAGAATTATGAATGTGTTGGGTGCAATGATATTGTGATTAGATTTTTAAAGTCCTTATCTGCTACAGACACAAATGGAAGTATTTATGGATAAAATGATGTGATGATGCCTGGGATTTGCTTTAAAATATTAATAATATTGGCTGTGAGCTTTTAACTGTTGAAGCTGGGGAGTGGCACATGCTTCATTATCCTATTTGCTCTACTTTTGTGTAGATTTGACATTTGCCATGATAAAATGCTAAAAAAGTGCTTCAACCAATATATTCTTGTTCCTGGCTTTTTTTGTTCCTTCTATTGCATTGTTTCCTGAGGATGAATTCCCAGGGGGGTGAGATTACTGGAGGCAGGGGCTTCAGCATGTTTTTTCTGGCTCTGCATGTGCTGTCAAGTTGCTCTTCCATGGAACAGGGTGGATTTATGCTGCTGTGTGCACAGGGGCCCTGGAACCAACCGTTGCTGGGCAGCCTTGCTGGCACTTATTTCAATTTTCAACTTTCACTAATTCAGTAGGTGGAAAAATGCCATTATTTTCATTAGAGTGGGTGGAATGTTTGCCCCAGTTGGCCACTAGCTGCGTTTCTCCCCTAGCTCTACCCACATTTAACTAGGAGAACTTTTATTTGCAGAAATATTTGTAACCTACTGATACAGTTTAGGTGTTTGTCTCCTCCAAATCTCATGTTGAAGTGTGATCTCTAGTGTTGGAGGTGGGGCCTGGAGCGGAGGGTTTGGGTCATGGTGGGTGGATCCCTCCTGAACGGCTTGGTGTCCTCCCTCTGGTAATGAGTGAGTTCTTGCTGTAATTAGTTCACGCAAGATCTGGTTGTTCAAAAGAGCCTGGCACATCTCCTCCTTTCTCTGTCTTTCCTCCTCTCTTGCCACGTGATTTCTACATGCACCAGCTTCCTTTCTTCTTCTGCCATGAGTGGAAGCAGCTCGAGGCCTTGTCAGAAGCAGATGCTGGCACCATGCTTCCTGTACAGCATGCAGAATTGTGAGCCAAACCAACCTCTTTCGTCAATTGCCCAGCCTCAGGTATCCCTTTACATCAATGCAAATAGACTAAGACAGCTACGGATGACATGGACCCTCTGCCCTTCTGATGCAAATGTTTCCCAATCTTTTTTTGTTTCTAATGTCTAGAAAGTTTTTATGTTTACATTGTTAACCTCATCTTTTCCTTAATTTCTTCAATTCCAAGATTGGTAGGTGGTAGGTGTTAATACTCTCATCTATGTGCCAAAGCATCAGCTGTGTTTCCACTAGGATTTTTATGATTGGATTTCTTATAGTCAAAGCTTTATCTAAGTTTAAATGAGTCTATGATGCAAAGTGTGCATCCTTCTTTTCTATTTTCAGAACTGATCTCTAGCTATCTCAGCATCATTTTGTAAATTATTTTCACCTTCACCATTATTTAGTCTGGAGTGTTTGTGAATGATTAACTCCTCATGTATCTGACAGGTCTCTATCTCAAGGCTCTGAATTCTCTTCTCCAGCCTCATGTCTGTCTCTGTGGCAGCACCACATGTTGCTTGAAACACTGTTACTTTAGAGTTTGCCCTGACACCTGGCCATCCTGGAGTCGGCACTCAGTCACCTCAGACTCCAACAACACTCTCTTACTTTCCCATGCTTCCACCAAGGCCCTGGACATGGAGGGAGGAAACTCGGGGTCTGAATTCCAGTTTTTCCATGAGCTGCATGTGTTTGGGCAGGTCTCTTAGTCTCTCTGAGGCTCAGAGCAACATGTGACTTGTCAGCCAGGTGAAATGCCTGCCCTAACCAGGTGCTCTGTACATACGTGCAGTTTGGGATTTTAAAACTGTCCCTGGAGGTAACCAAGCCTGCAACTCAGGTGGGCTTGCAGGGAGGTGGAGCATCTTCTCCAGGGTGGGATTGGTTGTCATACCTCTTGGCAAATGCTGGGGATGCTCTGATGTGGGGTCCCTGCCAGTCTTTAGAACAGAAGGTCTGGCTATGGCTTGGGTGAGGGCCACCAAGGCACCTCATCCCCGTGTGAGCCATAGCAGCTCACGGCTCGGTTTCCATGGTTACTACCTGGGGGATGAGATCACCTTCTGGCTCACAGGCCTGGGAGCACCAGGAATTCTGCCAAGGAGGCCCTCTGGTGTGCGGCAGCTAGCGTGGCTGGCCACGGGGTGGGGGGTGGTGTGGGCTGGATGTCCCTCCTGGACAGCAGGGGTGAGGCCACAGGTGGGGGTGTCATGGATCTGACCCAGAGAGGCAAGCTTGTCCAGCCCAGACCATGTAGCTTGTCAGTTCTGGTCCTCCATGAAGCAGACACTGAGATGGAATGAGGTGTGCAAGAGATTGAGGGAAACACCATTGGGAAACATAGGGAAAGGGGGTGGGACAGGTGGGGGAGCCTCAGATCAGGACTCAGGGACCTGAGGAAGAGAGGAGGGGGCAGGAAGAGCCCCAGGCTGCGGTGTGGCTCTGAGAGAGCCTTGGCCACACTCCCCCAGAAGGCCCCAAAGCTCAGACTGCCCAGGGAGGAGCTCCTTTCTCCAGGATTCATCTTTTCATTTATTTGTTCAGTGCTCCAGCACCCAGTGGCCATGCTTGGTCCTCAGCCTCTGTGTAAAGCTGCCATGGACCTTGAAGGCACAGGAGCTGGGGGCTATCGGTCAACCACTTCCTCCCAGCAGGCTCTCTCCTGGAGTGAGCATGATCTACCTACTCCTTGAAGCCATGTCTCACTCACTGCTTGGCCTTCTGGAGTCCTCAGCCTCCTTTTGGGTGCTGATGGGGGAGGGGGTTGTGTTGGCCTCAGAGTCACCCCATGCAGGCAGAGAAGCAGCAGCATGCCAAGCCCAGGGAAGATGTCACCCCCTCCCTAAGCTCCACCTCCTGGTACCAAAGCTCATAGTCCCAGTCCTATGCATAGGAGATGCTTGTGGCCACACTGAGGTTCCCAGGACAGGGTATGGAGGGAGGGCCTTGGGACTGTGCTAGGGAGGTGGTGGCCATGCTCTGGGAGAAGGGGCTCTGCCCACTTGATGTCTGCCAGTGAGAGTTGAGACCTCAAGCTGTGTGCCCACGTGGAGGGATTTGGGGGAGACGTTGGGGCACAAGGAAATCTCCTGGAGTCCTGGACTGAGGGCTGGGCTGTGGACAATGGGGAAATTCAGAGAGGAGGCATGAAGCAGAACGATGAGAATGGAGGGCTGTGTGAGCAGAGGGTGGACGCCAGCGCATGGTGAAAGAGCAGAGGGAGAGGTTGGACATAGGGCACTCGGAAGGTGGAGGGTGCTCTGGAATGCTCCAGAGGAATTTGGGGAGACTGCTCCTGTTCATGCCCACTGTGGGCTGGGTGCATAGAATAAAAACAGAGCTCCTCTCAGGAGCCAGCTGGCCCCCTGGCCTCTCACTCCCTCTGGATGCCCCTGCCCCCTTTTCCCCCACACATGGACCTCTCTCTCTGGGACTGCTCAGAGCCTCCACACTGCTGTTCCCTGGCCAGAACACTTTTCCCACATGGCTCCTACTCATCCTTTGGGTTTCAGCCCTGGTGTCCCCCTCCTCACAGCCCCAACCCAAGCTGTCTGCTGTGCGTGGCTCTGCCTGGTTTTCTTTGTCACACTGGCCATGGCTTCCAAGTGTCTTGGTAGCATTTTTGTTTATCACCTCCTCTCCCATGGGTTTGTCACCTCCAAGATGACTTTGTTGACCTTGTTCATGACTATAGCCCCAGCTCCTAGAGCACACCTGGCACATAGCAGATGCTTGAAAGAAATTTGTCAAATTACTGAATCCAAGTGCCTTTAAATCCTTATCTGTGGGAGTAGGGCATCACTAGACTTGATCACTAGACTTGATTTTCAGGGAGGAGGCAGAGGCGGATGGAGAGTTACCTGTCCATGGTGACTCCATGGGCAAGAGGCTGTGGCCACTCCTGAGTTGGTTTCCTGCTTCCTTGCTGAGTGGCCTTGCATAGGCCATCCACCCTCTCTGGGCGCCAATGTGGACTGTGTGAGGAGGGGGTGAGAAAACATCCATGGAGATGCCCTGTACAGGGCCAGACACCTGCGAGTCCCCATTCCCGGCCACAGACCCACAGATGCCTGATTCTGAATGGCTCTGCCATGTGTCAAGGTCGCTCCTCTAACAGCCCTGCTGGAGTGGGGGAGGTCTGAGCTTGGAAGCGCCTCTGCAGGGAGAGCTGATGTGTGAGGGATTTATGGACGCTGCTCGAAATGAAAAGCAATTCAATTCAATCCCCAGCGTGGCAAGAGTCTTCCCGGAGCCTCACTAAGTGGGTCTGGAGCAGTGATCAGCGTTGCAAATCTATTAGCCGTGCTCGGCATCTGGGGCCGCCGCATGCATGAGTCATCGGGGTGGGAAGCCAGGAAGCTGCAGCGTCCAGCAGGCCACTCGTCAATTAAACTCCTCTCCGTTTAATTAAGACATAAAACATCACCCTGTGTGTCTGCCAGAGGGGCCAGATACCCAGGGCCGTGGCAGCCCCACAGGCAACCCCCCTGCCACCCAGTCCCAGACACCCTCCCAGCTGTGGGGTCCCCCGAGGAGTTCTCTTGTCCATTTCTCTGCCCAGGACTTGGCATCCCTGGTGGAGGGCACTTACATGCTGCTGGTGACTTATAGCTCACTCCTCTGTCTCTCTGCCATCCTGGACAGGATAGCAGAGTGGTCAGGTGTGCCTCTGGGGTCAGGCTGCCTGTGTTCAGTCTACTTAACCGTGTAACTTTGCTCCAGTTCTGAGCCTCTCTCTCTGTGCCTCAGTTTCTCTAGCTACACATAGAAGGATGGGACTAGTATCAGTGCAGGATTAATTTGAAGATTGAGTTAATGTGCACAGAGCACTGGGGACAGAGCCCAGGCTGTGGACATTGTCTCTGTACTCACTGCTGGGAGACCTCCTCCCAACCTTCCCTGTCTCTGCTGCCAGTCCTTTGATAGTCAGACCCAGTGGGTCCTGTGCCTGTGCCTCCAGGGACCTCTGGGACACACAGGTCTGGATGCGGGGGCAGCCCTGTCTAGCTCACCTCCTGCACTGGGAAGTCTGAGGAAAGGTCCTGGCTCTACTCACCCCCTGTGTCTCCAGTTCCCAGTACAAGCCCTCATGTAAGTGTGAGCCAGCAGGTTTCCCAGGCGAATGAATGATATGAATAATTCCTTCTTTGACTTTTCTGGGCCCCAGAAAATAAGATGAAGATGGGTGATGTGCTACAAAATTACCCTGGCATCAGGCGGATCCAGTCAAAATTCCAGCTCTTTTGTGTGACACCCTTCCCATCTCTTAACCTCTGCATTCCCATCTGCAAGTTGGGTACTGCACTGCGCCCCTGCTGCCAGCTCAGTGTCCATTCCTCTCTTCGTCCTTAGTAACAGATACTTTTTTTTTTACAGGAGGAGCAGTAGTTGTCTCAGCATAGGTGAGAAGAATCCCTTTTCCAATCTTCTTTGCAACTAGGGGCAGCCTGGAACTCCTCTGGGACCCCAGAAAGCCAATGGAATGTCTGTGGGGTCTTCTGGGGGCTCTGAGAAGTCAAGCCTGGCACCGGATCCTCCTTCCCCCACTCATGGCCTTGAATTTGGCAAATCAGAGCCAGCCTGCTGAGAGCAGAGCTAGAGCCAGCTCCTGCCTGCCTCTAGACCCCTCACCGGATTCAGACCACAAGAGGCTGAAGACTCTGTGAATTGGGGTCTTCTGTTTCTTAGAGCTGAGGGCATCCCACACAAACCCAGCAATGTTACCCCACCCAGGAGCACACAGAGTGCCCACCCTGGTGTCCTGCACGAAGCAGGTGCTGGATAAATGTGTGTCCATTCATGCCCAGCCTGGCTCACTGTCCTGCTGGCCCACAAAGGTGCAGGAGAAGCAGGTGAGGCTCCCTGCTGTCAGCACATGTCATGGAACCTCTAACTGCCGCAGCCTGCCCACCAAGGCCAGCCCAGAAATCTCTAGTGTGTGGTAGCATGGGAGAGAGCCCCAGAGAGGGAA
Source organism: Ateles fusciceps (assembly GCA_036589455.1). Taxonomy (NCBI): domain Eukaryota; kingdom Metazoa; phylum Chordata; class Mammalia; order Primates; family Atelidae; genus Ateles; species Ateles fusciceps. Next base: position 1,126,964 of record JAZHEH010003238.1, read on the forward strand.
GGCGAGGTGCTCTATGGGCCCAGCAGCAGTCACTGGGGGTCAACCAGGGAAAGTTTGGCCTTAAGCTGGCCTGGCAGATGGCATGGTTTTGTCATGAGAAAATTTAAGGGAAGGGCAGTCCAGGAAGAAGGTCTGCAGGTAGCGGAGCCCAAGGCAGGGCTGAGCACCCATCCCCAGCACATGGGGGTATAGAGGGCCCATAGGAGGGCACCTTGACAGAGCAGGTTAGGGTGGGAGTGACTGGGTGGTGGGGTGCATTCTGGCTTCATTCTGTCAAACGGCATCCCCATACTTCGCCATCTGTGTGTTTTGTCATGGTATCACACCACCTACACTATTGTTTACTTCATACACACTTTCAATTCGGTTCCCTTTTATAAACCTAAACAAATGTATCTGTGGATCCCGACAAGAGAGTGGAAAGGCGGTACCACTTGCCGTCGGCGGAAGGTACCTGTGAACACAAGCACAATAAGCGCCTGAAACAGCCAGTGAGCAAGCCAGCAAGCCAGCCTGTGATTCACCTGCCAAGGCTCTGGCCTGACGCCGGCTCGCTCTCTGTTCAAAAGGGAGATTCGCACATGTTGGAGAGGTGTGAAAGACAGGCTAGAACAAGCGGAGACTTTCTGAGTGCCGGAGTGAGCAGGACAGGACTCAGTCACTCAGGACGTGAGGCCTGATTTCATGTGGGGCAAATGTGCAGTCCATGCGGAGCCTATGAGCACGAAGATATCACTGGGGATTGTGTTACTGGGGCAGAGGGGGTTTGATCCATGGATGGCAAATGAAGATACAAGGGGTTTTTTTGTTTATAGAATTGGAGTCTGGCTCTGTCGCCCAGGCTGGTGTGCAGCGGCATGATTACAGCTCACTGAAGCCTCTACCTCCAGTGCTCAAGCCATCCTCCCACCTCAACCTCCTGAGTAGCTAGGACTATAGGTATGTGCAACCAGGCCTAGCTAATTAAAAAGTATTTTAGCAATGGGGTCTTGTTCTGTTGCTCAGGTTAGTCTTGAACTCCTGGCCTTAAGCAATCTTCCCCCCCCCTCAGCCTGCTGAATTATAATTCCTCATTGGAATTATAGGTGTAAGGCACCATATCCAGGAGAAGGTCCTTCTGAAAGGGAGAGGATGCTGGGGGGGAGAGCAGGAGGTGGGAGCCAGGGCAGACCCCCAAGCTATCTGTGTCCTTCTGACACCTTGAAGGTGGACTCTCCTTGCTAGCTGAGTGTAGATGGCCTTCAAGGTCTTCTCTTGCTGGAATTTGCTGTTGCCCCCAGTGGGAACTATTCAGGGTCATGGAAATGGAGTCTGAGGGGGTGAGAGAACTGCCTGACCCCAGAGCTTCTGACCCTCAGATCATGTCCATAGGAACTACTGCATCCCAGCACTAATGGCTCTCCTAATCTTCCCAAGGAGCATCAGGAGGTGCTTCCAGGATGGAGAGTGACAAAGGGTAGATTGGAGGGGCTGCAGTCCTGTGAGCTTAAGGATACCAGTCCCATGAAAAATCCTAGAATGAAGAGTTACATGCATGCTTTGAAGCCAAAAGAGCTGACCACCAGGAGTTGACAGGGGCCCACTAAGAAACATTTCTTTTTTTTGAGATGGAGTCTCACTCTGTAGCCCAGGCTGGAGTGCAGTGGTGTGATCTTGGCTCACAGCACCCTCCACTTCCTGAGTCCCGGTTCAAGCAATTCTCCTGTCTCAGCCTCCTGAATAGCTGGGATTACAGGCATGCACCACCGTGCCCAGCTAATTTTTGTATTTTTAGTAGAGAAGGGGTTTCACTACATTGGCCAGGCAGGTCTTGAACTCCTGACCTCATGTTCCTCCTGCCTCGGCCTCCCAAGGTGTTGGGATTACAGGCGTGAGCCACCGCACCCAGCCCTAAGGAACATTTGGATGGAAGACCAACATCATGTGCCACAAGCAGATGATGCTCACATAAACACGAGGAGGACAAACAATGCCATCACTACATATTTACTCTAGTTGCTATCTGCCTCCACTTATTGCACTTTCATGAGGCTTAAAGGAGTTTTCTTCAACGCAAAGAGAAGAGACATTTCAGGGTATATTAGTCTGTTTTCACACTGCTAATAAAGACATACCTGAGACTGGGTAATTTATAACAGAAAGAGGTTTAACTCACAGTTCTGCAGGGCTGAGGAGGTCTCAGGAAACTTACAATCATGGCAGAAGGGGAAGCAAACACGTCCTTCTTCACATGGTCAGAGCAAGGAGAAGTGCAGAGCAAAGGCGGGAAAAGCCCCTTATAAAACCATCAGATCTCATGAGAACTCATTCACTATCATGAAAACAGGATGGGGGAACTGCCCCCATGATTCAATTGCCTCCCACTGGGTCCCTCCCACGACACATAGGGATTATGGGAACTACAGTTCATATGAGATTTGGGTGGGGACACAGCCAAACCATTTCACAGGGCAACAGCTGACTTCACTTGAGATTCTCACAGGCAATGAAGAGCAGAACAGCACTCTCAGTTATGATTGTTTTTATGAACATTTAATTTATGGGTAAATTCTGGAGAATGCAATAACACAAGAAACTGAAATGGGAGGTAGAACTCTTGTAAACAGTCATGTTTATCTTAATTTGAGTATACTTACATCCCCCTTAAAAAACAGAAAACTAATTTCAGTGAAGGGACTTCTGTAGGTTGCTGAATATAAGATAAATATATGCAAGTAAATAGCTTTCCCATAAATACAGCAGCCAGTTAAAAATTGTGACAGGCACAGAGATGTGCTGCTCAAAGCCCCTTCATAGAAAGCCTTCTTGCTCCACCTGCTGGGAATGTGGTCAGCAGACAGCCTTCAGATGTCAGTCTTTTCAGGGACAGCCTCAGTGGGAGATGGCCACCCTGGCCTTCCCAAGGGTGGCCTTCCCAAGGCTGTACACATCCAGTGACTAAGGGAGGTAAGGATGAAAGCCCAGCTGGACACCTCCAACAGGCTGTTTTAGTTCCCCGGATCAACAGGCCATCAGGCCTGCGTGGCCCATGAGCTCTCTTGACCTTGACCTCTCCCTGTCCAGCCCAGTCCTGCTTCCTTCCCCCTCTCTCCCACAGTACTGATTCCAAGAGTCAGCTGCCTGGAGAACCCAACATAGAACAATAATGCTATGGCAAAAAATGTCCCCTTAAGAATAGCAACAGAAAGTATAAAATAGGTAAGAATAAAATATTAAATGACTTTCATAAAAAAATTAAAATGAGGAGAGAAGAGTCTTAGTTCAAAACAATGGGCCATCAAATGTTACAGTTGCCTTGTGATGCTTAATTTTAAGTGTCAACTTGACTAGGATTAGGGGTATGAAGTTATCTGGTAAAGTGTTATATATTATTTTTGGGTGTACCTGTAAGGGTGTTTCCAGAAGAGATTAGCATTGAATCAGTGGACTAAGAAAGGAAGATCTATTCTCAACAATGCTGGCAGGTACCATCCCCTCCTTTGAGGGCCTGGATAGAACAAAAAGATAAGGGAAAAGTGGATTCTTATTCTCCTCTCTCTCTCTCTCTCTCTCTCTCTCTCTCTCTCTCTCTCTCTACCCCCCCTCCCCGCGCCTCCCTCTTTCTTTCCTTGAGCAGAGAAATCCATCTTCTCCTGTCCTCAAGCAATGTAACTCCAGGTTGTCAGGCCTTAGACTCGACTAAATTATACCATGTCTTCCCTGGTTCTTCAGCTTGCAGATGGCATATCATGGACCTCTGAACCTCCATAATTGTGTGAAACAATTCTCACAGTAAATCAATCTCTCAATCGCTCTATCTAATCTATCAATCATTTATCTATCTATTCATCCATCCTGTTGGTTCTGTTTCTCTGGAGATCCTTGACCTGTGCTAAAACCTGGCCTGTGACATACCCCTTCCTGCACTAAATCCATACCCATAAGGAAAATATTCAACAATTTAACATAAAATTAACCATCCCATTTGCAAATAAGAAGGGGACTTCTTGGTAGACTTGAACTTGGAGGAGTCCCCAAAATGCACAGAATAGATGGGTTATATTGAATAAAAAACTGCTGGCCAGACCAAGTAGGAGGGTTTTACCAGAGCAGATGAGTGCAAAGGGATCAACAAATGTCTAGAGATGCCCATGCTGTCTTTAACTAAGGGAAGAGCCCCTCCTGAGAGAGTTAACACATGAATCTTCAGGAGTTTCTAAAAACTATCATTAAAACAAACAAACACTACCACAATTACATTCAGAGAGATAAAGACTACTACTTCATCCATAAAACAAAGACAGGGGGTATGAAAAGAGCTGAATAGAGATTGTGGAAACAAAATATATAACATTCCATATAAAAAATTAATAGATTGGTCACATTGCAGAACAATGAAGCACAAAGGAATAAACAGCTGGAGCGTATGGGAAAACAAGGGACACTGAGGTGTCAGGGACGTTTCCACATCTACCTAGTTGGGATTCCAGAATAAGTTGGATTAGAAGAAATATTTTCAAAAAGTAAAACAGAACCTCCAGAACTGAAAAAAAAAATAAATTAATCTTCAAATCGAAAGCACACACTGAGCAAATCACCACAAGATAAAACCTGGCCACACTGTGATCACATTTCATTACACCAAGGATAAAGAATCAACCCTAATAGTTACCAACAAAGAATGTGAGCCATCTATAAAGAATAGCTGCAGATGAAATCAGCAAAATGAAGGCAAGAAGATAATGAAACAGCGTCTTTAAAGTGCTGAGGTAAAGTAGCTTTGGAATTGGAATTCTATACCAGCCACACTGTCAGCAAGTGCGGCTGATAATGAAATGAAGAAGTATTGGGATATTATTTTTACCAGTTTACCACCCTCACAGACTTCACCAAAAAAACATAGTAATAATAAAGGAAGTTATCCAGTAATTGCAAAAATCCAGCTGTGGAAGCCAAGATGATGGGCAGAGGCACACACGAAAGGCATTAAGCTTACAGGTGTACTTATTAAAAGTAGTCTGGGATAGGTAAGGGCAGAGAGGGTAAGAAGATGCCAAGAAGCTGAGCTTTGCTGAGGAAAAATGGCATGTATTCACTCAGGAGAGGGTAGCAAATGTGAATGGATTAAATATATCTGTGGAAAGATAGAGACTGACCTGTAAATATTGATCAAAAGGAGGGTATAGTGGTAGCCACATAGTGTAAAATAAAATTTAAGGCAAAAATCATTATAAAGAGTCAAAAACAATAGATCAATTATTGTCCAGAAGGAAACACTCGAAGGGTTAAGAGAAGAGCAATGAATGAAAGTCCTATTTGCAGAGGTACTGGTGTTAGAGTCAGACAGGAGCAGGACAGGAGAGGGCTCCCCCCAGCAGGAATGTCAGGTGACCATCAGGCGATGGTCAGGTGGTTGTTAAACTGTCTCTCCAAAATAATGATTGGTTGCACCAGGAAAAGGCAGTCTCTTAATACATAGAAAACACCTAAAGCTGGTGATCAGCTGCTTCCTGATAAGGTATCAGGAGTCGGCTCAAGCATCTGCACTAAGAGGCAAACTGGGGTTTAACTGGCACGGGACCTTCCTCTACGAACACTCAACTGGTAAGGGAAAAGCGCCTCAGATGAGCATGTGCATAACTTCAGTAAACACACTGTGCACCCCCCTCCCACGTGGGCCTCTCTAAGCCCACCCCAAGGGAAGAATCAGGGGGAGAAGAAACACCCCAAATCATGCCAATGTATAAAACCCCACATCAAAAGTTTGAGGAGGCACCTGAATCTCAAGTTGGCCGCTTGGCCCTCTTCCAAGCATACTTTATTTATTTATTTATTTTTTGGTCCTGCTCTAAAATTTTTAAATAAACTCTCAGTCCTGCTTAAAACTCACCTCGGTCTCTCACTCTGCCTTATGCCCCTCAGATGAATTCTTTCTATCAAGGAGGCAAGAATCCAGTTGCTGCAGACCCGTATGGATTTGCCACTGCTCACACTGGCAGGGCTGAAGAAGCCAACAAGAGACGATGAGGTCCCCAGGGCCCAGTGAGGTCTGCAGAGGAGGGAGAGAGAGTGGGAGGTGTTCTGGGGCCCAGCTGAGGTCTACAGAGGAGGGAGAGTGGGAGATGTCTCGGGGCCCAGGGGCAGTTGATTAGGAACGCAGCTGCCACCAGCTCACAGCCCTGCAGGGAGGAATTGGTCAATCGAACCAAGAACCCAAGCTCACTCTCCATCCTGCTCTCTGATTTCCTGAAAGCCAGAGCAGGCGGGAGTGTGACTGATGCAATCTACGAGCGAAGCTGCTGGGGCTGCAAGCAAGGCAGAAAGGTAGGCCTGGTGGGGCAAGCTGAAGGGGGGTCATCACTGAGGGGCGCGTCTCATCCTGGTGAAAAAACAATCACCAAGAAAATGTTTGTAACCCTCAGTATATGCAACAAGCTTGAAAATACGCAACGCACAAAAGCTAGCACTAGGAGAAGAAACAGCAATCTACATCACATGTTCGCAAACATCACACAGAAACAGTGAGAACATGAGAAATCTCTGTGATATAATCTAATCAGTACCAATTAAAACAGTAAAGCAGGATATCACCAACTAGACGGAATTCGGGTCTCCCATGATAACACTGGAGCTGGTCTGTATGGGCGGAGAGGTGGCAGGGCTGCAGTCACTCAGCCAGTGAAAGGATTCTGAGAGAGATCCTTTCTTTGGGGGAGAAAGAATACCGGTGTCAGTTAACATTAGAATTTTAAGAATATGCATGTGTTAACAATTTAAGGGTAATGACTAGAGGCCAGGCATGGTGGCTCGTGTCTGTTATCCCAGCACTTTGGGAGTCTCAGGCAGGTGGATCACCTGAGGTCAGGAGTGCCACACCAGCCTGGCCAACATGGCGAGACCCCCGTCTCTACAAAAAATATAAAAATTAGCCAGGCATGATAGCAGATGTCTGTAATCCCAGCTACTTGGGAGGCTGAGGTGGGAGAATTGCTTGAACCCAGGAGGCGGAGGTTGCAGTGAGCCCGAGATCACGCCATTGCACTCCAGCCTGGGTGACAGAGTGAGACTGTGACTCAAAAATAAATAAATAAGACATAAATAAAGGTAATGACTAGAAGAACAAAACTAAGAGATATAACTTTTAAAGAAGTAGAAGGGGAAATGGAACAAAAGAAATAGAATAATCCAATGAATGTCAGGATGGGAGAAAAAGTAGTAACAAGCACAGTAAATGGAAAAAAGAAATTGGGAGAAATGATGCTGAATGGATTATTAAAAGATTCTCAAATTGGATTAAAACATGAAATCCAGCTATAGTTTACAAGGGACACACCTACAATGCAATAAAAGTGAAGCAGGAAAATGACAATAATATGAAAGCCAACCAGAAACTTGGAAGGTTTAATAACACTCGGCTCAGAAAGCGACAGACTGCTCAGAGAAACAAGGGAGAAAAGACAAAAGGGTCCAAACAACACAATGGAGCCCCTGAGGGCTTTGCACACGCACACGGACTAGAGGCTCAGAGGGAAGTCAGGGCCTAAGGGTGTAACCCCCCTCTCTAAAGCAGGGGCAGGAACCCCACTGGAGAGAGCCCTGGTGCCAACCCCGGACACAGGGTCAGGGTGACTGGCTCCTGGCCTCTGCCAGGCCCACTCCAACAGCAAGGGCTGAGGAACGTCCAACTCCAGCTCCCCTTACCCCAGCTGTAGCCACAGCAGCCTGTGGGCTCCTGGGAGGGGTCTGCTCCCTCCCCAAAGGGCTTGATAGCTGGGCTGCCTCCTGCCCTTGAGATCCCCAACCTCTTCTGCCCAGAGGGACTAACTTCCACTCCCATCAGACCCTCCTGCTGGGTCATTGTTCCCTGAGTTCTGACAAGTAGGTCAATTATACGCCCTGCCCCTCTCCTGGCCAGCGGGCAACACAGTGCTGTGAGTACCTTTGTTTCTGGGATTAAACAGATGGTTGGATCGATCCCACCAGCTTCTTGCCTAAGACAGACTTGGAGAGGTGGACCTTTGACAGGGAACCTGATCCCTGTCTCCCTGAGTCATACCTGGTCAAAGCCCCTCCCTCCCCTACTGTGCCTGCCTCCTCAACTCCTGCCTGCCTCTGGGTGGTAAATCTGGGCCCTCCATCTCTAGGTGAGGCGTCAACGTGAGTGGAGGCCATCACTGCTTGGAGCCCACAGCAGCCCCGGTGGCCCTCACTGTCCTGGACCATATAAGGCTGCCTTCCGGGCACAGTGCCGAGGGACATGCCAGAAACATCAGGCCTTTGAGGATGACCAGCAGATTTCATTAGCGGGGTTGGGGTAGGGAACTCTTTGGCACAGGGCGAGAGGGTCAACCTGGCCTGGACAGAGGAGCAGGGGCCCTCCCTGCTATGGCCCTGAGCCCCGCAGTCTGTCCTCGGTTCAGTTACGTTGCCCTGGCTGTCCTCTCACTACTGCCCCAGTCTGCCGTTTGGTCTATGGACCCTGGAGTCAGTGTGTCAGTGTGCGCAGGGGGATGCTTCTGCCAGGGTGGCCTCTGGAATCCCCTTCGTGCTGATCTGCCTATCTGGTGAAATGCCAGGCACATCAGGTTTTTATACTTTACCAAACTCAGTGATTAAAGACAACCTTCCATTCTTTTTTAAGCCTTCCCCCCTCCCCTCCCTTCCACTAACCCTCCTCTCCCTTCCACTAACCCTCCCCTCCATTCCCTCCTTCCTGCCCCTCCCCATTTCCCCTCCCCTCCACTTCCCCCTCCCCCTCTCCCCCCTCTCCCCCCTCCTCCCTCCTCTCTTCTCTTCTCCTCTCCCGAGACAGGGTCTCATTCTGTCATCCAGGCCGAAGTGCAGTGGTGTGATCTCCACTCACTGCAGCCTCAGCATTGCTGGGCTCAGATGATCCTCCCACCTCAGCCTCCTGAGTGATGAGGCTACAGGTATGTGACCACACCTGGCTTAAACCTTCATTTTCTTTGTCAATGACAAGGAGTCCCCCACATCACCTACCTGCCTGTCCCCCATGGTGGACCTGCCTATGGACTCGCTGTCTGCCTGGGCATCTTCCTTGTCATGGGGGGTCTCCTGTGTCACTGATTACTGGTGGGGGCTCCTGCTGCACACCTGCCCAGTCTACAGGGGCTGACCTGCGGGTGCCTTTGGCCATTATCTCTGGATGGGCATTCCCCTCCACCTGCCTCAGCACCTTCAGTTTGAGGCCCTCCAGCTTTGAGCCCTTCATGGGAAGTCAGCACCCAGCCACCTTGGCCTCCAAGGTCTTTGCTTACTCCATGGGACTCCCATCCCTGTACGCCTCTGTCCCTCCAACTCAGGCCCTCACTCAGGCGGCTTCTTAAACTGATCTGAGTGACAGCCCCACGTCTCCAAGTGTGCTTCTGGATCCTGAAGTCTGAGTCTCAGTGCAGGAACTCACCTCCGTTTTTAGGGTGAGAAGGAGGATGGCTGGCCTGTGCAGGGGGTTCCTTAGGCTCTTCCTATGGAGGACACAGCAGCAGGGAGCCTCCCGGCAATGACCCCTCAAGTCCACAGGTGGAGGGGGTGGTGGGAGTCTGAAAGCAGGGGGAGACGACAGCTCTTTTTTGGGGTGAAAACTGATGTATTGGTGAGGTGTCCTGCTGGGGCCACCGAAGGCTGGGCTCCATGGGGAAGGGCTGCTATGATGCCACAGAGCACTGGTCCTTGCAGTGCCCCCCCGTGCCATCTGGATCTGTCATTCACCACTCACTCATGGAGGTGTCCCCTTCTCTGTAGGCCCCACTGTCCTCTGCAGCTTTTCATGGCTTTTGTCAAGTTCATTTTCCCAGCCATTCCTTCTCCAGGGTGCTTTTTTTTTTTTTAATAATACTTTAAGTTCTGGGGTACATGTGCATATTGTGCAGGTTTGTTATATAGGTAGAGACATGCCATGGTGGTTTGCTGCATCCATCCCCCCTGTCATCTACATTAGGTATTTCTCCTAATGTTATCCCTCCCCCAATCCCCCCCACCTCCTGCTATCCCTTCCCTAGTCCCCCGACCCTCCGATAGGCCCTGGTGTGTGATGCTCCCCCTCCCTGTGTTCATGTGTTCTCATTGTTCAACACCCACTATGAGTGAGAACATGCAGTATTTGGTTTTCTGTTCTTGTGTTAGTTTGCTGAGAATGATGGTTTCCAGCTTCATCCACGCCCTTGCAAAGGACATGAACTTATCTTTTTTTATGGCTGCATAGTATTCCATGGTGTATATGTGCCACATTTTCTCTATCCAGTCTATCATTGATGGGCATTTGGGTTGGTTCCAAGTCTTGGCTATTGTAAACAGTGCTGCAATAAACATACGTGTGCATGTGTCTTTATAATTGAATTATTTATAATCCTTTATGGTGACTCCATTGTGGCATTTTACTTTAGAACAGGACTTAGGCTTGTTAAGGACTTTTTACTTTTCCCAAGGAGGGCCACTGCATTCCCTTTCAGAGTCTGCTTCCTCCCAGCTGCTCTCATCTGAACAACAGCCAGAGATCTATCAGAAAGCTGTTGACAGTGCACATACCCCTGACTCCCAGGCCTCAGGTCAAGGGACAGCCCGGCTGCCCCTTCCCACAGTTTCCCAGCAGCCAGGCTGAAGCCCAGCTCTGCAGGACCAGCGCTCTGCCTGGGACCCAGCCTGCAACTGGGATACACCCCTTGTGGGTGAGTAGGGGTGGAGTGGGGGGGGGGGGGTGTCTGTGGAGAATTTGACTAAACACTCACATTCATGCACAGCCTTCTCTTTCCTTATAAAATCTTCATTATGAGAAACCTTAAACTTGAGGAAACATAGAAAGAACAGTCATATACCCATTGCCCAAATTCCACAAGTATTTACATTTTACCATATTGCTTCCCCCACCCACCTCCATGCATAACACCAAACCACTGAAAACTAAATCAGAGCTATTACAATACTCCAGGAGACAGCTCTAAAAAATAAGGATGTTCTCTCACATTCACACGTAGCCTTATCTTAGCTGAAAAAAATGACGAATTCCATGATGTCACCCGATACTTGTTTACTCCATTTCCAAGTTCAAAAAATTGTCCTCAGAATGTATTTTACAGCTTTATAAAAATTAGGATCAATCAGTAGTGATGCATTATAGTTGTTTGTTATGTCTATTGACTATTTCATTAAAAAATAAGATAAACATTCTTGATCCTCTTTAGATTATATAAATGTGTTCCCCTTTACCTCCTTTGGCAGAATGGCATATAAACCTAAACAGTATGGTTCAATGATTTTTTTAATTGAAATATAATTCACATACCACAAAGTGTACCTTTTTAAGGTACACAATTCAGTGGTTGTCAGAATATTCATACGTTTGTGCAACCATCACCATTATCTAATTCCAGAACATTTTCATCACTAAAAAAAAATAATTCCATACTCATTAGCAGCCACACCCAATTCTGCCTTCCCCAGCCCTTGGCAACCTCTAATTTACTTTCTGTCTCTATGAATTTGCCTATTCTGGACATTTCATATAAATGCATGATTTCTTTCACTTAAGCTTTTTTTCTTTTTCTTTCTTTTTTTTTTTTTTTTTGAGATGGGGCCTCACTCTGTGGCCCAGGCTGGAGGCACAATCTTGGCTCACTGAAACCTCTGCCCCCTGAGCTCAAATGATTGTCCTGCCTCAGCCTCCCGAGTAGCTGGGATCACAGTCATGTGTCACCATGCCCAGCTAATTTTTGTATTTTTAGTAGACCATGCTGGTCTTGGACTCCTGACCTCAAGTGATTGGTCCGCCTCAGCCTCCCAAACTGCTGGGATTACAGGTGTGAGCCACTGCACCCGGCCTCACTTAGGATAATCTTTATGAGTTTTGCCTATGTTGTACCATGCCTCAGATTCCATTGGTTTGTATGGTGACATATGTCATTATATGGATAGACCACATTTTGTCTATTCACTTGTCAACTGATGAACATTTGGGTAGTTTCTGCTTTTTGACTACTATGACTAATGTTGCCATGAATATTCATGTACAAGTTTTTTGTGTGGACATGTGTTTTCATTTCTTTTGGATATAGACCTAGGAGTAGAAGAGCTGGGTCATATGGTAACTCTATTTAATACTTTCAGGAAATGCCATACATTCCCACCAGCAAGGTGTAAAGGTTCCACTTTCTCCACATCCTTGACAGCACCAGTAATTGTCTTTTTATTATAACCATCCTAAGTGCGTGTGAAGTGGTATCTCATTGTGGTTTTGATTTGCCGTCCCCCAAGGACTAATAATGTTGAGCATCTTTTCATGGTTTATTGGCCATTTGTTTATGGTCCTTGGATAAATGTCTGTTTAAACCTTTTGCCCATTATTAAACTGGGTTATTTGTGTTTTATTGTTGAGTTGTATGAGGCTTTTAAAAAATAAATTTTAGATACATGTCCTGTATCAAATATGTGGTTTACAAGTATGTCCTTCCATTCTACAGATCTTTTAATTTTCTTGATAATGTCCCTTGAAGCACAAAAAAAAATTTAATTTGGTGAAGTCCACGTTCATTTATTAGGTCTTTGGTTGCTTGTACTTTAGGTGTCATTTCTAGGAAACCATTGCCTCATCCAAGTCATGAAGATTTACATCTACATATTCTTCTGAGAGTTTCAGGTTTCCCATGTAGGCCATTGATCCATTTTGAATTAATTTTTCTGGTAGACATGAGGTAGGCTCCAATTCCATTCTTATGCGTGTGTATATCAGGTTAACCTGGCACCATTTGCTGAGAAGACAGTGCTTTCCCCCATCAAACAGTCCCAGCACCCTTGTTGAAAATCAATGGACCATAAATGTATGGATTTCTTTCTAGATTTGCAATTCTGTTCCATTTATCTATATGTCTCTCCTAGGTCAGCACCATGTAGTCTTGATTACTGTAGCTTTGTAGTAAGTTTTGAAATTCGGAAATAAATCCTCTAACTTTGTTCTTCTTTTTCAAGATTGTTTTGTATATTCTGGGTCTCTTGCATTTCCATATGAATTTTAGGATCGGCTTGCCAATTTATGCAAAAAGCCAGCTGGGATTTTGACAGTTACATTGAACTTGTAGATCAGTTTAAAAAGTATTGCCGTCTTAACAATATTGTCTTCTAATCTGTGAACATGGGAGGTCTTTCCATTTATTTTGATCTTCTTTAAGTTTTTTCAATGATATTTTATAGTTTTTAGTTACAAGTCTGACACTTTCTTGTTAAATTTATTCTTAAATATTTCATTCCTTTTGATGCCATTGTACTTGGAATTATTTCTTAATTTCATGTTTTCTTTATTGCTAGTATGTAGAAATACAATAGAATTTTTAATATTTTGATCTGAGCCCTGCCATCTTACTGAACTCATTTATTAGCTCTCACAGGGTTTGAGTTTTTTTTCCCCTTGGTGGATTCCTTAGGATTTTCTATATACATAATCATGTCACCTGCAAATAGAGATAGTTTTACTTCTCTCTTTCCAATGTGGATGCCTTTTATGTCTTCTTGCCTAATTCCTTTGGCTAGTACCTCTAGTACAACCTTGAATAGAATTGATGAGAGTAGACATTCTTGTCTTATTCTTTCTTTTAGGGAGAAAGTATGGTATCAGCTATGAGGGTGCTGTTTGTTTTTATAGATGTCCTTTATCAAGTTGAGAAACTTCCTTTGAATTCCTAGCTAGTTGGGTGTTTTATCACGAAAGGGTGTGGAATTTTTGTCAAATGATTTTTTCCATACTTACTGAGATGATCATGTAGTATTTGACCTTTATTCTATTAATACAATATATTATACTAGCTAATTTTCAAATGTTGAGCCAGCTTTCCATTTTAGGGATAAATCCCACTTGGTCTTGTATTAATTCTGTGTATATGTTGTTGGACTTGATTTGCTAGTATATTCTTGAGAATTTTCGTAAGAGTTATTGGTTGGTAGTTTTCTTGTGATGTTTTTGTCTGGCTTTGGTATTAGGGTAATGCTGGTTTCACAGAACTAGTTGGAAAATGTTCCTTCCTCTTCTATTTTTAGGAAGAATTTCAGGATTGGTGTTAATTCTTTAAACACTTCGTAGAATTTACCAGTGAGACTAGCTGGTCCTGGGCTTTTCTTTGTTGAGAAGTTTTTGATCACTGATTTAATCTCTTTATTTCTATAAATCGATTCAGATTTTCTATTTCTTCATGAGCATGAGTCAGTTTGGTAGTTTGCATCTTTCTAGAAATTTTTCTGTTTTTATGTAGATGATCTAATTTGTTGGCTTACTGTTGTTCTTACTAGTTTCTTATAATCCTTTTTATTTGTGTAAGGTTTGTAGTAATGTCCCCCTCTTTGATTCTTGATTTTAGTAATTTTAGTCTTCCCTCTTTTTTCTTGGTCAATTTAGCTTAAACATTTGTCAATTTTGTGGTCTTTTCTAGGAACCATGCTCTGGTTTCACTGATTTCTCTCTATTGCTTTTCCATTCTTTATTTCATTTATTTCCACTTTAGTTTTTATTATTTACTTCCTTGTTCTTGCTTTGGATTTGGTTTGCTCTTCTTTTTCTAGATTCTTAAGGTTGAAGGTCAGGGTATTGATTTGAGCTTTCTTCTTTTTTTTTAGCCTAGGCATTTACAGGTATAAATTCCCTCTGAGCACTGCTTTCACTATAACCCATACATTTGGTATGTTGCATTTTTGTTTTCATTCATCTCAAAGTCTTTTCTAATTTTCCTTGTGATTTCTCATTGACCCATTGGCTATTTAGGAATGTGTTATTGATTATAATATGTCTAGGTGTGGATCTCTGAGTTTATCCTACTTGGAGTTCATTAAAGTTCTTGGATATGGGGATTGTTTTCCATCAGATTTGTCAAGTATTCAGCCACTATTTTTAAAAATATTCTTTCTGCTTCTTTTTCTCTTTCCTCCCTCTCTAGGACTCCCATATGTCAATGAATTTTGATTGTAATTTTTTGTATGTAAACATATGTAACTACCAAGATATAAATCACCCACAGCCCCCAGAAGGTTCCCAGGGGGACCCTTCCCATCAATCCACACTACCCCCTGGCTCTGGAGGTGACTTCTAATATTTATCACTATAGATTATTGCTATAGATTTTTTTTGCCTGTTTTTGAATGTTATACAACTTAAACCACGCAGAATCAACTCCTTTATGTCTGGCTTATTTAGCTCAACATTATATCTGTGAGATTCATGTCTCTTATGACATGGAGCAACAGCACATAGGTTTTTATTGCTGTGTATCATTCTGTTGTATGAACATGTCACACTTTTGTTGATGAATATTTGAGTTGTTCCCAATTTTTCCTTTTATAAATAAAATTGCTATAAATATTCTTGTACATATCTTTTGTGGACTCATGTGGGTTTTTTTCATATATATGTATGTGTGTGCATATATAATACCTAGGAGTGTAAATTTTGGATTATAGGGTACTGCCAGTTTTCCAAAGCATTATTCCAATTTAAAGTCCCGCTATCAACTTTTGAGGGTTACAGTTCCTTTACATGCTTCTCAGCACTGAGTAATGTCAATTTAAGTTTTAAAAAATTTAATCAATTAATTAATTAAAGACAGGATCTCACTCTGTCACCCAGGCTGGAGTTCAGTGGTGCTATTATAGCTCACCACAGCCGTGACTCCCACCTCAGCTTCCTGAGTAGCTGTGGCCACTGATTTGTGAGCTGTGACCATTGATTTGCAGAAGTTTTTAATATATTCTGTATATGTATCCTTGGTTGGATACATATATTACAAACATCTTCCTTTGGTCTGTAGATTGTCTTTTCATTCTTTTTATGGTATCTTCTTATAAATGGCTTTAAATTTTAATGGAGTAAAATTTATTAATCTTTTCTTTTATGGTTAGCTTTTTTATTATTTAAGTAATCTTTGCCTGTCTCTAAGTTATAAAGTTATGCCTTTTTGAAACCTTTTATTTAAAATTTCAGATTTACAGAAAAGTTGTAAAAATAATACAGAGAATTTAGGTATACACTTCATCCAGCTTTCTCTAATTTTACTATCTTAGATAACCACGGTATAGTTATAAAAATAATGAAAATATTCTTATTTTTCTTTTAGAAGCTTTATTTTGTCTTTTATTATTTTAAAAGTAAAATTAAGTCTATGACCTATATCAAGTTAATTTTGCCTATGATATAATGCATGGGAGGACAAGATCTATTTATTTTTGATATGGATATGCATGTGCTCCAGCTCCATTCATTGAGAAGCATTTCATTTACATATTGAATCATTGGTCCCTTTGTTGAAAATCCTGTGTAGGTCTGTTTGAGAACTCTTTATTTTGTTTCATTAATCTATTTGGCTATTGCTAACTTACTTGTTGTAGCTTTATACTGGATCTTAAAATCTGGACGTATAAGTCCTCCACTTTATTCTTCTATAAGATTTTTTGGATATTTCTGGCTTAATCTCATTATAAGTATCAGAAACAGATTTTCTTTTGTGAAACTAGTGAATCAATTTAGTGAATGTTACAGGTGATTAAAACTGAAGAAAGACATTAATCTTCAAAAGTGAAAGGTCATACCAAGTGTGTAGCAGAACAAACCACCATATAATAAAAACAAATCATAATTACATTCCAAGGACATGTCAAAGTATGAAAAGATGAAGAAAAATTTGTATTAGTTACATGGGAAAAGGAACTATTTATAAAGAAAGATTCTGATAAAACCACAGTTCTCAGCAGCAAAAGTGGAGTCAAGAGGTTAATGAAACATTATTTTCAAAGTGCTAGGATCAAGTAACTCTGAACCTAGAATTCTATACCCAACCAAATTGTCAATCAAAATTGATAATGAACTATGTTTTTATATATAAAAACTTTCCAAACTTTCCCATGTACAGATCCTCAGAGAGTGACTAACAGAATATAAATTATAGAATTATATGAATTATATATTATAGAAATTATAGAATCAAAATTTTAAAGAAATTTAATCAAGAAAGAAATTGTGTAAGTCAAAATGCAACAGCTGAACACAATCATTAGTGTAAGCTGTCTAAGTATGGGTTAAAAAATGATAAAACAAGATGGGTTAAAAAATGATAAAATATTACTTTGATATTCCAAACATTAATATAGGATGTTAATATAGGGGAAATTAATATAGGGGAAATATATAAGGATAATTTGGTGTGTGTTTGAATTTTATTTTTATTTTTTGCATTTTTAAATTATACTTTAAGTTCTGGAATACAAGTGCAGAATGTGCACGATTGTTACATAGATATACGTGTGCCATGGTGGTTTGTTGCACCCGTCAACCTGTGATCTACATTAGGTATTTCTCCTAATGCTATCCCTCCCCTATTCCCCCAACCCCCGACAGGCCCCGGTGTGTGATGCTTCCCTCCCTGTGTCCATGTGTTCTCATTGTTCAACTCCCACTAATGGGTGAGAACATGCAGTGTTTGATTTTCTGTTCTTGTGTTAGTTTTCTGAGAATGATGGTTTCCAACTTCATTCATGTCCCTGCAAAGGACATAAACTAACTGAAAGGATAATTTTTAAATGGTGCTAAGAATATTGTTTCCACGAAGGGAGAATATAGCTCTTGATTTACAAATTTAAGGTAAACAAATATGAATTAAATAGAATTATTTTTTGAAAGGTAAGTACTGACCAGGCCCATTGGCTTATGTCTGCAATCCCAGCACTTTGGGAGGCTGAGGTGGGAGGACTGCTTGCACCCAGGAGTTTGAGGCTACAGTGAACTATGATCACTCCACTGCACTCCAGCTGGGGCAAGAGAGGGAGCTCTGTCTCAAACAAATAAAAAAAAAAGATAAATACTGACAGTAATACTAACAACTCAACAAAAAGCACGTATGATAAGGGTGGTCTCAGACAAAATATGATTCAAGGCAAAAACCGTTTTGAAGAACCAAGGAAAGCATATCAGGCAAGGTTATACTGTGGAGCATTCAGGTGGTTAATTGAAGAACACTGAATGTTAATGCATGAACTATTTTCAGAGGCCTGGAAAAAGGTAAGGAAAGCAAGAAGGAATGTCAAAGGCTTTGTAGACAATTGGGAGTCACGACCATTCTGGGCTGAACAGCAGGGAAGGCGCACTGCCATAAGCACCCAGAGGTAGCTGGGAATCTCAGAGAGAAGTGACCGCTGCTGGTCATCTGGGACAATCGGTTGTGTTGTATATATTTTGCAATGTCTACTTTGGGGCTTCTTGTGACCTTCTGGATAAGCAAATGGATTTTCTGGGTCCCACTCATTGCATTAATGTGGGTCTCCCAAGGTGGTGTGAGGATGAAATAAGCAAATACGTGGGAGGTGCTGAGAACAGAGCCTAGCACAGAGAAAGTTTCCCTTAAACGTTAGGGGATGGGGGTACTGGGAGCTGCACACCCGAATGACCACACTCGAAGTAGCATGCACATTCAGAAGGTTTGACTTCTCTTCCTGTGGGTTGGCCCAATTGCTTAAGCTCCAGACTCAGCAAACGCAGGATCTGCCCCAGCTGAGCACACTACTGCTTCTGATGAAAATTGCAACGCCTGGCGTTGCTCCGCGGGCGGAGCTTACTTGCCCGGAAGTAAGCTTCTCTTGCCCCACCCACAAGGCCCTGAAAGGAGGAGGGCATAGCCGGTCTGCTGTCTGGCTCTACGTTTCCCCAAGCGTCCACTCTGCTCCAGCCTCACTGGCTTTCCCCTCTGGCTCCGTGGGCCTCCCATCCCCTCTCCCGTCAGCTCCACTCCCCTAGCACGGCTGGGGCCCACCCAGTGTGGAGACTCCACCGCAAGCTACCGCCTCCAGGCCTCCTCCCCCAGGCCTTCACACCCTTGCAACACCTCTGCGCTCTTGGCGTAGCACTCAACCTTCATTTCTGGGATGAGCAGCTGACCCAGTCAACCCCACTGGCGTCTACACCTTGGACACTGAGTCCTGAGACCTCTGCCGACCACCGCCTGGAGCCCAGGGTAGGCCCCACGACTGCGCGCTTACGGGTAAAAGCCTGGACGGCGCTCCAGGGCCGCTTGCAACCTGGAGCCTCCAGTGGTCTCCTGCCGCCGCCTAAACCGGGGACAGCAACGCCTAGGGAGCCCCAAGACCTCTTACGAGGTCTTTTTCAACTCTGTTGACAAACCTCAACCACTCCAGGGACTTCGCTGGAAAGACAACGTTCTAGAAAGACCAAGTGGGTAAGTCACAAGAAAGAACAAAGTTACCCTGATGGGATGGCTGCGGGGGCTCTGGGGGGCTGGGGGGGTGGTGGGGAGGCGAGGGCCTGAGGACCTTCCCTGACACTATCCTCTCCGCCCTCTCCCACCTGGCTCCTGGCATCCCCCCCTCTCCTCCTTCCCACCCCTTCCCTGCTTCTCTCGCACTTCAGTAGGCCTGGAAGTTTCTGCCTCGCACCCACCCTGTGAGACAGCTCTCGCCAACCTGTTCCCCCTCAGCCTCGGGCTCAGCCCCTCCTGCCTGCCCCCTCGCAGAATCATCCCTCCACTCCCTGCAGCTGCGAGGTGTGGGTAGCGGCCCAGATTAATGTGGTCTCTGTTCTGTGCTGGGGACTCGTGTGTGTTCTGAACATTTTGCTCCCAGGCCCGCCCCAGGGGACCCAGATGAAGTCAGTCTGGCTCCTTCTGACAAGGAAATCGGGTGTTGCATTTTGATAGCTGTTGCCGACTTGGACCCCCCAAAGAGTAAACAACAAAACTAGCATGTTTTTCTCCATATCCTTTGAAAAGCCAGTATAGGGCTTTATTCTCTAGCAAATTAATTTTAAAAATCAAAGTTCCATTTTTGTAATTTGATTTTTTTAAACCTGGTCACGTGTAACGTTTTTAGATGATTTTGTGGATCGGATTCTGTGGCTTGTTTGTGGTTGCCCTGGGGCACGATTGTTGATGAGTACCTGCCGTGGACTAGCAAGTGCTGTCTGTATCTGACGTGTGATTAGCTCTGGTCTGCCACAAGTTGGAGACAGCGCCCCTCTATTTTATGGTTTGTTTTTTGAGTTTGAACATGGTAATTTTGTGGCCTTCTTTTTAAAACCAGACATTCAATTTTTAAATAGCCTGTTTTATCTGCCTATATTTTCTGATCTTAGTATCATGCACAAAAGGCCTTTTCCATCATATTAAGTTTTTGAGAAACTGACTAGGCATTTGTACATGTTAACTCTTGCAGGGGTGTCCAATCTTTTGGCTTCCTCAGGACACATTGGAAGAAGAAGAATTGTTTTGGGCCACACGTAAAATACGCTGACACTAAAGATAGCTGATGAACTTAAAAAAAATCATAAAAATATTTAAAAAAATATTATGTTTTAAGAAAGTACGAGTTTGTGTTGGGCCACATTTGAAGCCATCCTGTCCGCAGGTTGGACAAGCTTGCTCTAGAGGATGTTCTGAACTGGCAAGTGTATGCCGACAGGCCAGAAGTACATACAGTATGGTGGGCTTTCCTGGAACTGAACTTATTTTCCATCTAGAGCCCACCTTTGGGCAGTTGGGGAAGAGGGATTTCCTCTTCAGATGGGTACCCTTGGGCACTTGAGACTTTCTCAGTGCATTCCGGTTTCCTCCTGCCCCCTTTTCCAGGAGTTGCTCCTGCAGTCTGGGGCCAGGGCGTCTTTGCCTCAAATTTCTGAGTGGGCAATTTGGTCAGTGGTCCACATCTGCCCTACGGGCATCTTAGCAGGGCCTCCTCCCACTGGTCCTCA
Source organism: Ateles fusciceps (assembly GCA_036589455.1). Taxonomy (NCBI): domain Eukaryota; kingdom Metazoa; phylum Chordata; class Mammalia; order Primates; family Atelidae; genus Ateles; species Ateles fusciceps. The sequence continues at coordinate 1,147,680 of JAZHEH010003238.1, forward strand.
GCTTCTGTCCCTGCAGGCATCTGTGAAACACTAAGCTCCTTTCTTGTCACTGGCTGTCATTGTATGTCCTTCAGCTCCCTCAAGGGGACCCTCCCTGGGGCTGCTGGCTTCTCCTCCACCCCAGGTCCCCTGCCCATTCGGGAGGAAATGAATGCTTCCTCAGCCACACAGGCCCTCTGCCCTGACCCTGCCTAAACTTCCATTTCAGAGCATCAGGTCACACCTGAGCACCTCTCATGGTCCAGGACCTCAGCCAGAATAAAGAGTGCTGGTGCTCTCTTCCCTTAAACCTGTCCTCTGGCCCGTGTGGCAGAGAGGAGGTGGAGCATCACTGTCAGATCTCCAGTTTCCTCTGTGACTGCATTCTGCCTGGGTAGAGGACAGGAGATACACCAGACTCACTCCACTCACACAGACGTAACTATCAGGGAGTGGTTCTTTAGCACACCCTAGTTGCTCAAGCCAGAAACTTGAGCGTCTGCCTGCCACCGTCCTCTCCTCCTCCTTACATCCATTTTTCTTCCTTTCCCGGGGCCAGGTTTCTTCCGTTTGTGGTCCACCCTCTGATCTAGAAAGGCTCCTGAAACACGAAGCTGGTAGAGCAACTTCTCAAAGGCTCCCTGCTATGCTTGCCCTTAGGGTCCTGGCAGGCGCTCTGGGGCACCTTCATGATCTGACTGGTATCCCTGCCCCCAGGAAGCCCCTCCCTGCCCTCACTTGTACCCTGAAAGGTTTCCCAGTGTCCTCATCTGCTCAGCTTCTGACTCCAATGGGCAGCCTCTCTCTAGGCTCTGCCAAAAGGACTCTGGAGACACCTGGCTGGTTCCTTTCTCATACAAGTTGCCCTTGTTCACCCGGCTGGAGGTTGTGGGTGTTGACACCCTCCACCATCTATGCCACATCCTTGTCACCTATGTCACCTAAGGCAGTCAAAGCATGTACTGGGCACCAGTTCTTATTTCAGAAACCGCTCCAAATTTCAAGGTGATTCCTCTGGAGACCTTTGTTTTAGGGAAGAACACCTGGTGCCGCCTGGTGTGCCCTCTCCTTGATGCTGGGTCCTTGATCATCTCTTCAATTCCTTTCTATCATGTGCTCACTGTGTCAGGTGTGAGTGCTGAATACACCATTCAGAACATTCCGGAACACTCCGAAAACTGGCAGTCAAGGCTTGTGTTCAGACACTGCATCCTTTGAAGGAAATGTTTTGGGAGGTCTTACTTTGTGGGGTGAGCATCTGTCAGGGATGAAATGCTCCAGGACGACCTCTCTGCCCTTTCAGCAGCCCCTGCGCTGGGGTGGCCCACTGTGGATTTCTGGCTTTGCTGTTCCTTCATCAGTCAGCTTAGGGGCTTTGCTGAATCTTTTAACTCTCCCTCCAGCAGGTCTCCAACAGGGTTGGCCATCCGTACTCTCCAGTCTTTGGTATCTGACTTGCATATAGGGAGGCATGAGGAACCGAATTCGGAACTTGTTTGGATGTCCCTAGAAAATGCCTCACAAGGCTGCTGTGCACCCCCTCCCACTGCAGAGGCCACTCATTCCTACCCAGGATGCCCTGCTCCTCATCCTCCCTCCAAGATGCCTTGACCTTGGCTCTTCTGTCACCTCACCCCTAATTGTTCCCCCTCTTCCCTGCCCTCCTGAGCGACCTGGTCTCCCTGCCCTCTGACCGGCTATCTACCCACCCCACAGATACTAGGAGTTCCCTGAGGTGCGTGTAGCCTCAGCTTGCAGAGGAGCACACTTGACGGACACTTCGGAGCTTTGAAGGGCACAGGCCATCTAAAATGAGCACAGGTGCATCAGAGAAACAAGCAGAGCAGAAGGTCTGCTGTGCCTTCCAGGCCTCCACGGAAGCCCATGGGACTCTGGCAGCCATGGCCCCCTGGGTGGCTGTGGGCTCTGCCTATGGCTCTTGCACCTGCCTGGGAGCCCAGCCTGTAACTGACCCGGCCCTGTGGCCTGTCATGGGGACTTCCTCTGTCGTCTACTCCTGGATGGGATGTTTTCCACAAGCTTACCCAGCCTTCTGGGCTTACCCGTGGGTGCTGTATGGTGGATATCTCTGGATGGGGTATCCCCCTCCAGCTGCCTTGGTGCCTTCAGTGTGGCCATATTGGAGGGGCACCTCCAACTTTGACCCCCTTGTGGGAAGTCTGTACCTGGATGCCTTGGCCCCCAACCTATTTCCTATCCCCATGGGATTCCCATCCAGGTACTCCTTGGCCTCTCCCACTCTGGGCAGGGCCATCTCCAGCCACTGTCCCCAGGTGGGATGCCAGACTCCAGCCAGCTCAGCCCCTATGACTGCAGTTGGGGGAGCCATCCAGAGGAGCTCCCTACTTGAAGAGATGCCAAGCCCCTCCCTCAGAATGGGCCTCCAGGTTCAGTATTTGGGCATCTTTGCCCCACTGCAGCTCAGAGCTCCGCCCTCTGCCCCCTTCCCCCATTGAAGATTCTCAGTCAGACCCAGGCTGCCCCCGGCTCCTCCTTCCCCGGTCACCCTGCAGGGCCCGCCGCCGCCTCTTTGAGTGCTGATCAGGCCTCCAGACCCACCTCACAATCAGAGACATGTCTAGTGTGGACTTTTAGTTTTTGGAAGTCTCAGAAGTGAGTTGTTTGCTATTCCTCAAGACAGAGCACACCTCCTAGACTCATGCAAGGCCCCTCTATTTGGTATTTCTCTTCACTTTCTTGTTTTTCTGTTTGCCCTTCAGTCCTGATACTGGTACCTTTTCTCCTCCTCAGACTGTCCTGGGCCAGCCCTCTAGTAGATTTGCTATAAGTCCTCAAGTATGCATGCATGCAACCTTGTAAAATGAGCATATTTAAGCTCAACCCACCCTGCAGAGGTGCTCAGTTAGAATAAGCCTCCAGGTTCAGTATTTGGGCACCAGCGCCACCCTCCAGCCCAGGACTCTCTCTGCCCCCTCTTCAGCAAAGACCCTCAGCAGGACCCCACATCCCTGGCCACCCTGCAGGGCCTGCCACTGTCTCTTTCAGCATTGGTCTGTCCTCCAGTGAACCACACACTTAGGCACTTTAGAACCCATGGAATCCAATGAGCATTTGCTATAGGCTCTGCCTAGAGGCTTCCAAAACCTGTTTGTTTCAGTATACACGGAGTGGGAAATGCTGACTCGTTCAGAGCGCTGGTGCCCTTGGGTCCTTGTGGGTGTGCTCTTTTCACTCCTCACCCCCTCAGCACCCTCTGGGGTAATGCATATACCAGTAAGATGTACGGCATATGCTTTTTAAAAATTTAAATAAATGATACTGTGCTATAAATCATGTTTTCTACAATTTTTCACTCATTAGTTTAAGGCTTAGCCATATCTGCATATATGTGTAATGTATTTGGTGTATGTTTTAAAATTTATTAGCATGTTTTTCATACTATTATTTCTTACTATTGTTATGGGCTGTATTCCATTTTTCTTTACAATTGTGTGTGTTTGAGGTTTACAACGTGATGTTATGGGATATGTACAGATAGTAAAATGGTTACCATAGGGAAGCCGACTAACATCTGTCATCTCACAGTCACATTTTTTGGTGACAAGAGGAGCTAAAATACACTTATTTGACAAAAACCCCTCATACAATGCCATTTCATTAACTTTATTCCTCATGCTGTACATTAGAGCTGCAGGCTTACTCAGCCTACATATATTTTGTATCCTTTGACTTACATATCCCTGTTCCCCCACTCCCAGCCCATGGGAACCACTGCTCCATTCTCTATCTCTGTATTTTAGCTCTTTGTTCTCTTTTAATATTCCACATATAAGGGAGACTGTGCAATATTTTTTTTCTGTGTCTGACTTATTTCAGCATGCCCCATGCATGTTACGGCAAATGGCACAATCTCCTTTTTAAAGACTAAATAATATTCTATATCCATTATATATATGGCTATAATCATATTTATCCATTCATCCATTGATAGGCATTTGGGTTGTTTCCATATCTCGGCTATCGTAAATAATTCTTCAGTGAACATGAGAGTACAGGTATCTTTATGAGGTGGTGATTTCATCTTTTTTGGGTATATTTCCAGAAGAAGCATTGCTGGATCATGTAGTACTATTTTTATTTTCTTCAGGAACTTCTATATTGTTTTCTGTAATGGCTGTACTCCTACTTTTCTTTTCAAATATTGTATATGTTAAAATTTTCCCATGGATGTTTCTGTTTTATTAGTATCTATTTTTGACTCATTGATTCTGTGTCTTGAAGTATCTTCTTCTTATTGTGAGCTTATTATTTCTTTTGTATCTTCTTAAAGTTGATGACAGCCAGTTCATTTTTAGGCTTGATTCTTTTCTATTACAAATTTTTAAGGCTATAAAATTCCCTCTAAATATGCCACTCTAAAATATATCCTACAGTTATAATATATGATATTCTTATTTGTATATCTTTTTAAAAAATCACTGTTAAGGAAAATCAAGTAAATTTTATTAAAGGCTGACAAACCAAAATTGTTTGTAGTTTAAAATGCCTCGTATAGAATTTCTATAATAGTCCAGTTGCTGTTCTAGTTATTGCTGTTATAATGGACTAATGAGAATAAATGTTTATATGATATTGATAGAGAATTAGTATGGAAGTTATGCACTTATAATATTAATATACCAATAATATGTGCACTACCCAAAAAACTATAGCTTCATTCAGAAGCACTTTGAACAAAACTTGAATCTCTTGATGGCAATGCTTGTATATCTATTGCAGATCTTATGCTGATGGTGATAGAGAAATCATTAAAAATACATTGTGAAGGGAGTAGAAAGATTGCCAAGTTTCTTGGTATACTTTTGGAATTTGAAATAATTGATCTGTTAGAAAGTTGAATTAACCTTAAATCCACTGCTGTCTCCGGGACATGATAGCCTAGGGAAACCCAGGAAAACCCAGCCTGAGATAAGACATCTGTGTAAGCTCCTGGAGGGTGTGCAGAGGGGCAGGGCTGCAGGTCTCTGAGACCCTCAGCTGGGAAGGGGAGAGGGAGCTGTTCAGACTAGCACCAGGGAATGGATTTCTCCCTCCAGCCTGGAGCTCACGCCTTCAGCTCTCCGTAATTTTCTCCTAGGCTGTGTGTTTTGGATGATGCCTTCTGTAGAGTGGTGGTTTCTCAAGATGGTTCTGTTTCTGCAAGTGCCTTTTACACAGCCTGAGGTTTTCTTATGAACTTCGTGTTCTTGGCTGGGGGCAGCAAAGCTTGTGCCAGATGCTTTTCTCTTTTACACTGATTGCAAATGACTGAGCAAACGTAGGAGACTTTCAATGACAGGTGCACACATAGCTGGCCCCCCCCAGGGGCTGTGGAGGATGGGGGCAGCCCGGGTTGTTGGGCTGCTCGACCACTGCTTCCCACACTGTCCCCAAAACACTTGGGTGGCCCCTTGGTGCTGCTAACGTCTACCACAGGCTGAGCTCCCCCACACCCAACAAGAAACAGAGAGCTCCCAAAGCCACCTGCTAACTGGGGCAGAGCCTGCGAGAGCTGCTTGCAGGGAGCTGGGAGGATGTGTGGGGCTGCTCCCTCTTGTAATGTTTTTACCTTTTCTTCTCGGCTTTCCTGAGGTATACAGCAGTCCCTCCTTATCCTCAGTTCTGCTTTCTGAGGTCTCAGTTACCCACAGTCGCTTTGTTCTGAAAATATTAACTAAAACCCCCAGAAATAAGCAATTTCCAAGTTTTAAAGGGGGCATCATTCTGAGTAGTGTGTTCAGATCTCTGTCCTGCCCTGGGAATGGAGCCTGCCTTGTCCAGAGTTCCACGCTGGCTTCAGGTTCCACACTTTCTTCATCACCTGCCTGTTAGTCACTCAGTCCTCTTAGTTATCAGGTCCACAGTGGTGGTACCTCCCTTTATGTTCAAGGAACCCTTGTTATACCTAATGAAGGCCCCAAGATGCCAGAGGAGTGCTGCTGGGAATTCATATAGGCCAAAGAGAAGCCATAAAATGTGTCCTTTAAGTAAAAAGGTGAAAGTTCTTCACTTAATAAGAAAAAAAAATAGTATGCTGAGGTTGCTGAGATCTGTAGTATAATAAGATGCTGAGAGACAGACAGGGAGACCACATTGACGTAACTTTATTACACCATATAGTTTTATTATTGATCTTACTGTGCCTAATTTATGAATTGAACTGTATCATAGGTATGTATAGGAGAAACAGTGTACATAGGGTTCAGCACCATCCGTGGCTTCAGGCATCCACTGGGGGTCTTGGAACATACCTGCCTCAGATAAGGGAGAGCTACTGTAATTGCATTTTCACATTTTTATTTGAAGAATTTTAATTATAAGGAGTAATAGAATACCCATATACCCCCAATCTCTATACCATTGTTAATACTTTACAACATTTATTTTATCTCTTGGTCTCTATTCACACAAACAAATACACCTACAAATAGTATCATGCATATGGATTATCCATTTATAGGGCTGCCTATCAATTTGTCAAACCATTTGAAAGTAAATCACAGATGTCTGACACTTCCTCATGTACCTCTAAAAAATAATAGCATTCTCCTACACTACTAATTATCACACCTGACAAGATTAATAATTCCCTAGTGTCTATTATTTAGAACATATTCAAATATTCCCAGTTGCCCCAACAATGTACAGTGTTTGATAGCTTTTTTTAAACCTAGGATAGATCACATAGCCATTTGTATATCCTATTTTGTGGAGTAACTATCCCAGATGCTTTTTCCCTTGGGTTGGTTGTAGGGTATGTGGTGTGTGCCCTTATTCTGTACATGAATGTTTTGTCAGATGCGAGTATTGCTTATGGCTTTTTACTTTTTAAATGGTACCTATTGATCAACAGAAGTTCTAAATTTTATGGATATCCAATTTTTATTAATATTTTCTATTTGGGGTAGTACTTTGGAAGGCCTAATAGCTTTGTCTAACCCAAGGTCATGGACTTAGTCTTATATTTTTTTCTTGAGGTTTTATTGTGTTACCTTTTATATTTACTTCAAATTAATTTTTGAAATGTGTTGCCTCTTGGCTTTGATCTGTTTCAGTACCTTTTCCCATGTACTTAAAAATTCTGCAATTTGGGGGTATAATATTCCATATATGTCACTTAGGTGAAATTGGATAATTATTTTGTTGAAAGGTATATTGCTTTTTTATCTTCTTGTTTCATCAGTTATTGAGAGTTAAAATCTCCAGCTCTGATTGTGACTTATTCTATTTCTCCTTTTACTTCTGTTGAGTTTTGCTTTATATATTTTTTATAATTTATCTAAATTATATTTATTTTTCATAGGTAAATATACTCACATTGTTCAGAATTCTCAAGGGCTAACAGGTATGCAGTATATGGTGAAAACTCTACACACATTCCAGCTACCCTGTCCTTTTTTTTTTTTTTTTTTTTTTGAGACAGAGTTTTACTTTTGTTACCCAGGCTGGAGTGCAGTGGTGCGATCTTGGCTTACTGCAACCTCTGCCTCCCAGGTTCAAGCGATTCTCCTCCCTCAGTCTCCCTAGCAGCTGGGATTACCAGCAGATGCCATGGCGCACCCCCTAAATTTTTGTATTTTTTAGTAGAGACGGGATTTCACCATGTTGGTCAGTCCGGTTTTGAACTCCTGACCTTAGGTGATCCACCCACCTCAGCCTACCAAGTCCTGGGATTACAGGTGTGCGCCAACATGCCTGGCCCTCACTATTCTTTAAATCAGAGTAGTGACTGTTCTCAGTTTCTTGGGTAGCCTTTCTATATGTTTGTCTGTGTGCAATATGTATATTCTCCTTCCTTGCTTTTCACAATATAGTATGTTGTTTTTTGTTTTTGATTTTTTTTTAAATTGCATTTTAGGTTTTGGGGTACATGTGAGGAATATGCAAGATTGTTGCATAGGTACACACATGGCAGTGTGATTTGCTGCCTTCCTCCCCATCAAATATATCTGGCATTTCTCCCCATGGTATCTCTCCCCCAACTCCCCACCCCCCGCTGTCCCTCCCCTATTTCCCCCAACACACCCCAGTGTGTAATGCTCCCCTCCCTGTGTCCATGTGTTCTCATTGTTCAACACCCACCTATGAGTGAGAACATGTGGTGTTTGATTTTCTGTTCTTGTGTCAGTTTGCTGAGAATGATGGTTTCCAGGTTCATCCATGTCCCTACAAAGGACAGGAACTCATCGTTTTTGATGGTTGCACAATATTCCATGGTGTATATGTGCCACATTTTTTTCCCTGTCCAGTCTATTATCGATGGGCATTTGGGTTGGTTCCAGGTCTTTGCTATTGTAAACTGTGCTTCAGTGAACATACGTGTGCATGTGTCCTTATAGTAGAATGATTTATAATTCTTTGGATATATACCTAGTAATGAGATTGCTGGGTCAAATGGAATTTCTATTTCTAGGTCCTTGAGGAATCACCACACTGTCTTCCACAATGGTTGAACTAATTTACACTCCCACCAACTGTGTAAAAGTGTTCCTATTTCTCCACATCCTCTCCAGCATCTGTTGTCTCCAGATTTTTTAATGATCACCATTCTAACTGGCGTGAGATGGTATCTCAATATAGTTTTGATTTGCATTTTTCTAATGACCAGTGATGATGAGTATTTTTTATATGTTTGTTGGCCTCATGTATGTCTTCTTTTGTAAAGTGTCTGTTCATATCCTTCGCCCACTTTTTGAATGGGCGTGTTTGTTTTTTCTTGTAAATCTGTTTTAGTTCTTTGTAAATTCTGGATATCAGCTCTTTGTTAGATGGGTAGATTGCAAAAATTTCTTCCCATTCTGTTGGTTGCCGATTTACTCTAATGACTGTTTCTTTTGCTGTGCAGAAGCTGTGGAGTTTGATTAGGTCCCATTTGTCTATTTTGGCTTTTGTTGCCAACGCTTTTGGTGTTTTGGTCATGAAGTCCTTGCCTACACCTATGTCCTGGATGGTTTTGCCTAGGTTTTCTTGTAGAGTTTTTATTGTATTAGGTCTTATGTTTAAGTCTTTAATTCATCTGGAGTTAATTTTAGTCTAAGGTGTCAGGAAGGGGTCCAGTTTCCGCTTTCTGCACATGGCTAGCCAGTTTTCCCCAACACCATTTATTACACAGGGACTCCGTTACCCATTGCTTTTTTTTGTCAGGCTTGTGAAAGATCAGATGGTTGTGGATGTGTGGTGTTGCCTCGGAGGCCTCTGTTCTGTTCCATTGGTGTATATCTCTGTTTTGGTACCAGTACCATGCTGTTTTGATTACTGTAGCCTTGTAGTATAGTTTGAAGTCCAGTAGTATGATGCCTCCCGCTTTGTTCTTTTTGCTTAGAATTGACTTGGGTATGCAGGCTCTCTTTTTTCCATATGAAGTTTAAGGTGGTTTTTTCCAGTTCTGTGAAGAAGGTCATCGGTAGCTTGCTGGCAATAGCATTGAATTTGTAAATTACTTTGGGCACTATGGCCATTTTCATGATATTGATTCTTCCTAACCACGAACATGGAATGTTTCTCCATCTGTTTGTGTCCTCTCTTATTTTATTGAGCAGTGGTTTGTAGTTCTCCTTGAAGAGGTCCTTTATGTTCCTTGTTAGTTGTATTCCTAGGTATTTTCTTCTCTTTGTAGCAATTGTGAATGGCAGTTCGTTCTTGATGTGGCTCTCTTGAAGTCTGTTCTTGGTGTATAGGAATGCTTGTGATTTTTGCACATTGATTTTGTATCCTGAGACTTTGCTGAAGTTGCTTATGTTTCAGGAGATTTTGGGCTGAGACGATGGGGTCTTCTAGATATACAGTCATGTCGTCTGCAAATAGAGACAATTTGACTTCGTCTTTTCCTATTTGAATACCCTTTATTTCTTTTTCTTGCCTGATTGCTCTGGTTAGAACTTCCAATACTGTATTGAATAGGAGTGGTGAGAGAGGGCATCCTTGTCTAGGGCCAGATTTCAAAGGGAATGCTTCCAGTTTTTGTCCATTCAGTATGATATTGGCTGTTGGTTTGTCATAAATAGCTTTTATTATTTTGAGATACATTCCATCAAAACCTAGTTTATTGAGGGTTTTTAGCATAAAGTGCTGTTGAATTTTGTCAAAGGTCTTCTGTGCATCAATTGAGATAATCATGTGGTTTTTGTCTTTGGTTCTGTTTATGTGGTGGATTATGTTTATAGACGTGTGTATGTGGACCCAGTCTTGCATCCCTGGGATGAAGCCTACTTGATCATGATGGATAAGCTTTTTGATGTGCTGCTGTAGTCGGCTTGCCAGTATTTTATTGAAGATTTTTGCATCTATGTTCATCATGGATATTGGCTTGAAGTTTTCTTTTCTTGCTGAGTCTCTGCCAGGTTTTGGTATCAGGATGATGTTGGTCTCATAAAATGATTTGGGAAGGATGCCCTCTTTTTGGATGGTTTGGAATACTTTCAGAAGGAATGGTACCAGCTCTTCTTTGTATGTCTGGTAGAATTCGGCTGTGAACCCATCTGGACCTGGGCTTTTTTGGGTGGTAGGCTCTTAATTGCTGCCTCAACTTCAGACCTTGTTATTGGTCTATTCAGGGTTTTGACTTCTTCCTGGTTTAGGCTTGGGAGGATGCAAGTGTCCAGGAATTTATCCACTTCTTCCAGGTTTACTTGTTTATGTGCATAGAGTTGTTTGTAATAATCTCTGATGATGGTGTGAATTTCTGTGGAATCTGTGGTGATATCCCCTTTGTCGTTTTTTATTGCATCTATTTGATTATTCTCTTTTCTTTTTTATCAATCTGGCTAGTGGTCTGTCTATTTTGTTGATCTTTTTGAAGAACCACCTCCTGGATTTATTGATTTTTTGAAGGTTTTTTTGTGTCTCTATCTCCTTCAGTTCTGGCTCTGATCTTAGTTATTTCTTCTCTTCTGCTAGGTTTTGAGATTTTTTGATCTTGCTCCTCTAGCTTTTTCAATTTTGACGATAGGGTGTCAATTTTAGATCTTTTCTTGCTTCTCATGTGGGCATTTATTGCTATATATTTTCCTCTAGACACTGCTGTAAATGTGTCCCAGAGATTCTGGTATGTTGTGTCTTCGTTCTTGTTGATTTGAAGAACATCTTTATTTCTGCCTTCATTTCATCGTTTATCCAGTCAACATTCAAGAGTCAGTTGTTCAGTTTCCATGAAGCTGTGTGGTTCTGAGTTAGTTTCTCAATTCTGAGTTCTAACTTGATTGCACTGTGGTCTGAGAAACTGTTTGTTATGATTTCCGTTCTTTTGCATTTGCGGAGGAGTGATTTACTTCCAATGATGTGGTCAATTTTAGAGTAGGTGTGATGTGGTGCTGAGAAGAATGTATATTCTGTGGATTTGGGGTGGAGAGTTCTGTAAACGTCTATTAGGTTTGCTTGGTCCAGGTCTGAGTTCAAGTCCTGGATATCCTTGGTAATATTCTGTCTCATTGATCTGTCTAATATTGACAATGGGGTGTTAAAGTCTCCCACTATTATTGCGTGGGAGTCTAAGTCTCTTTGTAAGTCATTGAGAACTTGCTTTATGTATCTGGGTGCTCCTGTATTGGATGCGTATATATTTAGGATCGTTAGCTCTTCTTGTTGTACTGATGCTTTTACCATTATGTAATGTCCTCCTTTGTCTCTTTAGATCTTTGTTGGTTTAAAGTCTATTTTATCAGAGCTGAGAATTGTAACTCCTGCTTTATTTTGCTCTCCATTTGCTTGGTAAATCTTCCTCCGTCCCTTTATTTTGAACCTTTGTGTATCCTTGAATGTGAGATGGGTTTCCTGGATACAGCACACCGATAGGTTTTGGCTTTTTATCCAATTTGCCAGTCTGTGTCTTTTGATTGGGGCATTTAGCCTATTTACATTTTGGGTTAATATTTATGTGTGAATTTGATCCTGCCATTTTGATGCTAGCTGGCTGTTTTGCCCATTAGTTGATGCAGTTTCTTCATCGTGTCGATGCTCTTTACCATTTGGTATGATTTTGGAGTGGCTGGTACTGGTTGTTCCTTTCTATGTTTAGTGCCTCTTTCAGGAGCTCTTTAAAGTAGTCCTGGTGGTGATGAAATCTCTGAGTACTTGCTTGTTGATGAAGGACTTTATTTTTCCTTCACTTGTGAGGCTTAGTTTGGCTGGATATGAAATTCTGGGTTGAAAGTTCTTTTCTTTAAGGACGTTGAATATTGGACCCCACTCTCTTCTGGCTTGCAGGGTTTCTGCTGAGAGATCTGCTGTGAGTCTGATGGGCTTCCCTTTGTGGGTAACCCGACCTTTTTCTCTGGCTGCCCTTAGCATTTTCTCCGTCATTTCAACCCTGGTGAATCTGACGATTATGTGCCTTGGGGGTTGTCTCTTCTTGAGGAATATCTTTGTGGTGTCCTCTGTATTTCCTGGACTTGAATATTGGCCTGCCTTGCTAGGTTGGGGAAGTTTTCCTGGATAATATCCTGAAGAGTATTTTCCAGCTTGGATTCATTCTCTCCGTCACATTCAGGTGCACCTATCAAACGTAGATTAGGTCTTTTCACATAGTCCTATATTTCTTGGAGACTTTGTCCATTCATTTTTACCCTTTTTTCTCTACTCTTGCCTTCTCATTTTATTTCATTGAGTTGATCTTCGACCTCTGATATCCTTTCTTTTGCTTGGTGAATTCGGCTGTTGAAACTTGTGTGTGGTTTGCGAAGTTCTCGTGTTGTGTTTTTCAGCTCCATCCCTTCACTTATATTCCTCTCTAAGTTGTTTATTCTCATTAGCATTTTGTCAAATCTTTTTTCAAGGTTCTTAGTTTCTTTGCATTGGGTTAGAACACGTTCTTTTAGCTCACACAAGTTTCTTATTCCCACCTTCTGAAGCCTGATTCTGTCAATTCATCACACTCATTGTCCATCCAGCCTTGTTCCCTTGCTGGTGAGGAGTTGTGATCCCTTGTAGGAGGAGAGGTGTTCTGGTTTGGGGTGTTTTCCTCCTTTTTGTGCTGGTTTCTTCCCATCTTTGTGGATTTATCCACCTGTCGTCTTTGTAGTTGTTGACTTTCAGATTGGGTCTCTGAGTGGACGTCCAGTTTGTTGATGATGAAGTTATTTCTTTCTGTTTCTTAGTTTTCCTTCTACCAGTCAGGCCCCTCTGCTGTAGGACTGCTGAGGTCCACTCCAGGCCCTGCTTGCCTGGGGATCACCTGCAGCAGCTACAGAACAGCAAGGGTTGCTGCCAGTTTCTTCTTCTGCTATCTTTGTCCCAGAAGGATACCCGCCAGATGTCAGTCTGAGCTCTCCTTTATGAGGTGACTCTTTGGACATACAGGGGTGAGGGAGCTGCTTGAGGAGACAGTCTGTCCTTTATAGGAGCTCAAGTGCTGAGCTGTGAGCTCCGTTGTTCATTCAGAGCTGCTGGGCAGGTATGTTTAAGTCCGCTGCAGCAGAACTCATAACCCCCTCCCTTTTTTTTCCCACCAGGTGCTCTGTCCCAGGGAGTTAGGGCTTTAATTACGAGTTTCTTTTGTGCTGCTGCCTTTTTCAGGGCCGCCCTGCCCAGCGAGGAGGCAGCCTAGTTAGTCACAGTCTGCCCGCAGAGGTTTTGCTGAGCTGCTGTGGGCTCTGCCCAGCTGCCGTGTGAACTTCCCTGCAGTCCTGCTTCTACGGGTGTAGTTAGAACTGCCTTGGCAATGGCGGCCCACCTCTATTATGGTGGACTCTCTCTGTAATGATGGGCTGCCTCGGCAGTGGCGGGCTGCCTCAGCGATGGCAGACTACCTCTGTAGTGGTGGACTGCCTTGGTAATGGTGGACCCCCCTCCCCCACAGAGCTGGACCTTCCAGGGTTCAGCTGTGCTTTCTGTGAAACTGTAAATCCAGAGCATTTCAGATTGCCGTTTTTTGTGGGGGTGGGACCAGCCGAGCCTGATCACCTGGCTCCCTGCCTCAGAGCCCTTTTTTTTTTTTTTAGTTGAACGGTTGACTCTGTCTTCCAGGTGTTCCAGTCGTCTGTTGAAAAGGCGCTGGGATCTGTGTGATTTCCTGTGTGGCGACCCACTGGGCCTGCGCTGGCTGAGACAGCCGCGCTGAGATTTGTGGTGCTTTTTTCGCCAGGAATCTCCTGGCCTGGCTCCCTGTTTCAGTCCCCTTTTTTATCAGTTGAATGGGTGACTCTGTCTGCCAGGAGCTCCAATCGCCAGCCAAATGGCGCCCGGACCAGTGTATTTTGTACAGAGAACCGCCACGCTAGCCAAAACAGCTGTGCTGGCGACCATGAGGCTCCTCCGCTTGGGAATCTCCTGGTCTGTGGGCAGTAAAAGTCTGTCTGGAAATGGCAGCATCCACTCACCCTCTGCACTTTCGCTGGGAGCTGCAATCCTGAGCTGCTGCTAATCGGCCATCTTGGACCGTCTCCCCTGCTTTATATTTTTTAAGTTATGTTATTAGGTGTCTTTTTTTTATAAGTTGTCCCACTTGACATCTTTCAATGCTTCTAATGTTAACATTGGTTGTGCGTAGGTGATCGTATATTCATTCATTCTACTTTTCCTTTTCAGGCTAGTCAAATGAAGCAGTGAGGGTGGAGAAGGAACAAAGAAATCTGTAACTGCTTGTGATCCATTAACTATAAACACCACTGCTCATGTACTTTTGGTTGGTGCTTGCCTTACTTTCAATCACTTCATGTTCTTACGTGTCTTATAAACAGCAGGTCGATGGTTTGGTTTTTTCAATCCAGTCTGACAGTCTCTGTCTTTTAACCGGATTGTTTACACCGTTCATATTTAACAGAATTACTGCTATCATTGACCTAAGTTTACCATCTCACTATTTGTGTTCTCTTTGTTCCTTTATTTCTCCTTTTCTGCCATCTTTCATAATATTCAAAGTATTTTTTAATTATTCCATTGTATCTCCTCTATCACTATTTAGTTAGACATTCATGTATTATTCTTTTGCTAGTTGCTCTAGATTAAAATATGTACCCTTGATGTATTACAGCCTTCTTTATATTTGTATTTCACCACGTTCCAAATCATGCATGAGCCTTCCAACGGTTTTATTTAACTCCATTATTCCCTCTGCTTTTGCCCTATGGTTGTAATGCCTTACTTCTATTTAAGTTGGAAGCTTCGCAAGATACTATTGTTTGAGCCTTACAGCCATTACCGTTATACAGTTACTCATATATTTCCCTTTCCAGCAGTCTTCTTCCTCCCCGAATCTCCATGTCTCTGCCTGGAATCATTTTCTTTCAGCCTGAAGAACTACTTCCATGCTTTGAATCATGAGGAATTCCTTCAGCTTATGTTTGTCTGGAAACATCTTAATTGTGCCTCCTATTTATTTTAAAGGATATTTTTGCTGACTCTTTTCCTAGGTCAGCAGATTTTCCTGAAAGTATCATTTCATTTTTTTTTTCCCTTGTGAGATTCTAAGTCACAAAGACTTACACACTTTCGACAACTTTCAGAACGGGAGAAGATGTTCAAAGGCTTGTGGACACTCATCCCAACATGTTTATTGAGGTCATTTTTTATTACTGTTGGTGACTTGATTCCTTCGCTTGAAAATGTAATATAAAGCCACTTCTTTGAGACTGATAGTTATTATAGAAGGTTTATTTATATATATATATTTTTTTATTTATTTTTCGGAAGAGTTATTTATTTAAGGGGAGTTGGAAAAAGAGGGATATGATTATATTAGAAAAGTTTATTGCATTTTAGGTTTTGGGGTACATGTGAAGAACATGGAAGATTGTTGCATAGGTACACACATGGCAGTGTGATTTGCTGCCTTCCTCCCCATCACCTATATCTGGCATTTCTCCCCATGCTATCCCTCCCCCAACTCCCCACCCCCCGCTGTCCCTCCCCCTTTCTCCCCCCCCCACAGACCCCAGTATGTGATACTCCCCCTCCCCTGTGTCCATGTGTTCCCACTGTTCAACACCCGCCTATGAGTGAGAACATGCGGTGTTTGATTTTCTGTTCTTGTGTCAGTTTGCTGAGAATGGTGGTTTCCAGGTTCATCCGTGTCCCTACAAAGGACACGAACTCATTGTTTTTGATGGCTGCATAATATTCCATGGTGTATATGTGCCACATTTTCCCTGTCCAGTCTATCATCGATGGGCATTTGGGTTGGTTCCAGGTCTTTGCTATTGTAAACTGTACTGCAATGAACATTCGTGTGCATGTGTCCTTATAGTAGAACGATTTATAATCCTTTGGATATATACCCAGTAATGGGATTGCTGGATCAAATGGAATTTGTATTTCTAGGTCCTTGAGGAATCGCCACACCGTCTTCCACAATGGTTGAACTAATTTACACTCCCACCAACAGTGTAAAAGTGTTCCTATTTCTCCACATCCTCTCCAGCATCTGTTGTCTCCAGATTTTTTAATGATGGCCATTCTAACTGGCGTGAGATGGTATCTCAATGTAGTTTTGATTTGCATTTCTCTAATGACCAGTGATGATGAGCATTTTTTCATATGTTTGTTGGCCTCATGTATGTCTTCTTTTGTAAAGTGTCTGTTCATATCCTTCGCCCACTTTTGAATGGGCTTGTTTGTTTTTTTCTTGTAAATCTGTTTTAGTTCTTTGTAGATTCTGGATATCAGCCCTTTGTCAGATGGGTAGACTGCAAAAATTTTTTCCCATTCTGTTGGTTGCCGATTCACTCTAATGACTGTTTCTTTTGCTGTGCAGAAGCTGTGGAGTTTGATTAGGTCCCATTTGTCTATTTTGGCTTTTGTTGCCAATGCTTTTGGTGTTTTGGTCATGAAGTCCTTGCCTACACCTCTATGTCCTGAATGGTTTTGCCTAGATTTTCTTCTAGGGTTTTTATGGTGTTAGGTCTTATGTTTAATTCTTTAATCCATCTGGAGTTAATTTTAGTGTAAGGTGTCAGGAAGGGGTCCAGTTTCTGCTTTCTGCACATGGCTAGCCAGTTTTCCCAACACCATTTATTACACGGGGACTCATTTCCACATTGCTTGTTTTTGTCAGGTTTGTCAAAGATCGGATGGTTGTAGATGTGTTGTGTTGCCTTGGAGGCCTCTGTTCTGTTCCATTGGTCTATATCTCTGTTTTGGTACCAGTACCATGCTGTTTTGATTACTGTAGCTTTGTAGTATATTTTGAAGTCCGGTAGTGTGATGCCTCCCGCTTTGTTCTTTTTGCTTAGAATTGACTTGGGTATGTGGGCTCTCTTTGGTTCCATATGAAGTTTAAGGTGGTTTTTTCCAGTTCTGTGAAGAAGGTCATTGGTAGCTTGATAGGGATAGCACTGAATCTGTAAATTAGTTTGGGCAGTATGGCCATTTTCACGATATTGATTCTTCCTAGCCATGAGCATGGAATGTTTCTCCATCTGTTTGTGTCCTCTCTTATTTCATTGAGCAGTGGTTTGTAGTTCTCCTTGAAGAGGTCCTTTACGTTCCTTGTTAGTTGTATTCCTAGGTATTTTATTCTCTTTGTAGCAATTGTGAATGTCGGTTGGTTCTTAATGTGGCTGTCTTTAAGTCTGTTATTGGTGTGTAGGAATGCTTGTGATGTTTGCACATTGATTTTGTATCCTGAGACTTTGCTGAAGTTGCTTATCAGTTCCAGGAGATTTTAGGCTGAGACGGTGGGGTCTTCTAGATACACAATCATGTCATCTGCAAATAGAGACAATTTGACTTCCTCCTTTCCTATTTGAATACCCTTTATTTCTTTTTCTTGCCTGATTGCTCTGGCTAGAACTTCCAGTAATATATTCAATAGGAGCGGTGAGAGAGGACATCCTTGTCTAGTGCCAGATTTCAAAGGGAATACTTCTAGTTTTTGCCCATTCAGTATGATATTGGCTGTTGGTTTGTCGTAAATAGCTTTCATCGTTTTGAGATACGTTCCGTCAATACCTAGTTTATTGAGGGTATTTAGCATAAAGTGCTGTTGAACTTTGTCAAAGGCCTTCTCGGCATCAATTGAGATAATCATGTGGTTTTTTGTCTTT
Source organism: Ateles fusciceps (assembly GCA_036589455.1). NCBI lineage: Eukaryota > Metazoa > Chordata > Mammalia > Primates > Atelidae > Ateles > Ateles fusciceps. The sequence goes on from JAZHEH010003238.1 coordinate 1,165,655, forward strand.
GGTTCTGTTTATGTGGTGAATTATGTTTATAGATTTGCGTATGTTGAACCGGCCTTGCATCCCCCGGGATGAAGCCTACTTGATCATGGTGGGTAAGCTTTCTGATGTGCTGTTGCAGTCGGTTTGCCAGTATTTTATTGAAGATTTTTGCATCTATGTTCATCATGGATATTGGCCTGAAGTTTTCTTTTCTTGCTGAGTCTCTGCTGGGTTTTGGTATCAGGACCATGTTGGTCTCATAAAATGATTTGGGAAGGATTCCCTCTTTCTGGATGGTTTGGAATAGTTTCAGAAGGAATGGTACCAGCTCCTCTTCGTATGTCTGGTAGAATTCGGCTGTGAACCCATCTGGACCTGGGCTTTTTTGGGTGGTAGGCTCTTAATTGCTGCCTCAACTTCAGACCTTGCTATTGGTCTATTCAGGGTTTCGACTTCTTCCTGGTTTAGGCTTGGGAGGATGCAAGTGTCCAGGAATTTATCCACTTCTTCCAGGTTTACTAGTTTATGTGCATAGAGTTTTTTGTAATAATCTCTGATGATGGTGTGAATTTCTGTGGAATCTGTGGTGATATCCCCTTTGTCGTTTTTTATTGCATCTATTTGATTATTCTCTCTTTTCTTTTTTATTAATCTGGCTAGTGGTCTGTCTATTTTGTTGATCTTTTTGAAGACCCAGCTCCTGGATTTATTGATCTTTTGAAGGGTTTTTTGTGTCTCTATCTCCTTCAGTTCTGCTCTGATCTTAGTTATTTCTTGTCTTCTGCTAGGTTTTGAGATGTTTTGATCTTGCTCCTCTAGCTTTTTCAATTTTGATGATAGGGTGTCAACTTTAGATCTTTTCTTGCTTCTCATGTGGGCATTTATTGCTATATATTTTCCTCTAGACACTGCTTTAAAGGTGTCCCAGAGATTCTGGTGTGTTGTGTCTTCGTTCTTGTTGGTTTGAAGAACATCTTTATTTCTGCCTTCATTTCATTGTTTATCCAGTCAACATTCAAGAGCCAGTTGTTCAGTTTCCATGAAGCTGTGTGGTTCTGAGTTAGTTTCTCAATTCTGAGTTCTAACTTGATTGCACTGTGGTCCGAGAGACTGTTTGTTATGATTTCCGTTCTTTTGCATTTGCGGAGGAGTGATTTACTTCCAATGATGTGGTCAATTTTAGAGTAGGTGTGATGTGGTGCTGAGAAGAATGTATATTCTGTGGATTTGGGGTGGAGAGGTCTGTAAACGTCTATTAGGTTTGCTTGGTTCAGGTCTGAGTTCAAGTCCTGGATATCCTTGGTAATTTTCTGTCTCGTTGATCTGTCTAATATTGACAATGGGGTGTTAAAGTCTCCCACTATTATTGTGTGGGAGTCTAAGTCTCTTTGTAAGTCATTAAGAACTTGCCTTATGTATCTGGTTGCTCCTGTATTGGGTGCATATATATTTAGGATCATTAGCTCTTGTTGTATTGATCCTTTTACCATTATGTAATGTCCTTCCTTGTCTCTTTAGATCTTTGTTGGTTTAAAGTCTATTTTATCAGAGATGAGAATTGCAACTCCTGCTTTATTTTGCTCTCCATTTGCTTGGTAAATTTTCCTCCATCCCTTTATTTTGAGCCTTTGTGTATGTTTGCATGTTAGATGGGTTTCCTGGATACGGCACACTGATGGGTTTTGGCTTTTTATACAGTTTGCCAGTCTGTGTCTTTTGATTGGGGCATTTAGCCCATTTACATTTAGGGTTAATATTGTTATGTGTGAATTTGATCCTGCCATTTTGATGCTAGCTGGCTGTTTTGCTGGATAGTTGACGCAGTTTCTTCATTGTGTCACTGCTCTTTGCCATTTGGTATGATTTTGGAGTGGCTGGTACTGGTTGTTCCTTTCTATGTTTAGTGCCTCTTTCAGGTGCTCTTGTAAAGTAGGCCTGGTGGTTATGAAATCTCTGAGTACTTGCTTATTTGCAAAGGATTTTATTTTTCCTTCACTTATAAAGCTTAGTTTGGCTGGATATGAAATTCTGGGTTGAAAGTTCTTTTCTTTAAGGATGTTGAATATTGGCCCCCACTCTCTTCTGGCTTGTAGGATGTCTGCTGAGAGATCTGCTGTGAGTCTGATAGGCTTCCCTTTGTGGGTAACCCGACCTTTCTGTCTGGCTGCCCTTAGCATTTCTCCTTCATTTCAACCCTGCTGAATCTGACGATTATGTGCCTTGGGGTCGCTCTTCTTGAGGAATATCTTTGTGTTGTTCTCTGTATTTCCTGGACTTGAATATTGGCCTGCCTTGCTATGTTGGGGGAAGTTCTCCTGGATAGTATCCTGTAGAGTATTTTCTAGCTTGGATTCATTCTCTCTGTCACATTCAGGTGCACGTATCAAACGTAGATTAGGTCTTTTCACATAGTCCCATATTTCTTGGAGACTTTGTTCATTCCTTTTTACCCTTTTTTCTCTACTCTTGCCTTGTCGTTTTATTTCATTTAGTTGATCTTCGACTTCTGATATCCTGTCTTCTGCCTGGTCGATTCGGCTGTTGATACTTGTGTATGCATCATGAAGTTCTTGTGTTGTGTTTTTCAGCTCCATCAGTTCACTTATATTCCTCTCTAAGTTGTTCATTATCATTAGCATTTCGTCAAATCTTTTTTCAAAGTTCTTAGTTTCTTTGCATTGGGTTAGAACATATTCTTTTACCTCACACAAGTTACTTATTATTCACCTTCTGAAGCCTGATTCTGTCATTTCATCACACTCATTGTCCATCCAGCCTTGTTCCCTTGCTGATGAGGAGTTGTGATCCCTTGTAGGAGGAGAGGCATTCTGGTTTCGGGTGTTTTCTTCTTTTTGCGCTGGTTTCTTCCCATCTTTGTGGATTTATGTATGTGTGGTCTTTGTGGTTGGTGATTTTCAGATGGGGTCTCTGAGTGGACGTCCAGTTTTTTGATGATGAAATTATTTCTTTCTGTTTCTTAGTTTTCCTTCTACCAGTCAGGCCCCTCTGCTGTAGGACTGCTGAGGTCCACTCCCAGCCCTGCTTGCCTGGGTATCACCTGCAGCAGCTGCAGAACAGTAAGGGTTGCTGCCAGTTTCTTCTTCTGCTATGTTTGTCCCAGAAGGATACCCGCCAGATGTCAGTCTGAGCTCTCCTTTATGAGGTGACTCATTGGATATACGGGGGTCAGGGAGCTGCTTGAGGAGACAGTCTGTCCTTTATAGGAGCTCAAGTGCTGAGCTGTGAGCTCCGTTGTTCATTCAGAGTTGCTGGGCAGGTACGTTTAAGTCTGCTGCAGCAGAACTCATAAACCCCTTTTTTCCCCCAGGTGCTCTGTCCCGGGGAGTTAGGGCTTTATTTATGAGTTACCCTTGTGCTGCTGGCTTTTTCTCAGGGCTGCCTTGCCCAGCGAGGAGGCAGCCTAGTCACTGTCTGCCTGCAGAGGCTTTGCTGCGCTGCTGTGGGCTCCGCCCAGCTGCCGTGTGAACTTCCCTGCAGTCGTGTTTATAGGGGTATAGTTAGAACTGCCTAGGCAATGGCGGCCCACCTCTGTAATGGTTGGCCGCCTTGGCAATGGCGGGCTGCCTCAGTAATGGCAGACTACCTCCGTAGTGGTGGAGTGCCTCAGTAATGGTGGACTCCCCTCCCCCACAGAGCTGGACCATCCCGGGTTCAGCTGTGCTTGCTGTGAAACTCTCAATCCAGAGCATTTTGGATTGCTGTTTTTTTGTGCGGGTGTGGCCAGCCGAGCCTGATCACCTGGCTCCCTGCCTCAGAGCCTTTTTTTTAATTGGTCAACTGTCTCTCAGGTGTTCCAGTTGCCTGTTGAAAAGGTGCCAGGATCTGTATGATTTCCTGTGCGGCGACCCGCTGTGCCAGCTGAAACAGTGGGTGCTGAGATTCGTGGCACTTTTTTTGCCCGGAAAATCTCCTGGCCTGGCTACCTGTTTCAGTCTCCTTATTTTAATCAGATGAATGGGCGACTCTGCCTTCCTGGAGCTCCAATTGCCAGCTAAAAAGGCACCCAGACCCATGTATTTTGTATGGGGAATGACCGCGCCAGGGCGCTGGCAAAAACAGCTGCACCAGTGAAAACAGCCACGCTGGTGACCCATGGGGCTCCTCCTCCTGGGAATCTCCTGGTGTGTGGGCAATAAAAATCTGTCTGGGAATGTGGTATCCACTCACCCTCTGCACTTTCACTGGGAGCTGCAATCCTGAGCTTCTCCTAATCGGCCATCTTGGATCCTCCCTCTCCGTAATTGTTGATATAAACTAAATGTGACCATATTTTTTATTTTGCAATACATTTTGCATTTGGTTTGTTGATGTGTTATTTAGAACATTTTACATAAGAGAAAAAGAATGTAGTTAAGTTTCTTGTGTTGACCTTACCAGTTTTGAATTCAAAAACTAAATTTCAAAGCTTTTCCTCTGAAAAGAAATTTCTGGAGTCTATTTATAAGAGTTTGAAAAAAATCACCTATAATAACCTGTTCCTGTGACTTTTTTTTTTTTCTTTTTGGACAGAGTTTTGTTCTTCTTGCCCAGGCTAGAGTGCAATGGTGCAATCTCGGCTCATTGGAAACTCTGTCTCCCAGGTTCATGCAATGCTCCTGCCTCAGCCTCCCAAATAGCAAGGATTAAAGGAATGCACCACTACGCCTGGCTAATTTTGTATTTTTAGTAGAGACAGGGTTTCTCCATGTTGGTCAGGCTGGTCTCAAACTCCTGACCTCAGTTGATCCCATGTCTCGGCCTCCCAAAGTGCTGGGATTACAGGCATGAGCCACAGCACCCAGTCTCCTGGGACTTCAAAGGAGTAATAAAGGAGTTACCATTTTATTTATCACATTTATTTGTGTATTAGTAGTTTTTATATTTCTTTTATATAATAGTTCTGTATTTTATTTAAATACATCTTTTCTCATCTTTCGTTATTGGTCTTCCCAATGTTTTATCTATCAAGTTTTTTTTCAAACAAATCATTTATGGGACGGATCCAAGATGGCCGATTAGGAGCAGCTCAGGATTGCAGCTCCCAGGGAAAGCCCGGAGGGTGAGTGGACGCTGTATTTCCAGACAGATTTTTACTGCCCATAGACCAGGAGATTCCCAGGTGGAGGAGCACCATGGGTCACTGGCGTGGCTGTTTGGCTGGTGTCCTGGCGCAGCGGTTCTCTGTACAAAATAGACGGGTCCGGGCGCCGCTTTAGCTGGCAATTGGAGCTCCTGGGAGACAGAATCACCCATTCAACGGATAAAAAAGGGGATTGAAACCGAGCCAGGCCAGGAGATTCCGGGGCAAAAAAGCACCACCAAGCTCAGTGCGGCTGTTTCAGCCAGCGCAGTGGGTCGCCACACGGGAAATCACACAGATCCCGGCGCCTTTTAAAGAGGTGACTGAAACACCTGGGAGACAGAGTTGACCATTCAACTGAAAAAAAAAGGGGCTCTTAGGCAGGGAGCCAGGTGATCAGGCTTGGCTGGTCCCACCCCCACAAAAAACAGCAATCTGAAACGCTCTGGATTGAGAGTTTCACAGCAAGCACAGCTGAACCTGGGACAGTCCAGCTCTGTGGGGGGAGAGGTATCTGCCATTGCTGAGGCAGCCCGCCATTACAGAGAGAGTCCACCATTATAGAGGTGGGCCACCATTGCTGAGACAGTTCTAACTATACCCATATAAACAGGACTGCAGGGAAGTTCACATGGCAGCTGGACAGAGCCCACAGCAGCTCAGCAAGGCTCTGCAGGCAGACAGTGACTAGGCTGCCTCCTTGCTGGACAGGGCATCCCTGAAAAAAGGAAGCAGCACTACGGAAACTCATAAATGAAACCCTAACTCCCCGGGACACAGCACCTAGGGAAAAAAAAGGAGGGGTGTTTATGAGTTCTGCTGCAGCAGACATATACATACTTTCCCAGCAGCACTGAATGAACAATGGAGCTCACAGCTCAGCACTTGAGCTCCTATAACAGGACAGATTGTCTCCTCAAGCAGCTCCCTGACCCCTGTATGTCCAAAGAGTCACCTCATAAAGGAGAGCTCAGACTGACATCTGGCGGGTATCCTTCTGGGACAAACATAGCAGAAGAAGAAACTGGCAGCAACCCTTGCTGTTCTGCAGCTGCTGCAGGTGATCCCCAGGCAAGCAGGGCCTGGAGTGGACCTCAGCAGTCCTATAGCAGAGGGGCCTGACTGGTAGAAGGAAAACTAAGAAACAGAAAGAAATAACTTCATCATCAACAAACTGGACGTCCACTCAGAGACCCAATCTGAAAGTCAACAACTACAAAGACGACAGGTAGATAAATCCACAAAGATGGGAAGAAACCAGTACAAAAAGGATAAAAACACCCGAAACTAGAATGCCTCTCCTCCTACAAGGGATCACAACTCTTCACCAGCAAGGGAACAAGGCTGGATGGACAATGAGTGTGATGAATTGACAGAATCAGGCTTCAGAAGGTGGGAATAAGAAACTTGTGTGAGCTAAAAGAACGTGTTCTAACCCAATGCAAAGAAACTAAGAACCTTGAAAAAAGATTTGACAAAATGCTAATGAGAATAAACAACTTAGAGAGGAATATAAGTGAAGGGATGGAGCTGAAAAACACAACACGAGAACTTCGCAAACCACACACAAGTTTCAACAGCCGAATTCACCAAGCAAAAGAAAGGATATCAGAGGTCGAAGATCAACTCAATGAAATAAAATGAGAAGGCAAGAGTAAAGAAAAAAGGGTAAAAAGGAATGAACAAAGTCTCCAAGAAATATGGGACTATATGAAAAGATCTAATCTACTGATAGGTGTACCTGAATGCGATAGAGGGAATGAATCCAAGCTGGAAAATACTCTTCAGGATATTATCCAGGAAAACTTCCCCAACCTAGCAAGGCAGACCAATATTCAAGTCCAGGAAATATTCAAGTCCAGAGGATACCACAAAGATATTCCTCAAGAAGAGCAACCCAAGGCACATAATCATCAGATTCAGCGGGGTTGAAATGAAGGAGAAAATGCTAAGGCCAGCCAGAGAGAAAGGTCGGGTTACCCACAAAGGGAAGCCCATCAGACTCACAGCAGATCTCTCAGCAGAAACCCTACAAGCCAGAAGAGACTGGGGGCCAATATCATGTCCTTAAAGAAAAGAACTTTCAACCCAGAATTTCATATCCAGCCAAACTAAGCTTCGTAAGTGAAGGAAAAATAAAATCCTTTACGAACAAGCAAGTACTCAGAGATTTCATCACCACCAGGCCTACTTTACAAGAGCTCCTGAAAGAGGCACTAAACATAGAAAGGAACAACCAGTACCAGCCACTCCAAAATCATACCAAATGGTAAAGAGCAGCGACACAATGAAGAAACTGCATCAACTAATGGGCAAAACAACCAGCTAGCATCAAAATGGTAGGATCAAATTCACACATAACAATGTTAACCCCAAATGTAAATGGGCTAAATACCCCAATCAAAAGACACAGACTGGCAAATTGGATAAACAGCCAAAACCCATCTCACATGCAAGGATACACAAAGGCTCAAAATAAAGGGATGGAGGACGATTTACCAAGCAAATGGAGAGCAAAAAAAAGCAGGGTTTGCAATTCTCATCTCTGATAAAATAGACTTTAAACCAACAAAGATCAAAAGAGACAAAGAAGGACAGTACATAATGGTAAAAGGATCAATACGACAAGAAGAGCTAACAACCTTAAATATTTATGCACCCAATACCAGTGCACCCAGATACATAAGGCAAGTTCTCAATGACTTACAAAGAGACTTAGACTCCCACGCAATAATAGTGGGAGACTTTAACACCCCATTGTCAATATTAGACAGATCAACGAGACAGAATATTAAGAAGGATATCCAGGACTTGAACTCAGACCTGGACCAAGCAAACCTAATAGACATTTACAGAACTCTCCACCCCAAATCCACAGAATATACATTCTTCTCAGCACCACATCACACCTGCTCTAAAACTGACCACATCATTGGAAGTAAATCACTCCTCCACAAATGCAAAAGAATGGAAATCATAACAGTCTCTCAGACCACAGTGCAATTAAGTTACGACTCAGAATTCAAAAACTAACTCAGAACTGCATAGCTTCATGGAAGCTGAACAACTGGCTCTTAAATGTTGACTAAATAAACAATGAAATGAAGGCAGAAATAAAGATGTTCTTTGAACTAACGAGAACAAAGACACAACATACCAGAATCTCTGGGACACATTTACAGCAGTGTCTAGAGGAAAATATATAGCAATGAATGCCCACATGAGAAGCAAAGAAAGATCTAAAATTGACACCCTATCATCAAAATTGAAAGAGCTAGAGTAGCAAGATCAAAAAATCTCAAAACCTAGCAGAAGACAAGAAATAACTAAGAGCAGAACTGAAGGAGATAGAGACACAAAATACCCTTCAAAAAATCATTAAAGCCAGGAGCTGGTTCTTCGAAAAGATCAACAAAATAGACCACTAGCCAGATTAATAAAAAAGAACAGAGAAACTAATCAAATAGATGCAATGAAAAACCGTAAAGGGGATATCACCACAGATTCCACAGAAATGCAAACCATCATCAGAGATTATTACAAACAACTCTATGCACATAAACAAGTAAACCTGGAAGAAATGGATATATTCCTGGACACTTGCATCCTCCCCAGCCTAAACCAGGAAGAAGTCTAAACCCTGAATAGACCAATAGCAAGGTCTGAAGTTGAGGCAGCAATTAAGAGCCTACCACCCAAAAAAGCCCAGGTCCAGATGGGTTCACAGCCGAATTCCAGCAGACATACAAAGAGAAGCTGGTACTATTCCTTCTGAAACTATTCCAAACCATCCAAAAAGAGGGCATCCTTCCCAAATCATTTTATGAGACCAACCTCATCCTGATACCAAAACCTGGCAGAGACTCAGCAAGAAAAAAACTTCAGACCAATATCCATGATGAACATAGATGCAAAAATCTTCAATAAAATACTGGCAAACCTATTGTAACAGCACATCAAAAAACTTGTCCACCATGATCAAGTAGGCTTCATTCCAGGGATGCAAGGCAGGCTCAACATACACAACTCTGTAAACGTACTTTACCACATAAACAGAACCAAAGACAAAAACCACATGATTATCCCAATTGATGCACAGAAGGCCTTTGACAAAATTCAACAGCCCTTTATGCTAAAAACCCTCAATAAACTAGGTATTGACAGAACTTATCTCAAAATAAAAGCTATTTATGACAAACCAACAGCCAATATCATACTGAATGGGCAAAAACTGGAAGCATTCCCTTTGAAATCTGGCACTAGACAAGGATGCCCTCTCTCACCACTCCTATTCAATATAGTATTGGAAGTTCTAACCAGAGCAATCAGGCAAGAAAAAGAAATAAAGGGTATTCAAATAGGAAAGGAAGAAGTCAAATTGTCTCTATTTGCAGATAACATGACTGTATATCTAGAAGACCACATCGTTTCAGCCCATAATCTCCTGAAACTGATAAGCAACTTCAGCAAAGTCTCAGCATACAAAATCAATGTGCAAACATCACAAGCATTACTACACACCAATAACAGACTTAAAGACAGCCACATCAAGAACTAACTGCCATTCACAGTTGCTACAAAGAGAATAAAATACTTAGGAATACAACTAACAAGGAACGTAAAGGAACTCTTCAAGGAGAACTACAAACCACTGCTCAATGAAATAAGAGAGGACACAAACAGATGGAGAAACATTCCATGTTCATGGTTAGGAAGAATCAATATCGTGAAAATGGCCATAGTGCCCAAAGTAATTTACAGATTCAATGCTGTTGCCATCAAGCTACCAATGACTTTCTTCACAGAACTGGAAAAAACCACCTTAAACTTCATATGGAACCAAAAGAGAGCCCACATACCCAAGTCAATTCTAAGCAAAAAGAACAAAGCGGGAGGCATCACACTACTGGACTTCAAAATATACTACAAAGCTACAGTAATCAAAACAGCATGGTACTGGTATCAAAACAGAGATATAGACCAATGGAACAGAACAAAGGCCTCCGTGGCAACACAACACATCCACAACCATGTGATCTTTGACAAACCTGACAAAAACAAGCAATGTGGAAATGAGTCCCTGTGTAATAAATGGTGTTGGGAAAACTGGCTAGCCATGTGCAGAAAGCAGAAACTGGACCCCTTCCTGACACCTTACACTAAAGTTAACTCCAGATGGATTAAAGACTTAAACATAAGATCTAACACCATAAAAACCCTAGATGAAAATCTAGGCAAAACCATCCAGGACATAGGTGTAGGCAAGGACTTCATAACCAAAACACCAAAAGCATTGGCAACAAAAGCCAAAACAGACAAATGGGACCTAATGAAACTCCACAGCTTCTGCACAGCAAAAGAAACAGTCATTAGAGTAAATCGGCAACCAACAGAATGGGAAAAAATTTTTGCAGTCTACCCATCTGACAAAGGGCTGATATCCAGAATCTACAAAGCACTAAAACAGATTTACAAGAAAAAAACGAACAAGCCCATTCAAAAATGGGCGAAGGATATGAACAGACACTTTACAAAGGAAGACATACATGAGGCCAACAAACATGAAAAAATGCTCATGATCACTGGTCATTAAAGAAATGCAAATCAAAACTACATTTAGATACCATCTCATGCCAGTTAGAATGGCGATCATTAAAAAATCTGGAAACAACAGATGCTGGAGAGGATGTGGAGAAATAGGAACATTTTTACACAGTTGGTGGGAGTGTCAATTAGTTCAACCATTGTGGAAGACAGTGTGGCGATTCCTCAAGGACCTAGAAATACAAATTCCATTTGACCCAGCAATCCCATTACTGGGTATATATCCAAAGGATTATAAATCATTCTACTATAAGGACACATGCACACGAATGTTCATTGCAGCACTATTCACAATAGCAAAGACCTGGAACCAACCCAGATGCCCATCGATGATAGACTGGACAGGGAAAATGTGACACATATACACCATATTATGCAGCCATCAAAAACGATGAGTTCCAGTCCTTTGTAGGGACATGTATGAACCTGGAAACCATCATTCTCAGCAAACTGACACAAGAACAGAAAATCAAACACCACATGTTCTCACTCATAGGTGGGTGTTGAACAATGAGAACACATGGACACAGGGAGGGGAGCATCACACACTGGGGTGTGTTAGGGGAAATAGGGGAGGGACAGTGAGGGGTGGGGAGTTGGGAGAGGGATAGCATGGGGAGAAATGCCAGATATAGGTGATGGGGAGGAATGCAGCAAATCACACTGCCATGTGTGTACCTATGCAACAGTCTTGCATGTTTTTCATATGCAAAACCTAAAATACAATAAAAAAAATTTAAAAGAGAAAAATCATTTAGTTTTTACTCTATTTTGTCATTGTATATTTGCAGATTTCTGCCTTTGTGTTTTGTCCTTTCATTTTGTTTCCTTGGATCTGTCTGTTCGTATTTTTTTTTTTTAACTTCAATGGAATGTGTAGTGTTGTTTCTCTTTTCACCTTATTATGAACCTAAAGCTATACATTTTCTGCAGAACACACCTCTTTAGGTTTGTCCCACAAATTTGGCAGGTGGTATATTCCTTATTGCCTGTTGGACAGGGCTGAGGAGCTCCTAGAGCTTCTGTCCCTGGTGGGGAAGCAGTTTCCCTCAGCCCAGCCTTCGGCATCAGCAGCAGAATCCTGCCCTGCTGCCTGGACATTCTTGGGGCCACCATAGCATTGGTCCAGAACTTACTATCTAGGCATCAGATCCTTCTCTTCCTTGGCCTCTTCATCCTGCTAAGACTGTTAACCCCATCGCTGCCCGCATACAATGCTCACACACATCGGCAAGACAGGAGCCCTCCCAGTACTCATTGAGCTGTCATTATGAACCCTGCCTGTGCTCCCGAGTACGAACGCACCTTGCTGACCTGGAGCTCCTGGCCACACCCTGAGCAACTCCAAATACGCCTGTGTGCCATCTCAGCAGACATGAGGGTGCCAGGTTGCAATGGGATATCCTTGTAGGGACTGTGCACTGTCTAACCATTTGATTGCAGCAGCATTGCTGAAGGCATCTGGGCGCCAAAGCTGGAGAACATCTTCAAGACTGTGACTTCAAAGTTCACTTTGGAGCCTGGTGGGCCATTTTGGAGATTGACAGCCGCCCTCCAGAGCCACTTCCTCCAAGGAACATAAGAAGCTGGTGTTTCTGTGGGTCAGAAGTGATGAGCTGTGTGCTACAACAAGGCAGGGGAGGAAAGCAGATGTGAGTCAGCATGAGCGCCAAACCACTCAGGAGTGGAGACAGCAGGGAGCAGGGAGGAAGCCAGCCCTGGGCCTGTCCTGCTGCCAGCCTGCCTGCCCTCCACCTCACCTCTGTCACATCCTCCAAGGCTCATGCACTTGCCTTTCCACAGGGTGATATTTTGATAGTTAACTCCTTTCTAAACTCCTGGCATTCCTATGCCCACCTTAAAGTGTCTCCCTGTTCTTGTACTTTATATTTTATTTTTTTAAAGACTTGAACCACAGGTGATACAGTTTATTTTAAATTAGCTCTTGTTACTCCATACAATCCTTTTATTTAAAAATTTTTGAGACAGGGTCTCACCCTGACACCCAGGCTGAAATGCAGTGGTGCAATCATGGCTCACTGCAGCCTCAACCTCCCTAGGCAGGTGATCCTCCCACCTCAGTCTCCTGAGTGGCTGGGAGGCATACGCCACCAGGCCTGGCTAATTTTTGTACTGCCCAGGCTGGTCCCAAACTCCTGGGCCCAAGCAGTCCACCAGCCTTGGCCTCCCCAAGTTTTGAGATTACAGGCATGAGCCACCATGCCCAGCTGTAATGCCTTTTCAAGATGCACTACATGTTAAATCTAATCACTAAAGGAAATTTCAGCATCACTTACCACATGTAGAATATAAAACTAGATACAGTGAAAACAGAACAATATGATTACATTCTGACCTGCTGAAGGTGTCAGTCTCAAGCCTAGACTTGCTTTGCTAAAAAGAGAGATTGGTAGGTGTTGGTGTTACGGCCTAACCCTCGGCTCTAAGAGGTCACGAGAAGCATACTGAGTCCCTGATTCCCTGCTGTTGTGGAGCCTGAGCTCTGGAGAACAGACCTAGAATATTTGGCCTTAGTAACATCCACCCCTGTCTGCCCCAAGTTCCCCACGTGGATTTTCAGTTCTGCCCAGGGTACGGGGCAGAGATAAGAAATGAAATTTCTGCTGCCTTTCCCGGTCAGTGGGACCCAGCACTGGAAAAGTACCAGGAGCAGCCTCTCCCTGGCTCCCTTCCTCACAGGCTCCTGACTCAGTTTCCCCACTCATACTCTATCTCTGTGCTGCAGTTGAAGCACAAGTGGCCTCCCCCTAGGACACCCTGTGGATGGGTTACCCTGGGGGATGGGATACCCTCCGCCCCTTGGCAGCTCCTTTCTTGGACATGTCTGCCCCCCCCAGAGCCAGGGAAGCTGTCTCCCTAACCTCCACCACTGGCCTGGGCTGCCCCAGCCTCACCTGTGCGATGCTCACATGGCCCAAGATTGAAGAATTCAATTCCCAAGGGCAGGGACAGGGACAGGGACAGGGGTGCACACACCTCCCCCAGGCCTGGGGGCTGACCATCCACCAGTTTGCCCCTGTTGTCCTGCTGGGCTCTGCACCAAAGACCTACAGCTCCCAGGTTCCCTTGCCAAGTGGCTTCCTGGCAGGCGCTGGTAAGAGGTCAGAGGGTGAGAGGCAGGGGAGAAGCGAGAGTGTCTTCCCCTCCTCTCTCTGCCTCTTGGGCTCTGGCTTCCCCTGGGCCACCCCCGCTGTGGCCTGGCTCCCTCTTGACACCCTGACATTTGAGTCCTGGCAGCGTCACTTCCCTCCATTGTCTCCTCAGCCTTGCAGCAATGGTGGCTTCTGGCCATGTTGGCCAAGCTGATCACTGTCCCTTCAGGCTTCCCAGCAATTCCATCACCCAGAGAACGTGTTCTCTACATTAAATTCACTTGGTTTATAAAACTTTGAGAGTTCTGTGTCCTGGGGTGAGAGGCTGTGACCTGTGGAAATGCCACAGCAGGAAGCAGAGGGGCCTCTGAGGGCTGGCATACCTGCCTGGAGAGGTCTCAGCTGCAGGGCAGGGCAGGCTTGCCACTGTCCGGTGCAAATGGGGTGCTAGAAAGACACTACTGCTGGGTTTCAGTGATTTGGGGGACTCAGGAGGTGGGGGGTTGGCTCAGATCGGCTATTGCCAGAAAGCAAGTCAATGCCATGATGGAGTTTCTGAATAAATCCTATCTACAGAGTGGGGGATGCACCGATAGGCTGCCAGGGGGGACAGAAGCAGAGGTCACTCACCTTGGCTGAAAGAGTTGCTCAGTATTTTGTGGGTGGCACAGCAAGTGACCTCACTTTGGGTGGAGACACGACATGAAGTGGCCTTGTTTTGTCTCACGTCATCATGTCTCAGTGACCTCGGCCTCGGCTGGTCTTCTGTGCAATGGTTAATGTCTAATAGCGTGGATCCAGCTGTGAGTGCCTGGCCAGCTTCTGGATGGGAGGAGCTGCCCTTTTGCTGAAGAGGCATCATGTGAAACATTTCTGACCGTAGCCTTCCCTTGCTCGAGTTCCAGTGAGGCTCTGCCTGGCCCAGTGGACCCAGCACAAGTGCCCCTGAAACTGGCTCCCAGGCAGACCAACGGTGCCGGCACTCACACTGTGTGAGAGCAAAGCACTGCACCCAATTCACACATTTAATCCTGTAGTATGGGTGGCACCAGCACACCCATTTTCCAGATGAAGAAACTGAGGCATGAAGAGGTTAGGGCCTCTGCCACTGTAGGAAGAGACAGCCAGCCTTCCCCAACTTACCCTAACAATGACAGCGGTAATGAGAAGAACAGCAGCAGCTGACAAGAACTGTGTGCAGGCTGCTGGCCACGTGCTGAGGCCTGTCACCTATGAGCACCTTCACCAGCACAGCAGCTTGAGGTCTGTCTTCGCCAGGCCAGGACCGAGTCAGGCCAGAGGCTTTAGGGTCACTCAGCCAAGGCATCTAAAATACGAAATCCCTGTAACCCCAGGGAAGCCACTTGCCCCCCCAACTTGTTCCCATGCAGCCCCCGGTGTTCCCCCTGGACACTTCTTGCACACCCACTCCTGTGGCTGCCTGGTTCCCAGCCCATCTTCCCTGCCACTGAGGAAGCTTCTGGAGGAGGCAATGGCTCAACTGATCTTGTGCCCCCCACATGAGGGGTGTGAGCAGGCAGGATGTGGACATGACAGTAGGCGGGGGTAGGGGCTGCAGCATCCCCCTCTGGCTGTGTGAATAGGGAAAGGGCTGGGGAAACTCACCCTGCCAGCCCCATTGAAGTCACAGATGCCGACACCTTCAGCCGCTGCTGGCAGGCAGGTATGAGGGCTGGGGGAGCCGCAAGCAGGAAGGGCTCCGGGACGGCGGTCAGGTGTCCAGCCTGAGCTGGATGGCAGGTGGAGAATCCAGGCTGCAGTGGGGCCCAGGGCTCATGCTCAGGAGCCAGGCACAGGCTGGAGGTCAGGGAGCAGCAAGTAGAGTGACCCAACCCACAGCCCCTCCCGTGAGGGCCAGGCCAGAATGGCCCTAGGATGCCTGTGACCGGAGGCCTCTGTGGCATTTCAGCAATGACATGGTGCCTGTGGGCTGTGTGGTGTTAACACCCCAGAGGCGCATGGCCTAGTTAAGGATTCAGGCTTTGGCCTGCAGCCATTCTTTCCTAAGAAAGTCATACTGCAGAGTGGCTCCTGGTGCCTCATCTGTCTGTGTCTTCCTACACCCCAGAGGCTCAGCCAGTGCGTTTTACGAGGGTTAGAAACGAGTTTTCAAAGTTGGAATTGGTCGCTTGTTAATCTGCGTAACATGCTGAGAGTGGGCTCTCCCTGGGAAATCACTGCTGGAGGTCTGTGGATTGGCTAGAATATTGTGCCCTAAGCCATCCTCTGTCCAGGCCTCAGTGGGGGAGGATGTGGTGGCCTAACGCTGGCTGCGACATGCTGGAACATCTGCCTTTGCTGGAATGGAGTGAGCCTTTCTGCAGGAGAAGGCCAGAGCGCCGCAGGTACCTTGCCCAGCTTCCCCAGGGACCTGTGACCTGCCTTTGGTACAGCCCCACTGGAGAATATTTGTGTGCTATGCTTCAGGATGCAAGGAGGAATCTGGTCTGCACCTTGTGCTCAGGATACCCCTGATGCAGCTGAGACAGCATTCATCAGGCGGGCACTCACTGCAAACCTTCTACCTGATGTCATCTGGACCTGACATGCGGCAGGATCACACTGGCTCGGGGGGGGGTGGGAGCTATGAAACACAGAGGCCATGGGGTACACCTGGCTGATGGGGACGCAGTGCAGGCATGTGCATGCTGCCGGGAGACTCTCATGCTGGCCAGCACAGGGGCACCCCAGGCTTTATCAAGAGCAGGAGTCAACTGGAGACTTGATGAGCTGGGAAGCAGCCACCGGAGCTCAGCCTGTCTATCAGTTGGCCCTAGAGGCTGGAGCTTAGGCAGGACTATGAGGCTAAACTGCCAGGGAGGATCTCTTGAAGCTCGTCTGCCTGGACGTGTGCAAAGTGGCTGATGGTGGCTGTGCCAAGTCCTCTGGGCCCTGAGGCACTGAGCAGCCCCCACAGGAGCTAAGGGCCACTGTAGCCGACCCCTCCCTCCAGCAGCACCATGAGGAAGCATGTGCCTGTGCCTGCATGGAGGGCCAGCTGGACTCAAGGGCTGAGAGATGGATGGAAGAGGACTACTCTCCCCCAGGAGCTGCACCCCCAGTCCCAACAAAGATTCTCATCACCTAACTACTCGAGGCCTGTTTGGGAATTCTGAGAGCTCCATGGCAGACAGATCTCGCTGGGTCTCAGCCTTTGTGGATTGGAGTTGTCAAAAGCCTGCTGTGACCTGGGAGCAAGGGAGGCCAGAGTCCAGCACAAGGCTGCAGTCAAGCTGTCTGGCAGCTTAGCCACTGCAGCGGAAAGGAAGTCATGTCCCCCAGGCTCCGCACAACTGTCAGCAGTGTGGCCATTGTGGGTGCACCCCCCCAAGTGGGCCACATGCCAGCCCCAGGCTCCCCAAGTCTTACCTCAGAGGCTTCTGCTTACAGCTACAGGAACCTGGGCCAGACCCTGAGAGGCCCACAGGCTCTGGGTTGCACGGTCCAGTGTCTGTGCTGTGCCTCACCTCCCTCACCTGCAGAAGGAACAGTGGGGCCACCTGGGGGGAATCCCAGTGGAGTTTGCAAGGAGAGGTGGGGGACCCTGGGGGAGGCTGCTGGGCTGACTCCAGGCTCTGTGCTGCTGTGTGACTTGGGCAAGTCACTTACCCCGTGATGCCATTATCCAGGTGCTCTGGTGTCCTGCTGGTTCTTCCAGGGCTGGATGGATCAGGGCACATGGCTGTAGAGCTCTTTGTGTGGCTGTTATGCCCCGGGCTGACTCAGGTGATGGGGGGACACTAAGGACACTAGTGACCCACTGGACAACGTGAGGGCTAAGGTGCCATGCTTTCCCGAGTCTGACTGTTCCCTGAGGTTCCTCGGTGCTGGTCAGGAGGAGGAGGTGGGAAAATAAGATTATGGTTCACTTTTCCAGGCACCCATAGTTGCAAGTGCTTTCCATGGGCCACTAACCCTGTAAGCAGGTGCCGCTAACATCAGCACCACCCTCCCCATTCCACAGAGGAGGAAACATGGGCAAGGAAAGGCCGATAGTAATGTCTATTTCAGAATTGTTTAGAGATTACCTTTCCACTGCTCTCACCATAAAACATAAGTGTGTGAGGTGATGGCTAAGTTCATTAGCTTGATTTATAACTCCACATTTTATATATATATATGTCAAAGCATCACATTGTACCCCATAAATAGAGGCAATTATGATTTGCCCACTGAAAATAAAAAACAAATAAATAATCAGGTCAAGGCAGGGAGAAGCTTTGGGGAGGAATGGTCAGAGGAAGACAGCTAAGTCCCATGTGTGCCTCCCATACCCCCAAGCCTGTCCCCTTGACATTCAATTCAAGTTTTGGTTTGAAATTTAGTGGATCTGGCCTGGAGGATGCTGTCTTCTCTGAGGAACCCACAAGCCCCAGGTTGAGTTGAGCCTGTGCGGCAGGGCAGCTCCTGAGGCTGGATGGTTCTGAATGAACCTTCAACATACTCGATGAATCCACCACCCTCACGGGATGCAGTGGAAGCCTGACAGTTCTACATGAAGGCTGCCATCTTCCCCCGTGGATTCCTCCTCATGACCTCACTTCCTTCTAAGGATGTCTTGAGGGGACTTCTCAGTACCCCCGCAAAGCCCGGGCACTCACAATCTCTCTCATGGCTCCAGGAGGGCCTCTCTGCTCACAGCACCAGGAAAACAGAGGAGCTGCTGCCCTCCCCAAATGCCAGCGCCCCGCTGGGGTGGGACAGAAGTGGCTCCAGGGGCAGCAGAGTTCCTCCCAGCCCCTGCACCCCAGGCCAGGAGCACAGCCCAGGGAGAGGAGCTTATGGCCGTGGGGGAAGTGCTGTGTCTGGGAAAACAGGGGCGTCAGGCCCGAGGTGGCACTCAGGGTGTGGGTGAACCTGAGACTTCAGTCAGAGGAGAGTGAGAAATGGCACCAACAAGTCCCTGGGCCAGCACGGCCGGAGGCAGAGAGCTCGAAGGGAAGCACCGACTCAGGCACAGGACACAGGGACTGACAGCACAGGAGTCCCAGAGCCCAGAGCAGGACCCCACGGCACAGCGGTCCCTGCAGCAGGGGCAGGCAACATCCTGAAGCAGGAACAAGTGGTTCAAAGAAACCCCTTTAAAAAATGCTGGGAATGGAAATATAATGGAGACAATGAAGGCCTTCATAGCAGGGAAAACAGAATTAATGAGCTGGAAGATGAGGTGGAGGAACTCGCTCTGAAGGCATGTGGAAAGGACAGTGATGGAGCAGGTACCAGGAAGATGAAGAGGTGCAGCAGAGAAAGCCTCAACACCTGGATCTTAGAGTCTCACAGAAGAAAGGAAAGAAATATTCAAAGAATCAAAGACCAAGATTTCCCAGAAATAAAGAAGCTTCGAAAGATTGAGAAATACCAAGAAGAATAGAATAGGAATCCACCCTTCACCTCCTGACACACAGTGAGATTTAATATCCTCAAACAGAAGCTTCTGGAAGGCTCTGGAACACAAAGTCCCGCCAGGACACATGTCCAGGGTGACAGCAGGCCCCACCCCACACCACTGTGGTGTGCTGAGTACGCCTGCATCTCTTTCTTCCTGTCCATCCACCTCTGGTTGTCAGAAGTGGACAGGACAAGAACACAGATGTAAAAATATGAACTACCATATTAGCTCACCAAATGCAAGCATTTGATACATTATGGTCAAGTAGGTCTCACCTAGTCCTGGAGATCCTGACCAAAGTTCTGAGTCAGTAATGCAAGTTCCCACTGAAGAACTGCCAAGGGGGCTCCCCCTTGGCCCACCTCGACACCCCCATGCATGTAACTGAGAAGGCACAGCTCTTTCCTCTCCTCCCATTCCAACACACGACCGAACTCCACAGTCTATACAAAAGATTCCTAGAACCCATCCAACATTCCTATTAAGATGCTACAGAATCATCACACACTGGGGCTGTCGGGGAAAATGGGAGGGATAGTGGTGGGTGGGGAGTTGGGGAGGGATAGCATGGGGAGAAATGCCAATATAGGTGATGGGGAGGAAGGCAGCAAATACACTGCCATGTGTGTACCTATGCAACAATCTTCCATGTTCTTCACATGACCCCCAAACCTAAAATGCAATAAAAAAAATGCTACAGAATCTAGAAGGTTCTAGGGTGCCCACCAGCCAGGCCTTGCACAGCCTAGGCTGCTCCAGCCCCCTACAGCATCCTCATCCTCCTGCAGTGCTGCAGGTAGCAGTCTGTCCTCAGCAAAGTACCTCTCCACAGATCTCATCTCCAAGGCTGCCTTCACCTTCTTGCTTGAGAATAAATGGCCAAAGCCTAATGGATCCGACACTACTTTTTTGTACCCAATATTGAATAGCACTTTCATCTATCTTTTTATTATTCTGAATAAAATTCACAACATGCAGTAGATGCACTTCTCCCTATTTGTCCTGCTAAGTACAGCCAGAAACCTTGGACGTTACTCATAAAACGAACATGAGAAGAGTCAAAACCATGAAGGGGAGAAGGTAGGGGCTCGGAAGGACTTGGCTGTGAATTTCCTGAGTTTTCTTTTCCCTCCTATAACCTGGAATGGGTGCTAGGAAAGTCAGCAACTCCAAGGTGCCAGTGGGAATAGACAGAAGAGAACTCAAGCCTCCTCTCTCTAGCCAAAGCCCCAGGAAAGGGGTAGCCTGGCAAATCAGAAAACTGAGGACAATTAACTGCCCCTCCAAGGCCAAACCCTGTGGAAAAACCACAGCCTGACTCCATTAGCAAAAGTGGATGGAGATGCAGCCTTGGCCCTTGCCTGCTGTAAGGAGGCACCCCTCCCTCTTCCCTTTCCTTCCCCCACCCCCCCCATACCCACTGGGATATGGGAGAAGCCTTCAATGGGGACCTGGGACTTGCACTGCTTCCTGGCTGTAAGAAGTCCCCATCCCCGCAGTGTCAGTGGAGGCTGCACAGGGGAGGATAATGAGGTCCCCTCCTCTTCCCAATAGTTGGTATCAGTGGAGGACTGGTAGGGAGAATGGACACCCACCCTGCCTCACCATGAGGCCAAGGAAGGCCAAGTCTCCTGGAAAGCATGGACTTCCAGCCCCACCTGGCTGGAACTAAGTGATCCCCCCTTTTCTTCCACTGGCCTGGTGTCAGAGAAAGCCAGCCAAAACAGTTAAAGAAGACCAGAGACTCACAGCACAATGCTTCAAATGTCAGGATACAAACAAAAATCTCATTATGCCAAGAACTAGAAAAATCTCAACTTCCATGATAAGATACAGTCAACAGATGCCAACACTGAGATTATATGAATGTTGGAATTATCTAACCCTATAGACCAGCCACATAAATGATATTTCATTGAGCAATTAAGAACATGCTTGAGGCTGAGCACAGTGGCTTACACCTGTAATCACAGCACTTTGGGAGGCTAAGCAGGTGGATCAGCTTGAGCCAGGAGTTTGAGACCAGCCCAGGCAACATGGTGAAACCCCATCTCTCTAAACAGTACAAAAATTAACTGGGCATGGTGGCACATGCATGGAGTCCCAGCTATTCGGGAGGCTGAGGTTGGAGGATCACTTGAGCCTCAGAAGTCAAGGTTGCAGTGAGCTGAGATTATACCATTGCACTCCAGCTTGGATGACAGAGTGAGACCCTGCGTCAGAAAGAACATACTTGAAACAAATGAAAATAGAATTTAAGCAAAGAAATGGAAGATATAATAGAGAACCAAACAAATTTTAGAACTGAAAAATATAATAACTGAAAATTTAAAACCCAGTGGACAGGCTCCACAGCCAAATGCAGAAAACAAGAACTAATGAACTTAAAGACAGAACAATGATCTGAACAACAAGGGGGAAATTGAACAGAGCCTAGGAACCTGTGGGTCTGTAACAGAAGGTGTAACATTTCAGTTATGCAAGTCCAAGGAGAGGAGAAAGGTGGGGGTGGTTAAAAAAAGGTCAAAGAAATAATATCTGGAAATTTCTCACATTTGACAAAGACAAAAACCTACAGATGGAAGCAGCAGAGCCTGCCAAACAGGATAAGCCCAGAGAAATCCATGCCAAGCCACATCACAGTCAAAGTTCTGAACACCAAAGATAAAGAAAAAATCTTGACAGTAATGAAAGAGAAATGACACCATACCGGTAAGACAAAAACAATTTGAGTGGTGTGGAATTCTCCTCAGCAACAATGGAGGCTGAAGGGAGACGGCACTGTATCTTTCAAGTGCTGAAAGAAAAGAACTGTCAACTCAAATGAAGGAGAAATCAAGACATTCTCAGATAAAGGAAACGAACAGGATTTGTTTCCAGCAGTATCCACCCCTCAAAGAATGGCTAATGGAAAGGAATGGAATGGTTCAACAGAAGGAAATGATGAAAGATGGAATCTTGGAACCTCAGGAAGGAAGCAGCTAAACTAGGATAACTATAATAAACTTTGCTATTCCTCTTGAGTTTCCTAAATTGTGTTTGACAGTTGAAGCAAAAAAGTATAACATTGACTGATGTGGTTCTCCAGGTATGTAGAGAAAGTATATGAGACAACTGTATTTTAAACAGGGGAGGGTAAGATTTCTATATGTCCCTCAAACTCGTAAAATATTGACACCAGGAGACTGATAACTTATCTATATAGAATGTGATATCTAGAGCAGCCCCTAAAACATCCATACAGAGAGAGAACACTCAAAAACACTGTAGATCAATCAAACGTCCTACAGTGTTACCAAATACAGATACAGAAAACATTCAAGTATCCACAGGAAGGCAGGCAAATAAAATTTCAGAAATTAAAATCAGAGGGAACAAATAGAAGACAAAAATAGATTTAAGCCATAATATATGAATACTTACATTAAATATAAACAGTCTCACCCGCTATATGATCCCATTAGTAGAACACTCTTGAAATGAAAAAGTTATAGAGATAGAACACAGCAGTTACCAGGAGTTAGGGGTGGTGGTACCGGGGGAAAGGGGAGGTGTGACTAGAAAGGGGTTGTATGGGAGGGATCCTTGTAACGATAAGACATGTCTTGGGGCAGTGATAATACAAAGCTACACATCTGATACAAGGGCATAGAAGTATACGCACACACTGTACCAATTTCAGTTGCTGACTCAATATTGTACTCTAGTGAGGCAAGATGTCACCACTGGGGAAAATGAGTGAGGAACATGGGATCTTGTTGCACTGTATTTGCAACTTCCTGTGAATCTATAATAATTTCCAATTTAAAAAAAGTCAGATTGTAAGTTACATATGCATTTTTTGAAAAGGCCAATCCACTCTTGTCATATATAGGAGAAAAATATATATTTCCCCATGTGAATACATGGGCATGACACCCTAGAAAACATGTCATCAGCTGTCTCACTTACTACTATGATTAAGTCTGGATGTGAGAAATAAGATCACAGCCATTTCCACCCACACACCCACACACCCACCACACACACACACACACACACACACACACAAATACAGGAAAGAAAAGAACAGAGGTCACATTTAGAAGTATTTGATGCACCTTAAAACCAGCAAACACACTCTGTGTTTATATGTAAAATGAGCTAGCCTTCAGACTTCAGTAACTACAAACTGTTCTCACCTCTGTGAGCATCAATAGGGCCTCTGAAAGACACACAAGCTGAGGGCACTTCCCCAGGGAGGGACAGCCGATACATGTAAGACATTTAGCATCTGCAGTCCCTGCCCATTAAAAGGCAGCAGCACTTTTCCAACACCATGTCAATCACAAAAGCCCCAGAATTTTTGGGACATCCCCCCAAGGAGGAGTATGAACTCCTTGAAGCATCCCTACTGAAACAGAGGGACGCTGCACCCTGCCGTGCTTTCAGTGATGACGACTTTCTCTCTACATCCCATGGGTGCTTCTTGATCCTCACCACCACCTCCACACCACTGTCCCGAGGGTCATCTCAGACTATGCCTCTGCCACTCCCTCTCGCCACAGTTGTCAATTCCTATGATCTTACAGCTGGCTGACAGCTTTCTTCACCACTTCTGCCCTCCTTCTTTGCAATTTCCATATACACATGGATGATCTTCCAGGAATTTTCACTGTCTCACCACCAAACTATCTCAACCACCCACTTCCATGACCAAACCCGCATCTTGTCATTACCAATAACTATACCCATTTTTAAATGAATTTAGCATTTCCAACCTGTAACCTCTACTTACCCACTTGACTTTGTCTAGTACCCTCCACTCCAATGATCCTCTGAGTAATTCAAAACTCCACTTTACTGAACCTGCCTTCTTTCCACCATCCCTGGCCCTGGGAAGGTTTCCTCACCCTCCTGACACACTGTGTTCCACCACACTGTTTAATCATCCTCATGCCTCACGTCTTTCTTCTTCTGGCCCACTTGGCAAGATCTGGCCTCAACCAAACCTAACCCTCCATCTATTCTGTACATGTACTCATGGTGATAAACACAGCCAACAAAGACCCACCACCATGCTGATGGGTGTCATCCTAAACTCATGACCATGAGCCTCAAGCAATCAAACTGCCTGTGTCTTCTGGGTCCATTTCCCCTGCTGCTTATCTATGCAATGACTTCACCTCCTCCAATGGACCAACAGACTTTACACCTGCAACGTTCCCTTCCTGTGCTTTGTCAGCACTTCTCCATTCCACGGAGCCTCCACGTGGACATGAAAACATGTTGTCATGTGACCTGTCTTCTCCGCCCTTCGGCTGCTCCTCTCCCCTGCAGTGTCCACTCTGTGTTTCTCTTGCCCTTTACAAAAAACCCTTATGAAAAAATTTCTGCAATCCCATCTCTGCTTCTTTGCTCCCATTCTGCTAATTATCATTATATTTTTTCATGTGACTTATTTTTTAGAAGTTGAAGATTTTGAGCTACCTTTAGATTTACAGAAGAGTTGGAAAAATTGTGCAGAGAATTTGTTTTTCCTCACTCCACTTACTCCAGTGTTAACATCTAATATGACTCATGCTTATTTGAACTCAATCAAATAAGTTCTCATCATCCACCAACAACATTCTCATTAAAGTCACTAATGGGAGAGGGATCCAAGATGGCCAATTAGGAGCAGCTCAGGATTGCAGCTCCCAGTGAAAGTGCAGAGGGTGAGTGGACGCCACATTTCCAGACGGATTATTGCCCACAGACCAGGAGATTCCTAGGCGGAGGAGCCCCATGGGTCGCCAGCGCGGCTGGTTTGGCTGGCATGGCTGTTTTGGACAGCACAGCTGTTTTGCCCAGTGCAACTGTTTTGGCCATTGTGGCTGTTTTGCCGGCTCCCCAGCCCAGCGGTTCTCTGCACAAAATACATGGGTCCGGGTGCCATTTTAGGTGGCAGCTGGAGCTCCGGGAAGGCAGAGTCACCCATTCATCTGATTAAAAAGGGGACTGAAACAGGGAGCCAGGCTAGGAGATTCCCAGGCAAAAAAGCGCCACGAATCTCAGCACCGTTGTTTCAGCCGGTGCAGTGGGTCGCCGTACAGGAAATCACACAGATCCAGGCGCCTTTTCAACAGGCGACTGGAACACCTGGAAGACAATCAACCATTCAACTAAAAAAGCTCTGAGACAGGGAGCCAGGTGATTGGGTTTGGCTGGTCTCACCCCCACAAAAAACACAGCAATTGGAAACACTCTGGATTGAGAGTTTCACAGCAAGCACAGCTGAACCCAGGACAGTCCAGCTCTGTGAGTGAGGGGTGTCCCCCATTACCGAGGCAGTCAACACTGTGGAGGTAGATTGCCATTGCAGAGGCAATCCGCCATTGATGAGGCAGCCCGCCATTACAGAGAGAGTCCATCATTATAGAGGTGGGCCGCCACTGCAGAGGCAGTTCTAACTACACCCGTATAAACAGGACTGCAGGGAAGTTCACACAGCGGCTGGAAAGAGCCCACAGCAGCTCAGCAAAGCCTCTGCAGGCAGACAGTGACTAGGCTGCCTCCTTGCTGGGCAGGGCAGCCCTGAAAAAAATGTAGCAGCATAACAGAAACTCATAAATAAAGCCCTAACTCCCTCGAACAGAGCACCTGGGAAAAAAAGGAGGTTTATGAGTTCTGCTGCAGCAGACTTAAACATACCTGCCCAGCAGCTCTGAATGAACAATAGAATTCACAGCTCAGCACTTCAGCTCCTATAAAGGACAGACTGTCTCCTCAAGCAGCTCCCTGACCCCTGTATATCCAAAGAGTCACCTCATAAAGGAGAGCTCACACTGACATTTGGTGAGTATCCTTCTGGGACAAAGATAGCAGAAGAAAAAACTGGCAGCATCCCTTTCTGTTTTCCAGCCACTGTAGGTGATCCCTAGGCAAGCAGGGCCTGGAGTGGACCTCAGCAGTCCTACAGCAGAGGGGCCTGACTGGTAGAAGGAAAACTAAGAAACAGAAAGAAAGAACTTCATCATCAACAAACTGGACATATACGCAGAGACCCAATCTGAAAGTCAACAATTACAAAGATGACAGGTGGATAAATACACAAAGATGAGAAGGAACCAGTGCAAAAAGGATGAAAACACCCAAAACCAGAATGCCTCTCCTACTACAAGGGATCACAACTCCTCAATAGCAAGGGAACAAGACTGGATGGAGAATGAGCGTGATGAATTGACAGAATCAGGCTTCAGAAAGTGGGTAATAAGAAAATTGTGTGAGCTAAAAGAACATGTTCTAACCCAATGCAAAGAAACTAAGAACATTGAAAAAAGATATGACAAAATCCTAATGAGAATAAACAACTTAGAGAGGAATATAACTGAATTCATGGAGCTGAAAAACACAATATGAGAACTTCATGAAGCATAAACAAGTTTTAACAGCCAAATTTACAAAGCAGAAGAAAGGATATCAGAGGTCGAATATCAACTCAATGAAATAAAATGAGAAGGCAAGATTAGAGAAAAAAGGGTAAAAGGAAAGAACAAAGTCTCCAAGAAATGTGGGACTATGTGAAAAGACCTAATCTACGTTTGATAGGTGTACCTGAATGTGACGGAGAGAATGAATCCAAGCTGGAAAATACTATTCAGGATATTATCCAGGAAAACTTCCCCAACCTAGCAAGGCAGGCCAATATTCAAGTCCCAGGAAATACAGAGAACACCACAAAGATATTCCTCAAGAAGAGCAACCCAAGGCACATAATCATCACATTCTGCAGGGTTGAAATGAAGGAGAAAATGCTAAGGGCAGCCAGAGAGAAAGGTCGGGTTACCCACAAAGGGAAGCCCATCAGACTCACAGCAGATCTCTCAGCAGAAATCCTACAAGAAAGAAGAGAGTGAGGACAACATTCAACATCTTTAAAGGAAAGAACTTTCAACCCAGAATTTCATGTCCAGCCAAATTAAGCTTCATAAGTGAAGGAAAAATAAAATCATTTACAAACAAGCAAGTACTCACAGGTTTCATCACCACCAGGCCTGATTTACAAGAGCTCCTGAAAGAGGCACTAAACATAGAAGGGAACAACCAGTACCAGCCACTCCAAAATCATACCAAATGGTAAACAGCATTGACACAATGAAGAAACTACATCAACTAATGGGCAAAACAGTCAGCTAGCATCAAAATGGCAGGATTAAATTCCCACATAACAATATTAACCCAAAATGTAAACAGGCTAAATGCCCCAAACAAAAGACACAGACTGGCAAATTGGATAAAAAGCCAAAACCCATTGGTGTGCTGTATCCAGGAAACCCATCTCACATGCAAGGATACACAAAGGCTCAAAATAAAGGGATGGAGGAAGATTTACCAAGCAAATGGAGAGCAACAAAAAGCAGGAGTTGCAATTATCATCTCTGATAAAATAGACTTTAAACCAACAAAGATCAAAAGGGACAAAAAAGGACATTACATAATGGTAAAAGGATAAATGCAACAAGAAGAGCTAACGATCCTAAATATATATGCACCCAATACAGGAGCATCCAGATACATAAGGCAAGTTCTTAATGACTTACAAAGAGACGTAGACTCCAACACAATAATACTGGGAGACTTTAAAACCCCATTGTCAATATTAGATCAACAAGACAGAAAATTGACAAGGATATCCAGGACTTGAACTCAGACCTGGACCAAGCAAACCTAATAGACATTTACAGAACTCTCCACCCCAAATCCACAGAATATACATTCTTCTCATCACCACATCGCACCTACTCTAAAATTGACCACATAATTGGAAGTAAATCACTCCTCAGCAAATGCAAAAGAATGGAAATCATATCAAACATTCTCTCAGACCACAGTGCAATCAACTTAGAATTTAGAATTCACAAACTAACTCAGCACCGGACAGCTTCATGGAAACTGAAAAACTGGCACTTAAAACTTGACTGGATGAACAATGAAATGAAGGCAGAAATAAAGATGTTCTTCAACCCAACGAGAACAAAGACACAATGCACCAGAATTTATGGGACACATTTAAACCAGTGTCTAGAAGAAAATATATGGCAATAAATACCCACATGAGAAGCAAGGAGAGCTCTACGATCGACAGCCTATCATCAAAATTGAAAGAGCTAGAGGAGCAAGATAAAAAAACCTCAAAACTAGAAGAAGACAAGAAATAACTAAGATCAGAGCAGATCTGAAGGAGATAGAGACACAAAAAACCCTTCAAAAGATCAATAAATCCAGGAGCTGGATCTTCAAAAAGATCAACAAAATAGACAGACCACTAGCCAGATTAATAAAAAAGAAAAGAGAGAATAATCAAATAGGTGCAATAAAAAACGACAAAGGGGATATCACTACAGATTCCACAGAAATTCACACCATCATCAGAGATTATTACAAACAACTCTATGCACATAAACTAGTAAACCTGGAAGAAGTGGATAAATTCCTGGACACTTGCATCCTCCCAAGCCTAAACCAGGAAGAAGTTGAAACCCTGAATAGACCAATAGCAAGGTCTGAAGTTGAGGCAGCAATTAAGAGCCTACCACCCAAAAAAAGCCCAGGTCCAAATGGGTTCACAGCCGAATTCTACCAGACATACGAAGAGGAGCTGGTACCATTCCTTCTGAAACTATTCCAAACCATCCAGAAAGAGGGAATCCTTCCCAAATCATTTTATGAGACCAACATGGTCCTGATACCAAAACCCAGCAGAGACTCAGCAAGAAAAGAAAACTTCAGGCCAATATCCATCATGAACATAGATGCAAAAATCTTCAATAAAATACTGGCAAACCGACTGCAACAGCACATCAGAAAGCTTACCCACCATGATCAAGTAGGCTTCATCCCGGGGATGCAAGGCCGGTTCAACATACGCAAACCTATAAACATAATTCACCACATAAACAGAACCAAAGACAAAAAACCACATGATTATCTCAATTGATGCCGAGAAGGCCTTTGACAAAGTTCAACAGCACTTTATGCTAAATACCCTCAATAAACTAGGTATTGACGGAACGTATCTCAAAATGATGAAAGCTATTTACGACAAACCAACAGCCAATATCATACTGAATGGGCAAAAACTAGAAGTATTCCCTTTGAAATCTGGCACTAGGCAAGGATGTCCTCTCTCACCGCTCCTATTGAATATATTACTGGAAGTTCTAGCCAGAGCAATCAGGCAGGAAAAAGAAATAAAGGGTATTCAAATAGGAAAGGAGGAAGTCAAATTGTCTCTATTTGCAGATGACATGATTGTGTATCTAGAAGACCCCACCGTCTCAGCCCAAAATCTCCTGGAACTGATAAGCAACTTCAGCAAAGTCTCAGGATACAAAATCAATGTGCAAACATCACAAGCATTCCTACACACCAATAACAGACTTAAAGACAGCCACATTAAGAACCAACCGACATTCACAATTGCTACAAAGAGAATAAAATACCTAGGAATACAACTAACAAGGAACGTAAAGGACCTCTTGAAGGAGAACTACAAACCACTGCTCAATGAAATAAGAGAGGACACAAACAGATGGAGAAATATTCCATGCTCATGGCTAGCAAGAATGAATATTGTCAAAATGGCCATACTGCCCAAAGTAATTTACAGATTCAACGCTATCCCTATCAAGCTACCAATGACCTTCTTTGAAGAACTGGAAAAAACCACCTTAAACTTCATATGGAACCAAAAGAGAGCCCGCATAGCCAAGTCAATTCTAAGCAAAAAGAACAAAGCTGTAGGCATCACACTCCCGGACTTCAAACTATACTACAAAGCTACAGTAATCAAAACAGCATGGTACTGGTACCAAAACAGAGATATAGACCAATGGAACAGGACAGAGACCTCCGACGCAACACAACACATCTACAACCACCTGATCTTTGACAAACCTGACAAAAACAAACAATATGGAAGCGAGTCCCCTGTTTAATAAATGGTGTTGGGAAAACTGGCTAGTCATGTGCAGAAAGCAGAAGCTGGACCCCCTTCCTGACACCTTACACTAAAATTAACCCCAGATGGATTAAAGACTTAAACATAAGACCTAACACCATAAAAACCCTAGAAGAAAATCTAGGCAAAACCATTCAGGAGCATAGGTGTAGGCAAGGACTTCATGACCAAAACACCAAAAGCATTGGCAACAAAAGCCAAAATAGACAAATGGGACCTAATCAAACTCCATAGCTTCTGCACAGCAAAAGAAACAGTCATTAGAGTGAATCGGCAACCAACAGAATGGGAAAAAAATTTTGCAGTCTACCCATCTGACAAAGGGCTGATAACCAGAATCTACAAAGAACTAAAACAGATTTACAAGAAAAAAACAAACAAGCCCATTCAAAAGTGGGCAAAGGATATGAACAGACACTTTACAAAAGAAGACATACATGAAGCCAACAAACATATGAAAAAATGCTCATCATCACTAGTCATTAGAGAAATGCAAATCAAAACTACATTGAGATACCATCTCACGCCAGTTAGAATGGCGATCATTAAAAAAATCTTGGAGACAACAGATGCTGGAGAGGATGTGGAGAAATAGGAACGCTTTTACACTGTTGGTGGGGAGTGTAAATTAGTTCAACCATTGTGGAAGACGGTGTGGCGATTCCTCAAGGACCTAGAAATACAAATTCCATTTGACCCAGCAATCCCATTAATGGGTATATATCCAAAAGACTATAAATCGTTCTACTATAAGGACACATGCACACGAATGTTCATTGCAGCACAGTTTACAATAGCAAAGACCTGGAACCAACCCAAATGCCCATCGATGATAGACTGGACAGGGAAAAATGTGGCACATATACACCATGGAATATTATGCAGCCATCAAAAACAATGAGTTTGTGTCCTTTGTAGGGACATGGATGAACCTGGAAACCATCATTCTCAGCAAACTGACACAAGAACAGAAAATCAAACACCGCATGTTCTTCCTCATAGGCGGGTGTTGAACAATGTGAACACATGGACACTGGGAGGGGAGTATCACACACTGGGGTCTGTGGGGGGGAAAAAAGGGGAGGGATAGTGGGGGGTGGGGAGTTGGGGAGGGATAGCACGGGGAGAAATGCCAGATATAGGTGATGGGGGAGGAAGGCAGCAAATCACACTGCCATGTGTGTACCTATGCAACAATATTCCATATTCTTCACATGTACCCCCAAACCTAAAATACAATTATTTTGAAAAAAAAAAAAAGACCAAGAAATACCTAAGATCAGAGCAGAACTGAAGGAGACAGAGACACAAAAAACCCTTCAAAAGATCAATAAATCCAGGAGCTGGATCTTCAAAAAGATCAACAAAATAGAACAGACCACTAGCCAGATTAATAAAAAAGAAAAGAGAAAATAATCAAATAGATGCAATAAAAAACGACAAAGGGGATATTACCACAGATTCCACAGAAATTCACACCATCATCAGAGATTATTACAAACAACTCTATGCATATAAATTAGTAAACCTGGAAAAAAATGGATAAATTCCTGGACACTTGCATCCTCCCAAGCCTAAACCAGGAAGAAGTCGAAACCCCCGAATAGACCACTACCAAGGTCTGAAGTTGAGGCAGCAATTAAGAGCCTACCACCCAAAAAAAGCCCAGGTCCAAATGGGTTCACAACCGAATTCTACCAGACATACAAAGAGGAGCTGGTACCATTCCTTCTGAAACTATTCCAAAGCATCCAAAAAGAGGGAATCCTTCCCAAATCATTTTATGAGACCAACAAGATCCTGATATCAAAACCAGGCAGAGACTCAGCAAGAAAAGAAAACTTCAGGCCAATATCCATGATGAACATAGATGCAAAAATCTTCAACAAAATACTGGCAAACCGACCTTGTAAC
This sequence comes from Ateles fusciceps, assembly GCA_036589455.1. Lineage (NCBI taxonomy): Eukaryota > Metazoa > Chordata > Mammalia > Primates > Atelidae > Ateles > Ateles fusciceps. The sequence goes on from JAZHEH010003238.1 coordinate 1,197,736, forward strand.
AGCACATCAGAAAGCTTACCCACCATGATCAAGTTGGCTTCATCCCGGGGATGCAAGACTGGTTCAAAATGCACAAGTTTGTAAATGTAATTCACCATATAAGCAGAACCAAAGACAAAAACCACATGATTATCTCAATTAATGCAGAGAAGGCCTTTGACAAAATTTAAAGGCACTTTATGCTAAAAACCCTCAATAAACTAGGTTTTGACCAAATGTATCTCAAAATAATAAAAGCTATTTATGACAAACCAACAGCCAATATCATACTGAATGGGCAAAAACTGGAAGCATTCCCTTTGAAATCTGGCACTAGACAAGGATGCCCTCTCTCACCACTCCCATTCAATGTAGTACTGGAAGTTCTAGCCAGAGCAATCAGGCAAGAAAAAGAAATAAAGTGTATTCAAATAGGAAAGGAGGAAATCAAATTGTCTCTATTTGCAGATGACATGATTGTATATCTAGAAGACCCCATTGTCTCAGCCCAAAATCTCCTGAAACTGATAAGCAACTTCAGCAAAGTCTCAGGATACAAAATCAATGTGCAAAAATCACAGGCATTCCTATACACCAATAACAGACTTAAAGACAGCCACATCAAGAACAAATTGCCATTCACAATTGCTACAAAGAGAATAAAATACCTAGGAATACAACTAACAAGGAACGTAAAGGATCTCTTCAAGGAGAACTACAAACCACCACTCAATGAAATAAGAGAGGACACAAACAGATGGAGAAATATTCCATGCTCATGGTTAGGAAGAATCAATATCGTGAAAATGGCCATACTGCCCAAAGTAATTTACAGATTCAACACTATCCACATCAAGTTACCAATGACCTTTCTTCACAGAACTGGGAAAAACCACCTTAAACTTCATATGGAACCAAAAAGAGAGCCCGCATACCCAAGTCAATTCTAAGCAAAAAGAAGAAAGTTGGAGGCATCACACTACCGGACTTCAAACTATACTACAAGGCTACTGTAATCAAAAGAGCATGGAATTGGTATCAGAACAGAGATATAGACCAATGGAACAGAACAGAGGCCTCGTTGGCAACACCACACATCTACAACCATCTGATCTTTGACAAACCTGACAAAAACAAGCAAGGGGGAAGCGAGTCCCTGTTTAACAAATGGTGTTGGGAAAACTGGCTAGCCATGTGCAAAGAGCAGAAACTGGACCCCTTCCTGACACCTTACACTAAAATTAACTCCAGATGGATTAAAGACTTAAACATAAGACCTAACACCATAAAAACCCTAGAAGAAAATCTAGGCAAAACCATTCAGGACATAGGTGTAGGCAAGGACTTCATGACCAAAACACCAAAAGCATTGGCAACAAAAGCCAAAATACACAAATGGGACCTAACCAAACTCCACAGCTTCTGCATGGCAAAAGAAACAGTCATTAGAGTGAATCGGCAACCAACAGAATGGGAAAAAAATTTTGCAATCTACCCATCTGACAAAGGGCTGATATCCAGAATCTACAAAGAACTAAAACAGATTTACAAGAAAAAAACAAATAATCCCATTCAAAAATGGGTGAAGGATATGAACAGACACTTTACAGAAGAAGACATATATGAGGCCAACAAACATGAAAAAATGCTCATCATCACTGGTCGTTAGAGAAATGCAAATCAAAACTACATTGAGATATCATCTCACCCCAGTTAGAATGGTGATCATTAAAAAATCTGGAGACAACAGATGCTGGAGAGGATGTGGAGAAATAGGAATACTTTTACACTGTTGGTGGGGAGTGTAAGTTAGTTCCACCATTGTGGAAGACAGTGTGGCGATTCCTCAAGGACCTAGAAATCGAAATTCCATTTGACCCAGCAATCCCATTACTGGGTATATATCCAAAGGACTATAAATCGTTCTAGTATAATGGCACATATATACAAATGTTCACTGCAGCACAGTTTACAATAGCAAAGACCTGGAACCAACCCAATTGCCCATCGATGATAGACTGGACAGGGAAAATGTGGCATATATATACCATAGAATATTATGCAACCATCAGAAACGATGAGTTTGTGTCCTTTGTAGTGACATGGATGAACCTGGAAACCATCATTCTCAGCAAACTGACAGAAGAACAGAAAATCAAACACCGCATGTTCTCACTCATAGGTGGGTGTTGAACAATGAGAACACATGGACACAGGGAGTGGAGCATCACACACTGGGGTCTGTCAGGTGGGAAATAGGGGAGGGACAGTGGGGGGGTGGGGAGC